>JAINEB010000010.1:7780357-9067500 GCA_022840565.1 Eubasilissa regina
CAAAAGAATGTCCTCTATGCTGTACTGAAAAAAACTTGACAACACACATGAAAAGAATTCTTGCTATTTTGGACACGTTACTAGAAAAGATGGAGACAGCCTGAAGAATTGATCATTGGGAATGTACTAGGAAGAATGAGAAGTTCAACTTTAATAAGGTGGACAGACAAAATGCGAAAAAGAAAAGATGGAGACAGCCTGAAGAATTGATCATTGGGAATATCATCTTTAATAAGGTGGACAGACAAAATGCGAGAAATATTCATGTTCTCTATAATATATTAAAAATATAGCATTTATGCAAAGCATTTTAAGACATTTCCACATTTAAAAAACTTATAATTGCATGCTGTAATATATTGTATATTTACTTATTTGTCAGCTAAATATTTGCCAACAAACACCACCACATCTTTGGAATTCAATATGAAAATAAATGAATGATTGGCATTGAATTTTTCCGATCGTCTAATGGAGTCAGCCCTAATTAAAAATTCTGAAAAAGAAAATATACGTTCAGTGTATATTGGTGTAGATAATAAAATATACCTACAAATATAAAATATACATTTTTTGGTAAATAAATTAAATATTGACATCTTTATGTCACTAGTTTAATAACATAATCGTAGAACTATTTATTTATTTTATTTATTGGTAACAAACAGTTTGTGTGTAAAGCGCCCTTGAGGTGAAAGTTTATACAAATTATCCAATATTATTATTATTATTATAACAGTTACAGTAAAAGTAGATATTAAAAATTTTATACATTACTGCCATCTATGTTGCTTTTGCCTGTTGTAGCTAAACGGCAAACAAAAGCAGATTTCTATTTTATGAGTAGTGAGTCTTGGTTATAGTGCAACCATATTTATCATTGTTTTATAGTTTTTCTTTTTTTTTAATCTTTGAAATGGACATGATGACATTTCGTTGTCGTCTCTTTCTTCGCCACTCAATGGATTCTTTGATTTTCAAATATATATTCCTTTGTGCTTCACAACTCGTAACACTATCAAGTGTTGGGTGTGGGAGGTGTTTATTAAATTCAGGGTTTTTACTGATTTTAGTCTTATGTTTTTTAAATACTAATTGAATGTATCAATTAGCAAGATATACATATAAGATCAATTTTATATTGTTGTTACTACCGGGGTTTGAACCTGAATCTCTTTTCAATCCGGGGAAGGTGCACAACTATGCTACAGCAGACAGTACTTTTGACAACAAATTTTCGAACCTATATGTTACACCTTTTCAAATTAATACATTTAATTAATATTTAAAATATCACAGATCTGTGTTCTGAATAATTACAACTTCACAATAAGAATTTGTAAAAAATGTACATTTTTTTAGAAATATAATTATTAGAACTATCAGGCTTTTGCTAATATTGGTTGCATACGCAAGAAAATGATTAATTTTTGGTATAATTGACTTTTTTATGTATCTGTTTTAATATATTTATAGATAAAATAAGTTCTAATGTGTACTTTTTTTTTAATAAACAAAAATAATAGTTTCAAAAATGATTTTTTCCTCTTAAATCAATATTTAAACCATTATTGTGACTGTGATTGTATTGATGCAATAACTGATTATTCGTAATTCATCGAACAACGACTGGTACACTGGAAAGTAAACCTCTAACAGTTAAGTCACATAACGGTTTACTATTATGATGTACAGTGTCTTATGCCTTAGATACATGTTTGTAAGGATGTTAGCCTACCTCAGAGTAGTACATCAGTACTGAAAATTAAATAGTTATTAGAGTGAATAAAATAATTAATATATTTTGATATAATTATTTTTTAATTTATTTCAAACAATGTAACATGTATAAAAATATCTTAATATATAAAAATATTAAACATGTACATATATGGTATTAATAATAATATAACAATTATTAACGGAATATAAAATATATAACAATAATCTTTGGTCAGAGAAAAACAATTTAAAAAATAACTAACTTAAAACCAACGAAAAATTTATAACACGGTTTATTTTTGATCGATTTATTTTTGAGTTTGACTTTGACATCTTCTAGTAGAGTCTTGTCCGTTGAATGAAAATCAATTGTTTTCATCCGCTTAATAATATATATATATATATATATATATATATATATAAGCATAGCATAATATAAAAGCGATTGAATATTTTTCCCTGATGCGAATTGTATAGAAGAGAAACTAAGGAAACCATTTTTATATTTTGATTCTATATTTTAGTTAAACACTAGCACTGTATAGGAAAATATTTAATAAACTCACTAGAGAACAGACTCTACATCAATATATATTTACAACAAAAAATATTGACAAAAAATGAACAACATTAAGATAACAATGTGAGCGTACAGCATTTTATATGAAATGTTTAATAATGATTGTATACCGTGTCAAGTAAAATTACATTGCACAAAATCTAATTAGCTCTACAATGGTCGAGGAATAATTTTAATTTGAGTGTCCATTAACCAGGACCATCCCTAACCAATAGGCAAGTACATAAAAGTCTTTTGGTGGCATTTTCAAACATTCAATAGGGTGGCACAACGTCTAGGAACAACCCTGCCATTTACGGTAATATTATCAATGGATCATTTAATAATAACAGGTTGTACAAAATGTACTAGGTCAATTAAATTGAAAATGTACTCTATCATATATTTTAAAAGCTAACGAAGCCAGAACTAACTCTGTAATAAAATAAAATAGTAGAAAATATTTAATTCTGCATTCTTGACTGTCATGCGATATATCTCTTCGAAGGGTTCCTTCATTCGGGTCCTTTGTATTTGCCCGCAAACAGAGTCTTATGTTCAGAATCAACCAATGCGAAGTAAAACGGGTGCTCCGCTGTGAATTCAACTTGTAACTCCAGAATTTGCATTGAGTAAGTACTGATCACGAGAGCTGAAGAAAATTCAAATAAAAACATTGTAAATTGATAAAAAAAAAACTCTCAGCTATGCGTAAACATCGCTATGTATATGTAAACTACACACACACACACACATGCGCGCGCATATGTATTGAGTGTGTGTATGTGTAGATACAGTTTACTAGCAAAGAGAGAAATAATGAAATTTTACTTATTAATATTGTTAATTATTTATTCGAAAAAGATTATGTAGCATTATAATTTATGCATGCAATTATGTACTAGGTGCGTATTATTTTCTTAATTCATAATTTTACGTAGGTACCGTGTAAGGTACTAAATTCATAAACAAATATTTGCCTACCTACAGGGGCATTCAAAGGTTGCACAAACTTTAGTTGGTTCAACAACGGTCAAGACTTTATTTTGTGAACAAATTTACAAATAATATTCTCGATTGATAATTCAATCATTACAGAGATTACATGCTTAATTTGATGAAAATTATACTGTATTATATTTAACATGCTATAAACCCAAGTAAATAAATTCTGCTTCGCCGTTCGGACCTATACCTACACCTCTTGGAAGAGTTCCTTTATTTTGATGTTTTGTAACTGCCCACAAATAACAGAGATTTATTGTCAAATTCAACGGATGCGAAGTAAAACGGACGGTCGGCGGTGAACTGTTTGCGTCTTTTCGGATATGGCATCGCATGACCCACCGCCAAAACAGCTAAAGAAAATTCAAATAAAAACGTAGTTAAATGACAAAAACGTCAAAAACTGTTTAAAGGTTTTTGGTGAAACTTTGTGGAATTCCATGATTATGTTGTAAATTGAGTCAAAACTCTATTTTATTCTATTACACTTTTCATTGTGTTAAATGATATATAACGTTTTAAGGAACATCTTCCCATTATCCATATTATAGATCATTCTAAAATTAAAAGTAATTGCTCAGCTCAATTATTAAAAATACTCATAAAATTGCTATAATCGATATGTTTTAAAAAACTGGTACATCCGTCCATCTCTCTACATCATTGATTTATGTTGTATTTCAATATAAAATTTTAATAACAGCAAAATTTTTGTATTCTAATCACTTATCAGATCAGTGTTTACACATATGTAAGAAGAATGGATGTGCATTGAACAATTTTGATATGTATCTTTGGACCGGTTTTAGAAAATGAATTTTGGCATAAACACAACAATACTCTACACTTTATTTAATGACATAAACAAGGTTTATTTAATGAGATTTTATTTAGTGAGATAAACTATAATTTAGAAAGACTTTGGTAGTTGGACCATGTGCAGAGGATAACCGAACAGCAGTCACCAAAATCATTGCTGAATGCAAGATCAACAGGAGCTTGGAAAGGCCAAACCTAAGATGGTGGGACAATGTCTTCAAAGACATATGAGACTCAAGACTCAAAAGAAATGGGGTGTAGTAGATATCAATGGAAGAAAATTCTTGAGGAGACCAAAACCCCTCGGGGGTTGTGGAACCAATAGTGACATTTAACATATTTCGTACACATCACTTCACCACTAGCAAAAGCACACAGTCGTCACGATATCACGCTTAAATGTCTAATGTGACAACAAATTTAACTTCAAACATAATGCTCATGCGTAACATATTTCAACAGAACACCGGCCATTAAACATACTCTATGTTATTAATAAAGAACAGGGCATCTTAGGTCTTAGTCACGTCAAATATTTGATAGAGAAAGTGCTGCTTGTACTTGCAGGATTAAGATTAAGATAGGGATTTTACACAAATTTAGAAAAATTACTCTAATCTCACATTATTTTAAAGCTAACAAAACTGTGCATATTATAGGCACATATAATATTACTCAGAAACAGTTAAAAAATGCATGTATATCAATTTAGCTTTACAGTAAAGTTAGTTCAATAATAATACAGTAGACTCTTGATTGCTCATAGATACTCGATAAAAATCTGGGGAGGAAAAGACAAATTGGAAAACCAAGGCTCCGCTGTGGAGAGCGCTGCTGGTGAATAATTGGAAATGAGCAGAAAAAAACGAATATCTTGGAGGCAGAAAATTGAGGAAGCCAAAGCATAATTTGAGCTGTAGCGCCATTGAAGAAGAAGAAGACTCTTGACTATCCAGGGACACATTAAGCAGGTTGTGTATTAACCGGGGGAGTAAAATATTGTTTAATAACATTTTGAAATATCATTTCAAATGTAAAAAAAACTGGTGTAATTGATGATTCCACCCACGAACATAAAACAGGCTAAATTGTGAACACGCCATTATAAATATTGATGCACAAATAAGTTTTCGTTATCAAACTATTCTTGGGTTTCAAATAAGGTAAATATATTACACCCTCTACATCAACATTCAACCATTATTTACTAACTCATGTATATAAATAATTATATTAAAAATAAATATACTTTTTATTATTTGTTAAAAATACGGAATTCATAAGCGCATAAATTACAAAAATGATATATAAGACTTTTCTATACGTTTTTGCCAAATAATACATGCTGTAGTAAAATGTATATTTACTTATTTTGCTAAATATTTTCCGACAAACACCACCACATCTTTGGATTTCAATATGACTATAAATGGATGGTCAGCGTTGAAATCATTCAGGAATACAATGGATTCTACCATAATCTCAAATTCTGAAAATTCAAATATACCATTATTCATCTATTTTCAAACTTGTGTTTTAATACCAAATAAGCTCGGAGCAGATATCGAAACATTGATATAAAAATGTGTATTTCTTGATAAATAAAATATTTAATCTCGACATCTTCATATTACTAGCTTAACATGTATTATAGTATAGTACGAGTTTTAAAAAAGTACCGACTTTATACATTACTGTCATTTGTATTTAAATAACTAGAATAAAATATGTAGTCTCTTGCCGCGCAACCGTATTTGATACATTTACTTAAAACAAGGGTATTAATCATAAATTGTGGTGAAAATCAGCTGTCAAAAGTCAAATGAAGAATAAGAAATTTTGTTAAAATATGGACTAGATTTAATTCAGTACACACAGTTATTAAACATTAAATTAAACAGTTAAAAGGTTAAATAGATAAATTATGATAAAAGTATACCAAACATATATACGGCAATAAAACTTAATAAGCTCGAAGATATAATATTATTCAGAAACAGTTGAAAATATATTATACATGTGTATCAATATAGGTTTACAGCAAAGTTGGATTCAATAATAATACAATAGATACTCGATGGAAATCCGGGGAGACTGCTGCTGGTGAATAATTAGAAATGGGCAGTAAAATACCAAATATCATGGAGGCAGAAAATTGAAGAAACCAAGGCTTGATTTGAGCTGTATGCCATTGAAAAAAATGAAAACTCGTGATTATTCAGGGATACATTTAACCGGGGGATGAAAAAAATTAAAAATTATTTAATAACATTTTGAAATATTATTTCAAATATAAAAATAAACTGATGAAATTGATAATATCCATGAAACAGAATATAAAACTGGAAAAGTTGTGAACACGTCATTACAAATATTGATGCACAAATAAGTTTTCGTTATCAAACTATTCTTGGGTTTCAAAAAAGGTAAATATGTTATACCCTCTACATCAACACTCGTGTATATGAATTAAAAATAGACATACTTTTTATTATTTGTTAAAAATATGGAATTCATGAGCGCATAAATTACAAAAATGATATACGAGGCATTTCTAAACGTTTTTGAAATAATACGTGCTGTGGTAAAGTGTATATTTACTAATTTTGCTAAATATTTTCCCACAAACACCACCACATTTTTGGATTTCAATATGAACGTAAATGGATGATCAGCATTGAAATATTCCAGTTTGGATTCTAACATAATCTCAAATCCTGAAAATTGAAATACACCATTATTCATCTATTTTCAAACATACTTGTGTTTTAATACTGAATAAGTTCAAAGCAGATAACGAAATACGTAGATATAACAATGTGTATTTCTTGATAAATAAAATGCATAATCTCGACATCTTTATATCACTAGCTTAACAATTATTACAATACAAGTTTAAAAAGAATATATACAGGCTTTATACTTTACTGCCATCTGTATTTAAGTAGCTAGAATAAAATACAAAAGCAGATTTCTACTATTGAGTAGCGAGTCTCTTGCCGCACAACCAAACTTATGAGGGATATTATTTTTCTTCTTAATTTTCCAACTCATTTTAGTAAATATCTCATTTTATAAATACAAAACTTTTGTTCAAAATTAATTTGTAAAAAGTTGGTCTACTGATTAAAATCATTAAAAAAATATATATTTTGTACTCACAAATTGTTTGCATGACATCTTTTGTCGAAAATAAACACTTTTTCCTGCACTCAGTGGATACTTTTATTTTTAAGTGTACTTTCCATATTGCTTCATAACCCGCGTATCAAGTGTTGGAAACTTCACTAAGTCTATAAATATCATTTAGCTCAACTATTATATAATGTAGTGTGGATTGAATCCTGGTTTATTCTGATCTAAGTATTATGCCTTTCAATTGTCATATATAAAATTTCAAAACTAAATGTATCTGATTGTTTAAATTTGAATTCAGGATATTAAATTAACTAGTACACAACAAACTTAATTGTTTTTTTTTATATAATTTTCTTTCTTCATATCTATTCTCCGCAGCAAGAGACACTAACTCAATTTTTACCGCAATGAAAAAATAAGTTTTAACTTATAGGTAAAAGCGAAAAAACAAAAATATCTCAATTTATCTAACAATCAATGATATTAATTAATTTTTTTATAATGCATTATCTAATAAATTCTAATTTTGATACTGTTAATTTATGGAGGAATTCCATTTGAATGATTAATTAAAACACTTTTTTTCCATTATTTATTATTTAATTACCATTACCAGTTTCAGCCTGTCACGGCCATCTTCAGACTGATACAATGCATGTAATAATAACGTAAGCATGCTATATATAAGTACATAATTAATTAAAGTATCTAAATTTTTACTAATATGTAAATACTTTTGACTTCCCATGAAAATAATAAAATCTGTACACTACACATGTTAATTCCAAAAGTATAATCATAAAATTAATAGAAGCATAGAGATATTTACTCTAATAACTCAGTAAATAGCAAACCTGTACAGATTCCTTCAAATTAGCACTAATTTTCAAATTATATAGACTGAAAAATACCCCTGTATTGAATTGCATAAATATCCTAGCTTTAGAGAAATATGTACCAGTCTAAATATGGCCGTGACAGACTGAAACCGGCAATGGTTATTAAATAATAAATAGTGGAAAAAACGTTTTAATAAATCATAATGAAAAATGATGAAAAAAAAAAAGAGTATATTATTCAATATAAAAAATACTTATGGTAGTTGAAAATGAAATAATCAAAAACCACAAAGAAGTAGAGTGATTCATTTATGGCTTCGCTGACTTAACATATTACATCAATACTAAAAATTGGATGGTTATTAGAGTGATTAAAATAATGCATACATTTTTATATAATTGAATTGACAGTTTATTTTAAATAATATGACATGTATAAAAATATAGCAATGTATAAAAATACCGAACATATGTATGGTAGTAATAAACAATAACAGTAGTATAATAATTATCAACAGAATATATAATATTTGATCACTCTACATACTGATCAGAGAATAACAATATTGTCAACTTTAAGGTGGTGCAGTTATTTGTTTAAGAGATTTTATATAAAGTGATGGAAGTATTTTTTGTCAAGGAAAAACAATTAATTGTAACTAAAAGTAAAAAGTTCACGCACACGTGTCAGATTCTATTAATTTATAATTTTTTAATTCAATTTTAATATCTTCCGTAGAGTCTTGTTCGATGGAATGGAAATACAGAAGTATATCAAAATCAAATATTTTCATCCGCTCTATAGTATGTAACAGCATAACATAATATAAAAGCGATTGAATATTATTCCCTAATGCAAGTTTTATAGAAGAGAAACTCTCATAGGGATGTGTGAAAACTAAATCAACCCTTCCTAGTTACGGCAACAACTACACTAACCAACAAATAAATCATTTTAGTCGTAATATTTCGCATATATTTGAAACATTTTTATTGTGTTCAATAAAACATAATAAATGATGTTTATATATATATATATATATATCTATATAAACTTACTGCCACTTAAAATGTGTATCAAATACATGTGAAATACAAAAATTAAAAATTATATATTTGTTAGTTGCAACGCTGTACATAAGAGAGGTTGAAATTTAAGAAAAAATGTGAATCATTGAAGAATCTTGACAAAAAAAATTTCATCGTGATAATAATTCTATTGAATATAAGGCTGTATTATCACACATACTTAGAGGTATTCAATAAAGCCTATTTTCAATGATTTGTAAAATAACAGGGATAATCAAAAATGATCAGAAAAATAAAATTAAATGAAAGAAAAAAAAACAATGCTTTGTACAAAATAATTTAAACATAAAAATACACAAAACTCTTTTAAAAACAACTAGATAAACTCAGCATCACTTAACTAAGAATTGAAAACATAGAAAAAGAAAAGTAGAGACAAGAAATATGAGAAACACCACAGAAAAATATATTATAAATAAAAACAAATTAATGGATCTGCAGTTAACTTGACGGGTCACTTTTGATAACTGTAAACAATAATGTCACAAAGTGTCTCCTGTAAGATTAAATTTCACATTTCATTGGTATCAAAAAATATGTTTTGAGAGAAACACAATTGATATATATATTAAATCAGTAAGAGTCTGAGACTATGTAATTACATAAATTCAGGGGTCTATAAAGTTATTCAATTGTTAGAAAATAAAATTAAAAATTGGTCACATTTCAAAACTATTTTATATATAATATTGATTGATCCCGATTTAATTATTTAGTTGTCCATGCAAATAACAAAAAATAGTCTCTGATCTGAAAACTTTACACAGAAGATACAGATTTTATTAATTAGATATTATTTAATTAAATATTAACACACTTTTTAATGCAGTTTTGTGCATATATTTTGAATAAGACACTAATTAATTACTAGATTAAGTTTTATGCGGTTTATCTAGTGTGTATTAATTTTACATAAACATTTTTTTCTCAAAGCATTTATTAATTAAATTAATCATAATCTTCTACCTTTAAACAATACTGATCAGTACAATATGTAAATTATTTAAATTGTATTTAATTGATGTATAAGGCTGTATAGCAGGAACATTTTAATGACTTAGAAGCTTTAAATATAAACTTGCCATGGAACAGGTATATTAGAAATGACTATTAAATCGGATAGCAAGTTAAAAAAAAAATTAATGTTAAAAGCTACCTGTCGTCAAACAATTGTTGAAATTGAATATTTTCAAAACAATTTTTAAATCCACTGAGTTAGATACTATAGATTTCAACCGCCCAATTGAAATAGTAGAAAAATTAAATCAAAATAGTAATACTTTATACTACATACACTTGAGTGTTATTTTTATCATGACTATAGATATGTGTTATTATTTGTTGACCATAAGTGTGATAAAAATAAAACCAGCATTGCGTGCAATACAACGTTTGATAAATTGAAACAGCATTTCCGGATGAACTAACATACTATGATACTGGTCGGAAACTGAAAGTTATAACCGTCAAGACACAGGTGGCAGTCTATGCAGGTGTATTGTAACTGCCTGCAAACACAGTGCTCCTATCCGCGTCAAGCAATGCAAAGTGAAACGGACGATCGGCTGTGAATTCCACCTGCTGCTTCAGCTGGGACATCGCACAACCCAACATCAAGACTAATGCTACAACAACATTTGAAGAAAAACATTACAATGCCAGAACAAAGAGCGGTCTTATCCCGATGTAGACAATTTTGGGTGAAGACAGAAATCATTTCAAATAATTTGCGTCACGGTGTTATTCTACGTGCGCAAACTCTTGGAATGAGCGTGTATTCGGATGAAAACTATGAGTAATAAGTGGTTAAAGAAGATATTGTTTAATTTGGAGCATTGTAAGTCCCCACAAACAGATGGTTCCTATCCATGTCGACCAATGCAAAGTAAAATGGACGGTCAGCCGCGAATTCTACGTGACGCCTCGGTCCAGGCATTGCGCAACGACCCATCATCATCGCTAAGGAAAATTAAGAAAAAGCATTATCAATATTTTATAACATTGACTGGTAACTCAGTTTCAGGCCTGATTTTAAGGAGGTCCAGTGAAGTGGAAGAACTCTATATTCAGGATTTTTACATAATTTTTAAATAATTACTAAAAATCACTTTTCATAAACAATAACAAATGGCGTATTGAGTGTTCAAATCAAATCAAAAATACAGAAATCACATTTAGCCTTTAACGGAGTATGGCCATATGTAAAAACTGTGCACATGTACGTCCATGACTTAATTCTCAAATGCATGAATTTAGTCATAACACTACCATCTAAATGACATATTAGATAACTTTTTAAAATTCACTTGCTTGGGTTAAATCCATAAGATTTAGGATGATAATAACTCAAGTGAAAAATCACATTAAATAATTAGTTTTAATATTTTTAAATGTAATCAATCTTTATATTTATTCCGGCATTATTAAAATCAGACATAAAACAGTTAATTAACTAACCGCTTAACAGACTGTTGGCCAACATATATTTACAATGAAACACATTGTTAAAGAACGAACATTATGAAAACAGTGTGAACACGCAGAGCACTTTGATGAAATGTTTAATAATTGTACACCATGTCAAGTAAAATTAAAAGCTTCTAAATTATACAATGTGTATCTATCTAGTCAAACATTACACAACATATTATATTCCTTTACCACAAGACTGCACAAACTCGAATCGGCTCTACAACGGCCAAGATGTTTTGTGCACACATTTGAAATCTTACAGTCATAATATTAATATACAGTGTATAAGCTCAATTTGACAAAAATTGTACATTATCATATATTTAAATCATTTGTCGTATATGAATAATAAAAAACAAAACCAATTAGTGTTGTTAATAGGCAAGTTATATCTTTTTGGAAGGTTCATCTTTGGGGTGAGTTATAAGTGCCAAAAAATATAGATCTATTTTCAAAATCAACCAGTATGAAGTAATATGGATGATCGCCTATGAATAATATACGTTTTCTTCGAAGCGGCACTAAATAATTCATCGCCACCACAGCTAAAGAAAATTCTAATATAAATATTGCAAATGCAATGAAAACACCAAATAAAATTGCTAAATCAAAATAGTAAAGAATGAGGGCGTTGTGGGTGCCTTGTGGCAGGTCAGATTAAATAGAAACTGTACTAGAAGATATGAAACATTGAAATCAATGAGATTTTACACAAATTGAGAAATAATTTTACAATCATTATTTCAAAAGCCAATAAAGCCAAACACAGTCGAACATAGTTATAACAAGATCACGGCTGTAATGAGCAAAAGCTCCAATGATATAATTCCATAGAATCACATACAATGGATGAAAAGATGATTTAATGTTTGCGATTGCATCGGATTATGGCCCAGTTAATAACATAACGGAGGTTCGCTCCAACTATGAACATGTTAATGTAGCATTGGTGGCACTTAATTGATTGCCTTGCGTTTACCAAACCTTCAATTTATTTCAAGATTACCCGGCATTCTTGAAATGATAAGTTTAGTTAGAAACAATGCTAATAAAAGAAAGAAAGTACCTTTCAATTTGCAAAAAAGTCGAAATAATTGGCATGAAAAATGTTGAACTGTGTAAAAAGTTTACTTTGAACTCTTCAACAGTGTCGACATTGGCAATGGAATTACAGATATAATGAGTAACAGTTATAATAAGAACATTTTGTTGGTCTTCTGGTTCTTGTTATATCCGAGTTCGACTGTAGTTCTCTTTGATTGTATTGAGTTATTATTTACTTGGGTGCGTTATAACTGCCCACAAAAAGAAATTTATTTTCAAAATCAACCAGAGTGAAGTAAAACGGGTGGTCGGCTGTGAATTCTACGTGTCTTTCCGGAAGTGGCATTGAAAAGCACATCGCCACCATAGCTAAAGAAAAATTTTAAAAATGTCATAAAAACTCTGTTAATATTCATAAGTCTAAGGAAAAAGAAAAAACAAGCTTCAATATTAGATTGGTGCATAATTAACCAATGTTTTACCGGAGCCCTTTGAATCTGTCAAAATTGTTATTTTGTTTAAATTTTTTAATAATATTCCTCTATTCTTAAGTAGTAAAAACCTTCATATTAGCCAAATCATACTTTATCATTTTAAAAAATAATTCACTCCAGCTGTCATTTTACGATCAACAAACCCTTTGCTGAAGAAACTACAGAAACTACTGCATTAATCGCTCGCTCAAAAATTAGCAGACGAGCAAAGTCTACGACGATTTGGATGTCAAAGCATGGATCGTGTCGAAGAAACTTGTGTCTTTTTTTTCCCACGGAATCGATCATTTGCCAAGCAAGTGGGAAACAGTTAACTCATTTAATTCCATAATAACTGTCTACAGAATCAGAGATTTGAAAAAATAAAAACTATAAAATTTAACACAAATTGAGAATAATATTAGTGTTACAAAACACAATTCTAAAAGCTAGAGGTGTTATTTCAAATTCGATTTAAGGGCAAGTACTCAAAGGTTTGAGTGAAGTGTGATGGTCGTGGAGTTCCTGGCTTATTCTGCAATGAATTTCCGACCTCTCCATCATCAGGGACGATGTTGCTGATGTAACATGTTATTTTTGTTATTATTTAAGTGTTGGCTTGCAATACTTGATATAATATTAACACTAACATCACCATCATCAGCCCTGATGCAGTGTATCTGGATCTAGATCCGAGCCACCAGCCAGAGAGGTCGGAGACACATGGCAGAGTAGCCTGGAAAATTCTGCACAGAAGATGGTGTGAAGTTTATTCAGGTGTGTTGTAACTGCCTACAAATAGAGGTCCCTTCTCAATGTCGACCAACGCAAAGTAAAATGGACAATCAACCGTGAATTCTCTTCGCGGCTTTGACCTCCGGGCATATTTCCTCCCTACTATTAAAGCTAAAAGAAAATTAAAAAAAAAACACATTATAAATAAATTAGGAAATAATTTAAACCTTAGATTTAAAATCTTATCCATTTAAATCATAATGGCCTGTGTCCATGGAAGAAATTTTTGACTTGAGACAATCTCTGAGATACGGATTATGCTCCTATGAAATACTTTGGAGACAACTCTCGGCTTTCGTATTCACCATGTACACACCATATCTCAGAGATTCGCCATCTCACGCCTTAATTCACGCTCGTAAGTTAAACATCAAATTTCATTAACATTGTGTTCGTTATTTGGGTCATTTTGAATCTCCCAATAGCAGTTAAAATGCAATAAATGTTTGTAATTTAACACCATGGTTAATGTTAATTTATAGTGAATTATATTAAGTACTTAACATTCAAACGGCTAAATAATAAAACTGACCAATAGTTTTTAGTAGTATGCCGCTGGCTTATACCAAAGAAGATTAAATAATGTGAGTGAATCTAAAATACGCATGTTGAGTTTCTAACACCTCTATAAATGATAGAGCGGAAAATCCTTCTATAAAAATAATAAATTTCGTAATTTCTCAAAATCAACAACATATTTGTGATATTTTTTTTTGCAATTACTGTTCTTTTGATACATACATTTTCAAAATAACAAATGGAGCATTTAGATGAAAATTCAATTATTAAACTTTTCCATGATTTCTGGGTTTTGTTAAAAATTTATTATGGTGGGGTTTGGCAATAAACGATTCAGTTATTGAGATAGTCAGCGATCAGTTTATAGTTATATATTATTGAATGAATTATTATTTTTAAATGTCGTTAATTTTGTACCATCCTAATAATAAAATATAAGGGCTTCTTGTGTTATAATATTAGATACAAGCTACAAGTTCCGAGATATAAAATTATAAAATCGATACGGTTTTAAACAAATTGAGAAATAATTTTAAAAGAATTATGAAATTATTTTTTAAAAGTCAACGAAGTCAAGTAGTTTAATTGTATCAAGTGATCGTTTAGATTACACGCTCGGTTTAGATGTGTTACAAGTGCCCACAAACAGCTCTCCTCAGTGGAAAGTAAAATGGATGATCGGCTGTGAATTTTACATGTATTTTTGTGGTATGGTATGTACGTGGTATTTTTGTGGTACCTTGAGAGTCCCTCAAAATTAATATAAAATACTTTCAAAACATTACCGAGCAATACAATAATAATAATAAAATTAGTGTTTTGCCTACCCTTTTAAAAAAATAACTGAAGACTATGTTAAATTTAAATCTTAAAGAATCAAAGTGCTTTTTAAACTGAAATAACTATCTACAGAATTAGAGATTTGAAAAAATAAAAACTATAAAATTTGACACAAATTGAGAATAATATTAGTGTTACACATCACACAATTTTAAAAGCTAGCGGTGTTATTTCAAATTCAATTTAAGGACAAGTACTCAACGATTTGAGTGAAGTGAGATGGTCGTGGAGTTCCTGGCTTATTCCGCAGTATGTTTCCGACCTCTCCATCATCAGGGATGATGTCGCTGATGCAACACTATATTATTGTTATTATTGCTTGTTGTATATCAAGTATTGGCTTGCAATACTTGATATACATCAGCAACATCTGACCTGATGCAATGTATCTGGATCTGGATTCGAAACATCAGCCAGAGAGGTCGGAGACACATGGCAGAGTAGCTTGGAAAACTTTGCACAGAAGATGGCGTGAAGTTTATTCAGGTGTGTTGAAACTGCCTACAAACAGAGTTCCCTTCTCAATGTCGACCAATGCAAAGTAAAACGGACGATCAACCGTGAATTCATTTTGCGGCTTCTTCCTCCGGCTACATTTCAACATCCCTCTCATAACTAAGAAAAAAAATTTAAAAAATACACTTATAAATAATTTAAACCTTAGATATAAAATCTTATCCATTTAAATTACAATGACCAGTGTCTACGGAAGAGATTTTCGACTCGAGACAATCTTTGAGATATGGATTTTGCTTCTATGAAATGCTTTGGAGACAACTCTCAGCTTTCATATTCACCATGTATACACCATATCTCAGAGATTTGTCGTCTCAGCTTGTACGTTAAACGTCAAATTTCATTGTAATTACATTAGTCATTTGGGTGATTCTGAATCTCCCCAGTAGAAGTTAAAATGCAATAAATGTTTG
This sequence comes from Eubasilissa regina, assembly GCA_022840565.1. Taxonomy (NCBI): domain Eukaryota; kingdom Metazoa; phylum Arthropoda; class Insecta; order Trichoptera; family Phryganeidae; genus Eubasilissa; species Eubasilissa regina. Next base: position 7,796,601 of record JAINEB010000010.1, read on the forward strand.
TGATTGAACGCCTTGGTTAATATTAATATTTAGTGATTTATATTTAATTTTCAGAATAGATAGTTGTAGAAATCTATGATACTTTTAGGTTACGTTTATGTGCACGTATCAAATCTCGCTGTCAAAATGTACGCCGTGTACAATAGTTTAAGTTTTTGTCTCTTTCCAACAATCTCAAGCTGATTACTCAACAGGTATACACAGTATTGAGATGAATCTCAACTAAATCTCTGAGATTGTATCCTTCCGTGGACACGGACCTTTAGAAATCGAGGCACCGTAGGCTTGTCATGTAAAATATTTGAGAAGGAGAATACTGCTTCAAGTAAATTGAAATTAGAAAATATTACTACAGCCACGCATTATTTTGAAGCTGACAAATATACATGCACTTAGAGGCATGTGCTTGGGTAGAATAATATTATATTGTTTATTCAGGTGTGTTGTAACTTCCCACAAACAAACTATTCCTCCCAAAGTCGACCAACGCTAAGTAAAACGGATGATTGGCTGCTAATTCTACAGTCTTTTGCTGCATTGTCAATTAATACCACATCACTACCTTAGCTGAGGAAATTCAAAAAAAATACTGTGAATATACAATTGTAAAATAATAGAGACTCAAATAGATGTAGTCAAGGAAAAATATTAAATTATTTATTTAAATCTTTAGTTTGTGAAATCTTTCAGAAACTTTTCGCCGTCTTTAAAAAACATCTAGTTTAATAATAAATTTATTCAAAAATATTTTCAGTCACGTCTCCATGTATGGATTATTTCAGGAAAATATAAAAATATGATTTATGATAATGTGAATTGTTTTAAAAGCTGTCGTGAATGACAGAGAATCTACAACACCTATGTAAAATATTGGAAATCGATCAACATTAAACCGTTGGGGCTGAAATATTATTTGATATCTAATGTATCAATTCTATCAAGTCAAATTGTTTTGACATTGTATTTTCGTAATTTTTTAAATGATTAATTCTTAATTAATTAATTATTCTATGTTCACAAAAGCTAATACATTTTTTTTTTTCAAGGTGAAATATTTTCAATTGCGCATCGTTTCCTCGAAAAGCGACCGATGTAATAAAACCAACCAACATGTAATAAAACGGATAGATTCTATGCGGTTGGCCCCCATCACACTTTTTAAATGCATCCCTGTCACGCACGAGGAAAATTCAAATAAAAAAATATATATTATCAAATAATAACAGATATAAAGAAATGAGTATAATGTATGAAAAAAAAATATAGGCGTTTTTCTAATTAAATACTGTTAAAAATAATGACATATTGATAGCCTTACGGAGAGATGAAAAACAATTTTTAAATATAAATCCCTCGTGGCAAGAATTAGATATGGTATTTATAGGTTGCATGTATAATTTACAGGTTTAAAATAACTGTAAGGATTCAAACAGGCAAAGGAACATATTGTTTTGTTTAATATTCAGTTTATTTTCTCAATTAACAGGCTCAAATAATTGGTAATTTCATTATGCAAAATGTTACACGAATACACTGTGATTGTGATTATGATTGCTGTTCAATTGTAACGATTGCAAGTTTATATTCAGCGCACTAGTGATCACTCGTCGAATTACAGACACGGTTACCAATCATCATTACAACCGAACACCAATCATGGTTTATCTCATTGAAATGGTTTTAAGGCCATAAAAATACGTTTTGTTATTGTTCTTTACAAAATGTGTAAAGATAGGATCTATACTAACTTTTATATTAAAGTTAGTATATTGCAAAGTCACCAGCAGTCATCGTGATTAGCTAGATCACAAGACAAGTGAATTTTACCTCATCTGGCTCGATCGGGTTTGACAAAACTTACCGAGCACTTTCTAATATGTGCAGCGAGGATGATATTAACTGACTTGATAATTTGTGATAGTTTTATAATATTGTAATTAATTATGCCATAAAAAATATTAAAAATAAATGTCACATGCCTAAATTTGGATTCCACCCTTGATGGTATTATTTTACTGCGCGTAAAAGTAAATAAATAAATACATATTAATAAAATAAATACATAACTTATCAATTCTCATTTGGATTCAACAGTTTCCCCGAGTACACAATATCCGAGCCGAGAAATATTCCAAAGTAGAATGGACGCTGACAGCGAAACAACTTGAAGTTGGACAACATCCTTTCCATAATATGCATATCTAGGAATAAATTTAAACAGTTTGAAAAATCCCAATTTTAAATTTTAAAAGTGCAGCGATACTAAATTTACGGTGCTTTTAAAATCGAGTTAAAACAGCTTGACCCAAAAAGCGAAGCTTACAATTATATTTCTAACCCTTGAAACATTAAAAAAACTATTATAAATATTTGATTTGATGAGCAGAAAGTGAAACAACTTTTGACTGTCAAAGAATGAATCCCCGTGTCAAAGCAGTATGTGTCTCGTGTAAGAACTGGGATTAAAATTACTTGGTGAACTGTATCAACTGCCTAAGAACTTAGCCATCATTTGAAATTCATACAAAATTGTTCATAGGTGTTTTTACTATGTTCATAAGAAAAATTTTGTGAAAGAATATTTGTGACACTCTTAAGGAAGCGTGTAAATAAAACTTTGGTGTTAAAAGTTGCGTAAAAGACAGTACAGTATTAGTGATAAACGAAAATGTCATTTGTTGGACATTGAATTTTGATGGAGAGTAGACTGACTAACTGATTTACCATCAAATCTCAGAGATTCGTAGATCAAATTTTCTATCACTGACCATCAATAAACTTTACACTTAACATAATGTAACATTTTTATATGTGTATTAATGGATCAATTTTGCACTAAATTTTATAAGTAAAATATATATTAGACCAGAACTTTGTCACTACTCGACTACTAAATTATCCGGTATGAGAAGATCTACGATCTACAGAGTGAGGTATATTACAAAATTTGAAAAGCAATGCATTTATTTATTTTATTTACTGGCGAAATTGATTTGACAGTTAACACCTGAAATTTCTGCAGCTATCTGATGGAGCAATCGAAAATGTGAGTAGGTTTGAAAATGTGAGTAGGTACCAGCAGTGCGCAGTCTGTACATTGAAACAAGCTGTATTTAATTTGAATTTATGCGAAATAATTCGAAATAAAATATGCACCTCGTGATATTCTTATCATAATGATTATCATTTTATTCATATTTAAACAAAGCATAATATTTTGTTACCATTTAATTCACTTTATTTCTCAAAATATATAGTAATGTATAGCTTATTTCATTGTACTGACTGCACGCGCCTGGTAGGTACCTACTATGTATGTTTAATGAAACAAATTTAATTAGGGAAACAGATATTTTAAAAAATCTTCTAAAACGTACAAACCTTAGCGAATTACAATTACTAATAAAAAAATTACAATCATCATTGAAAAGTAACTAGTCGGGTTAAAGCATCAAAATTATTGAATTTTAGGGTAATATTTTAAATAAGTATTACTTGTGTACTTGAAAACGTAAAGAATTTTTTAAGAGATTTTAAAAGATATAGAAGTATATATTCCCCTTGGAATTGAGTAAATTTAAGTCTGTCAATAGAATATTTTTATTTTAAATTGTTAACCTTGTTTTATTAACCACTTAATGAATTAAATACATCTACCGGTTTCGAAAAATATCATTTTCTTCTTCAGGATGTCATTAACTAATCAAATTATTATACGAATGTTTATATTATTTTGATTAGTTTTACATGCTTTATTTATTTCCAATGATTCCAAATTGTTCAATTTAAGACCAATACTGTTTACATGTAAAACAGACAATCAAAAATTTTTATCAAAAATATGATAATATAACAAATGATTAGAAAATTCTGAAAACTCACTATTATTCAAACATCTCAAGTGCTCCTTTACTCTTATATTAAAATTTCGACCCGTTTTACCAATATAAAAAGCATCACAATTCTTACAACTAAGTTTATAAACACCAGAATTGTTAAATTTATCATCTTTGTCTTTAGAATTTATGGATAAATTTTATATACTATATTATTATTTATATAAAATGCCAGTCTAGTGTTTCGTGGTAGGTGTTTAGATATTTGATTCGAAAATTTATTTATTGAAGAAGAAAATGATATTTGTCGATACCGGTAGATGTATTTAATTCATTAAGTGATTAATAAAACAAAGTTAACAATCTAAAATAATGGATTTTAACCACAAAGTTGATTATGCTAATCTTAAAAATATAATATTTTTATCCATGTATCTAATGAGAATTGATAAGCCACCAATGTATTTAAAACACAAGAGATATGTTTCCATATATCAAAAAATATGTACTCTTTTGCATATTACACTTTTATTGCAGGTTTAGTTAGTTTTAGTTTTGTTCCAAAATATTAATGCCACATTTGTTTTCGTGTTTAGAGTAATGTTTTCATTTTAAAAATGAAATTAGTAAGTCACGCAGCTATACAAAGTCATGAGAAAAGGCCACCAAACATGAAACACACGACATACAACAACACTGGCAAGCGAAATAACAAACAACATATAATACGTTATCTAAAATAACTTGTCAATGTTGAACAATATTATAAACATTTCGCATCGATTCATAAATGAAATCAATACTGAAAATGTAAAATACAATCACAGAAGAATATTGTAACATAGCTTTTGATAAAAATATTAGATTGTTCCGAAAATAATGGCCGATTTTAAAATTACTATCATTTTAAACATTATTTGCTGGGGTATATAAATTTATTTGTTTTTGTTTTGACAGTTGGAAGTCACCTGTTATATTTATTTATCGAATCAGGTATTTCATTTTCATTTTTCTAATCTTTTGTGGCGTGCACATTGGAACAGGAAAATAAACCCGTGAGTAGAATAAAATTAAATGTCAATGGGCAGGCCATATTTCTCAGAGAATGGACAATCATTGGACAAATGCAGTCATCCAGTGGTACCTGAGGGAAATCAAGAAGCCGACTGATCACCCTAAAACCAGCTAGACTGATGAAATTGTCAACAACCTCTGCGGATGTACGTGGAAGTGAATAACAATAAACAAAAAAAATTGAGACACTTGGGGAGGCCTTCATCCAGCAGTGGATAAAAAATGACTGATGGTGATGAATGAGAAAACATGAATTACATATAATTTTAACATGGGGATTGTTCATCTCAAACAGCACGCAATGTTAACAAGCAAGAGGTGAAGGAGCCATTTTTTAATGAATTTTCGAAAAGTTTAGAAATGGAGAAGTATTTTTTTTAGTGGAAGAAAACAAGCGACAATCAACCAGCACTGATTAACCAAAAGGGATCCATCTTGCTCTATGATAATTTTCACCTTTTCAAGCACCTCGATAACTATTTACGGCAAAATAATGCCTTTAAAGAACTCTTGGATTCTAATCTGCCTGCGTTTTATTTTACAAGCACAAATAAGTTGGCAATTCGTTAACAAAAATGTGTGGAATCAAAGTGCTATTATTTTGATTAATGTGTTTAGTTGCGTATCGTGCTAGGACTATCTATCGAGGTGATTAATGACCTGTTGATAATCTGTGCATTAAAAATGAAAATAAAATAAATAAATAGTTGAATTTGAAGATTAAAATCGTCTATTATTTTTGGAACACAATCACTAAATTCCTTTGGTTATATACTGAGCATTTTAATAAAAATGCTTTGTACAACATAAAACAACATATAACTCTATCTGAGAAGCATGATTGCATAATATATTTAGATTATATAAAATAATATTCAAAATACTATAATTTAAAAATTAATAATAAGTTCTATAACGATTAAATACTGAGATTTTTAATGACACTGCATTTTTTAAAATTAAGTTTGAGTTTACAAAAATTACAAAATATTTTCATCGACAAAATTGTAAATTATAATTCGTCACGTTGCGGCTCGTCATCGACCTCCATCATCGTCGCATCACTAAATGCTTCAGAATCCGAACCGAGACGAGCCACAAACAAGACTGCCGTGTCTTCGCTTCGAGTAATAAAAAATAACGACGGATGATCGCACACGAACTCTTGACTGCTCGTTTCAACCAAGCACCGCTTCTTTCGTACACGAAACGCTAAAGGAAATGAATGACAATGCTAACACTTGACGAAATACGCAACAATTAGATACTGGCTCTGATTAAATGAGTCAACACGATAATTATTACTGTTAATACTTAGAACTGTTAATAATATATGAAATTTTGACAGTCGAACATTGTCACAGATATGATAACTTGATCTTTTATTTGATAAATTTAAAATAACAGCACATTATAATCCATATAAATGTAAGAACTAACTATTTACCAGGACTCTATAAAACAAAAATGAGACTCCTCCTGCAACAACACTGAATATCGGTTTTTACAAATGTTGATACATAGACGAAGCGTCGGTCATCTTGAATGACATAGTGTCGTTGTAGGGAATCTCACTTAGAAATTGTGTTTAATTATTTAGTATTTTTATTTATTTTATATGGTTGTTTTAATATATCGTTCTACGCTCAAGAAGATGTACAACTTTGTGGCGTTCACAACTCAGATCTGCTCAAAACCGATATACAATGTTGCTGCAGGAGAGATACATTTTCACATTCTACACGGGCCCGATATGTAATTTAAATATGATTAATCAACACAGCATGCAAATTTACACATCAAACACAAAAAAAAAACAAACAATAAACACACTTTACAAATATGTAATAAACATATAATTTCTAAAGAGGATTAAGTCTTATTGAAATTAAACCAAGCAATGTTTTATTTTGTTTGCCAATATAAAACATAAAATATTGCTAACTCTTAAAGCCTGATATTAAATGTAGTCAAGTTTTAATGTGGAACACAAAATATATTACATACATAGCATGTAAGTATCGACTAGTATGTAAATAACATGCTAATGATATAAAGATGTCGATTATGCGATTAAACATTTTATTTTCTGGCGAAACGTATACACAATTATAATATACATAATAATAAATACAATTAGATTGAGTCTTCAACAAACCGTTGAATAAATTGTAATTTTTTTTAAATTTTATATATAAAGTTATTGGTTAAATCAGGTTACGTGAAGGAAATATTTTAGTCAATTCAAGTAAAATATTTAAAATTATTGTTTCAGATTACAGTAGAGGTAATTCCGGGTGGTAGGATATAACCCTGGATAACCTTCGATAAAAAAAAAATTAATTACCTACATGTCTATAAAACTGATGATAAAAAATATGAGTATGTTCAATCAAAAAAGTTAATTATAAATCATGCGTAATTTAAATATACTATTTGACAAAGTGTGTCCGCTCGGTTTTGTGTCAAAAGTAATACTGAATCTAAGCGTACTCAAATAATAATTTGCTCGCACGTTGCAACTTTGCCAGATTCTTTTTTCTAATGTATATTATGTAGTCAAATGAAAAAATTATTTAACTATTTTGAAAAGATATTAAAAATATTCAACATTTAAAATTTTTTATTATTTTAACGCGGTCCCGAATAATCGAGGGTATACTGTATTTGAAATTCAATTGATTTACAATCTAAATGTATAAATTATTGAAAATTTATTTATATATTTTGAATACTTAGAAATATTCTGAATAAAAAGATGAAAACTATGTACTACGCTCTGTGCCAATCTATCTTGAGCTACGGTATTGATAGTTGGGGGAGTGCATCAGGTATACATATATATCAAGTAAGCATTGCTCAGAAGGCTATACTCGCGAGTAGTACACCGCCGTGACTTTTTGTATCCTTCAGAGCCACTTTTTGGGGAATTTCAGACTTTGGATATAAGACAATTATATGTGCTGAATATACTAATTAACTTTCATAGGAAAATAAGTTCTCCATCTGTGAGAACTGAAAGATCCCGCGAGAGCAAATAATCTTAAAATTGTTCCAATAATGAAAACTAGTTTTGGTCAAAGATTATTCACCTTTCAAGTTCCCGGAATATACAATCAAATTGGAAATAAAATTAGAACTTTAACTGACATTAAGGCTTTTAAAAGGGATATTTTTAATTGGTTATTGAAATTAAGAAGAGCAGATACTGAGAGTAAACTGTTTTATATAATTAAATAATTCTTATAACTACTTTTGTGTGTTTTGATCTTGCATATTTCCATTTACTTTATATGTGCTTACATTACATATTGTATTGTAAATTGGTTTTTTTTTTTCTCTTTTTTATATATATTTTTTATATATATATTTTTTTTAATAAATTATTGTAAATTAAAAGACGTAAATATAATATAAGTAATATTAAATACCTGTATATGTAGTTAAATTTTAATTTCTTAAATTTACTTAATTGCTAGAGAAGTTTTCTAATGCTTTACATGACACGTAGACCACTGATTAAAGACACACTGATTAGACACAGGTATTAAAATACTAATTTGACTTGAATAATTAAATAATTTATTATTACAAAAAGGCTTAAAGTTCTTAACGGGGAGAGAAATTTAAATTCCGAAATACCCTACTGATAAAAAGGCTTTGAAATGATAAATTGATATATTATACTACTATTGCCATATTTTTTGGCCGCTAATAGACGATAGATCAAGTACCATAAACATTTTGATATTGATTACCAACCTAGTAACAAAATAAAATTATGTAAATGTTCTATGCACCGTAAATAATTCGTTGTTCCAGAAATATTCAAAAATAATTATTATTATGACCGAATAAATGAATGTTTATTTTATATAAACTCTCATACGTGATTCATATTAATATAACATACTATGTACTAATCTTCCAACGGGAGAAACTGATCAAATGTCAACACCTTTCATCTATCTGACAGATGCTGTTATGTATAAGAATAAGATTCTTAAAATAAAATTTGTTTTCTTCGAACAGTCTATGAACTCGAAGGCGTCATGTTATTCCATCATTATATAGAATTATTCCTTCAATACTGTCATATACAATATTATCATCTATTCTGGAGCCTAGTGAGAGAGTGAAACACACAATAGAAATAGCCAACAGATACCCAAGCACCGTGCGACTTACCAGTGGCTGCAGCAGCCTCTGCTCCTTCCTCATTGACTTCGATGAACGCCTTCTGCACAGCCTCGGACACCACCAGTTGTTCGTTATTTTCCAACAGTCCACCGAGCTCTGCGGTATCGCTGAAGATCTTGGTAATTCCAATCTGAGAAAAGGAGAACATTGTGAATGCTGAGACAAATATAAAAAATTACTCCTCTCTAAGGGCAGGTTGTGTGATCAGTAGTAACATTTTACTTTAGGGTCATTCCATATATTAAATAAATAGTTACTTGACCATTTTTTTAAATTCTCATCTTTTTTGTGCAATCACCCTAACTCGTCGGTAGTTCAAAATGACCAACATTTTAATTTTATTGTTTTTGGTTTTTGCGAAGCAGCCGTATTTGTATTACGGGGCGAAGCATATTTTGCAATGTAAAGGGTTTGCGGAAACTGAAATATCTCAACTCCTATTTGTTTTATCAATATGGGATTAAAATCAATTTGTTCAGAAAGAAATGGGCTATAAGATTCGACTAGTTACCAGTGGCGTGCAGTAAGCGCAAACTTAGGTCATGGTGTTACTGATGATGCTAACTAGGTATACAGGTATCAAAAAAAAGTGAGAAAAATTATTCTAATTTTGAGAACAATTCTATCAATTTAGATTTAGAAAGTACATCATTGTGAATTCATTACTTCAAAAAAGGCAAACTCTTTTATTGTTTGGTATCGTACCCTGCTTAAAATATTATCTACAATTTCTCCTTCGGACAATGGATATTTAAAATGTTTCATTAATATTACTCCAAAATACATAACTTCAATAACTTTACAAATTACCATAGCCGACACTCATAACGGAAAGAAATTTATTTCAACATTTCATTTAATGTTGGTAATAATCTATCCAAAAAATGCAAACTCGCTCACTTGACGGATAATTGATGAACACTTGTATATATCTCATCTATGCGAACACCATACGAAATGATGTTGGAATACACCATGAAAACAAAACATTTAGCCTGTAAAATTAGTAAAACTTGCCATAGCATGCAGTTTTCAGTCAAGATAGAGTATAGTAAGTAAAATTTGCTTGAAAACAATAAAAATTGAACATTTGGACCGCCTCGACAGGGAAATATTAGTTCAATAAGATAGCTATGCGAATTGAACAAACAAAGTGGATGCGTGCGTACTAGCAAATTACTTTGCCGAATCAGTATGAAGTTGCACATAAATGAAACTAATATGATTTAAATAAATATACAATGATATATTAATATTTCATTTCTATACAGTTCCTCTATACCAGTTGATCTTTATGTAAATTTGTTTGCTCTATAAATATGTTTTGATATCAATAAGAAATAATGCATCGACCCTGGTAGATAATAATACTTATTTAGTGTGATGTCAATCAACAATATTTCACATTCAAAATTAACATGCAAAAATTTATAACAAAGAATATGGGAATTGTTGATCATTTTTTTTACAACAATGGGAATATACATAATTGGGAATATACCCTTCGAGATATCTCTTGAAATAGAAAACATTTAAGGTAATACAATGGTATGGAATAAGTAAAAATAATGTTATCGGCAGATCATGCAGAGCCCTGTAAATGTATGATTAATGTTAATGAAAATTTACCACAAAAAAGAACAAAAATTACCTTGGGCAACAGTTTCTTGAGGTCAATCTCTGTCTCGATCTTAAACTTGGGCAGTGCAACGTTCACCTCGGCATTGTATAATTTCTGCACGTGTCCGCGGATGTCTGCGTCGTTGGCGGCCAGCTTCTCCTCCAGAGCGGCAAGTCCGTCCACCTTGTTGGGCAGGATGACCACCAAGGACACCTGGTGCTTCTCATACGGTAGCTCCAGGATCTAAAGACAATAAATAGTCTGTTAATTTAATATCATATTGTATTATAGCGCCAGTATTTTTCATGACAAATTTTTGAACCTATATGTTACACTTTTACAATTGGTAGGTACATTCCCGGATTGGAAATAGAGATCCAGGTTCGAATCCCGGTAGTGCAAAAATAATATTATTCGACAAAATTGATTTTATATGTATATATTTTATTTATAATTAATACATTAAATTAGTATTTAAAAAACATTACAAACCTATGTTCTGAATAATTACAACTTCACAGTAAGAATGTGTTCTCTTTAATAAAATTGAAATTGATAAGTCGGGCCAAAATTTTACATCCTTGAAAAATTTCAAATGAATGGTGTTTGTTTTCATTAATAGAATTGCGTACATAAAATACATGTTACGTCAATATTCTTATTACAATTTAGAGTTTAAATGCAATTTAAAATCAATTTTATCAAAACACAGTGCATAGATGTTGATGTAGCATAATCGGTTAATGCATTTTCCCCAGATAGGAAGAGATCCAGGTTCGAATCCTGGTAGCAACAACAATATTATTCGATAAAATTGATTTTATGTGTATATATTTATAATGAATACATTAAATTAGTATTTAAATTTCAATTTTGATTAATTCTGTTAATTGGAAAACCCTGATAATTCATAATTCAAAATAATTTTCAAGCTATTAATAATAATTAAATTAGACCATTTTATCATTGGTTTAGTGATTTTTTACAAAATTTACAAATTTTTTACGAATTTCAAATGAATGGAATTTTACCGTAGATTCTAGTGAAACTGAAAACTTTGCAATATGGAGAATAATGAAGAAAAAGACAAGATGATCACCTTAGCATCCCATTCAGGAACCTCTCCATATCTGAAGGAGGCAGTCTTGTGCATCATGTCGACCTGGGTCTTGTCAGTGGCGGAGAGGAAGAAGTCACGTTTCCTGGTGGCCGCCTTATCAAACTGCTTGGCCCACGTGCCCTAAAAATAAATAAAACATATTATGTATGTGAAATAAAAAACAAAAATTAAGTAATTTTATTATAATCATTACGGGCATTTTAGATGGGTGTTTTGTCTCAATCGGTGCAGTATATTGCTCTATGATGGTGAAGTACAAATCAATGCAGGAGCAGGGCTATTTTTAATAAACAACACATGGTAAAAGTCTTCTTCTTCTTCTTCTTCCATGGCACTACATCCCAGGTTGGGATTTGGCCTCCTCCACAAGTGCTCGCCGCCGATTCCTATTCCTTATTATTCTCCAGTTCCCAGACCCATCTCTTCCTTGGCCTGCCTCCAGGTCATTTCCATTGGGGTATCCAGTCGATCTTTGGTGTCCTGTCATCTGGCATTCTTTCAACATGGCCAGCCCATTGCAATCTTTGGGCCCTGCAGAATCTTACAATTGTTTCTTGCTCATTCAAATTTTCGAGCTCATGATTCATTTTTGTTTTGTAAGTTCCACTTTCTAGTGTAGGTCCATAGATTTTTCTTAATATTTTACACTCAAAGACTGCTAATTTGTTTTCTTCTATTTGGGTTAAGCCCCACGTTTCACAACCATAAGTGACTACTGGTCTTACTATGGTTTTGTATATTAGCAGTTTGCTTCGATGACTTAGTATTTTCGACCTCAGCAGTTCTTTACAAGCGTAGAAGCTTCTATTTCCAGCTAGAAGTTGAATCTTCAATTCACCGTGTTCAGTATAGCCCAAATATGTAAAATTATCAAACCCTTCACATACATGGTGATGTACGCACAGATCTTGTGCAGATGTACTGATCACATACTTTGTTTTTGAGCCGTTTACATGTAGTTCAAATTTATGGTAAAAAGTACATATTTTATATACAGCTAATTAGTTGGTAAACAAACTCCGTACTATATACTTTACTCAATAAAGGATGTAAAGTTTTAATCAATCTCAACTCTAATCTATCAACTCAATTGATATAGTAAACACTGACTTACTGACTGACGCAATGGCACACTAGCCTTTTAAATAATTTAACAAACAAATACATATACACATGTGTAATGGACTCATTTCTTCAGAGAGCTATTGTCATGATGATGTATCTTAGAATAGTGTGTGATATTGTTAACTCAACATTCTCACATAGAATTGGTTCAAACTAAAATACCCATTCTCCTTTCAAAAATTAGAATATATAATTAGGCGACATGTGAACTGAACTAACCTTGAAATAAATGGCGTTAACGAGAACCAGCCGAGTCAAGCCATCCAGAACATCCGGTTTGATGAGGTCCTTGATCTTCTCATTAGTTTTTTTCTCGACCTATAAAAAAAAATTACATGAAGTAATAGTCCAGAAGAAATTAATATATTTGGTAAAGTATAACTATGTTGTATTGTTTATAGCAATTTTGTTTTGATTTTGTCTCGAAGAGAAAATTAAACTATGTGATGTATAATTTTGGAGGGCACTGAAACAGACTTAGATCAGCAGTTCCCAAAGTGTGCACCGTGAATGGCTTTCAGGGAAATAAAAAGTACATTAAATATAACTAAAACAAGGGACCCTATCATTCTGATTTCCACAATTTGAGGAATACAACTTACCCAAGTGTTGATGATACGTGCAGCATTCTCAGAATCAGCAAAGTTAACATTTTCCGCCTCAGATTGGAAGACATCGACAGAATCCTTCTTGAACTGTGTGGACAGCGCATATTTCTCACCTTCCTTCACAAATACTTTGTTGGCGACGCTCAGTGTCACACCCTCCACGGCATTCAGTTTCTCGATGGCGGGCTTGAAGGCGGACCTGGTCTGTAAAAGAAATAGTCATTTATTCTGACTAACATTCATTTGTAGATTATCGATTATACAAAATCATTTTTGACTGTTGAAATTGCAAAAAATGACATGCAGCTGGGATCGGTTAACGTGAAACAATAAGGACCATAATATTTGTTATTTTTAAACAAATTTAATGTTAAGAAATCTTCTATTACTGTGTTATTTTTGTATATTATAATTTATTGACGGATTCTGGTTCAGTCAATAGAAAATTAAATCGTAATGTGGGAAATGGCCATAATATAGTCCTGTAAAAATTTCTGTATACAAATGTATTTTAAAACATCGCCAGTTAAGTCGTAAGTCATAAAAAGTAAATATGTGACTGAGGGTAAAATGGTAAGGGTAGGCAATGTGATCTTATTTTTCAAGCACATTACAAAATCTGTTAATACAAAATATTCTACATAGAACTGTGTACATCAAATATCGTGCAGTGGACGGATATTACGACAATGCAAAAAAATATATATTGGACTGGAGCATTCCACAAAATGTGGAAGTCATTATGAGGAAATTTATAGATTTTTTTGTTAAAAATTTAATCATCTGGATGCGCAGAGGTATCCCATTCTTTCAACCATTGACCACAAAGTTAATTTATTGCTGGAACTACCAATATTAATTTTAATAAATTAAATATAACGAAAAAGGAGGGAGGGGATGGGTTAAAATCAAATACCGCCCTGGTACTTTTTTATTTAGCTCTACACCACTAGATGCCGGCCTAGTTAATAGAAATTTGAGTCGTAAACAGTAAACAATTTGGTGAAGACACGGCGGCTGACATATTTTTTGTTCTAATGAATTTCTAAAGCTTTTCATTTGAATCATGTTAAAAGAAAATAAAATGAATATATGAAATCACACAGTATTTCGTCGGGACCAAAATATTTTTTCATGCTGACTGAATTTTCATGTTAAGCGGGTTATAGTATTTTAAAAATTAATGTTTATTTCTCTGCAAGAAAATATACTCACAAAGTCCTGGCTCGGAAGATAGAGGCCTTTATTGAGCTCTTTGAGAGTCTCACCCTCAGCACCCAGGGACAGGAAAGCCAGCGCTATCTCGGCTGACAGGGGAGACATGATCAGGTTCTTGCCAGGGTTGAGATCCGAGGTCGCCTGAAACAAGTTTGTATATCCAGGTTACATTATTTTATTATAACCAAATGGAATGATGCAGCTGTTGATCTGCGAGAGAGAGAGAGAAGACAGGCAGAAGGGCTGGTCTACTATTGATGCATTTTTGAAATGTATTTTTTTGATTACCTTGAAGAAATTTTGCGAGAAGTGGTTGATGCTATTGCTGAGCTCGAGCTGTTGGTCGGCCATTGTAGATGTGGGAGTGGTTTGAACAAACGTCACTAAGAACACGAAGAAGAAAACTGAAACAAAAAAAGTTGAATTAGGTACCTAATTACATAATATTTTTTTAATTTAATTTTAATATTAGAAAATATAATATATTTTAGAATTATCAGTAGGATATATATATATATATTTCATTTAACATTTATATCTTCTCTATGAGAGTAGGACTCGTGTATAGAGAAGGAGTATATACGAGATAATTTATGTTTCAGTTAGTCATTTTTTTACTTCAGATACAAATTGATAGTACTCTATAATTGTTCTAATTGTGATGGGAAGATTGTTAAAAAATTTGATGCCTTGATAACTTTAGTGATTTTAGGTTGCGGTATATTTTAGTTTTGGAATATCAATTTGGTCTCTAAATCTTGTAGATCAGAATTCGCTTCTCAAGTTTAATTGATTTATAATTTTGAAAATTTTTTTGTATATGTCTATTATTTTTGGTACTTTGAAACCTGTGAAAAGTTGTATACTTGGATAGTCTTTTTTTTTAGAATAATTTTTATTATTATTTTTTGAGTGATTTCTAATTGTGACATTGAAGTTTTATATGCTCCTCCCCATCCAATAATACCGTATTGCAAATGTGACTGTACAAATGGGTAATATAATATTTTCAGATTTGTAAGTGATAAGATGTTTCCGAGTTTTAAAAATATGTAGGCAGTTTTACTTATTTTGTTTGTAAGATTAGTAATATGTTCTTTCCATTTTAGTTTGTTATCTATTATGATTCCTAGGTACTTGATACAGTATTTTTCTTCAATTGATGAACATTGGTCACAAGAGTCTTCTTGAGTACAGGCTTTGGTGTGAATTTTAATATTAATTTCAGTGTTATCTTTCTGTTGAATAGCTAATCGTATAAAGTATATTTTATCAGTATTAATTGATAGTAGGTTATCATCAGTCCACTTTTTTATGGTACATTAGGTTATCATGTTACAATCATCGTACCGAAATGTAGTGGTTAATTAATCAAACCATTTTTATGGTTGAACCACACAAATATTAATCATCAATCAAATCAAAATATGTATAGGGTTTGCTTTTTTAATATTGGAATGGCTCATCTAGAGTCACTGTACAAATTTGGATAATGGCTCTGTGACGGCTCGCGCGCGTCGTCCATATGTTCCTCGTTCTGTCATTTCTCAGTATTGCGCCATCTCACGTGAACAAAGCGAGACCGTTCGAGGAAGGCTGGGCGTCACCGCCCAGCAGGCATGACACACATGCACCACAGATGTGCACCAACACATGCACCAGAGGAGGCGGTCTGCAAAACAATCTGCGGCCAGTACCCGAACCGATCAGACCGCGGATGCACATCCCGACTCTCACCTTCACTAACCGTGCATCATTTTTCCATTGTCTTTCATGTATTCTGTGTTGTTTCTTGCTCTCGGTAGCTTCTCCCCGATGAGAATAAACAAGTTTGGATAAGAATGGTTTTTACTTGAACACAGTCAACCTTCCCACAGCTCTACACACTTCATAACACATAATACATAAAGTAATTATGTATTATGAAGTATGTTTTAAAAAAATAAGGCTGTACTAAAAGTCTAAAACTGAAAATCTTGGGCGTTTTATGTCAATAACTAAAATTAGTAGGTGTATTGAACAAAAGTTGGATATATGAAACATTGTGGAAATTGCGACAAAAAATACATAGGCCAAACTGAGAATAAAAGAACATCACTATTGCCTAAAAAATAACAACTTCTCAGAATTTTATAATCACATAATTGAAACTAAGCATTCTTTCAACAACTATTAATTAAAATTAAAACTCCTCCACTCGGTACCATATAAAGTATTAATAACTGACAACTTAGAAACCGTTGAAATATAAAAAAAAAATGAATTTTGAGAAAATAATTCATTATTTATATCACGTTCCTTAATGCTGTTCATACTCCCATTAACAACTGTAAAACTTCCATCCCCCTTCTACGCCACGTCCCTCTACCGGAATAGGTCAGTACCAAATTGTATTTAGATTAATTATCAAGTATACACCTTTCCATTTAGAAAGAGCAATTGTATTAGAACAGTGTATTGATGCCGCTCAGCAATTTAATTGGTCAGTGGGCGGGGATTGTCATTTGAAAATAGTTATAAACACGGTATCTACAAAAAATAAATACGGAATGTCGGAATTTTGTTGGTTTTCCATTGTTACAAATATATAACTACGTAACTTACACTATAAAAATCATAATGTATTAAAATAAACATTCCTAAAAGAATTATATGTTCCGATAAACCATTTTTTCTCTGTACATAAATATACTTAACCCTATTTCTATTACATATACACGGCAACGGAAAATATAAAATATATATCGCAAAAAAAAACTGCGTACAAGAAAATTTAAGTTGTGTGTTCTATTTCCCATGAGTTTTCCGGCACTCTGTATTTATTTAATAATTTAAAAAAAATAGTATATCATGTTTTTATAACGGGCTTTTACACACACTAATACAATTGTTCTTTCTAAATGAAAACTGGTTTACACTTGATGATGAGAGGAACTGCACCTCTCAAAATTACAGTAGTGATGAAATAACTCAATGTGTGTGCATTACAAAGTTTAGTTTAGTAAAAAATTAAAATAATAAAGTAACTGACACGTTAATGTATTAATTAGAATTTAAAATATCACAGACCTATTCTCTGAATAATTACTTCACAATAAGAATGTGTTCTCCTTAATAATTAATTAAATGACTAGTATGCTTAAATTTTCACAATTTAATGACAACAATATTTACTGCTAAGAAATATGTCAAATGTAAAGGTCATTTAAATATTGACAAACATTTGATTAACTATATAAACAAATAGCAATGTGACCCTTTTATCATATACCTATGACAAATTATACTGAACAATATTGAAAAATTAATAACTTATATAGAAATTTCTGATTAGATTTCTGATTTAATGCATAATATATTGGGTTGTCTAATAAGACTTTGCGGTTTTATTCAATTATTTATCATAAAATCAAAGTTTTAAATAAAAATTACAACATTTCAATCAATGATGTATTCTCCATTTATGTTCAGGACTTTATCCCATCTTTCAAACAATTTGCTGATGCCTTTTCTATAAAAATCGGCTGGTCCGGTATCAAAATAGATATTAAGCCAATTTCTGAGATCATCGTCTTTGTTGAATGTGATTCCATGCATTTGATTGGAGAGCAACCGAAAAAGTTGATAATCTGATGGCACGAACTCGGGACTGTACGGTGGATGCGATAGAATTTCCCAGTTGGGCTCCTGAATGACCATTGGAACCTTAATTAAAGACGAAAAGAAATATGTGTGAAATATATTTGTATTTCTCAACTTGACACTCCATTATTTAAGGAAAATTATAGGAAATTGCGTTTTGGAGCAGAAAAAATGCTATCATTATGTATGTCACTTTTGTCACAAAAAAAATGATGGGAAAATAGCATTTTAAAAAAACTGCAAATACTATTAACTTATTACTACTTATTAGTTGTTCATGTAAACATTGCAGATAATTTTTTTTTGTGACAGATGTGTGCTAGAGCAATAATATGTAATCAACATTTCTCAATGACTTAGAAAAGTAAAAGAAAATATTTTATAATGATTTTTTACTATGACTAATAATTTGACAAGGTGTTGTTTGTATTTTGAAATCAAATTTTATTATCAATGCAGGCCTAGCTTCAATATAGTTATAAACAACTATTCTGTTTATGAATTGAATGATTCAAATGGTAGACAAATCTCTTCAAAGGAAATAATAAATGAAGATATGAGAAATTATTTTGAAATGAAATGTCCTGAGAAATTTTGCTGGGGTCTGAGAAATACGACATTGAAATATAGGGAATTGCATACAGATTCAGTGAAAATAAATTGCACATCCCTTAGAAAAGCGTACATTAAGACAATTTGTCAAAGTTTACATTTCATTTCATACCCTACGAAAACCGTATTAAAGTTAATTCATTATTAAGGAGAACATATTCTTATTATGAAGTTGTAATTATTCAGAACATAGGTCTGTGATATTCTAAATGTTAATTAAATGCATTAATTACAAAGATATAAATATAAAATAAATTTTATCGAAAAATATTGTCTTTGCGCTACTGAGATTCGAATATGTTACAAAATACCATATGGTTCAAAAATTTGTCGACAAAGGTACTGTCTGCTGTAGCGTAGTTGGATAATGCATTTTTCCCAGATTTGAAAAAGATCCAGGTTCGAATCCCGGTAACAAAATATATTTTCGATAAAACTGATTATATATGTATATCTTTCAAATTAATACATTTAATTAGTATTTAAAAAAAGTTAATTCACCCCTTCTCTGCGAACGGCGACTCTCTTTTTGAAGGCACCAATTGTTTTATCATTCCTCGCAGTAAAGTAGTAAATTCGCTATTCCTACGTAGGAATCAATGTTCCTAATGAATCTAAGGTGTGTGATTGTGCACACTATTTGGCGTCATAGCGCACACAATTTTTAACAAGACTTCTTTGCGAAGGTTGGTAACCATGTTACTCATATTCAAAATACTCTCTTTCTTTCCCTGCATAATGACTTAAATATCAATCATATTTTTCATTATGGCAGAGAATGTGACCGGAGTATGCGGCCTGCCTCTATAGCTGTGATTAGTTTTCTTTACTTATTTATGTGTCTTGATACATTTTCATTAGCAATATGGTCGACCCAGGTTCTACCAGTAGTCTTATACTTGTGTGGTAATTTTTTTCTTATTTTCTCCCCTGGCGCACAAATAACACCATCGGTACTTAAAATTTATGCGCACACCGCGATTAAAATTATGGTTGCATAATTCACTATTTATTAATAAAGTATTGATAAAATAACAGTAACCTTCGTCTGAACGTTGCTCCCACTTAAAAAAAATACTGCAGCAATGTTTGCACAAAGTCTTGGGAAGAGCCAAGATCAGCTTTACATCCCTCATCTTAATTTGTTTGAATTTTACACATTTATAACTGAAAGATATATGACGCAAGTGTTGATGGCACTAGAAATAGAGGACGTCCACGAAAGACTTGTCACGACCAAGTAAAACAGATACTGGAGGATGGTTCTGTTAGAAGCTCGGTGAGCTTGTACGAGAAGATGTATGAATGTGGATAAGGCGAGAATTGTGTGTCAGAACAGAAGAGTGTGGCGCTTTATCCTCTCTGACTACCCCCGCGGAGAAACGGCGTGACGGTAAGTTAGTTAGTTATATTTGTTCTTTTTTAAAAATTCTTTAATACATTAATTAATCTGTAATCTATTCATATTAAAGATAAATAATAAGAAATAAACTAATTGCTATACATATATGATTTATGATAATATGTGATTTCGAATTTTATGTGTAGATAAAAAAGGTATTTTCTGGTTCCGAGGCTTGCCTCAAGAGGTGGCTCCCAGATACTCGCGACACATTAAACCAAAAATACTCCATTATATCTCAAAAAATATTTACTTTGTGAGATAATCTATAATACAGATATGATTTAGATTAAAAAATAAGCACAGAGCTAAGTATGTAACATATAATAATCAAACATTTCACTTACAATCGTTCCTCTCCATGATTAGGGAACTAAATATTACTATGTCTTTAAAAACAGGAAAATAACGCAGATATCTGTTTAAAAATATGAAAACAGACGTGAATTGTGCGCAAACGTTACAGAGAATGCGCTATCACAAAAAATAGTCAGCTTTTTATTGTTTTCTATAATTTTATAGCTTATGCATCAGTGGTTTACAACCTTTGTTAAAAATAATGAAAATAAAGACCACTGACACATTCTAAAATTAACGTTAAAACAAATTTAGACAAGTCACTCGAAAAATGTACAGAAAAACTATCTATCAAAAAAATATTATTATATCACCGGTTATTTATTACCATATAGAAAATCGTCAAATATCATGTATATGTGTTTTCAAGTGAGACAATTCTATTTTTTTATGTTGAAAATGACCATCTTTTTAATAATGTTTCTCAAAAACCTTTTGAGCAGATCTGCTGCTAGGTGGAGCCAGGACTTCTAATCCAATTGAAACCACCTCTGCAACAACACTGTATTCAGTATATCGGTTTTGGGCTGATCTGAGTCATGAATGCCGCCGCAACGCTGTATATCTTCTTGGGCATCAAATGGCATATCAAATAAACATACATAATAATAAATAAAAAATACTATTACCCACATTTTCTAACTGATCTTATTCGCAACAACAATAATCATCCAAGATGCCTGACGCTCCATCTATGAAGGCAATATTTGTAAAAACCGATATACAGTGTTGTTACAGGGGGAGTCTTATTTGTTTTAATAATAAGGAAACTGCACTCCGAAAAACTATGACTTCGCAAATAAAATGTTATTGAATGTTTAAATTGTAAGAATTAATATTTAAACTTTTTGATTTTTATAAGTATATAAAATTGACTCCCGAGAGAAAAACCCTAGTTTCTTCTATCCATCAAAGTAATCAATTTTATGCATATGTGCATCAAAATAGTTGTTACCTTCATTAAAATTGGTTATCTTGACAGATAAAAATTGATTATCTTGATGCCCATGTACATATTGAATAAATCTTTATTAATACACATTTATTAATTGGTCATGACGTTTGGATTGTTCTGATAGATATTACAATGAATCGCGTGAAAAAATACCGTTGCCTGACATAGCATACGCTTGACAAGTCAATGCGTTGGAGACTTAGCTTTTAATACAAAATTTGCATTTGAAATTATCCTGGGAATAACTTTACAATGAAGAAGATCTTAAAAGAGTATCACAATCATAATGATGTTTTATGAGACAATGCTGAAGATAAGTATTACGATTTTAGAATGTACTCCGTCAATAAAAAATCTAGTTGTTTCACATTGGATTTATTCAAGAGAACTAGTTACAAAATATTAATCGGGTTCCATACATAGGCAGGTTTTCTGCCTACTTGTTATTTACTTGTGTAATTTATGTGGTGGACATGACATAAATAAGTGATTATTCTATACCTAAAGACACATGTTCTTAGATACAATATAACGTCGAAACTCGCAGGTGTTATTTTTTAGCCATTAATGCGGTATACAGGAAATG
Organism: Eubasilissa regina; assembly: GCA_022840565.1. Lineage (NCBI taxonomy): Eukaryota > Metazoa > Arthropoda > Insecta > Trichoptera > Phryganeidae > Eubasilissa > Eubasilissa regina. Next base: position 7,818,957 of record JAINEB010000010.1, read on the forward strand.
TTATACAGGGGGCATCATATATTCGTTTGTTTGTAGGTAGATGCACCATGTACCTGAATTCTCAGATAATATTGTTATTCAAGTTTGTAACAATTGCCAATGTCCACTCATTTTATGTATACCCAGTTTTTTTTTGTAATTTTATTAAAATGAATTAACAACTCTGCAATGTGCAGCATGTAATGGAGCGATGCACTGCGTAATTTTTATGAAAACTGCTTATCAAAATTTTGACCCGGTTAGCTCCATAACAAATGAGTATGACATTTTGCAATCGAATCGTAACGTAAATATTTAAAATTTGTTTTTTATTTTTAAATCAAATTTACGATAACAATATTCTGATAAATAAATACGTAATTTATCCCTAACCAAAACAGTACCATAAAAAAAGGACAATAAATATATATTATATAAAATGAATTTGAATGACAGTTAAAATATTAAAAATAATTAATAATATCTATATATTTATTCATTTAATGTAGTGGGTCCAAATGTGAAATAAGACACAGTGTACAGATATCACGCAAAACCACTTTAGGTAATTTTGCTATGATACGATTTAAATAAATGTTTTTTTTTTTATTTATTAAAAGCAAATTAAAATTTTGAAATCACACTGAGCGATGCAGTTGCGCGCGCAGCGAAGATGATTCACACCGTGTGCATCATTCAATCTCACTGGCAGTGTAGAGTATGTATTTCAAAACATATACATGCCCATTATAACGAAAGTGATCCAAGTCGTGTTTCTTTCGTTTCGAGATATTTAAAGGTTTGCGTTTGAATTGATTAAAAAAATATTTTTATATTACACAACACAATGTTTAAAAATTTATTTAGTCTACTAGATTTATAATTTATTTCGACATATAAATTTTGCATGTAGCTTATAACGAAATAAAAAATTTTAAGGTTGAAATAACTCACTCTATTATCAAAATAAACACCAGCGGAATACTGTTGAATGTCGTTATAATACACCGAATAAAACGCTTCAAATTTTTTACAATTTGCATCATATTATATTAATTTAAAATGATAAACTCGTTTTTTTCAATGTCTTGACCTTAGACCACTTTCATAATAATGGGCACATATAATGGCTCAGTTATGAAAAATCAAATATAAAGAAAAGTCCATCTCTGTGGCTTTATTTATAGACAAATTTAAAGAGATGCTGATACATCTGAAAAATAAATTAAATTGATAATATGTAACCTTTTGGTTCTTAACTTACAACAATAATGTTTTTAAAAACAAAATATAACATTTCTATCGAAATGTAAATTCAAATTAATCGAGAATTATTAAGGTATAGTTATAAAACCAGGTATAAGATATGTTTTTATTTGGTTCATCTATTTTTACATATCGCGCATAAAAGTGCGATGTCAAAATAACATGTCAAAATTTTTAAATTTGTTTTATTTTGGAACAGTAAACATAATTTGTTTACACCTAGTCCAGTGAAATTAGACATTGCGCTTCCAACAAATTCTCAGAAAGCTGAATTTTGACAAAATGTCAAAAGCCCCATTGATACGAGTGCTGCTAAAACTTTTATGTGGGGTCAAAGATTACCAAAAACAGTTTTTCGTAAATATTTTGTTAATAATTACTTTTATAGAAAAAATATTTATAATCAAATTAGAAGCTTGGAAAATTTCTTACAAAAAAGATATTATGGCTTTTATTCCCAAGTGTAACTGTATTGGAGATAATTTAATTTACAGAGTTGTAACAAACAGTATATCTCATTGGACTTTGAATACGAAATATTCAAGAATTTTGTGAATTTGTACATCAGAGCTCATAACAATAAAAACAAATACATATATATATATATATACTACACTGTAGTGTAGTTGGAGAAGAAATGTACCCTAAAAAGTTATTACAAGCATAATTAGTCAAAAATTTGATAGCATTAAACTAAAATGTGCTGACAAGAGTACTTTCTCTTTTAATTGTGTTCAGCTCTATGAAAGTTCATACTGGAACAAGTACCAATTGATCACCTATTATTATTTCAAAGTATAACTGTTACAAAAAGATTTGGCACCCATCTTCAAGAATTTTTGGACCATGTACTAGCTTCATATCCATTATCACTCTTCGATGAGGGGAATGCGTAAAAATCAAAAACTTTTGTTTATAAATGCTATCAATCAGTAAATGTTAGATCAGATATCACAAATCGATACCTTAATCTGCAAAGCGGCTAACTTCATGTTTCTAAAATGTTCAGGAGCAACAAAAAACTGTTTAATTTTGTAATTAAACGGATTAAGAAAATTCCACAACACACTATGATAGATTGTTTATGCAGAAATAGGGTGGCTGAGAAATTTTATTGATATTTTGATTTATCTCATACTAGGGAATACGTAGGGAATACATATTTGGAATTAGCTGAATTTCTTTACCAAAATTGTAAAATATTATTGGGAGTTAGGTGATTTTCCATGATAATGTATTGATTATGATTTCCGCGGACGTCCTCTATTTCTGGTGCCATCAACACTTATATTAGATAAACATTTAAGGTTTTTTAAAGAAATAATCTAAGGTTTTTCAGCACCTAGCATTTATTTATTATTTCAAAACACGTGTTTTAAAATTGATGGGAATTTTTAGCTTTTAGTGTACCATAAAACAATAAAAGAGGAAAATAATAGCATCAAAAACAGTTTTTTTACCATGGGTGGAGTTAGCTGCTTTACCGATTAAGGTATCGAAATGTCATATATCTTTTATACCGTGTTATATCGAATAAAGAAACAACATTTGATGCATATGTCCATTATGTACATGTACATTATGGTCAAAATGTCATAATTGTATTTGATGGTTATAACGATAATCAAAAAAATATCAAAACCGCAGAAGCAACATCGTCAATGTGAAAATGTTTCTTCATCAATTGATATTCTCTTTGATGAATCCTTGATTGTTCCCAGTCTGGAAAAATTCCTTGGGAATGCAAACAACAAGCGTTGATTCCTTTCTATGTTATGTGAAAAATTTGAAGCTGCTAATGTTAATGTAAAACAAGCTCCAAATTATGCCGATGTTGATTGAAAATTTATTTTTTGAAATTTTGAAAAGCAAAAAAGGTTCAACGCATCAACGGATCACCGGTTCAATCTGCTCCCAGAACAATTTGAGCAAGCTGAGCGGGGGATCAGTCTAAAATCGACCCGTGGACCGGCAGCCGGCACGGATCGCTCTGTGATTTATGAAGGTTGACACGTGAAAACGATCCCAGATAAAATTGTTAGGACAATACATCGCAGAGTTATCTTATTGTTATCAGGGTGTTCGGTCATAAAACAAAACTTTTTAAAAGTGAATTATTATCAAAATATTTGTTTCAATTACTTACATTCTCAAATATCAGCCCATAAAAAATAATTACAAAAAATAATTTTGCTGTATAATATTGCTGTGTAATATTACAAAGCAATTAATTTATTTTAAAGAATGTTAATTTTTGATTAATATAGATTTTCTTTGTTGTTTTTTTTTAAATGTTGTTTGGTTGTAGCAGAAATGATTTACATTCTTTTTATATGTACATATATTTATATTTTCTAATTTATTACCATGTAAAAAAAATATTTTTTTATATCATTAGGATTGATTTCTAATAGAGTATGTTAATATTTATTGTTTTATATAATATTTTACATATTTTTGTTTTTTCAAGTTAAACTTGTTAAAGTTATTTGAAATAATAGATTTATATATTGTGTATATTAAAGAAGTTTTGAACAACTCTGTGCTATTTGTAACATAGGATGCAGCTTTATGTAAAAACAGATGGTCTTTTTTAAGTTTCACGTTTAAGTTTAAGTTTTAAGTTTAAGGCGGGTAAAAAATCTCTTGTCATGAAAACCTTACAGCGTAAAATATCTTAATTCAATAACTAAATTTAAATGCATAATAACATAATTAAAAATGTATTATACTATACAATTGAAGGAATGTAAACAAATTCAGCTAATGACAAAGAAAAACTTTTAAATCATATTCTTTCACTAATAATTCACTAGTCCTACAACACTCCCACCCCATATATTTTTATTATATTTTTACTTTTTTATACATATTTGTAATTCTCTTTTTATTCCAAATAACACTACAACAGCACGAAAAAAAAACCAGTTACTTTAACACAGACTTCGGTCTTGCAAAGTAGCCAGGACAACGCTGTATATATCAGAGGTGAAGTCTACTCCATCCCACACAATAAACTATGTATTATGTATGTTTATTATGTATCCACCTCTGTTAGTACAAAAATATGGATGTCAAAACATATATAAATAAATACCATTTTAAAAATTACAATATACATATTTCATCGGCCATTTACTAGAGATAGGAAGTACATATTATACTACAGTCAAGATGTATAATTTAACAGTTAACAAAATAGTTATTTCATGTATCTTAATTTTTTTCATTTAAATATAGCTTGTCTATTTAATTGAGGAATTTTGTTAAATTACCATTATAAGGAAATATTTTTTATTTCAATTCTATGAATAATTTAGATTTGATTACATTGGATGTAGCAAAGCAACCTTTTATAAGTGAAAACGATATTAAAAATAGTTGACATTATTCAAATACTGATATCCGACAGGGAGCTATAGTAATGTGAAACATGATTCATAAGAAAATATGTCGTACACGTCAACACATTCCCAGCCCGGCTGAGCCGTGAGCCATGCTTTCAAAAGATCTAATGGTTCAATCGAACCGATGATTCATGTTCGAATTGGACGATTGAGCGGGTGAACCGGCTCAGTTATCTGAGCCATATTGCCAATGGTTACTGGACTAACTGTATTAAAGATTACTCATATATTATATGTTAACCTATTAGCTGCCCAGAAAAATCGTAGGTGAAACAGCATCATGCCACCATATTGGCGCCAAAATTCTTAAAATTCAAAATTCACAGGTTAGCTTTTTCAAATTTTATTTTCACGAAAAAACCATGAAGACATTGGTGTAACTAAAAAAAACTTAGGTACTATTTCATCATAAGTGTCCAATACAATACAAATAGGCACCTTTCAAACTTGTTTTCATAGTAATTTCCACTTAGTTGCCTACCACTTATATACTTCATAGTTTTGTTTATATCTATTCTTGTATTTTTAATTTTAGAATACATTGTTTCCTGAAGATACCATAGGTATCGAAACATGTTGATTTATCAATAAATAGTGGTTTAAAAGTTTCATTGTTTAAGTATTATTTTTAATTGAAATAGTTCCAAGAATGAATAATCCTTTTGGTCAAAGATTATTCACCTTTCAAGCTCCCAATACAATACAATCAAATTGGAAATAATATTAGAACTTTATGTGACATTAAGGTTTTTAAAAGGGATATTTTTAATTGGTTATTGAAATTAAGAAGAGCTGATACTGAGAGTAAACTTTTTTATATAAATAAATAATTCTTATAACTACTTTTGTGTGTTTTGATCTTGCATATTTCCCTTTACCTTATATGTGCTTACATCCTACATATTGTATTGCACATTGGTGTTTTTTTCTTGCTTTTTATATATTTTCACGTTTAGTTGCCTTGTATGTTGCGTATTCTATTTGATTGTGTTTTGCCTTCAAGGTGTTATTTGGTTTTGTGAAATGTAATTTGTTTGCCAATTTGCCCTAAAACAGGTTTGCCTAGTTGGGCAAAACATTTTAAAATCTGTATAAAATATATGTAACAAACTATTGTATTTTATGTATCTAAATAAATAAGTAAAAAATAAAATAAATACAAATTAATTAGAAAATATTACAGATGAAAATTGTTAGAAAATGTTATCAAAATTTTCTAAAAGCTTATGCTGTTAATAATTCACATTCTGTTGTGATTTTGTCTCGAGACAAGCCCAGTATGGCTCCCGCGTCATAAATCCGCCCCTGCAAGGTGCGTGAATGATTGTGTAGCTGATTTCTTCGTGATATACGTATAAAAATGCATACACACTTTGTACACCATGAGTTGGTTGATTTAACGATTCCAGAGCTCTATACAGAGGAAACAATAGAAAAATGAATATGGAACTGATTAGTTTTATTATTACTATCAAATTAAACCTAAAACCAATTTTGAATAAATAAAATATTAAGATTATAATACATAGTATCAAATTGCTTCAATTCCAACCGCTGAGTTTTTTTGGATAAGCTAGCCAGTGTAAATTTCAGTGGTTTGCAGTAGATTTAGGTTATGCTGTTACCAATGATATTATACAATCATATATAATATATGTACTTTATTTTGACCAAAGTCTTTATACAAAATAAATCTATCGTTTTTATGACCATACAATGTATTTATTTGTAATTTTAGAGTACTATTAATAGTGTTTTTAAAGTTTAAGATTTAACGTAAAATAATACATTCTTAACCATATAAAAAATGTATGGACGTTTTTAAGAACACTTTCTATGACTGAACATGATTCTTTTATTGTTTGAAAATTCTTCATGTAATAACTAAAGGAAATAATTATTTTTATTAAAGGTTAACGTAGGAAATAATTCTGCCAATTTTATTTTTCCCAAATCAAAAACCAATCCATGCACCAAATTTAAAGAACAATCACGAAATCAACACGTTAAAAACAGCAATTGTAAAATTCGCGAATTAGTAAAAGAGGAAGTAGACACTTCAATGATTTGCACGCAGTTGTAAGCCTTTCTAATTTTATTATGTTAAAAAAATAGTGTAGGTAACGACTCCATACAAAACGGATCAACGGAAAGGATTTTCATTTCAGTAAATAGCCAATTATATGTCTTGAGTAATTCACTAACTTAAAAACAACAGAATAATGTGAATAGCTCGATGCGGCGAATACCAAAGTGCGCCATGGGTATAGCAGTGAGTTGTCGTGGTAGATTTTAGAACTAAGCAATTAAAGTCTCTTCTGGCACAGAGATGGCGCTAATTATAAAAAAAATGTTTCCGTTTATGTTAATCCAATTATTTAATTTATATTTGTTTCCCAGAATTTTAGTAATGCAGTTTTTTTGGTTAAATGCACTGCACGTCCCTGGTAAATTTATACCGGTCAGTGTATGCAGTAGACTCTTGAGTATCTGGGGTAAAAAAATCCTAAATAAAGAGTCAAGAAAAATTGCAATGTATGCCTGCACACTCAAAAGTAAGCACTGAATAAGCGCGGTCAAGATTACCCCGGTCTCCAAATAACATTTGAGTTATTTACTTCTATAAGCAGATGTCGCAACTAGCATTAGATGACATATTCGCAATTTTGCCAGTTATATTTCTGGTACATATTACGTAGTACTTCGATATGAACCGGTGGAGAAGAATTTTGCTGGAAGCCATGACACCCTGAATTATTTAACTTGTGATGATTTTATATTTTAAATATAGATACATACACGGAATATGGGTCACTAAATATTCATATTATTTTCAAAATAAGCTTGTACAATGAAAATAGAACTAACTTGGTGGTCTCCCCAGACAAGACTTGAACCTCTAACTTAATCACTAGGTGAGCATCTAATTACCAAACCAATAAGCACAATCAACAAACAAATTATTTGTGCATTATATATATGTATCTACATACTTCAATATACTACAAATGCAGAATTTTCCATGCTGTACACCATTTATCGAAGACACAAATCTTTTGGACAAATGGATAATTATCGCCACTAGGGCGGTGAGATTCAGAACCTGTCACCAGGTGGCACGTGTATTGCGAGAATTTTAAGTTACATAAATAAGAATATGCCTGATTGGATTTTGTTTGCCTAAAATGGTTAGGTTAAGTTGTACTGTGGTAGACAAGTTGGTTTTTTAAATTATATTTTCGACATTAAAAAATAAATTTTACGGAAAAATCGTCTGTCGCTACGCGGCGGTCAACACTGGCCACGAAGCGGCCACTACACAATCAATACACTACAGCAATCGGCAAGGAAATACCGGCCGATTATAACATAGGTATATTTTAGGACCCCAAACATTCTAAATATAAAGTGTGATAAAATTCCATTAAATTCAGTTTGACATACTTCAGGTGGAAGGCATTGCCATGGCAGCTACCTACCCACGAATATTATAAACACCGCAATTAATACATTGCCTACATGACACACTTAAAATGAAATACAAAAATGTAGATGAATCGTGTTAGAAAATTAACAACGTACCAGATGTAATCTGCAAACTTGATTTATATCAAATTATTGAAAATTTTGTCAATCCCCAGGGATACTTTGACGGACGGAGAGACTAGCGCCTGTGACTTCACGGCGTAAACTAAAATCTACAGGCCGCCGGCATAAAATTGAAAACGCCCCGCGCGGCGCCGTAGTATAATTAAAATATGACGTTATCGGAAAAAAAGTACTTAAATGTGTATTACTGGAACAATGACAGAAAAATCCTGAAAACTTCCACAAACCATTAACTGTAAATTTTATAGCAAATAACTCATAGTTGCGAGCTACAAGCTCGACGTTTATCTGTCAAAATTCAGACGATGACATTTATTCATCAGACCTTGAAAACCAAGGCCAAACGAAATCGATTTTGGAATGGTTTGTTTGCTCTGAGCTTTACCTTTTTTCTTGATTGTCGGCGAGTCATAATTCATTTTGCAATTCGCAACTTCAGCTCAATGCACAGCGCGGCGACCTTGAAACATCATATCAACACTCGACACATATGTGAAAGATGAGATACTTGCACTTGCGAGCCTACCAGGTGACATCATAGATAAGAGAGTGATTGTCATTATTGTGCGATTGGGCGCGTTCATATTTTAGCAGTTCGTCGTGTTCTGTGTAAAAAGGCGCTTACTAGATTTCCGAACGGATAGTTGAATCAAATTATTGCAAAGTGTCTTTTTTCAAAGTTGTCAAAAATGGAACAGCTAATCGTTTTTAAATGTACATATTCAAGTCAATTTTGTTATTTTATCACCATTTTAACCTATTTTATGATTAATGTCACGTGATATTTGATGCGTGACTGTGGGTTCACACATTTTATAATAGCGACTAGCGACACTGATTGGTTTCCTCTTTTCTACTATTGTTCGGAACATCAGCCAAAAAAGTATATAATGCAAATGCAAACATCAACAAAATGTATTCTTTTTGAAATAATAAATTCGTTATTCGCATTAAAATAAACGAACTGTCAGTTTGGTAATACCCGTGACGAAGGAGATAAACATAAAGTATAACACTTGTGTGTGTAGGTAATATGAACCATCTTATAATATGCTTTGTGAAAAAAAAATATATTTTTACTGGTAAATTGCATGACGCAATGAAATTCTCCAAAAAAATTAGAATGTATTTTGGCCGATTGCCAGGTTAAGTGTTAGGTAAAACCTAAGCGTTAGATTTTATATCGGTCGATCAATTTCATATATTTCAAGTGTCTACCAACTGACATTCCGAATGGCTTAATATTTAATTGTTTTAGCGTTTTATTTTGTAAATTCCGATATATTTATATTATTATTACTTGTGTTAAAACTCGTACAAGAACGTTATTTAGGCGTCAATTTTTCTGAATTTGAGCTTCTTCCATATTAATTAAACACTGATAACCAACGTCAATGAAACGCCAAAGAAATGGCAGTCTTAAACGTGTAAACATTTTGTATTTAAAGAAATATTTTTTATAAAATTAATTGATTTATTTCGCTAGAGTGACTTGTAAATTTCCTTTGTAGTGTACTTAAATGTCAAATTATATAATGGATCAAAATACGGGACTGTCCCACGAAATGCGGGATGAGTGGTCAGCATAACTTAACATTATGTGAAATTTATTATTTATACAATATTACAATATACTTTTTTATATAAAAAAAATTCTCCACATTTATAAATACCCCACGTTATTAATTTTAAACGTAAGGACATTGGTATGTGTAATTTATTGTTCAACCATTCAACGTGGGAATAATCAATTTTAGTGTCCTCGATTCATACAAACGAATGTCTTAAATTTGCTGCGCATCGTTTGTTTCACGAGACAATTTTCTATATGCGTTTTTTTAAACTAATAATCTATTGTACCTATAGTAATTTTCGCCGATTTTTAATTAATATTTTACACAACCAAACTTGCTAAGGAAGTAATTGTGTAACTATTATTTTATTTCTAACAAGCAGACTTTAGGTAGTATAAGTGTATAAAGCTGGATATTTTTAATACATTCTTCCTAATAAGAAATATATCTTCATCTCATTACGCAGGCGAAGATAGAAGGCAGGTAGAAAAAGGTTATCTTGGCTGCGTGACCTTAAAAAGTGCTGGGATCATAGATATATTTAACATCTTGCACGATATGAATTCGGATAACATGGCCGCCAATCTTCGACATAACGTAAAAAATGTATGCGGTGATTTAAGTTGAATTTATATTTCTCTTCGCAAAAAATCTGATCATCCTTTCATCTTTGAATTGCTAGATGTACTAAGTACGTAAATTAATTACTGGCATCTACTGACGTTTAAAAAACAGCAATGCTTTTTACGTAGAGTGAATTTATTTTCACTATTCGACGTAAGATGTCGCTGAACAGTATTCTATTAACGTAATGTCAAGAGATCTGGTAAACTTCGGTTTATTTTTTTTTGATTTTGACTAAATGTATACGTTATTGTCTCCCGATGTGTTTCTTTATCAATTGTCTTTTTTTGTTGTATATCTAAAAACAATTCGTATAGGATCCCAAGCCCCGATGCACCGCATTTGCTGCACTAGCCGGGTTTAATCATCTTAATGTTGTTTATTTGTTTGCCCACGGGCCATCAAGTTTTCAATTCTCATTATGCTGTTGATCTGTGGCGTGTGCTGTAATCTGTGAAACAACAATTTTATTACCGCGATAGGGAGTCAGTGTCAATGCTAAACTGGTAGCGGCCGTGACCTTACAGCCGAGTGCTTCTTTATTATAAAACGTTTCTAAATTACGTGAGTACTTCACACCATATTTTTTGCTCCTTGTCGCTGCACGGCGATCAGATAATTACATATTATAATGAAGCACAGTATTACAGAGACGAGCACAAAGATGTACGGATAAAATTAACAGATTTTGTTGGAAGCAAAATAAGCTTCTCTTTTATGTATTTATATATTAATATAAACTAGATAAGTAGGTATATACTAAATGTAATACACCAAGTGAACAATGTTTTAGAGAGGAGTGGATATAAATCTGATCTTAGCATAGTGAATAAGATTAAATAAAGAATGCTTAGGTGGTTTGGTAATATAGAGAATAGTAATAAAGGTATATTTTTTAAAATACAAATTAAATGTATTAATTAGAAAGATATGCATATAAAATCAATTTTATCAAAAAATATTGTTGTTGCTACCGGGATTCGAACCTGGATATCTTCCTATCCGGGTAAATTGTATTAACCGATTATACTACACCAACACAGTGCATTGACGACAAATTTTCGAACTTACATATTATACTTTTCAAATTTATACATTTATCGTTCCATTGTTTGAAAGCAATCTTCTTTTCTTTTTAAGTTTGTCGTCAATGCACCGTGTTGGTGTAGCATAATCGGATAATTCAATTTTCCCAGATAGGAAGAGAAACAGATTCGAATTCCGAAGATCGAATTAATACATTTAATCAGTATTTAAAATATCTCAGACCTATGTTCTGAATAATTACAACTTCACAAAAAGACTGTGTTCTCTTATTAAGGTATGTGACGCAAGTGTTGAAATGGAGAACATCCGCGGAAGACTTGGCACGACCAGGTAAACCAGATACCGGAAGATGGTCCTAAGTAGAGGTAGATAAACCTATCCTATAAATGGGTGTTGTTTAAATTCATGTTACCATTCGGAATTATATGAACCCTTAAAGTGCCCTTTAATATTTGTTTTTTGCTTTTTTACATGCGACATGATAATGTTTAAAATTATTTCATTTTTTCTCCTTTCTTTTATCATCTGGCATTTCATTAAAAATCTTCATCGCACTGTACACCATCGATTTCTGAGATTTAGCCTTCTTCCTGAATGGCAGTCTCAGTCTATCTCTTCCTCTTGTATGATGTGCGTGCTCATATTGAGTAGTCCATTTTATGCTGTGCCATATTATTGAAATATATTTAATTATATTAAGATATTGGATTTAAAACTGACTAGGTTCTGCGGGCGACTATTGTCACCGCATCTGGACGCTACGCGACCATTGGTGACCGTTGCGCGGTCAGGGTATCATCGGCTGTCGCCGATTGCTTGCTGCTAGGCCCTGCGGGCGGTTTTTAGTGACCGCCACTCGGCCATTAGTGACCGCACAACACATTTGAAATCGGATGAAAAACGTAACCAAAAATCGTTGTTTTAATATTTCGGAACGTGCTTAATTCTATGGTATACCATAGACAGTATAGATAAGAAAAGATGACAGATGTCATGTAGGTTTTTTTCTTACAATGTACTTCATTTCAAATTTAATATATAAAAGAGAAAACATTTAAGTAATATTAACCTAGAGATATTAAGAGCCCGTTCGTTTTTGTCATGCTCGCGACTCATAGACCTGAGCGTTAAATCAAACACTATAACAGCCATAATTACACTTCTGAAGCCACATTCAAAAAGTCATAGATGTAGATGGCGAAGGGTAATATTATTATGGATATGTAAAAAAAAATCTGTCAAAATTGTATAAAGTTTAGTTCTAGTAATATGAAAAAATACCATAGACTAATTTATTATACAATAGTATTCCGTTGTAATTTTCCGTGAACGATTTCCCAGAACGACCCACGTTATAATTTCTCTATGTGACGCGCGAACAAACCAAAACAAACGCGCGAAATCTATCTTGGAAGTGTTTTTCATCGAATAAATAGTTTTATTTGGCTGTATAAATAGTTATTCCTAGAATTACTAATGCCTAATTCAACAATCAATGCACAATGTTATGTACATGTCACAATCCATTTTTATGACATTTCAATACACAATCGAGGTGATGACGTCTGCGAGAGTATATAGAAAGGCTGTTATTATTTATTTTTAGCGAAACATCTAGATGAATATTAAAGTTAGACAGTTTACGTTGTCCCGTGAATTAATAATAGTAAAACGTTATTGTGGGCGTGTATATGATTATAACGATGGTTTAACTGTTGGAGATTAGTTTCTAGTGTATCAGCCATTACGAATTTGGGGGTTATGGACGGTGGTTAAATGAAATATCGACGTTAGTTTGCGCGTGTTGAGATTTTATTATGACAGTATGGTAAAAACAAGAAAGACAAAATTAAATGTAACAATGAAATTATGTAGAAGGTGCGTGTATATTACGGAATTAAATAATGTGAAGCAATTTGGCTGTCTCCTGCCTGGTCTCCTGCTTTGGATGCCGACTGAGATGGCGGTGGGTTTGAATTCCGGCCGCTTCACGAATAATCAATTATACAAATCATCGTTACAATCGAACACAATAACGATTTAACCGTGCAAATCTTCTTCTTTTAAACGGGTAATCCACCCTTCAAGAGTGATTTGTGCCATTAATCAAGTTAAAACATTATTTTATAGAAAGAAGTACAACAATATTATAGAATAGGGAATATTATATTACAAGTTAATACCATTGTCGTTCAAGAAATTTGCTATTATAAAGCTTAAATGTGGCGAGTTAAGGGAGAGAAAATGACACAAGTTAACCGGGAGTTGAATATCACCATTCACAAGATTATTGTAAAAAAAATCTGTGATCCGCAATGGACAGACAAAAAAGATATGGTCAAGGGTTTCCTCCTCGGCACCACACTCACGCATTGAAGAATCTATTATGTTCAATCTAAATAAATGTGAGGCTACCTAGCAATGGCCAATTCTCGTTCTAGAGATATTTGATGTTGTTTTTTGGCTACCGTACAAATCATGTCTCTAATCATTTTGGATACCGTGGAAATCATGTCTCAGAGATTTACCGAATCACGCTTCACTTCACGTTAGTCGTACGTCAAACGTTGAACATCATTGTCTTTCGTCAGCTGGCTCCCAACGGAATAAATGTGTATAACTTAATGGCTTCTATTTGTCTAACTTCAGGATAAATAGCCGTTAGATATCTATGGTTCATATCTGAATTATATTATTATTATCGCTGCGAATTATCTCATCCTGTCTCAATCCACAGATAATCACTTTGTTATGAAGTATTGTTGGTAATATTAATCATTGTGTATATCGAGTTGTCAAGGACACACGTTTTTTCCAGATCTTGTCTATCGTTTACAGTTTTAATTTTAATATTGTCTCTGGAGGTCTGTGGCTTGTTAAACGATCTTTTTGTAAGTTTTGATCTCATATAGTGTCAAATCAGATACAACTAGCAGAATTAGATGCAAATAATTCGTATAAATGAAGCTCTCGTAAAAATATGTATTATATTTAATTTATTATCAAACAATGGGATGTGATCTATCGCGGTACAACATAACCTAACCTTAACCAATACGTAAACAAATACTATTCCAAAAATAAAATATTAATATTTATTATGTCTACCTTGCGGGAGTTAACTCTACAATAGATATCATAGCCAAAGATTGACTGGCAAACGTGTCAAGCGACCTCATTGCACTGCGGTAGCAATATTTTGTGGAATTATGTATTACTGAGGACCGCCGTCGGATAATGGCGCCAATCTTAAATGAGTATCGAAAGTTTTAATTTGTATTTGTGGAATATATCATGAAATTATCATTTTATGGCCAAAACCAGACTGGCGCCCGTTTCGAGCAGCTCCAATGCACCGCAGCAGCGAAATTTTGTGGAACTATGTGTTACTGCCGAATAACGGTCCAATAATAGCGCGAATCAAAAACATATCAAATGAGTATCGAATATTTTTATTTGTAATTATCAAATACATCATGAATTTTTCATCAAAATAATACTTGAGTTTGACTTTGATCTCTTGGCTTGCAGAGTACCGGAGCCTGCTGGCTCCCTTGCTTTTTCATCTGTAGAAGCATGTATAGAAGTATATATTTTTCAGCTATAGAAGTATAAAAATAATAAAAAATTGAGAATTGGAAAATGGAATTTCTGCTGAAGTGAGGCAGGCAGGGGTACGCTGTCGCTTCTATTTAATGTATAAAATTGCGAGCAAAATAATAATATAAATTTTTATGAAATCAAAATGAACTGTTAACTAAAACATGCTATTAATATACGCCATCTACCGGATTCTACTCAAAAGGTTTTTGAGATAGATGCCTCAGCTGCTAAACGTATGTAGATGAAATTTGACGACTTTTGTAAAATATCATCATATCATAGCTTCGTCGGTTAAAGCTGATGACTATATTTTTTCAATAGATATTTTTTTTTCTGAATTTATCTAAATTTGTACTCAAATAATAATATTCGCCCATATCTTCAGAGTATTATAAATTTTCCTCAGAATCCTAGAGTGCAAATGAACAAAATTTGAATGGTGTTCAAATTACTGCAAAATTTGGAATAAATGCCATTCAATTTAATTTGGAATTTTATTATAGGGAAAGGTTGTGGTGACCGGAGGAAGAGGGGACGGTGTCCGTATTTTGCACAGGGTCCTAAAGAATACGTTTGCAAAATTTGGTTTAAATCCTGTATAGACTTGTGTAGATAACAGACAGAAATTCAGTTTTATTTATAAGATTTTTAATTAATGAAACTTAGATCGGTTCAGAAATACCGATAATAATTTTTACAACATTACTATTAGTCTATCAGACAATTTTAATGACTTTCCATGAAGCTGTTAAATCAAAGACAAATTGCGCCAATGGGACGAGACAGCATATTAAAAATAAATTAAACGAGATCTCGTTGTTCTACTGAATTTTATTAATGTGAACAATACCTGTAATATCGTAATATAAGAGCATCATTGCAAAGAACACAAAATTTTCTTGTTTAAATCTATATATATATATATATAATGTGAAAATAGCCGTTAAAAAATACCTCAATATATGTTGCGTTACTAGCTTGCTACAAATTTCACCAGGGGTAATTGTTTTTCAAATTAAATATCAAAAATAATTAATACGTTTATTCCGCGGGTAGGTACACTAATAAACCTGTCACGAAAATTGCATTAAAAAATTTACCACCGAGTGTTTTATTTCCACGAGGTACCGGGATCGATTCCGGGCGTCTCCAAAGCATTTTTGAAATAAACATTTTTTTGCAGGCGCCGAATGTCGATCCCGTTATCTCTCGTATGTTAAGTGCTCTGTGTTGTAGATTTTTTGTGTTAGAATATAAATGATTTTTTTACATTATTTATATTATACATTCTTAAAACAGCATTAATATTTAAAAAAAAAAATTAAAATCACTTGTCTTTGATATTTCTTGATCTTAAGATATTTCAAAAACTATTCTTGAATTCTGGGCAGTGTAGTGGTTAGTAACTCCGCCTGCCACGCGGAGGACCGGGATTCGGAAGTTTTTTTTATTTATTCAACTGAATTTATGTTTTTTTTTCTGATACAGTAAAACATATTCCAAGTACGTGTACACGCGTATAAGACATGCAGCGCGTTTATTTTTTAATTCATATTTTGAAATTTAAAAATGAGAAAAATAGACCACCCAAAAGATAGTTATAAATACAAGTTTTGTTGAGTTAAATTGTTAGATTGATAATGCCCTTGCAAGGCGAAACGCGTCTCGAGTACTTCAACGATGATAAGGAAAAAGGACGCAAATAAGGCTTAAGATCGCGAAGAAGAGGCAAACCGTTGTAGTCGACTGTGAGGGTCAACGAGTAGAATCAAAAAAACAAGTGATTCATTTTTATAATATTAAAATCTGGATTTTGGTTAACGTGGGTAAGATGTACAATTATAATATTAGGTATAGTACGATGATATGCTACAATATTAATTATATTTAAAGTACTTTAACGATGATAAGGAAAAAGGACGCAAATAAGGCTTAAGATCGCGAAGAAGAGGCAAACCGTTGTAGTCGACTGTGAGAGTCGTGATGCTCAGTCATGACCACGTTTACCAACATAGATTGATAGAGAGAGACAATTATTATAGAACTCGTGGAATAAATTATTATTGAACTCGTGGAATAAATCATTACAGAACTCGTGGAGTTGGTACGCGCATTTGTACAGTCACATTTGCAATACGGTATTATTGGATGGGGAGGAGCATATAAAACTTCAATATCATAATTAAAAATCACTCGGAAAATAATAATAAAAATTATTCAAAATAAAATAAGACTATCCAAGTATCCAGCTCTTCACAGATTTTCAAAGTACCAAAAATAATAGACATATACAAGAAAAAAAAATCAATAATCCAAATTTTCTAAAATCACTATATTTATCAAGACATCAAATTTTTTAACAATCTCCCCATCACGATTAGAAAAATTACAGACTACTTATAAATCTGTATCTGAAGTAAAAAAAAAATATGTACACAGACTAACTGAAACATAAATTCTCGTATATACTCCTTCTCTATACACGAGTTTTACTCTCGTAGATAAGAAATAAATGCTAAAAGAAACATATATATATATATAGAAACATATATATATATATATCCTACTGATCATTTTTTAAATGTATTATTTTCGAATATTAAAATAATAAAAATATTTTTTCATATCCAGTCGCGTGACAGGCTATCAGACGATTATATAATTATTTATTCCAAGTGTTAACGACGTACAGACAGTGTCGAGAATTATGTTTTAAACTCAAAGATGAGTAATACTGTTCTACAATATATTACTGATTTTTCATGAATCAATTTTCAATTATTTTTGCATATATAAAGTTATTATATTTGAATTTTTTTTAATTAATTGAATTTAATCATAAATATTTAATTATAAAAGTGAATTTAAAAAAATGACAAAATCCCTACCTGACTGCATCATGGTGGCGAAGGTGGCCATCTTGACTGCGAGTTGGAACAAGACTGACGTCCGGGAATCGTAAAATGTATCTCGTAGGGGAAAACATTGACATTCGGCACCGCTGCGCTCGTCAACATGTGGTGCGGGCGACGCGGAAGGCGATTTTGAGCCGGACGCACATTGACGCCCGTTTATTTTGTTTAATATTATAATTTGTAGAGCATTAACAGTTGAATGAACTAAACACAAAAAAATCTGATTTATATTATAATTAAACATTTAGTTTTCAACGTACATTAAACGTCAAATGTCATTGTCATGTACGCTAGTGATGAACTCAAAAATCACGAACCGTGAGTCAATCACTGATAGATTTGAGTCAAACTCACTATCAGTGATTGAATATCTGAGATTATCGTGATTCGTAATTCATATTTTTTATATTTATTTATATTTCATTGTTGATAAGCGCCATCTAGTAGATTATGCCTAAACGTTTGACCCGAAAAATAAACTCATATTTTTTAAATGGTTTACATTCTCTTTGTGATGATATTAAGTTAGATATATATTAATAATATATGTTTTTTACGCAAATTAAGTTTGAATTATATAAGTAAATTCGCTCAAAATTATGTTTTTAAAAAATTTATTTCGTGTATTGTGATATCGTGCGACGCACGCGTATTAGTAATGAAACTGTGATCACAGTCACAGTTTTCAATCACTGATATTATCGAATATCAATCACCAGTGAGTCAAGAGTAGCATTTTTTCTCATCGCTAATGTTCGCCATTTGCGTGATTTTGAATCTCCTCGCAGTTTCAATGCAATAAATGTTTGTAATTTAGCGCCTTGTGATAATGTTAATATTTAATGACTTATATCTGACTCTAAGAATAGATAATTGTAGGGATCTATGGTAGTTTTAGTTGACGTTTATGCTCACGGATCAAGTCTCGCTGTGAGAACGTACGTCATGTACAACGGTTTGAGGTTTTACCTCTTTCTAACAATCACCGAACAAAATCTCATCACGTATGCACGGTATTGAGATTTGTCTCAACTAAACCTTTAAGGTTGTCTCCTTCCGTGGACACGGACCCTGAGGGCGATTATGAGTAGGCTTACCATTATTATGAAGCTTTAAACCGGAACAATTATCGCTTCCAGTGGCGAGCAGCAGGTTATGATGTTAACAATGACATTATACAATCATAATACAATATATGTACTTTCAAATACTAAATTAATGTATTAATTATAAATATATACATATAAAATCAATTTTGTCGAAAAATATTGTTTTTGCGTCACCGGGATTCGAACCTGGATCTCTATTTCCAATCCGGAGAAGTACACTACCAATTGTTATAGAGCCAGTATTTTTCATGACAAATTTTCGAACATGAATGTTACACTTTTTCAAATTAATACATCTGTTGTTCCATTATTTGAAAGCCATCAACATTATTTTTACGGAATCTCAAATACCTTTGAGTAAACCGACTGCAGACGCCAGAATTATCAATTCATTTTTATTAAATTTTGGACACATTGATACAACTTATATTATTAAGGAGAACACATTATTATTGAAACAATATTTTTCGACAAAATTGATTTTATATGTACATATTTATAATTAATATATTAAATTAGTATTTAAAATATCGCAGACCTATGTTCTGAATAATTACAACTTCACAATAAGAATGTGTTCTCCTTAATATGTACTTTCGTTTAAATAACGTCTTTAGACAAAATAAATCCGTTGTATATACGAGCCTACCATATATTTAGAGTACTATTAATAGTGTTTTTAAAGTTTAAATTTTAACGTAAAGTAATACCTTCTTACCCATACAAAAAATGAATAGACATTTTTAAGAACACTTTTTTATGACTGAACATGATTCATTTATTGTTTGAAAATCCTTCACGTAATTACTAAAGGAAATAATTATTTCTATTAAAGGTTAACGTAGGAAATAGTTCTGCCAATTGCTTTTTGTTTTTCCCAGATCAAAAACCAAACAATGCGCCAAATTTAGAGAACAATCATGAAATCAGTATGTAAAAAACAGTAAAAGGAGAATTAGATACTTCAATGATTTGCACGTAGTTGTAACCCTTTCTAATGTTATTATGTTAAAAAGGTAACGACTCCATACAAAACGGATCAACCGAAAAAAAAATTCAATTCAGTTAATAACCAATTATATTACTTGAGTAATTCACTAGTTTAAAGACACGACAGAGTAATGTGAATAGCTCGATGCGGCGAATACACGAAGGCGCCATGGGTACAGCGGTGATTTTTCGCGGTAGTTTTTAGAACTGAGTTATTAAAGTCTCTACTGGCACACAGATGGCGCTAATTGTAAAATAATTATGAGCCAAATCTCATGTGATTGAGACCACCATATGTCAATATTGTCATGAAAGAAGAGACGCAACGTGAAATGTACATGCGGCGCACATGGGCGCGTGATGTTTGTACAATCATGATAGTATTTGTACTCGCTCGATTTTTTCACACCATCAGAAATTAATGACAGAATTAGAGGACTATTAAATCAAAATTAGAACCTCTGACACATGTGTTCTATATCTACTTGTGTTCTCTATGCCATTTATAAACTCGAATAGGGACTTGTTTATTATTTGTAATACTTTATAGTTGGAAAAACCCACATTTTGTTTTGACCGGCAACACGACCTTCGACAGCCGCTGGACGTAAGTACACGTATGACTCTTCGGAAAAACAATCTCTATAGTTCAATGATGTATGCCATAATAAAATAATTCACACTCAGCGCTGAATCCTCACTTTAGACATAGATTTATTTATCTGTTGGTAAACCGAAACGTTTAATAATATTCGACATTTATTAACTTCTTTTTTTTTGAGAGATTTTCAACTCGAGATAATCGGATTTTTTTCGGAGACAACTCTAAGCTTTCATAGTCCCCGTGTACACACCGTGTCTCAGAGATTCACGTTCACTTGCGTTAAACATCAAACGTAATTGTCGTTCTTCAGTTGAGTGATTTTAAATCTCCCCAGCAGCAGTTAAAATTGGAGAAATTTCCTTATGTTCATTTCAATGTTTAATGACATATACTAACTTTTCCAATGTTCATATATGAACTGGAGACCTGAATAGTCCGCAATAGCACAAGCGTTAAATTGAAATGTTTTTCTGGAGATATTACGCAGTGGCGTAACTACAAAAATTGGGTCCCAATGCGAAATTGAAAAGGGATGTATATGTATTGCATGTAAGATTAAGTAACACTTGGTTTTATCGATTAAATATTCATACTTTCATAAAAAAAAAACGATAGTGTGTATTTAGGTATTTTTATACACTTAATAGTCTGGTAGACATTAATTTGCTTTATATTTTTACATACCCAACTCAAAATCCATAAAAATTAAACGTGTCTAATGTGATATGTGAAGCAGTCCCCCAATTCTAGGTATAATTGATAAATCCGAAAATGTGACTTAATGTTTATGATTTCATCGGATTACGGCCAGTTCGATCTGAGGTTTTCCAGATATATTTTTTCAGCGACGACATCATTAAAATTGGCGGCGGCTTAGTTGATTGCCTCATATTCACCAAACCTTAAATTTATTTTAAGATTTTTATTCTTGAAACGATAACTTAAGTTATTTTAAAGAATGTCAGACATATATGTTAGTACCTAATAAAAAAAAAGGGAAAACTTCGAAAATCTAAAATTTTTCTTTGACCTGTTTGAATGTGTCGACATTGCGGAAAAAAAGATGTCTACATATTGGCAATGGAATCACAGATATAACCAATAATGGTTATAACGAGGGAGTTTTATTGGTACTCGTTGTATCCGAGTTCGAATGCGTGTAAAATTTCAGAATGGAATTTATAATTATTTATTTATTCAAACATTATTATATAAAATTGTATTCACAACGCCAGCCTCACTGGGTTATCCCCGTGCTGACGCAAACAGACTTAAAAATGCACTATTTAAAATAATTATATCAATCGGGTCATTGACACGATTCAAGTCACCGGTTGATTGGCTGACTTTTCATACCGAGGGTTCGAGGTTCGGTTTCCCATCAGGGAGATTTTTAGATATTTAATTAACTAAATAAAGTCTTGCAGGGGGAGTCTTTAGATTAAATAAAGACTCCCCGTGCAAGAACTGTGTATATCGGTTTTTACAAATGTTGATAGATAGACGGGGTGTCGGCCATCTTGAATGATATATGCTGCTGTTGCAGGTAAAATAGTATATTTATTTATGTTATACGGTTATTCAACATTGTGGCGTTCATAGTTTGGATCCTAAAAATGTTGATCGGAAAAATATGAACGCGACCGACGAGAATACAAAATTATGCACAACTGTCAAATCCTGCCGGGTCGGATCTAATATATATTTTTAGTATACCAGTTTGCTAACAAAAAAATATAGTAATAATCTGTCGAGCCTCGTTGTTGGTGAACTGATCGCTAGTTTGACGGGGTCGTTGACTGCCAACGTCGTTTGTATCGGACGCCGATAAAAAAATTATGATTTGTTTTCGAGATAAGCAGGTATCCTATTTATTATCTAGCGGGAAGATATTTCAAATGAATAATTCATGAGGCGATTGTATGCTGTTCGAATGACGGACGGGAATTTTATTTGTCGAACTCGTCCGACGAGAATTTATGAATTTTGTTTTTTGCCCATGAAACGATCTAATCCCTGAAAAATCTTCGCTGTTATTTTAAAACTAGTCACATTATTAATCTATATCAGTGTTTTACAACGTCGGGTCCATGCCCCACAGGGGGGCAATTCGAAAATGGACTCGTCCATAGTTAAAGTTAACCGTATGACGACTCTCAGTCGCTACTCGAGCTGTTATAGTCCGCCATTGTTATTGCAAATCAACCAAAGTCAAAATATAAATTATTTTGTGCTTGATTTTCAATTCTTCATTATATGTTTTGAAAATTTTCTTACTGTGTTTCCTCAACAATTTCCTAGTGATTTCTTCCTAAAACCTATCATTTAACTTTCTTCAGAGAACAATTCAATTTTTTAATATTAAAATTATGTTAGGGGGACATAAGAATTTTAGAAACGCTTAGGTGGGGCACGGCACAAAAAAGCTTGAGAAATAATGCTCTAATCAGTGATGGCGAACCTTTTGGGCCCGGCGTGTCAAAATTTTAGAAAATCTAACTTAACTTTGCTGGCGTATCACCATTTAATTGTAAAAAAATATGGAATCCGTATTATTTGATTTGATGTCAATAAATTAATTAATATGTTCTTAGTGATAAATTCAAACGTTGTTGTCGAGTAGACGTCTGGTGGAGGAACACGTGTTTTTTGATAACTCTGATATTAGTGAACGCTGGGATCATAGGTCATAGGTTCGCCATCACTGGTTTAAATCATCTAATGTAAAATAGTCTAACGCTCGAAGTTCGATAATCTTTTATTTTATTTTATTAGTTTGCCTATTTGCCCTAAAACAGGCCTAAAACAGACAGTTAGGAAAGGCATTTTAAAAATCTGTTTTAAAAAATCTATATGTAAAAAACTGTTTTCTTATCTATTCAATATATGCTACACGTGACTAAGAAGTAAATAAATATAAATATATTTATTCTTAATATAGTGCAGTGGCGTAACTACGCCAAAGTTCTACGCCCTATAATAATTTTGGTACCGATACTTTTGCGAAAATCGTTACTTTTCCCAGCGCTAATATAGACTAATCATTTTTGAAATTCGCCAGCAAAAAATACAGTTATAAAATTTGAAAAATTATTTCACATTTGTGTTACGAAAATGCGTGATAATATTATCGATGTATACACGCTAACAAAAGCAAGGTATTTTTTTCCGCGTTTTTTCTTTATACACTCTTAAACACTTAAAAAAGGAGAACACGTTCTTATTGTGAAGTTGCAATTTTACAGAACATAGGTCTGTGGTGACCTTATTCGCGCCCGTAGATATGGCCGGGTAAGGGCTCACTTATCAACCATAATCCAGAACGACCAATAAGTACCAGCAAACTTCACTTCTCCGCAGGCCGTCCGAACACCGGCATCTCCATCGAGCTTTTTCAGAGTTCAGCCGTGCATTTAAAATTGTATTATATCATCACCTCAATAAACAAAAGTGTTTTTTCATTTATACATTTATACACTGATCTTGTTATAACAGATACTCTAAACTGCGACACACAACCAACACGCTTGAGACAAGAAGAAGTTAGGAGCTTCTGTCTCACAGAATATTTACCTTCTAACACAATCTCGAGTCGATCATAATTTGAATAACTTCAACACACACACCTCAACTCCTACAGGTCTGTGATATTTTGAATATAAATGAAATGTATTAATTAGAAATATACACCATTAAGGAGAGCACATTCTTATTGTGAAGTTGTAATTATTCAGGACATATTTTAAATACTAATTAATAATGGAACGATAGATGTATTAATTTGAAAAAATGTGACATATAGGTTCGAAAATTTGTCGTCAAAAGTACTGTCGCTGTAGCATAGTTGGTTATGCACCTTCTCCGGATTGGAAAAGATATCCAGGTTCGAATCCCGGTAGCGCAACAACAATATTTTTCGATAAAATTGATTTTATATATATATCTCTTTATAATTTATACATTTAATTAGTATTTAGAAAGACATACATATAAAATCAATTTATCAAAAACTATTGTTATTGCTACCTGGGATTCGAACCTGGATCTCTTCCTATTCGGGGAAATGCATTAAGTTTATTATACCATTAGAAACTACAATATTTTTTCGATAAATTGATTTTATATGTGTCTTTCTAATTAATACATTTAATTTGTATAACTTTTTTTTTTTTGGATTATGTCAAGTGACTAATTTAATTACGCCGCTGATTTAGTGCTTACGTAAGTATATATATATACTTATATACACAGTATATACAATTAGAACAATTGAAGCAAATCAACATACAAATTCGAACTGTAAATCTGGATCGATAGGAGCAAAATGAATTATGCAATCTCCGAGTCGCATGCCCCGCGGAATGGAAGACGACAATTTCGGTTATAAATCGGAATCACCGCAAGGTGTGGGAGGAAAGTAAGGAAACGTGGTACAGGATGAAGTCGGTGAGGCGATGAGGGTTCTAGTCGAAGGACCAGTGGTCTCGGGAACCGGGATTCGGAAGGACTGATCGCATTACCCTGTATATAACGCCTCTGTGATCCATACACTCGCCGCCGAAATCACACAAAATGGTACGCGGATGAGCCGATCTCCGCTTCCGAATTGAAGACAATGATGTCACAAGTTCACCCACGGCACACCCACAATAAACAATACGTGATCAAAACACAATATCATAAAATACAGTGCTGGTGCACTGGAGCTGAAAGGTCCACACCGCGAATGCTATCGTGATGCCGAGATCATACAAATATCGGTCAAGTTGACGTCTGCTGGCGTCAAGGTCACATTTCACACTGAGAAGACGAGCATTAGGAAATATATGAATGGTAATTTGGATGCGGAAATGTGTCAATAGCAGTGGTTGCGGCTGAATCGAAAAGATGCGCCAAGATGCCAGTGTATTTCACGAATTCGGAACAGTTCTTATAAATTCTGCCGATATTTTTTTAGTGAAGATTTTAAACATAAATACCATAACAATGAAATATATTTTATGTGTAAAACGATTGCTTGAAAATAAAGTAAATTCAAGTTATTTGAACAGTTCTCCAGATCGAAATCTCAACACGTATACTAACAAAACTCTTGACTTATCTCATTGTGTCTCATTCCGTGTACGTCTCGCATTACAACAAGTTTAGAAAAATAAAATTTAAAAAACAATGGCCTTCTATCTCTAGCTAGTAAATTAAAATACTCGTTATTGGCTGCAGTTGCAATGGTTATTTTTAAACCACCTACAAGTTTTATATGTACGTGATTAATGAGCACTGAAGTGCAAACTGCAAACAAAATGCAGTTCACCTTTATAAGCGACAGAAAAATCTATGTACCGAACGATATTGGATGCGAGACAAAGAAAATCTCGTGGATGAGATTATTTGGAGATAACTCGCGGCTTTCATATCTTACAGAGGATAAAGATTCGTCGTCTTACCCAGTAATAATGCCAGTGGGAGTAATAATGGGGCTCACGTTAAAAAGGGGTCCAAAAATTTCGTGCCCTACAATTCATTAGTGCGATGTCTATGGAATGATGTCAGGTGAGACTGGCTCGACGAAATTTAACATTCTCACGACGAAGAAAGTTGATTGTATTTATGGCTGTGTGAGATGGAGCTCCGCCCTGCTGTAATGTCCAGCTATACTCCAGGCATTGTTTTGAAACTCTTTGATCATTTTTCTATCACCCAGACAGTTGTCAATTCGCAAATTTTTGATCAGATTACGGTCTTCTGCAGTGATATTTGTCATTCTGGGCGACAATTTGAAAAATCCAAATATAAACAATGGGAAAATTAATAATCAAAGATGGCGACCGGAAATTGTCGAAATAAAACGTAATATAGGTAAGTAAGTAAATTATTAAACTATTTAAGGTATTGTTGATATAGTTAAACTAATTTTGATGTAATTATATCACATTTTACGAAATGTTCTCACTTTTTGGGACACCTGTGTAATCTATAAACCTCGCAACACATACTAATATTCGTATATTTTATATACTTTTATTTTAAACACATTTAATATACAAGTATTGTACAGCTAAAAAAAAATAAGTTTTTTACATATATTTTACACAGATTTTTAAATGCATTGCCCAACTAGGCAACTAGGAAATTGGCAAACAAATTATATTTCACAAAACCGAATAAATACGAGGCTGTTAAATAGAAAATGAAACTTGAAAATATATAAAATGAGGGAATAAAAATACTAATTTTTTAAAAAGTTAATCTTTGACCTAAAGTAATTTTCATTCTTGGAACGATTTTAAGATTATTTGCTCTTTCAGTCCTCACATATGGCGCGCTTATTTTCCTAAGAAATCTTGTTACATTCCGGCTACCTACCTTCTTATACTTCTTACTTTTTCTTTTTTTATTAATATTAAAAATATAATACAATTTCAATAATCAGTGGATATATATACTTTAACATTTGTTTCTTTTCTATGAGAGTAAGACTCGTGTGTAGAGAAGGAGTATATTCGAGTTAATTTATGTTTCAGTTAGTCTGTGTACATATTTTTTTACTTCAGTTACAAATTTATGATAGTCCGTAATTTTTCTAATTGTGATGGGGAGATTGTTAAAAAATTTGATACTTTGATAAATATATTGATTTTGAGTTGCGGTATATTTTAGTTTTGGGACATCAATTTGATCTCTATATCTTGTAGATCGGAATCCACTTCTAAAATTGAATTGATTTTTAATTTTGAAAATTTGATTTTTTTTTGTATATGTCTATTATTTTTGGTACTTTAAAATCTGTGAAAAGTTGTATACTTGGATAGTCTTTTTTTTAGAATAATTTTTATTATCATTTTTTGAGTGATTTCTAATTGTGACAGTGAAGTTTTATATGCACCTCCCCATCCAATAATGCCGTATTGCAAATGTAACTGTTTCCGAGTCTAAAAAATATGTAGGCAGTTTTCCTTATTTTGTTTGTGAGATTAGTAATATGTTTTTTCCGTTTGAGATTGTTATCTATTATGATTCCAAGGTACTCGATACAGTCTTTTTCTTCAATTGATGAACGTTGGTCACGAGTGTTTTCTCGAGTTCAGGCCTTGGTGTGAATTTTAATATGAATTTGGGTGTTTTGTTTCTGTTGAATAGCAAATCGTAGAAAGTATGTTTTATCGGTATTAATTGATAGTAAGTTATCATCCGTTATACTATTACTTCATACTATTACTCATATTACCATTACTACCTACTAACTTTACGGTTTATCAAAGTGGATGCAATTTATACAATTAAATTCATACCTACATCTTATTATTGAATTCGTTTCTGTTTTGATCTTGAGCAACATATCAGGCCGATGAACTCGGTTATTTGGAAGCCCACTTGAGATACCGAGGTTCGGTGTTTAGGTTAACCAGCGTGTTCAATGAACCCATCAAAACTTTTGGGACTAAAATCTTCCCTTAAAACAAAAAAGGATTATAGACAATAAAAAGCTAGCAGATCACTGTGTTTTGTGTATCGGTCATGGGAAGTTCTTCTTAAATAAATTCATTATTTTCTCTTGCATAGTGTACACAGGTGCACTTTTCGTTTTAATTCGGCAATACGCCGGTGCGACAAATATAATTAGCTAGTTAGTATTTTCAGCACATATAATTGACTTAAATACAATAATAATATAGGGGACCAACTAGCGCGACCGATGACCTCGGATATAGCAATATAATTTCGAGGTTAGGATAAAACTAAACAAAAATAATAATTAAAGGAAAGAAAGCGGCGGCCGACGTTAAATATACATTGCCGGAAATTTTACAAGGAATTAGGTGCGTACCTAAATAGACTCGAAGACGCTGTTATTTGCATGTAATTTCACTTTGAAATATAGTTAGAAATACTGGTTATTTATTAATATCTTATTAACCGTTAACCCGAGTCTAATAATAATAACAATGTGTTTATTCTAGTGTGATCAGGTTTTTTTTTAACCCGACTCGCCATAGAGATAATACATGTTATGTTATACATTAAGGTTATGAAATAAATATAATGCTATGAAAAAAAAAACCAAGGAAAATATTAATAAATATAAAAATAATAAAAAAAAGTTAATAAAAAGTTCATACATATATACACACAAAATATAAATATTACATATATAACTACTTCAGTCACGGCCATTGTTGTATATGTAGCTATAAATAATATATGTTTTTGAAGTTTGATTCTGTCCACACATGACTGATCCTAAAAACCACTGAACATAATAGCAGACTATTTACATATCAAAGTGTATTTAAAAACCCTAATTTTTTTTTAATACACGTTTGTGAAGTTTTACGAAGATATTGATGGTGAGTGGTGTGCACACTTTGAGATAATTGAAGGATCATCCGTTGAAGAACCTTGGGGACTTCAAAATCTCTCGGATATAATCGTGCAAATGCTAAAAGAACAACTTAAATATTGACAGAGCAAACGCAATCGGGTAAAAAAATTAGTATTATGTAAATAAAGTGAAAAAATGTTGGACATGAAAACTTCAAGTGCATTTAAAATGTCTTTAAAAATGTTCAGAACAAAAATACATGAATAATATAAAGAATGTCCCAAAATTAACGCAAGATTTGAATTTGCCGTCATTTCTGCAGTAAATTGTTGACAACCCTGAAAAAATAATAATTTGACAACTGAACGTTTACCGTTAGTAAAAATGGGGCGTTACGCGATACAACAACGTGTTTACATCATTGAACAATATCTCAAAAATAATGAAAGTTTGGCGGCCGCAATTCAAAAATTTAATACAAAATATGGTCGGAATAGTGTTTTAAGTTCATCAAACATTTAGAGAGACTGGAGAAACAAGCTAGTCAACAATTATGCAAAATGATCATGGAAAATTTCTGCAAAAGAGTACGTATGTCCCAGCAAAGCCGTGGAGGACATTTTACCGATGTGTTATTCCATAAATAACTCTATCCCATGTACTTTATGATTCAATAAAAAAATAAAAATCTAAAGACTAAAAACTGTGTTTTCTATTTAATTCAAATCTTGCGTTAATTTTGGGACACCCTATATTTAAATGAACATTCTTCTAGACCTTGAAATTGTCAAGGAGTTTAATTATCTCGGGTCGGTGATTACTGGCGACGGTAGCTGAGAATCACAAATTAATTGCGTGTGCCGAAAAGTTTTATGCCCAGGATTGACAAACCGCGGAATATCTAAAGTAACCAGAACTGTGGAGTCGGAGTCGGAGTCGGAGCTGAGCGGAGCGGAGTAGTCAAAAATTGGCCGACTTATTAACCTTTCCCTTATGGTGCTAAAATAAAAACGTGTGTTCCGGTGCTGTAAAGTCAGTGTACATGGAGACTTTTGCGATTTTTAAGTCGAATAAATATTAATATTTTACATTTATTATAATAATCAATATCTGTTAATGCACGTTCTTCGGATTGAAAGAGATCCAGGTTCGAATCTCGGTAGCAACAACAATATTGACAACAAATTAATTTTATATGTATATCTTTCTAATTAATACATTTAATTAGGATAACAGACCTATGTTCTGAATAATTACAACTTCACAATGAAAATGTGTTCTCTTTAATAATATATAAGTTGTATCAATGTGTCCAAAATTTAATAAAAATGAACTGTTATATCTGGTGTCTCCTATTGGATTACTCAAAGGTATTTGAGGTTCAGTAAAAATAAAGAAGATGGCTTTCAAATAATGGAACGATAGATGTATTAATTTGAAAAATGTAACATATAGGTTCGAAAATTTGTCGTTAATGCACGGTGGTGCTGTAGCATAATCGGTTAATGCACGTTCCCCGGATCGGAAGAGATTCAGGTTCGAATACCGCTAGCAACAACAACATTTTTCGATAAAATCGATTTTATGTGTATATCTTTCCATTTAATTTGTATTAAATAAATGTAAACTTTACATGTATTTGTTTCTTGGAATGTATTGTATCTTATCTCAAACTTGGTGTGTATCTCGGAAAGTTACTCTGTTGGAAACTGTTCGACACTTCACAGGATCTGGGGTTATCAGCGTGGCACCGCGGTGATACGGCAGTGCACAGGAACACAGCGGTGTGACCTTTCTGACAAAAAATCACGATAGCTTGTCGACGTCAAAAATATTTTTAATTTTATGAGTTTTACGCGTACACGTATTTAGAAGAGTATTTAAAAATAATATTTACTTATTAGAAGGAAAGTGCTGAACATTTCTCGACGGACAAACTTAAATGCGAGGCGCGTTTTTTAAAGTAAGTGCTGTTGCCGGATATTCGTTGCGGTGTTGCGCATGCGCAGCGGTTTCCTTCGTCTGTTGACTCACCACACGCAACGTTAGAGTGTGAGATACGGTCCGTGATTCGTTTCTTGAATGCACGATACATGAAAGCGGCCGACATTCATCGCCGAGTGTGTCCTGATTTGGCGCCAAGTGATTTCCATATTTTCCTTCATCTGAAGCGGTTCCTTGGTGGTAAACTTTTTATGACTATGATGTACTCAAAGACGGAGTACAGACATGGTTTTCATTCCACGCGGCGTCGTTATATGACGAAGGAATAGGAAAATTGATACCCCGTTATAATAAGTAGTTGAAGGTGTGTGTAGCGTCCGAAGAAAGTAAAGTGTTGTAAAAATAATATTGTGTTCCTTGAAAAAGAATCTGGTACATCTTATTAACTGCTCGTTGGGTGTTAGGAGAAAAGAAACTGAATAAGATTTATGGAAATCCTTACATTATTTATTTATTTTATGTTCACTTCTCTCTATTGTGTTTTTAATATAAACGGGAATATTTTTGTTATTTAAATTATTTAATAGTCTTGATTAGTCAATTACGTCAATTAAATCATTTTATATGTAATTTAGTAAGATTAATTGTTCAATATATTGTTTAGATTACACTATCGGATGACTCTCACTCTTGTTTCCTTTAGCTCGGACATGTATACAGGGTGTATCAAACCTAGTCCACAATATTTTCCAATTATCCACGAAAATTCGGAAACTCGTAAATTCATCGACAAATTCATAATTCATTTCCAGAAACTGGAAGGTAATGAAAATATGGATTTTTTTTGACATGGATGGATAATTAACGCCCTTGGGCATGTTTCAAAATGCCGCCCCTAACGTGTGTGTCACGCGGGCAGCCGACTTAGGGGGCGGCCAATTCACGGGGATGGTTTTCATGTTTTACAGAAATTGAAAAACAAATATTTCGAGATCAATAGACAAAGAAGACATTTTTGGAGATTTTGCGAACGTAAAAGCATTCTTTTAAAAAATAAAAATATTATTATTTAAGTCTATTTTCATTTTACGGCAATGGTCTGGTTTCTAACCCGAGGTTAGGTTAGGCTAGGTTTCTAACCCGTGGTATTAGAGAGGTACTGTCACTGTATACTTGCATCGATAATGAACGATTTTTTAAATCGTATTATTTAATTTTTTGCTATGAAATACTATTATTTTAACGAAAGGTAATCAATGCTCATAAAAATATTATGGATTGCAGGGCGCGAACTTTTTGGTCCTCTATTTAACGCAGGCCCCAAATGCATTGCATTGGCATAGATTCGCCACTGCTTTAGATTCAACGCCATTTAAGCTTATTAGACCATTTTGTTCTCGTTTAAATGATCGCAAATTTCCACACAAGTTGACAGCATGGCTGAATGCGTTTATTTTCTGTTTTATTTTTTCTGCGTATCTGCGTTTTTTAATTATTTCAAATACCCGAATACCTACCTCTTCCTGCTGGCGTCTACAATTTTTTGTTAATATCTTGTGCTAACCAACATCTTAAATGTTCCGAACAGGTTTCTGCTGA
The DNA here is from genome assembly GCA_022840565.1 of Eubasilissa regina. Lineage (NCBI taxonomy): Eukaryota > Metazoa > Arthropoda > Insecta > Trichoptera > Phryganeidae > Eubasilissa > Eubasilissa regina. Next base: position 7,851,547 of record JAINEB010000010.1, read on the forward strand.
GCACACACACTCACTCGCGTGCCATTATAAAGGTGTCCAACTAAAATATAAAGCAAAAAATAATCGCCATGTATCCAGGGGCGTCCAGTGCATGCGCGCATAAAAGCATTACTAAAAATTCTGGGAAACAAATATAAATTAAATAATTGGATTAACGTAAACGGAAACATTTTTTTACAATTAGCGCCATCTGTGCACCAGTAGAGATTTTAATGGCTTAGTTCTAAAAACTACCACGACAACTCACCGCTGTAGTCATGGCGCTCTTGTGCATTCGCCGCATCGAGCTATTCACATTACTCTGTTCTATCTTTAAGCTAGTGAATTACTCAAAACATATAATTGCCTATTTACTGAATTGAACATTCCTTTCGGTTGAGTGCATTGAGAACATTCCTTTGTATGGAGTCGTTACCTATGCTGTTTTTTAACAGAATAATATTAGAAAGGGTTACAAATCATTAAAGTGTCTACTTCCTCTGTTGCTAATTTGCATATTTTACCATCTTACTGTTTTTAATGTGTTGATTTCATGGTCATTATTTGTGTTCGAGGTGCATGAATTTGTTTTTGATTTGGGAAAAACAAAAAGCAATTGGCAGAACTATTTCCTACGTTAACCTTTAATAAAAATAATTATTTTGTTTAGTTATTATGTGATGGATTTTCAAACAATAAAAGAATCATGTTCAGTCATAAAAAGTGTACTTAAAAACGTCCATACATTTTTTATATTGATTTTTATATGGGTAAAAAGGTATTATTTTACGTTAAAACTTAAACTTTAAAAACACTATTAATAATATTCTAAAATTACAAAAAAATACATGGTATTGTCGTATAAATAACGGATTCATTTACAATTTACGGACAATTTACTTATATCCTAATATATTTCACATGAACAAGAAAACTGCACGAAAAAAGCATAGGACTACGTGAAAAAATTACGAACACAAAAACACTAACAAGGAAAAATCATTTACATATTGCATCAAAGAGAAAATATATCTTTATTTTTAAGTACACATTCTTATTGTGAAGTTCCAATTTTACAGAACATTGGCTTGTAATAATTTTAATACAAATTAAATGTATTAATTAGAAAGGTATACATTTAAAATCAATTTATCGAGAAAATATTATTGTTGCTACCAGGACCGCAGCACTTATAAAAATTACGTTTTTATGCCATCGTCATAGAGATAAACATATGGGATATATAATATATATATATGGCCCAAAAAAAGTGAGAACATTTCGTAAAATGTGATATAATTACATCAAAATTAGTTTAACTATATCAACAATAGCTTAAATAGTTTACCAATTTACTTATATACTTACTTATTTATCTATATTACGTTTTATTTCGACAACTTCCGGTCGGCATCTTTGATTATTAATTTTCCCAATGTTTATATTTGGTTTTTTCAAATTCTTGCCCAATGACAAAAATCACTGCTGAAGACCGTATTCCTATCAAAAATTTGCCAATTGAAAAACGTCGCGGTGCTAGGAAAATGATCAAAGAGTTTCAAAACAAAGCCTGGAGTATAGCTAGACATTACGGCATAACTGGATATTACAGCAGGACGGAGCTCCATCTCACACAGCCAGAAATACAATCAACTTTCTTCGTCGTGAGAATGTTAATTTCATCGAGCCAGGCATGTGGCCACCGAACAGGCCAGATTTAAACCCACTAGATTCTGCAATATGGGGTGTTTTGATGATTTCTGATTAACTAAATATTATGTAAAAAAATTACATTAAGAATTACAATTAATTATATTATGTTTTGAAATAACTCATGTATTACGAGATATTCTCACTTTTTTTGGGCCACCTCTATATAGATTTCCATAAAGTTGAATATGAAGAAAATACAAAATAATCACATTCATTAATTTATTGTTCACTTATTAGAATATTTCTGTAAGAATTTAGTAAATTACTCACTGCTAAATGTATACCTAACTCTATTGGCGCACTTGTCTCGCTCTCAGCAGGCTTTGCGAAGTAAATAGTAAATAAAATTATGTCGTCACTTGCTGCCTGCGACATGTGGTTCTGTTTCCGACCACCTAAGTATTCTTGGGCAGCGGCTTGGACTCGATGTTCAACTTCACGCAGGACACCAGTCCTTTCTTACTGAACAGGGCCACATTAATTACTATCTTCGTGTAGAAGAAACTTTCTCCAATCAGATGTCGGATTATTCTGTGTGGATCTAAAATATCTACCGTATAATTTCCCTGAAATAATGAATTGTACATTTTAATTCATTCTGTTAATACAAGCTATTATTTGTGCGCTGGAGGAAAAAATAAGAAAAACATTATCTTACCAGTATAACGTAGCGTAATGTTAATGTCATGTAGTTGTGTCGAAGTCTGGTAAAAATCTCCTGGGTTGACCACATTACCAATGAATATGACAACTATCAAGGAAAGCTGAATACTATATGTAAAGAATAGAATCAAAATCAGATATGTCCAATTTTTATTATTTTTAAGTTAGATAAGTTCAAATATAAATAAAATGAATATGTACAAGACTAGCCTATCAAAATTAGATAAATATCGCATTTAAAATTTGATTGTTACTTCTATCTCAGACATGTCCGATGGATAATTAATTCAAGCCCAAACAAATATGTTTTCAGCCAATAAGACAGCAATATTTGGTCATGTGACCTGTGGTTTATGATCATTTTCAATATGATTCTTATTTATAATATGATTCCAAATGTGACAGTTTTTGTTTTTGATAATGGTTTTTTGCATTTTACTCAGAAAACAGATAAAGTGGACATGTCTTCTTTTGATTCTGGACCTCACAAATAAAAAGATGATATTTTACAACTCATTATGCATGGGAAAATAGAAGGTAGCAGAGGTATAGGTAGAAAGAGATCTTTGTGTCTTGATATATGTGTTACCTCAAAAAGTGGATCACTATCCAAATATTCTTTAAAATTATATTTAAAATACAGGTATATTCTTGTCTACATGAAATATTACTTGTGTGTGAATCGTCCTGTTTTCTTTGTATGTAAATTTGAAATATTAATTGGGTGAGTAATCATTGTATTCCGAAGGTACATTATACTTTTAGACCTGTATGTCCAGTACATTGTGTGTTTGCTAATTATTATTTGGGTGCACCTAGATTCAGTGTTTAATTTTGATGCAAATAGGAGCATCACATCAAATTGTTAATTAAAATTATATACCAACATTCACTCGTACAAAATTAGTTGTTGATGTATTTTAATTAAAAGATACGTAGGATAACTTTTATTATTTTGGTGGAGATTGCCTGGGGTTTTTTAATTCCTGTTAATTTTTTCCCTTTTCGCTGGGTTAGAGAGAGTCTGTCTTTATATCAAATATAAAAATTCTAAATGATATAAATGATAAACAACAAACACGTTATGTTCCTAAAATGGCCGATTTTAACCCTCAATTCCAATGAAACATACCTAACTATTTATTCTTGATGTAGTGCATACATATGTAAATATATATATATATGCTTTAATATAAATAAGATTAAAATGTTTCTTTTTACTAAAACTTATCGTGCTTATATTTGCTTAGTTTCTTTTTCTTTCTTATATCATCTGGCATTTCATTGAAGAACTTCATCCCACTGTACATCATCGATTTCTGAGATTTAGCCTTCTTCCTGAATGGCAGTCTCAGTCTATCCCTTCCCCTTGTACGATGCTCGTTGCATGTTGATTTGCATCAATTTCTCTTACAAATTCTGGTGATATTTTTTTAGTGGGGATTTTAAAAATAAATTCTATAACATTTAAATATAAAGTCATATTAAGATTGTTATTGTTATTAGTTTATTAGAGTATTATTCTCAAACCTTTATTTTGCAATACTGATAATTGTTGTATTTCTTCTTTATTCGCTAAAAATAAAATACTGCTACAGTAGTTGATGTGAAGAATAATAACAGAGTTGTATACTATTTTACAAGACTCAGTGCAAATGAATCTTCTGATCCTTCCCAGAAGTGAGATATTTATAGCAATCTTTTTAGTCACATGTGTTGTATTTTATGATAAATTCATTTTTGAATCTACTATGACTTCCAAATATTTTATTTCAGTCACTTTCTTCAGACGTTCACTATCTATGATAATTGCTGGTGCAATTGGTAGTCTTTTATTTACAATGTTCATGAATTTAGTTATGTTTACATGTTTTTTAGTTTATTTTTCTTCAGCCATATTGCTATATTGTTCAAGTCATAGTTTAATTCATTCAGTAGTGTTGCATAACTGTCTCCTGCAATGTATATGAGTGCATCGTCTACGAATAATCTTATTTTGCAATGTTCTAGCATTTTGTCAATGTCGTTTATATAGATAATGAAAATTCTTGAATAAATAAACTTTATTAATCAAAGTAATAGCCATTTGATTCAACACATTTTTGAAAACAAGCTATAAACTTATCCATGCCTATATTATAAAACTAAGGCAGATTAGACTCCTAGAATTCTTAAATGGAATTTTCTGTTGCTTCTGTTATTGAATTTTTTACTATACATAGTGTTATTGTCACCTTTTTCACCGTTAATACCTTTTTCCACACAACGTCAACACTCCTTCGCGCGCGCTTTTTCACTGATTCTTCCCGCGTCATCCATGGATGATGTCGCACCATCGACAATCCTTTGCCATAGATCATCACAAACCACACGCCCTCCTGATGTCCTCATCACCAATCAACACTCATAATCATTGAGCCACTGCGGGGGCCGCCGAACCCTGGTTCCCCGTCTTTGTCCTTCGGATTTGTTTGGCACATCATCTTCTGCTGCTATACCTTCATCCAGCTCCACAGCCTCACTGAGCTCCTCATCGTCTGCATCTTCTGATTCGCTTTCTCCACTGTCGTCAAACAGTCGTCTAATGTCCAGCACATGCCTCGGCACACCGTCTATCTCTACGTTGTTGTCACTCACAACCCGAGTGACAATACCAGGCTGCCACCTTGTGGTACACCTTGCATTGGGCGGCTTCAAAACTACAACATCGCCTGGGCGGTACGAGGATTCCTTAGTTTCTTCTAGTTCAGCAGGTGGTACGAGTGGGTGCCGCCACATGTAAGCATGCACAATGTTGGCAGGCGACGTCTCTTCTTGACCCGGGTGGGCAGATGCTAAGTTGTACCAGAATACAGCTTGCAGGGGATCGATCTTGCTCCGTGCCGCAGTCCTCTTTATCGTGCGGTGATGCCTTTCGACTATTCCATTCCCTGACGGACGATAAGCGGCTCTGAACCTCTGGCGAACACCCCACTCCCTACACAATTCTCGTAGCGCCAGAGAACGGAATGCTCTACTATTATCGAGTAAAATTTCGTCCGGGGGACCTCTTTCTCTAAAGACTTCCTTTAAATTACGGACCACATCTTCACTGCTCTCGGCTCTAATTTCTTTCCACAAGGCAAACCTACTCGGCCCACAATCGATGACAGTGAGGTAGCACTTACTCCCAAAGTGCGTCGCGTCAACTGCGATCCTACTCCAATTGCGCTCCACGTTCAATACTCCAGAGTTGTGCCTATCAGGCGCTGGATCTATGGTCCGGCACTGTATGCAGTTTCTTACGCATTCCACCACTTCCTCTCTCCGAACGTCCGGGTTCACCAGTCGGTTTAGATGAAGAGTCCTGTCTACACCAAAATGATGTTGCTCATGCAAGCGTTTCACATCAGAGTTTTCAACCACTCCCACAGCCGCCACATCACTTCTGTGCCATCTGCGATCAACCCTTGTCAAAGGATCTGCCTTGTTTTCGATTGACTTAACAAGAGTGATGGTCAACTCGAGACCATATTCGTCCACCAGCTCTTTTATCAGTCCAAGCCTCCTTTTGACTAACATTTCAGACATACCAGAAACTCTGATCCAGTGATCCTTCGTCAAAACAGACGTGACCCATCCCACCACTGTTGCGGAATCTGACATCAACTCCATAGCTCTTAGTCCCCATTTCAATGCCAACGTTATTCCCTTAACAACAGAGTCAAGTTCTGCCACATTGATATGACCAACGTCCGTGGTCTTTCTTAACCATGACATATCTTCTACAACTTTCCCATCAATTTCCACCATAGCTCCGAACGCTAATGAACTTGCGTCGCACCACACTCTTCCCGTCGTAAGATCTGCAGGAACATTCCAAAAACCCTTTACGGGATCATCGCATTTTACTTTTTGGATCACCTCACTGAGAATTCTCTGGGCATTTTCTCCTACATGTGAGTCCCATGTATCCCCAGAACATGCTCTTTTCACAAAACTACAAGCAACCCGAAGCCACCCACACACCGGGTAATGGCCAACCAACTGCCCACAGACAGAAAACAATTGCCTCTTCGTGAGCTTTGTAGCTGATTCCAGTTCAGGAATAGTATTCCCACGCCTGAACACCAGAACTCCATTTTCTCGCTCAATTCGAAGCCCGAGAACGCGTCCGCCCTCCAGATCTAATGGTGGCTTTGCTTCCAATCCATACCTCCTTAGGTGAGCCGCTACCTCCTCAGCTGAAACCACTGTCTCGTCCACTATGATGTCGTCAATGTAGCTGTCAGTGCCTCGCTTAACTCTCTCGTTTCTTGACAAGACCTCTCTAACTATTCTTGTCATGATTTTGGGAGCGCTGTTTAACCCGAAACCCAATCTCGTCAAGCAATACACTCTGTCTTCAAATCTCACAAGTTGATATTTCCACAGATCTTCGTCAACGCGGATTTGAAGGTACGCCGACCTTAAATCCAGGAGTTTAAGTAGCTCACCATGTCTTCTCCATTTCCTGAGAGTTTCATCACATACTGCAACCTCTTCCCCCGTGTGACTTTGCACATGGTTGTTTAGCTCTCTATAATCCAGCACTGGCCTGACCTTTCCCTTGTTCTTCTGAATGACTCCCAGTAGTGGTACAACACCCGTGCACTCCCCGGTCCACGGCTTTAACCAGCCTTCCTTCATCCACCTCTCCAGTTCGTCCTTGATCGCATCCTTCACATCGTGCTTGTGAAGACTGGAATATGAAGCAATGTCATTCATTAAAGCTACCGGTCCTTCTTTCCACGCCCATCTAACCCACCACTTCTGACCATCAAACCGTGCTTGAAAGTCCTGATCTTCGATACAGATAGTTTCAGGTTCAGCTGCCGCATTTATAACATGGCAATCAAGATTTGTTTGTACACTCGAAAAAATTACTTGGTCATCATTCACCGACACTCCTCCGCACATTTTTATGAAATCCATCCCAATAATCGCATCCACGCCATCAAACAACTTGTTCACCACCACACAACTAACCCACACTCCACTGGATTGGGCCCTTCGCTCACCATTTTTCGCCCCACACATCACGTCAATGCTGACTACAGCTTCGCCCACACACGGCACTTGACTCCCATCAACACTAATCAACCTGCATCGGTTCCCGCCACTGCGAACGTCACACCTAATGGAACTGGACAGCACTGTTCTCGAACACCCCGTATCCACCAATGCTCGCACCAACTTTCCTCCCACACAAATCTTCACAATCGGTAGCGCCGTTAATGTTGACGAGGAAGAACTACCGGCGCACCAGCTCTTCCTTTCCCGTTTCCCTCCTTCGTGGGGCATTCACGTGACACGTGTCCTGTTTCACCACATGTCCAACACGACAGAGCTTTTTGAGTACAATATCTCATAAGGTGTGGCCCACCACACTTGAAACATTGCCTCGGTGTCCCACTTGATTGTCTAACGACCGCAGCCGCGACGCCCGGATCGTGCAGTTCAGCCATCAACGCCCGCGCCCGTTCGAGCAGGGATGACAGCGCAATCGTCTCTACGCCTGGCAACGCCCTGAGCTCACGTGATATCGTGGCCGGCAATCCCACAACAAATGCTCGTCTGAGCAACTGGTCCGTCACCACACCCGCCAATTTGGCCAACTTTCTCAGCTCAGTGAGATACACGTCGACAGGCTCATCTTTCCACCTTCGCTGGGCCAACTGCTCGTACGCCTGAAACGGGTTCATAGCGAATGAATCGCGCAGGGCTTTTTTGATGCACTCAGCATCTTTCTTGTCCTCGTCTCTCAATTCGCTGTAGACGGCAAACGCGGACCCTTCCAAGAATAGCGGTATGACGGTTGCGAGATCTCCGATATCCTTCAATCTCGCCACCAATTCCAATTTCTCCAACCACTGAATGACGTCTCCTTCACCGTCAAAACATCTCACCAAATCACCAATTTTTACTGTCGCCATCGTTACACGCCGAAATAGCTTGTTATTGTCACCTTTTTCACCGTTAATACCTTTTTCCACACAACGTCAACACTCCTTCGCGCGCGCTTTTTCACTGATTCTTCCCGCGTCATCCATGGATGATGTCGCACCATCGACAATCCTTTGCCATAGATCATCACAAACCACACATAGTTTTCAAGATGCTCAAAATCAGTGGTGGTTGTTTGGCACATATTTTTTTCCTCTAAAGCTTTAATTCATCATATTCAACAGTTGTAGGATGCCGGGAAATTATAGGCAGATCGACTCTGGGTATAACTAACTGAATCCAAGTTTCTACTCGTAGGTAACGCTAAATAAATGATCATTGGCAACATCTATCTCGTTCATCGGACATGTTTAGCCAGTGGCCGTGGACGCCAGACGACACCAGATATCATCGTTGGCGTGATGCAGCGGACCAAATTGCCAATGCGAAAAGGATGTTGACAACACGTGGATTGGCGGGCAGCTGACACACTGTCAGCGAATCTATCTGCAGCAGCTTTCTGAACCTCCTAGACAAAGAGTTGGCCGGTCGGATAGCACAGACTGCAGCAGGCTCAGCTGTGCTGCAGCCACAGTGATAAGCGTGCAAATAGTGATAACACGGAACCGAGGTATGAAAGACTAACTATATTTATGCACCGTATTCCGAGATAGACTGGACGCTATGGGGTAAGGCCCCGCAACCTCTCCACAGTCTTGGCTGATCAATATATCTTTTGTATATTTATAATAAACCCGTATGTAATTTGGACATAGTCCTTTTCTTAAAAATACCCCTTTCCATACTGATGAGAACCACCACAATGAGAACCATGTTTCTCATATTGCGATGTGGCACGTCTGATGGACTCAAGCCAGGAGTACTTCGGGGGATTCTAACGCTACAGTGCATAACTGCTAAAGCACTTCTCAAAAATATTTTGTGATTTCACTCCATTTGGGAGGCGTATTCTGTTCAAACAATATCTATAGCTGCCTATTATATGATAAAATTTTTGTTATAACCTATGTGACATCACTTCACTATCAGATTATACTTAGTGATACCCAAACCATGTTAGCCGACCGCCCGGTGCTGCGTACGGAGTATGATATGAAATGGGTGCATGGTTTATTAAAAACCTATGTGAGACTGCCAATCTATTATGACCATATTGTTTATTTATATTTTGTAATAATCTCTACTGTAAATATTATGTCTCCTCATACAACATATATACTTTTTTTATGAATATATTTAATAATATAATATATACGTACAATGTAAATAGTTTTGAATAATAATATAAACTAAAGGGTGCTGAAAGGTTTAACTATAGAATTTCGGTAATGAAAACATTCTTCGCATTTATTAATTTGTAAATATTACATTAGATGTTCCGAGTTTGATTTGATGAGTGGAACGGACACAGGAGTTGCATTCAAAAGCGGTACCTTTGCCCGTCTTTTGTTAACATTGCAAGCTATTCGAGATGCATTAAACGCAAGTTTAAATTTGTGTAAAAAAAATTACACATAATTCATATTTTTTCAATCACATTTTTAAAGAATTAAGTCAATACAAATTAATTGTTAATATTAAACATAAATAACTAAATAAATATTTCCTAGAAAAATGTAATAATATTAATATCGGTCATTATTTTCGGAACAAACTAATACATAATATGAAGTCATCACTTTAAATTTTTTTGATTGAAATTGACTTTTTGAAGTTAAAACTTTCATCTGCGGCATTCCATATCCAGTAACAATGAAACATTTCAATTTAGTTAAAAAATGAATGTATGTAATATTTTTTAAAACAATTACCTTTTTTACGGAACAATTTTGATCAGTGGTGATGAATTTTCTGACAAAAATCCCCAAACCTTCAGCACATGCGTTTTTAAATTTCTTGTTAACGAGAGGCTTGAGTGCGCCCTTCTTCCAGATTTCCACTTCTCCCTAGAGATACATTAAAGAAGATATATTATAGGGCTTGATATGGATGGTACCGACAGTCATAGGTATACACTGCCTTTCAAAGTACCAAAGTAGAACCCCAATTATATGAGATAACCTGCCCCAGATAATAGAAATAGCCACAGCTGTTATAAATAAAATATAGCTTTGTTTGAATTTACAATGGGTATGTACATGTAATCTAACGAAAAACCAATAGTTTTTGTCTTTATTGTATTGCACTAACGTATGCATCCATTGTATCCATTGGATCCAGTTGGTAAAGTCTCCGGCAGGTGTCACTATTTAAAGCAAAGATAAAATACTGCTGGGCCTTAGAGGGGTTGTTATCCTTTTTATATATTCAATTAACATTACAGTACGAAAATATCTGTCCGCAGTCTAACATTTGTCAAAAACTGACGTAAATAATTTAGCATTGCAGTTCAAAACGAATTTTATGCAAAATAACGAATTCAATTGAAATTTGAGTTGCACATATGTAAATAGCATGTATTATTTTACTCATATTTTGTTTTTTTTTGTGCAGTGGCCATAATTACTGTCCGCAGGGCTTAGCAGCTTTTTTGCTACATAATATACATTGTTACATAATATATAAAATATTTTTCGTTTCATAATTGAGTAGCATGTCATTTGTGTACTGCTAACATTTCGAAAGCGACTATTCAAGAGGTCGGTTGGGAGGTTATTCCATATCCACCATATTCTCCTGATATTGCTCTATCAGATTTTCATCTTTTCCATTCTTTATCCAACACTCTCAATTCTTTAATAATGATGCTACTTTTCAAAATGACTTCTTTACCTCTAAACCACGAAATTTCTTCAGGCGTAGAATTGAAAAACTGCCAGAACATTGCTGGATTGATTGGTATATATATTTTGTTTATTTAAAAAAAAACAAGATATATTCTTCAAACTTCAAGCATCAACTCAGCTCGGATAATCAAAGCTCGCATAATCAAGGTTCAATTTTATTATTTCATATTTATTATTTTCTGATGATTAGTTTGATTGTTAAATGATATTTTAATTTCTACTTTTTCAAGCCAGTACCTGATTCCTTTTTGCAAATAATATTATAATTCTTGCAGAAATATTTTAAAGCATTTATGTACTTTTAAAGAAAGTCCATTGTAATTAACTTTAAGAAAAATTAACCGATTAATAAAAAAAAACATTGCTTACTATTTCTAAATGTAAATTTTTTAAAAGTTTACGTATGTTATGCTTTCAATCAACAATGCTGATATTTTAATATTTTAATAAATTAAACATTCTAAAGTTATTGCATATATGAATACTATAAATAAAATTGAGGAAATAATACATGAATGATTAATATTGAACTTACAGCGAGATTGGCAATGTCTTGTGGTACCACGATGATTCCTCGTAACTCTTCCTTGTTACCGTCCATTTCGTAACGTGTCACATTGTTTATGCATTCCCTCTCTGTGTCGATCGGTCCGGGCATCTGACACTTCTCTATACTCTGAGTGGTGATAATGTACGGACCCTGAAATATTTTTTTTTATAGATTCATTATCCACTTCTAGAATTACTTTGAAGTATTTATTACACGGGCAACCCATAAATGCATTTATGGTGTCACTTGTGGACTATGTACTGTAATTGTATTTATGCTAGCCTACCAATGTTTCATCTGGAATTTACAGAACATCAATATTCTCGCACGTAACATCTATTTTGTGTAAATTATATTGGTTCTGTTTCCCTGAAAGAGTAGAATTGAAATTGTGTCAGTTGATATATAAAATGACGTATAATGTGGCCTCGGCATCTTCAAGAGCTCTGCATCTCAGATAACATGAACGAAAGACATCAAACTCTCAGTTCAGCCTCTACTTCAGCTACAGGAAGAGTTGTAGAACCTATCAATCGTTACCAGAAGATTAAGTTCAGTGAAAGGGTTTTTGTAGTGGCAGGCCCAAAAGGACAAAGTAATTTCTATTACAATGATACCTCATTACATCATACGCCAATACACCATTACACAACTATATTTGTTATAATCGCATATTGTTGATATAGCAGAAATGATAAAGCATTTCTCCAGATATGAAAAGATCCAGGTACGAATTCCAGTAACAAATACTTTTTCAATAAATAGATTGTTTCTATTTACATATGTGGCGGCTCGCGCACTTCGTTCCTCGTTTCTTGGTATTGCACCATCCCACGCGTACATAGCGGAAACGTTCGAGGAAGGCCGGACTGCGCCGCCCAGTGGGTATGAAACACGTACACCACAGATGTGCACCAATATACCCGCAGCGGAGGAGGCGATCGACGAAGGACGCGGCGCCCAGTACCCAAACCGACCGGACCGGAGATGCACATCCCGACTCTCACCTTTCACTAACCGTGCGTCGTTTTTTACATAACCTTTACATCTTCTGTGTTGTTTCTTGCTCTCTGTGGCTTCTCCCCGATGAGAATAAACAGGTTCGGATAAAAATAGTTTTCACCGGAACACAACCAACCTTCCCACACATATCTTTCTAGTTAATTCTTTTAATTTGTATTAAATTTTTGTCTTCTTAGTTAGGTGTAGGTGTCATTCTTCCACATATTAATTTTCAAGTCTTCTTATTATATTTGGTGCTCTTAAACAATTATGTTACGATAATGTTATTTTTGTGTTATTACTATTAGATCAACCCTAGCCTAAGTAGGAAATTGCCATAAATTGTATACATGGCGTAATATATTTTTTTAAATAAATGTAGCACAAAATAATTTTATAATATTATGACTAATTCTCTTTAAATTGTAATTAGAAGGCTTTTTTTATAATTCAACATATATTTTTACAATTAAATATTTTAAATATGAATTAAATGTATTAATTAGAAAGATATACATATAAAATCAATTTTATTGAAAAATATTGTTGTTGCGCTACCGGGATTCGAACATGGATCTCTTTCCAAACCGGGGAAGGTACATTATCCAACTATGCTACAGCAATAAATTTTCGAACTTATATGTTACCTTTCTGATATTAATACATTTAATCGTTCCATTATTTGAAAGAGCCATTTACTTTATTTATTTACCTTATTTAAGATTCTGTAAAAATAAGGTAGATGGCTCTTTCAAATAATGGAACGATTAAATATATTAATATCAAAGAGGTAGGTTCAAAAATTTGTCACTAAAAGTATTGTCACTGTAGTATAGTTGGATAATGCACCTTCTCCGGTTTGGAAAAAGATCCATGTTCGAATCCCGGTGGCGCAACAACAATATTTTTTGATAAAATTGATTTTATATGTGTATCTTTCTAATTAATACATTTAATTCATATTTAAAATATCACAGACCGTCTGTTCTGAATAATTACAACTTCACAATAAGAATGTGTTCTCATAATAATTAAATATTTATGTATATTATATAAAAAAACTCACAAATATGCTGGCATCATTGTCAAATATGCCTTCAAATTTAGCTCCTGCAGTAAACTGTTTTACATTCATACAAAGTAGTATGATTGTTAAGGAAAAAAACCATATTGCCAAATTACCCATCGCGATTAGGAGATGACAGTTTAGTGATGAGCAGCGGGGCATGGTTTAGTGAGTAATGGCTGTGGCCAATTTCGAAGTAGTTAAATACCATCAGACATCAGATCAGATCAATATCAGAGCAGCAATAATCTGTGCTGAATGATAATTCAAAAATCATTTGATGATAATGATGATGATATTCTTTATGCTTTAAATCCACACTGTCTAACTAGCGCTTTGCGAAAATATTTTAAATTAATATCTGTACTCCAACTAATGCGGTTTTTACCAAAACTCACAAGCACTACCTAAAGACACTTAGTATTAACCATCAAGGATAATATCGATAGATTATGTGGAGGTCTATCGCCTCCACAGCCATCATTGCCGCCGACAATCCTTGAAGGGACCTCACATTTATTGGGGCATAAAACCAAAGCTCCTGACAACTGCAAAAACTACTGTACATGTCACAACATGCGACAACAATAATCATGAGATCAGTAGTCGTCCAGGAGGCTTACTTCTGAGCGCCACTCTTCTCGCTGCCGTCTTCTAGATACCATCTCCAGGAAATGCTCCTCCGTGTAGTCATTTCATAGCTTTTATATACCTCTAATTTGTACCTATGTAACTGCAACGAGTTTCTCTTCTTCAATCTGCTCTGGTCACACACACTTACACACACTCCGCGATCATGTGAATTGGTGATTACTGGGGCTCTCAACACATTGATTGTATTTCTGACTGTGTGAGATGGAGCTCCATCCTGCTGTAATGTCTAGCTATACTCCAGGCCTTGTTTTGAAATTCTTTGATCATTTTCATAGCACCCTGACGTTTTTCAATTCGCAAATTTTTGATCAGAATACGGTTTTCTGCAGTGATTTTTATTATTCTGGGCAACAATTTGAAAAAATCAAATATAAACAATGGGAAAATTAATAATCAAAGATGACGACCAGAAATTGTCTAAATAAAATGTAATATAAGTAAATAGATAAGTAACTAAATTAGTAAACTATCTAATTTTGATGTAATTGTATCATATTTTACAAAATGTTCTCACCTTTTTGGGGCACCTTGTACAATTCTTATTTAGAGGGTCTGTATTTGGCCAAATTTTCATAGTTACGCCACTGTCCCAAATACCTTATTAATATGCATTATTATATTTTATTTTATTTTCTTTGAATTCCCTTCCAAGAGTGCAACATTCAAACAAATTTGAAAGCTTTTAATTTTTCATTGGCGGCATGCAGAATGGTGTGTTGGATGTAGTATAATTGATTATTTTATGCCTTTGTAGATGAGGTATTCCTTAAATTTACAGCTCTGTTCTTGGTGTTTATAAGTCAATTAGTTTGATTTATTTTTGTCTTGCGGTACTAAGATTAAAAATACAATAAATTGGTTTGAAAATTTTGAATATGTACATATTTAAGTTGAGACATAAGTACTGTCATATTTTGTAATGAAAACAAAAGTTAATTTTTTTAAACAAATTTTATTAAATAAATAATTTCCATTATTACTGATGACTGTCTAATGACCATCTGTCAATTAATTTGTATTTCCATACAAGTAATTTTGTAGAGATAAAAAAGGTGAAAATCTGATGGAGCAAGGTCAGGAGAATAGGATGGATGTTTTAAAATATCCCAGTTAAGCTTCTTCAATTTGTACTGCGTCATTATTGCAAAATGAGGTAGCGCATTGTGATCGATTAATTGGAAACCTGACCAATACTATATGTAGATGTCTCACCACGGTCATTTGACTGATACCCATCTTCAATGCGATGATCTTGGTATTTTGATGAGGAACAACTTTTATTATATTATAGCACTTAGTATATCATCGTCGGTGGTTAAAGGGCACCCTGCCCGATCTGATCTTAGCAAACCACTGTTGACTGGTTCGAACATCGATATCACAAATATTTTTGGTTGCTACTGTTGCATTATGGCCTTTATTAAATTCAAAAAGTGAACATTGTCGAATATGCACAGTTTTTTCTGACATTTTAAAAATTCACAAAGGCTCCGTTCAGTCCGACTGCTGGCTATCAACTAAAGAAATGTCAGATGAAACCCTCCTCTATATAATACAAAAGAAAAATTTAACACAGATATCAACAGAGTTAATTTAGAAAGAAAAAAACATTGACTATGTAAAAATACGACGGTACTTACGAATCAACTTAATATATCATATAAATATGTACATCATAATTAAAATGATATTATATAAGCAAAATATACATTTTAAAATTCAACAGGATGTAATTACTGTAATAATATCAATCGGTGTATGCATGTACTACCTATTAGTATTTTTTAAACAAGAGCATTAAAATTGCCGAAGTATGTCACCAAATATGTGTAATTATTACCACATGTAAAAATAATCAATTTTATCTGAATATGTTATCTTCATAATGATACGTGTATCATAAATCTATTATGCATAAGCTACAAATCACGAAAATATTTAATGCAAACCACAAACAAAATATACAAATGTGCTCTCGTATCTTGTTTGTAAACTGATTTTATCAAAAATTGATTTTCAACTTGCACTAAGCACAAAAAAAGAGTGAACCCCTTTGAACTATGCATGTGAAGAGATATGTAGGTATCTATAAAGATGAATGTGAACAAAAAGGCAAAATTATCACACTAACTTCATTTATTAAAACACTTTTAGTAAAACCTTAACAAAATTAGAATTCTTTAAAAAAAAGCAGGATTTTTTTATCTTGATATTGATTGATTCTTAAGATGTGTTTTCACAGCCTCTAGAGACATGGCGACTCTAAAGATAATGGTCGATCCATATCAGTCAGATTAGTTATAAAAACAATACAAATGAAAGACTCACTGCTAAATGTGTACTGATAATAGTCTCGCTGAATTTCGCGTGCCGAGGAAACACATTGTCAACATTTTTCAATTTTTAAAAATTATATCAATAATAATAATAACATTCGGAACAATGATATTAAAATATTGTAATGTTGTCATATTCCCACATGGAGTCGTGTATTGGTAAAGTATTTGTGATGATCGCCAATTGTCAATTGTTTCCGGCCACCTAAGTTTTCTTGTGCACCGGCTTGGACTCAATGTTCCACTTCACGCAGGACACCAAGCCTTTTTCGCTGTACAGGGCCAAATTAATTAAAATCTTTGCATATAAGAACCTTTCTCCAACCAAATGTTTGACTATTTTGTTTGGATCTAAACTCTCAACTGTGTAGTTTCCCTGAAATAAAATATATATATATATATATATATATACATTAAACATAAATTATTATTTTTTAATTATGTAAATGTTCACAACAATCATTTACCTATAATTATTTATTTAAAAAATCTTTGCGAAATCTAAATATCAGTTATTTTATTATATTTTAATTTTTCTGTACATACACAAAACAAATGCAATATCATATACGTTTAATAATCATTTTATTTAAAATACTCACTAATTTTAATTTGTGCAAGTAGTAGAAGAATGTGCAAAAAATTTTAAATAACTAATCATATTTTATGACAGCTAGTGCGACATATAACTTTGGATTAATTAATGTGGTGCGTCAAAGTCAGGGAAATAATAAACATAATATTGTAAAGAAAAGAAAGCAGCAGCCGGTGTCTGTAATCTGAGATTTATGAAAATAATTATTGACTACGTACAAACAGGAATTATACAAGGTACTTAAACAGGTTGGGTGACATTATTTCACTATAAAATGTTTAGAATGAGAATCCTGATCCAAATAACTGATATGTATATTATGATTCCATTTGTTGAAAATTGAGCACAGTATACGGTTGATTCTAATTACCTCTGAACACGATAACCGGCGACTGCTGTATAGCACTGCTAAAAAATAGTTAATGATGACTTTTTTGAAGCTGAAAATTTTCCATGCGGCGTTTTATGTTTAGGATTAATGAAATGTTTCAAGTTAGTTGAAAAATAAATCTGTGTGGAACTTACCTTTTTTACCAAACAATTTTCTCCTAAGGCCATAAATTTTTTAATGAAAACCCCCAAGCCTTCGGAACAGGCATTCTTAAATTTCTTGTTAATGAGAGATTTGTACGCACCGTCCCTCCAGACATTCACTTCTACTTGTCCCTGGGGATGTACAAAGATGATACAGATGCATATGGTGCCGAAAAAAACTAATGTATACACTTACTGCCATTCAAAGTCAAGCAACAATTTAATTGAGAATTTTGTACTTAAATGGTTTAATAAATTTTTTTAAAGTGCCTAACTACTGAAAATTTATAGCAATAGACAATTGCGTTTCTTTCTCATATGTAACCGCCACTACTCAACAAGTTACCAAAAATGTATCAAAAAACATCAAAGAAAAACTATGAAATGAGTGATTTTGGCAAATTTCACCATGCGTACTTTTAAATGACACTTAGTGTACAACTACCATTCACAGCTTTAGAATTCTATAGATTTCTATAGATTGTAGATTAATTTTGAAATGTAGAAATCAATTCTCTTTATAAGCAGGCTTACCATACGTCCCGGTTTGACTGGGATTATTCCAGTTTCCCACATTGCTCCCGGTCATTGCCGGTGCGATGCGCGTGCTCCGCGCGGTTCTCTATGTTTTCGCGGGCGACAGTTTACGCTGATCATGGATCACTTGCAGTGTAATGAAGTCTTAGTAAGGTGACATATAGCAGAGCACCTACCTAATTTAGTTTAGGTTTTAACCTAACCATTTTTAAATTGTGTTCAAAATGCCGAAAAGAAATTGCAAATTTACAAATGAACTGCAAAAAGACTATAAAAAATCTTTGTGGTGAGGACAGCAATGTGAAGTGCCAGCAATGTTTCTCAGAATTTTCTATTGCACACGGTGGCGAGCGGACATTAAAGATTGAGTAATGACTGTCGCCAGCTCTTCATATATTAAAATATTTTTTAATAACAATTATTCCATTCAAGATAATTTAATTATTGCGGCCAATGAGGCCTTTCACACAGCAATGCATAATATGAGCTTCCAAACTTCTAATTGTATGTCCAAATTCTGACTATGGTCTCAAGATTCTTTGAACCAAAATTTATTGCTGCGAAAACCAATTGCGAAGCGATAATTGCCACGTCTTAGATAATAATATCCCGATTTAGAGCTTCAAAATTATGGTAAGCCTATTTATAAGGATCAGATAATAGAACCATAGATGAATTAAGTTTGCCCAGTTTACATGGTTCATTAGAGGGTGAAATAGCATAAAAACAGGCTTGCAAATTTGATAACCAAACCAGAGAGATCTGCACCGCATGCGTGTTTCCCTTCTTCTTCTTCTCGTGTTCTATTTGTTCAACGAACGTTGGCTATCACCACTTTGTTCACTGCGGTCTGTAAAAGCTTTACAGTAAACTGAGCTTTAGGTTCTTCAGTCATGATGTTCTCCTTCTTCCAGCAATCTTTTCCTGCATTATGAGGTGGATGATCTCATACTTCTCTGAATGTCTCAATCACATTGAAGTTTTCAGATTTTTATTGCTTTAAAGATTTATTTTTCTTTATTCATCCGAACCATAACATTTTCATCAATCCATCTAGCTTATTTTGAGTATTCTTCTGTAGAACAACATCTCAAATGATTCAAGTAGCCTTATCATTTATTCGGAAAGTGTCCATGCTTCCATTATATTAAATAATAACGAGAATACATAGCATCTGATAAAGGTTGCACGAGCTTGCTCAATGCTGCATTTGATTTCAGCAGAAGGATTGCATCTTTCATTTATATTGCAACCCAAATATATAATACATTATACCTTCTCCAATTTTGTTCCAGCAATAAAAAGGACTTTCATTAGTATTGTTAGCTAATGAGCATATATTTTGTTTTACTTGTGTTAAGTTCTAACCCAAAAGTGTTTCCCTAATGATCATCATTATCTACTCTACAGGGAGATTTCTATTTTACGTAATTCCTCTCTAGTTTTAGATCTGTAATGCTGATATGTCTTTGGTACATTTTCGCTCCATTTTGGCTCAGGTCTTCCTAAACTGCTATGCCCTGTTGATCTCGTATTCAGCAGTGACTTTGTTGTTTGATGTTCGGTCATCTTCTCCATCCAGCTCCACCATAGACTTCCTATTTTTTATAAACTTTGAGATGCTTCTAGTTCATTATGCATATTATAAAGCTTATTATCGTAGCATTTATGCTAGTCAATTTTCCTTGATGACTGATATCTAGGAAATTCTCATTTTAGAAAGTATATACATACTTTGAGCCAAGTGTTTGATTCCTTTTTCTTTTTTCAAATGTGTGACATCTGTCAAAGATGTATGTATGTACGTGTGGCAGCTTGGTGACGGATGGGAGAAGGCTGACCGGTGCCAAGTAGGCGCGCAAAGTAGGGAGCCGAAAAGCCTTAAAAGACACTGGAAGCGCAGTTGCGCTCTCTTTCAGTGCTCTTCGGTTCTCAAGATAACATAATATCTTATTGTGTATATATTATATTGTTGTACGCTGTACAGTAGTAATAAATTGTTAATTATCTCAATGTTTGACTCTTATTTCTACTACCGACATCTCAGCGAACCTTCAGGGAATGTGTAAGATTATTGCCGTGGCACAGATGATATAAAGAGCAATACAGTATCGCAGGTAAATACGTTACAAAATGTAATAATTATTGTGATAAAATTTTCAGTCAAAAATTCTGAAACTTAAGTATTTTAGTAAATGGAACATTTTAAAGTTACTACAAACTATAAATATAATTGAGGAAGCATGATATTAAAGAAATGGAATGAAAAAATATGTGAACTATTAATATTGAACTTACACTGAGACTGGGAACGTCTTGGGGCACTACAATATTCCCTGTCAAGTCTTCTTTTTCAGCCGTTTTACGGGCTACCACACCGTTTATCCAAAATCTCTCCGTGTCCACTGGTCCAGGCATCTGACACTTGCCTACACTGAGTGTAGTGATGGTGAAGGGACCCTGAAAAATATTTGTATGTTTTTTATCCATTTATACATAAAAGACAATAATATTCTAGAGGGCATACTGTGGACGTGTAGTAATAGGATGGATGTAATAATATCTTCTGCTCATATATCTATACAAAGGTGGTTCCCAACCTTTTTGGCATTACAGCATACTATTTATATTAATAAAAAATTTGCAGCCATCAAAAAATATTTACATTTTTAGGTTTTTACGGCAGTTCAGAATCTTCTGTGTATAGTTTTCTGAGCTAATCTGCAGTGTATATCTGACTTTTCTGGTCGACGTTTTGGATCCTATTGCAGGGTCCATCATCAGGGCTGATGTGATGTATGACTGTTAATGTTGTGGTTAAGTACTGGCTTGTAGCACCGAAGACCCTAGGAAAGCCCGAGAGTCATCACACAAGTCTAGTTAAAGAGGCGATTGAAATATACAAACACCCAATGAACATTAATAGGGATGACGACCTAAAATTAAAAACCTAATGGTATCCGGTACTTCAAAACCATAGGAGTCGGACAGTAGATGGAACTTAACATAACACAACGTTACTTATTTCACAAAACACTTGCTTCGACACGGTACTTAACCATAACACTAACAGTCATACATCACATCAGCCCTGATGATGAACCCTGCAATGGGATCCGAAAAAGGTCAGATATATATGGCAAATTAGCTCAGAAAACTATACAGAGAAGATTCTTAAATAAACATATTTTGTGTGTTTCATCTGTCAGAAAAAAGGATGCAATTCTTTGAGATAAAGGTTTTTTGCAATATCATAATATAATCCAATATATATTACATTATATCCCTCTAAGATTTCGCATCCGTGCATGTAGCGTAGTGATGAAATTATAGAACAACAATATTTCAATAAATACTTTTAAACAAAAAACAGACCTCAAATGTGTCACAATATTTTTGAATATGTAACATTGTTGATCGATGTCACACTGAATAAGTAAGTACATACTTGTATATTTTGTAATTTATAAGGAAATTAACACATGCTTTTAAAATTAGCAATATTAACTTGGTGGTTAAGATTCATATTTTTTATTTATTATCTTAGTTTTATTAACCACAATTGAGTTTAAAAAACATTTACCGGTTTCGGAAAACACTTTTCCTTCTTCAGGATGTCATAACTAACTAAAAATATTGTTTCTTCACCAGAATCTATTTTTAAATTTTTTAAAAAACAACGTCAACTAACTACATTTCTAAATTTAATTAATTCGTTTAATAATAAAATACAATTTACATTAGAAATGGAAAATAATTCTACTCTAAATTTTTTGGATCTAACATTGATTAAAAATAATAATAAAATTGAGTTCAAAATTTTTAGAAAACCAACTTTTACAGATACTATCATACACAATGAATCTAATCATCCATTATCACATAAACATTCAGGGTTCCACTCCATGATACATCGTTTAGTCAATATTCCTATGTCAACATCCAATTTCAATATTGAATTGAATACAATTAAAAAAATAGCAAAAAATGGGTATAATACATGTTTGATAGACACTATTTTAAAAAATAAATTAAAAGAATATAATAATCAGTTTTTATATAAATCACAGATAAAACATAATGATAATAATGATAATTGGCGTAGGATTTTATACATAAATAACTTTTCGAAACAAATATCTAAACACCTACCACGAGACATTAGACCAGCATTTTACACAAATAGGAAATTTACTCATAAATTCTAAAGACAAAGATGATAAATTTAATAATTCTGGCATCTATAAACTTAGTTGCAAAGATTGTGCTGCATTTTATGTTGGTAAAATGGGTAGAAATTTTAATATAAGAGTAAAGGAGCATTTGAGATGTTTGAACAATAGTGGGTTTTCAGAATTTGCTAATCATTTGATAGAAAATAGTCATGGTTTTGATAAAAAATTGGGATTGTCAATTTTGCATATAAACGGTGTAGGTCACAAATTAAATAATTTGGAATCGTTGGAGATAAATAAAGCATGTAAAAGTAATCAGGAAATTCTAAACAGCCAACTAAATTTAACTACGAGTCCTATTCTAAAATTTTTTCCTAAAAATTATTCGACTTAATTTGTATTGAGCAGTAATTTGAGTTAGGTACTAAATTTATTTTTTTAAATAATTGTTGTTTTTTAAAAAATTTAAAAATAGATTCTGGTGAAGAAACAATACTATATTTTTAGTTAGTTATGACATCCTGAAGAAGGAAAAGTGTTTTCCGAAACCGGTAGATGTTTTTTAAACTCAATTGTGGTTAATAAAACTAAGATAATAAATAAAAAATACATATAATATGATTATATCAATTTAAGTGTTAAAATTATTTAGCGATTATATTTCTGTTTGATTTATTAAATAAATTAACTGTTAATCCCCCATCATTATCTATGTGTTACATTTATTATTGCATATAATAATTAATAAAAATACTACAAATTTAAAATAGAGTTGATTCCGCTTGATTGGGCCACTGGTTAATCGGGGCAGCCGCTTATTTGGGCCAAATCTCAAGGAACGGAAAGCAATTTATATCGCTTAATTGGGACGACATTCCGCATAATTGGGAAATTAAATTACAATACATAAGTTTAAAATGTATTAATAAGTTCCACAAAAGCCAGAGAGTTAGTGCAAAATTTTCCGTTTTGTAAGCAATACAGTTTGTCGCTGACAGTTGGCGAGCTATAAAAATCAACACCACGTAAAATCTTTAAATCTTTAGATATTTCCAAAATTTTGAGCAATGAGGGAAATGACGACATGTTAAAAGTTCTATTGTTAATTATCAAGAGTTTTCGACAATAGATAGCAATTGACCATGTTACGATGAAAATAAAGAATGAGGATGCAATTGCTGAAGCATTAAATCGAAACATCAAAAAGTTGATGAAGAAGATATTAATATCCAACTGTAAGTAACCGGGAGAAAAAAAATTATAGCCGGGTTACAGGGTTATTTTATGCAGGAAGGCAATGAAGGGAGCCCAACATATTTAAAGAAAAATATTCAACATTTAATTTTAAGCTCGTTTCTATTAATTGGGAGAGCCGCTTGATTGGGCCAAACTTCCTGGTCCCGGTGTGTCCCAATTAAGCGGAATCGACTGTATTATAATTGATTTTCATTAAATGAAATTTGAAAATAATTTATTTTGACTTATTAAATAAACTTTTTAGAAATAAATTTATCATTCTTGTCATAGATTATTTCTGTGATTTCTTTTAAAAATGTATGAAGCACAAAACGTGTGAGAAAAAAATAAGTACTTTTAAAAAAACTCACAAATACTCCTTCAGAACTGGTTTCCAATTTGGCCCCTGCAGTAAATTGTCTTCCATCCATACAAAATAGTATGATTGACAAGGAAACAAACCATATTGCCAAATTACTCATTGTTAGTAGGAGACAGTCAGGTTAGTGATGAGCGACGCAGCAGTGAGTAATGGTTACAGCCATTTGTAAATTATTAAATACTGTTGGATCAGATCATATCAGAGGAGTAATCATTTATGTTGAAGGACATTGCGAAATTCAGTTGATGATGATGAAAAATTATTTATGCTTTAGTTAAATGCTTCTCTATAGATAATAATTTATTTTGTGTGTTTGCAAGTTGTGGTGAAATATTTCAACCAGAAATCAGAATTATTTATTTATTAATTAATAAATATACATACTGACATTAACATGAATGTGAAAAACCAAATGATTTCTTCTCTCTGGATCAACAATCATCGCCCGGCAGTTTGGAGGCTGTCTCCATCGAGACCCTTGTCATCATGCGATACCGAACATTTAATGAATTCTCCGCCAGGACATTAAAGGGAGAGAAGTGGTTGATGATAAAGTATGCATCCTAGACAAGTGAGCATATCAGTTATCACAAATAATAATAATAAATAATGACATGTACATGAAATATAATGGACCGTGTCCCCGGTGATCTCTCACTGGGACTTAATTCTCAGAGTCGCTAAAAGTATGTATGTACTGAATGCATCATTTTAATATGCGTGCAACATATACAGAGTAATGATTAATAGATCGCTGTTTTGCACGCCGATTAGAATGACGAGAATAAAAAAGAAACATAACCTTGTAAGTTTTGAGTCACATGGTAAGGAAATTTTTTGATTAAGGACATTAGAAGCTTGTTCGCCTTCTTTGTATATTTATAAAAATGTTTATAATGTATAATATGTACATATATTAAGAACATGAACAGAATAAATAAAATAAATAAATAAAAAAATTACAAAAACATATATTTATTCAGTTGCAGTATTTTGCTAATATATCAGTTCAGAGACCAGACCCACCAACCCACCAGACACCCTAGCCATGCTGTAACACAGATCTACCGCTCCAATTAAACGTGTATATTTCTGTAAATACACATAGCACAAAATGAATATTTTAATTTACCTTTAAAAATCATTTACACTTAGAAATGACTAGTGATTTGTAGGATTCACTTTTTAAACAATTATGTAAAAGTAATTCTTTTTCAATTCAATCGCATGTAAAATTGCTACGTTGGAAAAAATAGTATTTGCAGTAAGACAGAAAAAGATCAAAAAGTTTCACATTGAAAAGAATAACAAACATACAAATATAATTATATATATTTCTCAGTAATTAAATAAAAAATAATAAAAAGGAATGTCGTATTATATAGAACTTGAATGAAAAATACTTATGTATATACTACAAAAATTATTTTTTTCACCTTTAATGCTCCTTATTTAATGTACGACATTAACTATTTTAAAGCCATTTAAGCTCGTAAAAGTATTTTTTCTGATTGAAAATGTTTAAACAATTCTAAATACTTAACGGTAACACGAGTTGACAGCATGGTTGCTTATGGATATTTTCTATCACGGTATGGTAAAGGTTAAAACGAAGCAAGTATTTGTTAAATTACAAGTGTATACCTGAAAACATTTATATATTTTTCATGAATGTGAATATTATAGGAGACAAGACTAATTTTGTTCTTACTATTAATATATAAACCACTCAGTACTGATATTTGTGTGTCTTATATATAATACTTATTTGGGGGTTAGGACGGTGGTTAAATGAAAGATATGTTTGCGCGTGTTGAAGTTTTATTATGACAGTATGATAAAAACCAGAAAGACATATAATGAAATGAATGAATGAATGATGTAGAAGGTGTGTGTATATTACGAAATGAAATGATGCGGCGGTCTTGCTCGGCTCTCGCGAGCCGGCAAGACCACCGTCGTGAAACGCTGAAACTGAAGAGACTGCCTAGCGGTGAATTTCGAGCCAGGCTTGTAGCAGCAGCCGGCAACGCTGTCGCTAGCGTCGATGCCGACTGAGATGGCGGTGGATTTGAATTCCGGTCGCTACAGCTATTTAGGAGGCCCTATTCTGCATTGGGGCCCAATTTTTGTAGTTACACGAATCTTTTGGGCCCCTAGCTATTTTGTTTGTGTTTTATGAGTTGTCATTGTCACTTGTTTACAATTCAGCCGCACGTTAAATTGTGACGGCGGCAGAGTGTGCTGTTAAGGGATGCCAGTTTTTTTTTTGTGTGGGCAGAGCAAAATACATTCATGACAAATTAATGTTACCGGGTGATTCTAACGTTTTCTGGATGGATAAATGGTTTAAAAGAGTGTTTCAATACTAATTCAACTTTTCGCGTTTTTTAAGAAAATGTAGGTATTTATTATTTATTTATATCAGAAGTTATACACTATATTACAGTTTTTTTTTTAATGTAAAACTAATAAATTTGAAGGGATTATAAGAAAAACAAATCTGTATTTACAAATTAACAAAATATTAAAAATTAATACAGTTAAAATCAGTTAAATTTACAAGACATTTCTCAATTTTTTAATGGTTTAAAACACTTTGTATTTATATAAATCGATAATTTAAACTAATTTATTGTATTTACTCCCATAATTTGAGGCTCCAACTATTATTATTTAAAATTTTATTTATTTATTTATTGAAAACACATTGTAAGTATCATCTGTGTACAGTTTTTTGGGATAATCTGCCGTGTATATCTGACCTTTCTGGCCGACGTTTCGGATTCCATTGCAGGGTCCATCATCAGGGTATTCCAGATCTTGGAAAATGCTCGGTTTTCTCATTTTTTTCCCACTACTGTTCCGCACAGCAAGGCGGCCGCGGATAAAACCGCGGCAAAAAAGGGGCTTAGCCAAGACACAAACCCGGCCGCGGAGAGCGCGGCGCCCTGGCCCGCGCACGCGTTTAGCCAAGACGCAAACCCGGCCGCGGGCTCGCGCCGCCGGGTGGTCGCGGGGGGCGCAGCGCCCCGATCCAAACACGCGCCGGGCCGACATGTGGACTTGGCCGCTTTAAAACATCTTCGCGGTCGCCACACTACGCCCATGGGAAATCGCCGCCACTGCGGGTACCGTGCGGCCGCCGGCGGAGCGGGGAGCGGGGAGCGGGCCGCGGACCAGGCCACGCCCCGACCGCCGCCAGGAAATTTACAACTATGTTTTTGTTCAATATCTCTTGTTAAAAAATTATTTTAGATATAAGAATTGTAAAGAATAAAAGAGAATTGAGAGGGCGATCGCCCGGGAATGATGTAATGCACCTCAAAAATCCTTTGATAATAAAGAATGATGTTTTAAGGTTTGAGGTGCATTTACAAATTATCCGGGCCATCGCCCGCTATAAAAACTACCAGGCATCGCGAGGCAGGTCCATGTTTGTATTAAAAAATACTCGCGATGCCTGGGGCATGTCAGGTTTTATGAATAATAAAATAAACATTTGACAAATAAGGGTTCTGCCGCCCCTTACGGGACGGCAGGGAAAATGGCTGTTGTTGCCAGTTTTGGCCGCCTGGCGCTGGCGGCGCGGGACCGTATCGGGGTGGCGCGGGGCCTGTCCTGGCCCCCTGATTGGTCCCCGAGTATGCTGGAGCCTTACGCTCCCGCATACAGCATGTCAAGAATAAATAAACGGTCCGGCGGTTGCAAGGGCACTCTCTCTCGCACTTCGCTGCACCTGCACCGCTGGACAAGAATTACATCTGCCTTTTTTACTCTGACCCTGCCTTCACATTGGACTTCCTTCCCTCTGGACATTTCGACTTTGGCTGCACACTTGGACTGATCCCGGAAGAACTCCTACGACCTGGCACGACTACTGGACACGATTTGGACCCCATTGGACATCTGCACACCGGCAGAGAATCGTCGTCCGAGCGACGAAGCAGCGACGAATATACATCAGCACCTACAAAGATTACAGTCTTGTTCCTGTACTGAACAACTACCATTTGAATAACCTAATAGGTACCCAAAGATCGATGTTGTTTTATTTTCCTCTAAATATTTTTAAAAGTATGCTGTATGCTGTAAACCCCGATTCAAATAAAATAATATTTTAAATCGATAAAACAAACATTTTAAAATATACAATTTTAACTTACTATATATACTACGTATATACATTAAAAAAATGCTTCGTGTAAAGTTACAAAACATTTTGAATTATTATAGAGTTATTATAGAATAATGTTTGACAGTCTGAATTGATTTGGTAATATGAAAGGCATATCATCTCGGATGCATAGTTTAGAGACCGTAATGATCACTCTGAAAATGTATCTACGTCTCAGTACGTTTTTATGAGGAATGTGATAGATCAGAAAAAATATGAACGCGACCGTAAAAAATTTCAATATGTGTTGACGTCTACGAGCTCGCCATCTTGTTAAATTAGACCAATCACGCAAAATGTTGACCAGGAACTAAGTGTATGATTCGTTGAATAATATTCATCACCATTTTATTTGGCGTTTAGTTCGTGGTTGCGGCGCAGTCTGTGAAAGTAAAAAATATTGCGATAGAAATATTGTTTGTGGTTTTGCCACGCTGATGTTTGTCGACCGGCTTTTTGGCCGGTATTTTTACGTGAAAATATCAATAAATGTAAGATGCACAAGTATTATAACATATCTGACCAATATTTGATCATTGTGCATAATCATTCTCATAATTTGTTTTATGTATTTTAATATAATACTAATAATTTCAGAATCCCGGCGATGACAGTTGAAGTTGCTTCGAAGCCCAGAGGGCTTCGAATGTCGTCTGATAAGCAAGAAACACTACTTAAATTATCCATTTTATCTATAGCTGCGATATTATGTGAGTATTATTATATATTATTTTTTTGATGCCGAATTATTTGAAACGCATCGAACAGCAAAATTTTGTTTAATTGGCATTATTGTCACTGTACGACGAGACTAGGTTACCGGAAATAAAAACTATTCAAAGAAATCGTGACTTTTGACCCACGATAGTCTTAGTAACAACTATAGTTTTGTATACTGCTGACGTGCTGTGGCTGGGACGTCGTGTGGGATGATCACGCTAACTAGATAAATAAATTAATAGACAAGGAAGTAGTGTAGATTGTAAAATACAGCTCGATCTGAGAAGGGATATGTCAAAATTTATTACAAGTTTTGTGGATGTTAGAATTAGGGCTGGCCAGGAAAATTGCAGAACCTCCAGTGGTGGAAGTGTATCACAAATTACGCTAACAATTTAATTATTAGCATTATTTCAAAACACGAATTTCAAGATTTAGAGGCTGGCTGCCACTTGATTCTCTTTTTATGCGGTAGATGCGTTCCACGGGATATCGCATAACGATAACGAAGAGAGTTGAAAAATTATGAATATATTCCACAATTTTCCAAAATTGCATAACTCTAAAGCAGTGAGTTAAAATATAATAAGAATCACATAAAAAAAGATTTATGAAATAATGAGGCCTAAAGAAATTTTTTCAAAAATCTTTATTAATTTAATTTGATTTTAAAGTAACATTTTATTTTAATCAGAATTACCGTGGCTGTATGACATTGCTCGGCACAATTTGCAATTTGGTTCAAAATCACTTTCATCACTCTAATATGTAGAGACAGTATGCCCATCAGATTTACTAAACGTTAAAGACATGGTTGTATTGCACAGAATTACTCGCCAAGGAAGCGCCAATTAATTGATACGATAAGACTCGTGTCAATAATTTAAAGGTGTAATCATCGGTGTGGCGCCAAAAAACCCGTGGGATAGATTTCAGGAAAACAAAGACGTCTTAGTAAAACGTCACAAGTGGCGGGCTGTCGCTGTGTAAATAAGACTACATGTATTATTATGAATTTAAAACAAGAGTATTTTGCTTGCAGAAGCTATTCTCGATTTTGCCACCCTAGTGTACTTATATTAAACATTTTTTGTGTTTCATTTCTTTCGGCCTCATAATCATCATCGTCGGTTGAGAGAAGCCGAGATCAGCAAATCACCCTTGTCTACATTCTTGTTTCCTGTATCGAACAAAGGTTCTTCACAATTAGAATTAGTGTCAACTTCACCATCGTTCTGCGTTATTTTCATGAGTAATTCCTTTAATTTTGATACCTTTAATCATTTTGATTAAAGGTATCAAAACCGTCTCCACCAATATCATGAGCCATAGTTATGATTTCAGCTGATATTGCCGATATATCAATGGTTTCACTGACTGACAGTTTGTTTGAATTGCAACAACCGAGTGTACTAGGCTAGATGCGGCTGCATTCTTTGCTTTGCTTTATAATGTGACTCCTAGAAATGATTAGAATGTATAGCAGTGCTAGGATATATACAATAAGTGAAGATATACCATCAAGATTTAGAAATTTCTTAAGTAATTATTGTTTATTTTTCAGCATTCGCTACGAGGCTGTTTTCAGTCCTAAGGTTTGAGAGCGTCATTCATGAGTTTGATCCATATTTCAACTATAGGACTACAAGGTACCTGGCCGAAGAAGGCTTTTACAAGTTCCACAACTGGTTCGATGATCGAGCATGGTACCCCCTGGGCAGAATCATCGGAGGTTTGTTGACAATGTTTCAATTTTATCATCTGTCATGCGCAGTGTATAAATTTTGACTTAAGATAATGTCAGAATTCTGTTTAAAATCTTTCATTTGGTGTTTTTCTCTTATTTTATATGTGCATTGATCCTTAAGGCAATGTCTCTACTCTATGATCATGAATACAGAATGCTGTGTATTGGGTTCATTGACTATGATAAGGCATTCAATTCTATAATCTATCATAGAATTTCATGAGTGCTGAATGTTATGTAAACATAATCGGTAATGTATACAGTAACACAACAGTGTCTGTTAATCTTCATAAGCCATCTCATAAATTCCTTATTAAGATACGTGTAAAGAAAACTAAATCCTTCACCGATAGGATCTAATGAACAAATTGGAATTGCATAATTTCCGGGTCGCGCATCCCGGAAAAAAGGGTAGAGAAAGAAAGAAAATTAGGGAAGCCTAAGTATAAGGGATAAGGGTCGGTAAAAGGATGGGGGTTCCAGTCAAAGGACCAGTGGTCTCGGGGAACCGGGATTCGGAAGGACTGCATGCCTTACCTTATATATGACGCCTCCGTCATCCCTGCAGTCACCGCCGAGATTACACAAACGGCACGCGGATGGGTAGATCTCCACTTCTAATTGAAGATTGTGATATCACAACTTCACCTGCGGCAAACAAACAACATACACTACGTGATCACCAAACACAAGATCACAAATACAGTGCTGTTGCACTGGAGCTGACAAATCCACACCGCAAATGCTATCGCGATGTCGCGATCGAACGGATATTGGTCTCGTTGACGTCTACTGACGTCAAGGTCACAATTCACACTAACAAGACGAATATTATGATAGGTATGGGTGTGATTTGGACGCAGAAAAATGTCAATAACATGGGTCACGCCTGATTCGCAAGATGCGCCAAAAAAGTATTTTACAAATTCGGAACAATATGTGTAAGGCAAAATATGTTCAGGCAACTAGAGTGGGAGGAGAAAAGCAAATTTACATAAATAGCGAGTATTTTATATCTAAATAAAAACCTCCTCCTTTCAGGAACCATCTATCCTGGTCTGATGGTGACATCGGCAGCACTGTACCACCTTATGTGGTTGTTGAATATCACCATCGACATAAGGAACGTGTGCGTCTTTCTCGCACCCTTCTTCTCGTCGCTCACCACCATTGTCACTTACCTGTTGACTAAGGAGCTCAAGGTATCTTGATGAAAATATTTAATATATATCATTTTTGATTTAATATTAACACGCCCTGTGTGTCGAACACGGCTCCCGTGTCCATACAAATATTGCAGCCACGTGGCACCATCTGTTTAGGTTACGTCGCGACTGTCATGTGTTTTGGGGAGATTAAAGAATAAACTAGTATATGGTGACACAATTGATAATACTTTTTGATTTTTAACAAAGTTATAGGGGTTCATAAATTTGCGTATTTATAGGTACTCTATTACATGGAAGATTTTTACGCAGTGAATGTGTTAATGTAGTTAATATTAATAGTATTTTAAAATAACAATTTAGATCTGTATTATGTATATAATAGCTGTTGTAAATTTGTTCTATTCTGGCACATAAACATTATTTAGTTAAAATGAAAATATTTCATTTTCATTTAACTTAAAGTATATTTGTGGTTTGAATGTCAGATTGGCACTACACATTGCTACTCATGACACAATGATACGTAATGATCAGAATAACCCGAGTAATATTCTTTCATAGGACTCCGGTGCTGGGCTGGTTGCAGCTGCCATGATAGCTATAGTTCCCGGATACATTTCCCGTTCGGTGGCGGGCAGCTACGACAATGAAGGTATCGCCATCTTCTGCATGCTGCTCACATACTATTTCTGGATCAAGGCCGTGAACACGGGCACCATCCTATGGGCCACCATGGCGGCACTGGCATACTTTTACATGGTGAGTGGAAACGGTGTAAAAGTGTGAATTATTTTTCGATATACAACAATGCGACGTTGAATTAACCCGCTAGCCTTTGTTTTGCGATTATTGGCTAATTATAATTTATTAGGGCCGGTTGGTAACTTTTTAGTAACACCCGTAGTAAAAATCTTTTGCGAGTTGTTGATATGTCAAATTTACTACTGTCAAAGCATAGATGGAGATGTCTACAGGCGCAACAAATAATCATGAAATATGCTTTATTTTATGCATTATTTATGGTTTTTTCACCTAGGCAATCGAAATCTATCACTTTGGTAGTGAAATTTTTTCGTATTATGTGCTTAATGTACACCTTAACTTATTAAACCATGAGATCATCATCGGACAAACTGTCATCATTAAAATAGCGGGATATTGACTATATAATGGTTGTATAGTGCATCTTTCAAAGTATCGAGGTGTCTAATTACTTTTGGAACAGCTGTGAAAAGTTCATCATCTTAATTTTTACTATCAGAGAGTAAAATGAGTTTACTACGGGTGTACTTTTGAGAAGTAAAAAGTTACTACTAATAAATATTTAAATCTTATCAGTAATGAAGTTGATCGACACAGTTTCCAAAAAAATATAACATTTATGTAATATTTAAATTTAAAAAGCTCAATAATTTATTTGTTATAATAATAATAATAATGCGTTTATTCCAGCGTGATCAGGTTTTTTTTTTTAACCCGATTCGCCATAGAGATAATACGTATTATTATGTTATACATTAAGGTTATGAAATAAATATAATGCTACGAAAAAGAAAACCAAGGAAAATATTAATAAATAAAAAATAAATAAATTTTAAAAAGTTAATAAAAAGTAAAAAGTTCACACATATATAGACACAAAATATAAATATTACATATATACTACTTCAGTCACGGCCATTGTTGTATATGTAGCCATTCTCTGGTCAGGGAACCAGCTTTCCGTGAAAGCGCCACTTGCACCAGAGAGTTGGTGCTGAGCTCCAGCTGCAGCTTTATGCCAGCAACTCGATGTCTCAGAAGCGGAACGAATCCATGTATTCGGCCTTTGGTAAACATTGTAGATGCGCTGCAATAACGCGCCAATCTGAACATTATTCTGTATGAATTGTACTGAATTCGGAGATGGTTATACGTCACTTGCTTGTATTTCGACCAGAGCTCACAGGTATACATGCTGGTGAAGAACGATTTAAACAGGATGCTCTTCACCTCTTTACTGCATCGGTAGAAACACCGTGACAGCATATTTGCATGAATGCTCAACTGTCTCCTCTGCCGTTCTATGTCCTCATCGTCTTGTCCATCTTCATTGAATATGTGGCCAAGGTATTTGACCTTATTTTGAACGTTCAATTTCGTCCCGTCCTGCCACACGGGAGGGATATTATCTGGCCCTTTTCCAAATGTGAACGCCACTATGACCGATTTGCTGGCATTGTATGAAATATTGTGTTCACTGGCATATGTTTCACATATCTGTAAAAACTTTCTTATCCTTTTTATAGATGGCGCTAGTATAACCATATCATCAGCATAACTAATGTGGTTCACATTTGTCTCGCCCATGTGGCAGTCAATTTTTGCATCAGATAATCGTTCGCTCAATTCGTGCATGTACATATTGAAGAGGATTGGCGACATGCACCCGCCCTGCCTCACCCCAGTGCGCATGTAAAATGGCTCGGAGTCAGCGCCTTCCCACCGCACTGAGTTCTCTTGATGCCTGTGCCACCTGTCAAGTATATCTACAACTGGTTTGGAAACGTTTTGCATGCGTATTTTCGTCCATAATTTGTCATATCTGACACGGTCAAAGGCCCTGCTTAAATCTAGAAATCACGCGTATATCGTGGTTTTTCGACTTTTAAAATAGTTCACAATTTGCTTTACGATAAAGATCGCATTGTCAGTAGACATATTCTTTTTGAATCCCATTTGGTTGTCTCTAGTGTTCATGTTTATTGAAATCTGGTCCATAATGATTCTTTCAAAAAGTCTTGCCATTATAGTGGCTAGCGATATTGGCCTATAGTTTTTGGGAGACAATAATAGTTTTTGTCATATTTGCAGGTATGTATAGATGCTTGATTATGTTACTGAACAGTGTCGCCAGGAGCGGGGATAGATATTCTCATGCGTTTCTTACATGCTCAAGACTGAGAATCGTGTCCAGGTGATTTGCCAGTTTTTGTAGCTTTAATTGCACGAGTAATCATTTCACTTGTGACTATGGGTATGGCGTTTTCTGTTGATCGTTCAGCTGCGTGTATAGGGGAATCCTAATCATTGACCTCAG
The DNA here is from genome assembly GCA_022840565.1 of Eubasilissa regina. Classification (NCBI taxonomy): domain Eukaryota; kingdom Metazoa; phylum Arthropoda; class Insecta; order Trichoptera; family Phryganeidae; genus Eubasilissa; species Eubasilissa regina. The sequence continues at coordinate 7,886,632 of JAINEB010000010.1, forward strand.
AAAATTCTTAACTGAATATTTTTGAAATTTCATATATGTCCGATATTCCATTAATATGACTAGATGCCTGATGTTTTGGATTAGTTATTTTTGTCATATTGTTCCAGAACTTTTTAAAGTCTGCTTTGAAATTGTGAGGCTATTTTATCCATTCGTAGCTGGTCGCCATTTTGTTGACAGTGTTTCAGCCTCTTTTTAAATATCGCTCTAAGATTCCTTCTTTCTTCGGTGATAGGACCGTTACGGGGTTTACCACTCCGAATCCACTTCTTAAGTGCCTCTCTGGACGCTTCATAACTTTATGCCACGTGATCATTCCATCTGCAAATACTATGTGTGCGGTTTCTGATACGACTGTTGCTAAAGCTGATTTTTGCTGCCGTCTGCAGTGCTGCAGTAATTGATCGATACGATTCTTCTATACGTAATTCATGATCAGGGTTGTCACGGCTCTTTTCATTGCTATGTTTCAATGTTTCGAGTTTAATATTCTTCAGTAAAACTTTTACTGTCACGGAATAGTTTTCTATTGGGATTGAGTTTTCGGGTTTCACCTAAATGCATTGGACTGAGAAGGTAAACAGTGGAATATGCGTAACGCATGATGCATTACTCATCTCGATAGTCACCGACATTGGTCTGTGGTATTATTAATAAGATATTAATAACCTTTGTACATACATTTTTGGTCGCATCCAGCCAACTGGTGGCACTATGTGTGTCATTCAGATACGTATAGCTATCCATGGCGAATGACGAATTGACGAATTTATGATGAATGGAAATTTCGTGAACTGTTTCGTGTACAGGCATACTTCACTTTAAAAATTGTAATTCATAATTATTAATTTTGGAGTCATTATTGTCAACCCTGTGCAATTGTTCGCCGTCTTGATGATTTCCTGACCTTATGTCAACTCTGTTTTAAACAACTCGATGCTGAGCTTTTATAAGGCCTGGAAAATGATGAAAGGCTATATATGCTTTACAGCAGTGGTCTGAACCGTAACCTGCCGTATAAGTGAGGTAAGGCTGTATTAAATTAATAGCCAATTCAAAACTAACCAAAGAAGGATTGAGAATTGGTAGTTAAATTGGTTAAGTTATTTTAAAAAACTAAAAATTGTGATTTATAAAAATTTATTTATTATTAAACTTATTGGAGCCCTAATCTCCCTGGAGTGCTGTCCGAAGATTTGTACATTGACATATTTCTTTTACAATTCTCTTTCTTTAAAGTATCAGAGAGAGAAGCAAGGAATGGTCAAATATTAATTTGCGAGAAATTCACGCCGGGCAGGTATTTTCATGACCTGTTCAGCTTTTGCGTTTTCGTACAATCTTTTTGTGCTTGGAATATTTTGTGGTAATTTTCAATTCGGCGATTAAATGATAATGAATTGTTTTGCAGGTATCCTCGTGGGGTGGATACGTTTTCCTGATCAACCTGATCCCCATGCACGTGTTGGCGCTCATGATGACCGGCCGCTTCTCGCACCGTCTGTACGTGGCCTACAGCACGCTGTTCTGCGTGGGCACCATACTCTCTATGCAGATCAGCTTCGTGGGTTTCCAGCCGGTGCTGAGCTCAGAGCACATGCTGGTAACTTCTTGACGCCGTTATTCACTCGGTTCATATCTTAGAAATGATGAACTTTCAAATGCCTTCAGCAATTGATGTTGACAGATAAAACTGTTTTAATGTATGCTTTTTTTTATTTATTTCAGGCCCTCGGTACATTTGGCCTTTGCCAGTTGTACGCCTTCTTCGAATATGTCAAGTCTAAGGTGACCCCTCAAAACTTTGAAATTCTCTTCAAAGCGACTGTCACGGCTCTTGTGGTGGTTCTCGGTACGGCCGCACTCATCCTCACCATTTCAGGAAAGATTTCACCGTGGACCGGAAGGTTCTATTCTCTCCTAGATCCTTCCTACGCCAAGAATCACATTCCCATCATCGGTGAGCTTTACACAATACTTTTCTAAGTCAACGTTCTTATTAAACCAATCTACTTGAAAATGTTAAAGCCTGTGTCTGCAATAATCTCTCAATGAGACTTTATTTGATCTCTGAGAATCAGTAAAGGTATGCGTGCAAAACATACAGGCTGATGATTCATAAATCGCTTCTGCACTCTACATTAAGCGCACTTGAATTTTTGAGAGAAATCTCATCCATGGACACGAACGATTAGTAAATACAATATAAAATTTAAATAAAAGTTTCAGTATATTATTTTATTTGTGAGATATATGTATGTGATTTCTTACACTGTAATGAAATTAATTCAGCGTCGGTATCCGAGCACCAGCCGACCTCGTGGTCCTCCTTCTACTTCGACCTCCAGATCTTGGTGTTCTTGTTTCCCGCCGGGCTCTACTTCTGCTTTTCCAAGCTGACTGATGCCAACATCTTCCTCATTCTGTACGGAGTTACCAGCATTTACTTTGCGGTAAGTCCTGATAGAGTAATTGGATTTTTTTTTCTTTTATATATTTAACTTGTTATAAAAATACAAAGATAAATTTTAGATTTAGCGGATTGCTCTGGACTAGAGGATGTGTAGATTTACAGTAAAACATTACTTAATTTGTTGACAATTGTTTAGTGTTGCCGCAGTACCCAAACGGTGGTTGAGGAGGCGAGATCACCCTACTTGGAGAAATTTGCAGATACAGCTCAAAGGAAACATCTATGTACATTTTTCAGGAACTGTCTAAATATGAATGAAAAAAATAATATTTCATTTCTCTGACTACCCCTGTATAAAATGTTTTTTTATTACTTCACCCCGCCTCCTATACAATTGTCTTCTTTTGTTTTGTGGGAAATAAAACAAAATAGATTTATTTTATTCATTTCACGTTACTCAAAAATTGATTTCCACAGATTCTGTTACGCCCAATATAGGATTATGATAGCTGAGCTAGCTAATACAATTTTTAGTATCCACGTAATCAATATTGCGTGCAAACATCGCGTCTATTTTAGATTTCACCTTTGTTGTAGGGAGAGATGAGTTATTCTCCAGCAGGTTGTAGGCCAAGTGCTCGAGATACTCGCCTAGTGATCCAGCGGTCAGGGGTTCGAGCCTCATTCCAGAAGACCAGCGTGTTAGTCCTATTTTCATAGCACAAGCGTTTAGCTTAATTTGAAGACAGTAAAAATATTAATGTGACATGTTTCCATTTATATATCATTACTTTTTAAAAATAATATGGGTAATGACTACAAAGATACATAATACACACTTTTGCGAAGCCTCTTAAAACAAATACAATTGATTATAGATGATGATTTAATGCCATTAATCATTCTCTCAGGGTGTGATGGTCCGTCTGATGCTGGTTCTGGCCCCCGTGATGTGCATCCTGTCAGGAATCGCCGTCTCGTCACTGCTGCTGACATACATGCGCCAGGTGGACCCGCCCAAGGTGACAGATAAGAAGGCTAAGAAGATGGAATCTAACTTTGTGATGAAGAGTGAGGTGAGTGTTACAATATATACCATTTACAAATTTTTTCTGGCCCATGCTTTTATCACTAATTAGGCTCGACATTAGTAATTTTAAAAAAATACAAGTAATTTAACAAAGTGTAATAGTGTTTGCCCAAGGGACGGGGTAAGTTTCAGAGATTTTGAGATATGTCTCAGTACCGTGCACATATATTGAAATTTAGATTTTGAATTTTTTTTTGTAGATTCCTATAATTACTACAACGGTTTTTTGTAAAAGTTAAACAAACAAAAGGTATTAGATTATATGGAGAATATAATGCAGTTAAGAAGGGTGTTTTGTGGTTTGATGTTTGTGTGGGATGGGAGGGGTATGGCAAGATGACTCAGAAGGATATGTTGTAGTTTGAGTGATGAATGCCCCAATAACCATTCATTCATTTGTAGATTGCGGTGTGTGTGTGGCTAAAGCTGGTTTGGGAATATTAACTACAGATTGGAGATATACAATAGCTGTACAATGAAAAGAATACATGCAGGAGCATTTCCTGGAGATATCTGAAAGGCGGCAGTGAGAAGAGTGAAGCTCACGAGAGCCGGTCTTCCGGACGGTTGCGGGCGCATATTATTGGCACCCGGTTATTGTGGCGTTGGTACCGGGCATATTTTTGCAGCTATTAGGAGCTCTGGTTTTACGCATCGGTATATGAAAGGGAGCATTCAAGGGTCGTCGGCAGTGATGATGACTGGAGGTGACTCCACTATTATAAATCACTCAACGTTTGTCATATAGAAAGCCTGAAGACAAAATAAATGTCAAATCCTACCTCCGGCCGCACATGGCAACTGGTTGATCTAAATAATCTCATGAGAGTTTAATTTACCTTGAGATAAAAATCATACACTTATCATAATATTCTCTACCTTTCTTCGTATATTTTCACTTCCCGCTGTTTTACATCGGCGTCTGCATTGAATTTTTCCAGATAGCCTTGGTGTTTGTCGGAGTGATGACCTGCCTGCTGGTCTCCTACACATTCCACTGCACCTGGGTGACCAGTGAGGCGTACAGCTCCCCGTCCATCGTGCTCTCGGCCCGGTCGCACGACGGCGGGCGGATCATATTCGACGACTTCCGCGAAGCCTACTACTGGCTCAAGATGAATACTCCCGAGGTGAGTCCTTCCCATTTTTTCCTTTACATTTAAAATGATAAGACGAATGTATAAATTGACATTGTTTTATTATAATATATATTTCAGATGTTGACTTATCGAAGTCCATTTTGTTAGCGTTTAAGTAAGGAAATTTGTTGACCTCTCGTGAACATTTTATTTGCATAATGATGACAAAAACAGTGTGAACGTGTTGAAGATAAAGCGGTTGAGTTTCTCTCGAGATAATTCCCGTTTTGCAAATTCCACATTATGATTTTTAGCACTTTGATCGCTGACATGCAAAAAAAAGAAGTTTTATTCGATCCTGCAACAACGCTGTATATCGGTTCTGGGCAGACCCGCATTATGAATGCCACAATGTTGTGTACCTTGGGCGTCCAATGGTATATTAAACATTCGTATCAAAAAAATACAAATACTAATAACCCTTTCCTAGCCACGCAGTAACATAGGTCCACCGAGCCAAGTAAATCGTATTTCTATAAATATGCACAATGTAAAACTTACATTTTACCTAATCTTAACAAAATCACGTGGGCTTAGAAATGACTAGTGAAAAGTCAGTTATGTAAAGCGAATCATAATAAAAAAAATATTATTTCATACAATTGATGTATTGCATGCTATCTGAGTTAAAAATACCACTTTTTCCACATGAAGAAGATCACACATTCATTTAAATTTAGAGATGTTAGGTGGGTCTTTTAACAAATGCATTATAATAATAACATTTGAGAACAAAATGAACGTATTAGATTATTATATTTATCATTTCTTATTATATTTATAGTAACTATGACATTAACTATTTTAAAGTCATTTAAACTTGTAAAAGCATTTTTTTTTCCCATTTAAAGTGCTTAAAAAATTTCTTGCAGTAATACGAATTGACAGCATGGCTGCATAATTAATTAATTTTAATTTTCTATGTATAATTATGTTTGGGCTGTGTCCAGCTCACTAAAAAAATTGTGCGTCGAGACGGGCATAGTTTACAAGTGTCAGACCGAATTAACAGTTACCTCGAACATATACCTTACAAGGTTTATGTATAAAAAGCAATTACATTGTGGGTTTCGGATTTGTAACACACATATTTGGCGCATCTTGCGAATCGGCCGCAACCCATGTTATTGACACCTTTTCCCCGTCCAAATTCCCCAACCATACCTTCTTAATGCTTGTCTTTAGTGTGAAATGTGACCTTGACGTCAGCAGATGTCAATGTGACCGATATTTGTTCAATCGCGGTGTCGATTTATCAGCTCCAATGAAACAGCACTGTATTTTGTGATCTTGTGTTTGGTGATCATGCAGTGTTGTTTATTAGTGTGCCGCGGGTGAAGTTGTGATATCACCGTCTTCTATTGGAAGCGGAGATCTGCCCATCCGCGCGCCGTCTGTGTGATCTCGGTGGCGATTGCAGGGGTGACGGAGGCATCATTGGTCCTTCAACCTGAATCCCTATCCCATTACCGACCCTTATCCCTTATATTCAGGTTTCCTTATTTCCTTCCTATCGTCGCAATCCAATCGCGCGACTCAGAGATCGCGCAATTCGTTTATTAATCCTATCGGCGCAGGATTTACGTCTCCTTTACAATGTGAAAGTACAATGTATTATTTTGAAGAAATTTGTGACAACAATTATTAAAGGTTTGATCAATGTTTGGTTTGGTTGAGTGCACCAATATTGTATAATGGTTATTTTTAGTTTCATGTTATCGGGACAATTCATTTGAGTTAAATCTTCCAACATCCTATTAAATAGTTTAGGTCCAATTTGAGATACGAGAAGAAGGTAAGCACGACACCGTACTAAATACTTGTGAATGAATGTTTGGAATAGGTAGAAGAGTTTGTGTATTTGGGAAGTATGTTTGATAGAAATGGAAAGGCTGATAATGATATCGAAAGGAGGGGTGACTGCAGGAAATAAAGTGAACGGCGCTTTGAATGGAATTATATCTAACGGGAATTTGTCAACCGAGGCAAGACTAGCGGTGCACAATGGAGTTCTGGTACCGACACTGATTTATGCGAGTGAAAGTCTGGAGATGGCAGAAGAGGAATAAAAATAGACTGAATGCAGTGGAAATGAGATCACTTAGGCGTATGTGTGGCAAATCTATTTATGACAGAGTAAAGAATGAAGTAATAAGGAAAGAATGTAAAGCTGATGTTAGTATAGTGAGTAAGATTAAGAAAGGATCACTTAGGTGGTTTGGTCATATGGAATGGATGAATGAGGAGAGAATGGTAAGAGAGATATATGACGCAAGTGTTGATGGCACCAGAAATAGAGGACGTCCGTGGAAGACTTGGCATGACCGTAAACCATATAATGGAGGATGGTTCTGTTAGAAGCCTCGACAATCGGCGAACTTGTATGAGATGTATGAATATAGATGAGGTGAGAATTATGTGTCAGGACAGAGGAGTGTGGCACTATATCCTCTCTGCCTAGCCCCGTGGAGAAACGGCGTGACATTAAGTAAATAAGTAAGATCCAAAACACTTGTAATTCCTTCGGCCATATGTCGTATGTGTTCTTGGGGCTGGTATCATGCAAGATGGCCGATACAAAAACCGATATAGTGTTGCAGGGAGGTCTCATTAATATCTAGAGGGAGATTGAAAAATTCATATCCTCAAAAGAGAGAAAAAGCATTTTTCCCAACAATGTTTTAAATCTGTTTTATTGGAGAATTCGTCTTTTTATTTTTTAATTTTTGCCTACCCTTATATTTAAATTATTTCATCGCCGATTTTTTTTATCCACATTATTTGTAATACTTTAGTTATTCAGATCCTTTTCGGCGCATACAATATACATGAAACGTATCTGTAGGATGCACGTGTGATGTCATGGTGGGACTACGGGTATCAGATAACAGCCATGGCAAATCGGACCATCCTTGTCGACAACAACACGTGGAACAACACGCACATATCACGCGTGGGGCAGGCCATGGCGAGTTCAGAGGACAAGGCGTACGAGATCATGCAGGAGCTGGACGTGGACTATGTGCTGGTTATATTTGGGGGCCTCACAGGATACTCTTCTGATGGTAATTATAATACTAAATGTGGTTTCTATATTTACTGAAATTATTGTTTATCGCAATTTTGCATTGTTGAGAAATACAAATCTTTATCAGACTTTATTAACAAACATGTTTTTGTTGTAACAGAGGTGAATACATTATATAAACATAAGATACAATTATATTCCTATTAAATACTGGTAGTTTATTGTGTGGGATAAAGTAGACCCCACCTTTGATATATACAGCATTGTCCTGGCTACTTTGCTAGTCTGCCGTCTGTGTTAAAGTAGCCAGTTTTTTTTTCATGCTATTGTGTTATTTAATCCAAGAAAGATAAAAATTCAACAGGAATAAAAAAAAATGTAGTGAGTCTTGTATTACTAGTGAATTATTAATTATAATGATTTTGTTAGAATGTTGGATAGCCATGTTTCTGATCGGTCTCTACCTAATGGGATCATATTTGTGTAATCTTATTGGAAGTGAACAATTTCCAATTGGTGCTGAGTATTATAATTGAATGAATGATTTGTATGAATCTTTGATAAAATGTCATTGTTGCTCTTGGAACTGGCGTGTAAATGTTTGTTGTTTGTCTTGATTTATTGCTTGGGATGAGTTGTTGTTAGTATGGAAATATTGGACGAGTCTCAACATATAGATTTGTCTTGTATCTATATTATTAACGATGTCATTTGACACCAGGAAGATTGATAGCTGAAGTCTAATCAGTGTGCAGCTATTGTTGGAGCAAGAATATTAATATAAATGTGAATTCAGGGCCGGCCAAGAAAATCGCAGAGCTTGGTGTTAGGGCCTTTGTATTTATTTATTTATACGTATACCTAAAGGTGGAAAATAAGCCAAGTATTCCCAAATATTTTCACTTATTTATTTCACAAAAATATTGTCAAGAATTTAATAAATTGATTGTATAACACTGTAATGAACAAGCTCTGTCACTTACCAAGTGTATATCACAAATCACACCAACCATTATAAGTACAGTAGACACCTGATAATCCGGGATAGATGATGAAAAAATCCTGGTTAATCGGAAATTTACAAAAATCACACATTATCTTACTGCATATCTACCTACTGTAATGCCGTATAAATGCCGCTCGGGATGTTGCAGGGTTGTAAATAACTTTTATCATAAAAAAGTTGGCAAAAAGAAAATTTAATCACTTAGGTCTATCAAAAAGTTGAGAGAATTGTTTTTGCTGGTTTTGGACAACTTTTACTTTGAATATTTCTATATATCATTTTTTCCAGTGAGAGCGCTGTCATCCTGCTGCTCAAGGTAGTCAAAAAGTGATTCTGCGTAATTTAAACCGATAGTTTAGTTCATTTCACTTCGCTGAAGGACAGTAAATAAATGGCATGTTAACTCGTATTAATGTCACATTTCTTAACATTGTTGATGAGCACATTTGAATTTTATGAGCCAGTGTCTCATAACAGTGTCAAAACATTTTAGCCAAATCTAAAAACACCGCCAGATGTTTTCCAATGTGTTTTTGTAATGATGAAGTTAATTATAATGTCCCCATCCTTTTAACATTACTATGTTTTTCCTTTTAGATATAAACAAGTTCCTGTGGATGGTGCGCATCGGCGGCAGTACGGAACGTGGGGCGCACATCAAAGAGCAAGACTACTACACTGCGGGCGGAGAGTTCCGTGTGGATGCCGAAGGGGCGCCCACCCTGCTGAACTGTCTCATGTACAAGATGTGCTACTACAAGTTCGGGCAGGTTTACACCGAAGGAGGTAACTAACTCATTTCTAATCATCCATATCCAGTGTTATAGTTAGTAGTTTACTTGTTGAGATGCGTGCAGATGAGTTCAATGAATTAGTTATGAGGTCAAATGAAAAACAAGATGATCATGATGTTAAGACTGATTAAATGTCAAATCATTAAAGGATATCTTCACCGTCTCTGGCAAGGCATGGAAAATGGATAAGCATCGTGTTTAAAACAATTATTAATGATTTAGAGGTTTAGACGATTTTGCTGTTGTGGTGGCTTTGTCAATCCCTAAGCGATTAGTAGTAATGTTTTACTTTAGTAAAAAAAAGTTACTAAAGCTCATCCGATGTTGATCTCGTTTCACCACCAAAGTGACAGATTTCAAACACATAAAGCATATTTCATGATTATTTGTCACGCCTATAGACATCTCCATCTATGCTTTAACAATAGTAAATTTGACGTTTGAACAACCCGCAAACGATTTTAAAATTAGTAAAAAGTTACTACTGATCACACAATCAGTCCTAAGATGGGAGTAAATTCAACTACCGTGATTAGATTATTTCTCTGAATGATAAGCTCACTTTGTGTTTTGATTTTTTCCTTACGAGGGCCAAGATTCCATGACAACTGCACATGTTGACAATTGCATTCAGTAACTAGTGCATAGATGGACTACTGCACAGTCAGCTTATTACTTTGCTACTGTGACTTTGTATTTATTTATTCTTAATATAGTGCATACATATTAAGTATTTTTATATATATAATAATTTTGCTATAATAAACAAGATCAAGATCGTTCCTTTTTACTACAACGTATCTTTCACATATTTGGTTAATTTCATTTTGAATTTATCTAGTTCTCCTCCTTGTTTTCTGGCATTTCATTAAAAATCTTAATCCCACTGAATCTAAATCTTAATCATCGATTTCTGAGATTTAGCCTTCTTCCTGAATGGCAGTCTCAGTCTAACTTTTCCTCTTGTATATTCGTGCTCATGTTGATTTGCATCAATTTTTTGTATAAATTCTGCTGATATTTTCTTAGGGAGGATTTTATAAATAAATTCTGTTACATTGAAATATATTTCTTTTGTATTATTCTCAAAGCTTTATTTTGCAACACTGACAATTGTTGCATTTTTTCTTCATTAACCAAAAGCAAAATGCTGCTGCAGTAGTTGATGTGAGGAATAATAATATAACTATACTATTTTACAAAACTCTGTACTAATGAATCTTCTGATCCTTCCCAGAAGTGAAATTTTTTTTAATCACGTATCTTGCGATTAATTCAATTTTGAATCTATCATGACTCAAATATTTAATTTCAGTCACTTCCTCCAGACTTTCAGCATCTATGATGATTGCCGGTGTGATTAGTATTATTCGATTTCCAATGTTCATGAATTTAGTTTTATTTTTCTTCAGCCATATTACTATATTATTTAAGTCATAAATAACCTGACCTATCATAAAGGAATGTAAGATATTTAAATAATAATCGCATCACCGAGGGCCGACCGTTGATTTTGAACATTACTTTCAGGCCGCCCTCCCGGCTATGACCGCGTCAGGTCCGCCGAGATCGGGAACAAGGATTTCGAGCTGGAGGTGCTCGAGGAGGCCTACACCACAGAGCACTGGTTGGTCAGGATATACAAGGTTAAGAAGCTGCGCAACAGAGGCGTGTGATCGCCTCCGACACACCTATTAATATTATTTTAATAATGAGACTGGTCACAATTCAAACTTGTCATTTTTAAGTGTGGTTCTAACTAATGTGTGACGTGAAACCATTCCTCATGTTAACATGTATTTTTTAAAAATTGTTCAATAAATACCACATCTTTAAATTAAGTTTTACATGTATTTGTCACAAAAAGATATTCACAAATAAATTATTATTTGAAATTTTTATTACATTGTATAAATTAGACTTTAAAATTTTTATAAAATATACAATTAGTATTCAAACTTATTGTGATTATTGATTCTCACCGTCACCATATCGCAGACTTGTATTATGTGAGCCGAAAAGAATGTTTGTTTACATAATACAGCAGTAATAATTAAAATTAATTTCTCATTAGACCAAACAAAAATTATTTATTCAAAGCATGATAAAATATTCAGACATTTCATATTTTATTATAAATGTTTGCATATTTCATTGGTGGTGAAAAAATTGAAAATATCACAGTTTACTATGTATTTAAAACTGACTTGTATAACGCAATGATAATATCTTGAATAAGTTTATACCGTGCACAAATATAATATTTTATTGTGTAAAGACATCTGTCACAACACGTGTTTTTTATCCGTCCTGTTTTACATTTTGTATCAGAAGTTTTGGGCAATATAAAAAAATTGGGAATTCATTTCGTAGGCCTTCGCACCTCAATCACTTTATTATCGAATTGACTGCTCTGAAAACATTCAGCTTTTAAAAGATACAAGTAGAGATTTGCTTTTTCGGAATGATTTAATTGCCATTTTAGGTATAATTTATTAAGACTTTGCACATTGAAGACAGTATTTTTATTATTATTTATTCATATTTGGGGATAAGAAAAGCATTTTGTTGACTACTTAAAAATGTAAGTAACGTTATTAGTCAAAACTTTCAGTTTAGGATATTCAAAACTACTCGTAAAGATCATAAAATCTTTATTTTTTATAACACATTCGTGGTTCACATCAGCAGTCAGTCGTACAATATGGTATGAAGAAGCAAGTCTCGTCTAATTAATGTAAGCTAATAGATTACATTTGTATAGTGAAATTATGGACTGAATAATCAAATTGAACAAATAAGATTTAATTAACTTTCGTAAATCCAACATTTCCACTAAATAATTTAAAAGGTGCAATTTATTATTTTGAAACCAGCATATTATTTGTGAGCTGTTACCGTACTGTTATTTCAATGAAAGAAACAATAAAATAAAATGATACAATTTAAAACACTTTATTATTTATCGACTATTATATAAAAAACCATATAATTTTTGTGTGGAAGATACTTCTGCATCGCTCGGTACACACACCATTTAGTGTCGAAAGAAGATCTGTTTTATGAGACTAAAATCTATCGACATCACCTTTGCGGTCCAGTTTACGGAGTACCGAGAGGTTTATTGTGAATTCTGTTCCCGGGACCTACATGCTATGGTGAGTGGCAGATTTAGCAGTGCAGAGACCTATTGTCTTGAGACACGCCCGGGTGTATTTCCTGAAAAAAATAGTCGTATGTGACTACAACAACTCTGCATATCATTTTTGGGCAGATTTGAGTTGTGAATGCCACAATGCTATGGTATATTAAACCATATCAAATAAATAAAAATATTATTACACACAATTTCTGAATGTTCTTACCTGCAACGATGCCATATCAACCATATACATATGTGTATATATATGTATATATATATATATATATACTTACTTACCATCACATCGTTTTCGCGAGGGTAGGCAGAGAGGATAGAGCACCGCACTCTTCTCGCCTCATCCACATTCATACATCTTCTCGTACAAGCTCGCCGATTGTTGAGGCTTCTAACAGAACCATCCTCCATTAATTGGTTTACCTGGTCGTGCCAAGTCTTCCGCGGACATCCTCTATTTCTGGTGCCATCAACACTTGCGTCATATATCTCTCTTACCGTTCTCTCCTCATTCATCCGTTTCATATAATCAAACCACCTAAGTGATCCTTTCTTAGTCTTACTCACTATACTAACATCAGGTTTACATTATTTCCTTATTTCTTCATTCTTTACTCTGTCATAAATAGATTTGCCACATATACGCCTTAAGTGATCTCATTTCCACTGCATTCAGACTACTTTCGTTCCTTTTCTGCCAGCTCCAGGCCTCACATCAGCGTCAGTACCAGGATTCCATTGTGCACCGTTAGTTGATAAATTCTTGTTATATATATATCGACCCCTCCTATGTAAAGTATCGTAAGTAAACGATGACATTCTTAACCATTCTAGTATTTCACATGTATTTTGATACCACAGTAAGTATTAATAAATATAATATTTAAAAATGTATCAAATACTATCATCTGGATAAGCTCTTTGTCTTAGTTTGTGGTATTCTGGTTATGCTGTAACTTTCTGAATCGATTAACAAAAAATAAATTTGATAACCTTTAATTTTTCGTATTCAATGTATAATTTGGAATCAAAAAAATATTTCAATTAATCGAAATATTACATTTCAAAAAAAATTATAATAAGCAGAATTATGATTTTTTTTTAAAATGCTTATATTTCTGACACGGTTTAGATTAGGCACATATTCTTAGGTCTGTTACAACCTGTATATATATATATATATATATTTCTTTCCCAACTCCTAAAATAATGTTTTTGATTAAATAGTTATTCATAAAAATATTTCTCGGAATTTACTTTAACAGTGATGAAGCTGTATTTATACTCTCATACACAGCCAATTTTGTTGCCTGATATTCTACAGATTCTCTTTAAATTCTGTTCATTTAACATATTTTTATGTCTTCCCAAGTGCGTGCAATAACAATATCTGCAAATCCAACATTATTCATTCTCCATTAAATTAAAGGTTTTGGTAATAAAAACATGGTCATATTAAAATACATAATTTATTGAAACTTTAACAAAATACATGTTTAATAAATAATATCGCAGATTGAGTATGTAGTACATTGTACAATTATTATTCTATATTTAACTCATCAAGCAAAAGAGTGCGGGTGTGAAAAGGTTGACCATAAAATGTATGAACTGGTAAAATCCACGATTAATTAATTTTATGACTCGGTCAATGAACTGTCTCACCAGTATTCTTTCTCTTGACAAATTCTAAAATGAAAGTATATATTTCTCATGTTTAACAATTATATATAATGATTACACAGATAGAATGCGCGCAGTATGGCTAAGAACATAAGGATAAAAGTAAGAATGCACTAATTTAGAAACATCAAGAATATCTTCAAAATATCATGTTTGTAGATTTTCTCTTAAAATTAACTGTTCTGTCTAAATCTCCCTTCAGGGAGTGTCTCTATAATACTACAAACTCTATGGACATCTCTATCTTGTAACTATAATTACACCTTGTTAATTGGTACTTGTAATTACAATTGTTATTTTTTATTTATGTACTTTTATTATATGCGACTAAATCAATGTCTCAATATGCTTTCAACTTTAACTTGGGGCATGTGGTACCTATGGGGACACCTAATGATTTTTTACAATGCATATATGAAAACATCTTTTGGTCTTGGACAATATTTGTTTATTTGTCATGAGAGATGTAGGTAATAATTCCCTAGGTGTAAAGTGTCAATAAGTTACAGTGAAAAATAATATTTTTCTACCTGAAGAGTATTTTTATGATTTTGTGCAGATGTCGATAATTTTGTGTTGCCAGATTTCTACTTTATCCAAATGACAGGATTTTCAGTATAATATTTGAACACACACGCCACTCGTATCGATGACAAACGCATTGCACGTGCTAATTACGCACTTCTAAAATACCAGAACTTTCCAAAAGAACTTGTCAGTTACATTTTGATTCCAGCCAGTGCAGGGTATTATCAGGATTTATCCTGCAATACACATATATTTACAATTGTACCCTTATTTCGTGATACTTATTTGTTTGAATAAAACATAATTTTTTAGTTATTAAGCGCGTTTTACTATAAAAATACAGTAAGTGCTTTGTTATACACCATATTGACCATTGGCGTGAATGGCATTTTATGCGTGTTAGTGCTATATCATAAGTTATTGAATTTTTGAAAACTTTTAAAAAGATTTTTTTTACAAAATGGCAGAGTGGGACTTTTTCGCTAATGGAGATATTGCAGACTTCCTAGAAATTTCCCATATGCTCGTTACTACCGCCAAGTCCAATGATGAAAACGACGTCGAGGATGATTATTTTGAGGTTCAGATCTACGATGAAGAAGACCTTGACAATACTGTTGATGAAAACCAGCCATCAACGTGCAGGGGTTAGGCCAGTATTGCAGTAAGTGGGCAACAGATAAATGTTTCGTTCCAAATATACATCAATTTTCAGCGACTCTTGGCCCTCTCGTCCTGGTCAAAACTCGAAAAATGACCATCAGAAATTTACCAAAGCGATGAGGAAATATTTGCGAATAATTTATCTGCTCATTCTAGCGATTATTTGCCTGAATTTGACAGTGATAGTTACGACACAAGTGACAATGTTTCTGAAGAAAATGATTTGTAGGAAGAGGAAGTTATGGAATGGTCTGAAATAGACAATCCACCTAATATCGAACCATTTTTAGGTCACGTTGGTGTTCGTGTACCGCCAAGTCGACCCTGAAAACATGATGAACATAGTAAAATTGTTTATCGGAGATGATTTACTTGAGATGATAGAAGAAAGCCATTGATACCGCACACAAAACGAATCACGAATCAAAAAAATGAAGAAATCCATCAAATGGAGCCAGTAAGATTGATTTTGCTTATGGGACAAGTTCGAAAAGACATGAAATGTTATTGGTCAACAGATCAGAGTATCAAAACACCCATTTATTCAAAAACAACGACTCGCGATCGTTTTAGACGGCTATAGCAATCGTGGCACTTTTCTAATAATGAGAACATCACGGATCCCAGCAATCAACTTGAAAAAATTAGGCCAATTATTACATACCTTATGCCAAAGTTTTCTTTCGTCTACAACCCTCAAAGGGAATTGTCTCTGGATGAAACATGGCGTGTGTTCATTGCCACGCTCTGTCGTTCAAATGCGATACTGTCCATTGTTGTAGCAGAATGGAGATTATTTTGCAACCATTTCACACGCCAACAACTACAATTCTATCATCACTAAATTGCACAAATCAGTAAAGCCTTCCTGAGAAACATAAGGCTTTATAACACCGCTCTGTCATTTGCTTCCCTTAATAGAGAAAAGGTACATTTTCCAGGTCGAGGTCCCTGCACGTTTCAGTAGCATGGTTCTGTATATCATCGATCTGCAGCAATAATACTATCTGATACTGTCAGTCCATTGGTGGACGCATACCGATAGATGCATGAAATAATGCTGGCAGAAGAGGAAAGGGCAATACTCGAGGCAAGGTCAGTTGCGGAACCGGTCCACATGTGGATGTTATAGCTCGCAAGAGATGATCCTCGCCGTTACAATGCACCCATAATAAATCAGATTGCTGTAGTCATCGATACTCCAGACGGGGAGATAGACCGATCAAGAGGAGTGTCGGTGTACTCTCGACACAGCCCAACTCTCAAAACATTTCAACAATGCACTTTTATATGCTGTGTTCTTTCCATGTGGAGACCATGGATGGACACATAATATGCCATTCGGATGACAGGCAGGAACACGCAGACAAAACATTTCAATGAGTGAGTACTATTCTTAGAGTCTGCAAGTTCGCCACAAACGATTTTAATATACTACTTAGAGGTGTGAATTTGCTTCAGCAGTTCATGGTTGATGTTTACACAAGGATTGAGGGCAGTCATACCACCTACCTGCGACCTAATCATGCAGCACTGCGAGTTGACCAGGGATTACTGGACTATGTAGTAACTCAAAACCAAAGTGACGGGCCGTGCTTCTACCGTTATCATTCACAAGGGGGCCAAGTTATCTCCAGCAGCAGTATCAGGATGCAATGGCCATGGTAGTAAAGAAAGGACGTCCAGACCTGCCTGTATCACCTTTACTACCAACCCAAAATGGCTGGAGATCGTTAGCAGCCTACTACGTGGACAAGATGCAAGTAGCCGTCCCGATATCGTAGCCCATGTGTTCCATCTTAAGGTTAGGGCGATGATGTACGATATTGTGAAAAAGCAGGTTTTTGGAATAGTGGCTGCATACAGCTACAGTATTGAATTCCAAAAGTGGGGCCTGTCACACATGCACTTACTTGCGATCCTAGAAGGGACTGACAAGATAGCGGGAGACCCAGAGGTGATCGATGCAATAATGCAAGCTCAGGTCCTTGACCCGGAAAGTGAGAGTGCCCTCCAAGCCTTAGTCAAACAGCACACGACGCACGGTCCATGTGGTGCTGAACATCCAAGCTCGCCATGCATGCAAATGTCCCGGAATAATGTGGTCCGACGCCAGAAACGTTTTCCAAAAAAATGGCAAGAGATGACGCAGTTTACAAGAGAGACGGTAATACTGAAGTAGAGAAACGGGGTGTGAGGCTGGACAGCCGGTGGATTGTTCCATATAATATATATCTGCTGTTAAAGTACGAAGTCGCATCAAGTACTTATACAAGTACTTCTACAAGGAGCATGATTGTGAATCAGTCCAAATCAGTAGCACATCTGGAGAAGGTGAAGTAAAGCCGCAAGCTCCTTTTGTCCAGGTTCAACAGTATATTGACGCGAGGTACATCGCTGCACCCGAAGTAGCATGGCGGCTATCCGGAAAGAAATTGTGTGATAAATCTCACTCGGTGCTTTTGCTAGCTGTGCACCTTTCCAGATCAACAAACGGTCTCCTTCACAGTTGACCGGGAAGTCGAAGCCACCGAAAGAGCCGGAGAGACAACACTGACTGCGTGGTTCAAATCAGAGAGTCCCAGTAGCAAGAGAGGTCCGGTACACTGACATACCAGAAAAGTATGTATTTAAGACCGGCACTAAAAAATTGCAGCTCCAACAACGCAGTCTAGTGACAGCGATGGCCCGTATGCCACTGATCATCCCAAACTTTTAAGTTTGGGGTGAGAAAATTTTTACCTGAGATTGCTGCTCTTACACGTAGCAAGGGCAACAAGCTTTGAAGACTTGCATACAATTGGAGACGAACTGCAGCCGACATTGAGCTGCAGCATTAGCTCAGGGTCTGCTTGAGACTGATGATGAGTGAGAGGCGGTAATGCGAGAGGCTGAGACTTTTCAAATGGCACAGCAGTTAAAGAGCCTATTCGCAACCATCTTAGTCTATTGTACGTCTCAGGATCCACAAGGTCTATGGAACATGTTTGCTGATTCAATGGCACAGTACTTGCAACCAGCCGAGCGATCGAGAAACATTGCTCTAGCAATTATTGACATGCGACTCCAGAGGCTGGGTCACTCATTAGCAGAGTACGGATTTCAAAAAACATATTGCAGAACCACAAACTGAAGAGAGCCCGGCTGAAAGTAACACCTCAGAACTTCTCCTACAACAGTTAAACACTGAGCAGCGACAGGTTGTAGAGACAGTGCTCAACACTGTCGATAGTGGCAATGGTAAAAATAATATTTCTTTGTAGACAGACCTGGAGATACAGGCAAGACGCTTGTATACAACACAATCATCCAGGCCCTATCTGAGCGCCAAATAAAAGTGAAGGCGATGGCTTCCACAGGTATTGCAGCTACTCTGCCAAGAAGTGGTCAGACAGCACATTCGGTGTTCAAGTTGCCAGTGCCGACAGCTGCAACTACCACTTCCAGTTTGACCAGATTTTCCCCGGCTGGCCAGATCTGTATTCAGAGTGCCGTGATAATATGGGATGAGGCACCCATGAAACACTGGCATGTGTCCAAGGCAACGGACCATCTGTTCGAGGATTTAATGCAAAATAATCCGCCCTTCGGGGGAAAAACAGTTCAACTGGGTCGTGATTTCCGACAGATCCTACCAGTAATTCGAGGAAGCAGCCGCGAGGTCTGTGTGGGAGCCCTTATGACAAGGTTGACATTATGGCAATACTTTAAAAATTTTAAACTAACACATAACATGAGAGTGGCAAATGGAGAAAATGCATTCGCAGGAGAACTCCTCAGGGTAAGCAGTGGCGAGGCAAACTTACCAGGAACCTCTAATATGCCACTACCTGAGAGTGCGATCTGTCCATCAGACAGGAACTTCATACAGAAGATTTTTGGTGACTTACTAAAAACCAACGGAGACTTGAGTAGTGTGGCCATCTTGTGTCCACACAACGAGCAGTCTCTACACCTGAACGAATATGTCCCGTCATTACTGCCAGGAAAATCAAAACGATATCTTAGCACTGATACACTGGAGTCAGATGAAGATGGTATACGAGGCTTGTCCGTAAAATAAGTTCCACGGACTGCCGCTGGCGCTAGGATCGTTTCTATGCGCGACCAGACAGCAGAGGCAGGTTATTTGGTTCCCCCACTACAATTCCTCACCAAGCCAGCGTCGCTGCGACGTTTAGTCTAGGCCCAGCAGCCGTCAACGGTGGAGCTTCCTCTTGCGTCTCCCGCCAGCTGCGAGTTGCGGTCTGTTATTCGTTTCCTGGCCGCTAAGAAGAAATCGGCGAAGGAAATTCACGAAGAACTTTGTGAAGTGTATGGAGAAGAGTGTATGAGCTCCGGGATGGTGCGCAGATGGGTCAGGGAATTTAAAAATGACCGAACAGACGTCCACGACGAAGCCCGTGCAGGGCGGCCATCGGTTTCCGACGAAACAATTGCCAGAGTCGAAGCGGCAATGCTCGAAGATCGACGGATTACAGTTAGGGAGCTGTGCGAACAGATTCCGGAGGCCAGCAAAACCACAATCGACAAGATTTTGACTGAACATTTAGGCTATTCAAAGGTCTGCGCAAGATGGGTACCAAAAATGCTCACTGCAGATCACCAGCGGCAGCGGGTTGAAGCGGCCCAAGAATTTCTCGCTTTTCACGGAACAACCAGAGGAATTTCTGGACTCTATTGTTACTGGCGACGAGACCTGGGTACACTACACCACACCGGAAACAAAGGAGCAATCGAAGCTGTGGAAGCACCCTTCTTCGCCAAGAGCAAAGAAGTTCAAACAAATCCTGTCTGCCGGAAAAATCATGGCTAGCGTTTTTTGGGATCGAAAGGGCGTATTGTTGCGTGAGTTTATGCCTCGCGGGACAACAATCAATGCTGAACGGTACTCTGAGACCTTGAAAAATCTTAGACGTGTAATTCAGAACAAGAGAAGAGGAATGCTGACCAAAGGAGTGCGTTTTCACCATGACAACGCCCGACCGCACACCGCCTATCGAACCACAGCCCTCATCGAAAAATTTGGATGGAAAATGGTGTCTCACCCACCCTACAGTCCAGGCTTAGCACCAAGTGACTTCCATCTCTTCCCCGAGTTGAAGAAAAACCGTGGCGAAACCCAATTCAAGACAGATGAAGAGGTACAAAATGCGGTTGTTAGTTTTCTACGCGGACAGGCGGCAGAGTTCTATGACTCTGGTTTAAAGAAGTGGGTGCCTCGAATGCAGAAGTGCATAGAACGCAACGGCGATTATGTAGAAAAATAAAAGAAGGACTGAACTTTCCAAAAATATAATTTTCTTTAAAATTAAACCAGTTTTTTTATGTGAAAAAAATTCGTGGAACTTATTTTACGGACACGCCTCGTATGTTAAATTAATGTATTATGAAATTGTTTACTGTTAAAATCCCATAATTATTTAATTTAATTAAATTAATGGGTGAGATGCAACCTCATCGCTTTAAACAAATTCCTCAAACCTAACCGTCATTATAAAAATCTACTTATTTACAAATAAATATGTAGAGAAACAGTGCAAAACGTAGAAGCTCAACTACTTCAAAAATGTTATAATGACAATAATAATCAGACGCATGTCCATTTGAGTGCCAGCCAGGTCAACCAGAACTAATCTTACATTTAATCTTCCACATTGCAACACCAATGCCAAACAAAACTCACTTTTCTACTGAGCACCCCTTTATTTCAATTCACACCTAAACGAACTAGACATTTTCAATACCACAGTTACTTCAATCAAATCTAAATTCATTACATAAACTTTAAAGGCCTTTATTTTTATCACTCAGATCTTATTCCCTATCCTATTTTTCTTTTCTTCCCCCTCAAATATTTCCTTACTTTCTTTTTTAAACATTTTTCTGCTTAGTCCTTAAAATTCAAATTGTACTCACTGTTTAAAGTATTTTATACCTTCAGAGAAAACATGTAATTGGTTTAATTATTGTTTAGTTTTTGCTGTGATTCCGTATTTTCTAATTAGCTGTATGTTTTCTGAATAAAATAAAAAATGAGCAAGTAGCCTGACGGGAGATTGCTTGTTAATGTTCAACCCGCCCGGCGCGGTTGTATCACATTTGTCACGCCATGCTATAGGCCCACACTGCGGTTGTATCATATTTGGTATATGACGTTTGGATGTCGGTAAAATCGGGAGTATTCGTTATAGAACTCTCAAATTTTTACAGTAAAATTCCTTATTTCATCACCTTGGTGACATCTCCAAGATACACTCGAGATTATTTTGTTAGGTTACCAAAAATTACATTTTTCGGGACCTCGTCCATCAATCTCAAGTCCTTATCCGTTTGAAAAATTGCCGCCTTATTAAGATTGAGTGGTGCGCACGCGCAGTTTCGAAAGTGAACTCTTCAGAAGCAGACTCTGCTCCGATGCATTATTTTCAGTATACATTGGTTTAACGGAACATTAATTTATCACAAACCATTTTAACATTTTTTTGCAAGTGTTAGGCGTGTTCTTTTTTCTATTCGTGTCGTGTTTCGAAGTTGTTATAGAGAGTTGAATTATAATTCGGAACCAAAACTTTTATGTGAGTTTACATTTTGTGTGGTCATTTTTGTGAAATTTTAATTTTATTTTATATTGTTTTCCACTGTAAAAAAAAGTATTCTTTAAAATGGAGCGGCAAAATTTGCATGAAGAACAAATTGGTGACCTTATTCAAGAATTAGACTCTGATTATGAAATGAGTGAAGAAGAATTAGAGCCATGTGACATAATTAGTGACGATTTATATACCGAAGCACAACCTATCGAGGAAGACGTTGGACAATATTTGCAATCTTGGACTTCTGGACCTCACATTCCCGTCATTTATGAATTTGATGACTTCCAATCTGGCATAACCAACATTTTTTCTGAAAATTCATCAGAATCAATTTTTTTTTTAACATTTCCTCAACTTTTTGATCATGTCAAAAATTGTGGAGGAAACTAATAAATTTTATTATTTTAATAAGGAACACGGGCCAAAATCACGTTCACATAAATGGAAAGATACCACCGTACAAGAAATGTATGTATTATTTGCAACAGTAATGCTTATGACAAGAAATCATAAGAAATAAGCATTTGTCTATTGAAGAACATTGGAGTACTGATCCCTTACTGGTGAGTCCAATTTTCGGTAAAATAATGCCGAGAGATCGGTACCAATTGTTACTACAGATGCTACATTTCTCTGACCCACATGAACTAGCTTCGCAAGATAAACTCGTTAAAGCTCGATTATTATTAGAACATACCCATAAAATATTTAAAGAAACAATGGTCCCACATGAAAATTTATGTATCGACGAAAGTATTATTGTTTTTAAAAGCCGGCTTAAATTCAAACAATATCTTTCAAAAAAAACGAAATCGTTTTAGCATCAAAATGTTTGTTTTATGTGACGTGATTACAGGCCACATTGTCGATTTCATAATTTACTGTGGACAAGGGATGGAAATAGTAGATGATCAAAATATTAGAGTTTCTGGAGCTGTTGTCACTACCCTCTTAAATGATTATATCGGTAAAGGCCATAATTTGTGGTGTGATAATTGGTACACAAGTCCGACGTTATTTAAATACCTTTGAATAACGAATGCGTGTGGGATGGTGAGAAAAAATCGGAAAGGGATGCCAGATTTAAAAAAACTAAAAAAGCGAGAAATAGAGGCTAAGAAGAACAGTCCATTATTGGCCCTCAAATGGTGTGACAGAAGAGATGTGCATATCCTTACCACTTTACATGACAAATCTTTTGAATGCACTGGGAAAAACCATTATCAAACGGGTGAGCCTATACTGAAGCCAAAGTGCATAATCGAGTACAATAAATCTATGGGTGCGGTGGACAAAACCGACATGATGCTTAGTAGCTTATCATGTATGAGGAAATCTGTAAAATGGTACAAAAAAATAGCATTTCACATGATTGATTTATATTTATTGAATGGCTATAATATGTATAAATTTGTCACAAAAAAAAATGTCACTTACAAAATTTATGTGTGGTACTTGTAAAGTGTCCTTATGTGTATATCCTTGTTTTAAAATATATCACACCTCAAAACATTTTTAAAACTTTACAGTGTTCGGACTATTAATAATAATGAAGTGTCTCTGCCCCTAAACTGTTCTTCAAGATAACATTATTTTAATGATAAACATTTGCGTATAATTTATTGGTGTTCCACATGAAAAGGAGTCTGAAATATAAGGCGCGCAGCGCAGTGTTCGACGTCACTCGAGTGGTGACCCATCAGTATGAGATATTTTTGTTTATATATTCTGTCAATTTAAAGCATGTCTCTTTCTTTCAGTAAACAGAAAATATATTTATCTATTATTGATCTTCTCAAGTGATACCAATTATTTTTTACTCTCGTATTTATAATTTAAATTAAAGTATAAATATTCTTGAAACGGTGCCGCGTACTAAAAATGTTGTTGAAAGATGACGCGTAGTGAGTTAATGAAAAATATGCAAAGAAAATGTGAAGTTAAATAATAAGCAAACTGAATACCTCACAAAATAAGAAAATGTAGATGTGTTACACTTATACACACTATGATAAAATAGATTACAATGGACATACAATAACTTTGTTCAAATGTAGTCAAAAGCGATCATCCAGGAAGGTTATCACTCGACAAGGAAAAATATCTAATCACAAATACCCTCATAACATTCTCTATAAACCAATCCACAATGGACCGTAAAAATATATTTTGTTAATGCAACACAATAGTCTGCAAAGTTGAGTTATCTGTCGCACGGCCAATACCGGTCGCCCGAGTTGTTGACACGATGACTACGCTCGTCCTATTGTCCTCAATTAAAATTCATAAGGTTTTCAACATGGATATTGAAGCATCAATCTAAAATTATTATTAACATAGGTATAGAGACATATGTTATGTGAAATACTATTTTTGTTTTAAAAAAATATTAAAATGTTTACTTTAGCTAGAGTTATAAAAAAACTTAACAATCTAATGGAACTGTGGGGTCGAGCCTATTAATATTTCAATTGTAACATTTATTTGTGGTATTAAATTTGCAATGCAAAAAAGAAATTTCCAATTAAAGATAATAGCGCATGTATTTTGTTCCGCACAGCAAGGCGGCCGCGGATAAACCCGCGGCAATGTTTAGCCAAGACACGAACCCGGCCGCGGAGAGCGCGGCGCCCTGGCCCGCGCAAGCGTTTAGCCAAGACGCAAACCCGGCCGCGGTTTCGCACCGCCGGGTGGTCGCGGGGGGCGCAGCGCCCCGATCCGAACACGCGCCGGGCCGAGACGTGGACTTGGCCGCTTCATAACATCTTCGCGGTCGCCACACTACGCCCGTGGAGAGTCGCCGCCCCTGGGGACAGCGAGCGGCCGCCGGGGGAGCGGGGCGAACGGGCCGCGGACGAGGCCACGCCCCGGCCGCCGCCAGTATTTTTTTAGAATATGTTTAGTTGAATAACTTTTGTAAAAAAATTATTTGGAATAAAATAAACATACGAATAGAAGGAGAATTGAGAGGGCGATCGCCCGGGAATAATTTAATGCACCTCAAAAATCTTTTGGTAATAAAGAATGAGGTTTTAAGGTTTGAGGTGCATTTATAAATTATCCGGGCCATCGCCCGTTATAAAAACTACCAGGCATCGCGAGGCAGGTCAATGTTTATATTAAAAAATACTCGCGATGCCTGGGGAATGTCATGATCATTATATTTTGAGCAAAATGTATGACAAATGAGAGTTCTGCCGCCCCTTACGGGACGGCAGGGAAAATGGCTGATGTTGCCAGTTTTCGCCGCCCGGCGCTGGCGGCGCGGGACCGTATCGGGGTGGCGCGGGGCCTGTCCTAGCCCCCTGATTGGTCCCTGAGCGTGCTGGAGCCTTACGCTCCAGCACCGAGTAGCTTAAGGATAAATAAACGGTCCGGCGGTTGCAAGGGCACACTCTCTCGCACTTCGCTGCACCTGCACCGCTGGACAAGACCTACACCTGCCTTTTTCTTTGACCCCTGCCTTCACTTTGGACTTTCTTCCCCTTGGATTTCTCGACTTTGGCTGTACATTTGGACCGATCCTGGAAGAATACTACGACTCTGCGACTACACTGGACACGATTTGGACCCCCCTTTGGACGACTGCGCACGGGCCAAAATCGTCGTTCGAGCAACGGAGCAGCGACACTGAACCAGCACCTGAGCGATTTAATACAGTCTTGTTCCTGTACTGAACATATTTGATTTGACTAGTGTAATATATAAAATGTACACATTAAGGAATGTGCTGCTGGTGTGGAATATTTTCTTAGGAGTCATATTTCACATTATTATTACTCCCCGTCAGATATCAGTATTACAATAACAATAATTAAAACAACTAATGGGATCTTTTTAAAAATCAGCTTAAATTTATATGATATGACTGCAATAAAATAGTATGTACCTAATTAAAATAAACATTATATTTCTTTGTATAGTCCCATTAATAAATATTATTTGACTTATCTTTCTATGTTTTTATTAAACATATGCATGTTTTTTACTATTGTTTTTAGATATTATTATTATTTTTAGAAATTATATCATGTCACGGTAATGCTGTTCCTGCGTGCACTAATAAGGCTGGGCCATTCCACGTTTTTCCTGTATACGAAGAAAGGTTTTTAAATAATGGCTGCGTCGTATTGCAAGCCCCATATTCACCGAACTAAAGGATGATAAAGAAATTTGTAAATGTTGCCTGTGTGACAAACATTTTTCACATTTTAACAGGGACTTTTGACAGCAAAAAGATTACAAATATATTCCGTACCAGCTTAACCTTCCAGCGGGCCGCATTGACGTAAAATTTACGACAAACGCGTATTATCGCTACCCCCACTCTTAGCACTTAGTTGCAAGCACCGAGCTCCAAGCTATGCGAAGGTCAGTATCTCCCTAAACTATAGGCGTGTCGGGTGTTTTCAGAGCCTCTTGATAATCATTGATTTCTGGAAATTTCCATTGAGCGTTGCCAGTCATTCACATGCAAAAATCATTCGGCCGTTGAGGTCGTTTGCAACGATTGCAAAGATTGTATTTCTGATTAAAATGTCGATAAAATATTTTTTGTTCACGA
The DNA here is from genome assembly GCA_022840565.1 of Eubasilissa regina. Lineage (NCBI taxonomy): Eukaryota > Metazoa > Arthropoda > Insecta > Trichoptera > Phryganeidae > Eubasilissa > Eubasilissa regina. The sequence goes on from JAINEB010000010.1 coordinate 7,913,293, forward strand.
AATTTAAATAAATATTTTTTAAAGTACTGTCATTCATCATTTTTCATAACCTAACAGCAATTCTTTAACATTTATATAAAGAAAACACCATTGACATAGAAAAAACTTGATGACGTAAAATTTACGACAAGCGCCCGCTTACAGGAAATAACTTAACGCGCCCGCTTGAAGGTTAAAGGCAGCTACTTCTTCTATGCTAAACACCCCATGATCAACCTAACCTAAACATATTTTTAAAAATAAAATCGAGAAGATGAGACAGCATTGCCGCCCAGGTGTTGAAGCTGGTCTGTGCCAAAGTGCCCGACGAACAAAGAACAACGGAGTAGGAGGATTCTGGCAGCAAATATAAAATCAGCTCGGGCTGATAGGTTAGGTTTTGAAAAATTTGTCAATAAACCTTTGGCCACTTTTATGCAATGTCAAATCTGGGGGGGAAAAAATGGGGGTAGATATACAGAAGACGATAAAGTATTTGATTTGGCATTGTCTAAATATGAGTCTAAAAATGTTTGTTCTACCGACATGTAAAACTTTAAGCGGATTGTTAAGAAAAGTTCATTTTAGCCCGGGCTTAAATATGAATATTTTTAGAAACATATGAACTTTAACAACCAAAATGCCATTATTTGTATCTTACTTTTTGATGAAATATCTTTAGCGCCTGCTTTATTGTATTAAAGTAGTGGTGATTTAATAGAAGCTTTCGAACATCTCGAGAAGGGTTAAGAAAACCAATTTTTACAGATCATGCTTGTGTTTTTATACTGTGGGGCCTCAACACAAAGTAGAAGCAATCTATAACTTTTTTCTTTTGTCAAAGTACTGTCAAATCGCGCAATTTAGTTGTGGCGATAAAAATAATAATTGAACAGTTTTTTTTAGCATGCGGTCTACAGTCAGCAGTTACAGTATGTGATCTGGGTTCTACTAATGTTTCCGCTATAAATATTCTTCGTAAAGAGACACAAGAAAAATATTCCCGCTTAAATGTAAAAAATAGAATTATAGGTTTTGAATTATTTGATAGGAAAATTGACTCTCCTGTTGATGCTCCACACTTACTCAAAGGTATAAGACACAATATGCTAACTAAACACGTTAATTTTTAACAGGAAGGTATTGTAAAATCTGCAAAGTGGGAGTACATAATCCAAACCTACCTTTATAACCGCTCAAAAAGTCACATTTATAGTCAATTACATTAAACTTAACAGATTTTCATATCTTTAATGACAAAATAAAGAAAATGAAAGTCAGCATTGCTGCCCAGGTGTTGAGCCAGACTACGGAAGGGTGCCTGAAGACATATGCAGATGCGGGCTTTATCGACAAGGAAGCTACGGACACCGCTGATTTAATTTTATTTATGAATGATTTATTCGATAGCGTCAACGGAAATTGTATTCTGCCTCAGTTTCCAAGTCCATATCACTGCGCCATTACTTAGAATTCTAATCATGGGTTCTTTTGGAATGAATTTACACGACTCGCGTTTGTTTTCTTTTGTTTATAAACATTTAGTTGACATAGAGCTTGTGATGATCCACATATAACCAACTGATAAAAAATATGAATTCCGAGAAAATTCTAAAGCGGAACGGGGGATGAGAACGGCAGCGCAAGCTTCTCGACAGTGGGGCTCGAAAAGGCGAGAGGGTCGCATGGATGACAGTCAGTTTCGGAATGGTCAGACGGTTACACGTGCGAGGGTCGCTTTTGAACCGGGAAACGAGACGTATACATAAACGTTGTTAGGGGTACGAAATCTGATTTTCCGTTTCGAGATTTACGCCGCAAGTGTTTTAGGGGTGCTCGTGTTGATTTTTGGATCCTCGAAGGTCGCGTTAAAATTCACAAATCGCGAGTGTAGTGACTTCAGGATCCAGATGGCAGACCAGGACCGGCGCAGACGCTGAGGACCATAGCAGATGACCCAAAATACTAAGTTTACCTTTCGCATGCTTGTATACATAATTAAAACCGCTAACAAATACTGTAGTGTGATTCGGATCATCATGTAATTACTCATTCATAGAAAGGGACTGGCGTAACCGCTAGGCTATTTGATATTTCACTTTATTTAATTACTGTCCGTTTTATAAATTGGGAACACCCATCTACAAGTTTTAGTTACATGTATCTCATCATTTAGGACCAATTATATACTACTATTGGCCGTGTAAATAATCATGTAACTATGTACGTAATTATTTGTGTATTTACTTATCCGCGGAAATCTAAATCTAAAAATCTCATAAATCCTGTCGTGGCTCACGCTGCTGGCACCATGGTGAGAGACGGGGCGCATTTTATAGATTACATTTTCGATCCGAAGTAATGGCTAGTAGGTAGAAATGATAGAATTTATCCGAGAACCTTGTGTGTTTATTTACTTTGGGAACGCACAATCGCATGCGTATGTAAATCGTACTGACCTTTATTATTGACATTGTGCTAACAACTCACTGAACATTTTACTTTACGACACATCTCACAAGTAAGACTCCGCACTGATTCCTACATTATGTATACATTTATCCTTTCGGTTATCAAGCTGAAACCAGGTGTTTCATTCTACCGACTTTCAACGCCTATGTGAATTGTAATTTTCCTAAGATGATTTGATTGGGAGGAAAGGGTGCTTTTGGAGGCTGAACAGAGTCATTCGGTGGCATGAAGTGTGGACGGGCTAGCTACGGTTATATTGGTTTGGTAGTGATAGCCATAACGGAAGAGTTCTGGACATCATCGGTCTGCATAGGGTGCACAAGGCTACAGGCTAACTCTACGTATGTTTACCGTTCATGATCTTTTTCCGATATATAATCTGGCGTAAATAGTTTAGTCCGCGCTGGGTTGCATCGAGGTGATTCCTGTGAGGTCGCCATGGTACTCGTACTTCAGCTGTATGAGGAGGATGATAGTAGTGTCTCTAGAGGTTAATACCCCGAGACAGTGTTCCTGAAATGTTCTACAATTAAGCAGACACGTCGGCAATCCACACACATACACACGCACCAGCATGCAGTGATAACAACCTAACCAATTGTTCCTGACTCTATTCGAGATGCATTGTTCGAGACACCGAGGATCATCCTGCAGATAAATTAAACTATTCTTCAGACACCGCTGTCACATGACGTATGTTTTCAGACGCACCCAAAGGAATCAAGGGAATTTCCTGAGAGTCGTACTGTCATGTCACAACCTCATCACAATTAATTACCTTCAGTGGCGGACGCGGCTCTGGATTGGCCATTTTCCTACCGATACTGAACAGCTGCATATTGGAGATACAAGGACCTCGGCCATGCATCTTGAATGAGTCATAACAAATGATATTGTTCACTAAGACATTGGCCGAATCAAAACTTTGGATTATCATCATCATCATCTTTAAACCTTTGAACGCGTGGGTGCAGGGCTCGGGGTTGGGAACCCGTTGTCTACCGCGAATAGGCACCAGGCGTACGGATTCTTAATCTTAATTAATGATCAGGGGAGCCGAGCGTACGCCACAGACTGGTGTCTGGAGAACTTATCATGTAATCACGGAACATATCTGCCAAGCGAGGCAGACACTTAGCATGTCGCATGTTGTTCCACATGTCCACATAATTTATGAACAGTTAGGCGACGCCACGAAGCGGCCACAGTCACGAGGACGAGTCTACGACAAGGTTGGTGTTCTATATATAATTTCTCCCTCACACTTACATTTTAGCTCTGAATAATACGTACATATGTATAATTTCTTCCACACTCTTACATTTTAGCTCTGAATAACACGTACATAATTAATGCTATAACGGGCGCGCTCGAATATCATACTGCTTGACGGGAAGTTTTCTGTTATTTAGTCGTGTACTATAAGATAATCGGTATATTTATCTTAATAATTGCTCTATAGGTATTTGAACGGCTATAATATTTGGATGTTTGTAAACTTTAGATATTTGATAATTGAAAACGCGGGTTAAAAGAACTAGGATTATTACGGACACAACATGGGGAATATTCTTTACCACTAGAACGATCACGTTGGCCAAATTTAGATATTAAGCGAATAAACTAGCATTAAGCGTAAAAATTAGTATTAAGGTAGAAAAGTAAGAAAGCGAGTTCTTCACACTGGCAACGGAAGCCAGGAGGATGAATTAACACAAAGTATTATTTTAGTGAGTAGAAGAATGTGCGGGACCCTCACGCTGGGCCGTGAGACCGGGAGAGCTCGCACGTAGGAAATTACCGAACCCATAACAGAGGGGTGCCTTGCGACAAGGGACGCCCGCACTGGGAAAACGCAGATTCCGCGTTACAAACGCGAGGGCGAGAATTCTTCACAAGTGGTGCCGGCGACCAGGAGAATTATTATTTATTATAAATTAATAAATTTGGAACTTTGGAGAATGGGGTAGGGGTTAGGGATATCGAAAACCTCACATTTAAATAAAATTAAGAAGATGAGTCAGCATTGCCGCCCAGGTGTTGAAGCTGGTCTGTGCCAAAGTGCCCGACGAACAAAGAACAACGGAGTAGGAGGATTCTGGCAGCAAATATAAAATCAGCTCGGGCTGATAGGTTAGGTTTTGAAAAATTTGTCAATAAACCTTTGGCCACTTTTATGCAATGTCAAATCTGGGGGGGAAAAAATGGGGGTAGATATACAGAAGACGATAAAGTATTTGATTTGGCATTGTCTAAATATGAGTCTAAAAATGTTTGTTCTACCGACATGTAAAACTTTAAGCGGATTGTTAAGAAAAGTTCATTTTAGCCCGGGCTTAAATATGAATATTTTTAGAAACATATGAACTTTAACAACCAAAATGCCATTATTTGTATCTTACTTTTTGATGAAATATCTTTAGCGCCTGCTTTATTGTATTAAAGTAGTGGTGATTTAATAGAAGCTTTCGAACATCTCGAGAAGGGTTAAGAAAACCAATTTTTACAGATCATGCTTGTGTTTTTATACTGTGGGGCCTCAACACAAAGTAGAAGCAATCTATAACTTTTTTCTTTTGTCAAAGTACTGTCAAATCGCGCAATTTAGTTGTGGCGATAAAAATAATAATTGAACAGTTTTTTTTAGCATGCGGTCTACAGTCAGCAGTTACAGTATGTGATCTGGGTTCTACTAATGTTTCCGCTATAAATATTCTTCGTAAAGAGACACAAGAAAAATATTCCCGCTTAAATGTAAAAAATAGAATTATAGGTTTTGAATTATTTGATAGGAAAATTGACTCTCCTGTTGATGCTCCACACTTACTCAAAGGTATAAGACACAATATGCTAACTAAACACGTTAATTTTTAACAGGAAGGTATTGTAAAATCTGCAAAGTGGGAGTACATAATCCAAACCTACCTTTATAACCGCTCAAAAAGTCACATTTATAGTCAATTACATTAAACTTAACAGATTTTCATATCTTTAATGACAAAATAAAGAAAATGAAAGTCAGCATTGCTGCCCAGGTGTTGAGCCAGACTACGGAAGGGTGCCTGAAGACATATGCAGATGCGGGCTTTATCGACAAGGAAGCTACGGACACCGCTGATTTAATTTTATTTATGAATGATTTATTCGATAGCGTCAACGGAAATTGTATTCTGCCTCAGTTTCCAAGTCCATATCACTGCGCCATTACTTAGAATTCTAACCATGGGTCCTTTTGGAATGAATTTACATGACTCGCGTTTGTTTTCTTTTGTTTATAAACATTTAGTTGACAGAGAGCTTTTCTCTCATCGTTGATTTTTTATTTGATTTGTGAACTTTGATGCTACTCTATTCATCACAATTATTGTTTATTATAAAAAATATTATCTTATTATGTCAACCATGAATGATGAAGAGGTAGAACAGTACGTTCTAGACGTTGATGCTGATTATTCCATGGGTGACAATGAAGATTACATTCCTGGTAAGACAGATTTAGAGGACCAAGATGAATATTTAGAAAATAGTGATTGTGAAATAAATATTTCAGAAGTAATGCATTTGGATCCCGCAGTAAAAATGCACTTGGACGATTTTTCACCTTGAATGGCACAATGGTAGTAGCTTCAGTTCAGTATTACATGACTTTAATCAACAATCTGGTTTACGAAATACTCACCTCAATGAAGAGTCAGAAACGACTATTTCCAACTATTTTTAAGTGGAGACATCGTAAATAGTATAGTGATTGAAATTAACCGTTACTATGAGGGTGTTAAAGCTAGTAAAAACATTCCCTCCACATTCTCAAATGCATAAATATACATTTCCTCAACATTCCTATTTATTGCATTGACTATGTTCATGGTTAGGAGTAAGAAAAGTAGAATCAGCCAATAATGTACTACGGATAAGTTTATTTCATCAACAATTTTTGGCGAGACGATGCCACTGGATCGTTATTTAGCTATACTCAGTATGCTTCACTTTTCGGATAATAAAGACAAATACAAAGACAAAATAAGACAAAAAAAGACAATAGTATACATAAAATAAGAGGCTTTGTAAATTCCGTGTGCAACAATTTCAAAATAAACTTTTATCCATCCAAAAATTTATATGTTGACAAGTCAATAGTTTTATTTAAAGGTAGATTAACAATAAAGCAATATTTCCCGGCCAAAAGACACAAATTTGGAATTAAGCTATTTGTTTTAGGCGACTGTGAAACGGGTTTAGTTTTACAATTTGTTGTATACTGTGGGGCTAAAACAGAACTGCCAGTGTAGTCGAAAGAGCTGGGGATCTCGGGTAAAGTCGTGGCCTCATTAATGACAGATTACCTAGGAAAAGGGCACACAATTTATATGGATAATTGGTATACAAGTCCATTGTCGTTTCGCTATTTACATACTCAATGCCCGTGGGACGGTTAGAAAGACAAGAGAGAATATGCCAAAATTTTGAGATGTACCGAAAGGTGAAACTGACTCAAAAGCATCAGGATGTTTACTCGCTGTAAAATGGAACCATAGAAGAAAAGTGCACAAGATGCTTTTATAATGGAAACGGGAAAAGGAAATTACAAAACCATCATCTATAATAATGTGGATAAGTTTGGTATGATGATATTGTTTGTGGAATGTGTAAGAAAAACAATTAAGTGGTGCAAGATGGCGTCCCGTACAATTGACGTCATATTAATAAATGCTCATGCGATGTACAAATATAAAGCTAAAAAGAATGTGTGCTTGAATGATTTTCATTTAAAATCAGGCAAATTTTACAAATATTTCATCATCGAGAGCTAGACAAGGTAGTGATTATCCTTCGAGACTGTGTGCTCGACATTTTCTCTCAGATATTCCGCAAATATCAAATTTCAAGATACAATCTGTGAACCGGCAGTGTTTTGTATGCGCAAATACTTTGCGACAGCCTAAACGACGAGTTTCGACTCGATATTAGTGTAGTGACTGTGAGGTTGCCTTATGCCCCACTAAATGTTTCAAAGCATACCAAACAATCCAACATTTTCAATCAAAATAAAAATGTCTCAGCAATACTATTGAGTGGTCATCCTAACCGATGTGAACATACTGGCGCGCTTGTGTTAGTGCTCGTCTCGGGATAGTTTTTTAATGCATCGATTAGATTTATTTGTTTACAATATGATTAAAACAAGGATTTCTTTAATGATTGAGAAATATAATTAAAAGTGCGTTCTCAATATACATGAAAAAATATTTATGAGAAACCTTACACTTAATGTTCTGCGAGTGATTATTTTCATGGAGGCGGTATTTTTGAGGTAATTTTTTTTCTATATAATTTTTACACATAACTATATATTTTTATATATTACAAATTCGGAATTTTATTATTTTATCGTGTAACTGAAACCACATTATACAATATATTCTGTTGATGTATATATTTTGTGTGTAGCGTAATTAAATTTTGCATGAAAGTATTGCAATGTTTAAAAATTACCCGTTCCAGAGGAACAATTTCCGAAAACCTTATCCGCCGCCGTCTAAGGGTTAATAAATTTTTTGAAACTGACTACTGTTTTCACTGAGCCTCTCCTTTTTGGCCACCTCATTTTCTTTTATTACAAAAAAATTAAATGAGGTCGCGTCAAAGTTTAAGTTGTGTTCACGTTGGAACGAACAAGTTATAAAATTAGCCAATAAAGTATACTTTTGTTGTCCCCTCATTTATTAATCATATTGATATATGAGTTGTACTTGTAATTCAAATACATGATTTGTAATTAATATGTAATGTGTCTACCAACAGGCATACGACCAGAAGCGGATATACAAAAAATGTATTCAATTTAAAAAGATGACTGACAAAGAACGAACGAGTAGGAGGATTATGGCAGCAAAGTAAAGTCAGCTCGGGATGACGGGTTAGGTATTGAAAACTTTGTCAATAAACTTTTAACCACTTTTAAGCAATACCAAATTTAAGAAAGAAAAAAATGTGCGTACAGAAAAGACCATAAAGTATTTGGTTTGGCATTGTCTAAATATGGAAACAGGTGTTATAGATTTTTATCAAAAATGTTTGTTCTACTTTAAACCCGTAAAACATTAAGCGGATTGTTAAGAAAAGTTAATTTTAGCCCGAGCTTGAATACGCATATTTTTAGAAACATAAGAACTTTAACAACCAAAATGCCATTCCTAAATAAATATTGTATCTTACTTTTTGATTAGCAACTGGATTATTTGTACAAAAGTATTGGTGATTTAATTGAGGTTTCGAAGATCTCGGAGATAGATTAAGAAAACCTATTTTTGCGGATCATGCTTGTGTTTTTATACTGTGGGTCCTCAACACAAAAAGGAAGCAATCTATAACTTTTTTCTTTTGTCTCAAAGTACTGTCAAATCGCGCAATTTAGTTGTGGCGATAAAAATAATAATTGAACATGTTTTAGCATGCGGTCTACAGTCAGTAGCTACAGTATGTGATATGGGTTCTACTAATGTTTCCGCTATAAATATTCTTCATAAAGAGACACAAGAAAAATATCCCCGCTTAAATGTAAAAAATAGAATTATAGGTTTTGAATTATTTGATAGGAAAATTGACTCTCCTGTTGATGCTCCACACTTACTCAAAGGTATAAGACACAATATGCTAACTAAACACGTTAATTTTTAACAGGAAGGTATTGTAAAATCTGCAAAGTGGGAGTACATAATCCAAACCTACCTTTATAACCGCTCAAAAAGTCACATTTATAGTCAATTACATTAAACTTAACAGATTTTCATATCTTTAATGACAAAATAAAGAAAATGAAAGTCAGCATTGCTGCCCAGGTGTTGAGCCAGACTACGGAAGGGTGCCTGAAGACATATGCAGATGCGGGCTTTATCGACAAGGAAGCTACGGACACCGCTGATTTAATTTTATTTATGAATGATTTATTCGATAGCGTCAACGGAAATTGTATTCTGCCTCAGTTTCCAAGTCCATATCACTGCGCCATTACTTAGAATTCTAATCATGGGTTCTTTTGGAATGAATTTACACGACTCGCGTTTGTTTTCTTTTGTTTATAAACATTTAGTTGACATAGAGCTTGTGATGATCCACATATAACCAACTGATAAAAAATATGAATTCCGAGAAAATTCTAAAGCGGAACGGGGGATGAGAACGGCAGCGCAAGCTTCTCGACAGTGGGGCTCGAAAAGGCGAGAGGGTCGCATGGATGACAGTCAGTTTCGGAATGGTCAGACGGTTACACGTGCGAGGGTCGCTTTTGAACCGGGAAACGAGACGTATACATAAACGTTGTTAGGGGTACGAAATCTGATTTTCCGTTTCGAGATTTACGCCGCAAGTGTTTTAGGGGTGCTCGTGTTGATTTTTGGATCCTCGAAGGTCGCGTTAAAATTCACAAATCGCGAGTGTAGTGACTTCAGGATCCAGATGGCAGACCAGGACCGGCGCAGACGCTGAGGACCATAGCAGATGACCCAAAATACTAAGTTTACCTTTCGCATGCTTGTATACATAATTAAAACCGCTAACAAATACTGTAGTGTGATTCGGATCATCATGTAATTACTCATTCATAGAAAGGGACTGGCGTAACCGCTAGGCTATTTGATATTTCACTTTATTTAATTACTGTCCGTTTTATAAATTTGGAACATCCACCTACTACAAGTTTTAGTTACATGTATCTCATCATTTAGGACTAATTATATACTACTATTGGGCGTGTAAATAATCATGTAACTATGTGCGTAATTATTTGTGTATTTACTTATCCGTGGAAATCTAAATCTAAAAATCTCGTAAATCCGGTTGTGGCTCACGCTGCTGGCACCATGGTGAGAGACAGGGCGCATTTTATAGATTACATTTTCGATCCAAAGTAATGGCTTGCAGGTCGAAATGATAGAATTTATCAGAGAGCCTTTGAGTGTTTATTTTACTTTGAAATCGCACGATTGCATGTGTATGGAAATCATACTGCTTTTATTATTGACATGGTACTAACATCCACTCCAAACTGAAATTATTCGAGGGCCTTGCTTCCTTGTGATCAAAGTAACAATAGTGTCGCGAGTGACAGATAATGATGCAGAGGAATTGATTGTAGAGATAGTCTTTCGTCGAGTTTGGAGTGGTCTACAATTGCTGAGGAGGGTCTCTGTTCTGGGTGATATAATACTTGCGGAAATTATGGTAAACATAATCGTACACTTTGGCTGCAAGGACTGATATGCATACTTAAGCTAGCCATCCAAGAGGCGTTATCGGCACAAAAGGCGGAAATTAATGTTCACTATTTTTGGTTGAAAACATTAAAGAAATTATAGCGTAGTAGGTTAACAGGGGTATACATTGCGTAATATCAATTAATTATTATTAATCTGACAGAATATTTTATACTAGCTGACATACTCGGCATTGCAAGGATCAAGAATTTAACTTCCAGAACCTTTGAGAACCATTTAAAAATTAACCCAATACAATGTTCTTCTCTGCACCGCATCCTCCTTAAAAGATATGTGTTATTCACCATGAATATAGCCCTAGTAAGTTCTTTACTGTACCCTTAAAACCTTTCATCTCGCTAGGCATTACTTGCTATATAGACATATATTTTAAAACATATATAAATATTAAAATGAAAACAGCATAATAATAACTATACTAGGAATATTGTCAAACAAATGTTTTTAATAACAAGAAATTTAAGAAATGCACAGCTTTTTATTAACGTATGAAGTGAACACCTGTACAAAAGACAAAAGAGTCTGCCGATTGAATGCTGTTGCTTCACGCCTTGGCCAAGACGTGAGTGGACAGAACGAATCCCAGAGGAAGAACGCCTCAGCGTACTGTAGGTACCTCTTCGGACTTCTCGAGAGATGAGTCTCTAAACATGAATGCCGGGAGATAGTCATTTCACACCACATAGCGTGGGTATTTTATCGAAAGGTCGAGAGGGAGACTTATATCAAAAGGCGTCATTTTGCACGGACTTCGCATTATTAACGCATCTAACGGATTTGTTCCTGGCTCTATTCGAGATGCATTGTTCGAGACACCGAGGATCATCTTGCAGATAAACTAAAACTATCCACACCGTTGTCACATGACGTACGTGTTCAGACGCACCCAAGGAATTAAAGGAATTAATTAAATGAATGTCACAATCATCACAATTAATTACCTTCAGTGGTGGACGCGGATTGGCCACTTTCCTACCAATACTGAACAGCAGCATATTGGAGATACAAGGATCTCGGCTATGCATCTTGAATGAGTCATAACAAATGATATTGTTCACTAAGACATTGGCCGAATCAAAACTTTGGATCATCATCATCATTAATTTTAGAACGCGTGGGTGAGAGGGCTCGGGGTTAAGCACCCGCCGTCTACCGCGAATAGGCACCAGACGTACGGGTTTCTTAATCTGGGATTTAGGGGAGCCGAGCGAGCGCCACAGACTGGTGTCTAGAGAACTTATCATAATCACAGAACATATTTGCTAAGCGAGGCAGGCACTTAGCATGTCGCATGTTGTTTCACATGCCCCCATAATTTATGAACAGCTAGGTGACGCCACGAGGCGACCACAGTCACGAGGACAAGTCTACGACAAGGTTGGTGTCCTATCTATAATGTCTTCCACACTCTTCCATTCCAGCTCTGAATAATACATATACAATTAATGTTATAACAAATGCACTCGAATATCATACCGCTTGACTGGAGGTTTTTCTGTTATTTAGTCGTGTACTATAAGATAATCGGTACATTTATTTTAACAATTGCTCTATAGGTATTTGAACGGCTATTATATTTAGATGTTTGGAAACTTTGGATATTTGATAATTGAAAACGCGGGTTAAAAGAATTAGGATTATTACGGACATAACATGGGGAATATTCGTAACCACTAGAACGATCACGTTGGCCAAATTTAGATATTAAGCGAATAAACTAGCATTAAGCGTAAAAACTAGTATTAAGGTGAAAGCGAGACCTCACACTGGCGACGGAGGCCAGGAGGATAATATAAATTAATACAAAATAATATTCAAGTGAGCAGGAGAATTACGGGATCCCTTACACTGTCTTGCGACCAGGAGCGCTCGCACGTAGGAAAATACCGAAAACATCACAGGGGTGCCTTGCGACAAGGAGTGCATCGCACAGGGAAAGTGTAAATTCCGCGTTAAATTAGAAATAAAAATATTAAAACTAATATTTAAGTAGACTAGGGAATATCGGATTCATCACACTGGTGCCGGAGACCAGGAGTTTTATTATTTATTATGAATTAATATTTGGAACTTTGGAGAATGGGGTAGGAATTATAGAATTCTTTACACGATGAATGTCAATATAAAGTAAGTATTCTTGTATTTTAACTATATTTAAAAGTTTATGTTACAAATTACGTATTAATAAACATTATTTTTAATATTTATACAGAGAATCCAAGACGAAGCGAGAAACAGCAGAATGGATGCGAGGTGTGATGCAGATGTCAATGGATAGCGGGTTTCAGAATTTGATGATGATACAGATTCTAACTGTAAGTACTCTGCAAAGCCTTGCAATTCGAATCATTGTCACTTTAATTTAGAAAACTTTTTCCTCACTCGTTTTGCATTTAAATACGGTACCTATTAAAAAACAAATAACCCAACCCAGTTGTAAGCAGATCAATTATACAAAAGTAATATGTTTGTATGTTCATAGGTGGAAGATGAAGATGTTAAGCACAGGCCCCAAGTCTGAATCCTAAATATCCTGGCTTTGCATTTAAATTCCAACTGATGGCATCATCTGGAGTGCTGCACACAAAGACCAGTTGTTAATATTTTCTCGTTATATTCTGATCTTTTGAAAGATTTATCTTAACTTTCAAAATGGCTAGCATTGAAGCAAAGCAGACTGCAAAAGACTTCTCGCAGTGTTTGGTAATTGTCCAAGGAGTTAATTCCGATTTTATTAATTCCATAAAGTTATCTGGATTTAATATTTCTCTGGTTTACAAGAAGATTGATGAGCTGATCCTGAAACATGGTATAGCAAAAGTTCAATCTATGCTTCGTCAAGCAATTTTTGTGTCACTTTCTAGAGGTACAAACATTCAAAGCATGATGAAAAGGAGCTCAGTTCAAGGGCAGGCAGTATTTAAAAACATTAAAGACTTCTTTGGTTTAGTTGACAAGATTTCAGAGGCAAGAGACAGGAGTGCTTCTCTAAATCTGATGAGATTGTCAAGTGCCTATATCATGATTGCTGTCAACATTCAATTCCCTGAAATAAGGACACTAAGACCTGTTAAAAAAGAAGAAGTTGATTTTGAATTTGATGTAAACTTCCCTGTTGAACTAATGGTTAGCGGTTTTGCAAGCACTATTCCTCAGAGTTTGGATAAGAATCTGATAAAGAAGTTGATGCTAGTGTTGTGTCATTCACTACTTTGACACATGGCATCAACACTGAGTAGAATGATAATTCACAATATAATGAATTAATTTTCTGGTGTACGCACACTTACATAATGTAAAAATATATAAATATTAGATATCAATAGTATAATTATTTCATTTATAATTTATACCCTTTCTTTGTTCGCAGATAAATCAAAACGCAAAATGAATTCAACCATCCCAAACGAACGACAAGAACTGCATGCACTAGAGATAAGTCATCAGCAAAAACTGCATGTTGTAATTTTAGTCAAACGTCAAGCTGAGAGGGATTTGACACAACTAAATTTAAAATTACCTAAAGAAAAAATAATATGTAATTAATTTAATAATTTACTTCTTTAATTTTATAAACATTAACAATTTCTCTATTTTTAAATGTTTACTGTCTCGCTGTCTTTAGCTAAAGTGGTTTCACCCCCCTTTTATTTTAATGGTATTAAAATTAACTGTTTTTGTATTTACTAAAATAATAATGTGTAGTTATCAGTGGCAGTCAGTGACTTTTTGTAAAAGGAATGCTAAAAAACAAGGTTATACCTACTATCAAATATAACATATAATCAAAGGATATTCAATGTATTAATAATTGAACAGGTTTTAGCATGCAGTCTGCAGTTAGTAGCTACAGTATGTGATCTGGGTTCTACTGTTTCCGCTATAAATATTCTTCATAAAGAGACACAAGAAAAATATTCCCACTTAAATGTAGAAAATAGAATTATAGGTTTTGAATTGTTTGATAGGGAAATTGACTCTTTTTGATGCTCCACACTTACTCGAGGGTATAAGACACAATATGCTAACTAAACACGTTCAAGTGGGAGAATGAAATCCAAACCAACCTTTACAACTGCTAAAAAGGTAATATCTATGGTCAATTACATTAAACTTAACAGATTTTCATATCTTTAATGATAAAATAAAGAAAATGAAAGTCAGCATTGCTGCCCAGGTGTAGAGCCAGACTACGGAAGGGTGCCTGAAGACATATGCAGATGCGGGCTTTATCGACAAGGAAGCTACGGACACCGCTGATTTAATTTTATTTATGAATGATATATTTGATAGCATCAATGGAAATTGTATTGAGCCTCAGTTTCCATGTCCATGTGATGATGATGAGAATAAACAATTAATTTGGTCATTAAGGACATTCTTATCTGGTCCAACTGAAGAAGATCAAAAGATACAACTGTATCCACCTTAAATATTTCACAATCAAACAGAGTATATGAGTATACAACTGAATATGGAATTGCAAATGCATTGAAAAAAATTGGAAAATGTGAAGAATGTATAAAGAATGTAAAATCCCAAATACCATTAGAAGGTCACAAGGTCATTTCTGCTGGGGCGTGTGGTCCAAACACTGAAACTTTTCCTTCTGTCGATGCATATAATTATTTCACTAAAATTACAATTCTATCAGATTGCCACATGCCTAATATATCGTTGAATAATTAGCAACACAGCGTGTCAATTTTTCTTGACAAATTGAGTTTAATATAAGATTTGGTTCGTATTTTCGCACTCCATTGTGTTCTGTAACTTCAGTTTTACAGAATTAACCTGTTAACCGGGCGGGACATATAATATGTCAAACGTAAACAATATCGGGTACGGGTAGGACATATGAATACATCCTTGAAATATATGTTGCGCCCTGGAACAGGCGGAACGTATATTTTCGAACAACAAAGGAATTAGGTCATCCATAAATGTCTTGACATGAATTCAAGACACGGAGGGAATCAGTATCATTTCACTATTGAGAGTGGTAGACGTGTTCTGGGTGGGCAGTGACGGGTACATACTTACACTTACCTACCTTTTTCGTATTATATATTATTTACTAATATTTTTTATATTTCCCACCTTTTTATTTTAGAATACATTTTTATAAGTATGAATAAGTATGAAGCGATATCAGCGATGACGAAATCAATGTACCGGCAGGTAGAAAAAGGAGACGTATTATGAGTTCGTCACCGGAGTCATCTGACTGTAATTTTGACTACAACACGGAATTGAGCGAAACTGCGAATGAAGATGGTGAAGAAGTTGATGAAGTTGGTCCTAGCAACAGCATTGTTTCTAAAGAATGGCTATCTCAAAATGCAGAAAGACCACCGTTTCCCTTCACTGCACATCCTGGAAAAACTTTCGATACTCCTCCAAAAAAAATTCCTTTGTTTTATCTTGAGAAATTTTTAGATGAGGAACTTATCAAATTAATTACTGTTGCACACTGCCTACTGCATGGGGGGGTCACGAGCACAAGCACCGACTGCGGCAAGCGCCGCGGCCGCCGGTGCAGCGTCAGGCGAATTCTGACCGGCGAATAACCGACAGGCTTCTGTCGGCACAAGCCTAGTGAGCCTCGCGGGAGGCCGGGAGGACCAAGTGTTGCTGAAGGTCCTCCCAGTGACAGTTACCGGTCCCCGGGGCAAACAAGACTTTACGCGTTACTCAATGAGGGGTCCACGGTAACCCTCATCGAGGCGACAGTGGCCAGTGCCGTCGGGGCCAAGGGACCGGTGCGTCAATTGCGCATTCACGGCGCAAACGGAATGTGCTTTTCGGACGCCCGGTCCCAATCGGTGAACTTGACAGTTAGCGGCGGCGGGACCGAATACCCACTGCAAGCAAGCACGGTTCGCGGGCTTGTTTGCCCTCCCAATGGACATTCAAGCATCAGGGAGGGCAATCGCGTGTGGGCCGTGCCGGGGCCATCGAAGTAACGCTGCAGTTGCTGATTGGCCAGGACCACGCCCACTTAATCGTGACCCGCGAGTGCAAGGTGGCACGAGGCAAAGGGGTCCTGTCCAAGACGGCCCTCGGATGGACATTCCACGGGGCCGCCACCTACTGCCCACACGCGACCGGCGCAACCCTGTTAGCACTCGACGCGGCTAGCGGTACCGCCGCCGACACGCGCCTGGAGGCGTTCGGGCATCATTCCTTGGGCATCAAGACTGCGACACGTATCAACGTGAGCGTGGCCCGAGCCACCGCGGTAATGGAGGTGACGACGAAGCGTCTCCCGAACGGTCAATGGGAGACCGGGTTACTCTGGGCCAAGGAGGAGATCCGCCTTCCCGACAACCGACCGGCCAGTATCGAAAAGAAGATGGCCAGAGATCCCCGGCCTATGCCAGCACCTACAAGGCGAAGATGGCTGAATACCTTGACAAAGGGTACGCTCGCCCCCTGTCAGAGGATGAGGTGGCCCATTTGGGGAGCCACCACTGGTACCTGCCACACTTTGCCGTCTTCAACCACAACAAGCCAGGGAAAATCAGAATCGTCTTTGATGCAGCAAGAAAGTGCCGGGGCGTCTCCCTAAATGATGCCCTGTTGACAGGTCCGGATCTATTGTCCTCATTGCTGGGCAACGTCTTTCCGTTTCGGGAAGGACGGGTGGCCCTGGCAGCCGACGTCCGGGAAATGTTCCTGCGGGTGAAGATCAAACCGCAGGACCAGTGCGCACAGCTGTTTTTATGGAAGCAGCCGGGCGAGGCCGCGCCGTGCACTTACCAGATGACGTCCATGGTCTTCGGCGCGACCTGCTCGCCCAGCAGTTTGTGCGCAACCGAATCGCCGACGCCAGCGCCACGGAGTTCCCATCCGCCGCTGCTGCCGTCCAAAGCAAATTCTACATGGATGACTACCTGGACGCAATGGACACCCTGAAGCAGGCCATCGAGATGACCCGCCATGTGACCGAGGTGCTGCGCCAGGGAGGCATGCACCTGGCGAACTGGGCTTCCAATAGCCCAGAGGTCCTTGACCACATCCCGCCGCCCCTCCGTGCTGTGGAGCCGGTGCGGATCATAAATGAAGAGTCCACCACGGAACGCGTGTTCGGAATAACTTGGAATCCGGCCTCTGACAAGTACCTGTTCCAGTTCATAAACCTGCCGGAACTGGAGGCGGAGGACCGCCCGACTAAATAGCAACTGCTAAGCGCCATGATGCAGATATTCGACCCGGTGGGCTTTGTGGCCTGCCTCTTGATCCGGTCGAAGATCCTCCTTCAACAGGTGTGGCGCTCTAAGGTCGGGTGGGATGACCCGATCCGCCCCGGGCACGCGGACAAATGGCGAGATTGGCACCGGCTCCTCCACACAAGTCAGTGCGCCGTGCCACGCCAGAGTGTGATGAGTCGGAGAAGCCGACCGGCCCTGCACATCTTCTGCAACGCCTCAGAGTCTGCATGCTGCATGGTCGCCTACTTTGTCGAGACAGGAGAGGGCGGCGCAAACGTAGCCTTCATCTCAGCAAAGTGCAAGGAGGCCCCGCTCAAGCCACTGTCAATCCCACGGCTTGAGCTGCAGGCGGCTCTGATGGCGGTTCGCCTAGCTACTGTCATAAGGGCGGAATATGTGTGCAGGGCAGAAAGGACGATCCTGTGGACCGACTCATCCACTGTCCTGGCGTGGATCCGGACCGACCCCAGGTCCTATTCCACATTTTTCGCCCACCGGCTCGGAGAAATAGACGAGCTGGTTGGAGCCGACGGCTGGAGGTGGGTGCCAACTGCACAGAATCCAGCGGACCTGGGGACCCGGGACGGAGAGCCCCCTGATTCGACAACCGACGGGAAGTGGTTCAGGGGTCCCGCGTTCCTCAGGAAAGAGGAATCGGCCTGGCCACGAGAGGTGAACAGGGACTTGACAGCAAAAAGATTATGAATATATTCTGTACCATATGTAAAATCTTTCCTGAATACCATAAACATTTTATTATGTCCCACTATGTTTTTGTTAAACATAAGCATGTTTTCTCTATTATTTTTAGAAATTATATCATGTTGTGGAAATCCTATTCCTGCACGCACTAATAAGACTGGGTCTTTCCACGTTTTCCCTATATATGAAGAGGTTTTTAAAGAATGGATGCATCGTATCGCAAGCTCCATATTCACCGAACTAAAAGATGACAAAGAAATTTATAAATGTTGCCTCGTGTGTGACAAACATTTTTCACATTTCAACAGGGACTCGACAACAAAAAGATTACAAATATATTCTGTACCAGCAATAGATGTACCAGGTAACTTTTCCTTCTTCTTTATCGGCTTTTTGGACCCCATCTTGTATCTTGGGCGTTGTAGTCCAGTCTACTGGGCAATCGTCTACCTTTTCCGTTCATTATTATTATCACTTATCATGAAACTGTTTAAAATCACTTCACTTCAGTTTTCAGTCTTCGCACACTTGTCGTGGTGGTCGTGTGTTTTTTATTGTACAGTTGTAACTTTTGATTCGAAAGAGTAATCGAAAGCCAAAGAGTCATCTCTTTTCAGCTTTCTTCAACGTAACGGATACGACTGACTGCTACAATTTACTACCCTTGACAATGTAAACAATTTTATTATTAATACTTTTTTTACGTTTACTTTTAATTTTTTTTATTTTTAATACTTTAATGATTGTTAATGTTTAAAATATATAAAATATTTATTATTTTTTAGTTTTGTCATGAAAATGCCAAAAGTGCAAATTCACTGAAAACTATAATGTGACTTATCCATTCATTAAAAAAGGCAGAACTGAATACGAAGCCTTTTGCAAACATTGTAATACGTATTTAAGTATTAGCCACGGAGAAATTGCCGATGTAAAAGACCGCATTGAAAAACAGAAACATATTTCCAACATCGAGCATGTCTAATGCAGAATATTTTGTAAAACAAAATACCCCAAAAGAACGGTCAACCGCAACGAAATTGTGTTTTGCATACCATGTAATTAAAAATCACCAATCTTTTGCTTCTGTGGACTGCCTAAACAAATTAATTCCAAAGGTGTTTGATGATTCTAAAATTCCCATACTATATTCTTCGGCCAGAACAAAAAACAACTCGTTTGATTTAAACAAGTTCTCACACCTGATTCAGTGGATCTCATGCTAAACGAACTGCAAAGCTGCTCATTTTATAGTATTAGTACAGATTCTAATAATCACAAAGATAAAAAAAAATATTTCCACTAGTAATCCAATATTTTTTAAAACAGGAATAAATGTAAAATTGGGGAATTTAAAGGGGGAATCTTCAGATATGGTGGTCAATTTTTGTATACAAAAGAATATATTTAAAAATGTGCGGATGCTAAAGTTAATTTTGGCGGACGACAAAGAAATGGAAATAATAATGAGCACAGTAATTTAGTTCTTATATTTCTAAAAATATTAATATTTTTAGAAATATAAGAACTTTAACAACCAAAATGCCATTATATGTATCTTACTTTTTGATGAAATATCTATAGCGTCTGGTTTATTGTATTAAAGTAGTGGTGATTTAATTAAGGTTTCGAAGATCTAGTTGTACTTTTCAAATCGCGCGATTTGGTTGTGGCAGTAAAAATAATAATTGAACAGGTTTTAGCATGCGGTCTACAGTTAGTAGCTACAGTGATCTGGGTTCTACTAATGTTTCCGCTATAAATATTCTTCATAGACACAAGAAAAATATTCCCCCTTAAATGTAGAAAATAGAATTATAGGTTTTGAATTGTTTGATAGGGAAATTGACTCTTTTTGATGCTCCACACTTACTCAAGGGTATAAGACACAATATGCTAACTAAACACGTTCAAGTGGGAGAAAGCAATCCCAACCTACCTTTACAACCGTTCAAAAAGTCATATCTATAGTCAATTACATAAACTTAACAGATTTTCATATCTTTAATGATAAAATAAGAAAATGAAAGTCAGCATTGCTGCCCAGGTGTAGAGCCAGACTACGGAAGGGCGCCTGAAGACCTACGCAGATGCGGGCTTTATCGATAAGGAAGCTACGGACACAGCAAATTTTATTTTATTTATGAATGATATATTTGATAGCATCAATGGAAATTGTATTGAGCCTCAATTTCCATGTTAATATCGCTGTGCTGTTACCGAGAACTCTAATTGTGAGTCCTTTTGGAATAAATCCATCAAAATTTTAAATTCTGATAAATTTCTTGATACCATTACAAAAAAACATCCATTCTCAGTACAATTAAAGGAATAAAATATTTATCAAACTAACTTTTTATTTGTTCTTCTGCGCAATATTACTCAAGACTATTAGAAGACACGGTGGACGCGGTGTGAACCCAACATGAACATCATTTATAAATTCATTCAAATCTTTCATTGTCACAAATTTATTCCCACTCCATCCACCAAATGACGAGAATAAAGGATTAATTTGGTCATTAAGGACATTCTTATCTGGTCCAACTGAAGAAGATCAAAAGATACAACTAACTGTATCTACCTTAAATATTTCACCAATCAAACAGAGTATATGAGTATACAACTGGATATGGAATTGCAAAAGCATTGAAAAAAAATTGGAAAATGTGAAGAATGTATAAAGAATGTAAAATCCCAAACACCATTAGAGAGGGTCACAAGGTCATTTCTGCTAGGGTATGTGATCCAAATACTTGCACTTTTCCTTCTTTCGATGCAAATAATTATTTCACTAAAATTACAATTTTATCAGATCACCACATGCCTAATAGAGGGTCTTTCATTAGGGACGCTCGAAATTTGTTAGGTTATATCAGCCATGTTAAAGTGACATCTGTCAAATTTGTTGACAATTGTTTAGTAATGTACGGCAAATCACTATGGAAGGTTATAACGTTGAACAATGTGTGCAAATCATCAAATTTTATTATCAAAGTCACTGCTCCGTTCGAGAAACGTTCCGCGCAATACGTGATTTTTATCATCGCCACAACCGTCAATAAAAATTGGTATTAGCCAATATTTTCCTGGATAATAGACGTTTGTGTGTAAAATACATGGCAGCTCCAACAAAAAAAGTGGAAATAAAATAATAACATCTCGATTTTGACACAAGCAATGGCAGGACATGGACGGACAATACCTGCCCATGCCATGACACAAACGAACAAACCACAAAACATCTACTGATGACATGCTCGTTCTTCAGCTACCAAAGACTTAAAATGGATGCAGTGTGTCGCAGATACAACATAAACTTGGACAAAGTGTCAAAAGTGATAAGCCATAAGGATATAACACCCAAGTTTATGTTGTATATGGAAGAAAAAGTTAAAATAACAAAAGAAATTAACCTAAATAGACAGCAAAGTATTTTTGAAATATATCATATTTAACCCTTTCCCTGCCGTAAGCGAATATATTCGCGCTAGCTCGCCAGTCCCGCCACGCCGTGAGCGAATATATTCGCGTCGATCTTTACGTCGTCATGAGAGCGTAAATAAACACGAATTTTAACTGTCACATATTGCATCTCCTACTGCCATCTGTGGGGATAAACCTTAAGACCTTATAATCATATCATTGTGTATTTAAAATGACGAAATCTGTATTTTTGTGAAGTGCTCCATTTGACAGCCGGCAGAACGCGCTAGGGTCATGACTTTAGAGTTTCTATAGGGATTCCCACAGGCGTCAGTGTTTGTTTCCTTTGTTCGGAGATCGCGAGGTTTTTTATCTTACATTTGTTTTATTTTCGCGTATAGTATTGAGATATTTGTGTAGTGATTTTATTATCTCGTAGTTGCTTCGTTTGTTTGTTGCATTTTGTCAAATTTTATAACATTATTTTTGAGTTTTAGTGTATTACAATGGCAGATTTTACATACAATGACTACGAACTCATTCTAACTGCCGAATCTGATAATAGTGACGTGGAATTTGAATTGCCAGAGATTTATGAGCCCAATGAAGACAACACTGAATCGGCACATGTCGACGAAGATAATATTGAATCGGCAAATATTGAGGAAGATAATATTGGTTCAACTAGTGGTGTTGAAAGAAGTCCTGTATTTCATTGGGACAGTGATCCATTTTTACCGCAAGTGCACAATTTTGATTCTTCTTTTTCCGGCGTTAAATTGTGCACCGATGAAAGTATGCAAGAGGTAGATTTCTTTAAAATTTTTATTCACCAAAAATTTGTTGAGCTAATCGTTACTGAAACTAACCGGCAATATAAATGTATAAAAAACAAAAGTTCCTCAATAAGCTACAGAATGCAACAATGGGTCGATACAACTGTCGATGAAATTTACATTTTTCTTGGTCTTTGCATACTGATGGCAAGAAATTCTAGGAACACCATTGAAGAGCATTGGTCGACAGATATTTTACTACATTCGCCAATTTTTTCCAATGTAATGCCAAGAAACCGATTCCAAATTTTATTAGGAATGCTCCACTTCTGCAATAATGAGGAACAACCGCCTGGAGATAGGCTTTTTAAAATAAAAACAATAGTCGACATGATCACTATCAATTTTCAAGAACAAATGTATCCATATATGAATGTGTGCATAGATGAAAGTTTAATATTATTCAAAGGTCGGCTCATGTTCAAACAATTTATTCCCACAAAAGCAAGTCGTTTTGGGATAAAGCTATTTGTAATTTGCGATTGTGCTACGGGATATGTTTTGAATTTTATTGTTTATACGGGAGCTACCACTATTTATACACAACATAAGGAATTGGGAATATCTGGAAGTATCGTTATGACTCTGATGGATCCATACCTAAATCGCGGCCATACTTTGTTCGTAGACAACTGGTATACAAGCCCATTATTATTTCAATCACTTTTTGATAAAAAAACAAATGCATGCGGGACTGTCCGGAAAAATAGGAAACACATGCCAAAGTTTAAAAAAAAACTAAAAAAGGGTGAAATAGAAGCTTACCACACAGACTCTATGGCCGCGCAAGTATGGAAGGACAAAAGAGATGTTGCGATGCTTACGACTCTTCACCCAAGCACGCTTGCAGAAACCGGTAAATTACACTATGCCACAAATGAACCAATTTTGAAACCCGAAAGCATAAACGATTACAATAAAAATATGGGAGCAGTCGATAAGTGTGACATGATCGTATCATCGGTTCATTCATCAAGGAAGACAATGAGATGGTACAAGAAGATTTTTTTCCATCTATTAGACCTTTGTCTTCTAAATGCACACGTCATATACCGCGAAAAGACCGGTAAACGCAAAGCTTTAGCAGAATTTCAGTTAGAAGTGATACGCCAACTTTTTTATAGACACCAACAATCCTCAGAGCCGAAAGCAGGGTCTTCAAGGAAAAGGAAATCTGATTTACCGTCCAGATTAGTAGACAGACACTTCATAGGGAAATTTCCGGCGACTGCTCAGAAACAAACAGCAACCAAAAGATGTGTTGTGTGCTTAGCAAAAAAAAAAAGGCGGGAATCGCGGTATATGTGTAAACAATGTAACGTAGCTCTATGTGTTGAACCATGTTTTGAACAATATCATTCTCTGGAAAATTATAATAAGTAAAAAAAAAAGTTTTACAACATTTGCAATATGGATTAAAAATAAATACATTATGAGTTATTTTGTGAACTTGTGACAACCCTGTTTATAAATTTTGTTCAAACAATTTTAGTGATTTTAGTGAAGAAAACATTGTTATTTTTTCGAAAAACATCGTGATCTGGTGAGTTTTCACATTTTTAAATCGAGACTGTTTATAATTAATTCATTTTTATTAAAAATTATTAATGGTAAAATGCCCGGCGTACGGGTACTATCTAAGTTTTATATGGCCGGCAGGGAAAAGGTTAATACTGTTATTATTTTTTATGTCTGATGTCTCTTATGATTATTATATTTTACGCTTACTATTATTTTTAATGTCTATAATATCTCTTGTAATTAATTGTTGTAAAGTAAAAAAAAAAAAAAAAAAAGTAAGGAAAAAATAAAGACAACTTACAACACCCTCTGTTGTAAATCAGATTGTAAAATAAATGTACTATAATATTCATAACTTAAAATCATATTTTATTTGATAAGACCTGTCCATATTCATTTACTGATTCCATGACCCAACACCTTCTGAGACTATGAGTCCGTTCTGAAAGCTGTATCAGTCGATGGCAAATTAAAGGTAAAATTGAACATTTTTATACGTCCATGTGTTTGGGACATATATTTATGTGTGTAAATATATTTATTTTTGGACGAAAATAATGCAATGTGCCTTCCCCCCTTCACGGCCTCGCCATCGACAAGTCGATTGATTCCGAATTCTTCCGACATCTAAGCTTGTACGCAACACCATGTCTAATATTTGAGGTTAACTAGAAAATAAGCCTCGACAATAACCTTCACGCATGTTATTACAAATTATTATAATAATTCAAATATTGTGTTAATACTTTGATAAGTTTTCCTTTTGCTAAAAAAAAAAAAAAACAACTTGAACTTGTCTCAATGTAATTATACAATAGTATAAGTTTTAATATAATAACTAGGCCTTGCAGTACTAAATAAACCAAAACGAACCATAGGAAATTATTTCACTGTTATTCAGAGAAATATTACATTGGGAACTCGAGAAAAATCCGAGGTAAATATTAGAACATTGCATTTCATAATCTGATGACTTGCCGACCAACAAGTATTGAATCAAAACAAGCGTTTTCATCTGCAGGACAAATATGTACAAAATTCAGGTAAAGTCTAAAAATGACCGAATTTATATAATTTGTATCACGAGAGCGTACTTTAATTTTAAAAAATTATTATACCCAAAAAATGTATATATTCAATAACATTATTTTATTTTAATTACGAATTTATATTAGGTGAATATAATGTATTCATATACACCTAATGAATGTTTTACATATGTCAATAAGTTAATGGATAAACTAATAAGTTAATAATATTAACTCCTCACAGACAGGTAAACCAAATATTATACAGTCATAATTCAAATTAACCAAGCTCGGTGTGGCATATACTTAAGTGATTATCTGATCTCCATTACCATATCTCAATAAAAACAAAAAGTATACAAATGTATGTATTTATATGACATTTTTTACCTGAAATGAATTTGAAATTATTTAGGTTATAATCTAGGATACCGTTTTTAGTGAAGGTAGCCTCACATACAGTTATACTTTAATCATTTAATCTGTCTATTTTTTTTTAATTTACCGGTAAATAATGTAAATAATTATTTACCGTTTACCGGAAATTGTAATTTGACTGTAAATTGCAAGCCCTAATAATAACTAAAGGGCGCAAAAAGGGATAAATTTAGAGAATCGAAAAAAAAAAATTCTACATAATCATATATTAAAATTTTCGACAAATGCGCCTTATTGCCTCCCCCACTTTTACCACTTAAGTCACAAGCATCGAGCTCCAAGCTATTCGAGGGTCACTGTCTCTCTAAATTACAGACGTACCGGGTGTGCTTAGAAGTTTTTGTTATTCATTGATATTTCGAAATTTCCGTTGAGCGTAAATTTTACAACGCGCGCTATGATACTTCGATACAGAATGTAAGAAATGATTATCCTAGTTGGAAAAGATCCTCAGCATCAATGAAGTGTTGCCGTTGCCAGTCTTTTATATGCAAGAACCATTTGACAGTTAAGGTGGTTTGCAACAATTGTAATGATGAAAATATTGATTCTGACTAATAGGTCGATAAAATATTTTGTTTTTAAATAATTAGAGTATTGTTTAGTTTTTTTGTTTAAGAAAGTCAAATATATTTTTTTTAAAGTAGTCATTTATCATTTTTCATAACCTTACAGCAATTCCTTAACATTTATATAAAGAATACACTATTTACATGGAGAAAACTTGATGACGTAAAATTTACGACAAGCGCCCACTCAAGGGAAATTACTCGGAGCACCCGCTTGAAGGTTAAATAAAAAGCCACATGTTTGCGAGTGGAACTGACACAAGAGTTTCAAAATGCCACGACACAACTTTCAAAACGGTTCCGGGAAAAGGTAGGTCCTTTCCGCCCTCTGGTTATTTTAATATAAAACAGCACCTGAGAAAGATTAAGAAAAGAAAATAGTCTATTCTGAACGTGATAGATGGATGAAACCAGCGGCAAGAGAGCATCAGCCAAGGCAAATAACAATATGGCTCGGCAGAAGTAATATTGGCCACAACTACGCGGCTGCTTGCGGGGCTCCCGCCGGCCAACCCGCCCACAATGTTTCAATTAAAATTAGATTTGGGTCAATCCTAACATGTTGATAACCATTTTAGAAACATTTGTGACAATTACCAATAAAAAAAAAAAAATATTAGCAAAATGAATAATTTATCAAACACATCTGAAATGTTTGTCATATAAATGTCTATTTTTATCATCATTGATATTTTTCATTATTAAATTGGTTTTTATTTTTTGTAATATTAATTAAATTGGTTTCATTAACTAATGATCCCGTAAGGACTAGGGTATAATGTTATGACATCATTTTGTACTACAGTGTTACAGAGAACCTGATAAAAAAAAAAAAAAAAAAAATATGACAGCGCACTCGGACTATCGTATTAACAATATGCGTTAACACAAAACCTGGAATAAATCAATTTTAAAGAATATTAGTTAGTAAAACATGGAACGTGCCTATCTGTTATTATCCATGTTGAGATATTTAACTAGAATCCTTGGTACGATTCTCATCGTAACAATACCGATAACGTCAAAGGGTTCCATGACCATCCATCACAGAGTAAATTAGTGCATTGTACTTTTATTCTTTTAAAGATACTGCAGACGAGTCGGGCACAACCGGAAGGTCATTTAACGAGATAGCAAGATGAAACAAACATGACAGGAAAATACCACAGTGTGCACCCCACTCGACTGCACTGTTCTATCGGCATTCACATACTTGTACGGAGAGGTGTATTCGGATGACTGTAATCAGTTGACAGCTTCCATAGATTCGTCACTGGCCAGTGAGAAGGGCCAGTCCACAGGCGGCAGTAGGGAGCGTGGTGCCATCAGGTATCCCGCTGCGCCTTCCAGGCACCCCTGGCCGAGGCAGTCCAGCGCCCATTCCACATTCAGCGGCACAACAGGATGGCGGAGACAGATATCGATGTACCTGTCGTCTTGCGTGTTCTGGGGATCTGCCAGCAAGATGAATACAGATCTCGGGTCTCGTATTTCTACACGCTCGATACTCGGGACGACGATGCCTCCTGAGGCCTTGAGTATATCGACAAGTGTTTCTTCCTTTAGGGTGGTTATCGGGGGCAAGCAGTAAAAAGTTATCCCTTTAAACAGTTTAGTGCTGGATGTTCTCGATAGTCTCGGGCCCATTTCTCCAGAGCTATCCAGCACTTCATATTTTTCTTCACTTACATGTTTACCGTTCTTAAGACATTGAGCAATCCAGTCGAATGAGACAATCCATTTGCCATCAGCCAAGGTCTGCATGTACTTGACAGTTCTCTGAGAAACATTATTTTCATCAACTCTCACAACCAGGTGGGTCAGATCTTTGGTGTATTGGTCGGTGAATTTCCAGCTCATCTTGCTAACTAACTCTCGTACCGCTTTCATCTGATCCTTGAGTATGCAAGATGTGGCGATACAGAGGACAGTGTTCTTGGAATTTCCTTCCGACGCGAGTGCTGGCTTGCTTCTCATTTCATTAAACGCTTTTGTCAATAGTTTAGGCTGAGAACCGTGCGGTCTAAGAGTACCGTCTCTGTTTGTGAAGCCGATAATCGCGCTCTGTCTCCCGCTGCGTGATTTTTCTGCCGATCCTCTGTTGGAATCGTTACCGCTAATGTTGAACGCTTGTTCCAAGAACTCCCTTTCTATACTGGTTTTTGTGTGAGTGGACGATCGCCGACTGTTGTCAAATTTCTCAGATATGTATTGAATTTCCCGGTCATCCGAATTGTTATTAACTCTTTCATCGTCCTCTGCGATCTTGGACATGGCTTCGGTGTAGTTGAGAGATCTCCTCGCCGGAGCTTGCATTGGAGTGGACCGAAACTTTACATCGCTTGTGAATTTCGTTATGCTCAATGGGGTATTATTTTTCTTCGACGAAGACATTTCGCCTATTTCTTTTTCAGCCGTCCACACTTTCTCTGCGGAAATCTTTTCACTCGGCAATTTTTCAACTTGCGATAATTCCAAAGGACGAATGTCAGAAATGTCTCCGTTATCAGACTGAGCGGACTTTCTGATAACGGGTAAGGGTTTGTCCTGGACTTTTCTTAAAACGCTAGCTTTCCTGCAATAATACAAATGAAATAATTATTATCAAAGAATGCTACTTCATCCTATGCTAGGTAAACAAAAAAAAAACTGGCAAACTGATGTAAAATTTCAATCTGTGTTTAAATAAATTTGTGGATAAAGAATGAATTTATCTATTTAATGGTATGTTAATGGACGTTCCCAAAAAAAATCACTTTTCTTACAATCCTTTTGAAACTTTGAATACACATACTTGTGTCTTTTAAATGTAGAAATTTTTTTCAATAGTCTTGCGGTAGTAAATTTGTAAATATTGACTATTAAAATGAGCATATTTAATATACGGTCGATGTTGTAGCGCACGTTTAACTGAATAGCAATAGTAATTTTCTTACCATTGTTTTTGAAAACTGAGAATCATTAATTGAAAATTTAACAAATATCTTTCTGTAAAAATAACTAAAACAAACGGTATTCGTTTTGTTATAAAAATTTTTAAAAGTGAGCTACTTTTGAATGGCTTTGACGTTTCCTTTTATAATTTGAATAGTGAGATTTTTGAACTTCTGCGCATGTGAGCGGAACCGAAAAAGTACACTGTACCTCAACTATTTTTATTCTATTCATAGTAGTTTACATACGGGGGAATCTTCTTGAAGATTGAGTACGGCTGCTCTTTGGGAACGTCCTTAAAGAGAATGTTCACTTTCACATATTAGCAAAGCATCTAAAGCGTTTGAACCACTGACGCAAGTGTTCTACAGATTTCAAATATGAACAATAGTAAACTATGTACAGTAAAACTCTTTTAACTTGTAACTCATAATGAGAACAACATTTTTTTAAAGGCAATGTTAGAAAGAAAATTTGTGCGCGCTGCCGCTTTTTTTTGCGATTTTCATACTGAAACATGACGAATCTCCATTATTTCAACTTCTTATGTGTCAAATAACATATTTCTCTTGAATAATAAAGGTGTGTAGTGACGCAGCGATTCAACACTTGACCAGTCACTTGACGCAATAAAATCACACATTAATTTGATCGGCAATCAAACTTGCCTTTTCCATCAGAATTGGAATATTTAAAATGTACGTGAAAAATAATTTAAAACTTTTAAATCCTCATGTCTCGCTTGGATTGATGGATGAAGTTTATTATTTTCCTGCGATTTTTCAAGTTCAAACCCAGAGAGGTATTCAGGATTCGTTTTTTTCTGTCAGTTTTATCAATTTTTTGTCAGTTTTCAAAATAAGCTCCATTCTTCCAAATGGTCAAGGTTTTACACGAATTACAAGGTGTTGGTGCCATTTTCAAAAAAGTCAACGTATTTAAAAATGAAAGATTTAGTTTCTTTAGTTCCTACATATGCAAATCGAAACGTTTCATAAACCTAGAAACCAAGTGATTCAATGAAAACATTAATTTAATAACAAATCTTATAAAATGCACTATGGAATTTGATAGACATATGGCTAAACTCAGTTAGGCACGTCTTGTCATACCAGCGCGCAGTTTATGCAAAAAGGAACGGTGTCATGATTGGTTGATAGGCAGGGCTAGCTGCAGATGTTTACGAAGGGATGAAGGTCAAATGCGTAGACGCACGAGTTTAGGGATTTAAAAGCATTTGCAAATTTGCGAATTACGTAAATAAATTATTACTTTGGCTGTCAAAAACGCATACGAACTGCGAATAATCAGATTTTACGAGTAATTGGTAGAAATTAGTATGAAATATTATTTTCAGGGTTATTCTTTTTGAAAATATTGTGAATTCCGTGAAAATACGAAATATAAGGTTACGAATTAACGGAGTTTTACTGTATATTAAATATATAAAAGTGAATTTGCTCTTAAGATGATGAATCCATTGAAATTAAATAAATGGTCTTATGTGTCCTCTTGATTTTTTGTAACTTTTTACTATGGTAAAAAAATTACTGAAGTAAGAAAAATTGTAAAAACGGGTTGTTCGATTGTTAGTAAAAAATGCAATGGTAAACTAATTTTACTCTTGAATATCGGATGGAAAAAAACAAAAATCATTGATTAAAAATGGCAGATCCTTGACAGCTATTTTAAAAGTCATCTCTCACATTGATACTTTGCAAGTTGCAGTATATGACAATCATTTAATATCCCACTATTTTAATGATGAGAATTCATCTGATTATGATCTTGTTTAATATACATTAGCACACAGAGTGACAGATTTCAAACACAGAGGTAAATAAAGCATACTTCATGATTATTGATCTTGCCATACAGTGAGGTAAGATCTCTTACCTATGCTTTGACAGTAGTAGCTTTGACGTGCGAACCTGCAAACATTTTTACTACGTGCAAACGTAAAAAGTTACCATAGTAAAAACTTGCCATGTCAAAATTTACTACCGAACACACAGCCCACCCAAAATGTTAAACACCAAATATGACAGTACTTTTTATGGCATTTTTTAAGTCTTCATACTTTTTGCTTAAATTCCGGTGTTGAATTTTATTGTTTACGAAATTACCTTGCAAAACAATTCAATTTATTGACAGAGATTAACATGGACAATAAATTTAAAAAATGCAAAATGTTAACAGCCTACAATCAACAAGTGAGGTACTCGGTGTAAAAATTGATTTAATAACTTTCAAAACAACATTTCCATAAGTTCGAATAACAATTTTATTTTTAAATACAGAGTGTAAAACTAAATATTTTTTTGTAAAGCATCCTAGAGGAGAAATTTTCTATGAAAATGGCGCTATAGAAATGATATAGATATAATTGTTATTAAAAGATTTACATATTGTAAAAGTTACAAGCAAGACGAGCAGACCCGCCTTCATGCCACACTTTTGGGTATATTTAAAACACACAAATGTTTCAGGGAAATGAGAAATTTAAAATTGTTTTACAAATTTATTTACCTTGGTTTTGGAGGCGTATCTTGGACCATGCTGCTGTCAGAATCCATCTTGTCCACTTGAGGGGAGAAAGCTTCCTGGCTTTGTCTCATTTGCAAGGAATCCCCCACTTTCATAGTCGGCGTGAGCAACATCTGCTCATCGGGTGACAGCTCTATACTTTTCTCTTGCGGACCTTTACCCGGAGCCATTCGGCGACTTCTCTCCAATTCTGAATTTGTTTCCGACAGTATTTGAGTGCAGTGTTTTGACAGCGGGATGTCTGACTGCGTGCCGAATGCGACTGTGTTCCTATCGTACATTGTGCTAAACATATTTTCGCTGAATTTTATATCAGTTTCGATATCCATGCTCAAATTTCTCAGGTCAGTTACATCTTCCTTATTTTGACAATTGTCATTTCCCTGGGGTGCGCTCACTCCTTTAGTGACAGTATCTTTGGCTGGCGGCGCAGTCGCTCTTTCACTTTTTTCAAACATTTCCGAGAGTTGTTGACTGGCGATATGTAATGTGACATTTTGTATATTATCATTAATCTTATCAACTTTCTTCGAGTGAACTTCATCATCTTTATTTTTAATAGAATCAGCATTAGATATGCGAGAGGTCTTTGTAGTCAATCTGAGATCCTCGTCAATATTGGCAAAAACTGTGCCGATAATTTCATCATAATTCATTCGTTCACTCTCTGGTTCGGTGTGAAGAACCGTTTGCGCCGGCTGTACTTGCAGTGACTTTTGAGTCTCCGACTCAAAACTGACGATCAAATCATCGTCCATACCGCTGAAAATGTTGTCAGTTTTCGCTTTTTTAGAGTCAGATTTATTCGCATCATTTTGTTCTTCGAAACATTTTCTCTTTTTGTACGAGTAGGGTTTGAATGAGGGTTCATCCGGTCCCGTGACCTGCAGGGGTGGACTAGAGCCTAGAACACTCTCAATCTGCGTTGCGTCGCACTGTTGCCCTTCGCTGAAGCCCGGAGGTACTGGAACAGGATCCATTTGATTGGTGGAATTATTTTCAAATTGCACGCGGGGTTGAAGAGTTTTAAATTTTAAAGAGGACGAGGCCAAAATTGCAGACGGGATCCTCGAAATAATTTTGGGCTGGTATTCGACTAAATCATGTTCTTTCATTTCTTTTTCCACGCTTTCGGTTATTTCATAGGTGTCGGTACAGCAGTTAACGTGTGTCTGTTTAATGGAACTGGTTGAATTAACATTATTAATATCTCCACAATTTCTTTTTGTAACTGTCTGTAACTGTAAGTGTTCTTGCGAACGTACCCAAGTAGCGGGTATACTGTTAATACCTAAATCAGAAGACGGTATGCTTTGACATTGTTTGTGAACTCCATTTGTCACTTCACCGATAGCTGCTCCTGCGCTGTCTACCTGCGTAAAAGGTATCGGACTTGTTTGAGCGTCTCTAGTCCTGGCGACTTTCACGTGACATTGGCCTTTTCCTGACAACTGAACCAAGGGATGATTTCTGATGACAATGGTAGTGACAACATTATCCCGAGTGATCTCAATGTTCAAACCGTCTTGCTGTTCCATGCACGAAATATTTGGATTACACTTGGATTTGTAGAAAAATGGAACCTTCCTGGTTTGAATCGTACCAATCTGATTATTGCGATGAACAAACGGAACATCAGTTTGAAGAATTTTAATGTCGCTCTGTATGACTCCCTTATATGGAAGGTGAATGTTATTATTTTGAGAGGAATGTTCTTCAGAAGCGACATTATCGTGAGATGTAAATTGATAGGATGTTTCACGTTGTACGACTGTCTCTGGAATATTCTCGATGGAGTTACTCGAGGTTAATGTTTTATCTGGAATTGCAGATTTTAAACTCGACCTTGAAGAGCAATCGGAATGCATTTTAATATCATTATGTAAAATTTTCTTGGAAAGCTGTTGATTTTGAACAGAATGACTATGAGAAATGATCTCAACACCAGAACCGAGTTGATGCGATGTCTCTGCACATACGTCAGTTTCTAAAATACTTTTAACGCATTTGCTCTGCGTCAACGTGTTATTCATAGATGCATGCTCTATCATCACAGCTGAAGAACATTCGGATGAGTTTTCTGAAGCAAAATCTTTTAAAATACTCGGAACTAATGATTTAGGGTCCGCCGGTGTTTTTAAAATGGAACTCGTTTCAGTCTGAGGTGTTTGTAAAACTTCCGATGCTATTTTCTTTGTAAAGAAATCTTCGTACGTTTCGTTCACAAATACCGTTTTGGTTTGCTCCTGGCGCGGTGGAGCGTCAGTATTAACTTGAGAAACGCTGATTAGTTCTTCATCTGACGCAAAATGATTTTGAGAACATTTGAGCCATCCTTTCACTTTATCCACGACATTGGGCTTAGAATCGCAGCTAGATTTGTCTTTGCTCCGGCTAACGTCGATGGCTTCTCCCGGGAACACCAGGGGTGGCTCGTGTCGGCTCGCAGACCGCAGTTTGCTGACGATGGGCTCTCGATTTTTGTTTTCATACTTCTTGGAAAACTTTTTATCTTTTTGATAAAACCAATCCTCAGAGTCTTCGTCTGTTTTTGGGAAATTCACCGTACCGCTCGAAGGAGTACTAATGGTTACTGAAAAACAAAAATATTATGATGAAAATTTATTACATATATCAATATTTTATATCTGTTCTGTTAGACAGCTAAGGAGAAATTAATCTAATTGTTATTGCACAGGTGCCCCAGAAATATAGATGTATTATTGATGAAATCGGCTTGATAATTTTTTTTAAATTGATTTAGCCCGGACACAAACACACAATTTAAATAACCCCCTGAAGTATATTTCAGTCATCGGAACGGTAAACTAAATTATATGTATTTTAAAATTATATCTGATTGGGTACCTGTTTTGTTAATTGGTTAAGTTAGGTTGTATTGTGTTAGACCATTTCCCTCATAGATAAAAATTAAATGTTGATTGCTTTTAAAAATGGAATGGTCATTGTATCAATTGGAATAACAGAATATAAGTATTCAAATGCTATAGCGAAATAGTGAAGATGCTTCCCTGAATAGGAAGAGGCCCGGGTTCGAATCGCGGTAGCAACTAAGTACAAATTAAATGAATTAATTAGAAGATATACTAAAATCAATTTTATCGATAAATATTGCTGTTGCTACCGAGATTCGAACCTGGATCTCTACCTATTCGGGGAACATGCATTAACCGATTATGCTACACCAACACAGTGCATTGATGATAAATTTTTGAACTTATATGTTACACTTTTCAAATTGATATACATCTATCGTTCCATTATTTGAAAGCCATCTACTTTATTTTTACGAAATCTCAAAAACTTTTGAGTAATCCTATAAGAGACGCCAGAATTAACAATTATTTTTATTAAATTTTGGACCCATTGATACAACTTGCAACAACTGTAATTATTCAGAACATATGTCTGTGATATTTTATTAAATACAAATTAAATGTATAGTTAGAAAAGTTAATGCACGTTCCCCGGATTTGAAGAAATCCAGGTTCGAATCCCGATAGCGCAATAATATTTTTCAATAAAATTGATTTTTTATGTATAACTTTATAATTAATACATTGACTTGGTATTTAAAACATTACAGACCAATGTTTTGAATAATTACAACTTCACGATAAGAATGTGTTCTCCTTAATAATTTATAAAAAATCTGATATTTTTCTGATTGTAAGGGGTAGATTATTAAAGAATTTAATACCTAGATAGATAAAGTGGTTTTTGAATTGCAGTATATTTAAGTATTGGTATACAGTATATATATTACAGTATATTTAACAATTGTATCTCTAAATCTCGTAGATCGGAAATCGCTTCTAATATTTGTTTTTAATTTTTTAAATTTGGATTCTTGATTTTTTTTTGTATATATATCTATTATTTTGGTACTCTGAATTCTGTGAAGAGTACTTGGATAGTCTTTTTTTTTAGAATTATTATTATCATAATTTTTTAAGTAATTTCTAATTGTGATATTAAAGTTTCACATGCTCCTCCCCCATCCAATGGGTCTGGGAACTGGAGAAGAATGGCCAGGGATAGGAGTCGGTAGAGAGCACTTGTGGAGGAGACCAAATCCCAACCGCGGAAGAAGAAGACTACGTCATATATATACAATGAATGAAACAATGTTTATATTTTTATAGATTATTAAACTTTGTTTATAACAACCACTGAATGAGTAATTTCAAAACACCAAAATACCATTTACTCCTTCAGGATGTCAAATTAATTAATCAAAAAACATATATGTGAGGTTATTGTAATGTTATTGAAATTGTAATTATTCAGAACATAGGTTTGTGATATTTTCAATACTAATAAAATGTATTAATTAGAAAGATATACATATAAAATCAATTTTATCGAAAAATATTGTTGTTGCGCCACCGGGATTTGAACCTGAATCTCTTTCCAAAACGGGAAAGGTGCATTATTCAACTATGCTACAGAGACAATATTTTTGATAACACATTTTCGAACCTTTTTCAAATTAATACATCTATCGTTCCATTATGTTATAAATAAATTAACCTTCTATGCCGGTTAGTTTCTGGAAGGCATTGGCCAATTGCAATACAGCGGCAGCCCGCTTGGCCAGGGGAAGATTAGGTCGAATCTTCTGCTTGGTGGTGCTGTGCGCGCACAGGGGACAGCACTCGGGACTGCGGGCCCAGCAGCGGGCGCACGCAGAGTGGCCGCAGGGCGCCACCAGCGGGATTAATAATATATTGGAACTGTGAAAGATATCACATTAGTACAGGGCCAACGTCACCAGGCACACACAGGGTCTCCATTTGCATTGATCGAATCTATAGAAATTTACAAGATGCATTTCACAATTGCCATGACTTTATTATCAAACGATAAAATATTTTATTATGCTAAAAACCTCCTACAAAAAAAACTGCTCCAGGTATTAGGTTCCAAGAAGTATTTTAACCTTTTAAATACCATAAGCGCGTTAACACACACTTTTGAAGCTTGAAAATTTGTAGGGATTAAAGTCATATTTTAAAATCATTTTGCCATCTGTGGATGACAGCTTTTGATAGATAAGTCAAGACTCTTAAAGCCTAGTCTTACCCTATGCAGTGAATTACATTCCAAATAGAGTTGGCAGGTAAAAGGTTAATAAAATATTTAATCAAAAATTGTAAGTATGTACAATTATCTGTATTTGAATAAAAATGAAATTTTACATTAGTAAAGTATAAAACTGCCGGATTCAGCTTACACATTGCATAAAGATCTTTATAATATCGGACATCTTTAATGATAGCATTCAAAAGACTTCTAATCCTATTTCCATCATTATCATGGTTGGTAAAAATAAAAACTTTCAAAGCTTTGTCTATCAATAAAAATGCAAATTTTTATTTAAATACATAATTACTTCTTCTCAAACATATTCTGTATGCTCTTAGAAATAAGAACCAACATTATCAAGCGTGTAATTTAATATTTCTACACAATGTACATACATAGACCAGCAATGTGTGACTGAAATAAGTGTAAAAATATTTGGTAGTCATAATAGATTCAAAATTGAACTTTTTGGAAAATACAAGACACGTAACTAAAAAGATTGCTAATAAAATCTCACTGGGAAGGATAAGAAAATTCATTAGTACTGAGTCTTGTAAAACAGAATACAACTCTGTTATTATTCCTCACATTAACTACTGCAGCAGCATTTTATTTTTGGCCAATGAAGAAGAAATGCAACAAATGTCAGTGTTGCAAAATAGAGCTTTGAGAATAATACTCATATAAAATAAATATACTTGAATCAGTGCAATGCTGAAAGATCAGAATATGATGACCTTTAAGCGGAAAATATATTTCAATGTTATGGAATTTATTTATAAAATCTTCACTAAGAAAATATTGGCAGAATTTATAAGAAAAATTGATGCAGATAAACATAAGCACGAACATCATACAAGAGGAAAAGATAGACTAAGACTGCCATTCAGGAAGAAGACTAAATCTCAGAAATCAGTGAAGATCTTCAATGAAATGTCAGGTGATATAAGAAAGGAGGAGAAACTACATAGATTCAAAATGAAACTAAGCAAATATGTGAAAGATAAGATTTAGTAAAAAGAAGCATTTTGATCTGAACAAATATATTATATATTTACATATGAATGGACCATATTAAGAATAAATAAATGTTGCCAAAAAAAGTTGTTTGTCACATCGCTGTAGAGATCCAACCGCACATGTAAAGTTTGGAAATACGAGATTTATTTAATCACTAAGGAAGCAATCAAATCATACCGATACAGACCAGACTTTCAGTAATTTTTTTCAATCCGACGCATATACAAATCATCACATATTGACACCCTAAGATACTTTATTAATTTTTATTGTATTTATGCAAAAATTCATAATTCAAATTTGAAATAATGAAAATTATGTTTTTAATTTAACCAACATTTAAATCAAAGACAATTAGGCAATGCTTCCTTCTTAATACTACGCTAGTCTGGACATTGGCATAAGCATCACGCCCAAGAGCGGGGACGCGAAGCTAGCAGCATGCACCCAGCAGGTACGAGTTACTTCTCTACCAGTCTTCAGCACAGAAACAGCATTCACTCTTTACATACTTTACTAATTAGAAAATTAAAGCAAGAGATTTAATTTGGCCAATGCCTGAAAAAATCTGTTTTTAAGTTTTTGAAATCGAGTTTCACTTGTTTGATGCATCTCTGGAAAGTTTAACAATATTAATAGTTTCGTTAACGACAATAGAATTAGGTAGGGTGACGTGTGAACACAACGATATAGACGAATTAATATTTTGCTATACACTCGCAAGCATTTCACAATATGTAACGGCCATTTTTTCACCATAAAACACTTTCTAACCGACGCTATAACGTTAATTTTCAAATATTGACGATCCACGTATGTGTCAACTAATTGTTATTTTCCGTGAACACAGTTTAACAATGAAAAATAATTAAATATGCTTAAACTGCAGTTTTACCTACGTCTTAATGCGCTTTATTCAAAGTAAACGCCATTATATCTTTAGACGGTAATACACCAGTTTATAAATTTCAAAGAGAAGCCAATACATATTTTAGTCTGTCTCGGTGTGATTTTATTATCAGCCATTCACAAAAAGGTTGTGAATTGTGACATGCACTACGCAGAAAATAGGATGAAAGCAAATCACGTTATTAAACGAGCGTACTAGTGCATCCAAATAAAAGAAAATTTACAGACGGCAAAACAATACACAATTAAGACAACAATCACACCGTAAGAATGCTATTGGATCATGTGAAAGCTTTAATCCGTATTAAAGCTTTCACATGATCCAATAGCTTTCAAAATAAAACAAAAATATTTCAAAATTTGTAAGATGCTTACCATACGCGACATTCCGCAGATTTCAACAAATTTTTAAAATGGGGGAGCGCTTTTCGAGAAAGCTCGAGATCCAAAACGCAAGTAGACATTTCAAAAACGAAATGAAAAACTTGCTTGAACTAATCTATCTACAAACTCGGAAACATCGGAAATGACCAGTAGAGAATAACAATATTTGACCCCGCGGGTTGCAAAAAAAATGAAAATTTAACCGCCAAAACTACCCTACGATTACGATTCGCAAAACAGCCATGCGGCCTGCACTTCGCACGCAACGCACCATAGATAAAAAACATACAACCACGCCATAGATAAAAGACAAACAACAATGCACTCCAATAAATGACTTTTTAATAAAAAAAATATATTTTAAGTGTAGTCCTTATCTATGGTGTAGTCGTAATTTATTTTAGTTACCTTATAACAATTATGCTAGAATAAGGCGGCACTATACTCAAGTGTCGCGTCTAATTAATTTGAAGCATTTAACTTCCCAGTAAATTGTTTAGATGATTTTTTATCATAATTTTTTACCTTTCCAATTCATGTATTAATATAAAACACGGATGATGTTTATTAGAATAAGGTATTTAGTAAAAGTGTCAAAGCGGTCAGCGCTGATGCACTTGCAGTAGTAGATTAGGCGGTCTAGCCGCATGTTGAGTACTTAAGAGTATCGTAGACTCTAAGGAAATGGAAAAAAAAAAATTATACACAATACATACATAAAAGAATACGTATATTATCATTGATTAATTTGGCAATTACTTCGTGGTATAACATTTTAATTTTAAAATATATACATTTTATTTTGACTTTGCACTACTATTAGTTTTGAAAAGAGCAATCCGTCCCATCTACAGTATTATTATAATCACTAGCAGATATACATATATGAATATTATTAAGGATCGATAGTTTGTCTTAATTATGGCAAATAATATTCAGTTTTAAATACTAATTAAATATATTAATTAGAAAGATATAAAATCAATTATATAAATTATTAAGGAAAACACATTCTTATTGTGAAGTTGTAATTATTCAGAACATAGGTCTGTGATATTTTAAATACTAAATTAATGTATTAATTATAAATATATACATATAAAATCAATTTTGTCGAAAAATATTGTTTTTGCGTCACCGAGATTCGAATCTGGATCTCTATTTCCAATCCGGGGAAGTGTACTACCTTTGTGCTATAACGCCAGTATTTTTCTTGACAAATTTTCGAACCTATATGTTACATTTTTCAAATTAATACACCTATCGTTCCATTATTTGAAAGCCATCTACATTATTTTTACAGAATCTCAAATACCTTTGAGTAAACCGATTGCAGACGCCAGAATTCTCGCTCTCCGTGGCTTCTCTCCGATGAGAATAAACATGTTCGGATAAAAATGGTTTTCACCCGAACACCAACCAATTTTCGCACATATTTAATGGAAGATGTATAGAAATATAAATATGGAGAATTGGTGAACGTTATATGTATATATAACGATATATATAAAGTGATCGCTTAAGCCAGCCGAAGACAGGTCGTAAGCCCTGTAATTTCCCCCAAATTTCTATATATCTTCCATTAAATATATTAAAAATAGCTTCGTCTCTAAGAGATATCTGATATTTATTTATTTTAATTTGTTCGCCTTGCAGATAGGCCACTTTGCCGCTGTGCGACTTATTTCTTCTGTTATTGTTGTGTTGAATGGTAACTTTGCTTTAGTCTGTGAACCTGAACAAGATTACCCCCAAATGCAGTGGAAACCAGATATTATAATCACGGATAATTTTATCAATCAGTTATTGTTATCATAACTAGTCGGTCCCAAAACCCAGTACATATATGAAATTTCTTTAAAATAATCCGCCTATTATAATTAAACTTCGACTATTTTAACAAAATACGTAAATTTTTACAAAATGATCCTTTGTTCGAATCTTTCTAAACATACTCGGGGATCAGGTCGGCAGTTAAATGAAAAAGATGTAAATTTGCTTGTTGATGTTTATTGAGATGGATAGATCGAACAAGGAAGACAGATAAAATGAATACAGTGAAGAAATGCAGAAAAGTAGAAGGTGTGCGTGTATTATGAAGTGAATCGGCGGTCTCACTAGGCGCACGTGGGCCAGCAAGACCGCCGTTGTGAAGCGATGAAACCAGAGAGACTGCTTGGCGATGAAGGATTGAGCCAGACCTGTAGCAGCAGCCGGCAGCGCTATCGCTAGCGTCGATGCCGGCTGAGATGGCGGTGAATTTGAATTCTGATCCCTACCCGATGTACCCGACAATAACATAGATAACGATATTGAAGTGGTAGCTACAATGACTTTATCAGAAATATTATGTAAATAAATTACTGATGATGACTGTAAATTATCAAAAGAGAGTGACTTTAACATCCACATAGAAGAAAAATAAATTTTAAAAACACTATGAATATAAGGATTACATTAAATAATATAGTTCTAAATAAACAGTTGATAATTTAATTATTAACACATTCTTATTATGAAGTCGTAATTATTCAGAACAGACGGTCTGTGATATTTTAAATACTAATTAAATGTATTCATTAGAAATATATACATATAAAATCAATTCTAACGAAAAATATTGTTAATGCTACCGGGATTCGAATTTTCAACCATTCAAAATAGATGGCTTTCAAATAATGGAACGATAAATGTATTCATTCAAAAAGTGTAATATATAGGTTCAAAAATTTGTCGTCAAAAGTACTGTCGCTGTAGCATAGTTGGTAATGCACCTTCCCCGGATTGGAAAAGAGATACAGGTTCGAATCCCGGTAGCGAAAGAACATTTTTTTTCGATAAAATTAATTATATATATATATCTTTCTAATTAATACATTTAATTAGTATTGATAATTTAATTATATTATTTTTCAATAAATTGTGTTCAATAGTTATATTTTTAATCTTTTGGTTAAAATTATCAGCCGGCTATTGTTATCAAAAATTACAGGTCCCATAGTCATCACAAAAGCGGATTCCACTGCACATACGTGATGTTCTAGCGAAAATGGTTCTAGAACCACTTTTTTTAAATTTATCGTTCATTCTAGAAAAACGTGTAGGCGTCAATCAATCGCCTTCTGTGTCGCCCGCACCACATGTTGACGAGCGCAGCGGTGCTGAATATCATTGTTTTCCCCTACGGAGATATATAATGTGATTTCTGGACCTCAGTCTTGTTCCAGCTTCCAATCAAGATGGCCACCTTAGCCAGCATGCTGCCGTCAGGTAGGGATTTTATATTAATTCTATTAAATGGTTGACCATCCGTTTGGCTGCTTGAAGGACGTAGTGTCAACAGTAATTATTATAAATCATTTTTGTAATTTTATAATCATTAGTTTTTTTTAATTGCTTTAAACTAAATTGTAAAAATACACATTTGAAATATGATAACAAAAAATATTTCGAAAATTGTTAATTATAAAAATGATAATAAATATATAAATTAACAAGATTGAAGAAAAATGTTAAAAATTATTTAATCGCCACCACTAAAATATTCTAAAATACATACTTCAGTCTGTACGTCGGTCACACTTTTAATTTAGTAAGCGTATTTCGATTAATCGTAATCGTGCACTCATCTGTCACTTGACTGGATATGAAAAAATATTGCTCTCTGGATGTTAAATTGTTCAAAAATGTAAATGAATCAATCGGTCCAACTTGTCATAATTTGAAATATCGATCACGAATTTAAAAAAAATCGTCGGTAAAATTCCTAGATCTTGCGTTTACATATACGTTTTGGTCGTGACTCCAAATAAAATTCAGTACAACAACAACAAAAAAACGCGTCACTCTCCACCCCTGCATAGAAAATGTTTTTCTCCCTGGTCGCCAGCGTGACACGAAGGGATGCTAATGATGTACAAAACTGATAAGGCGTGAAGATAGACGTTTACAAATATCTCAATCTCTTTATTAATACAAGCTCGTTACAGAGTTCACCAGGGGCGACTATTTTTCAAACAAACATTAAAATTTGAAGTTTAGTACGTATAAATAGTACGGGAGGTGGCTCGCAAAGACAGAGGAAATACATAAAAATATTACGAAATTTTTTAACGCAGACTTCGTGACAAATTTACTGGGATAATAATAAGATAAGTAATTAAATGGTTCGCCATTTAAACCATAGCCAACACGTATGTGGACATCATACTATGTTAGCAAAGAAACAATATTTTATCAGCAAGTAAACACATCTTTAATAAGCATAAAAATTAATGCGTTTTCAAAATAAATGAGACATACGTGAGATGACAGATGCTCAATATATTTATCAGCCGTACGTAATACGATTTCGCGGATTTACGTACTGTTGTTGAGTATATAAAAGAGAAAACATTGAAGTAATCCTTATCTATGAAGTAATCTTATCCTATAGATATTAAAACACGTTTGTTTTCGCCTTACTCATAGACCTGACCGTTTAATCAATACATCTATAATGACACTGCGTCCTAGACGTCCAGAAAGTCATAGAAATAGACGGGGAAACGTAATATTATTATGGATGGTAATGAAACAAAGTTATTACTCGGTCAGCAGGATTGTAAAATTAATCCGCAACAAAATAATATAAGGTTAGATTAGATTAGCAGAATAAAATAAATTTCACAGCTTGCTAAAGAGTTTATTTAATCTCACTTTGTCTCTTTATTACTAATATTGCAGCAAATGTGTTTGATTAGTTTATAGAAATAACTTTAGAGTTGCCCACAATGACATTATTTGCTGCTCAATCTTGTTCTATTTGCTGACCACAATTGACGGCTCAACTGACTATAATAGTCAGCAGAAAAAAAAAAATTGTGCTAACCAAAACATTAATATTATGCTGGCCGTTTAAATGATTAAACCGTTGAATAAAACTGATTTTAAACGTACATTTCAAACATCTTATTTAATACACATTGAATGCTTCAATTAGAAAGATATACGTACAGATAAACACAATTTATCGAAAGCAAATGTTACCTGCCGCCGGGATTTGAACACTGCCAGTCTCGTAACTAGACGACAAATTTTTAACCTATATGTTGCAGCTATTTCAAATTGATACATCTTACATTTCATTTATTTATCTATCACATTTTTTATTGCGAATACCTTAGAGAAATATTCGGTAGGAGACGCCAGAGATTTTTCAATTTCACTTTATTAAATTATTGGATGTACTTTTAAAGAGATATATATTTTAAAGAGAATACATTATTATTTGTGAAGTTGTAATTTTTTCAG
This sequence comes from Eubasilissa regina, assembly GCA_022840565.1. Lineage (NCBI taxonomy): Eukaryota > Metazoa > Arthropoda > Insecta > Trichoptera > Phryganeidae > Eubasilissa > Eubasilissa regina. The sequence goes on from JAINEB010000010.1 coordinate 7,957,946, forward strand.
AACATAGTTCTGTAATATTTAATACAAATATTTCAATCAGATCCTAAAATGCGTTTAATATGTATTAAATTACAACTTCACAAATAATAATGTGTTCTCTTTAAAACATCTTACTTAACATCACATTCTGTGTTCCCTGTTTTCCGAACTTTCAGCCGGTCTTTCATCTTAATGTTGGCAATATTGTATTAATTACATTTTTATTGTGAATAAATATAAAATATTAAAATATTTTGTTTTTAAAAACATTTCTATTATAAGTTCAGAATCAAAAGTTTACTAACCATTTGAATACGGTCACGCTAAAATGAACCCGATATGGTTATCTCGTTCGGAGATAATATATAATATTTTAACTGGTCATTTTTTTGATCCGCACTCGTCGGATTCGTATTTCAAAGGAAATTAACTAACTGAAATTATCAATTTACTTATAAGTTTATTTACAAAGAAAGCGTCAGCCACAATGCTGCTATTTTATTTATTCATATTCGATTCTATTTGTTTTTGATTAACATATATACACTATTAAACTGGTATAAATAGACAACAAATTTTTAACAGAAACGTCAGTTATTGAATTCGAATTCAACGACACTGGCGCTAAAAAAAATTAACAGCCGCTAAAATTTAGCGATATACTAAGGCAATTATAAAGAAGTTATTGATTGGAAATATTCAAAGAGGTTAACCCTTCCCAAACAATGCAGTAACACAGGTCTACATCATAATTAAACCTGTAATATTTCTGCAAATACATGCAACATAAAATTCATATTTTAGATGATCTTGAAGAAAATATAAGCGCTTAGGAATGACTAGTGAAAAACCAATTATGAAAAGGGAATCGTACAAAAAAAATTATTTTTTCCATTCAATCCGTCGTTAAATTAATACGTTGGTAAAAATACAATTTGTAATATGAAAGACAGAGACCACACACTATTTTCACAGTGAAAAGAACAACAAACATAATTGTCTCTTTCTCACTGATAAATGAAGAGAGATAAAAAGGAAAGACACGTTGTATACGACATAATCAATGCTCTGTATTATGTTATTAATAATTTTTTCAAAAATGAATGCTTAATATTTAGAACAAATTCGTGCCACTAAAGCCATTTAAGCTAATAAAAACATTTTTTCTAACAGTTATTTACGGTAACACGAGTTGACAGCGTGGCTGCGTTCGGGTATTTTATATCATGGTATGGTAAAGGTTAAAATCTTATTAATTCTGTTATCTGTCATCTGTCAAGTTGAAGGTCACAACACACTATAAACAATCATTAGTGATTAGACTGACACATTATGTTGTTAAATTACGATGTTATTGAAACATTGTTGGTAATATTAATCCTTGTGTCTGTCAAGTTGAAGGCCAAACGTTGTCTAACGTATGTAGATTCAATTTAAATGTTGTGTTTCTGGTTGTTACACAATCATCTTATAAGTTACGATCTGACTCAGATGGAATCAGAAAAGAATTTGTAAAAATTAAAAATGCTTTTGTCTAAAGTTTAATATAAAAATAGGTACCTACGCCGCGTGATAAATAATTTGACTAGTATACAATGTAAAAAAGTGTTTTATTATAAAAATTTTATATGAATTTTCATATATTTTAAGCGGCAGAATTTTTTTTTTGCTTTATTGAAAAAAAACTCTCTTAAAAATGTACTAGAACAACTCAAAATTTCCTATTTGTTAGTTAAGCTTTGTCTTACGTGTGGCCACTATACCAACAATCATATCAAATGTTTGTTTTATATATCCCGTGTCTACGAATGCGATGTTTAAGAGATTTTCAGCGTTTGCAGTCCCCGTGTCTCGGAGATCCGTCTCGCGCTTCACTTCAAGCTCGTTGTGTGGCAAACGAAAAATGTCATTGACATTTGTCAGTTGGGTGATTTTGAATTACCCCAGCAGCAGTTAATATTTAATGACTTATATTTAATATAATACTAGCTTACCCGCACAGCTGCCGCCCGGCAGCAGACGTATCAGAGACGCAGTACTCTGTTGTCAATTTGTAGAAAAAAAAATCTTAACACACTTAATAATACTATAAAAAGTGTTTTGATAGGAAAATAAGAAGAAGAAGAAGGAATAATTCATCTTTTTAAATACATTACGTATTCACCTATTTGTAGAATTTTCAAAACTAAAATCGCACTCAAACTAACCAATATAATCAAGTGTTGCTGACACCAGAAATAGAGGGCGTCCGTTGAAGACTTGGCACGATCAGGTAAACCAGTTAACGGAGGATGGTTCTTAAGCCTCGAGGATGTTATTAAAATTTCTATAATTTTTATAATTTCTATAATTTTAAAAATTTCTATAATTATTATATTTTCTATAATTTTAAAAATTTATATAATTGTAAAAATTTCTATAATTGTAAAAATTTATATAATTGTAAAAATTTCTATAATTGTAAAAATTTCTATAATTGTAAAAATTTCTATAATTGTAAAAATTTCAATAATTGTAAAAATTTCTATAATTTTAAAATTTTCTATAAGTTTAAAAATTTCTATAATTTTTATAATTTCTATAAGTTTAAAAATTTCTATAAGTTTTAAAATTTTCTATAAGTTTAAAAATTTCTATAATTTTTATAATTTCTATAAGTTTAAAAATTTCTATAAGTTTAAAAATTTCTATAAGTTTAAAAATTTCTATAAGTTTAAAAATTTCTATAAGTTTAAAAATTTCTATAATTTTAAAAATTTCTATAAGTTTTATAATTTCTATAAGTTTAAAAATTTCTATAAGTTTTATAATTTCTATAAGTTTAAAAATTTCTATAAGTTTAAAAATTTCTATAAGTTTTAAAATTTCTATAAGTTTTATAATTTCTATAAGTTTAAAAATTTCTATAAGTTTTAAAATTTCTACAAGTTTTAAAATTTCTATAAGTTTAAAAATTTCTATAAGTTTAAAAATTTCTATAAGTTTAAAAATTTCTATAATTGTAAAAATTTCTATAATTGTAAAAATTTCTATAATTGTAAAAATTTCTATAAGTTTTAAAATTTCTATAAGTTTAAAAATTTCTATAAGTTTAAAAATTTCTATAAGTTTAAAAATTTCTATAAGTTTAAAAATTTCTATAAGTTTAAAAATTTCTATGTTTAAAAATTTCTATAAGTTTAAAAATTTCTATAAGTTTAAAAATTTCTATAAGTTTAATAATTTCTATAAGTTTAAAAATTTCTATAAGTTTAAAAATTTCTATAAATTTAAAAATTTCTATAAGTTTAAAAATTTCTTTAATTGTAAAAATTTCTATAATTGTAAAAATTTCTATAATTTTAAAAATTTCTATAAGTTAAAAAATTTCTATAAGTTTAAAAATTTCTATAAGTTTAAAAATTTCTATAAGTTTAAAAATTTCTATAAGTTTTATAATTTCTATAAGTTTAAAAATTTCTATAAGTTTAAAAATTTCTATAAGTTTAATAATTTCTATAAGTTTAAAAATTTCTATAAGTTTAAAAATTTCTATAAATTTAAAAATTTCTATAAGTTTAAAAATTTCTTTAATTGTAAAAATTTCTATAATTGTAAAAATTTCTATAAATTTAAAAATTTCTATAAGTTTAAAAATTTCTATAAGTTTAAAAATTTCTATAAGTTTAAAAATTTCTATAAGTTTAAAAATTTCTATAAGTTTAAAAATTTCTATAATTTTAAAAATTTCTATAAGTTTTATAATTTTTATAAGTTTAAAAATTTCTATAAGTTTTATAATTTCTATAAGTTTAAAAATTTCTATAAGTTTAAAAATTTCTATAAGTTTTTAAATTTCTATAAGTTTTATAATTTCTATAAGTTTAAAAATTTCTATAAATTTAAAAATTTCTATAAGTTTAAAAATTTCTTTAATTGTAAAAATTTCTATAATTGTAAAAATTTCTATAAATTTAAAAATTTCTAAGTTTAAAAATTTCTATAAGTTTAAAAATTTCTATAAGTTTAAAAATTTCTATAAGTTTAAAAATTTCTATAAGTTTAAAAATTTCTATAATTGTAAAAATTTCTATAAGTTTTAAAATTTCTATAAGTTTAAAAATTTCTATAAGTAAAAAATTTCTATAAGTTTAAAAATTTCTATAAGTTTAAAAATTTCTATAATTGTAAAAATTTCTATAATTGTCAAAATTTCTATAATTGTAAAAATTTCTATAAGTTTAAAAATTTCTATAAGTTTTAAAATTTCTATAAGTTTAAAATTTTCTATAAGTTTAAAAATTTCCATAAGTTTAAAAATTTCTATAAGTTTTAAAATTTCTATAAGTTTAAAAATTTCTATAAGTTTAAAAATTTCTATAATTGTAAAAATTTCTATAATTGTAAAAATTTCTATAAGTTTAAAAATTTCTATAAGTTTAAAAATTTCTATAAGTTTAAAAATTTCTATAATTGTAAAAATTTCTATAAGTTTTAAAATTTATATAAGTTTAAAAATTTCTAAGTTTAAAAATTTCTATAATTGTAAAAATTTCTATAATTGTAAAAATTTCTATAAGTTTAAAAATTTCTATAAGTTTAAAAATTTCTATAAGTTTAAAATTTTCTATAAGTTTAAAAATTTCCATAAGTTTAAAAATTTCTATAAGTTTAAAAATTTCTATAAGTTTTAAAATTTCTATAAGTTTAAAATTTTCTATAAGTTTAAAAATTTCCATAAGTTTAAAAATTTCTATAAGTTTTAAAATTTCTATAAGTTTAAAAATTTCTATAATTGTAAAAATTTCTATAATTGTAAAAATTTCTATAAGTTTAAAAATTTCTATAAGTTTAAAAATTTTTATAAGTTTAAAAATTTCTATAATTGTAAAAATTTCTATAATTGTAAAAATTTCTATAATTGTAAAAATTTCTATAATTGTAAAAATTTCTATAAGTTTTAAAATTTATATAAGTTTAAAAATTTCTATAATTTTAAAATTTTCTATAAGTTTAAAATTTTCTATAAGTTTAAAAATTTCCATAAGTTTAAAAATTTCTATAAGTTTTATAATTTCTATAAGTTTAAAAATTTCTATAAGTTTAAAAATTTCTATAAGTTTAAAAATTTCTATAAGTTTAAAAATTTCTATAAGTTTTAAAATTTCTATAAGTTTAAAAATTTCTATCAGTTTAAAAATTTCTATCAGTTTAAAAATTTCTATAAGTTTAAAAATTTCTATAAGTTTTAAAATTTCTATAAGTTTAAAATTTTCTATAAGTTTAAAAATTTCCATAAGTTTAAAAATTTCTATAAGTTTTAAAATTTCTATAAGTTTAAAAATTTCTATAATTCTATAATTCGAAACCTCGACAATCGGTTTGCTTGTATGAGAAGATGTATGAGTGTGAATGAGGCGAGAATTGTGTGTCAGGACAGAAGAGTATGGCGCTCTATCCTCTCTGCCTATCCTTGCGGGGAAACGGCGTGATGGTAAGTAAGTAAGTAAGCAGTTGATACTGTTGGATTAATCGAGTGTTTATGACACCTGAAATAGAGGACGTCCGCGAATGACTTGGCACGATCAGGTAAACCAGTTAACGAAGGATGGTTCTGTTAGGAGCCTCAACCATCGGCGAGCTTGTATGAGAAGATGTATGAGTGTGAATGAGGCGAGAATTGTGTCAGGACAGAAGAGTATGGCGCTCTATCTTCTCTGCTTACCCCCGCGGAGAAACGGTGTGATGGTAAGTAATAATAAGAAAAATATGTATTAAACGTCTTAAAAGAAAGTATGCGCCAGTTAATAGACAATATAAAAACGCGGGCCATCGCGGAAATATTTAAAAATAATTATCGCTTTTAAACTCGCAGAGTTGTGAGCGAAAATGTAAAAGTTAGGCTAAATTAAAAAAAAAATAGCAAGAAATTCACTAAACTTAAACGGTTGTAACAAATAGAGGAGATGAGGAAGAAAAAAGTGTCAAGGGGAAAAAGTTTATGTCATTCTTCAGCTATCTGGCAAAATTCAAAAATACCCAAATGGCTGGCAGGCTCGCGAGATACAGCAATTACCGTGTGTGACGGATATTGTTACAACGCGACATACAAACAACACGGAATATAGCTTACGACTTTAATAATAAGTAGAAAGATAGATAATAAAACCCCTTGCCGTAAAACTGTTCTACAGATTTGAAAATATACATAATTATAATATAACTATGTTTACGCGTTTTATACTTCGATGGGTAAGCCTGGTATTATAGTTTGAAAATGTGCATTCCATTTATGTAAATTTAAAATAAAAGCGAAACTTCTGTTTAGAGACGTTTTCGGAGTCGGTCATATATTTTACGGCGGTGATATATAAAAACATTTTGTATTGTATTTTTCGAATTATTGGTTGTGATATAGTTTTGGAGGTTGGCCTGCCGAGTTTTCAGAAGATTCGAGACAGCAGAGAGAGAGACCGTCGGTAGAAGAAACGGCGTATAACAACCCAGTTTCGCTAAGGTTGGTGACTTTTCATTTACATAGGTTTGATAGGTACACAAAAGTGATAATGCCTTTTTCACATTTATATAGTAAGGCAAGTAAAAATTGGCGGGTTAGACTTGTAGGGATTGTAGTTGTTAAATATGATTGACTGTGATTTATCACAAGGTTTTGTGGATGTGAGACTGAAGCGTCTATCATCTTCTAGTCTCACGCGTGTTAGTTGTATGTTGCAGTGTATACGGTGTGCGCGAATGTGGTTGAACACTGAAGTGACTCGCTTGAGATACGGATGAAAGAAAGGCCTGCGGAGAAGTGGTCGCTGGCTTCGTGGACAGTGTCCATCACAATGTAGTATGTCTGCTGATTGGTCGGTTTGGTTTCAGCCCTATATGGTTGTTAAGTGAGTCCCTATATGGCCATGTCTGTAGGGCGCGTGCAGGGTCACCACAGACAATGTTCTCTCTAAGGTGTGCAGGTGTGCGTACGCTCACGATTGAGTATCATAGCGCACACAATTGTAACAACACTTCGTATTCATGCGAAGACGAAGTATCGAAAGTTAACGACCATGTTGTATGGTGTTGATTTACCCTGTAAAAGATCACCAACATTTTGAACATTGAACCACTTTCTGAGGTACATACACAAAATAATCTCTTTCTACCTACACAACTAGCTCTGCTGCCTTCTATCTTCCATTCACTTGACTTATTTATGCATCACATCTTCATAAGTAATGTCAATGATCAACCCAGATCCTACCAGTTGCCTTATACTGGAATGGTGATGTCAAAATGATGGACTCCATTTCATAGGGCTATATTTCCTAAATTATACATTGCATATGAATGATTTACATAACAATTGATAGAGGAAGTCCAAAAGTTTCAAATCTAATTGCTAGATTGCTCATAGTTGCGCAAACGACCACTGGAGTGCTCTACAAAGTTCAGTTCTGGCCTCCGAGGTCTCCTGATCTCACGCCCTATGATATTTTCTTGTGGGAATTCATAAAAGAAACAGTGTATGTACCACCTCTACCAAAAAGGTTATCTCATCGACCTCTACTAACAACTCTGGCCGACCTGGGGAACTCAGCAACACAAGACATGCTTCATCGGGTGTGGAACCAGTTCAGTTATCGATTAGATGTTTATCGTGTAGCCAAAGGGGTCACATTGAACATTTATAAACTTTATTGTGAGTATTAATCAAATGTAATTTACTTTATATTTGTCACTCGCAGTTTGAAATAAAGAGTTCATTTTGAATAACCCTGTACACTGCGAGCTAATGATCTCACGTGGACCATTTTTTTAAATATCTAATTGTAATTTTATTATTATAAAAAAAGGATGGCTCTTTTCATTGAATTTGCTGATTATATTTTCACTGCAATAATGACTATTTCATATGATATTTATAACATCTAATTACTCATCTAAAAAATAGTTACAGTATATTGTGATGGCTGTACGTAGTGTATATGTGTAGAGTACATAATGTGAGAGCCTATTGTGGTGAATGGTTGATTTTTTTACTCGGGGCCACTGACGAATCTGTTGCTAGAATAATTTTTATTATTATTATAATATAATAGTACATAGATTTGTTTAATGTTAACATATTTTATGGATAGGGAATGAAACAATATTAATAACATTTTAATAATAATAATGACTCGATGCCCTTCATCAGCTGAAACTAGTAAGGTGAAGAAAATAAATAAATACACACTGCGCGCGGTATACACAACCGATACCATGCGTCAACTGCGTTGTTGCATTACTATCTAGCGTGAAGCGGTCATATAATTGTGTATTTCTCGCATAGATAGCGCTCATGCACATATTGATGTGTCCACAAACAACACACATTTTTATGAAATTTTTTAAATGTTCACTATAATATCAACCCAATATACCCAATGATTTTAGACTTCAGCTTATTAAAAATGAAATGTGGGCTGCATCCTCACTGTGTACCTACTCTCAGCACTCAGCAGTAAAACACAGTCGTTTCTGATTTGACCATGTTTTGAAATAGATCGTGATCAATGGTGTAACTATGCCAATGCAGTTCATCGGGGCCCACGTTAGATAGGTGCCCAAAAAGTTCGCGCCCTATAATACATTTTTGGTTATATTTTTGACAGTGTCCATACTTTTCCCGGCGTTAAGGGCGTACTTTGTCCAGTTTGAAATAATAAAATGGTCTATAACTGAATAATAAAAACTCACATTTTCGTAAAAAACGCGAAAAATTGAGTTATTATTAACAGTGGCGTCTTAATAGTGTCTTACTAGAAAGAAATTGATTTGTAAAATGCATAAAATCGTTTTTTCCATTAAAGTGTCGGATTAGGGACCAGACTATCGCTAAACTAAAAATCGCCTTGAAGCGAAGCAAGTATTTTTTAAATTGCAAGTACATATACCTATATATGCCTGAAAACACTAATGTTATATTTATGAAAATGTGAATATTATATAGGATTAGATACTAATTATGTTCTTACTATTTCATAGATAAACCACGCAGTACTAATATTCGTATATCTTTATTCCGTTTTGCATTAGGGACCAATTTTGTAGTTACACTGACTCGGCAGCAAAACATAGTATGCAGTCGTTTCCAACTTGACCAACTTTTAAAATAGTTCGTGATGTAAAGCAATCGTAATTCTAGGAATAACTATTTACTACATAAAATCAAACAAAACAAATTAAATTAATTATTTATGGAAGGCACCTTCAATGCATATTTACTGTGTATGTTTAGGTTGGTACGCGGCATTACAAAGATACATCACAACGTGAATTAGTTCCTAGAAATATTTTAAGAGAAAATAACAAGGTAATAATAACAATTATCTTCATAAAGCGAAATTGCTTATAGATTTATTCAATATATACCTAATGATAATATGTAAGTAGTAGTAGTATATATATGTAGTATATGAGTTTTAACTTCATAAAGTTTTGTCAGATAACTTCGTTTCAGATCTACTTGGAAACTGTAAATTTTGAAATATTACCATTTTGGGTAGAATTCAATAGAAATTGCAGAGTCTCAAGACGCAACATCATTACATTACACATACATAACTCCCGTAGAATTTATTAGATTTCGGTCAAATATTTCAGTGAAATTGATCGGCTATCTTTGTTAATCTGTCAGAACCGCCATTTTGTTTCAAAATGGCGACAGTTCTTGGATTTAGAGAAAAACAGAAGGACTTTTGTTTTTTCACAAAAATATAATTGCAATCTGAATGAGTCACGCAAATCGGAGTTGAGAAAGGTCCCGCTTTTTATGGACCCCCGAATCACAGATGAATAGTGAAAATAAAGCAAAAATGCAAATGGAAAAAAACATGGACTAGAAACACTGCTCTAGTTCAAAAAATACTGGCAGATCCGGTTATGCTCGGTTGCCGTCGGGTATTCATGACTTTGTATGCTCTGGGTCTTTGTCGGGTCGGCTCGGAGAGCTCTAGGCTATATGATAGTTGAACACAAAACATCCTACCTCTATATCTGTGTTGCTATTCGAAGTTCACATTCTCAAGACACGGGGCCCACAAAACATCCAGAGGAACGAGCCCCTGCACCATAAATATGCCCCTGATGAGATCGCTCGTACAGACGTACATCAAACTATTATACTACCGGTAGGATTCCGCGGACGCGGCATCAAACTTACAATGATAGCTAAGGTCAGGCAGCAAACAATGAAAAAAACAAAAAATAATAGTGTATTGTGGTTTAGCAATTAATTATCTGATCGCTGTGTAGCGACAAGAAACAAAAAAAAGATAATGTAAATTAGTGTCACGTAGTTTAGAAACATTTTATAATCAAGAAGCACTCGACCATAAGGTCACGGCCGCTACTAGTTTAACGTTGACACCAATGCGGTAATAAAATTGTTATTTAACAGATTACTGCACACGGCACAGGTCAACAGCGTGAGTATAAAGAACTAGTTCATTGAAGTACTTCGTACATTGTGGATCCATCGCTAATATCAAATTGGTAGAGCACTCGCTTAGCATGTCTAAAGTAGCGGGTTCGACGCTCGGTGCTTCCCTAAATCTTTCTGATTCCAAAAAGAAAGTAATCATCAAGACTTTCGTGAATTTTGAGTAGTTTAAAATCCAATAGGATTGTAAACTAATGCGTACGATGCGCTCGACCGCACTCTTTATCAAAACTAAACATTTAAACTACAGTTTTCTACAATGTCAAAAAGCTTTCAGTTTTTCCAAAAATTCGCCGGCATTATTTTAATAAAATATTGTTTAGCGACATCTTACGCTGAATAGTGAAAATAAATTCACATTGCTGATTATTCACGTTATAATCGTCGGTGGTTATAAGTAATCAATGTTAATTAACTCAAAGATGAAAGGGAGACTTAATATTTTGCAACATAAAACACAATTTGAATCCGGTCCGCTTATTATAAATAAAATAATAATTATATTTCCGTTTCTCAGGTAAATTTGATTGGGTTACAAATCCTCTGAAATCATTATTTTGTACAATTAAAATATTACAAAGCTTTATAATTTTAAACTGAGCATAAAGGAAACAGTTTATTTTACTAGATTTTTTTCCAAGGACGAAATAAACGATGCAGTACCAATTTAGGAGATTAAAATTCCAAAAGCCATCAATAAGTATGAATCGAGGACACTGAAATTTATTCTTCCAACTTTAAATAATAAATTGGCAGTGTCCTTATACGTTTGTGAGTCAACTTCAAATGTTGATAACAGTGTATTATGTATTAATACGATTTTAAGAAATTCATTTTAAGTGTATTTATGAACTTGCAGTCAAGTATTGTGGGTTTAGTTTTTATAATCACGTAAAAATTAATAAAAAAAAGTATCAGGTCTTGCATCTCATGAGACAAGGAAATCGGGGCCCTGGAAAAAAAAGAACCTGAGACAATAATTGTTCAATGATTTTTAGTGAAACTTTATGTAATTCCATGTTTAGTGAAGTCGTAATTATTCAGAACATAGGCCTGTGATATTTTAAATACTAATTAAATGTATTCATTAGAAAGATATACATATAAAATCAATTTTATCGAAAAATATTGTTGTTGCGCTACCAGGATTCGAACCTGGATCTCTTTTCAAACCGGGGAAGGTGCATAATCAACTATGCTACAGCGACACTATAACGATATTTCAAAAATTTGTCGTCAAAAATACTGTCGGTGTAGCATAGTTGGTAATGCACCTTCCACGGATTGGAAAAAAGATCCAGGTTCGAATCCCGGTAGCGCAATAACAATTGATTTTATATGTATATCTTTCTAACTAACACATTTAATTAGTATATAAAATATCACAGAGCTATGTTCTGAATAATTACAACTTCACAATAAGAATGTGTTCTGCTTAATAATATATATTATTGATTCCCGAAAACGTTCTAATGTTTAAGAAAATAAAAAGTACAATGGAATAAACAGTGTTTCAACTCAATATACAAAATAAACTAAGATAATAGTTTGGTAGTTGGTCTACTGTTGAGTTTTTCCGGGCCGCAGTAAACAGTGATGATATCCAACGTCTGTTAAAAGGATAAGACACGAGAAAAAGAAGAGAAAAAACTATTACTTAAAACTGAATTTCGCTTGTTTTTCAGAGAATTTTTATTTTAGAAATCCTAGATGGAAGCATAATGTTTTATCGACATAATAATAATATAAACATTTTTGAATTTACAAAATAAACTGTTAAAACGATCATTTAGCTTTTTGGCTGCCACAGCAGTTGATTGGAATTTTGTGTGCAATCGATCGAATGGTTATGTAAAAGGATTTCGCCTACGTAAACATCATACAATTCCGAATATTTTACTGGCACGGAGCCACCATACTTTTTTATAAGTAACATTATTATGCGTCTCTGTGAGTCAAACGATTTACCAGGAAAAATATTTTGTTTCACCAACTTGAAGCGTGCAAGTTATCTCATATTACATACATACGATTTATCTTTTTCGTCATCACCCAACTGACTGTCCCAACTAAATTATTATTTCAAAGATTATTAGATATCAAAGATAAATTAGATTGCAGTCTGTAGATTATTCTACTACATGTGCATTTGATGGTCTAAATATTTGCAGACTCGACGAAACCAATCAGTTGCTATTCGCTATCATGACGTGCAAGTCTGACACGCAAATCACATGACATCAGCCATAAAATTGTCGTACCGCCGACATTAGTCGTACCGCTTCTAACGATTTTGAAATAATTCAATCGATTATCCGTTCAGAGGTCTAGTATGCGTTTTTTACACGAAATACATCGAATCACTAAATATGAAATATGAACGCGTGCAATCACGCAAATGACCATCACTTTCTCATCTATGGTGTCCGCGAAAGCCTAACAGTACAAGTACCTTCTCATACACTGCAAAATTGATTTCATAGATATGAGATGTACTGCAATGAAGGGGGTGGAGTTATTTGATTAATTATGTTAATCATTTATTAAGGTTATTATGCTCTTAATCGTTCGCTAGAGCAACTCCCCGCACTCTGATAAAATGGACATATCCACCAGGAGCACACTTTTATATATACATACTATGGTTATAAGAACATTGGGCAGATGGAATTAGAAAAAAACATGGAAGGCACACAAATTAGATATTTATTTAGGAACTATGAATGGGCAGGTGTCCGATCTTACTCTAACCTAGACTAAATTAATCCGCGATGGAGCGTCGAGGTCTCTTCCAGGGACCTCGGTCTTTGGCCGGGCGATGTGGCATTACTGACGACTGCTCCTGTTGGCTGGGCGGTTACGCCTCGGTTGACACGGTGACGGGCAAGACGGCTGGGTGCTCGGGGTTACTTCGACTTGCGCTTCTGAGCTGATATGGTGTCTAGTTTTTTCCGTGGCAGATCTCCAGACCTTCGGACGTGTTCAACTCTCACATGGCCGATTAATAGACTCGCTTTCAACTCTCAAATGTGGCGGACCGCTTTCAAGTTCAACGACGGACATCCTGCTCCAGGTTCTGTGTCGGATTCTTCTAATTCACATCCTGTGACGAACTCCTTCTTTTCGCATCCTGTGACGAACTCACGACTCTGTTTACTGCTCCCTAACTGATTGTCAACGGGTAATTGCTGACACCAATTGTCAACTCTCGGCACCATTTTGGATCAAGTGACTCTTTTGACGTCGCGATGGGTGTAACGGCTAGCCTCTCTTTATGGGACGGCCGATCGTTCCCATTGGTCCATCATTTACAGCGACGTTAAGCCTTCGCTTGTAGGCCTAATTTTAGGGTTCCGCCTATTTGCCTTTTAATTAATTAAATCAAACTTATCTGAAGTATTTACAGCCATTGTTATATTTCTTACATTATTTTTAATGGATATATATTTCACATCAATAAAGGTAATTGTGGTAATTGTGAAAACTCACTAAGTTTGAAAATTTGTTTCGAATTCATGTGAAGTTCTATAAAACGTCATTATAAGCAATTATTCGTATACGGCATAATCTTTCATACTATACAAAAACTTAACACTAAACTATATTATATGATACGTAGTTTTTATATAGACAGTTGAAGAATTGAATTTTTACATTTGATTTAATATTTCTCCAGCATTTACCAAAAAATGCATACCCAAAAACCATAATACCAAATAGCGAAGAAATATTTGTTATATATTATGATCTCTTTAACCAAATATCTACACAGCACGCTGTGAATGTGAATGAATCATTAAACAGAAAAAAAATTTTTTTTTAGTTATTTTTAAATAATAATTCATAAAAAATATTAATTGAGGATGCTCTTTTTTGGATTTTCGTAATGTTTGAAGTTGTAATTGTTAAATATTAAAAAAAATATATTAAGTTTTTCAGGTTGTTTATTTTGTAATATTCTTAAAGTTTTATATAAATATTTTTTTTATCCTATTACTTTTGTACATAAAAAACGTCATTTTTATTTAATTGATTATTTCAATACGACCCGAAAATTTGAGTAAGACTATGTTATATTATATATAATTTAAAAGTTTTACATTTATTTTTTACGTATCATATATTATTACAGTTTTTGTTTTAATACTTTAAATAAATAAAATATGCATTTTTACTGTTTCTGGTTTTAGGCATTTTTATAATAAATAATTATTATATCAGCTAAGTCGGTTTTACGTCAGTACGGCGCAGCAATACACATAAGTACAGTTTTAAGTCTTGCAAGCATTTCAAAGAAATAATAATAATATCTGGGAGAAAAAACAAATTGTTGTTTAAATAATAGCACAGTAAAGATTGCAATGTACTGTGAAGGCTGTGCAGAGCAATATAGTGAATACAAATACATAAGTAAACAAATATACAGAATAAACAAAATTGATGGTAAACTAGTTGCACCCGCTACTATAGTTGAATGAATCAGTTAAATGCGCGAGACAAGCTGTTTGGGCAAAATTAATTGATCCTTTCGCATTTTTTCCTAATTATATCCAAAATTCAATTCGACTCTTATTGTATTGAAATAAAATAAAGTTAGTGTAAGTACGTAGCTTCCAAAGTGGCATTTCAGAATCGCTCGAATTCACCGTAAACAGAGTAAAAAGATTTCTGCCCGGTAAAGCGGATGACTTCTTAAACTTTTATGAATACATATCGCACACCTAGATCAAAACTAAGAGATCTAAAAAAAAAAAGAATTTTCAGTTATTATTGTATTCGGATGCTCTGCCATATGCGCAACTAACTTAGCTCCAGTTCTCGAAAAGTGTCATTTTAGGATACATTAATGACCTAAAATGTTATTTAGTTTCATAACTTTAATTACAAAAAAAGGAGAAAAATGTTTTTATTTTTTTGTCTACTGAAAAGTGATTTTCTGAGTTATCTTAGTTTTGATCTAGGTGTGCGATATATACGTACACCGGAAACATAAAAATAGTTTCTATCCAAAATTAGAAGCACACATTCTTTTTTTCTGATATTCTAGTACAGAAATAATTACACAATGAACATGAAAACAGTTTTTCTTCAGTGTGCGCATGCACATGCATTTTAAAATGCGATTGTAAACTGAACTATTAAATGCACTGTGAACATTAAAACAGTTTCTCACAAGTATGTGAAAACAAATGGACTTTTAAATGTGATTTTTGTCTGCACGAATAATTGCACTTCGAGCATGAAAACGGCTTCTCACCAGAATGCTTAAGCGCATGCCTATTTAAGTGTGATTTTTGATTGCACGAATAATTGCACTGTGAACATGAAAACGGTTTCTCACCAGTGTGTGAAAGCAAATGGATTTTTAAATGTGTTTTACGATTGCACGAATAATCGCACTGCGAACATGAAAACAGTTTCTTACCAGAATGCGTAAGCGCATGACTATTCAAGTGTGATTTTTGATTGAACGAATAATCGCACTGTGAACATGAAAACGGTTTCTCACCAGTGTGTGAAAGCAAATGGATTTTTAAACGCGATTTTACGTTGCACGAATAGTCGCACTGTGAACATGCAAACCGTTTCTTACCAGAATGCGTATGAACATGTTTATTTAAGTTTGATTTTCGATTGCACGAATAATTGCGCTGTGAACATAAAAAAGTGTGTGAAAGCAAATGAATTTTTAATTGTGCTTTCTGATTGCACGAATAATTGCACTGCGAACATGAAAACAGTTTCACACTAGAATGCGTAAGCGCATGTCTCTTTAAGCTTGATTTATCGTTGCACGAAAAATTGCACTGAGTACAAGAAAAAAGTTTCTCACCAGTGTGTGAAAGCAAATGGATTTTTAAATTTGATTTTCGAATACACGAATAATTGCACTGTGAACATGAAAACCGTTTATTACCAGTATGCGTAAGCACATGTCTATTTAAGTTAGATTTTTTATTACACGAATAATAGCACTGTGAACATGAGAACAGTTTCTCTCCAGTCTGTGATAGCAAATGGTTTATAAATTGTGGCTTTCGATTGCGTGAATAAATGCACTGCGAACATGAAAACGGTTTCTCACCAATATGTGTAGGCGAATTGATTTTTAGTTGTGGTTTTTGATCGCACTGCGAACATAAAAACAGTTTGTCCTCAGTAGAATTAAGCGTGAGCCTATTTGAGGATTTATTGGCTATAAAAATAGTCTCCAATTCAGGTTCCTTTCCAGGGATGGACGGAGGCCCAGTTGGATGTGCAGAAACAGAATCTTGTATTATCAAGAGATCTGGAATGTAAATAAATTGTTTGAAACGATTAAATATTTTATTGAGTTTACAAAGGCAGTTTGTTATTGCTACTGAACTTTGTAAATGTGGATTATATTAAAATAATCTCATTTTGATTCCTAGCTCCAAAACTGTCATCCTTCGTTAAGCTCGACACGGTCGTCGATATAACATTACTTTAAATAAATAAATAAAACTTCTTTAATATTAGGAAAATTACTTTGTGGCTTCATTTTTTTTTTTTTTTTTTTAATTTTTTTAAAAAAAAAATAGAGATGCGTACACGGAATACATGTCACATCAATATTCTTACTATTTTCAAACTAAGCTAAATGCTTGTGCTATGAAAATATGACTAACTTGCTGGTATCCTGGAACGAGGCGCGAACCCCTGACCACTAGATCACTAGGCCAACGTCTTGACCACTACACCAACAAGCTACTCAATATAAATAATATATTTTTATAAATAATATTTATATAAATAATAAAACAAAATATTTTGTTTAAACCACTATTTATTGATTATTGCATGCACTCATTACATGCTTAGTAGATTAGTTAATATTCCTTTATCCGTAAATAATTTCAACACTTTTGTGTATTTATTTATTTAAGTTAAATATTATTAAACAAATTGAAATTAATAATGGTTGTAATATTAAATTAATGGATAATTTTTTAACAAAAAGTACAAAAAAAAAACCAGCAGGCAGCGGAGAAAAAACGTTTTTTTTTAATAATCAAATTAAAATATAAAAAAGATCTTAAATTCTATACAACCAGCTTTTTACACTAATAACAAATCAAAGAATTATATATTAAATAACAAGGATAAGGACGATATTTAAAAAATTCGGGGGTCTACAAATTAATTTGCAATGATTTTTATATAGATAAAACTTGCAGAAATTTTAATTTTAGAATTAAGGAGCACTTGAGATGCCTAAATAGCAACAACTATTCTGAATTCTCCAATCATCTTTTAGAAACAAACCATTCTTTTGACATCAACAAGGGCTTAGAAATAATACATACAAATACTGGTGGTTTACAGATAGATAAATTAAAAAAATTTTAGAAATAAGAAATAGAAATAATAGCAACATAAATATTATAAATAACCAAATACTTTTTGCAAATAGTCACCTTTTAAATTTCTTTTCATATTAGTTCCTACTTATTTATAGTTTCATTTTTATCTATGCTTGTATTTTTAATTTCAGAATACATTGTTTTCTGAAGAAGATACCATATGTATCGAAACATGTTGAGTAATCAATAAATAGTGGTTTAAACAAAGTATAGGGTCTTTCAACGAGGACGCTCGATTTTAAAATGTAAGTTAAACAGGTTGTGTGTGAGATATTCACTCAATTTTTCTTTCATTTGAAAGTATATTTTATGGCATTAAGTGTGGAATATAACGTTGTTCGAATATCCGCTGCGGTTTTGTTCGGTGGCAGGTTTGGGAGGTCCAATTTTCTATGACTTTATCGCATAAATCTGGCTAAATTTGCTGGATGGCGTTTGTTATGTTGACTTTGAGGGGGTCAATTGTTTGCGGCTTATTCGTAAAGACTTGCGATTTAAGATAGCCTCAAAGAAAGAAGTCTAAAGGCGTTAAATCGCACGATCTCTGTGGCCAGTTCACGTCACCGCCGCGCGAGATAACCGTGCCCTCAAATTGCTCGTGACTTTGATAATAAAATTTGATGATTTACACACGTTGTTCAACCTTCCGTGGTGATTTGCCGTATACTACTTAACAATTGACAATAAATTTGACAGATGTCACTTTAACAACATGGCTGCTATAACCTAACAAATTTTGAGCGTCCCTATTAAAAGACCCTATATTTTGTTTTATTATTTAAATAAGAAAAATATTAATTATAGCATTCATAGCAATATCTTGTGTATAGATATTTTCTATCAGTATACTATATATTTACACAGCAATCTTTAAGTGTCACACTAATTTCACCAATCTGCTCACCAGTGCGTTGGTCGGACTTCCTGGAGTACTCCGAGCACTCCTGCTTGATGTCAGGATACGATATGTCTATATCAGTATGGGGAGATCCACTGCCTGCTCCCTCGCCGCTTTCGGCTGAAGACCCCTCACCTGCAAACAATTTAAAAACTAAGCAAAAAATAATAGCTCTAAACCGGCACATTATTATCTAAATCGGAACAATTATAGCTTCGCATTTGATTCTTGCAGTACCAAATTTTATAAATTGCAATCCTTCCAGAATAAGATCATCAGACTAGCTCTACGTGCGCCTAAATGGACCAGAATTATGCAACTCCATCACGACTCGGGTATTCATTCCCACAGTAAAAAAATCACAAAACACCTCTCGAAGCGTTTTTATGCTCAACTCCCACAGCACCGGAACCCCACGATAAACGTTCTGCCAACCTGTGACATAACGGCCCCCTCACGTATTAAATGTCCCAAAACCGTCCCCCTTTAGAGGTTATCTCCTGCCCCAGCTAGCAGCCCCTGCATCATTGCAGTAATAATATATACAACAATAATAAACACACCGAATTTTTGCTAATACGCCCATAAGGATGGAAGAGCAAGGGGTTCAAATGAACCCGGTACTCTGAATGAAATGATACAAAAGTCAAAAGTTAAGCACAAAATTTTGGTTCAAAGAAGTGATCAATTTGGACGTACAGTCATAAGTTTTGAAGCTCATATCATACATTGCAAATTTGGCATCTTTAGCCGCAATAACCAAATCCTCTTGAATGGAATCGTTTTAATACATGAAGAGTTAGCGACAGCTGTTACACGATCTGTAATGTTCGCCCGCCCATAGTGTGCAATAGAAAAATCTAAAAAACATTGCTGCCACTTTACTTCGCTGTCCCTACCACAAAAGCTTTTTTATAAATATGTAGTTTTTTTGCATTCATTCGTAAATTTGCAATTTATTTTCGACATTTTAAACACAATTTTAAAAGGGATAGGCTAAAACCTAAAATAGGTAGATAAATTAAGCACTGCTTAATAAAGGACAGCTGGAGGAGGGGGGACCCACCCTTTCTCGGGACCGGTTTAGAAGCTAGGGCTTCCTTGTCAGTCCCACCCATCAAAGCTAATAAAAATACGCGACTTTAATTCAATAACATATTTAAGTATAAGCAAAACGAAAAAGGAGAAGAAATTCAATGTGGTTATTAGCAATTAAGATTTAAAATTGAGACCCTCCAGCGTCCTTAAGTGCTGTCTTTATTCATAAAAAATCATATAACATGAATCCATAGAACATAGTTTTACATACAGATGAAAAATTAAGGTGAAGTAGTTTAAGGCAGACACTCAGGGATCCATTCATCAAAAACACTCTCAAAAGAGGGAAAGTGACACAACATGGATTGAGTCACACTTACACGGACAAACTAACGGAGTTGCAAAACACGAGGTATGGAGAGTGAGAGGTAAGCGCGTAGTTGGAGTCCCACCCACGTAGGTCGGCCTATTTACCCACCCAAGGAGCTCCAACGAGTCACCCATACCCGAAAAAAATCCTTATTTGAAACAAGATTCGTCCCATTACTAATTAAATCTGCATTCCTGGGCGGGCGGTGTCCAAGTCCAGTCAAGCCACCAATCATACGTTCACGTGCATCTCTAAGTATCTCACAATTCCACAAAATATGGTCAGGCGTCTGTTCCATTCTCTCACATATACACCACAGGACATCCACGAGTCTAAAGTCAAACAGTTTACTCCGAAATTGTCCATGCCCCGTAAACATCTGCCGTTCAAAATGATTTAGGTCTGGAGGTTTCAACTTGACGGCGACGTTAGGAAGAAATGAATAAGTCCATCTTCCCTGCGTTGCCGTATCCCACCTCTCTTGCCACTTTCCAAGCGTTAACTGCCTCATTCTAAGAACCAGATCTTTCAAGGACCCGTTCGTTGGTCTAAAGATGACGCCTAGAAAAGTCACTTCCTGGCCCATTTTCGTCACCCTACTAATAATTACCTAATTACACTGCAAGTAATCAGCGTAAACTATCGCCCGAGAAGACACAGAGACGCGGGAGACCGCAATGGCCGGGAGCAACGTGTGAAACCGAGATGTATGGTAAACCTATCCATTTATATATACACTATATATATAATTTTCTCGTTTGTCTGTCCCCATACAATTCTACACCCGTTGATGGATCTGAGATAAATTTTGCATAGTTACTCTACCCTTCCCCTTGGCCGACCCGCCCCATCGCCCATAAATGTCTATTTTACTGAACACCATAAAATTTTATTCAATTGCACTCTAGAATTCTGAGTAAAATATGTTTATCCCACACCACTCCCCGGAGATCTCACAACTTTTGCAATCTGGTCATTTTAGTTTAGACTTTTTCCTTCGCTTCACACCAGGTGCGCGCGATTCACATCATTCATTACTATCTAGAATGGACTCCTCACCGACGCGCTGGTCGGTCCTCCTGGAGTACTCCGAGCACTCTTGCTTGATGTCGGGGAGCGATATATCTACATCAGTGTAGGGCGCCCCACCACCTTCTCCGCCATCGCTGTCCTCGGCTGCAGACCCTGGCTCAGGTTTCACGGCAGGAGCATCTGTGTTAGCGTGGTCCATGATTCTAGAATCTCGCAGCGACCAAGGGATGGCGAGATACGCAACGTAATTTACCTTAAATGGCAGTCGACATACATATAACCCGAATAATTATACATACAACCAATGCCATTTATTTGTTTGAAAACTTTTAAGTTTCAACTGAAAACGGTGAAAAAACGCGTACAGCAAGTTCATCCCTTTTTATAAAACAAGCTCATTATTCAATTTCCGAATAGGAGCATATTCCATAGATTTACATTAAACCGCTTTAGGTGCGGCAGTTATATACTTTACCGACGCTATGTTATGTCACATCTCGCTGTTAGAACGGCCGAGTCCGACACGACCTTGGCGATTGAAAAACACAATTTAACTAGTAAAAGCACCGACTGTGGTTATATCAGAAAAAGTGCGTCATGGCGTGATCCCGCAGCTAGTTTTCACAATTTCAAAGCTCGCAACGTAGACGATGACGAACACTAGCGATAAGAGGCATAGATAGATAACACTATAGAATAAAGATATATTTAGAATGGTAAGATAGCCCGAAAACAGGAATCACAGTTTTATCTATGGACTCAATGTTGACTGACATCTGCCTATCCGGGGTCAAACTATTTTTACCTTACATATTTGTTTATTCGAATCAGTTTATTCTTGAAAATCAAAATTAAGCTTTAAAATAAAAAGATAATAAAACTTGATTAAAAATATTTATTATATCAAATCCGACAATTCTAAAATAAGAGTCAGAAAAAGAATTGGTAAAGAAAACTGTAAATTTAAAAAAAAATCAACATCACAGTACAATTCTTTAATTCTACCTCTTTAGAAAAATCTTGTCTTTTACATTATGAATGTCAGATAAAAAAAAAATATATATATATATATATATATATATATATATATATATATATATATATATATATATATATATATATATATATGGAAATTTATAATTTTTTTAACAGGATACATGTTTGTAAAATTATAGAACTCGCAAAGAAAAACCTAAAATACTGTAAAATATTATCATATGATATATATTATGTTTTGTAATTTTCAAATAATTTTAATACTCATTCAAAATTTATTTTAAAGAATAAAGAAGTTGTACTACAAATTGCTAATTAACTGTTATTAATATGTTACACATTACTATGGTTTTGGAATTACAGAGAATTTTCATTGCCACTTCACTAACATTATTTAAGTGATAAGAAAATTAATGATTAAAATAATGCTGCAGTAAAAAAGTAAAACAAATTAAATATGTAGTAAAATACATCAAGTAATATATTATTATCACCATCTACAGAAGAATAGTATTAATGACTTTACAAAGTTTTAGATAACATAACAGTTTTCATGTAATAAATTATCTTGGACATGTACCTACATCGAAAGTATTAAAAAATATATCAATTTAAAGAATTTCCGCACAATTGGCAAGTACAGATTATCCGGAACGAATATGAAAAAATTGACTGATAATCTCCAATAAAAACAAGTTTTCCCAAATCAACATCAATGTTATGGATGCATAATTTAAATCTACAATTTTACATGATGTGCCTGCCCATTTATTTACAAAAGTCAACATTGAATCTGAGCACAAGAAAATAATAATTTTTGAACGAGTGATCGACCAGGATTTACGGTAAGGGCAATTTCGAAAGTTTTATTTTCTGTTGCATATTTTCAATTTTGCCAGTTTATTTTTGGTACATGCTAAGTTATTTTACAATTTAAATAATATTTTTAAATGTCATTCAACATTTTTGAAATTTATTACTCCCTATTCTAGTTAATGCGATCTCAGATAATCAATACTAGGTATTGTTCAAGTAGTACCTAAGTAGTTGGAAAATTTAATTGTAAGTACAAAAAATAATAATAGTATTGAATTGTTTATTACTTTGTTTTTAACCACTTTTATGAATAAATTTATGTCAAATAAATTAACTAAAAACCATATGTCATAGATAATACTACATGCCTAATTGTTCTGTTTCCATTTAAGTAAATTTAAAAAATAAATCAAGTACGTAAATGATGAAATATATGGAAATTGACACAATATAAAAATAATGGAACTAAAATATATTATTTTTACTACTATTACTAAAAATACAAGACATTAAATTGGAATCGGAATCGGAAGTTAAAAGAAGTATCGGGAATTGTATCGGAATCTGTAAAAATCGCTGAGGTTTTTTTACAATACCGCGCACCAACATGCACTGCGATATTAAACCGCATATTTTCAAGATATAGATGTCTCACAGAGACAAAACTATTATTTTTACGTGGGAAGTATGGAAGTCTTGGGCATTACAAAGCTTACGACCTGTCACTGGCTGGCTTAAGTGATCACTTTACACAATGTAACGTTCACCTATTTACCCATCTCGTCTTTGTGAGACATTTATATCTTGATGATAATCCCCCGGGGGATCAAACCCCCGTAATTAGTTCCTACAAAGATTTTGACATACTCAAAATATCGCGTATTTTCAGTTCAGTACATAGATAAAAGATAAACTGTTCAGTATCAAAATGGACATCTAGGTGACAGCCTGTGTTATATGTTGTGCCTCTGGTTAAGACAACGTCTTCAATAATAATTCAAATTTTCGCGTTTTTTACGAAAATGTGGGATTTTATTATTCATGTATATCAGAAGTTATACACTAGATATAACTTTTTTTAAAACTATTACTTAGATAGGACCTTTATACTCATTTAAAACTAATAAACTGAATGTTATTTACCATAATTAAGACAATACAAGCATGGAAAATCGTGAAAAAATTAAAACTCGCCCTTAATAGAAATATACAAAATAATCGCCGCTGGGTTCATCCATTAACTGACAAGATACCTAAAGGTTTTTTTTTTTATAAACTGTACCATAGTCAGTTGATGACATGCCTCTTAATTGTGTAACGCGTACTGATTGAAAAAAACCGTCCGCTTTTAACCACAGTGCGGATGCCACTATACATTTCCATAGATCACAAATCCAAGGGCGTTTTTAAACCGCGGAGCAAAAGGTGTCCGTATGCGTTTCTAAAGTGAGTCGCGGGAATAAATCGCATACAAACCTATGAGATACAATATCTTGCGGGTGAAAATAACGCGCCTTTAACCGCAGTGCATGTTAGGCCTTATACCAGTGATGACGAACCTATGACACGCGTGTCAAAAGTGATACATCACAGCATTTTGGGCGACACGCCAGCGTTCACTAATATCAAAGTTATCAAAGAACACGTGTCCCGCCAACAAACATCTATCCGACAACAACGTTTTAATTTATCACAACATTATATATGTAGCAATCTCTTCTAGGTCTCAATGTGTGAAATAAGCAATTAATTAATTTTTAAATAGATTATTTAACTTTCTATAACCACTTAATAAATGAATTATTTTAACATACCAACCGGTTTCGGAAAATACCATTTCCTTCGTCGGGATGTCAAATTAACTAACTAAAACCACACATGTCACATTATTCTGTTTTTAAAAATTTATTTAATTTTTTTATTTATTAAACATAATCAAATATGTACATATAAAATCAATTTTATCGAAAAATATTGTTGTTTCGCCACCAGGTTTCGAACCTGGATCTCTTTCCTAACCGGGTAAGGTGCATTATGCTATGCTACAGCAGGTGCATTATGCTATGCTATTATACTATGCTACAGCGACAATATTTTTAACGACAAATTTTCGAACCTATATGTTACATTTTTGATATTAATACATTTAATCGTTCCATTATTTGAAAAAGCCTATGTTTTGAATAATTACAACTTCACGATTAAAATGTGTTCTAATAAAAAAAATTTCTTTAAAATAAATCTTATACCTAACTTAAATTATTACGACGAATAATACAAAATATTTTTTTTTAGGAATAGGTCTTGTGGTTAAATATAGTTGATTATTTATAATATTTTGGTTTATTTTACGCGCTTTGTTTATTTATAATGATTCTAAATTATTCAATTTAAGACCAACATTGTGTATATGTAAAATAGACAATGTTTTTGGGGGGAGCGGGGTGCCAGCAGAGTTATTAGATTTTCAGAATTTTTAATATGCTCAGCCCAAAAGGTTCGCTATCATTGCCTTATACCGACGTAATATGATGTCATATTTGCTCATGCTGCACCTGAAGTCACAGGGAAAGCTCGTGTAGGGTCCTCTCTGTTGGTGTAGAAGTTCGCACCCTCTGATGCGATGTTTCGACTACAGTTTCGAAGTATTATTATAATTGTACATCGAGAATCATGTATAGTATACTTGAGATGAGTTATGACTCTCCGACAGCCAAGAAAAAAGATAAACTTCACAACAAATCATTCCAAAATCGATTTCGTTTGGCCTTGGTTTTCAAGGTCTGAATGCAAATAAAACAACGTCAAACGTCATTGTCCATATTTTGACACCTTTATGTTCCGCATGTAGCTGATTTTGCTATAAAATTACAGTTTGTGGAAGTTTTCAGAAATCTTCTGTCATCGTTTCAGTAATACACATTTAAGTACATACGTTTTTTTCCGATACAGTCATATTTTAATTATACAATCGGCGTGGTGCGGGGCGTTTTCACTTTTTAGCCGGCGGCTTTTAGTTTTTAGTTTATACTGTGAAGTCACAGGCGCTGGTCTGCTCGTCTGTCAAAATATCCCTGGATATTAAATTTTCAATAAATTAAGTTTGCAGATTTTATCTGGTATGTTTTAATTTTCTAGCACAATTCTTCTGCATTTCGTATTGTGTTTCTTTTCAAGTGTGTCACGCACGTAATGTATTAATTGCGGTGTTTATAATATTCGTGGTATCGCCGTGGTAATACCTTCTACCGGAAGTTTATCGAATAGATTTATTGCTGACTTGAAATTTGATCAAACTTTATATTTAAAACATTTAAGAGTTCTGAAAGGACATAATATTTTGCTATATATATATGGACCATCTCGATTTTCCGGTGTCATTAACCGGATTTCGGATTAAAAATATCATTTCTTAATGGCATTTCGAAATAATTTTTATTTAAAGGCCTGTTCAATGTTTCAATCAAGGCTCTATGGTGTATCTGTCTTACAGAAGAATTGCACTGAATATGGAGACGCCTCATAGTCGAAAATTCCTTAAATAATATTATGTTGCAATAAAACTAGTGTCTGTTAAATATAGAGTAAATTTCACACAAAATGTTAACATAATTTTTATTTGACTCTTCGTAATAACAAAATAAAAAAAGTAAATAACTCACGTTATATTATTACTAAATGTCATTTGGGGACTGGGGTGATCTTGACTACACTCGGTCCGTGTTTATATTTGAAGCAGGCACGTAGAAGATTTTTCTAGAAGGTCCTACGTTTTATTTTCTTAATATTGCATCTACTCTAAATTAGTTATATTTTCTAGACTATTTTGCCCCATGTCTGCGACTTCTCTGGCCGATGTTTCGGATCCCGCATCAGGGCCCATCATCAGGGCTGTTCAGTCATCAATGTCAACCGGAGAGGTCGGAAACACACACAGAATAGCCCAGAAAACACGACATAAGATTCTGATTGACCATTTATAGTTCTAAGAAATAAATTAGTTCCATATAAATTACTCAATTGTTTCCTCCTTGTGGAACGCTGGAGTCATTAAATTAAGCTACTCATGGTCTCCAAAACGTGTATGGATTCTTAAACATGTACCATGATGAAATCAGCCATAAAATAATGCCTGGAAATAATTTTTAAAATTCTTTGCCCAACAAACTTAGATACACATTTATTTCTTTTTGTTCATATTGCGAATCATATTGAAACTTCCGCATATTTAAAAAATATGTCGATAATTTGAAGAATTTCTGATTTAGTTTCTATGTATGACACATACATTTCTTGCAGATTTCAATAATCTTTTCTGATAAAATTTGCCTGATTTGTACATATCTATGATTAAAAATATTACTGATATGGCCTAAAACATAAAATAAACTTTTTTCATAGAATAGAATAAAGTAGGTTGCGTGTTTATATCATGCTGGGGTCACCACTTTCGAGACGCTCGTGTCGCTTTGGAGGAGAATGTTGGTTATACAATTATTAACTTTAGTGATTATGAATGAATGTAGATGTTAGTGTATGTTAACTCGAATCAGAAGGATTTGAATGAGAAATGATTAACGAGAGAGTAGTGATGCCTCAAAAATCATCCACACACTCCTGTGTTCGTTTGATGTGGGGGAGTGACAGGCGGCAGGTTACGAGAACAGAAACTATTTACTATTGCACAGAATTTATGGAAGTTTAATTGTACAAAAAAGTTGCTGCGGGAATTGTTATCGGAGTCGGTAAAAGGGATGATAATGAGCACTGCTGATTGCATGCGTGTTGTTTTTATGCTGGCCTCCCCGAGCACCAAAACCCCACGATCAACATACTATCAAATTATGATATATCGATCCCACCGCGTATTAAACGTCCCAAAACTGTCCTCCTTTAAAACTTCATATCACTGCGCCGGCTAGCTGTCCCTGCCTCATTTTCGCAGAAAATTTCATCAATTATCTTTAATAGGCCCTTAAGGCATACTTTATGATGAAGGAGCAAGGGGTCTACCAGATCCGGTACTCCAAAAGACAATAGATCAAAGTCATGGGTGTTGTCAAATGCCGCCGGTACTGAGTGTCTTTTTAAGTTGATGGGTGTTGTGTTTCACGCATCGGTATTTACTGGTACGTTCAGCAATGCCAAGCAGTGATGAGAGTGGAGATGATAGCCCTCCAAAATGGCATTCGTAAAGCCAATCTATTGTCGGTTTGCCGATACCATTCGCACAACATCCACGATTGACAAATCCATACTTTTTTACTCCTTAAAGGATTAATTCTAACACAGTTTAATAATGCCACACTTCTTATTTCACATATGGAAACTTTTTACCAATATGGTTTTATTTATTTTTACCATATTAATCATCATTCAAACTCGTGTAATATATTTTTACTGTCCATTTAAAAAAAATATATATATAACTTGGCATGCAGAGAGAATTTTTTTATGTATTTTTATTTGGATTATCGTAGCAAACATGTCGTAAGCATTGTTATGCAATCAATGAAATGCTCTTTCAGAAGCATTTCAGTGAAGGAAAGATTACACACTTATTTATCAGAATATTGCAGTCATAAATTCAATTTGATAAAAATATCTAATTTAAACTTTTTTTACACTGATTCGATTTCGACACGTTACATTTATTTGGTGTAGAGTAAGTCATGACAGAACTTTGTTAAATAATCACAATATTGCTCATTTTTTACAAAAAAATAATGGGCATATCGCTGTTACTCGTTAATTTAATATAATTACAAAAATGAAAACAATTTAAATGCATAAAGCGAGTGGGCAGACATTGGTATTGTTTAATGGTGACCAGATATCTGCAAACACGATGACCGCACACAAGATAAGTGCACACATAGACCACTGCACACCGCACATAGCACACCATGACAAGTGCACACATAGATAACTGCAGACAATAATATTAATAATAATATAGGTTTTGTTAAGATACGTCAAGTTAGGTTAGGTTAGGAAAACTGACTGTGTAGTTTTTATATGTGTGCTTGTCATTGTGTGCAAAAAGTGTTAACACTTTAGCTTGCAAATGAGGGAACAACTACTGACTCTCCGGCCGAGGTTTCGGATCCTGTACCAGGGGTGATCAGTCATCAATGTTGGCAAGAGATGTCTGAAACACAAATCCGACACAGAAGATTTTGATTGGCCGTGAAAACCCGAGACCATTTTTAGTTCCAAGTCTAATTCGATAATAATAATAATAATTTAGAAACAAATTATAATAATAATTTAGAAACAAATTAGTCCCATATTAATTTCTTCTCATTATAAAAATGAAACATTATTATTTAAATTACTAAAACAAACAACTCACTTTCTCCAAAGTGTATACAGATTCTTATACTTATACTATGATGAAATCAGCCGCAAAATAATGCAATTAATTTTTAAAATTCGGCACGCGACACCAAGTTAAGATACACATTTTTGTTAATATTTTGAATCATATTGAAAGTTCCATAAATGTATTTAAAAAATGCTTATGAATGTTGTTATTTTGTGTGGTATGTCAAAAATATAATATAGAATTATCGTCATCAGTCATATGATAGAAGTATCAGATCAGCCAGCCGCTAGTTTTACTTTTATCTCTCTCGAACAACATCACTTAACATTCATCAGAAGTTTACCCTCCCAGCATACATCAGACATCCTACTCACCAGGCACTGCCTGTCATCTGCATATCATCAAAGCGCCCATTCTCACTCCTACTTCCTTTAGTTCTTGTCTGTCGGTCCAACGGGTGGAGCGTTCTTTCTCTTTCTCTTCACCCTTTGCCGAGGCAACAAGTTTCTCCTAGCTATCTTCCCTTCTCGCAATGGTTGAGAGAGAGAGAGAGTTTTTTTATATAACAAGAATAATACAAGTTGGAGTTTTGAAAGAATTCAAATTCAAATTCTGCTATAACAAATGTGTAAATTATAAAATTTCCAAAAAACAAATTATTTCCGTGTTTCAAACGAAATGTAATGTAAATAAAATACAAATTAAATGTATTAATTAGAAAGATATATATACAAAACCAATTTTATCAAAAAATATTCTTGCTACCGGGATTCGAACCTGGATCTCTTCCAATCCGGGGAACATGCATTATCTGATTATGTTATACCGACATAGTGGATTGATTACAAATTTTCGAACCTATATGTTACACCTTTCAAATTAATACATCTATCGTTCCATTATTTGAAAGCCATCTACTTTGTTTTTACGGAATCTCAAATACCTTTGAGTAAACCGATAGCAGATATCAAAATTAACAATTCATTTTTATTAAATTTTTGGACACATTGATACAACTTATATATTTTAAGGAGAACACATTCTTATTGTGAAGTTAAATAAATATTTTAAAATATCACAGATCTATGTTCTGAATAATTACAACTTCACAATAAGAATGTGTTCTCCTTAATAATGAAATGTAGTGTTCTTCTCCTTTATTCAGTATAATGATTTCTGGATAATTTAATTATAATGAAATTTGACTAGCATTATTTTTTACTCCCATCATGATTCATGTTTGGAACTTGAACCGGAGGCGATTAGATTATTCAGAAGGTGAATCATTTAGAAAATTGAGTTAGGAAATAAATATAAGATTGGTATTTGGAATGGTGATAATAAAATAGCCTCAGAAAAAGCATGTTGAACATTTAAATAACAAGATTTAAATTGATTCATCTCATATTAAATATCTATAATGTATTAAATCGATCTGGAATGGTTGTTACACATGACAATTGTGGCGAGAATTCAAATTCAGATTTTCAAATGTCTTTCCGGCTATGTGGATTGGCTGCTTGTGTAGCAAGTTAATATTCTATTTTTTGGTTACTTACTTAACATCATGCTGTTTCTCTGCAGGGGTAGGCAGAGAGGATAGAGTGCTACACTCCTCTGTCCTGACCCACAATTCTCGCCTCATCCACATTATACATCTTTTAATAAAAGCTCGCTAATTATTAAGGCTTCTAATAGGCCCGACTTCCAGTATCTAGTTTACCTAGTCGTGCCAAGTTTTCCGCGGATATCTTCTATTTCTGGTGCCATCAACACTATCCATCAACACAACGTCATATATCTTTCTTACCATTTTCTCCTCATTCACCAAACCATCCAAGTGATCCTTTCTTAATCTTACTAAGATCAGCTTTATATTCTTTCCTTATTTCTTCATTCTTTACTTTGTCATAAATGGATCTGCTGCATATACACCTAAGTGATCTCATTTCCACAGCATTCAGTCTACTTTTGTCAGCTTCAGGCCTCACTTCCATATATCAGTGTCGGTACCAGGACTCCATTGTGAACCATTAGTCTTGCCTCGGTTGACAAGTTCCCGTTAGCTATAATTCCATTCAAAGTGCTATTCACTTTATTCCCTACAGTCACCCTCCTTTCGATATCTTTCTCAGCCTTTCCGTTTCTATTAAACATACTTCCTAAATACACAAACTCATCTACTTGTTCCAAACATTCATTACCTACAAGTATTTAGCACATTGTTGCTTTCCTTGCATACATCATATATACTACTCACTAGCCTCTGTAATTCGTGTTTATTATTCGCCATTAATACTGCATCATCGGTGTACAATAAACAGCATACAATCAAATCGCCCATTTTCGCTCCTACATTCATATATTCCAGTTCTTTCACACAATTTTCCATATACAACAAGATCGTTTATATTATTAGAAACCAAAAGAACTTTATACTTTTTGTCTACTCGGGTTCTGGACTGCGTACTCACTGTGAAAAAATTACAGATGTTGAATGCAAACAAAATGGAACTAAGTAATATAAGTCATTACATCATCATCGCTATTGGCTCTTCAATTCCTGGTGGGTTTTGGCCTCCTCGACAATTTTCCTCCATTGATTTCTAAGATATGTCTTTGAATACATTGCCTATCCATCTTAGCTTTGACCTTCTCAAGCTCTGGTGCCTTGTTGGTCTTGGGTTCAGCGATGACCAATATTCCCTCTTAAGATGAGCACACGATTTGGCTTCATATTTAACATTAATTTTCTTTCATATGGCGCCTTCTATCGTAGGTTGGCAACCGTGTTCTAGTATGTTGATTTATCCATTGTAAGATCACCAACATTGACATTTAACCACTTTCTGAGGTTACACTGTCAGATAATCTCTTTCTACCTACACTACTAGCTCTATCAAATAATAGTATTGATCCTTAAAATTGTACAAAAGTCTTTTTATATTCTGTGATCCAACATTGGCAGAGACTAGTTCTAATATTTTGCTTGTATCAAATATATGTGAAATGCTAGAACATTTATAAATGACCTATTTGTTAATTGTACTTTATATACGAGGGGTCGATAAGAATCAAATTCATTGTCTTGGTGGCTAGGAGAAACTTGTATCCAGGTTTTTCTTCCAGGAACTAATTTTATAGTGTAGAAAATGCGCGTTGTTGGACCTAATTTGAAAATTGGAAAGAAATTAAGCTTTGCCAGAATCAAAAAATGTTGATTGTCATTAAAACTCAGATTCTAACAATGTAACGTTCACTTGTAATTTTAAAATGCAGCGTAGAGTTTAATATTTTTATTATTTTTACAAAGGTTGTAGACCACTGATGCATGAGTTATAAAATTATAAAAGTTAACCCACTGTTACGGTCGCGTACAATTACACCTGTGTTCATATTTTAAACAAGTTATCCTCGCATTGTTATTCAAGCCTGGCAGTACTTTGTTTTCCAACCATGGAGGCGAACAATTGTAAGTGTAAAATATGATTATTATACAATTACTTATTTTTAAATTTAAATCTTATCTATGTTATAAGTTATCTTTGGTTTAGTCATATAAATATTTATTGAGATATGGAGTATTTTAAGGTTTAGTGAGTTCATAGCATCTGGGTGTAGTCTCAAAGCCTCGGAACGAATAATAACTATTTTTTTAATCTATGTTATACATTAATAGCATCATTTATCTTTTAATTTGTGTCTAATCATGATATAAAAATATAGATTCACTATTTGAAATTAGTCTGATTTGTAATTCCATTATATATAGAGGTTAGCTTATCACAGGAGTTGTGACTAATAAAATATGTAAAGAGAGATAAATCAAATAAAAATAGAATAAGGAGAACACATTTTTGTTGTTAAGTTGCATTTTCAGAACATAGTTCTGTGGTATTTTAATACAACTTAATTAAATCAACTAGAAAGATGTAAAAAAAATCTATCTATCGAAAATAATATTTCATAGCTGCCGGTATACTGGATTACTAGTAGCAACTAAATATTTTTTCATTAATAGGAGAACACATTCTTATTGTGAAGTTGTAATTATTCAGAACATTGGTAATATTTTAAATACTAATTAAATGTATTAATTACAAAGATATACATATAAAATCAATTTTATCGAAAAATATTATTGTCGCGCTACTGGGATTCAAACCTGGATCTCTTTTCCAAACCAGGGAAGGTGCATTATCCAACTATGCTACGGTGACATTATTTTTGATGAATTTTTCGAATTAATACATCTATCGTTCCATTATTTGAAAGCCATCTTCTTTGTTTTTACAAAATCTCAAATACCTTTGAGTAAACCGATAGCAGATGTCAGAATTATCAATTCATTTTTATAAAATTTTTAATAATGAATGAATAATTACAACTTCACAATAAGAATACATATATAAGTTCTCAATAATAACTTCACAGTAAGAATATATAACTTCTCCTAATAATGTATAAGTTGTGTCTGTTAATAAATATAAATAGAGAAATAAAAATCACTTACGTGAAAATGGTGATTGATTTTCCATATCTTGCAATTACAAAACATAAATAACATTTTTAAGGGTCAAAATTGAGTGATTTTGTTTTTAAGAATATTTATTAATCAAAAAGTTGCATGTTAATTTTATTAATTTTCAACATAAATTAATATTTCATTCTGATTTAGTGTATTTTTAGATTTACACACCTTCCTTTCACATTTTCCTACGCGGAAGAACATTTTTATACATAACAGATATATCATGTAACATTTTGAAATTAAAATACTGTTGTTATAAAATGCAATCAATTTAAGCGTATATAACATTAATACTTAATTAATTTCAAGAGAATTATTTTTAAACAAAAATACACATTTTTTTGTAACATAAATTATTTAAAACTTCAACTGAAAGTTGTAACATTTTTTTTTGCGCAATAACTAAGAATTGGGCGCTGCAATATAAGAGCCGCAATATGAAGAAATATTTTTTATAACTCTGGGTGATCAACTCGTAAAATATAATATTCTGTTGGTTCCGTAAGATGGTTTACAACTTGGCTAAAACATCACGAGTTTTGTACATAGCATTTTCTTACGCAGTATATTTATTTTCGTATTTAAAAGTATGCTACAAATGGCACTTTAAATATTTAAGTGACAATTTTTATCAATTTATGATTGTCGTATTTAAAAATACCTACTTTAATCATCAAAAACGGGACATTTGTTCGGTTGCCTGGATATAAGCTCTTAAAATATTTTGAATTTTAAAATGAATATTTCATTGTTCCATTAAAATATTATAAAATATCTAGACTAAAATATATTCCTTGTCAGCTTTATTGTAATGTCTAAAGAGAATTTTATATTTTAATAAAATGTAGTAAAAAGTAAAGGTATGAAAAAAAAGTTTGCTTAATTTTCTAGATTGGAGCAATCACTTTTGAAGCTCCTTGAAAAAGTAGATAAAAAGACAGTCTGTAGGCTTTGTTCGCATTGCTTAATAGCTACTTAGATGCTTCATGAAGTATATTTTTAGCATCGCAGCGTATAGACATAATAAGGTGGTTTTTTGTACCTACCAGAGGTGTAATATAATAGGTTGGTGAGAAAGTTGTTGCCGTTTTAACGGCAGGTACTTAGCCAGTTTTTTTCATCTCCAATTGTGTAGCAGCCCAAAAGTATTTTAAAAAGACTGGTGTTCGAAAAGAAAATAATAATTTTACATGTTACATGAATTTTAAAAAGAAACAATACAACTTCTGCGATTAAGAACATTTGTTCAGTGAACGGCGATATTATCTTGAAAGCTCAAATAAGTCATACATGTTTCGTTTGGAGAATTTATCACTGAAAGATGCGCCCCAATGTGTCCCTAGAATGTCCATTCATTTTGGTGTCTTGATTTTACCTTGTGTTGTGTATGAGCATAGATGGCAGTAGAATTCAGGATACGAAAGGAACAGGCACTCATCATAATCCAGATTCTGTAGACATCCCCAAAATGTGAACTGTATGTTAAATTTCACTATTTTGTCTTAGGTTCCTTTATATGATGACGAGTTCCGATATTATATAGACGCGAAGTCTCAAAATTAGTAATATTGAAATCGTTTAGGTAAATGTATACCGCACTCCTTCAAGGTCGCCAATCGACTGATCGGCGGCATGCCAGGAGGGGAAAGGAATGGGTGGAAAGCACAGTGCATTATTTTCGTTCAAAATAAATATGTATGCAAATAAATATATGTCCCAAATACCTTGATTCAGATTCTATTGTCTTGTGAAAGAGAACTGAACATTAACCCTTTGCACTCAATATTTTTATGAGCGTTTCAAAAAGCACAATACAATATATTACAGAGAGCATAATACTACATTGTTTTGTAGATAGGTAATTAATGTTTCCTTTTTGTTGCAGTTTTCTTCCTTGTGTTCTTTGTGACATTTGTTCAAACCATTCCCACATCTACAATGGCCGACCAGCAGCTTGAGCTCAGCAATGGCATCAACCGCTTCTCGCAAAACTTCTTCAAGGTAATAAAATAAAATACATTTCAACAATGCATTCATAATAAAAAATTGTTTGACATTATCGATTCATTGAGTTGCCGTGCCGGGTAATGTTGTTTAAATTCAGGCTCAAGTAAAGAAAATTAATCAAATAATTTAAAGCTAGGTATGAAACCATACCAGTGAAATAAAACGGATAATTGGGTTGAACAGCATTCAGAAAACTCGGCCATAACTCGAGATCGAGATAATACCCCAGCATCTCTCAGCACAATTCGTGCCAAAACTGGCAACTACGGAAAGAACGATGCTGGATATCTCCAGAGAAAGAAAACCTACGAGTCTAGGTCGCCGCCATTGTTGAGTCTATGTCGGACATGTAGCGGAACTAAAAAATGAACATTGAATCCTGCAGTTGCGTTTCATTGCGATGTAGAGGCCGACCATGGATGCACTGGACTGATGGCCGGAAGTTTGTATTGCAGGAGAACTGTGCAGAACT
Source organism: Eubasilissa regina (assembly GCA_022840565.1). Taxonomy (NCBI): domain Eukaryota; kingdom Metazoa; phylum Arthropoda; class Insecta; order Trichoptera; family Phryganeidae; genus Eubasilissa; species Eubasilissa regina. Next base: position 7,994,263 of record JAINEB010000010.1, read on the forward strand.
GGAGATCATGTAAAAACACAGGGAGGCCTGTATCCAATAGTAGACGCAAACAGGGGAAATACACGTGTTGATGTCCAACGCACGAAAGTGAATCGTTCCGCCAATTTGCTTTTATGTTCTATGGCTTAGATATGGAACAAATTAAGAAATAAAAAGAGAATGGATATTATAATCTTGAAAAATAAATGATTTGATAAATCAAACAATTTATGTAGGTATGTGTGATATATTATACACGGTTGTAATGGTTATGAAAGACATGTTGTTATTGCGTTGTCCTTAGTAATCAGTATTGATTTTTTTTAAAGTGAGAATCAATATCTAGTACTTTTTATATGTATACATATTTGATACATTAAAAGTGTTTCTGAACATTTTCAACAACATATTCATTGGGACATGTACATCCATCCTTTGATTAACGCAGTAGACATGTTTAAAAAAAATTATCTTAAATTGAGACAAGAAATTGATTCAAAATTGGACAATACGTTTTAGAATATTGAAATCCGCAGTAAGGTCACATGAATGTCAAAGAAAGGTGTCCAAAAACATGTAAAACAAATATACCAAGCTAATTAAAATCATATATGAAACAATTTTATTTATTTATAAATTTTTTTTTTTTTCGATAAATTGGTAAAAAATATTTAATTTAAGAATTAATTTGTTCCATTCTCACCTTTGTTGCTGGACTTTAACCAATTGTACTCGAATACTGATTATATGATAACTGGACACGAGACAGGTGCACACATAGATAACTTCACACGGTCAGATTGTTATTCTGCTGCTGTAACTTTGTATTGTGGGACATGGTGTGACCTAACCTAACCTAAAAATATGTTATATATATATATATATATATATATATATATATATATATTTATATATTCACAGATTTAAAGTACCAAAAATAGTAGACATACAAAAAAAATTCAATAATTAAAATTTTCAAAATTAAAAATCAATTAAATTTTAGAAGCGAATTCTGATCTACAAGATATAGAGATCAAATTGATATCCCAAAACTAAAATATATTGCAACTCAAAATCAATATATTTATCAAGGTATCAAATTTTTTAACAATTTCCCCCATCACAATTAGAAAAATTACGGACTATCATAAATTTGTAACTGAAGTAAAAAAAATATGTACACAGACTAACTGAAACATAAATTAACTCTAATATACTCCTTCTCTATACACGAGTCTTACTCTCGTAGAGAAGAAACAAATGTTAAAATATATATATCCACTGATTATTGAAATTGTATTATATTTTTAATATTAATGAAAAAAGAAAAAAAATATATATATATGTATAATTATATTACTTTGTGTGCAGTTGTCAATGTCCCACGTGCACTGGAGTATTCCACATACCACTCACTCGAAATTAATTTTATTAGAAATAACAGGCACTCACCAACCACCTTTGGATCCGTGACCATGTATTTTTAAATATGTTCTGAGAACCTTGTGTTATCCTTGCTCGGGCTTATTGAGAGTAGAAATATAATTATGCATAAAATATGTATAATTCTGGATTTACAATATTGTTTTAGGCGACTACGGATCTCAACCCTGGCAAGAACCTGATCACGTCTCCCCTGTCAGCCGAGATAGCTTTGGCCTTCCTGTCCTTGGGTGCCGAAGGGAAGACTCTCACAGAGCTCAATAAGGTCCTCTACCTTCCGAACAAGGACTTTGTAAGTACACTCTCAGCTTTTCAATGCTTCAATAAAAATGTATAATTTTTAAAATCTTATCATTTAGAGCAGTTGTAGAAGCAGAAGTCTAGAAACGTACAAGAATCTTTGAATAACATTAAATTAATTAAATAATCTAGTCAATACTACATTAATTTTGAAAATAATTTGATACGTTGATAGAGATGATAATACCATAAAAAAAGTGGACAGATGATAACCTACTATCAATTAATTCTGATAAAACATACTTACTGCGATTTGCTATTCAACAGAAAGATAACAATGAAATAATTATTAAAATTCACACCAAAGCCTGTACTCAAGAAGACTCTTGTGACCAATGTTCATCAATTGAAGAAAAATACTGTATCAAGTACCTAGGAATCAAAATAGATAACATACTCAAATGGAAAGAATATATTACTAATCTTACAAACAAAATAAGGAAAACTTCCTACATATTTTTAAGACTCTGAAACATCTTATCACTTACAAATCTGAAAATAATATATTATGCATTTGTATTATTGGATAGGGAGGAGCATATAAAACTTCAATGTCAAAATTAGAAATCACTCAAAAAAATGATAATAAAAATTATTCTTAAATAAAAGACTCCAAGTATACAACTCTTTACTGATTTCAAAGTACCAAAAATATTAGACATATTAAAAAAAAAATACAATAATCCAAGTTTTCAAAATTCAAGATCAATTAAATTTTAGAAACAAATTCCGATCTACAAGATTTAGAGACCAAAGTGATATTCCAAAACTAAAATATACCGCAACCCAAAGTCACTATATTTATCAAGGCATCAAATTTTTTAACAATCTGCCCATCACAATTAGAAAAGTTACAGACTACTATCAATTTGTATTTGAAGTAAAAAAAATATGTACACAGACTAACTGAAATATAAATTATCTCATATATACTCATTCTCTATACACAAATCTTACTCTCATAGAGAAGAAATAAATGTTAAAAAAAATAAATATATATCTATTCTAAAAATGTATTACATTTTCTATTAAAATAAAAAAAAGTTAAATAAGAATGGTGTTCAAAAAATGGAGTGAGATACATAAAATAATTTCCCTCTGAATGAATGATTATTCCTTCTACAGACCAGGTCTGCCTTCAAGCCCGCCATCGAGAGATTGAATGCCGTGGAGGGTGTAACGCTGAACATCGCCAACAAAGTGTTTGTGAAGGAGGGCAAGAATTTTGTGCTGGCAACCCAGTTCAAGAAGGACGCCGTCGATATCTTCCAATCTGAGGCGGAAAATGTTGACTTTTCTAAGTCGACAGCTGCTGCGCATACTATCAACTCTTGGGTGAGCTGCATTGCTCATGTTGTGAAGATATCCTCGACACATTTCCATACACATTTTTGTAAATTTAAACGCAAACTTTTAAAGATTTATCAAACAATGCATGCACCTTATTGTGTAATTTTTTTTTAAAGTTGTAATCCAATGTGTAATTCATGTTTGAACTGTTATAAATTTTATCTGCCTCAACTCTCAACAGGCAAAGAAAAAAGTGTATATTCATTACTCATGCCAACGCTGGCAACTCCTGCGCGAGATTTGTTACAATCTCACGATGAATGTGCCGTACCCTGAATTTATAGCAAAAATTGCTAAAATAAAAAGTTGAAAGCTTTTAATAGAAAATAATACACATCTCATTAAAATAGAAGGCAAATGTTATTAAGAACACATTCTAATTGTGAAGTTGTAATTATTCAGAACATAGGTCTGTGATATTTTAAATACTAATTAAATGTATTCATTAGAAAGATATATATATATATATATATAAAATCAATTTTATCAATAAATATTGTCGTTGCACTACCGGGATTTGAACCTGGATCTCTTTCCAAACAAAGTATATGGCTCTTTCAAATAATGGAACGATAGATGTATTAATTTGAAAAGTGTAACATATAGATCCAGGTTCGAAACCCGGTAGTGCGACAACAATATTTATCGATAAGATTGATTTTATATGTTTATCTTTCTAATTAATACATTTAATTAGTATTTAGAAGGTAAATGGTTAATGGTGTAATAGGTGACTCGTTCTCCCGGCTAAAGTAAGTTCTGGATTTGAATTCCGGTGGTAATAATAACTTATTTGATAGATTTTTTTCTGTGTATTTTGATGATTCATCTAATTTATTTAAAAAATTATTCATTTAAAATATTATACGCATTTTTTTTTGTCATTATCAATTTTTATTATATTATCCTTTAACACTGAGTAAGGAGTACCCGTCAGTCAAGTCAAGTCTTTTGTATTTTGGTGGCGTAATCCTATCAAGAGAGCACATAACTGTTCATTTTTTTTAAATTCACAACATATTGCACTCCCTTGAATCACCATAAAGGCAAAATCTGCACTGAAAGGACAATAAATGACTTTTTGCTGATGGCCACACCGCGTTGCATTGCCGCAGTCCTGCACTGTAGCATGGCATGGTTGGTTTGTGGAGTAAAAATGCCAACATGGCGGCGAATGAGTAGAACCAATATTGGATCTTTTGCTCATAGAACGGTCCTGAATAAGCGGAGGGTCGCCGTATTCTGAACCCTCGCAGTGAACTCGGTAGAAGAGCACTCGTGTTGCATTCTTATATTTATACAAAAGCGCTCAATGAGATTTGCAGCAGATTCCTTTGTAAATCATGTAATTTTTTTTTACAGGTTGAGAAAAAAACTAATGACAAGATCAAGGACCTCATTCAATCAGACAGTCTGGATGAAGACACTCGGGTGGTTCTCGTTAACGCCATCTACTTCAAGGTTAGCGCATTCACATATTATCTAATTATTCATTTAGAATTTTTAAATTAATTGATTACAATAAAATTATAGATGCATAAACCATAGTTTTATTATATTTGCCTTGTTTGAAATAAGAAGACGAGAAATACGTTAAAGAATCTGCCATTTAGATGAACTATGGTTTTTTTCAATTTTTCTGTCTTACATCTTATTTATTCCACATATGTTTTGTTCATTTTCAGGGCTCATGGGCCACGAAGTTTAATAAGGCAGTCACCAGGAAACGTAACTTCTTCATCTCCGCCACTGAGACGGTTGAGGTCGACATGATGCACAATAAAGCCAGCTTCAAATATGGAGAGGTTCCTGAATGGGACGCTAAGGTGATCATTTCTATTTTTATTTTATTAGGAAAACATACAGTTTATCTGTAAAATCAAAAATCATAATGAAAGTGAAATAATATTGTTCCCGAATGGGATGCTAAGGTGATCGTCTTTTCTATTCTCTGTTCGTTGTCATATGAAGTGGTAAGACTAGTTTCACTAGAAATATACACATTGTTAGTATCAGATCAAAGACTGTATTTCCTATAATGTGGTAGAATAAAATAGTACAGAGATGCATGTAGGTCAAGATGTTCCAGGATAAATGAGGTGAATGGTTGAAATATAAGTTAGTTTGATAATGGTTACAATTGTCAGTATTGCAAAATAAAGCTTTGTTAATAATACTCAGAAAAAATAGCTATAATCAATGCAATACAGAAGATCTGAATTAGATGACCTTTAAGCAGAAAATATATTTCAATGTGATGGTATTTATTTATAAAATCCTTACTATGAAAATGTCGGCAGAATTTATTTGAAAAATTGTTGCAAATCAATATGAGCATGAACACCATACAAGACGAATAGCTATACTGAGACCACTATTCAGGAAGAAGGCTAAATCTCAGAAATCGATGATGTACAGTGCAATGAAGATTTTTAATGAAATCCCAGAAAACATAAGAAAGGTGGAGAAACTACATAGATATAGATTCAAAATGAAACTAAGCAAATATGTGAAAGATACGTTGTAGTAAAAAGGAACAATTTTGATCTTGTTTTTATTAGAGTACAGTAAAACCGCGATATAATGAAACCCGATATAGCGAAAAAATCGAAATTTAGTCCCTAAAACCAATTTTTCATACAAAAATGCATTTATATAACGAAATCCCGTTAATATTTATAACAAAATCATTTTTGTCCCGTACGAAAAAATGCCAATACATTTACATAAATTTATAACAAAATAAAAAAATGTTAAAAGATGAAAATATTATTTCGCACTTACAAAGCCGCGCCGATGCATCTGCCGTATGCGAACGGTTTTATGGGCTTTTCGGCGGTGCGCGGCGGTTGGCCGACAAGGTAGTAAAACAATTCAAACTTCTTCTTGGGTTCATAGTAGGCCCATAAAACCATTTGACATAATTCTTGCGGCGTTCTCTTAGACACGTTTTACGTACGCATACGCCTCTAATATGATAGCAATCCCAGACCCAAACAGCTGTAAAATACAAAAATTAACAGGAACCCCCCGAAAGTTGCAGTATGTTCTTATTGGAAATGTCAGTCTCAGTGTAACGTCTGTAGAGTTAAGTTTATTCAGCTTTTAACGCGATTATTGCATGACCGAACTGAATTTTTACATAAATTCATTTTCGTTTGACAATTGTTTTCGTGTGAACTCGTCAATAATATAAATATTTTGTTAAAATATTTTATGGACTATTTTTGTACGGCATTTTGTATTTCTATTAACTATTGTTTTCGAGTATTTTAAGTGAACAATTTTAACGATTATAAATATATTTTGAAGTGGCTGCCGCCGTTACCGGCAAGTACCTTCGTAATTTATATACGACTCATTTTATAAAAATGCCGCGATTCAACCGTAAAATTGTTATTTTTGAATTATTTTGTATGTTTCATGCCCAAAACTATGTTTGAAGCGGCTCTACATTTAAACACAATTAAAATATTGTTTTGTGTTTGCAATATTCCGGAATTTACAAAAATATCTTCCAATTGGTATTGAATAGGTTCTGTTCTTAATTTAATTCCTTTGATTATCCATTTGCTTATCTGTTTTAATAACAAAACTACTAAAAATATGTAGGTATTCAGTTCCCTATGGCCTTTTTCCTCCTTTGTTTGCAGAATTTGCGATCTTTTTTGAAGCCGCGCAACATTTTTTTGCGACGGCGCGTAACATATAGTAGGTTTTTTTATTTTTTTCGTTACATGTGGGAATTCGTTATTACGAATTTTTATTTTTTGGTCCCTTGGATTTCGTTATATCGCGGTTTTACTGTACTTGTACTTTCATTTAATTTTCAAAAAACAGTATACTGTGAATTTGACGTCATTAATTTTAAAATTGTTTATAATATTGTGGTTATGAAGACGATCTGAGAATCCTGATGCTAGCAAATTTTGTAAAATCAAAATTAAATTTTGAAATGAAGTTGATTTTAAAATACCTAACTAATATTTCATTGTTCGAGTTCAATTATTAAACTATTTATTGTCTTTAGATCCTGGAGCTACCTTATGAGAAGCATCAGGTGTCCTTTGTGATCATCCTGCCCAACAAGGTGGACGGACTTGCCGCTTTGGAGGAGAAGCTGGCTGCCGAGAACGCAGACATCCGTGGACAAGTGCAGAACTTGTATGAGGCTGAGGTGAATGTCGGTCTGCCCAAGTTCAAGATCGAGACCACAATCAACCTCAATAAATTACTGCCTAAGGTACTTTTTAAAATTACTTCTTTAGATTTAAGATATCATTTCTTTCCAGTTGATTATTACCAGTATTGGATTTACTTACTTACCATCACGCTGACAGAGCGCCACACTCTTCTGTCCTGATACACAATTCTCACCTCATCCACATTCATGGCTTCTAACAGGACCATCCTCCAGTATCTGGTTTACCTGGTTGTGCCAAGTCTTCCGCGGACGTCCTCTACTTCTGGTGCCATCAACACTTGTGTCATATATTTTTCTTACCATTCTCTTCTCATTCATCCATTATATATGACTAAACTACCTAAGTGATCATTTCTTAATCTTACTCACTATACTTAGATCAGCTTTACATACTTTCCTTATTTCTTCATTCTTTACTTTGAAAGTGATTTCAATTTGTTGACATTCATAATAAGGTCGCTTTCATTGCATACATTGTATATACTACTCACTAACCTCTGTGATTCTTAAATTTACAGGATTGTATTTAATTTAGTTGTTATTTACATCTGTTGATGAAATGAATTGCACCTCTCGAAACTGTAGTCATGATAAAAATGATACTCAGTTTTGTGTGTAGTACAAAGTTTGATCAATAATATATTTTTTTAAATACTTTGATATTTTTGAAAAATGAAACTGCCACATAAACATAGGTGCAGTATAAATCCCTACACTTTAATTCCTTTTTACTGCTATAACACTTATATAATCTGGATTGTTTTATAGACGGCGACCGTTGAATTCTTTTCAGCATACTAGAAAAATTTATTTGCGATGGACAATTTGAGAAAATACACAATATATTTATTTGTACACTAAATGCCAACGTTCTATAGATACTACTGAACTAAAGTAATACACATGAAGAATATCCAGAACTGATTGAGTTCTAAACAGTTTGCACATGGTTTTTTGTATTGGTATAAACAGACAATTTTAATATGTAAACATACATATACGGGGTGTAACGGACCTAGTCCACAATATTTTACGGGTGGATTCCTGACTATATTACGAGTTTAAAATGTTCAAGGAATATGTACAAATTCTACACTGTTACTGAAAATATTATTGTATGAAATTTAATCGTGTTAAGTTTGATGTCTAAGTACTTCGATATAAATGTTTGCGAAATTGTTCAATTATTAATCTATATCTTTGCTTTAGGTCCTAAATCATCTAACAAAAAATAGTCTGACCGTTCGAAATTTAATGACCTTTAATTTTTTGTATACAATATATAATTTGGAATCAGTTAAACGCAGTTAATCACATTATTACGATTTTTTTTTTAAATTCTTAGATATCTTATATGTATTTGAAATGCAATTAGATTTTTACATTTAAAGGGAAAGTATCTTATTGACAGCAATATTTTTTTTTCAGATTGGCATAACCGAGATCTTCAGTAATAAGGCAAACCTTAGTGGACTGTTGGAAAATAACGAACACTTGGTGGTGTCCGAAGCTGTGCAGAAGGCGTTCATCGAAGTCAATGAGGAAGGAGCAGAGGCTGGTGCTGCTACTGGTAAGTCGCACGGTGCTTGGGTGTCTGTTGGCTCTTTTTATTATATGTTTTACTCTTTCACTAGGTATTCAAATATACGATAATACTGTATGTTGAAGATTGGTAATGTTGTTCGATTGATACCAGAATCGATGATAATATCGTTCACTAGGTACTGCAATAGATGACATTATTGTAGGGACAAATCTACATAAAGATAGAAGAACGTAACTCCTTTTGGTTCGTAGACTGTCATGGAAACCTAATCTCATATTTTTAACATCTGTCAGATAGATGAATGTATTCACAATTTTATCATTTTCTCCCGTGGGGAATATTTAATTATAATATTATTGGATCACATAATTGTTTTTCTTTATATAGGTTACGGAAAACTTAAAATCTTATCCTTAAACCTTTTTGTTACTTACTCATAGTAGATGTAGATTACTTGTGAAATTTTAATTCTTCTCTTTGTTAGGTCAGAAAACTAAAACTACTCAAATGCATTTTAATGTCATTCATTATTTAATAACTCAAGTTCAAATTAAAAATATATATATTCATTTTTAGTTAAGAGCGTCAAATTAGTTTTAGACACGGTTTATTCTTTTAGTAGTTAAGTTAAATCCAATGATCTGCGTGTTAATTTAAATATTGGAAATCTTAACATTTTTCTAGCGACAGCATCAATTTATCACAAATTTAAGAAATATAAATATGTACTACAATTTTACCACCCACATTTGCCTACCTTACACCTATATTTAATTATTATTTTATTTAAATGTATTATGTGTATATATATATATATATATTGTATATAAAGGGTTTTTCAATAGGGACGCTCAAACTTTCTTTCAACAGGGACAAGAAACTACGCTATATTTCTTCAATTTTTTTTGAGGTTAACACTCGTACTTAGTTGGCAAATCATCATGGAGCAGTACACACCGGAGCAACGCTTGCAAATTATTCAAATCTACTACCAAAATTCGCGTTCGCTCACCGCAACTTTGAGAGCATTACGACCATTTTATCGTCGTCATCACTTGCCTGCCACATCAACAATTCAACGTTTGGTGCAAAAATTTGAAAGCACATTGTCGCTACACAATGTTCCAGTGCCAGTGAGACAAAGAAATGCACGAAGTGAGGAAAATATTGCCGCCGCTAGAGCATCTGTTCTTGATGACCCAAATGAGTCACTAACACGACGTTCTCAACAATTGGGCATTTCTGTGACGTCATTGTGGCGAATTTTGCGAAAAGATCTTGGCCTACATCCATACAAGATCCAGTTGACACAAGAACTAAAGCCGCTTGACCATTTGAAGCGTCGCCAATTCCTCAATTGGGCTGCACAACAATTTGAAAATGATGCTGAATTCCATCGAAAAATCATCTTTAGCGACGAAGCTCATTTTTGGCTCAATGGATATGTAAACAAGCAAAATATGCGTTATTGGGCAGGCACCAATCCACACGTGCTTCACGAAACACAATTGCATCCCGGAAAAATCACTGTTTGGTGTGGATTACATGCCGGAGGTGTCATTGGACCATATTTTTTTGTTGATGATGCTAATCGTCATGTTACTGTGAATGGTAATCGTTATCGCTCCATGATAACTGATTATTTTTGGCCTCAATTGCAAGGTATGGACTTGGCCAATATGTGGTTTCAATAAGACGGCGCTACTAGTCACACGGCACACGCAACAATTGACTTATTGAAAACCAAATTTGGTGAGCGTATTATTTCGCGAAATGGACCAGTTCAATGGCCGCCTAGATCATGCGATTTAACACCATTGGACTATTTTCTTTGGGGCTATGTTAAATCTTTGGTCTATACCAACAAGCCGGCGACGTTACAAGAGCTAAGAGAAAATATTGAACGCGAAATTGGTGCGATTCGGGCCGAATTATGTGAAAAAGTGGTGGAAAATTGGATTCAACGATTGGACTTCTGCAAACGTGCCCGCGGTGGTCATGCGAGGGAAATTGAATTTCATACATAATTGCCACTAAATGTACTTCAAAACATAATAAATTTTTTTTAGATATATTCATTCGTTTTTGTTTTATTTTAAAAAAAAGTTTGAGCGCCCTTAATGAAAAACCCTTTATATGTATAACTTAATTATAAATTATTTTTTTTTACACAAAATTACCTAACTCAATAGAGAAATCAATTCTCGTATTTGAATTGGGGAGTATTTAAGTTTTTAAATAATGTAAAGGTAATGTAGGTATAGAAGTAAGATAAACATATAGAATTAAATTATTAAATACATATACATAAACGATAATTAGTGTCGTATCTGACTGCGTAGTATTTACTTCTCTTAATTTACGATAATTTAATTGAAAAATATAAATTCGTATACACAAGTGTAAATATTTATTCCACTTGTTCTTAAATATTTTTTAGTCATTTCTGTTTGATATTGAGTTCTCAAAAAAATTGTTATACACATTAATCTATACACAAATGTTTTTATTCCATAATAAAATAACTATTACCCATTACATATGTATGTATATATCTCAAAGTCATAGATATTTCATACATTTGGATGAAATAATAATTTATTCAATAGTTTATCTGAGTCTCCTTCAGACTATTATCAATGAATTTCTTTTCAATCCAAATAGTTTCACCGTAAAATTAAACGTTTAACTGCACACGTACTACTTGACATCTTTATATCATTAGCATGTTATATTATGTAGTTAATGCTTAATGTATTTTGTGTTCTACTTAAAAAATTTGCTTAATTTAATGACACACCCTGCAATAAGAAAACATAATTTCTTGTTAATATTGACAAACCGTAATATTGCATCGCCTAATTTTATTTCAGCACTTGTATATTTGTTATGTATGTATATAATTTGTAAAGTTTAAAATGTATTTTTTGTTTTTTGTGTTTGACGAGTAACTTTGCATGTTATGTACTAGTATTATTACAACCTATTTAAATTAAATTTAAATATGTAGAATGTAAAAATGTATTGACAGTTTTTATTCTTCAGTCCTTGCATCTAGATTTTATTTCTAATTGTTTACATCTAATTGTTTTTATTACAAATATGGTGCCATTTTAAATTTATGAAACAAAATATCAATCATGAGTCATCACATTTATATGTTCATCTGTCAATATTAAAAAGTTGAGATATTAGTAATCATACTTCGTTATGTGACGCTCTGTTAATCAACCGATGCCGATGTTCTAAACGATGGTTCGCACACACTAATTTCGAGGTTATGCACTCAGTCTGCGTTACACGAGCGTATTGGCTCGGTGTACATTACTGTTGAGTTAAATTCAACCCTAATATGGCACCCACTGCTAAAGTAGCAGAGGCCTAGAATTGCGTTAATTGTCCCTAGAACCTTAATTTTACATTTATATATATTAATATGTGTGTATGGTGCATTGCCATTAAGCTATTAAATGATACTCAATCCATTATAAATAAATACATTTTGATTTAATAGACCTGCTTTAAAAATTTGTTGAATTTTTAATAAATTATGTACACATATTGATTCGTTAATCAATGATTTGTTTATCGACAACATTTAATGGAACCAATTAGTAGCTTGTTAGTGTTATCGCTGACCTAGTGATCTAGTGGTCGGGGGTTCGCACCTCGTTTCAGGACACCAGCAGGTTAGTCCTATTGTCATAGTACAAGCGTTTAGCTTAGTTTGAAGATAGTAAGAATATTGATGTGACATGTATTCCGTGTACGCAACTCTATTTTTAAAATTAAATTAGCGTTGATTAAAGGGGTATGACTAGTAATACTTATCTTATCAATTTATTTAACCAGTTGTTACATATGTCATCAAGTGTTAGCATTGTCATTCATTTCCTTTAGCACTTCACGTACGAAAGAAGCGGTGCTTGGTTGAAACGAGCAGTCAGGAGTTTGTGTGCGATCACCCATCATTATTTTTTATTACTCAAAGCAATGAGACGATGTTCTTGTTTGTGGGTCGTGTCGGTCTGGATTCTCAAGCATTTGGTGATGCGATGATAATGGACATCGATGACAAACTACAACGTGATGAATTATAATTTACAATTTTTGTAGATGAATTTTGTGATATTTTATATCACCAGCACTTGCATATTTAATAATGATGTCTGTAAATTTATTATGAATTTAAAAAAAAATACCATTAATTCTCATAAAAAAATCTCAGTATTTATTTTAATTACAGTATTTTGAGCATTGTTATCATAGACCAGTAAATGAATAGACATGAAATAAAGTGTAGGGGTTTAGAACATTAGTTGCGGGACGAGCGGCATTCTACACACATACTTACTTACTTCACATCGTTTATCCGTGGGGGTAGGCAGAGAGGACAGAGCGCCACACTCTTCTGTCTTGACACACAATTTTTGCCTCATCCACATTCATTCATCTTCGCATATAAGCTCGACGATTATTGAGGCTTCTAACAGGACCATTCTCCAGTATCTGGTTTACCTGGCCGTGCCAAGTCTTCCGCGGACGACCTCTACTTCTGGTGCCATCAACACTTGCGTCATATATTTTTCTTACCATTCTCTCATTCATCCGTTCCATATTACTAAACCACCTATCCTGATCCTTTCTTAATCTTACTCATATATTAAGAGGCTACTTTCATTTTTCCAGTTTGAATTTCGAGATATTTTTGCATTTTGCGTACCCTTTCAAGACGAGACTAATAGTTAATTCATTTACAATATCAAGTAAACATAAAAGTGCGTTATTTTTTACGTAAATATTGCTAGAGTGAAAGGTATCAATAGAAAAGGACAAGTATACAATTGTTGATTTTTTTAAATTCCTAGGTAATAAAGCTATCAGAAAATAGGCATTTCTTCAACATTCATAATACATATGTGTTGCCATTTGAAATTATCAGGCGAAAATTAAATAATTTGTTAAAGTTCTCACCTAAGAATTGTTATGTTTATGATAAACAACATTGTGTCGATAAACATGATTATTACAATCATGCCCCCGATTTATAAGGAAAAAATTGACGTAAATTCATACTAATAAATAATATTGACAACTTTTGAAGCAGCTGTATTTGTGAAGAGAAAACTATTTATGCTAATATTATATAATAATCATACTATGGTTGTAATAAAAAAAGTTTTTTTTTTAAATATTTATTTATTGTTTTAATAAATTACATATTTATTAATATTAAAATATAAATGAAAATATGACAAAAGTATTATTATTCACTGTTAAATAATTAGTTGTTCATCAAGCGCATTATCGTTATTCAGAATTTCGTTTTTTTTTTCTTCACACGTATTCAAAACAAAATTTTATGTTCTTTCACATATTCAATATTCGTTCATGTGCACCCAAACATCGACTTGTGGGAGTAAATTTGATTAATTAGAGAAAAGAATTGGTGTATGTCGTCGACCACTCTTTTGCCATCCAATTTAGGAAGTTCACACGAGTCCGCACATTCAATACTCAGTTCGGGAACATCCTGAAAATAATTAATAATATTATTATTATTTAGTTATCAGTATTTTTATGTCTAAAATATTAAAATACATCTTTATTCATTTATATGACTATAACAAATACATTTGTATCAGACAAGTCTGTCATGTATAATTCTTTTGATAAGATTATTTATCTTTAAGGACATGTATTTCCAATAAAAAATAATTTATCTGCACTACATAATATATGTATATTGAACTATGTAATTTGTTTTGTTAAATCAAATAGATAATTGTTATAGAAATGGTAAAAATTATCAACTTACGTTGCGATTTTTATTCCAAGAAGATAACCATTTAAAATTTTCTTGGAATATTTCGTAGAGCGTGTCAATGGATACTTTTTGACCTTAGGCATCTTGAGTCACAGGAGGCAGTAATTTCAGAACAATAATTTGTATAATAAAATATAATGAGAACCAAACACCACAGGTTCACGAACGTCACGTTGAACCATGTGAATAAACGAATTTTATGCCCTTGAGGCGCATGCGTTAGATGCGCAATGCCATAGATAAGAGACGCAATGCGATGCAAGCCGCGCATGTGTTGTCAGATTCTTAGCGCTCAGATCCGTAACGTAGGTTTTGACACATGTATTATGTTCAGAAGTCAAAATTATAATCTGTTTTCGTATAAAAACAGCCCAAAACCATATAATTTACAAAAATAAGCAATTGGTATCAAGAATAAGTATAATATTCATTCATAGTGTAGTCAAAATTTGTAATAAAATGTGTTTTATAGGCAAATTTAATGAAAATCCAACGGAGTACAAAAGCCACATCCGTCATCGCCGAATTGATCGGGGTTCTGAAGGTCCGATAGACAATTAAAATTATCGTGTTTCATAAGACTGGAAATATATTATTTAAAAAATGATTATTGTGTTTCTAATATTAAACTTAGTTTTAAATAGTAGTTGAAGCCTCAAAGCATGTGAGTAAATATAGTTTATTATTTAAAAACGTATGTTTTTACTAAAACAAAGTATTTTAAAAACGTCAAAAATTCATCAAATGTACTGCAAATTGAATGATTTATAACTCTATTAATTTTTAACATTTTGCTGATTTGGTTTCCTACAAATTTGTCTCCGTAATCTTGGCTTTAAGATTATAAGAAAATATATTTCGTCTACGCATTCGTTTAGCGCATTGACTCAATTTTGTACAATGCCTAAAATGCATCTAATGGTCACGGTCTTTCTTATAATATTTGTATTGTCTTAATTATGACAAATAACATTCAGTTTATTAGTTTTATATTAATGTAAAGATCCAATCCAAGTAATAGTTGAAAAAAAAGTCAAATCTATTGAATAATTTCTGATATAAATGAATAATAAAAACCCACATTTTCGTAAAAAACGCCAAAATATGAATTATTATTGCAAGTGGCGCCTTAAGATCAGCTTTACATTCTTTCCTTATTTCTTCATTCTTTACTCTGTCATAAATGGATGTACCACTTATACTTCTACTATTTCACTATTATACTATTTCATTCTATTCATTCAGTCTACTTTCGATCCTCTTCTGCCAGCTCCAGGCCTTACTTCCATGCATTAGTGTCGGTACCAGGACTCCATTGTTAACCTTGGCTCTTCTTAAGTGTTAAGTCTTGCCTCGGCTGACAAGTTTCCATCAGTGGAAACATAAATCCAATAGTTTATGGCACATTTATGCAACAATAAAAGTATTTACTCTTCAAAAATTAAATCTTTGTGTAAATAAGACGTATTTTTTAAATTAATGCATATTTTATTGTCAGCATTTAAATTTTCATTTCAATCGAGTCGTATATTTAAAAAAAGTCGCAGAGATTTTTGATTGCGTAAGTAATAACAAAATGATCACGTGGGTGACACCAGTATGAAAATATTGAAAAAAGGAATATGCGTTAGTTCATGTCTATATATTTGGTAGTCTGTGATTGTTATCCAATTTTCTTATACAGTCATGCTTAGTGTTATATGATGCTTCATGTTTTTCTAAGCACTCGCATTAACATTTAAAATGAATTAAATATTTTTATTGAAAGGTCTACAATACTCATTTTTTGTGATTATTTTTTTGGTGTTAATTTTAGATGACTATGAATTTTTTCCAATATTGTTCAACAATGAAAAGTATGCTTATTACGTGTATGTTATTTGGCTTGCCCATATTGTTGTCATTTGTATTTTGTTTGGTGGCTTTTTCCTGATTATATGTAGATACAATATAACCTCATTAATTCGGAATTCAAGCGACCAAAAATTATTTTTTGCAATATTCGTAAAATTCATAAAAATGTGTCTAATTTTTGAAAAATTGTACATATTCTCACTTCTTGTGCCCTAGACGTTGGCTATCGTTGCTTTGTTCACTGCGGCCCGGTGCTGCTCTACAGTAGACTGGCCGAACCATTCCATCATCATCAGCCATGATGTTCTCCTTTTTCTAGAGCCCTGACTTTTTCTGTATTGTGAGGTGCAAGATCTGATACTTCTCTGGATGTCTCGTCACATGTCCGAGATATTAAAATTTTCAGATTTGTATTGATTTAAATACATATTTTTCTTTATTCATTTGAATTAAAAAATCTTTATTCGTAAGTATATCCATCCAGCTAAGCATTTTTCTGTAGATTCACATCTTCAAGAGCATCTTTTTCATACGTATAAAGGTTGCACAAGTTTGCTCAATGTAGCAATGTAGCTTGATTTCAACGAAAGGATCCCATCTTTCATTTATATTGCAATCCAAGTATATAATACTTTGTGTCTGCTTCATTCTCGTTTCAGCAATATAAAAACTTTCATTGAATATTCTCACTTATTAAAACTCAGGTTCGAAAATTTGTCATCAAAAATAATGTCGCTGTAGCATAGTTGGATAATGCACCTTCCCCAGTTTGGAAAGAGATCCAGATTCGAATCCCGGCGGCGCAACAACAATATTTTTCAATAAAATTGATTTTATATGTATATCTTTCTAATTAATCAGTATTTAAAATATCACAGACCTATGTTCTGAATAATTATGAAACTGATAATTTGGATCTGGATACGTTTGAAATTTTTTGAATTAATGAGGTTTTACTGTATACGTCTTACTGATTTTACTTTTAAAATAAATACATTACACTATGAACATAAAATATGTCACATCAGTATATTTATTATTTTCAAACTAAGCTAAAAATAAATACCTCACTGTCTCGCAATGAAAGTTGTAATTTTCTATAATGCATATATTATTTTTTATCAATGGAAATGCTTTGTTTTAGGAAAATCAGTGGCTTATCAATTCTCATTAGACTTTCTTTTTCATTAGACATTAGGGTTCTTTCTTGTCAATTTTCAGCTCATTAATTTTTTTAATATTTAAATGTTTTAGGCTTTATATTTGGGTCAAGCTGTTTTTTAAAAGCACACATAAAATAAATATCGTTACACTTTTAAAATTTAAAACTACGAGTTTTAAAACTGTTTAAATTTATTCTTAGATATGGATATTGTGGACAGGATGTTGTTCAACATCAAGTCGTTCTACTGTCGGCATCCGTTCTACTTTGGAATTTTTCTCGATTCAGATATCCTGTTCTCGGGGAAACTGTTGAATCTAAATGAGAATTCATGAATTACGTATTTATTTAATTTATTTTTATCAATTATAAAAATAATACTACTGAAGGTGGGATCTATATTTGCTTGAGTATCTATTAGAAGCGTTGTGATACGTAAAAATAATATTCAATATTTTTTATATGAATATATGACAAAATCATTACAAATTTTTGGGTGATAAAAATATTTTTAAATTCTATTAAATATTATGGAATTATCAAACTAGTTTTTATCTTCCTTACAATGGTGTGTACTGCACATGTTAGAAAGCTGATAATGAGTTTTGCCAAACCTGATTGACTGCTTCAGAAAATGACAGAAAAATTGTATGTACATACATAAATATTAAATCTGAACTATTTAAAATATAATTTTTTTCTTATAATCTAGCGAATTTGCAATGAACTAACTTTAATAAAGTTACTTTCGTAATTTAAGCTCTACATTAGTCACGCATCGTATAGATCCTATCTTTGTGTACGTATTAAACAAAACAGGAACGAAACACCTATTTTATAACAAAACAAAAACTTATCTTATTTCATACGACGTTCTGCATTGTGAAATTAAATTATTTGGGCCAGTTAAATCAAATAAATAATCTAAATATTAAACAAAACAATGTGTTCATTTGCCTGTTTGAATCCTTACAGTTATTTTAAAACTATAAACTTAATATATTTGCATTTTTACATCCGGAAGCTTAAGATGCCATGACCAATTCTTAACACGAGAGATATGTATTTAAAAATGTTTTTTTTACAAAGATATTAATATTATTAAGGAAAACACATTCTTATTGTGAAGTTGTAATTATTCAGAACATAGGTCTGTGATATTTTAAATACTAAATTAATGTATTAATTTCTGGCGTCTGCAAATCGGTTTACTCAAAGGTATTTGAGATTTTGTAAAAATAATGTAGATGGCTTTCAAATAATGGAACGACAAGTGTATTAATTTGAAAAATGTAACATATAGTTTCGAAAATTTATCAAGAAAAATACTGGCGTTATAGCACAAAGATAGTGCACTTCCCCGGATTGGAAATGAAGATCCAGGTTCGAATCCCGGTGACGCTAAAACAATATTTTTCGACAAAATTGATTTTATATGTATATATTTATAATTAATACATTAATTTAGTATTTAAAGATATTAATCAATTAAATCATTATTCGAGACACCTCACCAAAATGTTGCTTTTAATTTCAAAATAAATATCTTAAATACGTTTGAAATCAAACAGGGGCAAAATGGGTATCATTTTATTTATTTTTAACGTCGTTTAATCGTATATTTGTTGTTTTTATAATATATATTTTTTATTTGAATTTCTCTCAGGTATAACAGTGATGATTTTAAGAGGCTTTACCAACTGCAAAGAATTTAGAGCCGACCGCCCATTTTATTTCTTGTTGGTCGACACGGAAGGAAAAGCTCTGTTTGTGGGCACCTACAATGCACCCGAATAAATAATAATTTTCAAACAGTTTTTCAAGTGAACGTGGCATAATTGAAAATATTTGACTGCAAACAAAAATGTTAGCTTTTTTATATACATAATATATTATAAATAGTACTTTTTTTTATCAAATATTTTCCCAGATCAATGTTCTCTCTAAGGTGTGCGGATTTGGCGTCATAGCGCACACAAAAAATATAACGCGCACATAATTTTTATAAAGACTTCTTCCTGTGCCGCTTTCTATCGAAGGTTGACGAACATATTGCAGTATGTTGATTAATTCTGTATAAGATACATTTTACACATTTGAACCAATTTTTGAGGTTATACAGCTTAGATAATCTTTGCTGCCTTTTATCTTCTCAGCTTTCCTTGAGTTGTTATTAGTTGTCTCGTGTTTTCTAATATGTTGGGATTTTAAAAGCTCAAAATTGTTTTCCAAAAATGTATTTAAATCAAACATAAGATAGCTGTATTAGGGATGGTACCTTCATAATAGTATAACTATTAGGTGCACAAATTACCGTATTTTTACACGTATAAGTCGCACTTTTTTCCCAATTTAAAAAAAATAAAAATAAACCTGCGATTTATACACTGCAAGTTATAAAATATTTGCACATTGTTTAGGTACATTTAAAGCATATTTGATTTTTTATTTTCTGTCCTATCTATGATAAACGACTATGAACGGACGTGACACTAGACACTAGTATCGAGCGTGACGTTTGGGTATACGCATTACGCGTACTGCTGTCGAACTTTATACTTGTACAAATTTGATCATTTCAAAAAGTTTATTTCTCGAAAAATATAATCGATCGCACTGCACTGGATGGGACTGAAGATGATTCAATTTATGAAGAAAGTGCCGATTCAGATATTGACAATGTTCAGTAATAATATTTTTCAATAGAAACTTTTTTTCAAAAGACTTATATGTACTTGTAAAAATATGGTAATTCTTGGCCTATTTTCAACAAATTTATTGATTATTTATAAAAAATTAAACCCTCTTAATGTGTGAAGTAATATCTATCAGAATCTGTACACTTTTGCTATTGATTAGGTTGCTAAAGTCCCACCTCTATAGAAGGAGGATTGTTTTAGTCAATAGAGTTGAGTTTAATCAATATCTTCGGGTGGAATAAGCCGCGTGAGGGAGAACTTCCTGACATAATGAATATCGGGTGTTCGCCTTGTGGGGTCTTCCATTTTCATGCAGCAGTATCACTTGCCTAGTCACTCAAACAATTAAGTTGCCATTGATAACACTATATCTATGTCAGTTTCACCCTGAGTTTTATGTAACTCATATTGCAATATACCCTTCATATCTCACCAAATGCAGAGTAAGACTTTTTTCCATGAATATTGGGTTTCGCAGTCGGTGTCGATGCGTCACCGGGGTTAACCTACGATTTTCATCTTTTTGGATTGTCATTGTACAATACCCACTTTTCATCTCTCTTTAACATTAGGAGAGAGCATGCGAGGAACCTAACAGCCCGCATTCTGAATTTTCCTCAGCTTTTTTAGGCAGATACTTTCTGGGTTCTTCAAGTGCTTCTAGTTCAATAAATTCTTCATTTTTCACATTAAAATTTATCAATTTTATGGATGAACCAGAATTGTTAATTTAAAAATTAATTAAAAAAAAATTAATTTATTAAATAATTTCAGTCTTTTGAAATACAATCCATATCTGTTTATATAGAGATTAAATAAATGTATATTGAAAGGAATCTAGTTCAAACTCAGTAACATTATAGGGACACAGCATGGCATTTTCAATTTGTTATTATTGACCTGTCGGTATCTAGAAGACAATCAAAATACTAATAATTTTCTATACAGAAAACTCTATTTTTTTTTTATGAAGACCCGATTCGCCATGAAGATAATACATTTAATAAAATATATTTATGTTATGAAAAGATAGGCAAAAAAAAGATTAAAATATTAATATATATATATATATACAAGTATAAACAAAATGTAAATACTTCATTTCAGCCATTCTATGGTCAGGGAGCCAGCTTAAAAATGAATGTAATATTTTTGTCTTCAGTTAAGTTAGACACTTTTCAGAACAAAAATTCTCTTGATCATATAACAGCTAATGATATTTTTGAACCTTTATAAGACACATTCAGTGTATTCCTTGTTTATTTTTGATTCAGTATAGAGCTGACTAGTGATTGACAATAACATCCTATTTAATTGAATTGTAAAATCTGCCACGTTTACAATATATTTTAAACAACGTTTTAATGTGAAATGAATAAAATGAGTGAACTAACAACAAATGTTGTATGAAGCCGGTATTAGGTTGACAATAGTGGAATGTGCAAAGATTCATAGAAATTGAAATGCAGGACTTCAATGTCAATGAAAAACTCATTGGTGATTGAGAGATGAAGGTGATGAATTAGGAAAGCTTAAAACAAAACGGGTTCATTGTAGAAACGTAACAATTGTTTTTACCTAACTTGTGTTTATTTTATTTAACTTTGACTTGTGCTGTTGATTTCTGATGCTTTGAAACCCTAAAAAAATTAATTTTGACTTATACTTGTGTATATAAGGTATGTCATATATGTACATCTAAAGCGAGTAAAATCATTTGCTTATTATCTTTTAACTAGTACTGCATATTAATAATTATGTTATTGTTGGATTTAGCTACATTTTCTACAGGTGCAAGGTAGTGTTTGGTTGTTTATTTTTTCAATTTTAGCCATCATAAAATATATTTAGATAAATCATTTAATGTTTTTCCTTGGCCACTTCTATTTGAGTCTCTATTATTATGTGCACATATTCACAGACTTTTAAAAAAAATTTACTCAGCTGTGATGGTAACGTGTTGCTCGATGGCAGTACGACGATTGAATTTTGAATTTACGGCCAGCCAATCATCCATTTTACTTTGCTTTGATCGACTGTGGGAGAAGTACGTTGTTGGTGGGCAGTTACAGCACACCAGAATGAACAATCAAACATTATTTTACTCAAGTGAATATTTTTTAAATTCCTTTCCCTTAATTCTCCGAGCAGTATTTTTCCTTTCATTGTGACAAGATGGCGCCCAAGCTTGATCTTTCATGATTTAAATGGACAGAGAGTGATAAGATTTCAAATCTAAGTGCTAACAAAATACACACCATTTCTCATACTACATATAA
The DNA here is from genome assembly GCA_022840565.1 of Eubasilissa regina. NCBI lineage: Eukaryota > Metazoa > Arthropoda > Insecta > Trichoptera > Phryganeidae > Eubasilissa > Eubasilissa regina. The sequence continues at coordinate 8,016,906 of JAINEB010000010.1, forward strand.
TACATTAATACATTTGCACACCTTTATCCATGTGCATTTAAAAAATTTAATAGAAAAGATATTGAAGTGTGGCTTGAGGTCAAAGTTGAAAAAAAATTTAGAATTTGCGACTGATCGTACATTTCACTTTTTACATTGTTGTCAGGAGCACTCTGTTTTTAGGCAATTACTAAACACCTGAATAAATGAGTACAATCTTTTGTCTATAGTTTTCTGAGCTATTTTTCCATGTGTCTTCGACCTGATGTTTCAGATCATATTGCATCAGGGTTGATGTTGATGCGATGTGTGTCTAACATTAGAGACCTGCAATGGGTTCCGAAACGTTGATCAAAGAGGTCGGAAACACTGCAAAATAGTCCAGAATTCTCTACAAAGATACAACTCTCTTGCCATCGCTCGATTTGATTTAAATTTAATTTTAAATATATGTACATATGATGTTATTTTTTAAAATGATGTATTGTGTGTCAATGTAATTCTATCTGTATCTCTAATTCTGTAAATAGTAATTTCAATTTAAAAAACAATTTGACTCTTTAGCACCGGGTACGGTTAAGATTTTTTAGTTCTCTTTCAAAGGGATGGCAAAATACAAAATTTCATTAGATAAATATGGCTTTACCGTATCGTGTTTTTATTTGAATTTCCCTCAACCAAGAAGGCCACGATACATGCGCTAAAGGCCAATTCAGCTAAAACTTATAAAATAGAATTCACAGCTAATCATTCATTTTTTTCGCGTTGGTCAACATTGAGAGGAAAAACTCTGTAGATAGTTACAATACATTTGAATAAATGACCATATGATATACATAGTTAAAAATAATAATAACCCGGCATTACTAACTTTTCAACTAATGCATTGAAATATTTACTGTAAAATCTTGTAGATTGTATAACTTTGGAGGTTTTATCTAATATTGTAGCAGAACAGTGCCCAAGATGCCCTTGTCCTGTATATATAATGGTTTTCTAAGAATTTTTACCGCTTTATTTAAATTTTATTTAGCTCTGGAGGCGATGAGTTATTCAACGCTACTTAAGAAAAGATGCAATGAATTCATAGCTGACCATCCATTTTACTTCTCATTGGACTTTGATAAATCTCTATTTGTGGGCAGCTATAACACACCCGAATAAAGACAAACCTGTCAGATGCAGTTCATCCTTGACGGTCATAATGCAGAATTTACTAGACATCAGTCAAAGTTTTGCGTTTTAAAGTTAAATTGTAGGTTATTGAGTCACTTGTTATTGTGTTAGATTTTTTGCTAAACCATCTCTGAGTAATTTAATTCCAGTGTCTCATGCGATACCGCTGGATGGCTAGTCGCCATCCTCTGTCGGGTGCAACTCTCTGTCATAATGGCAGCTTTTTAAATATGACACTATACAATTTTTCTTATATTATATATACTACCTGTAATTATTAAATTCTTTATTAATATTATCACCATAAGATTTCAAATGGATGTACAATGATATCTTACCTATTGTAGAGCCAATTGGAGTTTGTGCAACCTTGTGGTGAAGGAACATGATATGTATTTGTGTGATATTTTGGCTTGGTACACATTGTGTTTAGAAGCTTTTAATTATACTTGACATGGTTTACAATAATTGAACATTTCACATAAAATTATTGGTGCTCACATTGTCTTCGTAATGTTTGTTCTTTGTCAATGTGTTTCGTTATAAATATATTTTGGCCAAAGTTCTCTAGTGAGTTTATTATTTGTTTTATGTCTGATTTTACCAGGAGAATAGTGCCGGAGCCTAATAAAATATAAAATTATAGATTGAAAATTTATATTTATTCTAAAAATGATGTGTATTCATATATGTATATATATTATACCAATTTATATTTATATATATTCCATGCTACTTGTGTAGCTGTTCATGTTTTTTATAATCAATTTTGTGAAAGCCCATAAGGGCGTAAATAAATAAATATGTGATAATTTCCGCGGATTTAAATTTAAACACTCAATAAAACAAAAGAATCTTATTATCTACGCAAAGTAGATATTATAAATGCTTAAAAACCAAGAGTAATTACTCCATTTCAACAATAGTGTTCTTCCACTATTTTACTGGACCATTTTATAATCAGGCATAAAACAGTGCAATCAGTCAACTTTATAAAGTGTTCATAATATATTTTTTTTAAATTTTCTTTAGCATTAATTGTCGTGTGTTGTAGAATTCGCGGCTGACCGTCCTTTTTACTTTGCATTGCTCGACCACTTTTCTTTTTCTTTTAACCCCTTATCATTTAAATGCATGTTCATTCCAAAAATTTTGCACATGTAGTATAACAATGTGATATAAATTATCTAGAATGTTCTTTTTTGCCTTCACCCAAAATTGTATCCGTTTTGGATCTTATTAGCACCAAAATGTGTTTTTTTCAAATTAAAATTTTTTTTTTAGCTATGATCATGATGAGGTGTTGTATGTTGCTCGAGCCGAAGCAAAACGTAGAATTCACGGCCGATCATCCATTTTACTTTGCGTTGCTCGACATGGATCAGAGCACCGTGTTTGTGGGCAGTTACAATATACCCGCATAAACCATCGCCTGTGTTCTGTCAATTATCACTTTTTGTTTTCCAACCAGATCCATGTTAGTTTGTCTGGAGATGCTGTTTTAATTTTTAAATTAACCAAACTTTGTCGTACACACGTTACCGAGTTTTATTTTTATCATGGACTGTACGTCTTGATATTATAGTTTTGATAAGAGTAATATTCAATTGTGTGTTTTCAATGAATTTTTCTAGTATTTCATATTTTGTGGTTGTTTTATAAATTGTTTTGAGAATATTAATTTTCAACAATTGTTTAGCGATGATAGCTGACTATATATTATAACTTTGTTTTTTTTAATAGTTTGCTATCTAATGTACCCATTTATAATATACCTTTAATGTATTAAACTCACTCCATGGCAAGTTTATATTCAAAGCTTCTAAGTCAATGAAATGTTTCTGTTATATAATTTGATATATATATATATCAAATTGTATAACAGATACAAATATATATATATAGATATATATTTGTGCATTTTTAAAGATTAATCAGTATTATTCATAAAAAAAATATGTTTACCTAACATAACCAGATAAACTTTGTACGTACGTATTATGTATGTACATATAACCAAAAATCTGGTAGTTAATTTTTTATTCTTAAAACGTTAGCTATTTTTATACTCAAATAAAAAGGTAGCATTTTTTGTGAATTCTTTGTATGTAATTTAAGATCCGAGGTATTTTTCTGATAGCACAAATTGTTAAGGATAAGATTTGTTGATATTATTATGTTTATCGTTGTGAACAAAATATACAGGTAAGATACTGTATTTCTTAGGTTAAAACACTTTTGTTGTTTATTCTTTACTATTTATTTTCTCATTTAATTGAATATATTTTATAGAGCTGAGTAAATGGAACCATCAGAGTCAGTTTTGGGCAGATCTGGGTTATGAAAGGCGCAACATTGTATATCTTCTCGGGCATCCAATGGATTTTAAATAACCATATAAAACAAATAAAAATACTGTCACACAATTTCTTGCAACAACACTGTATCATCCAAGATGACTGACGCTCTGTCGATCTGTCAACATTTGTAATAACAGATATACAAGGGAGAGGGGGGGGGGGGGGGGGGGGGGTCTTGTATGCAGTTATATCACTGCCCCAGAATTCACAGATTTATATAGCCCAAGATGACTGAATGGCTTAAAATATATTCCAATCAAATTTTTTTCAAGATGCGTTTTTAGATACTATTGATATATGAAATTTATCCTTATAGCATTCTAATATAAAATAAATCACCCGTCAAGTTTGATGCGGACCGTCCAATCATTTTATTGTTTTCAACCAACATAGCTCACTTCCTTACGGCGGTGTTCCTGTCAGTTGACATACATTTTTGAACCTGAATCTTCCTACTCTCTAGTTATACTTTTTTATGTCTTAAATCTAAATTATTACCGTTTTCAATTGTAAGCTTTAACGGTGCTGAGATATATTTAATTATTTTTAAAATGGTGTTCTTTAAATGTTAAAGTGGTACATTTTAAAATAATTTTCTACAGAGCATTGATTATTACTTTTCTTATATACATATTTATTATCACAATTGTATTTTTGATTCTTGTTAAAAATTATTGATTAAGATTATTGAAAATAGCCTTACTGAATACCTCTGCCTTAAATAATTGTGATAAACATAGCCTTATATTCAACGAATACATTGTAACGATGGTATTTTTTTTTTGTCATGATTCTTTAATTATTTACTTTATGTTTTCATATATTAGTTCCACACTTCCTTATGGTCGTTTCTCTTCTATAAAACTCGGATTAGTGAAAAAATTATTCATTCGCTTCTGTATTATGTTATGCTGTTACATACACAGACCATCAAATATATAGACATGAACTAATAGAAATTCTTCTTCTTTTAAATAGGCAATCCACCCTTCAAGAGTGATTGTGTCATTTATCAAGTTTAACTTAAGTTTAAGTTTAATCAAGTAAAACTTTATTTTATAGAAAAAAGTACAATAATATTATAGAATACCATCAATACCATTGCGTTCAAAAAACTTCCTATTATATAGATTAAACGTTGCGAGTTAAGGGAAAGAAAATGACACAAACTAACCGGGAGCTGAAAATTACCATTGACGAGACCACTGTAAAAAGAACCTGTGATCCGCAATGCACAGGCAAAAAAGACATGGTCAAGGGTTTCCTCCTCGGCACCTTACTCGCATTAGGGAATCTATTAAATTCAATTAATGCAATTTCCTTGTCTCAATATTTTAATTTTCGTGTCATCCATGCGATCATTTTGGTACCACTTACTCAATCAAATAGCTTTGTGACTTTTTTTAAAAATATGACTTGATTGGAACGAAAATTTTAAAGTTGACACAAGTTGTTTACACAAATATATAATTCTCGAAGAGTAAATACTTTTACTGTTGCATAAACTATCGGATTTATGTTTCATTGGATAAATGTGTGTAGAATGCCCCTCGTCCCGCAACTAATGTTCCAAACCCCTCTTCTATTTGTACACTTTATTTCATGTCTATTCATTTACTGGTCATACTACAGAGCGGATGAAAACACTTGATTTTGATATACTTCTGTATTTTCATTAAATTGAACAAGACTACAGAAGATGTCAAAGTTAAATTAAAAATTGTAAATCAATAGTGTCCGATACCGACATGAGAAATTTTTTGACATCCATCATTTGCAAATCTCGTGTGCTAATAATTGCATCATGTTAAAGTCGGGTGAACAAATATTTTATATTATATTAATACTTATTATTGTTACTTATTTGTTGTTGTACTTACCATACATCTGTTCAATCTTTATGTACATTGCAATATTTTTATACATGTCATGTTATTTTAAATAAACTTCAATTCAATTATATAAAAATGTATTCATTATTTTAATCACTCTAATAACCATCCAATTTTCAGTTTTGATGTAATCTTCTACTCTAAGATATCGCACACCTAGATCAAAACTAAGACAACTAAAAAAAACAAGAATTTTGAGTTATTATTGAGTTGTCATAGACGCAACCAACTTAGCCCCAGTTCTCTAATAATGTCATTTTAGGATATATTTATGACCTAAAATGTTATTTAGTTTCATAACTTTAGTATAAAAAAATGGAGAAAAATGTATTTATTTTTTAGTCTACTGAAAAATGACTTTTGAGTTGTCTTAGTTTTGATCTAGGTGTGCAATATGTCAACAATGTCACAAATTAATTACGCTGCTTCTTTGTAGTTTCATTTTTAACCACCATAATCCTTCATTTTATCGTTCTCTGAATGTCGTATTATATGATGTTGTACATTTACTCGTGACGCAAACCAGCACCCACTATTGGATTATTAAAAAGTAGGTTTAAGAACTATGAGACCTGCAATATAATCTGTCACCAGGTGGCACGTATGTCACCGGAATGGAAAATTAACTTTTTTTTAAAATCATTTTTAGAATACGTCTTATTGTGTGTTTGTGTTACATATTTGGTTAAGTTGTACTGTGGTAGATCCTTATCTTTTTTGATAATAAATTATTGAACATCGGTCAAAGATACTAGCAAAAAGCAATTACCAAAGCTAATCTCAAATCTCAGAAATCAATATAGTATGGGTAATAATAATGAAATTTTTTAATGAAATGCCAGAAAACATAAGAAAGGAGGAGAAATTGAATAGATTTAAAATGAAACTGACCAAATATGTAAAAGATAAGTTTTAGTAAAAGAAAAGACTTTAATCTTGTTTACATTAGAGCATATATATGAGTGCTTATGTATGCACTATGTTAAGAATTAAATAAATCAATTTTCTTTTATTCTTATATAATATTGATTTTTTAAGTTTTCACTTTTTTTTCATATTATTCTTTAAATTTGAGTAGGTCAATGTAATGCAACATCTCTAAAAAGTGAATTTGATATAATTAACCGTTAAAAAATGTGTAAATTTTTGTCATAATTTTTTTTCGTTTATTTAACATATTGCGTTAAAATTAAAACCATCTGAATGCGTAATAATGAATAATATTCCTGATACCTCAAATACCCCTGAATGAAACAAAAAACCTTATTCTAACATTTTGTGTGTAAATCATATACAGAATTTTTTTTTAGTAAATGCATATTTTACCATTGGAAGACAAAACTAAAATCAGAAAATTAGGTTTCAATCAACACATTCAGTTGTGCTAAATACTATTTATAGCATAGTGAAGTTTCCAACACTCGACAGAAGTGTTATGATTCATAAACGAAAATGTGCCCAAGAAAAAGTGTTTCTTTTTGACGAGAGATGTCATAAAAGATTTTTAAATTGAAAACATTTTTATCGAGAGACCAGCCTTTTTAAAAGGTTTTGGTTATGTATTGACTATTGAAATGCGGCAAAATAAAATTAATGTATTTAAGAATGGTAATAAATTTGGTAGTGTAATAAAAGAAATCTGCTTTTGTATTTTGTTTTAGCTACTCAAATATAGATGGCAGTAATGTATGAAGTTAGTGATTGCCTATTTTGTATCGTAATAGTTGTTAAGCTAGTGATATGAAGATGTCAAGATTAAATATTATATTTATTATAAAATAAATGTCACGTATTTATTATAATATTATGTTATTTGTTCCTGACATATTTGACATTAAAACATGTAAACATATGAAAATAGATCACTGAAGCTATATTTTCCTTTTCAGAATTTACAATTAGCATTGACTCCTTAGTATATCCGGAAGAATTCAATGCTGATCATCCATTTATTTTCATGTTGAATTCCAAAGATGTGGTGGTATTTGCCGGAAAATATTTAGCAAAATAAGTGATTATACAATATTCTACAGCACGTGATTATGAATATTTTTTAGTGATGGTAAACCGTTACGTGACTGTCGATGATTGCTAACTGTGATTTAACGATGATTGGTAACTAAGATTTAACTGTCAGAGATTTACTTTCAAGTGTACCAGTCATTGCTCGAAGAATTACGTTAATCAGTTATCAAACATCGTTACAATCGAACAAAATCAGTCACAATAACAGTTAAAATAACGGTTTAAATAACGATTTTACCATCACTAATATTTTGTTCGTAAATGCCTTTTATGTAATTTTATAATTAATGCACTTAATTAATTCACCCCACTTTTCTATATAACATATGCTTTCAAGAGAAATGTAGCATAAGAAAAAAAATATTGCACATTAAATATTGTTGTAGCATAATTTGAAATTTATTGTAATAATAATAATATAAAAATCTAAAAAAAATAAAAATATACATGAGTTGAGAAATAACGGTAGAATGCTAATCCAGGGGGTGTGTAACATATTGCAAAATTTGAAACCCAAAAATAAAAATGGGTTAATTCTACTTATAATCAATGTTCCTTCTGAGATGTGCTATTTGGCAGCAAAGCGCACACAAAAAAATATCTACTGTATTAAAGTTATCTCTACGATATAGACATTTTTAAAACTGTTTCTGCACATTACTATACTAACAAGCACATTAGGGGCCCGTTGTATGATCATGGATATGTCTATAGGCTTGACAAATAATCATGAAATATGCTTTATTTTATGCATTACGCATTCGAAATCTGTCACTTTGGTGGTGAAATTTGTTCATATTATGTGCTAATGTATACTAAACAATGAGATTATCATCGGACGAACTCTCATCACTAAAATAGCAGAATCAGTCAAATCATCTGACTTTTGGAACAGCTGTGAAGAGTCCACCATATTTAATTATTGATTCTGATTTTTACTATCGGATATCGGAGAGTAAATGAGTTTACTACAGGATGTACTTTCGAGAAGTAAATATTTTTTTACCAACAATCAAACAACCCGTGTTCGTAATTTTTTTTACTTTAGTTATTGTTTTAATTATAGTAAAAAGTTACTACTGATCACACAACAGGCTCCAAGTTTCACACCCGCATATCTTCAACTAAGCCGTGCATAATGTATACAGAAAAGTTTATTTGATCAAATTAATCATAATTTATCTGTTTAATCCTTTAAGCACTGAATAGATATTAAGCAAACCGACTGCGTACCAAATTATCCATATTTTTTAACAACATTTCTTACTGTAACTTATTATTTATGTTATAAGTAAACATACTTAAAAAAGTATATTGGCTACCAGCCGGTCGTTTGATCAGTAGTAAAATGTTACCTTATTATGTCATTTGTTGTTAACCGGTTGTTTGATCATTGGTAAATTTTTGCAATGATGGGTTGTTTGACAGTTGGTAAAAAATATTTACTCATCGAAAGTACACTCAATAGTAAACTAATTTTACCCTCCAATTCGGATGGTAAAAACCGTAGATAGTTATTTAAAAATGGTAGACTCTTCACAGCTGTTTCAAAAGTCATCTGGCACATTGATTGAAAGTTGCAGTATATGATAATGAATCATACAATATCCCCCTGTTTTAATAATGAGAGTTTGTCCAATGATCTCGCTGTTGAATTTATATTATTACTGAAGATTTTTCGTCTGCAAAGTGACAGATTTCGAATGCAGGGGTGAATGAAGTCATAGATTAAGTATATATTGCACATGGTGAATATTTAAAATAAATCAAATTCTTAGATGTTTGATGATTAACCTTATCACATGTATCAGGCGGGATTAACTTTGACAGTAAAACTCGATGTTCAAACAATCCATAAACGTTTTTATAACGGGCGATGATAAAGTTACTACAGTAAAAATTTACCACTGATGAAACAACCGGCCCTAAGATGACTCGATTTTAAGTTATTTAAGTTTATCATATGGTTTTTCTTTTAGAGCTGTGAATTTAACAATTTTCAGAATATTTTTATCACTTTATAATGTTTTTATCTGAATTTTCTTTAGCTATTCTGGTGGTGGGTTATTCAATGCCACGTCCAAAAAGACACGTAGAATTCACAGCCGACCGCCCGTTTTACTTCGCATTGGTTGGCTTTGAAAATAATCTATTTGTGGGAAGATACAACACACCGAAATAAAGGAACCCTCACTTGTAATGGCAGAATTTTACTCTTAATTTAAAATTATTTCTCAATTTATTGTAAAATCTTGTAGCTTTTATAACCTTAGAGATTTTATCTAATATTGTAGTAGGTTGGTGTCCAAGATTACCTCGATATATATGTATAGTAATTTTTGATTGCTTTACAATATCTATACTCTCTGTATTTAGTATATTCTACAGTGGCGTGCAGTAGGTATAGATTTAGGTTATGTTGTTACCAATAACATTATACAATCATATATAAAATATGTAATACAATATATGTACTTTCGTTTAACCAACGTCTTTAGACAAAATAAATCTGTCGTTTATACTATCCTACCATGTATTTATTTGTAATTTTAGAGTACTAATAGTGTTTTTACTTTCTTATTTCTATTTGAAAATCCTTCACATAATAACTAAAGGAAATAATTATTTCTATTAAAGGTTAACGTAGGAAAAAGTTCTGCCAATTGCCAATCTAAATCCATGCACCAAATTTAAAGAGCAATCATGAAATCAACACGTTAAAAACAGTAAGATAGTAAAATTCGCGAATAAGTAAAAGAGGAAGTAGACACTTCAATGATTTGCACATAGTTGTGATCCTTTCTAATGTTATTCTGTTAAAAAATAGCATAGGTAACGACTCCATACAAAACGGATCAACCGAAAGAAATTTTCAATTCAGTAAATAGCCATTTATATGACTTGAGTAATTCACTAGTTTAAAGACAGAAGTGGGTAATGTAAATAGCACGATCTGGCGAATAAAAAAAGAGCGCCGTGAGTTCAGCAGTCAGTTTTCAGAACTAAGCAATTAAAGTATCTTCTGGTACACAGTTAGCACTAATTACAAAATAATGTTTTTGTTAATCTTTATCATTTATCTTTACCAGAATTTTTAATTATGCTCAGGTTTTTTGCTTGTATACACTGCACGCCCCTGATATTCTGGGTACACAAATAGTTTATTTATTTATTTTCATCACTTTAAAACCTCTTAAATGAATAATTCAATCATGTCAATGATGACAATATTATTTGTCTGGATGAACAAATATTTCATGTTATACTATTGTTCGTTACTACCATACTTAAGTTAGTGATAATAAACATTTTATTTAATAAAAAATAAATGTTTTGTATTTACATATATGTCATCTGTTCCCGACATATTCGGTATTAAAACACGCGTACATTTGAAAATAGACCACTGAAGCTATATTTTCCTTTTAATTTTTGATTATCCAAAGATATCACTGAATACTGAGACTCATATCCGGAAGCATTTAATACTGTCCATCCATTTATTTTCATATTGAATTCCAAAGATGGTGTTTGTTGGAACATATTTAGCAAAATAAGTACATAATTATACAATATTCTACAGCACGTGATTATTAATATTTTTAGTGTGAAAATGTCTTCAAATGCTTTGTACATTATACGTAATAAAACACGTTTATTTTGAATGTATTTATTTGTGTACGTTAGCGATGAGCTAAACCGTTATTGTGACTGTGATTGTGTAATTGGTATTCAATTGTAACAACGACTGATAAATGAGATTTAATTGCTGGAGGTTTAGTTTCTAGTGTACCAGTGATTTGCCCAACGAATTAACAAATAATAAATTACTAATCATCATTATAATTGAATACAAATCTCTCAATCACAGTCACAACCACAGTTATAATAACGGTTTAGCTTATATTTAGGTTTAGGTTAATTAGGTTTAGTTTAGAATGTACATGAGTTGAGAAATAACGGTAGAATGTTGATCCAGGGGGTGTTATATATTATTAAATTTGAAATTCTAAAAATAAATGAGTAAATGCTTATAATAATTATGTCTTAGCTATTTTAGAGGCACTTAGAGTTTGTGCAACCTTTTAGCAAAGGAACATAATAGATATTTGTATACACATAATTATTAGGTTGTTACATACTACAGAGCAGATGAAAATGCTTAATTTTACTAATCATCATTATAATTGAATACAAATCTCTCAATCACAGTCACAACCACAGTTATAATAACGGTTTAGCTTATATTTAGGTTTAGGTTAATTAGGTTTAGTTTAGAATGTACATGAGTTGAGAAATAACGGTAGAATGTTGATCCAGGGGGTGTTATATATTATTAAATTTGAAATTCTAAAAATAAATGAGTAAATGCTTATAATAATTATGTCTTAGCTATTTTAGAGGCACTTAGAGTTTGTGCAACCTTTTAGCAAAGAAACATAATAGATATTTGTATACACATAATTATTAGGTTGTTACATACTACAGAGCAGATGAAAATGCTTAATTTTACTAATCATCATTATAATTGAATACAAATCTCTCAATCACAGTCACAACCACAGTTATAATAACGGTTTAGCTTATATTTAGGTTTAGGTTAATTAGGTTTAGTTTAGAATGTACATGAGTTGAGAAATAACGGTAGAATGTTGATCCAGGGGGTGTTATATATTATTAAATTTGAAATTCTAAAAATAAATGAGTAAATGCTTATAATAATTATGTCTTAGCTATTTTAGAGGCACTTAGAGTTTGTGCAACCTTTTAGCAAAGGAACATAATAGATATTTGTATACACATAATTATTAGGTTGTTACATACTACAGAGCAGATGAAAATGCTTAATTTTGATGCACTTCTCTATTTCATTTCTTTCAAATCATTAGACACCACAATGCAAATTTTAAACACAGGAAATGTTTGACTATAGATTAGCTCTAAAACCGAGCAATAAATTTTAACTTTGGAAAGATTACAGCAAATTTTACAACTAACAAAAATGTTTCCAATACTTTAAAACCTCTTAAAACCATTATTATTTAATAATATTTGAGTGTGTCCAAATTTTTGTAAGAACACACAATTGTTGGATTTTTACCTCCAAAGGCATTGTTATTAAAGACAAATTATAGATATCTTATAGAGACGAGCTATTTATATTACAGTAAAATCCTGTTTATTCGAAGTTGAGGGGACCGAAAATCAAGAAAAAAGTTGGAATAATGATTTAGGATAATGAATATAAAAATTTCAAATATTTGATTATTTTTTACATACTAACTTTTTTCATAGCAACTCGAAGTAATTATATACACCTATATCCACACATTTAAAATTAACAAACAAGTTGTCAAAATACAATGTAAACAAATCACAATATTTTTTTTTAGACACTGTTATAATGGACTATCTTTTAGTCCATTATAATAGTGTTTTAAATAAACGCTACGTAAACAAAAATAATGATGGTAATAATACGGAACAGTAGATCGGCAAGCACTGACATCGCAACTAGTGGCTGGGAAAACTAGAGAACTGCATTACCTATAAGGGGGCAAAAATAATATTTGTTATCTTTTTCTAATGAAAAGAAAACGAGCGAGAGAAAAAAGCATGCGACCTTAAGTTAAAGCATCGTGGTAAAAAATAAATATTTCAAATCGAGGACGCACAAGATATATTTGTCATCTTTTCTAGTATACTGAGAGTGAGTGAGAAAACAAACAATGAGAATTAACTTTATGCGTCGTGAATCAGTATAGGGGCGGAACTACCCATTTTGATGGTCTTGGACTTTGGACAGGCACATTGCGTAGCGTATGTGTATTTTCAAGATTACTGACATCTGACAAAAAAAAATCAAAATAGATCGACTAATTCATCTGATAGGGTCCAAAAATAGCTTCGAATAACGATATTCGATTTATAAGTACAATTTAGTATGAAAACTTTCCAGAGGGACCACATTCTGCTCTAAAACTTCGACTTGCGGCGAATATCGGATTAACGTTCTTCGAATAAACAGGGTTTTACTGTATATTGTATGAGAAGTATGGGTATATACAGGGTTATAATATCCACATTTCCATACTTTCCATATAATATAAATAGTGTCGTCTCCATGAGATATCTATAATTTGTCATTATTATTTGTCTGAGTGAACAAATATTCTATACTCTGTTAATAATAATTATACTATTGTTACTTATTGTTCATATACATGTTGTTCATACCAATATTTTTATAAATAAACTGTCAATTCATTTATATAAAAATGTATTCTTTATTTTAATTTCTCTAATAACCAACCAATTTCCAATACTAATGTAATGTTCTCTTTTAAATTAGACCAACAAGTGAATGTATGATTGGTATTTGATTGTAAAGACGATTGCTAACTGAAATTTAACTTTTGGTGGTTTAGTTTCTAGAGTACCAGTGATTGCTGACTGAATAATCGGTTACCAATCATCTTTGTAATCTAACACAATCACTCTTAAAATAAGCGTTTAGCTCGCTATTACAACAAAACTATAAATTAATCAACCTGTTTCTTTATAATTTTTACTTCCGTTTTCAACATAAATATTTTTTATTCTCAGATAATATGTTGAATATTGCTTTTTTAAGTTTGAGAAAGTCAATGACACTGCGACATTATCAATAAAATTTGAATTTAATACCATTAATTATTAAAGATTTTTAACAGACTACATATTATTGTTGTGAAATTGCAGTTTCTCGGAATAGTTCCATGGTATTTTTAATACAAATTAAATTAATCAATTAGAAAGATATTCGGAAAAATATCTATTCATCGAAAATTATTTTAGTTGCTACCTATTTGGGTGATATGGCGAAATTGAATAACGCATTTCCTCGGATAGGAAAAGGTCCAGGGTTTGAATCCCAGTGGCAATGAAAATATTTTTTTTGTATATCTTACTACGTATACTATGATTAATTTAATTTGTACTAATTATTAAAGAATTTGTTTGTAGATTTTTATATAACATATTTGTTTCTATACTGTAGTTATTTTTTTTATTGTCCTTAATAATCAAATACGTTTACAGAATTTTTGTATTTTCATCAGAAGATGGATCAAACAAAACTTACCACATATGTCTTCAGCACAAATTTGAATTTCATTTCATTTTATATTAAATCATATTACTATATTTTTTTATTGTTAATACTTCCAAAAAGCAATACTGCCTATAAAACTTATCTTTTCATTTAAATAGTTTTTCCATAAAATAATTTTTTAAAAGTTACATATCACACACTGATGGAGTCAGCGGGGAAACTTGAATTTTATACGAGCGGTTCCAAGAATACCTTAAAACCTTACCATGTTCCAAGTCATTATCAAACATACCTTGGAGGTGTATGACAATTGTATAATTTTGATATCTTTACAGAATAGAAGAAAATCATTTTTGAAGCTCATCTTATTTAGAAATAGTATTAGATATATTACTTCTTCTAGTAGTTTGAGTAAATCCGTAAACAGAAAGAAAGAAATATGTTTTCAAAATAAATACCTAATTTTGTAAATATATCTTGACGTAAAAATTGGACACGCATGTCTCTGGAAAACTACTGAAAAGAACTAGTTATATTTGCAAGTACCTACATAGCGACAGGTCACCGCAGTAACGCTTTACTAAGACGTCTTTGTTTTCTTGAAATCTATCCCACAGGTTTTTTGACGCCACGCCGATGATTAGACCTTTAAATTATTAACACATGTCTTATCATATTAATTATATGGTGCCTCCTCGGCGAGTAATTTTGTGCGATATAATGTTCATGAGTTTAATTTATACTTTGGGGGCTTAATCTTATTAAATATATTTTTTTTTTCCAATTGCAATGCGTATATCCCTATTGACCACCATTCCCTGGACTACCTACAATGGGCTCCACACAAGACTACACTATTAACTTGAAGATGAATAATTACATTTGTTTTAGTTATATTACATTAATTATGTACATTATACAATCTAATTTATTTTTTCTTGTACATACCAGGTATCGTTGGGGTATCATACGGTGGAAGTATTACCCGAGTATTTGACGCATCACATCCGTTTGTTTTTAAAATACTTGATCAGAATAAGAATTCTTTGTTTGTAGGACACTACAAATATAAATAGTAAGCTTCAAATATTATTTGATAGTGTGTTGTTTGGCTTGTCATTTCAATCAATCCTTTTTTTCATATATTCTGGTCATGTTTCATACCTTTCTGTTTTAATACATGACACACTTTTATCCATATTAGTTGACTCTTTTAAAAATATAAATATTTGCGCATTGATATTCTTACAGTCATCAAAGAAGTCTAAGCTTAACTATAAAAATAACACTAACTTATTGGTCTCTTGCAGCGTGGCTCAAACCACTGACCAATGTTTCTTCTAATCTGTGCGTGTGTACACATAATTTGCCAACATATCGCATACATTTTATCTTTTAAAACATTAACTTCTTATTAATTCTGTATATACACACCATAAATAATCTTACTTATACTGGTAAAGAAATGCTTTTCATAAGTGCAAATTATTTAATACATCCTTGGGTATGTAAATATGAAATCGGAATTTTTGTATACAAAATACACATTTATTGTATGAAAATGAAACAAAATATTTTATTGGAAGTATTGCCCATCGCTAGCTATATATTTTTCCCATCTCTCTGATAATTTGTGGATGCCACGCTGAGGCAAACCAATCGTCGACCCATTTTCGTAACAAGTGAAACGCTGCTCAGCAAGTGCGGGTCCCATCGATGCAAATAAGTAGTAATCGGACGAAGCCATGTCTGGTGAGTAAGCCGCATGCGAAAGTATTTCCCAACTAAACACCTCAATTGACCGGTTTTGCAGTGTGTGATGGTGCATTATCATGAAGCAAAATCACTTTGTGTTGCCTTTTTTGATATTCTGGTAATTTTTCACACAAAGGTTGATTTAAATCAATAATTTATTGTTGGTAGTGTTCAGTATTAACGGTTTTGCCAGGTTTTAGCAGCTCATAATAAATCCCACCAAACACAGAGCATTGTTTCTCATATCAAAATCGTCACTTTTTAATTTTTTAAACCACTCAAAGCACTGTGATTTACAAAGAGTATACTCATCGTAAGCTTCTACAAGATTTCGATGCGATTCTGCAGCAGTTCAAATGGTAACAGAAAATCAATGCTGTCTGCAAATCGTAGTTTCCAGGCACAAAATTCGACATGTTCACTATTAAAATTATGTTGTATGAAACTTGTATTGTTATGAGTTGAAAATCTTTATCAGATGTCAAACAAGAAAATGGCGTCAATGACGCGGTTTGACGGTAACAACGTCAATGATGCGGTTTGACAGCTAGGGCCATCTATGGGCAAATTCCGGTTTCATATTTACATACCTGGTATGCACAAATTAAATGAGTCAATAAGAAAAAATCTATTTATCGAAAAAATGTTTTGGTTGCTACCGGGATACGAACTTGAAACTTTTCCTATCTGGGGAAACATGTTACTAAGTCATATTAGTAATGTATGTACAGTGTTTTGTTTTTCCTTTCAATTAATATTTTTTTCATTTCTTCATGTTGTGTGTTATAATTTTTTTAATATTTCAAATTTGTTTGTTTTAATACTTGACATATTCAATATAATTTGTTTTTCTGTGTTGTGTGTTGAGATTTTTATTTAATTTAATCACATTCAAATATTACGCTTTGTGTACGTACGTATTAAGTTTGTGCTGATTTAATAAAAAAAATTCTTAATAATCAAATTAGTTTATATAGGTTTCCAGTCGTAATGTCATAATATAACCTTTACCCATATTTACATCAATTTTCAGCAAAGACCGAAGGTTAGCGGGCCTCGTATTTCATTATGTTATTTTTTTTAAATTTCAGGCTTCATTGTATCTAGACAAAGCAGTCGTGTCATCAATGCCATTGTATTCACAGCTGATCATCCATTTGTTTTCTTATTAAAGTCAAGCAATACAGTATTCGTAGGAAGGTTAACAGGAGTCAATTAAGTAAATACAGTTTTGATTTATAAATATATTTTTAATGCTCGATCTGTATGTAAATTTCACGTAGTACATTGGAGAAGGGTTTTTTTTAAAAATTAAGTAGTTAATTTTTCTTACTCGTTAAGGGATGTTTGCGATCATGTCAAATTTTAGTTATATGTCCGTCCGCACTGCGTGCACCTAAATACATCACATTCCCCCAGTAAAAAAATTCATAAAACACCTCTTCGAGCTTTTTTATGCTGAACTCCCTCAACATTGAAACCCCATGATAAACGTTCTGTCGACCTATGACATAACGGTCCCCTCACAAATTAAACATTCCAAAACTGTCCTCCTTTAGAGGTTATCTCCTGCCGCAGCTAGCAGCCCCTGCATCATTGCAATAATAATAATAATAATAAACACACCTCATTTTTGCTAATGCGGCCCATAAGGCATACATCATAATAGAAGCGCAAGGGGTTCAAATGGACCCGGTACTCTGAATGAAATAATACAAAAGTCAAAAAAAACAAGCAAATAATTACTTAATGTTTATTTGAGCCATTACAACTGATCACATTTTCCTGGCTGAAATTCTTTGTTCATTATTATTTACCGAAAGAATTCCTCACTGTAGACATTTGTGGTTAAAGTTATCCATTATTCAGGGTAACATTAGAAACTTTTGCTTCTTTCAATACTATCACACGTGTATGTTGAAAATGATCTGGTTTTCTGAATGGACACAAGTAGACTAAGTAGTAGACTTCATTTTATCACTTGTTCTAAAACGCATTTTGTTATAGTTAATATAATTCCACAACACTGAACTGGTATTTTGGACTGAATTTCAACTGACAAACTTACAAGATTCAAATAGAATCAGCTTTCATTTAGAATTATTTTCTTCAGAAATTTCTCTCTAAATCATGACAAAGGGATTTTTAAGAGTAATTTTATCATTAGATTGTTAATATTACAAGATGTTCACATGGATCCGATTTTAATTTGATGGGAAGGAGATGTAAAAATGAGGCATAATTATAGATATAATAAAGTATTCTTATATACGAAATACTATAATATTATGTGTGACTAGTGCAATCTCTGTGTCGCACGTCCCGCGGAATGGAATATGACAATCCCGGTCGTAATTTGGAATCACAGCAGGGTAGGGAAGGGAAGTAGGGAAACGTGGTACAGGATGAGGTCGGTGAGTGAATAGAGGTTCTAGTCGAAGGGCCAGTGATCTCGGGAATCGAGATTTGGAAGGACTGCTTGCCTTACCTTGTATATGACGCCTCTGTAATCCCTATAGTCACCACTGAGATCACACAAAATGGCATGCGGATGGGCCGATCTTTGATCCCAACTGAATACGACAATGTCACAAATTCACCCATGGCACTCAAACAACAAACAATATGTGATCAATACACAAAATACAGTGCTGGTGCACTGGAGCTGAAAGGTCCATACCGTGTATGCTATCGAACAAATATCGGTCAAGTTGACGTCTTGTGGCATCAAGGTTCACACTGAAAAGACGAGCATGATGGATGAGTGGGAATTTGGATGTGGAATTTAATAAAAAATTGATTGATTCATTTCCAATCTACCGCCGTACTTATTATGCTTGTACAGTGGGTCTAGAATTTGGCTTTGAATGTCAAAGCATCCAGTGTCACTTCATCTTCACATTATTTGTTAATTCTCATCTATTAAGTTTCACTCATTTTTCTAACACACAGGAATTGGAATAACATCCCAAACCACGCTCGAGTCTATATCATTCATGTCTTTTCAACCCATTTCCAATTCCATCCTGAATAACAGCGGAAACAGATCATCGGTTGCAAGACTAACATGGTTACTAATAATCAATAATCTTCACCTTGTTATTTTAATAAAATACTTAACTAACCTAACCTAAGTTTAAATTGTTAATTTATTATAAAAATTATGATAATATGTGTATATATATATAATTTATTTGTCTATATTTAAAAAAAATATATATACTTGCAAAACAAAATGATATTCTATTCTTCTGTACTATAATATAAATTCTATTATCAAATTAAAATTGGTTAATTAAATAATTTATTTGTATTGCATAGAGTGTATTGAACTTCCAAAATTGGTAAAGAATTTCAGTAAGATAAAATTTGCAAATTAAATTATTGAAAATTTTGATATCTAATTAGAATATCGTTTTACTTTTAGAATGTTTCTGCAGCTAAATAATTATCAACCAATACTTGATCAATATGTTACTAATAATTATTTTTTTATAGATCGCCTTATCCCTCTGAAATTGAACTATTTACATCTGAGGAGTTTAGCGGAGAAACACGCCGCATTGCGAGAAAATATATTCCAATTGGTCAATAAAATTTTTTGGAACTTAAAATATGTTGTCAATAATTATTATCAAAATTTTGAATTAAAGATTATTACGTCACTTCTGTAGTTTTATTAAACTAAAATATTCAATACCTACATAAAACATACCTATTCGTACGCAGAATAATATAAATAACACATTCTTGACAAAATGTATTAAAAATTCATACAATTGTATTATAAAATGCACAATTATACATTATTTTATTATCCAGAGACTTCAGAAACACCCATTCATTCTTTTACAATATCAAGTAAACATATTAAATATTGCTAGTGAGAAAGGTATCAATAGAAAAAGATAAGTATACAATTGTTGGTTTTCTCAAATTCCCAGGTAATACGCTATCAGAAAATAGTAATTTCTCGAGCATTCATAATAATATATGTGTTGCCATTTGAAATTATCAAGCTAACATTAAATAATTTGTTAAAGTTCTCACATAAGAATTGTTGTTTATATTATGAAGAATTATTATGTTTATGATAAAAATCATTGTTTGTGTCGATAATTATATGATTATAAAATATGACAGTTTTTCCCTGATTTATAAGGAAAAATTGATGTAAATTCATACTGATAAATAATGTTGATAAATTTTGAAGCAGCTGTATTTGTGAAGAGAAAACTATTTATGCTAATATTATATTATATCATATTCATACTCAGGTTGTAATAAAAAAATATATCGTTCCTGTGCACCCAAACATCGATTTGTGGGAATAAATTTGATTAATTTGAGAAAAGAATTGGTGTATGTCGACCACTCTTTTGTTGTCCAATTTAGGAAGTTCACAGTAGGATCGAACAGTTGAAATTGAATGGTTTAAACTCTATTCATTTTTAACATTTTGCTAATTTGGTTTAAGACAGACTTGTCTCTGTAATCTTGGCTTCATGATTATAAGAAAATATATTTCGTTTATGCAATAATTAAGCATATTAACACAATTTAGTAGCACGCGGAAAATGCATCTAATGTCTTTCTTATAATGCTTGTATTGCCTTAATTATGGCAAATAACATTAAGTTTATCAGTTTTGATTGAGTGTAAAGGTTATATCTAAGTAATAGTTTTAAAAAAATCAAATCTAGTGTATAACATCCTACCTGCCTACATGTCGGTTTTTTAGAACCTTTGTGATTAGTATATACATAGTTCTATTCGTAATTATCGTTTTTTACAGTTATAACCTCATTATACTATTTTTATCTATTAACTTTTCAAGACATTGGTCACAGAGAAGTGTTTGTGGTGTTTAATTAATATGGAAGAAGATCTAGTTCAGAAAAATTGACGCTTGAACAGGTCCAACATCCTAGGACAGGTTTTAAATAGTTCCATTGAGTTAATTGTGTTTTTGAAGATATTTATTAGGTTTTGTATGATGTGCACTTATTAATTCATAATTTTTTTCTTTTTGTACAGGTTTTGGAATTTATTTTCAGTCAGCGGCTATTCACTTTCAAAATTTTTTATTTGAAGCCGATCATCCATTTTATTATATACTGCTTCACAAAGATGACACACTCTTCACGGGGAGATTCCTTGGACGTGACATGGAATAGACGAGGTCAACAGTGATTATTTGAATGCTTTGTTATACTACAGTAATATTTTTATATTTATATTTAGAATATTTTGATCAAATAATTTATAGAAATCTTCACAAGTAATGGGAATTAAAAACAAGATTTGGGTTAAAAAGAGACTGGTTTTATTTAATTTATCATTTGAAGTGTTAAGATTAATTCAATCAAATTATTAATTGATAATATGTCATTGTTTTTGCCAAAACCAATAATGTACATATCGCACGTCCTGTAGAAAACTGTTGTAAGTAAAAAAAATAAAAGTTAATTTTACAGGAGAGCGAAAATAAAAATTAATTTTAAAGTTTAATAATGGAACCAGCAGCTGCGCTAGCGCAGCCAATACAGTGAAGATAGGGGCCCAAAAGGTTCATGCCCTACAAAAGTTTTGGTATTGATACATTTACGAGTATTAGTTTTCCAGTGCTATTAATGCCCATCGCAATAAGCTTCTCCAAGCTATCTTCTCTTGAAAGATGTACAAAAAGTTTAAGAATTTAGCTTGATATTTGTACGTCTTCCTGTCCACGGTATGTGCAGCGTGTGGCTCCAACACCACATCTTAAAGGCGTAGTCCGCAGTCTTTCCCTTGCCTTTAGATAATTCCACACTATAAAGGAAGTTTTAATAATAAAGCAATTGTTCCAGCGTGATCGGGTTTTTTTTTATGAAGACCCGTTTCGCCATAAAGATAATACATATTATATAATACATTTAAGTTGCGAAATATTATTTATGTTATGAAAAGAAAAGCAAAAAAATATCAATAAAAAAAAATCACACATATATATATATATATATATATAAATATAAACAAAATATAGATACTACATTTCAGTCACGGCTATTATTGTATCTGTAGCTATTCCGTAGTCTTCCATGAGAGCGCCGGGTGCAGTAAAGAGTTGGTGCTGAGCTCCACCCGCAGCTTTACGCCAACAACTCGATGTCTCAGAAGCAAAACGAATCCATGTTACAGCCTTCGGCAAACATTGTAGATGCGCTGCAATAACGCGCCAATCCGAACAGTATTCTGTATGAGTTGTTGTACTGAATTCGGAGACGGTTGCAGGTCACTTACTTGTATTTCAACCATAGCTCGAAGGTGTACATGCTGGTAAATAATGATTTAAACAGGATCCTCGTCACCTTCTTACTGCATCGGTAGAAATGCTGTGACAGCATATTTGCACGCACGCTCAACTGTCTTCTCTGTCATCATCGTCTTGTCCGTCTTCATTGAATATACGGCCAAGGTATTTGACATTATTTTGAACACTCAATTTCTTTGGCCCTTATCTGGTCCTTTTCGATATTAGAACGCCATTATGACCGTTTTGAACATTACAGATTGCTCATTTAATAGTTTTATATATTCTTTCTATATCTTGTCAAGTCTGGACATTCTCTTCGCCATACTCAAGTGTCATTAAACTTTTGGTTTGCAGCCGCTGTTGTCAGTAACCATAGTCCTAAGATATACCTATTTGTTGCCGTAAATACTTCGATAGCTAGTTCTGGGTTTTCTATAGGTAATGATGAATAAAAAAAGTCATAATTATGCGACTACTTCGATGAATTGAAATATTTTATTGATTCCAAATTATATATTGAATAAAAAAAAATTAAGGTCATTGAATTTCGAGCGACTAGACTATTATTTGTTACATGATTTAGGGTCTGAAATAGTGATGATCTCAAAATCACGAACCATGAATCATTCATTGATATCTTTGAGTCATATTCACTATCAGTGATCTGGGAAAATCGTGATTCGTGAATAATTTTTTCATTTTATTTGGTTGTGAACCGTGATTCGGCACCTGCGCTTTTGAGACGAAAATATTTATGAAGGAATAAAGTTATATTATAATTCGTGATCTAGTAGATTCTGTCATTTGATCTGAAACGCTGAGAAATTGAGCCGAAAAATGAACTCACATTTTTATAATCGTTTTCATTATCTTTGTGATGATATTAAATTAGATATATGTACTAATAAATTAGATATATGTAATATGTTCAAAATTATGTATTTTTATTTACTTTGCGTGTTGTGATATGGTGCGGCGCGTACGCATTAGTAATGAAACAGTGATCACAGTCACAGTTTTCAATCACTGATATTATCGAATACCGATCACAATCACACCAGTGAGTCAAGAGTAGTATCACTTCTCATCACTAGTCTGAAGTAAAGATATAGATTAGTAATGGAAAAGTTTCGATATTTTTTTTAAAGTACGTAGACACAAAACTTAAGAACGCGCTATCTAAAATATTTCATATTTTGGTGAAAATGTGGGTTTATATTATTGATTTATATCAAAAGTAATACATTAAGTTAGACTTATTTAAAAGTATTACTTAGATTGAACCTTTACACTAAAAACTAATAAACTGAATGTCATTTGCCATAATTAAGACAATACCAAGCATTGCAAGAAAGACCGCGACCATTAGATGCATTTTCCGCGTGCTATAAAATTATCTTAAAATGGTAAATTATTGCATATACGAAATGTAATTTCTTATAATCTTGATTACGGAAACACATCTCAATTGAGACAATTTAACAAAATGTTAAAAATTAGTAGAGTTTAATTTGCAGGACATATCAATTTTCGACGTTTTTAAAATACTTTTATTTTAGTGAAAACATACGTTTTTTAATAATATATTGTATTTACTCACATGCTTTGGAGTTTCAGCTACTATTTAAAATCATGTTTAATATCAAAAACGCGGTAATTTCTTACTAAATAATATTTATATCGATCCTAATAATGTGCATTTTTGTTTTCTTTATTAGTTTCAGATCGCCGATTGACAGCGACCGCGCTCTCGTAATTTTCGTTCAAAAATGCCGAAAATATACGTTTTCACGCACATTTTACTCACTGTATGAATTAATATTGAACTTATTTACAACATTAGTAGCAAATAGCATAAAATAGATGTTTTTTTATTGATTTTAAGGGAAAACAACGTTTTCTTGAACAAAGTAAACATTTTATATGTCGCTTTAAATATTTCGTTTATACATAACACCGTTGCATTTTAAACACAAACTGTCTGTTTCATAAATAGTATGTAATTATGAAACAGACATATCACCAAAACGCCAACGTGGCGTTTTAAATCAATAATATTAAATAAAATAATAAATTGAAGCTGTCATATTAATTTTAAATTTAGAACATTGATTTAAGAATTAAAGCGATCAACTAAATATATGTAGGCACTTTGTCTGATTTCAAAACATATAAAGTATTTAATTTTTCATTGTTAATTTGAAAAACTTGGATAAGACTCTAGATAAGAGTTATGTTTAGCACTTATATCGAATGCAAGAAAATCAACAATTTTATTATCGTCCCTTTCTATTCAAACCTTCCTCTCTCGCATGATTTACATAACAAATAACGTCATTAATTATTTATTTATCTGATACTTATAAGATTTAACTATTACCCTCTTCTTGAAAGCACATCTGATTCGCGTATAATTTCTTGAATTTCAAACTGGAAAATGAAAGCTAGCCTGTAACATAATTTTGGTAAAAAATTTTAAACAATAATATTATCCGTAACAGTGCAGATTTGCACATGCTTTTAAACAATTCAGACTCATAATATAGTAGACCCATAAAATATTGTGGACTAGGTCTGATACAACCTGTACATATCTCCAATCTCAGACGTGCAGGTGTGAATACGTTTAATGCTAACCGATAACCTCTATTTTTACATACAATACCTTTCGTTATTAATTCGATATTTAAAATGCAAAAAGAGATATATATTCTTGTGAATTTAGCTGGACGTCAGCGGAAAAACCCTGAAAACTGGTTTGCAGTTTGCGAGAGGATTTATAAAGTGCCCAGCGATGCCCAATGGCCCAAGTTCACGGGTGACATTGACAGATTTGACTCGACATCGCATAAAGAACAGTACAGAGATTAGATTAGACTCTGTGAGACGAAACTATTATTTTTACATGAGAAGTATGGAAGTCTTGGGCATTACGGGACTTACGACCTGTCATCGGCTAGCTTAAGTGATCACTTTACACAATGTAATGTTCACCTATTTACCAATGCAATTACGTCTATCAATTTTTTGAAACAGTTAGAACATTTCAATTATTTATTACCAACTATGCTGTCGCCATCTATGGATTTTTTCGAAAATTTGATATTCATTCTCTTGTAACAGTATAGATGTCACTGAAGCTGAGACTATTTTTTTTTAATTTTGGAGCTATACCCTTTATGTGTATATATGAAATACAGGTGAACATTACATTGTGTAAAGTAATCCCTTAAGTCAGCCGATGACGAGATTTCTAATTGGAGACCACCAATTGAGGTTGACGGGACCGACCCGTTGACGACAGGATTTGACACGTGCCAATTATATTTCTCACACCTAAATTTAAACACTGCAAGACTAATTTATTTCTTGTTCAAAATTTCAATCAATGCCCTTGTTCACTTTTACATAATAATATATTTTTTAATTTAAATATAACAGTTTAAATGTAACATAATTTTATAAACTAAGTGTTCTGTATTCGTAATAAATTAAATTTATTATTATTTTATAGGTGAACACATATACCTTCACACTTGGCCCTGAATATTTATTGTTAACTGTAGTATATTGTTATTAGTTTATTCATACCTCCTTAGCCTATTCTCCCCAGTACATATTGTTCCTTTGGGTAGACTGGTTGTCCTTTTAGAAATCGAGAAGAGGAAGAGTTCTCATGTGATTGTTCGTGTTGAATCACTAGTTCACAAACACCGCTGTGATTTATGTTTTATTGTGAACGTGAAACTCATCAGAGTTTTGTGAGTCTAGTCTAAACAGTTTTTATGAGTTGAACTAGCTGGTTAATTAATATAAACACCAACCTTTCTATGCCGGAACCTAGGATCTCAAAAGAAGCTAAATGTAAACAACACGTTCATTGACCTGACTCATTGAACCCGTTCAAGACCATGTCGAGTGGTTAGAGGGTAATCGGAGTTTTATCCTCCATATTAATAGTAAACATTATTACGTACTTTACGTTTGGATAAGATTAAAACAGTACTTACGAAAATTGTGTTTATTTACAGAAGAAGCACAAATGAAATTAAATTATCGGTTACACTACACAAAGTTCAAGATAAAAGTAGTTCACTCCAAGAAGTCCGAGAAGCCAGAAGAAGAGTGAGCGGTTCTGGTGGTTTCTCAGACTGGTCGCGTCGCGGTGTATTGTTGTTTGACTGCTTATTTGGAACTGTGAGGCGCGAACAGGGCCTCCGCAGGCTCTTAAGAATAAAGCAAATACACATATTCCCACAAACACGGGGGCTTTATGTCAGTACAGCGCAGCAATACACAGAGTAGAGTTTTAAGTCATGTAAGTATTTGAAATAAATAATAATTTGGGAAAAAAAATTGTTATTTAAATAATAACACAGTAGAGGTTGCAATGTACTGTGAAGGCTGCATAGAGCAATATAGTGAATACAAATACATAAGTAAACAAATATACAGAATAAACTAAATGTATGGTAAACTCATTGCACCCACTACTATAGTTGAAGGAATCAGTTAAATACGTGAGAAAAGCTGCTTGGGTAAAATTAACAGATAGATTCGCATTTTTTTTTCCTAATTATATGTAAAAATATTCACCATATAATGTATCGAAATAAAATAATGTCTTCCAAAGTGGCATTTCCATGAGCTGCGTGAACATTTAAATGTGAATAAATATTTTTATGTAGAATTTCAGAGACGCCATAATCACCGTAAACATGAAGAAGATTTCTTCCCGGTAAAGCGGATGGCTTCTTAAACTTTTAGAAACATATATATGCGTATACTGAGAACATAAAATATGATTCTATCCAAAATAAAATGCACAATTAATTTTAACCTTTAAGTTCTAGTACAGGAATAATTACACAATGAACATGAAAATAGTTTCCGTCAGTGTGTGCATGCACACGCATTTTTAAATGCGATTTTAAACTGAACTAATAATTGCACTGTGAATATTAAAACACTTTCTCACCAGTATGTGAAAGCAAATGGATTTTTAAATGTGATTTTTGTCTGCATGAATAATTGCACTGCGAGCATGAAAACGGCTTCTCGCCAGAATGCTTAAGCGCATGCCTAATTAAGTGTGATTTTCGATTGCACGAATAATTGCATTGAATACAAAAAAAGAGTTTCTCACCAGTGTGTGAAAGCCAATGGATTTTTAAATGTGCTTTTCGATTGGACGAATAATCGCACAGCGAACATGAAAACAGTTTCTTACCAGTATGCGTTAGTGCATGGCTATTTAGGTTTGATTTTTGATTGCACGTATAATCGCACTGTGAACATGAAAACGGTTTCTCACCAGTGTGTAAAAGCAAATGAATTTTTAAACGCGATTCTACATTGCACGAATAATCGCACTGCGAACATGAAAACCGTTTCTTAATTGAATGTGTAAGCGCATGACTATTAAAGATTGATATTTGATTGCACGAATAATTGCACTGCGAACAAGAAAACAGTATCGTACTAGAATGCGTCAGCACATGACTATCAAAGATTGATTTATGATTGCACGTATAATTACACTGAGAGCATGAAAACGACTTCTCTTCAGAATGCTTAAGCGCATGCCTATTTAAGTGCGATTTTTGATTGCACGTATAACTGCACTGTGAACATGAAAACTGTTTCTTATCAGAATGCGTAAGCACATGTCTATTTAGGGATAATTTATTTTTACACGAATAATTGCACTGTGAACATGAAAACGGTTTCTCATCAAAATGCGTAAGCAAATGAAATTTTAAATGTGCTTTTTGATTGCACGAATAATCGCACTGCGAGCATGAAAACAGTTTCTCACCAGAATGCGTAAGCGTATGCCTATTTAAGTTTGATTTATTATTGCACGTATAATTGCACTGTGAACAAGAAAGCAGTTTCTTATCAAAATGCGTAAGCACATGCCTATTTAAGTTTGATCTATTATTACACGAATAATCACACTGCGAACATGAAAACGGTTTCTCACCAGTGTGTAAAAGCAAATGCATTTTTAATCGCGATTTTGAATTGCCCGAATAGTCGCACTGTGAACATGAAAACACTTTGTCCCCAGTGGGAGTAACCGTGCGCCTACTTGAAGATTTGTTGGCGGTAAAAGTAGTCTCTAATTCAGGATCCTTTTCAGGGATAGACGGAGGACCAGCTAGATGTACAGGAACAGAATCTTGTATTCTCAAGAGACCTGAAATATAAATAAATTGTTTGTATTATTAAAATATTTTATTTAGCTGATTAAGCCAGTTTGTAACTCCTACTGAACTTCGTCAATGTGGATCATATTCAAATAATATTACTTTGATTCCTAGCTCCAAAACTGACAAACCTGCGTTAATGCATTAGTATGTCATATATTTACACAGAAATCTTTAAGGGTCACACTAAGTTCACCAATCTGCTCACCAGTGCGCTGGTCGGCCATCCTGGCGTACTCGGAGCACTCCTGCTTGATGTCAGGATACGATATGTCTATATCAGTGTGGGGCGATCCACCGCCTGCTCCCTCACCGCTCCCGGCTGGAGACCCCTCACTTGACTCGGCAGTCCGAGGCACACTTCTGCAACTGACATTGCTGGTGCATATTTCTGAAATCAAAAATAATAATCAGATACAACAAAACTCTTTAGAATATTTTATCCAAAGGAATATCCTGATATCTCCATTTATATTTACAGAATATATATAATTTTCTCGTTTGTCAGGTCCTATACGATGATCGATAAGTTGATCGATCTGAAACAATTTTGTAGTAACTCTTTAGGATCTTGCACCCTAGAGGCCTCTCCCTCTGGCCGATCCGTCCCATTCCCATACGATATAAATGTCTATTTTTCTGAATACCGTCAAATTGTATTCAATGGCACTCTAGGATTCTGAGTGTAATATGGTCATCCTACCCCACTTCCCGCAGATCTCACCTTCTCCAGCCCGAACAACTTTTGCAATCTGGTCAGCGTTATAGTCAAGTTTAATCTTTTTCCTTCGCTTTCCATCCATATAGAACGGACACACCAGGTGTATTCATTACTATCTAAAGTGAACTACTCACCAGCGCGTTGGTCGGCCCTCCTGGAGTACTCCGAGCACTCCTGTTTGATGTCAGGGTACAATATATCTACATCAAAATAGAGCGCTTCGTCGTCGCTCTCGGCTGGAGACCCTGGCTCACACTTCACGGCAGGAGCATCTGGGCAAACTCGGTCCATGGTTCTAAGTTCTCCCACCGAGCAAGAGATGACGAGAGACGGGACGTTATTAACCTCGAATGGCTACTGACACATATAACCTGAGTAATTATATATACCACTAATGCCGATCATTTGATTCAAAATTTTGACGCTCCGTTCAGAAAAAAAAACTAAAAACAATCTAAAAATACGCTAACACTCAATATCTTTATTCAATTTCTGAATACAAGTACATTCTAGAACTTATATTAAACCGTTTTATTACGTGGCAGTCATCTACTTTACCGACGCTCGCAAAACACTGTCCGCGCTATATTGCCGCCGTCAGAGCGGCCCTTTAGGGTCCAACACGACCTTTGCGATGGGAAAACAGAATTTTATTCAGAGAGGCACCGACTGTGGCTACATTAAATATCCGAAGAAGCGCGTCTTGGCCCACAAATATTTCGACAACAACTTCGATGCCTCGTATCGTTAAAGATGACATACGCGACCCAACTAACCATAGATAAAGTATTCCTAGAACGGTAACTCCTTTCATCTTGTTTTAGTCGTTTAGTACCACCTGGCGGCCGAGTAACCATTAATTATTATTTTTTTCGATTTGAAAAATATTTTTTAACGAAGATTAATTTTCAGCTTTTACATTTTAATTTTACAAATAATTTTATTGCTTTCGATGCAAAAAGCCAGTCATGAATAATTATTAGAAAAACTTTACAATATCACAAATTGCTCCGATTTGGTTCATTTTTTTTCCCTGGCGTAGTTTAGCGCCCTGATTAAGTGGGCTCGCAAGGATTAAAAAAGTAATTGCAATTTAAAGTTTCGCATTTTAACAGTATATTTGACATTGAAGGCCATAGAAAATAAATGTTTTAGCCGTTTCCTTCATAGATAACACCAAAGTTGAGTGCCCTGATTACATAAATGAAGTCAAATTATGACGCTCGCAAGTATTAAAAAAGTTATTATATTTAAAAACCACAAATGTAGATAGGGAAACATAATATTATTATGGATAATTTTTCCTAGTTCCTTATAGAAGACACAACAGGCGTTCTCAAGTGGTAGTCAACATACATTATATTATATATACATCACAAAAAGTTGACTTATAGGCTTATTTAGTCCACATAAAGGTCAAATGTTTTAATTTTTTAAATTTAAATTAGATAGTACAGAAAACCTGTTGAGGGTCCATGAATTGTATTTTCTACCCTACTTGTATGTACTATCAATAACTTTCTTTGCCAAGTCTTCCGTACTATACTAGAATAAGCGAATTTGATATAATCAATATTTTAAATCAAGCTTATTATTGTAAAACAACATTCCGGTTTTGACAATTAATAGTCAAATAATCATTCTTGATAGGCTTTTTTCATCGAAAACAATAAAATTATTTGAAATAATAGCTGAAAATCAAGCTTTGTTAGAAAAGTATTGATTCAAAACAAATTAAAGTATACTCAGCCGCCAGGTGCCAGGTCGCCCGCGTTATCGTCCGTGTTAGAAGGCTTTGAAGTTCTTTAAATTAATTGTAGGATCACGTCAAGACGCGCTTCTTCGGATATTTGATGAATCTGTAGCCACAGTCGGTGATTTTACGAATTAAATTGTGATTTTCAATCACAAAAGTTGTGTCGGACCCTGAAGGGCCGTTCTAACGGCGGCGATATAGCGCGGACAATGAGCTTTCACGTGATTCGCGAGCGTCGGTAAAGTAGATGACTGCCACGCCTATAGCAGTTTAATATAAATGTTTGGAATATATTTGGGAATAACTTTACAATATCGCCAATTTAATTTTTTTTCCCCCGGCATAGTTGAGTGCCCTGACTACATAAATGAAGTCAAATTAAGGCTCTCGCAAATCTTGAAAAATTATAACACATTAAAGTATGTTTTAATGCACGTTTACCCGAGATAAGGGGGAAATAAATTAATACGCGAAAAATAGATAAATAAGTTTTTTTACAAAAGTGTAAAATAGAATTAGTATTATGATTAAATAACCTAACTTAAAAGTAAAAATGTAATTATAGTAAAATAACCAAACTTAACCTAAAAATAGATATGTAATTGATGTAACCGCAAAGTTCTTGTCATTGCACAATCAACGTTTGTAGAGGTCACGAGGAGATGGCGGGAGGGTTATTTAAATGATCACGTCTTTCTATACACGAATTCACTCATTTATTTACGAAAAAGGAAAATTCTTATTGTTACCTTAATTGTTTTTCCCAATCTCTTTTGTTTGTCTTCACATTTGGTCTCCATGGCCGCGTCCGGTCGTCTTATGATGGGTGACCTCCGTTGTGAGCGGCAGGAATATCCGCCGATTGCTTCGTGTACAAAGCGGGGTCCACGGATGCCTTCCAGGAGGCACACTGAAACTTCCTGGCGGCTTCGTCTCGAGGCAAGATGGTGGTCGGTACGGAGCAGATCCGGTGCGTTCGACAGGCGTGGAGCGAGAGAGAGTCGCTCCGGCTTGGCGGAAACTCACCCCGGCCAATGCGCGGGGGAGGGGATAGCGACCCTTCGTCCGCTCTGGATGCATGTTAGGAGCGGGGTGAGGAGGGGTTTGCATTGCCCGGCGCGCGGCCTTCACAGCAATATCGAATAAAGCTAATATTAATTTAAAATTCGCGCCGAAAATAATATTCGTAATACGTAAAAGTCACAAGCGAGATGCAACCGTAACAACCGTGCAATTATAACTAAACCTAGAACCTTGCCTTGATGAGGTACCTTATTTGACAATTTGTCCAATTTACCCTTGTACTTTTTATCTATGGTAAACATAATTTGATGTTTTCTATGAATGAAGCGGCTGAAACATCTATTTTCTATGGTCTTCAATGTCAAATGTACTGTGAAAATGCGAAATTTTAAAGTGTAATAACGTTATTAATATATGCAAGCGCCTTAATTTGACTTCATTTATGTAATCAGGGCACTAAACTATGCCAGGGAAAAAAAGGAGGAACTAAATCAGAGCAAGTGGCGATATTATTGGCCTTTATTTGTATTCAGAAATTAAATAAAGATTTTGAGCATTGGGGCATTTATAGATTGTTTTTGTTTCTGAGCGGGGCATGAAGATTTTGAATCAAATGATCGGCATTGTTTGTATATACAGGTGGCCCAAAAAAATGAGAACATTTCGTAAAATGTGATATAATTACATGAAAATTAGTACCTATTTACCTATTTTACATTTTATTTTGACAATTTCCGGTCGCCATCTTTGATTATTTATTTTCCCATTGTTTATAAATATTTGTTTTTTTCAAATTGTTGCCCAGAATGACAAAAATCACTGCAGAAGACCGTATTCTGATAAAAAAATTTCGAATTGAAAAAGGTTGGGGTGCTAGGAAAATGATTAAAGAGTTTCAAAACAAAGCCTGGAGTATAGCTAGTGTCAGTCGGATTATCAAACAAATTGACAACAACGGTACAACGGAACGTAGGCCCGGAAGTGGTCGACCTAGGTCTGTTAGAACTCAACAGAACATTGAGCGGGTGAATGAGCTAATCTGCAGTCAAGATGATAATCCGCACAGTCACAAAAGTCCACGGGAAATAGAAAGAGAAACTGGTATACCACGGTCGTCGGTTCAACGTATTTTAAATAAAGATTTACAACATAAAACGTACAAGCGTGTGACCGGTCAGAAGCTCGATGAAAATGTCAAGTTGAAAAGCTTGCAACGCAGTCGGGAGCTACTTGAACGATTTCCTAATGAGAGAAGTGTACGGAGCATCTGGTTTACAGACGAAATTACATTCACCGTTGCCACGCCAGTCAATTTTCAAAATGATCGTGTCTATTCCGTTGAAACAAAGAAATGGTTAGTTCCAGAAAGTCTACTTATACGAGAACGTGACCACGTGAGCCGCGATATCAAAAGAAAAGCTAAGAAACAAGGAATTTCTGATTAGCTAAATAATGTGCAAAAAAATGACATTATAATTAATTATATTGTGTTTTGAAATAACTCATGTGTTACAAGATGTCTCACTTTTTTTGAGCCACTTTGTATAATTACTCTGGTTATATGCGTGCCAGCAGCCATTCGAGGTTAATTACGTCCCGTATCTCTTGCTCGGTGGGAGAACCTAGAACCATGGACCGAGTTAGCCCAGATGTTCCTGTCGTGAAGCATGAGCCAGGATTTCCAGCTGAGAGCGCGCCGGTGAGTAGTCCATTCTAGATAGTAATGAATGGTGTGAATCGTGGTGTGGACGTTCAAGATGGATGGAAAAAGTCTAAACTAATGTGACTAGATTGCAAAAGTTGTTCGATCTGATTTAGATCTGATAGGGATTGGGCGAGTCGGCCAGGGGGAGGGGTCTGTGGAGTGCAAGATCCTAAATAGTGACTGAAACATTTGTCTCAGATCAATCAACGGGTGTAGAATTGTATGGAAACAGACCACCGGGGAAATTATATATGTAAATGGAGATATCAGGCTATTCTTTTTTGCTTTCTTGCCAATTGTAGTCATGTTTGGATAAATTACTTCAGCCTTGTTGTATCGGATTATTATTTTTGATTTCAGAAATATACACCAGCAACGTCAGCTGCAGAAGTGTGCCTCGGACTGCCGAGCCAAGGGCGAGGTCTCCAGCCGGAAGGGAGCAGGCGATGGTTCGCCCCACACAGATATAGACATATCGTATCCTCAAGTCCTCGGAATACCTACTCCAGGAAGACTGGCGAACGCACTGGTGAACAGATTGGTGAACTTAGTGTGACCTTTAAAGATTGCTATATAGATTAGTAAACCGTTACGTGACTGTGTCTTTGATTGGTAACTGAGATTTTACTGTCAGAGACTTACTTTCTAGTGTATCAGTCATTGGTCGAAGAAACACGTTAATCAGTTATTAATCATCGTTACAATCGAACACAACCACAGTCACAATAACTGTTAAAGTAATGATTTTACCATCACTAGTATAGATAGACAGATGAAAGAAAATATGTATACACAAGTTATTGCTTTACACATTTTCTTATTTATTTAAAGTAAAGTTATATCGAAGACCGTGACGATCTTAACGCAGGATGACTATTCTGGAGCTAGGAATCAAAGTGATATTATTTTAATATGATCCACATTGACGAAGTTCAGCAAACTGCCTTAATAAGCTCAATAAAATATTTTATTGCAACAAAAACAATTTATTTGCATTGCAGATCTATTGAGAATACAAGGTTCTGCTTCTGCACATCGCTCTGGACTCTGCCTGTCTTTAGAAAAGAGCCTGAATTGGAGACTATTTTTACCGTCAATATAACCTCAAGTAGGCGAACGCATAATTCCGCTGGGGACAAAGTGTTTTTGCGTTCGCAGTGCAGTTATTCGTGCAATCTAAAAGCGCATTTAATAATCCATTTTCTTTCATACTCTGGTGAGAAAACGTTTTTATGCTCACAGTTCAATTATTCGTGCAATCAAAAACCGCGAATAAATTTTCACACACCGGTGAGAAACTGTTACAATAATTGAAAATTTGTCAAATGAAAAACCAAAAAATTTCTTCACATTTGTATATGTTTTTTTTTATACTAAATTGACTCAAACAGTGAATCTGAGATTTTACACTTGTTTGTGGACTCAGTTAAAATGTTGTAAAATAGGGGAAAGTGTATATTGAGATAATTACATTTTCAGAATTTTCAGTAAGTATTTTTGTGATTTTAATAAATAGTGATTATATATTGTACCCTTAAGAGTCTACAGGACCCAACGAAATTCGGTCAGCTTTTACAAGAACCTTTCTGGTAATTATTTAAAATACATTTTTTTAATGCTTACACATAATTTTGTCACAACAATAATATTTTGACAATTTTCCACTTTAGTTAGGCCTGATCTAGAGAAACCTGTAAAAAGCCTCCAGTTTTTAAATAAATATGTTTAAGATAAACGTAGTAAGTACACAATATAAATAGTTTATAAAAATAAATAACAGTTTTAAAAATAATAAGGCTAATATTGACAGCAAAAAAGTATACAGATAAAATTAATTTATTGAAAAAATATTTTTGTTATTAGGAAAACACATTATTATTGTGAAGTTGTAATTATTCAGAACACAGGTCTGTGATATTTTTAATATTAATTAAATGTATTAATTATAAAGATATACATTTAAAATCAATTTAATCAAAAAATATTGTCGTTGCGCCACCGGGATTCGAACCTGGATCTCTTTCCAAACTGGAGAAGGTTTATTATCCATAGCACGGTTGGATAATGACAACAATATTTTTCGATAAAATTAATTTTATCTGTACATCTTTGTAATTGATACATTTATATTGTATTAAATATTCTGAAAAATTACAATTTCACAATAAGAATGTGTCCTCCTTAAAAATATGTTTTCTACTACAGAATGTGTGTTAGGAATTATATTTTAAGCATTATCTATTTGGACAGAGATTTAATATAATTATGGATCAAAAACCACTT
Source organism: Eubasilissa regina (assembly GCA_022840565.1). NCBI lineage: Eukaryota > Metazoa > Arthropoda > Insecta > Trichoptera > Phryganeidae > Eubasilissa > Eubasilissa regina. The sequence goes on from JAINEB010000010.1 coordinate 8,053,181, forward strand.
ACATGGTTGTTTAGCATAAAATATTGATTAATTCGATGGCAATTGAAATTGGAAGAGTGTGATTATGAAATTGTATACAAACCATTACCAATACCTTTTTTTAATTTAATGCAATGTTCTTCTAACATACCTTTTACACATTGTATTAATTAATTAACTATAAAACTTGGCTCTTTTTGATGTAAATTAATCATTCAAATCATGATGTTACCTGCAAAGTTTCCGGCTAGAGTTTCCGTAGAATCTATGCAGTGCATACAAGCAAAAAAGCTATGCATTACTATAAATTCTGGGAAATAAATAAAAATCAAATAATCTTTAATATCGATCGTGAACGTATATTTACAGATTTATCACAATTAGCAACATCTGTGTACCAGTAGAAACTTTAATGGTTTAGTTCTTAAAACTACCGCAACAACCGCTATAGCCGTACTAATAGCTACAATGCGTAGATTGTAGCTATTAGTGCGGCCTAAGCGATTGTTGACAATGCGTCGGTTGTAGCTATTCACATTACTCTCTTCTATCTTTAAGCTAGTGTATTACTCAAATCATACAATTGGTTATTTACTGAATTGAAAATTCTTTTCGGTTTGATCCGTTTTGTATGTATGTATTTTTTTAACAGAATAACATTTGAAAGGCTTACAACTGCGCGTAAATCATTGAAGAGTCTACTTCCTCTTTTACTAATATGCCAATTTTTGTAACTTTCTGTTTTTAACATGTGTTGATTTCATGATCGTTCTTTGCATTTGTTTTAGATTTGAGAAAAACAAAAAGCAATTGGCAGAACTATTTTTTATGTTAACCTTTAATAAAAATAATTATTTCCTTTAGTTATTACGTGAAAGATTTTCAAACAATAAAATAATCATGTTCAGTCATAGAAAGTGTTCTGAAAAACGTCCATACATTTTTTATATTGTTTTTATATAGGTAAGAAGGTATTATTTTATGTTAAAACTTTAACTTTAAAAACACTATTAACAGTACTCTAAAATAACAAATAAATACAAAAAAAGGGTCGTATAAACGACGGATTCATTTTGTCTAAAGACGTTGGTTAAACAAAAGTTCATAATCATATATACAACATATATTACATATGATTATATAATATCATTGGTAACAGCATAACTTAAATCTATACCTACTGCACGCCATTGCACGTGCGATGGATGCATATGTTAGCGCAATTATAATATAAATTAAAATACGAATTAAATATATTAATTACAAAGATATACATATAAAGTCAATTTTATCGAAAAATATTGTTGCGCCATCGGGATTCGATCCTGGATCTCTTTCCAAACCGGGGAAGGTGCATTATCCTACTATGCTACAGCGACTATATTTTAGTGACAAATTTTCGAACCTATATGTTACCTTTTTTGATATTAATACGTTTAATCTTTCCATTTTTTGAAGGAGCCATCTACCTTATTTTTACGGAATCTCAAATACCTTTGAGTGATCTGATAGCAGATGCCAGAATTATCAATTCATTTTTATTAATTTGATACAACTTTATTATTAGGAGAACACATTAACACTAAGAATGTGTTCTCCTAATAATATAGATTTGACCAATAGCAGTCTTCGCTATTCTGAATTTTAAATGGCTGGCGGGATTTAAACTAGCTTATTTTTAAAAGTTATCCGAGATGTGAGATCTTATGTTAAAATTTTTTTATGATAAAAGAAAATTAATATATATTTATATATGTATACTTTTTATTTAGTTGTAAAAAATTTCTTACATCTAGTAACACTTTATAAAACATAAGAAAAATTTAATTACATTGTATATCACTTATCATTAAAGATATATAATTACACATGAAACGATCAGTAATCAAACATAGGTACTGCATACTCTGCACTCAACCTATGAAAAGTAGCAAGATTAGTCGCTTCCTTCACATTTACTGGCAGTTTATTGTACATTTTGAAACCTTTATAATATAAGTTATTATGTGTTTCTGCCAGATTTGTTTTGACTCATTTGACCTCAAAATTATATTTCATATTTTTATTCTTGTATGATGGCAATCATCGATTTTTAATTTTGTATATCAATTTTAGAACATTTTGAATATTTTTTTTGCTTAGCCGTCATTAATTTTATTTGTTTCTAGCATGTAGTTTATTCTTGTACATCTTAAAACAAACCTCGTTGCTCTGTTTTGAATTATAGAAGTTGATGTTACATAATAATATATATTTTTTAAATTTAAATATAACAGTACAGTTTGAATATAACATAATTTTAAAAACTAAGTATAATTCAAGTACAGATATTTCTTCAATTCAGATACGCTCCTGCAACGAAAAATGTCAACGAAATTTAACTTGTTACCGAGCCGATGTATCCGTATTCACTTCATGCTGTATCGTTTGAGAGATACGAAACCATTTGTATTAACTCAGGCCAGTCCAACATGCTATTGATCATTTTACATGGAAAAACTATATCGCTCACGTCAATTCTTATACATGTAAATAATAAGAAAAAACATTTAATGCTACGCACAGCTACGGGACCGCGGAGCGCGACAATCGCGGCTCGAGAAAGCGCCGGGCGAAAAGTCTATCTTTTCCGCTTCACGGGAATATTTCGCCCGGCACTCCGCCCCTCTGGAAACCCTACGCCCCTGTGCGCAGGCGACCGGCGACAGGTGGGGGGATGACGGGCCGAGGTGAGGCCCCACCCCCGGCGCCAAAAAAAATTATGAACATTAATTTATGTAATAACTTGGTTTAGAAAAATGTTATGTACATGTGAAATATAAAAATAGAGTTTTTGGAGGGCGATCGCCCGGAGATAATATTGTGCACCTTAAAAATCATTTAGATGGTTAAAACGGATTTTTAAAGTTAAGGTGCATTAATTAATTCCCCGGGCCATCGCCCGAGGTAAAATCTAACAGGCATCGCGAGGAGGGCCAAACTCTGTAAGAAAAAGTACTCGCGATGCCTGGATAGTTAGAAATAAAAATAAGAGAGCGAAATTTGCGGAGCAAATCGAGATCTGCCGTCCCGTACGGGATGGCGAGAAAAATTAACAAAGCTTTGGAGTCTGGCCGCCAGGTGGTGGCAGCGCTGGACCAAAGCGGGGTCTGGCCGCGTCACCTGATTGGATCTCGGTGCAACATGGGGCCTCATGCGCCCACAGAATTTGTGTATTAAATAAATAATGGTCCAGCGGCTGCAAAGATCATTTCCCTCGTTTGCACTTGCACTGCTGGACTTCTCTGACGAACATCGTGTTTTATTCATCTCTACCTCGACCCTGCTATTTTCATCTGGACTTCCTGGACTTTCGACCTTTGCTGTGACATTTGGAACCGATCCTGGAAATTTTTACGACTTTCGATGTCTGCAGCACGCCGCTGCATCGACGTCCGAGCACCAGAGCGAACCGGCGAGCCACACCTGTCAACATCTACAGTCTTGTTTCCCGCGCGGAACAATTAGTATTTAAAATATCACAGACCTATATTCGGAATAATTACAACTTCGCAATAAGAATGCGTTCTCCTTAATAATTGTATTTTTGATTTTAGTACACATTGTATCCTAAAGAAGGGACTTGTTCGGGTCGGTGGTTAAATGAAAGAGTGGTGATTAGTGTGTTGATGTTTATCGTGACAGTATGAACGAACAAGGAAGATTGATATAACGAATAGAAGGAAAGAAATGCAGAAGGTGCGCGTGAATTGTGAAATGAGGCGAGTCGGCAATCTGTCATGAGATGAAATCGCGCAGATGACGAGGCACCCCGCTGAGTAGGCTGACCCACAATACTGACCAATTAGGTCACGTGTTTAAAAAGATACGAAATAGGAATCGCACGGTGTTACGGATTCGTAAAACACATTTTTGGCGCGTCTTGCGAATCGACCGCGACCCGTGTTATTGACACCTTTCCACGTCCAAATTATACACACCCACACCTTTCCTTTATGCTCGTCTATAGTGTGAAATGTGACCTTGACGTCAACGTGACCGATACTTATTCGATCGCGACACCGCAATAGCATTAGCGGTGTGGACGTTCAGTTCCAGTGCACCAGCACTGTATTTGTGTGCACAGTGATATTTGTTGTTTTGTGTGCCGCGGGTGAAGCTGTGATATCGCCATCTTCAATTGGAAGCGGAGAGCTGCCCACCGCGTGTCGTCATACTCAAGGTAAGGCAAGCAGGCCTTCCGAATCCGGTTCCCCGAGATCACTGGTCAAGGACACATTTAGTATCAAGTATCAGAAGTATCAAGGAAACATTTAGTATTTCAGAGATCACCATAGATAAGAGAAATAATAAATATTATATATATAAATAAATTACACTCATCCAATGTTGCGGTAGGCGATTCATTTGATATTTTAATATAACTGTACTTTTCAAATAATGGAACGTAGGTGCTGACCATGATAAATAAAATGATCTTTAGAAATATGGAATTATTACAAAAATTATTGAAGGTGCAAAAAATAACATTCTAAGAAAACATTTTTGAGGGTGTACTTTCATTTTTACAGTTAGAAATTATACGCGAATTGCACGTACGCTTTCAAAATGAGACTAATAATTCAATTCTTATAACTTTCAGAGAAATAATTAATTTTGTTAATTTATCTCGGTTACAAGATTTTAAGAAAATATATTTCGTTTATGAAAGAATTTTCCATACTTACGTAATTTAGTGGCACTCGGAAAATGTATCTAATGGTCGAGGTCTTTCTTATAATGTTTATGTTGTTTTAATTATGGCAAATAACATTCAGTTTATTAGTATAAAGGTCCAATCTAAGTAATAATTTAAAAAAAAAAAACAAATCTAGTGATATAATGATATAAATAATAATAAAAATCCTCATGAACTTTTGAATGACGCCTTAAAGATTTTACAAATTATAATTAAATTTATTTCCGATACGATTTTATTACATTTTAATATAATTTTTAATGAAATTACATTTTCGTAGTGAAGGTACAATTTTAGAACACAGCTATTCTATGAAAAATACACAGAAAAATCTGTCAATACGTGCATGAACATGAAAAACGTAAATGTGAAAAAGTATTTTAATGTGGAATTTCATTGAACGTACTGGTTCATAGTATACTGGGGAACATAAAATAAGTTTCTATACAAAATAAGAGGGACAAATTCTTCTTTTTTTTTTGATGTTCTAGTACAGGAATAATTACACAGTGAACATGAAAACAGTTTCTATCAGTGTGCGCATGCACATGCATTTTTAAGTGCGATTGTAAACTGAATTAATAATTGCACTGTGAACATTAAAACACTTTCTCCCCAGTATGTGAAACCATATGGATTTTTAAATGTGATTTTTGTCCGCATGAATAATTGCACTGCGAGCATGAAAACGGCTTCTCACCAGAATGCGTAAGCGCATGACTATTTAAGTTCGATTTTTGATTGCACGAATAATCGCACCGTGAACATGAAAACGGTTTCTCACCAGTGTGTAAAAGCAAATGGATTTTTAAACGCGATTCTACATTGCACGAATAGTCAGAATGCGAGCATGAAAACGGCTTCTCACCAGAATGCTTAAGTGCATGCCTAATTAGGTGTGATTTTTTATTGCATTGTGAATATGAAAACTGTTTCTTATCAGAATGCGTAAGCACATGTCTATTTAGGTTTGATTTTTTTTACACGAATAATTGCACTGTGAACATGAAAACGGTTTCCCATCAAATGCGTAAGCAAATGAGTTTTTAAATTTACTTTTAGATTGCACGAATAATTGCACTGCGAGCATGAAAACAGTTTCTCACCAGAATGCTTAAGCGCATGCCTATTTAAGTGTGATTTTTTATTGCACGTATAATTGCACTGTGAACATGAAAATAGTTTATTATCAGAATGCGTAAGCGCATGACTATGTAAGTTTGATTTTTGGTTGCACGAATAACTGCACTTCAAACATGAAAACGGTTTCTCGCCAGTGTGTAAAAGCCTATGGATTTTAAACCGCGATTTTATATTGCACGAATAGTCGCACTGTGGACATGAAAACAGTTTCTCACCAGTATGTGAAAGGAAATGGATTTTATTTGTCGTTTTCCAACGCACGAATAAGTGCACTGCGAACATAAAAACACTTTATCCCCAATAGAAGTAACCGTGCGCCTACTAAAGGATTTGTTGGCGGTAAAAATAGTCTCCAATTTAGGCTCCTTTCTAGAAATAAGTGGAGGATCAGCTGGATGTGCAGAAACAGAATCTTGTATTCTCAAGAGATCTGGAATGTAAATAAATTGTTTGTATTAATAAAATATTATATTGAGCTTATTAAGCTAGTTTGTTACCCCTACTGAACAATGTGGATCATAATATCACTTTGATTCTTAGCTCCAAAACTGTCACCCTGCATTAATGCATCAGTATGCCATATGTTTACATAAAAATCTTTAAGGGTCACACTAAGTTCACCGATCTGCTCACCAGTGCACTGGTAGTCCTTTCTAGAGTACTCTAAGCACTCCTGCTTGATGTCAGGATACAATATGTCTATATCAGTATGGGGCGATCCACCGCCTGATCCCTCGCCACTCCTGGCTGAAAACCCCTCCTCTGGCTCGACAGTCCGAGGCGCACTTCCGTTGACATCTCCGCTACACCCTCGCTTGTAGGCCTAATTTTTGGCTCCGCCCACTTTCTTCGTAATTAATTATAGTCCTGCCTTAACACATAAAATCCAATAATACACGGTTCATTTAAATTGTCCACAAACATATATAAACTATTACTAACTTATATTTTATACATCGTTTCGTGAGTGGTTCTCGCATTACCTACACTTATACCTATTACATATTTTTCTCACCTGCCCAGTTATAATTACATTATTCTTATATTTATTTCCGTTGTAATCTCTCTGCCTGCCTTCATTCTTATTTGTATTAGTCGACTTGATTATTGCTAGTAGATTCAAGAACGAATGCCGACCGAATACTGCGGAAGTGCTACTACACCGGCACACTTTAATTTGATCGAATCGCGGTCGATCTGAGACTTGCTCACACGGTTTGTCCGTATTAAATGGATAATTGACGACGGAATAGTCCGATCTACGCACCACATGAGGTGCATGAATATGGACGATGTGAATCCGCGTACACAGCCTCATCTGTACGCGTCCTATATTCTCCGTCTACCCCTATGGAGAAAAGACGCGATAGTCAGTTGTCGCTCACGGTGGCCCTTCCGCACGTGGGTGCTGGCCCGCATGCAACAAAAGATACTTTATCACCCCAGAGTCAATTATCCTCGGGCAGAAAAAACGCACCCGCTTCTTAATGGTTCCCTTTTTTTCTGTGCGGTCATTGTCTTATTGTCGACCCCCTAATTTACTGACGGTACTGTGTTACTAGGCTGCTCCCGAGCGCGAAATTTCTTGGAACGATTTCTCCTCGGACAAAAGGCAACCGATTGACTCCATAATATATTGCGTCACACGTGTGTCATCCCTCGCAATTGCGGAAGAGATAAATATTCCCGATGAATGACCTAGGAAAGAAAGGACAGCTTTCCAATGACGGAAGAAAAGGTCCTCGTGTGACGTGGGTTCTCGCGAAATGCACTTCCAAGAAAAAGTGTCTGCAGATGACGAATAACGATTGGTCGGTCCGAATCAAAATCGGCCCGTGACACAGATTACTGTTCAGGCATATCAGTTTACGATGCAAAAAGTCTACCATAAATAATTATTAAAGTAACATTACAATATCACCAATTGCTCCGATTTAGTTTTTTTTTCACCGCTTAGCTTAGCTTTAACTTAGTGCTCCAATTGCATAAAGAAGTCAAATAAAGACCCTCGCAAGTTTTAAAAAAGTAATTACACTTTAAAGTTTCGCATTTTCACAGTACATTTGACATTGAAGGCCATAGAAAATAGATGTAACAGCTGCTTCATTCACACCAACTATATACATATACAACACCAACTTTGAGTGCCCTGATTTCACAAATGAAGTCAAATTAAGGCGCTCGTAAGTAATGAAAAAGTTATTACACTTTATAGTTTCGCATGTTCACGGTACATTTGACATTTAAAACCATAAAAAGTAGACGTTCTCCGCAGCAGACCTTCCCAGGATTTCCCTCCCAGAGACCCACTCTCACAAGTCCCTGAACAATTCCAGGTTGCAGGAATAGAATGCAATCGCGGCCATATTCAGTATTTAAAAAAAACAAAAGTTGTCTTAATTAGTTTCTCTGGTTGATTTTGCTAGATAATGGCTAATGTTTCCGAAAAACCTATTTTCAATGTTGAAATTACAATTTATCAAAACAAAGGAAAGTTGTGTACCACATACGTTAACGCACCACACGAGCACAATGTTAACTCCAACGCTACCAAGCAACTGATATATTAAACAATATATCAGTTAATATATAATATATGTATTAAATAAAGTGGTTTATGTTCTGGATAAATACATAAAATAAGAATAAAATTTGCCGTCGGTAAAATCCGACCCGGTGCCCCAAGAATCTGACCATTGTGACCCGTGTCTATGAATGTAATTTATACACGAAATAAAATAAAATGAAGACAGCTCTCGGCTTCATATTCCACCACACGTACACACCGAGTCTCAGAAATTCGCCGTCTCGCTCCTCATTTCGCGTTTACAATGGTCAAGCGTCCTTTTAATTAATATTTCATTCATATTGTGGGTTTTTATTATTCATTTATATCAGAAGTAATACATTAGATTTGACTTATTTTGAAAGTATTACTTAGATTGGACTTTTACACTAACTTAAAGATAATTAAGCGAATGTTTTTTTTTTTGACATAATAAAGAAAATACAACCATTATAAGAAAGACGGTGTATTTAATATATTTTTCGCGTGCAACAGAATTGACTTAATATGAAAAATTATTTCGTAAACGACATATATCTTATAATATTGAATCCAAGATTACTGAGATAAATCTCAATTGAGAAAAATTAACAAAATGTTAAAATAAGAGTATTCTATTCTATTTACAGGATATATTAACAATTTTTGATGGATTAGTTCAAATGACAACATGTTTTTATTTCATTCCATATATCAATATGGAATATACTTCAGATACAAGTTGTTTTTGACACTTCTATCGAATGCGAGAAAATCAACATTTCAATTGTCGTCTCTTTCTATTCAAACCTTCCTCTCTCGCATAATTTACGTAACAAATAACGTCAATAATTATTTATCTGGTTCTCTGCTGGCATCTGATCACAACCCCGTCCTTCTCTCCATCTCAAATAGCCCATCTCCCACCAACCGCCTCAAACCCATTAGAAGCAAGATCCAATAGCAAAAATTACCCAACCTCCACGAAGTAAAAATCACTATTTCCACCGCAATCCTAAGTCTGAAATTCTTCAAGACCACGGTCAAAATCTTTACCAAAGAGAAGAATACTGTATTTATTTTTCAATTAATTATTAAACAGAATTATTGAGGTATGCCGACTTACCCACGTATTTTTCTTACCTTAAAGAATCTTACAGAAATTCTAGAAGAAAAGAAAATTATGTCTATTTGTCTTCCGAAGATTAGGATGAAGTATACTAGTCTTAATTGTTAAGCAAATTTTCACTTTGGCAAAATACAAACTCTAAATCCAGAGAAAATACCAATGATATTAAAGGAATATCGTGATAATCCATTGATTTAGAAGTCATTTCTTAATTACCTTAATGACCTTAACTCACCCCCTCTCGGGGAAAGAACAAGACAGAAAAGAAAACAAAAAACAGAACTGTCTTACAAATATGTCATATTTCCTAGTATGTTATTTTTACAAGATACAATATGATAGCACTTTTTTTATTGTTTCTGACTGTACTTTGAAATATAAAGCGATTATCATTTTATTAGAGGGGAAATTATTCAGTATTGCTGATTTAATATTATTTTTAAATATAATAGCTTTGTTAATAAATATAATAGATGTCCCGAAATCTTAAGAAAGTATCATAAAATTACTACTTTGTGTATAGTGTATAGACTCATGTACAAACTTAAGCCCAAAAAAAGAAATTAAATATATCGGTGTAATTATTGATCAACATTTAAAATGGCACAGTCACATTAGCGAATTAGTGAAAAGAATAAGAAACATCTTCAGTATAAATAATTTAAAAAAAGTATATTTTGCTATTATTCACTCACTACTCCAGTATGGAATAATTGAGTGGCGAGGAGCATACAATTATATAATGAACTCAGTAAAAATAGTACTGAGAACAATCATCAAAGTAATATTTAAAAAAGATCAACCTTTTCAACATAAACACTTTTCGCTAAATTCACAAAAATTTACAAAAAATCTCAATTAATTAAATAAAATAATACTGTAAAATTTAAAACAAGGACATCATTAAAGTTTAAAAATAACTTTATAATCCCTAAATGTAACACCAAATAATATCAGTAAAATTATATATACTTAAGGATAAAAAATTTCAATAGCCTCCCTAACAAATTAAAGAAATAAAAGATACAAAAGAGCTTAGAAAGAAATTAAATGAACACTTCAGAAGCACATAATTAGAAAATAAATAATTTTATTTGGTATTTTAAGTATGGGAGGATGACAATCAAAGCGTGATAAATAAAAAGTACAATACCTTGGGTTTGTTGGTAATTTATTCGTCCGGTACAGAGTAACACTACATTAAATTGAGGTAGGTATGAAATATTTAAGTACACGGTAATTTACACTTAATCAAACTTACAGTAGACTCCAGCTGCAAGAACAGAATGAATGCCGGTAGCCCGATTCTCCTGGCAGCTACTGGAATGTTCCCATAGCGGGCGTCCGAAACGACGCGCCGGTACTTCGGTCAGCTTTGTGATTGTATTTAAAGGTTTGAGTTTGAATTGATTAAAAAATATTTTTATATTACACAACACGATGTTTCAAAATATATTTAGTCTAATAAATTTATAATTTATTTTGACATATAAATGTTTCATGTAGCGCATAAGGAAATCATTTTTTTAGGTTGAAATGTCTTACTCTATTATCAAAATAAACACTAGCTGAATACCGTTTAACGCTTCAAATTTTTCACAATTGTTACAATTTGCATCATATTATATTAATTTAAAACAATGTGACATAAGATAATTAATAAACTCATTTTATTAAATTTCTTGACTCAGACCACTCTCGTAATAATGGCTACATACATTTTGAAAAAAAAATAGAGATGTGTACACGAAATACATGCCACATCTATTTTCAAACATAACTAAACACTTGTATTATAAAAATAGGACTAACTTGTTGGACTCCTGGAACAAGGCACGAGCCCCCGACCAATAGATCACTAGTCCAGCATCTTAACCATCAGACCAACAAGCTCCTCAAATAATGCAATGTATAAATTTTTTAATACATTTTGTTGAGTGTGTTTATATTTCGCATATGAATAGGTAAGCTTTATACAGGTAGTTAAAACTAAAGAAATGTGATAATAATGTTTATTTCTAAATTTTGTGCATGATAATAATTATTGACAACATATTTCATCATCCAGAACATTCTTTTGACAGATTGGAATACGTTTGTGTTTCTCCACTAAACCCCTCAGACGTAAATAGTTCAATTTCAGTGGGATAATGCGATCTATAAAAAAATAAATTATTATTAACATATTGATAAAATATTGGTTAATAATTTCATCATTTCAATGTTGATGCAACATTCTTTAAAAAAAATAATGTGGGTAAAGTTGATGTATTATAACATAAAGAATTAGATAAAGAAAGGTATGAAACATGACTAGACTATATGAGAATAGGTATCGATTGAAATGATAAACCAAATAACAAAGTATTAAATTATATTAGAAACTTACTATTTATGTTTGAAGTGTCCTACAAACACAGAATTCTTATCCTTAAGTATTTTAAAAACAAAAGGATGCGTTGCGTGAAATATTTGGTGTGTCTGCGAAATTTCAAAGGAGGATAGTACCACCTCTAAACCTGAGAGTAAAAATAAAGTTTAGATTGTATAATGTGCATAATTAATGTAATATAATCAAAAAACTTAAGTATCCCCCTTCATGTTAAGAGTGGGGTCCACTGGAGGTAGTCTGGCGGAATGGTAGTCCCTTGGGATACATTGTGATTTAAAAAATTTAAATATTTAATAAGATTAAGCCACCAAAATATAAAAAAACTTCTCAAACAGAGGTGCATACGTAGCTATACAGGGTTTTAATGTTTTTTTAAATTAAAAAACTTTAAATTTCGTGACATCTTTAAGTTCTTTGCACTGTCGTGCACCATACAATGATACTCTGATGCAAGGCACGACCCTGTAAATACTTATACATTAATATGTCCTGATCAAGTTTAACTTAATAGAGTTGAGGAGTTGAGGTGCTCTGTTAAATACAAGTTTGACATGTTTTATGTTTGACATGTTTTATTTGTGTCTAAAATCAACAAAACAAATTCCATGTTTCAATGTTTGATTGTATATTTTAAAATTATCTGATTATTTATTTTAACTATTAGACTTAATAACTGGCAATTGCTGTAGATATATTTAAAAGTTTACTCGAGTCTAATTTGATATAATCAACCCCCCATAACTGGATGCATAATGCAAATTAACATTAGCCACAATTTTATTAACAGCAAGTATAAATCCGACATCACAGTAAATAAAAAATAAATTAGTTATCACACTTTTTTCAGGAAATTTGCAAATTCAAAAGTTCATTCCTTTTAAGGATGCTTTAATATTTTTGAATATTTACTTAATTTCCCAAATATTTTCCAACAAGAGCTGGATCTTTTGAAATCAATGTGAAAAAGAACTGTCGATCAGTGTTAAAATTATCCAGTCAGATTGGAAGAGAGCCGTAAAACTGTATGGATTTAACAATGCTCTTATGATGCACAGGATTCAGTGGATTTCGCGGGTGGCCCTGAAAATGGCCTCCTGCAACGTGCTATTTGTTAGGTTTGTAGACCGCTCAGTGGATAGCCTATGAAACGGCCTCTTATGAGATTATAAGCTACTGTCACGAAGTTATGAGCTTATCGGATATGCAGCACCAGTGGATGGCTTGGAAAGGGACCGTTTAAAATGACATGTCACAGAGTGCCTGACTCGTTCATTGAATGATCAGCGGTCCTCGAGAAGACTGCCAATTACTAATTAAATGGGACGATGGCCCACGAAATGCGATTTGCTGTATTGTATATTGAAATAAATAAATTATGGGCAGTCATCCACCTTTTGTTGTGTGGATATTGTGGGCCAGCTCTGGCTATACGTACGTATTGTGATTTCTTTTAATGTTGTAATAAATATTAGAAATACAATTAAATTTCAGTATAGCAAAGTTCATGGGACCAAAAAAAAGTTTCGTTATACTGAAAATTCATTATATTGAATGCGAGGAAGATCATGAATGTTTTTCGAGGACAAATTGAAGATACGTAATATTGGGAATTTCGTTACTTCGGTATTCGTTATTTCTACCAACTTAATTGAATATATTTTTTGGTGGGTTGTGACTAATGTATGTAATGGATAGTAGCTATCTTATTATGGGATTAAAACATTTGTGTTGAGATTATTTATTGTAGATTATAGAACAGTTTTTCGAGAAATTGTACAGAAATTAACAAAAAACATTTGATCCTTAACCCTCATATACCAAGTGAAATAAATATATTTTTTTTATTGTCAATCCAATTAAATTTTAATAAATAAAGATATAGATATAGGTAGGTAAACGTGGGTGGTAAAATTGTAATACATACATTCATATTTATATTAAGGATTAAGTAAAATTCATACATATTAAGATTTGTGATACTTAAATTAACACGTAGATCACTAGTTTGTACACAACTACTAAAAGAATAAACCGTGTCTAAAACTAATTTGACGCTATTAACTTCAACTACGTATATTTTTTTTATTTGGACTTGAACTATTAAATAATGAATGATATCAAAATGCATTTGAGCTGTTTTAGTTCTCTGATATAATATTTTTAATGCAGAGAAATAATCTATTGACAAAATCGCTTCAGGATAGAATGAAGCTTGCTGTAATCCATATAAATAAAATTCATTACGTGATCCAATAATATTATTATTAAATATTTCCCGCGGGAGAAAGTGATGAAATTATCAATACATTCATCTATCTGAGAGATGCTGTTAAAAACATAAGATTCTTAAAATAACATTTGATTTCTATGACAGTCTACGAACCGAAAGGAGTTATGTTCTTCAATCTTTATGGAGAATTATCCCTACAATAATGTTGTCTATTGTAGTACCAAGAGAACAATATTATCAATCTTCAGTATACAGTATTATCATCTATTTGAGTACCTTGTGAAAGAGTAAAACACATAATACAGCCAACAGACACCCGAGCACTGTGACTTACCACTGGCTGCAGCAGCTTCTGCTCCTTCCTCATTGACTTCGATGAACGCCTTCTGCACGGCCTCGGATACCACCAAGGGTTCGTCATTTGCCAATAGTCCACTAAGGTTTGCCTTACTACTGAAGATCTCGGTTATGCCAATCTGAAAAAAGAAGATCGCTGTCAATGAGGAGATGTTTTCCCTTCAAACGAAAAAAATTGTTCCGCTCAAGATCACAAAATCAATATAATTACTCAAAACATTCAACTATACCACAAGTTTAAGGATAAGTATGTAGAATAAATTATCACATTATACCTTAAGTTTAAGGACACATCTACAATGTAGTAAAAGCTATTCAATTATACCTAACAAAAGTAAAAATTTTAACAAATCTGTTAAAATCATTGTGACAGATCCGTTTTCTGCTTTTGTGTTGTAAATCTCGTAATTCGAGATGGCGCTCAGCTTCTCACAAAATAGGAAGATATTGAAGCAAGGTGCAAGGAACACTTTGAGGAACTTCTTAACCAAGACAAAATAGTTAATAAGTCAATTATTGAAATGATCAATTAACACTCTATCAATTCCTCTCCAGAAAACCCACATTTTGAAGAGTCAAAAGCACTTATAAAAAGGACAAAAAATCACGAAGCAACTGGACCTGATGCGATTTCTACTAAAATAATAAAATATGGGGGGGATGCCTTGCATCTTCAACATGATGAAGCAAATATTTAACTCACGCTCTTCAACATAATGAAGCAAATATTTAACTCACGCTCTTCAACATGATGAAGCAAATATTTAACTCACGCTCTTCAACATGATGAAGCAAATATTTAACTCACGCTCTTCAACATGATGAAGCAAATATTTAACAATTTTCAAAAAACGTGAGAACTTTCTGCAGCAATTATCACGGTATTACACTATGCACTACACACATGCTAAATTGACTACTCCCATTTGCCGAAAGTGTTCTTCCCAAGTCCCAGTGTGAATATTAAAATCGGCTGTTAATTAATAAAAAGGATTTAAAAATAATAATAATGTCGCGCAAACTGTTTTAAACTCAATCAATTGGTTTTGAATATTTTTTAACATTGGCATTTGTCCAGCACATCATAAGAATAAAGTCTGACGGCTTCGGAAAACATACAGAAGCTGAGATCAAAAGCATCGCTTTCCTGCCTTTTGTTCAAAATGTCACTGATAGAATTGCCAGAGTCCTCAAAAAACGAGATATAAAAATGGTATTCGGGACCTGCTAAGATCAACACAGAATCGAGACCCTTTAGAAATGGACTTTGTTTATAGGCTCGACTGCTAAGACTGTGAGAAAGTATACGTGGGACAAACAGCTCATACACTTTCCAAAAGGGATGACGAGCATAAATGGGCATGCAAACTCGGCCATTCAGGAAAATTAGCATTGGCTGAACACTGCACGCATACGAGCCATCATTTTGTATTTGAAAACCCAAGAGTCATCATGCACATTTGGTTAAAGGAGAAATTGAAATATACAAACACCCAGTGAACATTCATAGGTATGACAGCCTCAAATTAAAAACCTCGTGGTATCCGGCGCTTCAAAACCATAGGAGTCGAAGAGTCCGCACAAAGAGTGATCCGACAGTAGTTGAAACTTACACATAACATAATACTACTCATTTCACACAATACCTGTTCTTGACACAATATTCCAAGCCTGTACCTAAAAACGACACACCCAGTTTTCGACACGATACTGCAAGCCAGTACTCAATCACAACAGTCCTGATGATTAATCCTGCAATGGGTTCCGAAATATCAGCCAGAAAGGTCAGATATACATGACAGATTAGCTCAGAAAACTGTACATAGAAGATTCTGAACGGCCGTAAGAACATATTCTGTGTTTGCTCCAATTGTTCATCGCTAGAAAATTTTCTAATTTGCTGAAAACTAATTTAATGGCCGCAGTCCTTTAAAACAGTATAAAGAATTTAAAGTGTAAAGATTTATGGAAAGATTGGTTGTGTTAAGTGAAAACCATTTTTATCCAAACTTGTTTATTCTCATCGGGGAGAAGCCACCGAGAGCAAGAAACAACACAGAATATATAAAGACAATGGAAAAACGATGCACGGTTAGTGGAAGGTGAGAGCCGGGATGTGCATCTGCGGTCCGATCGGTTCGGGTACTGTGCGCAGATTGTTTCGCAGACCGCCTCCTCTACTGCATGTGTTGGTGCACATCTGTGGTGCATGATGTGTGTCATGCCCGCCGGACGCCGCAGTCTGACCTTCCTCGAACGCTTCTGCTTTGTTTGCGTGGGATGGCGCAATACCGAGAAATGAGAGAATGAGGAACATCTGGACGATGCGTGCGAGCCGCCACAGATTTATACTAACTTTATGGCGATCAATATCAATAATCAACATTTATTATCATTAATCAAATTTTTATTTTTTATTGATCAAACTTTATACTACGCACATAACTGAGTATAATTTTTATTACGGCTATAGTGAGGTGACCTTTCATCGATGTATGTTAGTAACAACTGAATCCAATACAATCCTGTAAATCTAACAGTGGTGTAGAGAATTTACTAGAAAAAAAAAAGTAATTTTAAATGTAAAGAAGTAATTTAAAAAGTACCTTAGGCAGCACTTTATTGAGGTCGATGGTGGTCTCGATCTTGAATTTTGGCAGTGTGACATTCACCTTAGCCTTGTGCAAGTTCTCAACATGTCTGCGGATGTCTGCGTCCTTGGCGGCCAGTTTCTCCTCCAGAGCAGCAAGTCCGTCCACCTTGTTGGGCAGGATGATCACCATGGACACTTGGTTCTTCTCATAAGGCAGCTCCAGGATCTAAGGACAATAAATAAATAGTCTGTTAATTTAACTCTGGTAATGAAATGTTAAATATGTATTTTAAAATCGCTTTAATTTCAAGATTTAATTTTGTTTTTACAAAATTTGTTCAATGGTGCCAGGATTTTGTGACTGTTTTTATAACCTCAATATTATACATAATTTCTAAATTAATAACAATAAATTCAACATTACTAATGACGTGCATTTTTTACACAGCATTTTGTTTCTTGAAAATTTAATAAAAGATTTACTTTAGTCACTGAAAAAATACAAAAAAATGTTGGAGAACTGAACCAACTTTACTAACTCAGTAAACCTTGAATAAGTCTGTAAGTTGAAAATAATTGTTGAGATATGAAATTGATTGAACTTCAATAAAGATTGACGGAACCAGCTGTTAAAATAGTAATAAGAAAATGTAGTTCCGACACTAACAATGTGTATATTTCTAGAGAAACTGAAAATGCAACTACCTTAGAATTGAAAATGAACAGAGAATAAGAAAAGATGATTACATATTTTCATTTCCTTTATTACAACTCACATTCGCACTTAAACAAACTAGACATTTTCAATACTCCAGCTACCTCAATTAAATCTAAATTCAATATATAAACTTTAATAGCCGTTATTTTATTTTTATTACACAGATTTTATTCCCTATCCCATTTTCCTTTTCCTTTCCTCTCACCCACCCATTCCCCTGGTATATTTTCTTCTTTTTAACTTTTATCTCTCCTCTTTTTTGGTTTTTATATTCTTATTTTCAACTTTTTCATTCATATTATAATCGTAACAAGCTATCTATATATTTAATGAGTCCTTTTTATATTGTAAATTGTTATACTGTAATTTCAGAGAAAACATGTAACTGGTTAAATTATTGTTTCACTTTCATTATGATTTTTGTTTTTATAGATAAACTGTAATATCCTAATAAAATAAAAATAGAAATGATCACCTTAGCGTCCCACTCAGGAACCTCTCCATATCTGAAGCTGGCAGTCGTGTGCATCATGTCGACCTGGGTCTTGTCAGTGGGGGTGATAAAAAAGTCATGTTTTCTGGTAGCTGCTTTATCAAACTTCTCGGCCCATGTGCCCTGAAAATAAATAAAACATTTAGAATGAATAAGGTGTAAGACCTAAGTTCATCTAAATACTAAACTTTTTAATGTACTTCTTGTCTTCTTATTTTAAACAAGACAAACATAATCAAATTATGGTTTATCAATCAATTTAAAAATTCAGAATGAATAATTAGATAACATGTGAAATGAGCTAACCTTGAAGTAGATGGCGTTAACGAGAACCAGCTGAGTCAAGCCATTCAGACTATCTGCTGTAATAAGGTCCTTGATCTTGTCATTAGTTTTTTTCTCAACCTGAAATTTTTTTTATATGAAATAAAAGTCTAAAAGATATTAATAATCTGGCAGTGTTTAATTTGTTATATAGTGTCCTTAAGCTTATACAAGTGCTCTACGAGTGACGTATATAATGAATTTAAAAAAAATTAACACCTGACGCTTCAAAACTTTTGATAGGATTAAGCCACCAATGTATAAAAGGCTTTTCAAAGCTGTAGCCCGGTGGGTACTCGGTAGTCAATATTTTTAAAGAATAATATAATACAAATTATTAATAATAGCATTACAAAAATAAAACGTGAATTATTTTAAAAATGAATTAAAGATACTCAGAAAAAATTTATCTATCAAAAAGGTTATAAAGGTGTCCCAACAAGAGCAGAAAATTTAAATTTGGTGCCATTTTTCTGTTGGGCTTTGACAGTCAAACCATTATGACATTATTATTAATATTATTATTAAAAATAGATCACTATTCAACACAACAGAACATTCTTATTGTTATACATTATTTCAAATATGGTAAAAGTTTGACTGACACGATTCGCAAATTGCGTCCAATTTTTGGTAATCAAAATATTTCAAGTGCATCAACTGTGAAGAGAATAATCGAAAAACTCGAGAAGACTGGGTCGATTACCATCGAAACGACTTCATCCAGGTCGTTCAGCAGAAAACATCACGGCTGTTCACCAAAATGCGGCCTAGAGTCCGGGAACATCCATTCAGCATTGTACTCAAGAATTGAACATTTCAAGAAGCACTATGCAGCGTATTCTAGACCATACACAGCGAAGAGAGTTCGTCATTGTGTAATCTCCCGTTTGGGCAACCAGAATTGACCGTTTAGATTGTGTGATTTAACGCCTTTGAACTTCTTTCTCTGAGGTTTTTTGAAGTCTTCAAGGAGTAGATTAGACTCTGTATCACTGAAATCCAGCCACAGTTATGCCAAAGCATGATTGAAAATTTTGTCAAAAGAACACAAATGTGGCAACAAAACCGAGGAGGGGATTTACCAAATGTGTTGTTCCATTCGTAATTCCCACATGTCTACTTTATGATTAAACCAAAATTTCAGTATTTTCTCAAAAAAACAGTAATTTTAATAAAAAAAAATTAATTTTCCGCTCTCATCACCCTTTAGTTACCATTAGAATTCAAACCCAGAACTTTCTTTAGCCAGGAGAATGAGTCACTATTACACTTATTAACCGTTTACTTTTGAAACTTACGTTTAATTTTTAACTTTACATAAATTTCTTCTATTTTAGTGAAAAGTCTATTATTTCTTTAAGAACTTTCATGTTTTTATTTGCAATTTTTGCTATAAATGCAAAGAACGGCACATTTATCACTTGTAACATGTAATGAGATTACACATTTTCTTCACCTGTTGAGTTGAGGTGGACAATATTCAAGATAGCTTAAACCTGCATTACACATTGGACTACAACTTTATAAAAAAATTACACAATAAGGTGCGCGCATTATTTGAAAAAATTTTAAGTTTAAGAATAACTTAACGAAAATGTGCATGGAAATATTTTTGGAAATGTGTTGAGGCATAGGATATCTTCACAACATGAGCAATGCAGCTTACCCAAGAGTTGATGGTATGCGCAGCAGCTGCCGACTTAGAAAAGTCAACATTTTCCGCCTCAGATTGGAAGACATCGACGGCGTCCTTCTTGAACTGGGTTGCCAGCATAAAATTCTTGCCCTCCTTCACAAATACTTTGTTGGCGACGTTCAGCGTCACTCCCTCCACGGCATTCAGTCTCTCGATGGCGGGCTTGAAGGCAGACCTGGTCTGTAGAAGAAATAATCATTCATTCGGAGTGAAATTATTTTATTTATCCAACGCTATTTCAAAATGAATAATTTTTTTCTCTCTATTGAGATTTATTTGAGAAATTAATGTAGACTAGATTAATTAATTAATTTAATGTTATTCAAAGATTCTGGTACGTTTCTATACTTCTGCTTCTACAACTGCTCTAAATGATAACATTTTAGAAATTATATATTTTTATTTAAGCGTTGAATAGCTGAAAGTGTACTCACAAAGTCCTTGTTCGGGAGGTAGAGGGCTTTGTTGAGCTCTGTGAGAGTCTCACCCTTGGCCCCCAGAGATAGGAGGGCCAGCGCTATCTCAGCTGACAGGGGTGACGTGATTAGGTTCTTGCCAGGGTTGAGATCTGCAGTCGCCTAAAATAATATTATAAACCCAGAGGTATATACATACTTTATTATAATAATATCTTGCATTCTTTGCTCATGCATATTTATACTTACACTCACACTATACACTCTGCATTAAGCCCGAGCAAGGATAACACAAGATACGTGGAGCAAATTTGGAAATACATACATGGCCACGTACCCAAAGGTTGTTAGTGCCTGCTATTTCTAATAAAATTAACTTATTAAGTGGGTGGTATGTGTATATACATATATATATATATATAATGTTTTTTCTTTAATTCTTTGTGTACAGTTGTCAATGTGCACCGGAATGTTCCTTGCTCCGAGTATCTTGTGTTATCTTTGCTCGGGCTTAATGCAGAGTGTATAATGTGAGTGTAAGTATATATATATATATATGTATATATGTATACTTACACTCACATTATACACTCTGCATTAAGCCCGAGCAAAGATAACACAAGATATATATATATATATTGATACATTTTATATAAATATATTTTTAGGTTAAGTTAGATCACACCCTGTCCCACAATACAAAGTCACGGCAGCAGAATACAATCTGACTGTGTGCAGTTATCTATGTGTGTCCTCGTCACTGCGTGCACCTGTCTTTTATACAGTTGTCATATAATCAATATACTAGTGCATGTTAAATAAATAAGTCTATATGATTTTTGTTGACTCGGTATATTCATTTAATATATTTTGGACACCTTAATTTGACGTTTATTTAACCTCAGCGGGTACTTTGATATTCTAAAATGTATCGTCCAATTTTGTATCAAGTTTCTTATCTCAATTTAAGATAATTTTCTTGGAACACGTCTTCTGCGTAAATTAAAGAATGACTCTACTTTCATAATGAATTTGCACTGAAAATATTCAGAAATTCTTTTGAATAGCAATAAAATAAAAAGTACCTGATATTGATTCTCAATTTAAAAATAATCAATATATGATTTCAGGAACAACGTAATAAAAATATTTTTGTCATAATGAAAACCATTATGAAAAAATGTTTAATATATTACACACATACCTACATAAATTGATGATTTATTTTTCAATCTTATTTATTTATTGTTCTTTATTTATTTATTCATTTGTTTCATGTCCGAGCTATTCACACGCATTAAACATCAACGCGCATGATGTGTATTCCCCTCTTGTTTTTGACCCTATATGTGTCTACTGTTGAACAATAGCCTCCTTCATGACTGTCCATGATCTCCGGTTTTATGCAGTTCTCCTCCAATACAAGCCACTGGTCGTCAGTCCAGTGCATCTGTTGTCATCCTCTACTTAGCAATGAATGTGACTGCAGAATTTCAACATTCCAATGTTTATCTGGTAGTCTCGTCACTTGTCCGACATAGTTCCATTTCAGTTTCACGACAGTTTGCACAATGTCGGCGACCTTGACTCTTCTTTCTCTGGAAATAACCAGCATCGCTCTTTGCGTAATTGGCAGTTTTAACACAATTTATACTGAAAGGTGTAGGGGTATCTTCATGGTTTTGGTTATGGCCGAGTGAATCCGTCCCACTTCTCTGCTCTATTTCACTGGTTTGATTTTCCTTGGCTAGTTTTAAATTATTTGATTCAATTTCCTTGCTTGAGTGTCAATTTAAAACCCAATGAATCGCTAATGTCAAACAATTTTTTATTATGAACGTATTGTTGAAATGTATTTGTATTTTGTTACCTTGAAGAAGTTTTGCGAGAAGTGGTTGATGCCATTGCTGAGCTCGATCTGCTGGTCAGCCATAGATGTGGGGGTGGTTTGAACAAACAACACAGAGAACGCGAGGAAGAAAACTGTAACAAAAATGAAATATTAATTAAATACTAAATTAATATATTAATTATAAATATATACATATAAAATCAATTTTGTCAAAAAATATTGTTTTTGTGTCACTGGGATTCGAACCTGGATCTCTATTTCCAATCCGGGGAAGTACACTAACAATTGTGTGACAAATTTTCGAACCATATAGGTAACATTATTAACATATAGGATCCCAGAATTGGAAGAAACAGAGCCGATGTACATAGCCAACAACCTATGGGGTGGTGGAGAAATTGTGCAGGAGCTAAATAGACTCACCCCGTGCACCTAAAAAAAATACCACTTTTCTCGGTATCCCAGAATTGTAAAAAATAGACCCGACGTACACAACTAACAACCTAAAAGGGTCAAAGGCCTGTTGATCTTTGAGAAGCGTATTACTAACCACTTAAAAAAACACCACTATTCTCGGCATCCTAAAATTGTAAAAAACAGGGCTGACATATACAACCATCAACCCATCTCTCCAGGTTTTAATAAAAACAAACATTTTGTTAATACTCATTGATAAAACCATAAAAAGTGATTTGACAGGAAAAGAAGAAGAAAAATAAAAAAGAAGAATAATAATCCATCACTCATCGAGCTTGTATGAGGCGAGCTTGTATGAGGCGAGAATTGTGTGTCAGGACAAGAGTATGGCGCTCTATCCTCTCTGCCTACCCCGGAAACAGCGTGATGGTAAGTAAGTTACAGGTTTATCTATCACCAGAACTGTTCAATTTAAATATTGAATAACAGACGCGTAAAAGAACAAATCCTTCGACCGGTCTGTAGTAAGACAGGCGTATTTAAGTCACGTGTACAACTGCGAAATAATAATTAATTCAATTACGCTTTTAAAAAATCATCATTGTGTTATTCTAGACATAACCTATAAAAATCCAAAAAAACGTACAGAAAATTTTTCACCGGACCTTACACCATGCAACTTTTTTTTGTGGAGATATCTTAAGTCAAGAGTATACGGCAACAATCCTTGAACAATTCAGACCCTATAAGAAGTTGCTGCCCTTGAACTAACGCTTTGCTCTCGCGTGTTCGCAAATTTAAGAATCCGATTGCAAGAGTGACTTGAGAGAAATGGACTGCATTTAGACGATATTGTTTATAAATCGTGAAATCCGCATCGTTAAACTCCATTTTGTATAAAATCAATATGAGAATAACATTGTAGTTTTTTTTATTTATTTAATATTAAACTTGAAAACTTTCCGCTGGACACCCTATGTAATAAATATATATACTACATAGTATATTAATAACATCACCCAAACTGCTAACGACCATAAATTATAATGGTTTAATTTATAGTGCACTGATAAAGAAATCCGAGTTTAGTATCAAAATCAAACTGACTGTTTTAAGACCGTGTAGAGTTTCATACAATATTGCCAAATATAGATCCTTACGGAGGGAGTGACAATCCAGGCTGCCGAAATGAGATATCTTAGGGAAGTAGCGTAACAATATTTGACAGAGATAAGGGAGACCTTCAGCGCGGATCTTGTTTATATATTGTAATGAGACAATATAGAAATAGTAACAGATAAGTAATCAATAACGATTTAACCATCACTGCTAACAACCCTAATTGTCGTGTCTATTTCACTTTTATGTATTCATTTATGTATTCATTTATGTATACATATCTGTATTTATTTATGTATTCATATCTGTATTTATTTATGTATTCATATCTGTATTTATTTATGTATTCATATCTGTATTCATTTATGTATTCATTTATTCATATCTGTATTTATGTATTCATTTATTCATATCTGTATCATGTATTCATATCATATTATTTATGTATCAGTTTTGAATTCATTTATGTATCAGTTCTCTATTC
This sequence comes from Eubasilissa regina, assembly GCA_022840565.1. NCBI lineage: Eukaryota > Metazoa > Arthropoda > Insecta > Trichoptera > Phryganeidae > Eubasilissa > Eubasilissa regina. The sequence continues at coordinate 8,077,809 of JAINEB010000010.1, forward strand.
ATTTTTGTATCAGTTCTGTATTCATTTATGTATCGGTTTTGTATTCATTTATGTATCAGTTTTGTATTCATTTGTGTATCAGTTCTGTATTTATTTATTTATTCATTTATGTATCAGTTCTGTATTCATTTATGTATTCATTTATGTATCAGTTCTGTATTCATTTATGTATCAGTTCTGTATTCATTTATGTATCAGTTCTGTATTCATTTTTGTATGAGTTTTGTATTCATTTATGTATCAGTTTTGTATTCATTTATGTATCAGTTTTGTATTCATTGATGTATCAGTTCTGTATTCATTTATGTATCAGTTCTGTATTCATTTATGTATCAGTTCTGTATTTATTTATGTATTCATTTATGTATCAGTTCTGTATTCATTTTTGTATGAGTTTTGTATTCATTTATGTATCAGTTTTGTATTCATTTATGTATCAGTTTTGTATTCATTCATGTATTAGTTCTGTATTCATGTATGTATCAGTTCTGTATTCATTTATGTATCAGTTCTGTATTTCTTTATGTATCAGTTCTGTATTCATTTTGTATCAGTTCTGTATTCATTTATGTATCAGTTTTGTATTCATTTGTGTATCAGTTCTGTATTCATTTGTGTATCAGTTCTGTATTCATTTGTGTATCAGTTCTGTATTCATTTTTGTATGAGTTTTGTATTCATTTATGTATCAGTTTTGTATTCATTGATGTATCAGTTCTGTATTCATTTTCAGTTCTGTATTTATTTATGTATTCATTTATGTATCAGTTCTGTATTCATTTATGTATCAGTTCTGTATTCATTTATGTATCAGTTTTGTATTTATTTATGTATCAGTTTTGTATTCATTTGTGTATCAGTTCTGTATTCATTTGTGTATCAGTTCTGTATTTATTTATGTATTCATTTATGTATCAATTCTGTATTCATTTATGTATCAGTTCTGTATTCATTTATGTTTCAGTTCTGTATTCATTTTTGTATGAGTTTTGTATTCATTTATGTATCAGTTCTGTATTCATTTAGGTATCAGTTCTGTATTCATTTTTGTATGAGTTTTGTATTCATTTATGTATCAGTTTTGTATTCATTTATGTATCAGTTCTGTATTCATTTATGTATTTATTTATGTATCAGTTCTGTATTCATTTATGTATCAGTTCTGTATTCATTTATGTATTCATTTATGTATCAGTTCTGTATTCATTTTTGTATCAGTTCTGTATTCATTTTTGTATGAGTTTTGTATTCATTTATGTATCAGTTCTGTATTCATTTATGTATCAGTTCTGTATTCATTTATGTATCAGTTTTGTATTCATTGATGTATCAGTTCTGTATTAATTTATGTATCATTTCTGTATTTATTTATGTATTCATATCTGAATTAATTTATATATCATTTCTGTATTTATTAATGTATTCATATCTGTATTTATTAATATATTCATATTTGTATTTATTTTTGTATTCATTTATGTATCAGTTCTGTATTCATTTATATATCAGTTCTGTATTAATTTATGTATCAGTTTTGTATTTATTTATGTATCAGTTTTGTATTCATTTGTGTATCAGTTCTGTATTCATTTGTGTATCAGTTCTGTATTTATTTATGTATTCATTTATGTATCAATTCTGTATTCATTTATGTATCAGTTCTGTATTCATTTATGTATCAGTTCTGTATTCATTTTTGTATGAGTTTTGTATTCATTTATGTATCAGTTTTGTATTCATTTATGTATCAGTTTTGTATTCATTTATGTATCAGTTTTGTATTCATTTATGTATCAGTTTTGTATTCATTTATGTATCAGTTTTGTATTCATTCATGTATTAGTTCTGTATTCATGTATGTATCAGTTCTGTATTCATTTATGTATCAGTTCTGTATTTCTTTATGTATCAGTTCTGTATTCATTTTGTATCAGTTCTGTATTCATTTATGTATCAGTTTTGTATTCATTTGTGTATCAGTTCTGTATTCATTTGTGTATCAGTTCTGTATTCATTTGTGTATCAGTTCTGTATTCATTTTTGTATGAGTTTTGTATTCATTTATGTATCAGTTTTGTATTCATTGATGTATCAGTTCTGTATTCATTTTCAGTTCTGTATTTATTTATGTATTCATTTATGTATCAGTTCTGTATTCATTTATGTATCAGTTCTGTATTCATTTATGTATCAGTTTTGTATTTATTTATGTATCAGTTTTGTATTCATTTGTGTATCAGTTCTGTATTCATTTGTGTATCAGTTCTGTATTTATTTATGTATTCATTTATGTATCAATTCTGTATTCATTTATGTATCAGTTCTGTATTCATTTATGTTTCAGTTCTGTATTCATTTTTGTATGAGTTTTGTATTCATTTATGTATCAGTTCTGTATTCATTTAGGTATCAGTTCTGTATTCATTTTTGTATGAGTTTTGTATTCATTTATGTATCAGTTTTGTATTCATTTATGTATCAGTTCTGTATTCATTTATGTATTTATTTATGTATCAGTTCTGTATTCATTTATGTATCAGTTCTGTATTCATTTATGTATTCATTTATGTATCAGTTCTGTATTCATTTTTGTATCAGTTCTGTATTCATTTTTGTATGAGTTTTGTATTCATTTATGTATCAGTTCTGTATTCATTTATGTATCAGTTCTGTATTCATTTATGTATCAGTTTTGTATTCATTGATGTATCAGTTCTGTATTAATTTATGTATCATTTCTGTATTTATTTATGTATTCATATCTGAATTAATTTATATATCATTTCTGTATTTATTAATGTATTCATATCTGTATTTATTAATATATTCATATTTGTATTTATTTTTGTATTCATTTATGTATCAGTTCTGTATTCATTTATATATCAGTTCTGTATTAATTTATGTATCAGTTTTGTATTTATTTATGTATCAGTTTTGTATTCATTTGTGTATCAGTTCTGTATTCATTTGTGTATCAGTTCTGTATTTATTTATGTATTCATTTATGTATCAATTCTGTATTCATTTATGTATCAGTTCTGTATTCATTTATGTATCAGTTTTGTATTCATTTATGTATCAGTTTTGTATTCATTTATGTATCAGTTTTGTATTCATTTATGTATCAGTTCTGTATTCACTTATGTATCAGTTCTGTATTCATTTATGTATCAGTTCTGTATTTATTTATGTATTCATTTATGTATCAGTTCTGTATTCATTTATGTATCAGTTTTGTATTTGTAGATAAGATTTAAATGTAAAAATAAGCAACTGTATACAGCTAAGTAAAATAATAATTTGTTACACTTACAATTGTTTGTATCCATGGTTGGAAAACAAAGTATTTACAATGACTAAGAGAGTGGGCGCTCTTTCATAAAATGGTTGACTTTTAATTATTTTCTATAATTTTATAGCTCATGCATCAGTGATGTACAAACTTTGTAAAAATTTTAAAAATATTGAACTCAAATTAAATTTTAACATTTTTTTATTCTAGCGAAGCTTAATTTCCCTCCTATTTTCATCCAATTGTGTGAAAAATCATAAATAAATCGTTTGTTAAAAATAACAGATTTTTCACAGCTCATTCACTGATAGTAGTATCATGTGACAGATGATGATGATGATAATTCTATATTATCTTATTGACATACCACACAAAATAACAATATTTATAACTATTTTTTAAATACATTTGTGGAACTTTTGTTATGATTCGAAATATTAACAAAAATGTGTATTTTAACTTAATATTGAGTCCCGAATTTTTAAAATTATTTGCATTATTTTGCGACTGATTTCATCATATAAGAATCCGTACACACTTTTGAGACCATGAGTTGCTTGTTTTAATGACTTAAATAATAATCTTTCATCATTACAAAGAGGAGAAATTAATCTGGAACTAATTTGTTTTAAAATTACTAAAATGGAGAAATCAATATGGAACTAATTTGTTAACTAAAAATGGTCTCGGGATTTCACAGCTAATTATAATCTTATGTGTTGGGTTTTCTGGGCTATTCTACTGTGTGTTTCCAACGTCTCTTGTCAACGTTGATAACTGATTAGCCTTGTGATGGGCCCTGGTATAGGATCCAAAACTTCAGCCAGAGAGGTCGGATACATGCAGCAGAAAACACAACACAGAAGAGACATAGAACTTATTTGAAGTGGATGAAATATTAAGAAAATAAAGCATACAGTCCTCAGTCACTGGACACCCCGGTCGCTTGCATCTGATGATTCGCAATTCCACCAATTACATTTCATATTATTACGATGAGTCGAATGCAAAATTATATAAACATTTTGAATAAATTTTGCTCTACAACAAAGACTAGCTTTTCCATTGCTCCCCATGGGTGCAAATATATCCTGCAGAGACTGTGTGTACAGTCTTTTAATTCAAATTATTAACAATGCGCCTGTGGAAAACAAATCACCAACGCCAGTGTTATTTAAATTGCGAATATTACGATATATATTACGATGCCTACGGGCATTTATACTCATTACAAAATATATTTATCAAAACAGGTTTTCTAGATAAAGAAGACGAAGATGATGTGATAAAGAATACTTGTAAGACGCAGTACACTGTTGTCAATCTCAGGATCTTTACAAAACAGAAATTGCAATAATACCCATTGAGAAAACCATAAAAAATGGGGTGACAAGAAAAGCTTCATGCTTTTCTCAGTGAGTTTATTTGTATTTGTAGTTGTGCTAGTGATGGACAAAATGTGATAGAATTGTTATGTTAGGTTAGGTTTAGTTGGGTGAATGGTATATTTTGTTACATTAATATAATGGATGACCATCAAGAAATTTCAGAAAGTTTTAAAAATGGAATAATAATTATTATTATCAATGTGTTAAATTTAAACAGGAACTAAGCGGGAAAAGAATCTTATCTCGTCTCATCTTGCTTAGTTCCTGATTAGTTTCTGTAGTTCTGGTTGGTTCTCGCTTAGTTCCAATTTGGTTCCCGTTTAGTTCCACTATAGTAATACCTACCTACCATCAATAAAACAATTGTAGCTGAGATTTTGTGACATTGGTAGCATAGCTACGTGACAGCTGCTTCTAATATCAAACCCAATTTGTCTTTCTTTTGAGATAACTGAACTGCTAATGTATGGTTATTAATTATTTTTGGCATAAGAATGCTGTGCAATGTGAAGAAATATTGTACATAAATGTGTACAAAATATCTATATTATTTGATAAACATATAAATAATATTGGTTTTTTGTCAGTCATGGCATGCTGTGGTCATAAAATCCATTATTTTGGTTCCTTTTCGTACTTATTATTTCTGATTTCGGTATTACAGTCCTACTTTGCCATTCAAAGCGCTGTTAATCGACAATTCAAATAACTGACGCTGGCGCCGATATTCTACATAAATGCGCGCACATTAATTTGGAGGTTACGCACTCAGACTGCTTTACACGAGCGTGTTGATATATGTTACTGTTGAGTTAATTTCGCTAACGTGGCAAAAAAAATCTGAATTGTGTTAATTGTGCCTAGAATGTTATTTTTACTTTTGTATAAATATTTGTTAATATTGCATTTAAATTATTACGCCCTACACAATCAAATATAAATAAATACATTTTTATTTAATAAATCTATTTTTTTTATTTTCTAAATTTGAATAAATTATGTACATAACATTATATTTGTTCAAAGATTGAGGAGTGAGAATTGGTGAACGTTATATATAAATAAAGTGATCACTTAAGCCAGCTGAAGACAGGTCGTAAATCCTCATTTTTTATATATCATTTCCATTAAAAATATAATAAAAATAGCTTCGTCTCTACGAAATATCTGATATTTATTTAACAACAGTGCCTTTGTAGGTAAAAATCCAGTAATTGTGTGTTCTTTAACATATTCAAATATTGTTATATTTGTTTGTTTATCGATGATATTTAGTGGAACCAATTAGTTGTAATAAAACGGTATGACTAATAAAAAGATAAACAGATTTTACGTTTAAAATAAGTATTGTACATTTATTTTTCCACTCGTAAAATTTTAATACTAAGTACTTAAAACATTGCATTTTCTGTGTTTTACAAACATTGCTAAATTATTACATTATTATTAAATTTCTAAATTTTTGTTGTGTACCTTTGACTCATAAAATTGGTATGAATATTTATATATAAATGGGTATTTTTAATTCCGTGCGTGTTTTCAAAATATGAATTTATGCATTTATTTAAAAATTTTAGATCATAACCAATGATTATTATTTACGGCAACATTTAGTTAGGCAAACGATTGGGTAGTTTCAGAATCACTCCGCTGACGAATGACAATTGTTGACGTTTGATGTACTAGATGAGTGTGAAGTAAGGAGTGGGTTGGCGAATCTCTGAGACATGGTGTATACACAGTGACTGCGAAAACCGAAAGTTGTCTCCAAATAATTTTGTGGGAGCAGAATCTGTATCACAGAGATAGTCGTGAGTTGAAAATCTCTTTAAAATCTCAATCGTGGACACGGGTATGCTATTTGTCTTTATAGACCTTTGAAAGTTGAAAAAGAGGAATCATTTAAAGATTCCGCATCCTCAGAAGAGGGAGTAGGGAAACGTGATAGGAGAGATGGAAGAAGAAGAGAATCTGGTAGATCCGGAGATTTAAATTCCTCTGTTGGGCACAAAAATTAAAAATAAGGAAAATATCAGACAAACGTAAAAAGAAAAGAATGAAAAAACAAAAGAAATACACATAACAATAAATAAATTCAATTGAATAAAGTGTAAATAACCGGAAATGTGTTGATGATAAATAATATAAATTATTAAAACAAGTATTGTAAAATGAAGAAGATTAAAATAGAAAAAGTTTATGATCATCCAATTTATCAAACGCGACTGACATCCTCAGAATTATTGTACAAAGACTTAATACAGTTTACATATTGTTCATGGCCTCGCCTCGCCAAATACTGACCAGCGGTGATGTAGAATCCATGTTTTCCTCTGACCAGATATGACGACCACTCACGCTTGATTATAGATAAAAGATATACTGCTCAATCTTGTTCCTCAGTTTGCTCCGACACTCGGTCAAGATGGCCACCTTCAGCAACATGATTTCGGGTAAGAATCCAATACCAATTAACCAACTGATGATTTGCATCATTGTAATATTTTGTAACTTATTATTTAACAATTGTTTATTTCTATCTTTATTTCTTTGTTATATTTCGTATTTTCGCATTATTTTACGAAAATGTAAATTTTTATTATTCATTTATATCAGAAGTTATACACTAGATTAGATTTTTTTAAACTTTTACTTAGATAGGATCGTTACACTAATTTAAAACTAGTTAACTGATTATTATTTGCCATAACTAAGATAATTGTACAAGCATTTTAAGAAAGACCACGATTATTAAATTTTTAAAAATTAAAAACGCCGAACACGTAGTATTAATTAAATGTTTTAATAAGAAAGATATACAGATAAAATCAATTTAACGAAAATATTTTTTTGTCACCACCCGGTCTCGAACCAGGGACCCTTCCTATCCAGGGGAGTGCGTTGATCTATTACACCACATCAACTTTTCGAACTTATATGTTGCTGTATCAAATTGATACAACTGTTATTCCATTATTTGAAAGCAATCTACTTTATATTTTCGGAAAATCTCAAGCACCTTTGAATAAAATCCTGGTTCAAGTCCGAGTGACAACAAAAATATTTTTTTGATAAATTTCTTGATACATTTAATTTGTATTAAAATATCACAGAACTATGTTCTGAAAAACTGCAACTTTACAATAATAATGTGTTCTCCTTAATAATATATTTAGTATTATTCCAGTAATATTCCTCGTGTTATTTGTGACATTTGCGCAATGCACCCCCTCCCCTGCGGTGGCCGAGCAGCAGCGCCAGCTCAGCGACGGCATCAGCCACTTCTCGCAGAACTTCTACAAGGTAAACAAAACAGATGTCAGCTGTCAGTCAATAATAAACAATATGGCAAAATTTTTATATGTGTATATTTATTTTCTCAAGGGTTACCTTTTTTAATATACAGGATTTTGTATTAAAACACAAGTAACCTATACAATGTTGTTAGTCAAGACAAAAACCGCATTATTTAAAAGCAGGCTTTTAAACAATCACCACCAGGGTGAAACAAAGTGCACGTCAGCAGAATGGTAAATTATATTATCATTTAAATCGTTTTCAGAATATGTCTGATTTAGGTTTACGTTAATTAATTAAGTTAAATTACACTGTGTTAGGCCGCTTCTCTTTTTTAAAAATACTAACTTTATATTTTCAACATTGTAACTTAGATAATTAATTAAAACTAGCCTTGTGTTTTGAAATTTAAATAATTAATTGTAACTTAGATAATTAATCAAAACTAGTCTTGTATTTTGCTTTCTTTTAAATATAGCAAAATATTACGCAATGATTAATTATGAAATAAACAGAGCAATACTGGATATTTGAATCAATCACATTAAATAAAAGTACAGGTTGGTCCAAAAAAAGTGAGAACATCTGAGTTATTTCAAAACATAATATAATTAATTATAATTCTTAATGTCATTTTTTTTGCACAATATTTAGCTAATCAGAAATCATCAAAACACCCCATATTGCATAATCTAGTGGGTTTAAATCTGGCCTGTTCGATGCCCACATGCCTGGCTCGATGGAATTAACATTCTCACAACGAAGAAAGTTGATTGTATTTCTGGCTGTGTGAGATGGAGCTCCGTCCTGCTGTAATGTCTGGTTATGCTGTAATGTCTAGCTATACTCCAAGCATTGTTTTGAAACTCTTTGATCACTTTCCTAGCACCCCAACATTTTTCAATTCGCAAACTTTTGATCAGAACACTGTCTTCTGCAGTAATTCTTATCATTCTGAGTAATAATTTGAAAAAACCAAATATAAACAATGGGAAAATTAATAATCAAAATTGTCGAAATAAAACGTAATATAGGTAAATAGGTAAGTAAGTAAATTAGTAAACTATTTAAGCTATTGTTGATATAGTTAAATTAATTTTGATGTAATTATATCACATTTTGCGAAATGTTCTTTTTTTTTTTGGGCCACCCTGTAAATTTATTTATTTATTTATTTATATATATATATTTTGACATCCATATTTTTGTACTAACAGAGGTGGATACATAATAAACATACGTAATACATAGTTTTGAATGTCACAATAATTTTGAATGTATATTGTTGATCAATATAATATTCCATATATTCAAATTAAAACAATATAATATTTATACTAGTTACAAATTAGTTCATAAATATATTTTTTAAATACGATTGATTAATTCATGTGGCAAAATGCAAATTAGGTATATATAGAACAATATCTGCATAATTTAGTATGAATTAAGCTTGAGAAATACATTATATTTACAGATTGTTTTTCAAACATGAGACCAAAGAGATTAACCTCTTTGCATGATACAATCAACCATTTTACTAACAAATAAGCAATTGGCTATCGCCGATTACGTACTGCTAGGCCCTGCGGGCAGCTATTGCAGCCAACACATATGTAGTGTACTTTGTCTGGCTTTCCAGTAAAAAAATGCTTAAATTGATTGAAAAGATGTGGTGAACTTAAAGAAATTAAATAACATGTGGCCAAAAAAGTTACTTAAAATTTCAAGTGAATATACGGTAGTTTGTGTAAAACCATTTTAAACCGCAATGCTAAAATGATATTAGACTGCGGACAGATGTAATGTATCGAATATATAAAAAATAAAACTACTGTACGGTCCAGCACCGAATATATCCATTGCGAAAAACTTTCCAGTGATATCTATTGCACAATGCGGAAAGCGTCACAAAAATAATTATTTATTATTTTTCTAATCTGTACTGCTATCTAGTGGATTTCTTAAGAAAATACAATAATATAGGATGCAACATGGAATACATAATATATCATCGCTTTCTATCAAAACCTTTCTCTCTGGCAAGATTTACATGAAAAATAATGTGATATTAGAAGTAAATTAACTATTAGTTTCACCTTGAAAGAGTATGAAAGTACAATACCAAGTAAAAATTAAGTATTTCTGAGTTTACACATAAACGTTTCAGGCGACTGCCGACCTAAACCCTGGCGAGAACCTGATCATGTCTCCGCTATCAGCCCAGATGGCGCTGGGCCTGCTGTCCCTGGGTGCCGAGAAAGACACCCTCGCGGAGCTCAGCAAGGCGCTCTACCTGCCCAGCAAGGATTTTGTGAGTTCACTTTCTTGACAAATGAAAACATTAATGTTAAAAGTTTTGCGGTTATTCTAGCAGACCATGCTGCACTTCAACGGTGAAAGATGACCCACCACTGATCCAGGATCGTTCTTTGAGCGAATGCTCCCATTTGCTGTATTTCATTTGTCCCTCTCATTTGCCGCCAGGTTGGCATTTTTGTAATGCTACATGGCAATCGTACACCGCCTCCATTCTACATAGATAACAGGGTGGCGATACACGGCTATCAGACAAAATACACCCCCGGCGAGAAACTTCTGTACTTAAGTAATACAAATTAAATACATATCTTTCTAATTAACACATTTAATTAGTATTTAAAATATCACAGACCTATGATCTGAATAATTACAACTTCACAATAAGAATGTGTTCTCCTTAATAATATATAAGTTGTATCAATGTGTCCAAAATTTAATAAAAATGAATTGTTAATTCTGGAGTCTCCTATTGGATTAGTCAAAGGCATTAGAGATTTCCTAAAAATAAAGTAGACGGCTTTTAAATAATGGAATGATAGATGTATCAATTTGAAAAGTGTAACATATAGGTTCGAAAATTTGTCATTAATGTATTGTGTGCTATAGCATAATCGGTTAATGCACGTTCTCCGGATTGGAAGAGATCCAGGTTCATATCCCGGTAGCAACAATAATATTTTCTGGTAAAATTGATTTTATATGTATATCTTTCTAATTAATACATTTAATTCATATTTAAAATATCACAGACCTATATTATATTCTGAATAACTACAGCTTCACAATAAGAATGTGATCTCCTTAATAATACAATTTATCATTACAACACATAACAAATGAGAAATACAAAATTCAGAATAAGTAGGTATACACATATACATCAATATACACAGCGATATATAATAGAGAAAATATTCGCGGGCACAATCTAGAATACGCGGGGAGCAGAAGGGCAGACTTGGAGGAAAAACGCTCCCTTACAGGGGATAATACAAAACATAACACAAAAAAAGAGGTTGACACGCACCTCGAACACCACTGCTGGCAGATATCACCCAGGTACAACGTCATGTGGCAGATATCACACACCAATCTGACCCCCGCTGCAGCTGGTCTGTCCAATAGTTCTATACACCTCCATTAGTGCCAGCAGAGGAGTACCTCTCTTGCCTCTGTTTATGGCAGAGGCAATAACCATAGTCCTCAGCCTATGCGACCACACCTCGGCACATCACAGGGGACCGGATGCTGCACTCTACCTTTAACATCCACTTTAATGAGAGAAAAAAGTCCATCGCTCTTTAGGATATGACTCTTGAATCTGAATTCTTTTTATCAGTACTTTATTGCATCTAGATCTTTCAACTAATTGTTATTCCTGCTGCAGACTAGGGCCGCCTTCAAGCCCGCCATCAATAATCTGAATGCCGCGAAGGGTGTGACGCTAAAAATCGCCAACAAGGTGTATGTGAAGGAGGGCAAGAAGTTCGCGTTGTCCGCCCAGTTCAAGAAAGACACCGTCGATGTCTTCCAGTCCGAGGTGGAGAATGTCGACTTTACCAAGTCCGTAAACACCGCCCGCACCATCAACTCATGGGTAAGCTGCATTCTGAGTGTCTTGAATAACGACAACTCGGTTAACGTTATTTTTCAAATTATGAAACATACAATATTCATGGTAGGTATAATAATTATCTTTTTTTCGTATTACGCTTCTCTTGAAAGCCTATGCTTGTGTAGAGAAGAATAACAATATAATAGCAATCGGTTAACGGCAACTCGCTATAGCTTACTCACTCACTCTCCTGCTACCGCCTCACTGCTTGTTGAGACGTTCACTCTGATGAAATGATATTTTGTTTTCATATTTCAAGTGCGAGAAGGTATTAAAACACTTTTCACATATCTTCACCTGAATATAATCCATGTGAAACCGGTGTTCCATACAGGAAACAAGAAATGTAGACAAGGGTGGTTCGCCGATCTCAGCTTCTCTCAACCGGCGGTGATGATGATGATTATGGGTCAAAAGAAATGAAATACAAAAGATGTTCAATATAGGTACACTACGGCGAGAATGGCATTCTCGCCTGCAGAATACCCTGTTTTATTTCAGTTACACTCAATACATACATTTGTATAATATTTTGCCACCATATTTGCAAGTACATAGCGACAAGCCGCCGCTGTGACGTTTTATCAAGAATGATAGCCCTTCTTTCCTGAAATCTATCCCACGGGTTCTTCGGCGCCACGCCGATGATTGCACCTTTAAATTACTGACCCATGCCTTATCACATCAATTAATTGGCGCCTCCTCAGCATGTAATTATGTGCGATACAACTGGAATTGCCTGTATCCACGGGTTAGCTTGTCCAATCAGTTGTCAATCATCACTCACATTGTATTAGTTTAATTGATAGTTTATAATTTGACAGATTTTTTGCCAGACCATCTCTTGTACATATCTGTTGTCTCCGGGATGCCTCATATCTCCACATCTGTTTTTAGCGCATCATTTTCCATGGTTTCAAATTTTTTTTCTAAAAAAAAATTTTTTGTTTGTATTCATTATTTATTTTTTCTAAAATTTCACATTGTGTCAGTATTTTGCTAATATCCTCCATTTTGTTAATTAATTCATGATATTTTATAGAGTACATGTTTACAGCTTCCATCATACTTGAATATTGTCCACAGACAATGTCGTATTTATTGTGACACTCGAGTAATTGTTTTGTTAGTTTATTAAATTTTTCGATAAACAGATTTATCGAAAAAATATTTTTTTCTTCTGACAATATGAACTCAGGTAACTGAGCTAACGATAAACATGATGTAATGTTGGCAGCGCCTAATTTTGGGTCATTTTTTATTAAAATTGATTAAGAATTTTAAATATTATATTTTAATAAGTAAGTTTTGTTTAAAAAACATTTTTTGAAAACATTCCTATTCCATTCAGGTTACATATCAGTTAAAACATTTACTTCAAAGGAAATTGACTTTTCAATCTGTTACGATGTATCAGATTCCAGTTAGGTTGAGCACAAGACTTCAGAATATTACTGAAAAATGTTTAAACATTTCCGGTGTGGAAGTTTCTAATATTTTTTTCTCAACATTCTTGACCTCGAATGCTTGAGACGGTATTATCCGTGGCAATAATACTATCATCTTATCGATAAACAAGTAATACATGTTTTTATTCTCCAAGGCAATATGTGAATATGAAGAATTTTAGTTGTCGCAAAGATAACTATAGTTGAGACATGTAGAAACAATATTGTTGGTAGTCTCCAACAATTTCGATTGATGGTAATCATGGAAAAATGTTTTAAATTTGTCCTATTCCGTTAAATTTTAAAAAAATATGTGTTTATGAAATAAGAAAGCTTCAAGATTAATATTTTGAATCAGTTTTTTGTTAAACATGACTCAGTTTCTTTAAAAAAACCTTATTTGTAATGGATACTGCCATGAAAGTTGGGCAAGTGCATCAGATGTACACATATATCAGAAGGCTATACTTTTCTTATCCTTCAGAGACACTTTTTAGGGAATTTCAGCTATTGGATGTAGGCTGAATATACTAACTAACTTTCATAGTACAAAATAAGCGCTCCGTCTGTGAACAAATAATCATAATGTTGCTCCAAGAATTACTTTTGGTCAAAGATTATTCATTTTTCAAGCACCCAGAATATATAATCTAATTGGAAATAATATTAAAACTTTAAGTGACATTTGAGCGTTTAGAAAGAATATTGTAAATTGGTTGCTAAAATTGAATAAAGCTGATATTGAAATTAAACTATTGTCTATTACGACATAACTCTCTGTAACTGCATTGCGCGGTTTGGGATAACAATTTGTTTGTGAATGAACACGTAATATATATATATGTAAGCCTGACATTATGTTTATGCGTGTGTGTTTGATTACGTGATGTAAGAAAATAAATACAATGCATGTAACGCACTAGTTTGCGTTCTTTGGTCGACATATCTGAGTACATATTTTGTTTTTAGCACTGTACATAATAGATATCTATCCTATACGTATGTTAATAATACTGCTTTTAATAAATAAATGCCAACTTCTCCCAAAACAGGCTTGCCTAATGGCGCATTGCAATCATTATTCAGAAATATTATCTGATTAATATAATTATGTAATAAATAAATAAAATAAAAAAATTCTAGTTTCCTGCATGTAGACCCTGACGGTTTAGATGTAAACGGTTAGATATGTCATTTTAAATTAGTAATTTATAGCATGTTGTAGTGTTCTAATTAGTTATTTTAAAAATTATCATTTATGTTTAGGAAAAAGGTGGACTTTTAAATACAAAGTTTATGACGGGTTTTTCTATGTTGTTAACATTTGTCACTGAAAAAATATATCTTTCTCAATTTAGTCATTTTGTGGGCAGTTTATTAAACATTGGCGTATTTGAGTATTTTTGTATTTTTTCTAGGTAGAGAAAAAAACTAATGGCAGGATCAAGAACCTCATTAGCCCAGGGAGCCTGGATGCCGCCACATCCCTGGTCCTCGTCAATGCCATTTACTTCAAGGTTAGTTAATGTTACTTGCTGCCTGAATTTTTGATCTGTAAGCATTGTAGCCGGGGTGCTAGGGTCAAAATTAAAACGTGAGACCAAACAAATACGTGGTGATTACTAACTACATATTTTATTCAGTACAATATGATTAAAAGAACCACGTTGCTCAATAACTTTAACAATTAAAAGTTGTGTAATTGTGAACTTATTTGTGAATTTAGAACCTGGTACCTATTTAAAAATTTGAATTTAAAAAATAACACATACCGAGTATCTACCTAGCATCATGCAGAGCGGACTGTTTTATAACAAAAAATATTTTTAAATAATGTCAAAATAAATATAATCAAATGCCATTCCTAAGCTAGGTAGCTATTAGATATTCCTAAGCTAGGTAGCTATTAGGTATTCCTATCCTATGTGTGTTTTGTGATGTAACCACGGCAGTTCTAATTGCGTCCGGTTAATTTCTTGCAGATTTCTTTAACATGTTCTTAATCGCATGGTTTATATTTAATTCATTTTTAGGGCACATGGGCGTCCAAGTTTCAGGAAGCAGCAACTAAGAAACAGGACTTCTCCGTCACCGCCACTAAGAAGATCCAAGTTGATATGATGCACAATTCTAACAATTACAGATATCGTGAATTTTCAGACTGGAACGCTTCGGTGATTATCTATTTTCACAGATCCTAATAGCCTCACGATCGAAAAATTAATTTTATAACTTTAAGCTCATCATATCTTACAGGATCAGAGTACCTGATTATAATTATATTTGTAAATGTACTGACTAGTGTACATTTACATATTGTAACAATAAATAATTATAAAGTTGATGAGAACGTAATTGCCGTTTTTTTAGTAAATCAAAGATTCAATATTTAAAAGAAAATAATAGTTTTTTAGTTAATTTCCATTATTAAGGTCCGTGTCCACGAAAGGAGACAATCTTAGAGATTTTGTTGAGATACATCTCCATACCATGTACACAAAATTAGATTTTTTTCAAGAGATAAACAAGACAAAAAAGTGAAAGAGACTCAAACTATTCTAACAGTGAGATTTGATACATTTACATAAACATCACCTAAAACTAACATAGATCCCTACCACTATCTATTCTGAAAGTTAGATATAAATCATTTAACATTCAATTGTAAACTTTAGAAAAAAATTATTACATTTTAACTGCAACTGGGGAGATTCAAAATCTTCCAAATAACGAACATGACGACAATGACATTTGACACTTAACATATGAGCGTAAAGTAAGGCGCGAGACGGCGAATCTCTGAGACACGGTCTGTACACGTGCATAGTGAAAGTTGTGAGCTGATTTCTCTATTGTATTACATTTTTTTGAAATTTTTGTTGCTGATAAAATTTTAGTTTACTTTTACTATATTACTTACTTAAATTACTTAAAGTTATATGTTTTTTTGCATCTACTTAAACATTAATTTACTATGCCGTAAAAGTACAGTAAAAAATAATAATTGTTATGTAGTATGTTTAAACAAAATTGGAATAAAAAAAAAGGTAACATGTAGAAGAATTTATATTAAGTTATGAACCTAGTAGAATGAATTTTGTGTATTTGTTTCCCAGACAAAAACAGTAGTTTATAGGGATAAAAAAATTACTGTTTTTGTATTTACCTCATCACTAACCCACTTTAAACCAATTAAATTAACAGACCTTCCATTGTACATACCAGGTGCTAGAGCTGCCATATGAGAAAGATGAGATGTCCATGCTGATCATCCTGCCCTTCGAGGTGGACGGGCTGGCCGCCCTCGAGGAGAAGCTGGCCGCCAAGGATGCAGACATCCAGGGACGCGTGGACAAGTTGAACAAGGTCAAGGTGGATGTGACCCTACCTAAATTCAAGATTGAGACCACCATAGACTTAAAAAAAGTGCTTCCCAAGGTAACCACTTTGAAAATATTAACGTACATTGAAAACGCCATTCAATGTAAGCTTTTTTTATCTGTCAAAAAGATGCACGAGTAGATGAACAAATGTGGAGAGGGAGGTGTATCTCTAGAGTGTAAATAAATTGAATACAAGCTAATTACAGAAACAAATCAGGCGGGGCATATTAACCACTGCACTGCCACAAATACAAATAAGATGTGAAAACAGGCTTTTATAAATATCTTAAGCTCTTCATTAATAAACTCTGTTGCAATATTCACCAGATGTAATTACTTTCAAAATATCAATATTAATAATAAAATAATTTTACCTTCCAATAAAATTCCTATTTTGTTTCCGTCGATGCATGGAATCCATTATGGAGAGAGACAGCCTGCTGTTTCTGCTCTTTGACGTACTCTCCTACCCACATGCGACCCTATTTGCAACATAATTTCTCCCTCCTGCCATCCCTACAGCGCGTTTCCGGTCAAGCCCTAATGATCTTGTTTACATATGACTCATATTGCACTACGTAGGGATTACTTGGATTGAGGTGATTTCACTCTGCCAGTTTCCTATTAGCAGGATTTCTTCTAAAGGGTAGTTTTCCTGCCAATTCAGAGAGGCTACGGCAGAACACACACTTCCAGATGTTGCTTCTACACTGGCATCTCTTAGGTCCCAATTTAATCCAACCACCTATTATCACCCACAAAGCTGGCTTTATTTCCCCTATGCCTGGTCTTCGCCTCGGTTGCGAGAGAGTGACCAATCTCCGGAGCCATTCCATGGGGTTGATGTTCTCTTCCTCTAATCCTTCCAGCCTGATTGCTGGTGCTTTACTGTGTCGGTTTTTGCTCAAAAGGCCGGCCATATTTTAATGGCGTCTTCATTGTCGATTAGTCGATGCAGAGTGATCCTGAGGAGGGTCAGATCGTGCACTCTTCAACCTGATAGCCATGATAAGTAAGATGGCCACCCTCCTTGACACATCATATAAGCTATTCCTCTTTGGTGGGTTCTTACTCATCCAGTCCACAACTACTCGGAGGTTTCAGATTGAGAGTCTTTCAGGACTTCCGCCAGTCGCTGAGATAGCTTTAAGGATATGTCAGTTTGATCTAATTCTGTCAGCATTAGGAGCTGGGGCGCAGAAGGTTACAATCGCTGACTTATGAACCAATATGATTCCAGGAGTTAAACTCTCGTGGATACACAAGTTAGCTAGATACCTTGCAACTTTGGGGGTTAGGACGGCGGTTAAATGAAAGAAATGTTGTTTGCGTGTTGAGGTGTTTATTGTGATGGATATAACAATGAAGACAGATAGAATGAATGAAATGAATGAAGATGTAGAAATAAATATTAGAGTCTCGCTTGGCATGCATGGGCCGGCAAGACCGCCATTGTGTAACGATGAAACTGGAGAGACTGCTTGGCGGTGAATGCTCGAGCAAGACTTGTAGCAGCAGCCGGCCACGCTGTCGCTAACGCTGAAATTTTAATTTTGAAGATTTGAATTTTAATCCCTACACAACCATTGCGGGTGGAGGATTATGAGGTTGGAATTATTGTTACACCATCATTGCCACCTGTCCCAGACTGATTTGTGTGTATTTAGCGTTAATGCAGTTGTTGCTTCTCTTGGGTCCAGTCCTTTATAGCCTGCTCCCACCCGCTACTATTTTCCAGACCTTCAGCTGAAGGTCCTAAACCTTCGATGGGGGAAGGTCTCTTGACGTGTCGATCAGGACTCTTCCCAGGTTGCCTATGTTTATTGGGCTTCTTTCTGCTCGTCGCCTCAGGTCACTTCTCCGAACGTCTTCTCCCAAGGACCCCACGACCAGGAGGAAAGTACCTCTTGCTAGGCTTAAATGCACCAATACTCTTGGAACGAGGTTTGGTGGCGGAAATACCCAAGCCAGCTCATAATCCCAAGGTAGACTGAACGTTTGGATAAGAGGTTTAGCAGTCAGTTGTGTCTAGCGACATGCATGTTAGCATCACGTGGGCGGTGGCCAATGCAAACCGGTCGATCTGAAGTTGCCCCCATACTCGAAATATTCGGTCTGTTGCCAGTCTTAGCAAGTGCTACTCTGGGAGTGGTGTTCCCCGAGATAGTCGGTCCGCAATCCTGTTGTACCTCTTTGGGATGTACTGCGCCATCAAGGATATTTTGTAACTGATCGAATAACTCGGGTTATCGTCAGAAGGCCCAATGATCTTGTTCTCCCCTCCTTATTTATGTATGCAACCACCATCTTCTTGTCGGTCTGCAATATGTTGCTTGATCACTGCGTAGACGGCAAAGGCTTCTTTCCTGTTCAAGTGCCAAAACATCTGCTCCGGGATCCAGTGACCTGTCACTGACATATCGTCCACTTGGCCGCCCCGACCCGTTCAAAAAGAGTTGAAGGAGACATCTCGGTGCCAAGCTCGGATACCCAATTCACCAGTGACTGCATCCCTTCTCTCGAGACCTCCCTCTGGGCGAGTAAGGTGTTGGACAAGGCGACGAGAGATCCCTCTAGCAATGCTATGTGAACGGCCACGCTGTCGATCCTCTAAACCTTAATGAAGGTTTTAGTATTTTAGGGGACTTTTTATTTTAAATATTAAAAAATTAAATATATTAATTAGAAAGATATACATATAAAATCAATTTTATCGAAAAATATTGTTGTTGCACCACCTGGATTCGAACCTGGATCTCTTTCCTAACCGGGGAAGGTGCATTATCCAACTATACTACAGCAACAATATTTTTAGCGACAAATTTTCAAACCTATATGTTACCTTTTTGATATTAATACATTTAATCGTTCCATTATTTGAAAGAGCCATTCACCTTATTTTATTTATTTAAAAGGAATGCTACTCGTCGTTCAAAATGTTATTTCGATTTCAGATTGGCATTACAAACATTTTCAACGGCGATGCTCACCTCGAAGGGCTGCTGAATAATAAAGAACGTTTGGTGGTGTCCAGTGCTGTGCAGAAGGCATTCATCGAAGTCAACGAGGAGGGATCGGAGGCTGCTGCAGCCACTGGTAAGTTGCATGGTGAATTTTTGTGTTTTAAAAATATTTCATCTTTTCACTAGAGGACTACATTGGTTAAATTAATGTTTGACATACATTTTGATAATTTAGTTTAAAAATGTATTAATTTATGTTATATTATTATTGCTGTAAGTATTTTTTTACGTATGTTATATAGTAATTAATGTAGTTAATTCGTAACTCACAAGGACTGAAATTTAACAAAAAAAAAACAATTACCGTCAAATGCGCCAACTTTGCCTCGCGGGGATCTTTACCCATCAAGGAAGATTCAACTTGAAATATTAAAAAAAATATTGAATATGGTATCAATATTTCGCCTGTAGTAGAAAATTCAACATTATTTTGGCAATACTACAAATCAGCTTTATTTCTAATGTGAGTCAGTCGCCTGTTAAAGCTTGTGCAAACGGGGTGTCGTTTTGTGGTGCCAATTTTGTGTTTCACAATTTGGTCGAAAACTGCTCAATGGAAAAATTCAAGTGAGTAAATTTTACATATATTATTAAACTGGTATTAACAGAATATTTCTAGAATAGTTTCATTAGAATTATTTATTTTAAAACCTTAGAAATGACGCTGGGCAATGTTACGAGTAAATATTCAGTCTGCTTGGCGTCAACTTTGCCCACCACAAAACATGTCGCAGGGTTATCACTCGTAACTTTATTTAATACATTTTTCTATTGAGCTAAATAGGTGTTTTTTCAACCTTGTTTAATAAAAACATCACAAGACCGTGGTTTTTATTAACATGCAATAGATATATTAATAAATCTACTCTCAGTTTTTTTCATTAGTTCACCTTTATTATTTATTATTTGTCAGAATGCAAAATGCCAGTAAAAATAAACCTCGCATCCGGGCAAGGAAGAGTAGAATAAAGTTGGGTTCTCGAATGTATAAAAATATTGATATAATGGTATCTATAAGTTTTATGCGAAAAAAAAAACATATTCTACTGGTCTCAAGTTAAAGATGAGTCTCGAGTGTATTTATTTGATATTGTCAAAATATTATCAATTCTTATTGCCATGCGACGAGGATTGCCAAAATTTAACAATGATATGAATAATTTAAATATTCAGTAAGGTTCAATAATAATAATAATCTAATATAATGAATATTGTGAAATGAAAGCAAATTCAAAGTTCCTTCAATCATTCTTCGACAATTCTTATATATTAAGCAAAATACATAAAACATATGTTATTGATTTTTGTGAAATACATGTATGAAAATGTGAAGTATTACATTATGTTCTTTATTACCTACCTCCTTAGGTTAGCTTTGCGAAATTATTTATTATAGTTATCACCATTTACAAATTAATATTGTATTCGTTCATTCAATATTTTCGTAGAATCGACAATATTGTTGCTATTTTATTGTTCTGCAGTTCGTAGAATTGTTTGGTGGCAGCCCTAATCTGTTGAAGCCGCTAGTATGAAAAAAGGCGGAGATGGCTCGGTAATATTGCCCAAACGTTTTTTTGGCTAACGTATTGTTAATTAAACTTCCGTATTTATTTACAACTTAGTCTTTTCCAGGACAATTACGATATATATTATCTATAGGCCTGTAAGGGGAGTATTTCGATGAAAATAAGAAGTGGGCAAAGTTGGCTAAAATTGCAGGTAATTTTGCCCACATAAAAAAAATCGAATTTTTACCTTTTTTATTGTATTTTTCCTGTTTTTATTTTCAATAATACAATTCTGCGATCATGTTACTGTCTCTTGTCATTTAAAAAATATATCCTTCCTTAATATTTTTTCGAGAAATTCAAGTTTTATGAAAAAAGTGGGCAATGTTGGAGCATTTCACGGTACGAATAATGAGAAAAAAGTTTTTTAAAACCTGTTAATTGCCCAGAAAAATCGTAGGTGAAACTGCATCATGCCACCGTATTGGGGTCAAAATTCTTATAATTCAAAATTCACAGGCTAGCTTTTTCAAATTTTATTTTTACGAAAAAACAATGTAAATGTTGGTATAACTTTTAAAAAAATACGTGGGTATCACCATGAGCGTTCATCGACCGCGAAGTAGTACGGTTTTGAGATAAAAAAAGGAAAAAATAAAAGTTGATAGTGTTGTCAGGTCATAAACATTATTTTTATTTATTTTATGTTTTGTTTTTTGGGACGACATTAGATTTTATAAATATTATTGTGTTTAAGATGCTTAAAACAAAAATATATATTAGCACTTCACAACTACTCATACATTACATGTCGCACTTCTTCTTCTTTTCTTTTTTTTAAACAGGCAATCCATCCTTCAAGAGTGATTTGTGCCATTAAACAAGTTAAAACATTATTTCATAGAAAGCAGCACAACAATAATATAGAATAGGGAATATTACGCTACAAGTTAATACCATTGTCGTTCAAGAAATTTGCTATCATATAGCTTAAATGTGGCGAGTTAAGGGAGAGAAGATGACATGTCGCACTTATATAGCACTAACAACACGCATAAAATGATGTAATGGCCAATGCTGCCTAACGGCGCGCTCACTGTATTCATAGTAAAACGCTCGTATATTCAGTTTAATTAATGACTAAAAAATAATATCTTATTCACTCGAATTACTTGGCAACAAAATCGAAAAATATCTCGAACGTACGTGATTTACTCAAATTGGAACGTTCCAGATACTTTCCAACTTATTGCGTCCTTCTCATTATTGGACTCCGCGGTAGTAACGAGAACATAGATAAGAGATATAAACGAGAATATCGGGAATGTCTAAAAAGTTGGCAGTCTCCACTAATGAAATAAGTTACCCTCCGCCATTTTGCTAAAATTAAAAAAAAAACAATTTTTATAAGTGGTTAATAAAACAAAGTTAACAAATAAAAATATGTTTTAGATTTGTTTGTTATTTTTTTGCACAGCAACAACTCTGCTATGTCGAGAATTTTCAATCTTTGAAATAGATTTTAATAAAGCCGCTGTTTTGTTCATCACTTAATGTAAACAAATGTTTGTCCGAGACCGCTCTGAGACACATGGAGAGGTTCATATTATTACTGTCCCAATGTTTGTATTCTATTAATAAACTATATTGTTTATACCATTAGCCTGTATTGTTTATTCAACGCAATCTAATTTTTTTGTGTGGGATTGTATCGAAATATTATTTAAGAGATGGCTGTATAAACAAATCGGATTTCCTCGCCCCGCGACAAGCGCGGTTCATTTCGGCACATGTCGCAGGTGCGATGAATCCTCCATTTAAATAAATACTCAATATTTGGAGTAAAAATATAATAACTATCTTACAGCCATTAAAACTAGTAAAAGCACTTTTTTATCATTTAAAATGTTTAAAAATTGCAAAATCCATTTCGGTAACACGAGTTGACATCACGGCTGCGTGTGGGATTTTTTGGCACGGTATGCTAACGCTTAAAAGTATTTCAGATTTTTTGTTCATTTATTTTAAAATTGCTGCCCTAAAGGCTTCGTCTTAATCGCCTATTGGCGGGGGACAGCCTTGAGATTTATGTAAAGTGCACGTGTTGATTTATGACTTTTCTTTTTTCAGGTGCAATTCTCAACTCGCGCTTCGGTTACTCGCCGTCATTTGTAGCCGACCATCCGTTTTATTTCGCGCTGCTTCACAAAGGTGACGTACTCTTCGCGGGGAGATTTGTCGGGGACGGCGGCAAATAATAATAAAATACTTATTGTAGAAATTCATTTGTAAAACTACATTTTTTAAATTTTATTACACAACAGTTTGTAGGTGTACTCGTGATGACAGAGGAATTAAAATAACAAAGATTATGTTTAAAAAAAGTGGTTTTATTTTTTTTAAATACGCACTTATTAAAATTTTGTAAAAAAAAAATAATTACTAAAAAATAAATAAAAAAAGAATTACTCGCCGATGTTGTGTATGTACCTACCCTTCGAAGCCACATCTTTATTTTTTGTCTGTCAACCTCAACCTTTCTTGATTTGAAGAGAGACATGGGATCAGGGGGTGGGAGCTCGGGGAAAATACTTCGGGGCCAGCCACTGCTACACCACTGTTCCGCACGAATTTCAAGGAAGTCGCTTATTGGCGAATCTGTTGTTGTCTTCATTACTGTTATATATAACATAAAAGAGTATGTATCTATAGCACTATACGAATTTCTGAAGTCGCACAAACAGAGATCTACAAATCTGTAGTTATCTTCATTACTACTATATATGTACATAAAAGAGTATACATGTATAGTACTGTTTTGCTGAAGTCCCTCAAACAGAGATCTACGAATCTGTCGTTATCTTCATTACTGTTATACATGTATGTAAAAGAGTATACATATGTACAGTTTATTTTGCCCGAATTTCACGGAAGTCCCGTAAACAGAAATCCGCGAATCTGTCGTTATCTTCATTACTATTATACATATGTATATAAAAGAGCATACATGAACGGTGTATTGTATATCTCGGTTGAACGAGAATTGAAAAAATACACTCAAGGTTAAATAATAAGATTTTAGTAGCGGTTTTAAAAAATTGAAAGGCGTTGCTTATTTTTGGTCCAAATTGTTCCATACTTGTCATTTTTAATTGAATTGATGTCAAACACAGGAATAAATTGTAAAGGTGTTTAGAATCCAGGGAAGGGAGGTCAAATAGAATGAATATCGAAATTTATATTTTGAGATGCTGGGATAATTAAGTTTCTTCCTTTTAAGACGATTCATATAGCGTATTATTCGGAATGAGATATAATAGAACTGGTACGAATTGTTTTAAGTTTAATATAGGAATGATTAGACATATAAAATAATTGCATAAAAAAGAGTCTGAATTTGGGCATGTTATATTTTGGCATAAATAAATGTTATATAAATTTTTTTAATGTTTATAATGAAATAATAATATGTAATTGTAAAATACAATTAACGCATCATAAAACATAATACGATTAATAATACAACTCAATGAATGCCTTTGAAATGTGGTGTTACTGCACACATGTTCTAAATAAAGTAACTCCTAAAGTTTTTTATCTTTGCTAAGTTTTTTGGTTGGTTTAAAAATTCGTTTAAATCTTTGCCACGAAAAAATCTATGATAGTTAAATGTTCCAAGTATGTATCATAAAAAAAATTTATTTTAAGGGTAAATTTTTTAAAGATTCTACACGATATGACTACTGCAAGTAGTTTTTTCATTGTGATTTATTTATATTAAACAGAATACATAATAGCATCAAGTATTTTGATTCATTTTAACATAGAATGTTTATTCAGAGGGTACCCAAGTAAAATTTGATAGGAAAACTAAGAAATAGCGCATTAAAAAATTTCGTAATAATTGCATATACTGTCACTTTAACCTTGTGTTTTATTTTTACCTTTACGGGTATTGGGATCGGAATCGATACCAGGTGTCACACACTAAGTCAATTCTCTGCCATCTTAGCTATTCCCCTAATAGACTGTGGTATAAAATCGTTACATAAATATATGAATGATATTATACTTCATTATTTATTAAAATATCAATTTTAATATTAAAATTTAATTGTATTTATTTTCATTTCTAAAATATTTTTTAGGTGCCAGGTATCGGTCCTGGTAGGTATCTCTCGCTTGCAAATGAGCACTCTACCATCTTCACTACGTCCTCCCAGATGACTTTCGTATCAAATTTTCATATATGAATAAATGCTGATGACACCTACGAATTATAAAATGAAGGAATTATTAATAAGAGTTTAATGCTCACTTATGAATTACAAATGAATGATAATAATAAAATGTGTTTATCATTATGGAATAGGTTTTATCGAATAGCGCATGTGAAATAGAGTTTAGAGAAAAGCAACCAACCTTCTGCAGCTTAATCAGCTTATTGAAAGAACATGATTAAATAATAAGCATTCATTATTTATGTATTTACTTTAAGGAATATATTTGATAATAATACTTATAAAATATAAAACTTGAATATATCTTTTTTTAAATGTCTTGGATAATTAAATTTTATTTTATTACTTCAGGTAATGGTAGATATTTAAAAACCTCATCCCAATCAATTATACCATTAAGTAAAATAGATTGGGCAAAGGCCAAAAGGCAAATATGTGCTTAGTCCGGCTTCGATCAGTTTGGATTCACTGTATGTAGTCCGGTTAGAAAATTACAAAACACACTAAATATTAATTGAGAAATAGAAAAATTAATTTAAAAAAAAATACACAAAATTATTTTTGAATCCATAAATGATCGGTTTTTTTCCCTCTATACATTTAAGTCTCTTTTTAGCGGTTTTAAAGTTATGCCATACGATACATAGAATTAACATCTGAACAATTATACAAAAATATAGGAATGGTTGAAGCCTTGTCAGAGCATGTTATGAAAGTTGATCCCGCTATTAAAGATAGCTTTACAATTCGCCGAACGTTAAACAATGCAATTCGTTGCAACAAAGAAATATACGAAGAGAAAAAAAGGCTAAAGAAGAAAAATGTGCAAACATAATATTACAATTTTCGGAGAATAAAAAATGAATTACAAAAAACATACATTTTTAAAATTACGTGAAATAAAATGTATTTCTAATAAAGACGTTTGAATTTATTTTATTGCATTATATATATTGAAAAACGAGGAGAAATATTTTAGAACCATTTATCATTTCATATTCGTATTTAGTTCCTCGATTAGTCCGGTTTCAAATAATTTGGGATATTGGCGATAGTGTCGAAGCCGATTGTTTGTCTTTTACCATAACCTTCGGCCATAAAGCCAATAACAATGCAAATTCTACACCATTACTTAATTTTCTGCGTTGTGGTGTTGATAACAATTGTAAATATATCCATTAAATAAATAAATTGCAGTTTTCCAGAAATGATAAAATGAATTTTATTTCATTCGTAATAGTTCATGCGTTTTCGGTGGCTAAGTACAAAGCTTCGGTTTCGGCCAAACCTTCGGAAGATTTTAGCCTAAGCGGAATGTGTAGCTGAAGGTGTATTTTTTGGCCGAAGGTGGCCGAAGCCGAAACCGAAGCTTCGGTCGGACTTTAATTGGCGGAACCGATTACCAGGACTATGCGAGGTATTAATATGCATACGATTTAACAAATTTATTGATAAATTAAATATTGGCTGATGACATGCTGCACAAGAAAAGTTGCGTTTTTAAAATAATTTTTGCATGGACAATATTTACACCTATATTTATAATATGTTTTTGATAATTTGAGTTTTTTTAAAGTATTTTTATCAGAAATTAAACATGCGATGAAAGTCATGAAAAATAGGAAAAGCAGAGTTCGATATTTTCAAGGACGCCGGGAAGTCTGCGTATGATGTAATTATACGGCTCTTGACAGCCTACTTACGCGAAGAGAACATCTCGTATGGAAGAATACATATATCGCACACCTAGATCAAAACTAAGCCTACTAAAAAAAAACAAGAATTTTGAGTTATTGTTTTTGGATACTCTATCATATACGCAACTAACTGTAGCCCCAGTTCTTGAATAGTGTCATTTTAAAGCACATTTATGACCTATTAGTAACAAAAAATTGGGAGTAATGTTTTTTTTGTCTACTGAAAAATTACTTTTTTTTTAGTTATCTTAGTTTTGATCTATGTATGCGATATCATAAAAAAAACATTTGTAAGCTATTCACTAAAATTCTCAAGAACCGTCAGCAAATTAAAAAGTACGTAAACATAATCAGGCGACACAGGTTGAGATCCCGCGGTCGATTCTACTGAGGAGGTGGCGGCCGTACTGTTTAACTTCTGCATGTATGATTGTTGAACCGTTACGGGTATTCGAAATTGTTTGACACTAGATGGGGAGTATATTTTTACATTGATGCAAATTACATTTTTTGGAATTGGTAAGCTGTATTTTATTATAATCGCTACTACTTATTACCACTAATATAATAAATATTATTTGACTTGTGTATGCTTTTATTTAACATACGCTTTTTTAATTATCAGTTTTTTCTACATGTTTTTTTCTTATTACTTTTAGAAATTTTATCATGCCATATAAATGCTGTGTTCCTAATTGCATTAATAACTCTGGGCCTTAGCACACTTTTCCTATATATGAAGAAGACGTATTTAAAGAATGGCTGCGTCGTATTGCAAGTACCAAATTTACCGAATTGAAGAATGACAGAAATTTATAAACGTCGCATACGTGACAAACATTTTTCATCATTTAACAGGGACTCAACAATTAAAAGATTACTGATATTTTCTGTACCAATAATAGATGTACCGGGTAACTTATTATTTTTTATTGGCCTTTTGAACTCCACCTGTATTTTCGGCGTTGTGGTCCAGTCTACTGGGTAATCGCCTATCTCTTGTCTTCATTATTATTTATCACTTATCATGAATCTTTTTTAAAATTAAATTCAACCAATTCCTACAAACATGAATAGTTATATATTTTTCTACACAATTGTTAGTTGTCTGTGATACTGATTTAAGTAGTAACAAAAAAGTTATTTTTTATAACCACAATGGTTTATTAGAATTTCAATTTTAAAATCATTAATTTTTCATTCTTAATCAATAAAATCATAAAACATAACAGTATATTGTTTGCATTATTAATGTATTGTAATAATTACTGTGAGACAAAATCTTTTTCATAGTATGTATTATAAATATTATTATAAATATTATTCAGCGCCCATCGGCCCGCTTGGCGCCACTGGACCGAATAAGAAAAGGCCCTTTTCAGGGCCGCTGAATGGTAACGATTCGTCCAGTGAAATTCCTGAGCCTGTCGTGAGGCGGAATCCTGTGTGCAACATTCATTTTGCATTCGGCTCAGAAAGTTCCTGAAATATCAACCAAGTAATGAAAGAATAATATTTTTTATTACAGGGTTTAATGGGGAAATAACAAAAGAAAATAGTTTTTGCTATGGTCTCCCACATGCCAATCAAATAATACGACGAAATGCTGAGTTGGGTGGCACTACAAGATTCAGTTATGGTCTTAAAGGTTTGTATATTTTTCAACCTAAATTCTTAACAACAGTACAATTTTAGTTGTTTGTCTGTCACAAAACAGCATGCATTGCATCTGAACCGCTTATTTGAGAAACAACACTTGTCCATACATTTGGCATAATGGAGTTATGAATAACACATTTTTCCATCAGAATAGAGCTGCAAATTATATGTGAAATAACTCTTGTCCCATACCCAGTATAGATTTTCTTTGCCCTTCAAAATTACGTTTGTTTGCCCTGGACAAATGTTGTTTCTCAAGTTAACTATTATAAGTCAAGGCGATCATTTTGTTAAAAAAGTTATCAAAATGCAGAATGTTGCTTGCTTTGATAGTAGTCTAATTAAACACATTTCAAGTCTGAGAGAATTAAACAAATGCAAAACAATGCCCTAGGCCTGCAAGCCTAGCTTTTGACTTTATGCGGAATTGACAGCTTGTTACAGATCCCAGTGTAAGAAATTTTTTACCTCTGTCAATTAACAGTGAGTGTTTTCAACATTTATGACATCAAGTCTGCATCCAGCTAATTGTATGTGTACCGTGAAGGTGAAGTTATGAAGGGCCCAAATGAAGTACATAATATGTTAATTTATTTTGGATTATATTAATAATAGCATCTTAAATAATGTAAAACATTGCATTTGTTCTCTGATGGGTGTCATAGTCAAAACAAAAATCATACCATGGTTTGATTTTTATGGGCTTTGGCATTAATGAGAAAGTTCAATACAATTACATATTATTTTCCCATTTGGGACACTCATTTCTACAATGCGATAGAAATTTTGCAGTAATAAAGAGAAAACTGTAAACAACAGATAAGATGTACACAATTGATGATTATATAGACATGATTGTAATCTCTAGTATTTAAAAAAGTTTACAGTGAAAAGAGTTGACAGCAAAGACATTTTGAATTTAAAAAATGATGGCCATCAAAGTATAAAAAAAGTGAGTCTTTCACTGGAGTCTATTGGGAAAAAAGTACCAGAGTGTAAGTAGTAGAATGCCAGAGTTTACCCATTTTGAGTACAGTAGCTGGTCTCCAGGATATTTAACAGCCCATCAATTTATTGATGGACTAGTATT
Source organism: Eubasilissa regina (assembly GCA_022840565.1). Classification (NCBI taxonomy): domain Eukaryota; kingdom Metazoa; phylum Arthropoda; class Insecta; order Trichoptera; family Phryganeidae; genus Eubasilissa; species Eubasilissa regina. The sequence goes on from JAINEB010000010.1 coordinate 8,107,778, forward strand.
GTCTACCTTTTAGTTGGCCATCAAAAACGATATTTCACTACCTAGTGGACAGGAAAATGATTGTAAATTTCCAATAAATAAATAAAAAATTAATGACATAAGCAGATTAATCCTATGAATATAAGGTTTTTTATGATAAATTATTTCAGTGGCCAATATCATCTAAAGATATTGACCAGTAATTGTTGTAAAAAATATTTTTTAATACTTTAGTTGGTCATATTTCTTTCTTTATTTGTAATAATGACAATATATTGATAAATAAATCTTCATACACTATAAACACAAGTTTTTGATATTTTATCAAAGTACAATATTAGTATTTTCATCATAAAATTTGCTCACTTTCATTACATATATGTATTTGAGAAACAACACTTGTCCAAATTATTTGAAAAACACTTGTTATAAAATTGTCTTTAAAAAAATACAAAATAGTATCTCTGTATTATTTTTTCTGATTAATTTTCTATACATTATTATGATTTTATACCGAAAATAACTTGACGAGATAGTTTTTATTGATTATCTCAGAAGTAAGCTTTGTGGACAAGTGTTGTTTCTCAAATAAGAGGTTCATCTGCATTATTTGTGCATCGAAATAATTACTGTAATACTAAATCTTTTCCATTTATATGTTTACCTTCATATTTAAATAAATAATAGCAATTCCTTAATTTCCAGAAACAGTAGAATTGATTAGAAAAATACATGATTATACTCCACTGAAGAAAGTGTGGATGTCACTACACGGAGTTGTAGCTACAATAATTGATAAGGTTAGTATATATTTTTTTAACATTTACACATAATACTCTAGTGAAGTAGTTTTTAGTTTCCTGTACTATAAAGTTTTTTTTAATTGTAACTAAAGTTACAGATTAAATAGTACATTTTTAAGAACACTTTTCTTTTCAAAATATTGTTCTGTGGTATTTTTAATATAAATTAAATTAATCAACTAGGAAGATATACAGAAAAAATCTATTTGTAGAAAAAATATTTAGTTCCGGAGATAGGAAGAGATCCAGGTTTGAATCCTGGTAGCACCTAACTATATATTTTTTCGATAAATAGATTTTTTTCAGTATATATTTCTAGTTAAATTAATTTAATTTGTATTAAATAGTACATATTCATTTTTAAAACTTGTACATAATGTTTCAAAAACATTAAATGTTCATTATAACAATTGATTGAGATCATGGACACAAAACAGAATACATACGTGTCATTTTTCAGCATTGCGGACTGCAAAAAACTTTTCAGACCTGCACACTTATAAAGTCCTCTACACTTCTCTGGTCAGACCTCGGGTAGAATATAATTTAGTCATATGGTCTCCATACTTCATTATACACTCGACGCCGGTTGAAAAAATCCAAAGGAAGTTTCTAAGATTTATTAATTTAAAATTAAATATACGCTCTGAGGATATCAATTATGATTATCTCCTTAGCCGTCTGAATTTGTTAAACTTATCAGTGAGATGTACGATGACCGACCTTATATTTATATACAGGATCATCAGTGGTATGATAAACTGCCCCCAGATTGTTGGTCTGCTTGACTTTCAGCCGCCATTGAGGTCATCGAGACAATTCTTTGTTTTATTACAGTGGTAATGTTAGAACTCATGCACTAGCTAACTCCGCAGTCCTCAGAATGCATTATTTGGGGAATGAATATGCGGAGGTAGCCAACATTTTTGCTGTTAACTTAATTTTTTATAGGACTACACTATTACAATTATTTGTGTCTCAACTCAATAGTGACGGATAAATTGCTACTTCACATTTTATATTTATTTTTAATTTTGATTATGCTGACACTATGAAATATTATTCTTCGTGTATTGCACTTCTGTTGTAATTTTCTGTTATTTTACAAATTCTGTTAATGCCTGAATAGGGCGTGTATAATAATAATAAATAAATAAATAATTATTTATGTCCTGCATTTTTTAAGCAAACTGCAAAACTTTTGAGATCATTATTTTTTCGACACCAATGTTAACAATTTTGTTTTCCTTAAGTGAAGTTTCTGTTAAAAAATTATCAGCTCCCTCTAAACCACAATTTATCTGGTAGATATATGATATTGTTATATATTTTCATATTGAATTGTCAAAAGTAATATTAAAATGATTGATTTTTAAGTTCAACAATAATTTTATCATATCAATGAATATTAGTAATACGCATTGAAGTAAAAACTGAACATTTTTAAGTTATTATAGATTTTTAAAAAACACAGGTGGAAATGCGTCTTAATTTATCATCATGCCATTTCTCCATAAGGGTATATAGAGAGAATCAAATGACACATTTATATATCACATTTACCTAATACACTTTTATACATATTTGCATACCTAGGTTGGATTGTTTAATCGAAACACTAATACATTTACTTTTATCATCTATTTCAGATAAGCTAAGCTATATCAGCATATACCCTGCAGGATTTACTTCTGATGAGAAGAAACTTCATCCGATGATTGAAATTTAAAAGGGTGACTGATAAAAGAAGAATATCAAAATGAAGAGTGGATGCAATTGAGGTTGCTCCATTTTGTTATCATCAATTTAATAATTAATTAACTTCTTCTTTTGTACACTGTCAGATTAGGGAACAAAAACAAGTTTAGTCGTAGATACACTAAAAATGACAAAAATTTTAGTTTAGGTTTATTTAAATATGGCAATAGATGTTATTGATTTTTATCAAAAATATTATTTGCATTGCCGAGTTGAAAAACTATGAATACTTTGTTAAAAAAGTTACCTTGTTATCTTGTAATAGCTTTATTTTGTTAATATTACGGTATTTAAAAAAAAATATATATTTCAGAATATTCTCTTGAATGATCCTTTTTTGTAATGTACTAACAGGTTTTTAGTTTCTGCTAAATTTAAATATGTGTAGTTGAACTGTACTAGACCAAAAACTTTATCATTTTCTGAGTATCTACAATCCTTTTTTCCCCTTAATTTGTCAACGTTTTCCCTAATGTTTTAATTGTAAATACATATTTAAATTATTCTGTAAATTAATATTGTCAGCCATTTGAGCAGTGAGGAGATGCACTCTGATTATTTGTTTTTGTGGAGTAATAATACTTTGCCATTTGCACTCTTATCTTTCCAAAAGTGTATTGATAGATATATAATATCTTATTTTTTTCAAAAAAATTTCATTGTGCAACTAACTATTCTTAACCAATTAAATAATATTTTTAATTTGAATGAACATAATGTAAAATAAATATCAAATCAAGATTTATTTTCTATGTTATTATTTATGTTATACTAGTTAGTTGTAAGGCGCCCGATTCTTTTTTTAAATTGATTTTCACAGAGGTAGTTATCATCGTAACTATATACATATATGTTGATTTACAGAAATTATATTTGAAAAATAGTTTCCTTTTGTTCTTAAATCTAGAGAATAGTTTTGTGAGCGTGTTATATACTCTATTAAAATATTTGTTTTGTGTAGTAATAATTTTTATACTCTTATCATTCTAAAAGTATATGTATTGATATATAATCTCTTATTTTTTGAAGAAAATAATTGTGCAAATAATTTTAACCAATTAAGAATGTAATATTTTTTAATTGCAAGAATATAATGTAAAATATCAAGATGAGACTTTTTGGCAATCATATAATTTGTTTACACATTACAATGAACTTCTGTACATATAATTTACATTTTTCACGATATAGTTCTGTGTTATTTCAATACAAATTATATTAATCAATTGGAAAAGTATACAGAAAAAATATTTAGTTGCTACCGGGATTCGAACCTGTACCTCTTTCTATCCAGGGTAGAATTGAATATTTCAATTGATTGATTTTTTCTGTATGTCTTTGTACTTGATTAATTTAATTTGTATATAACTTTAAAATATTGTTCATTTGATTTTTGAATCTACTAATTTATTATCACCGTAATCAAATATTACTTTAAGTTGCTGCTAATTTTGATCAGATATTATTAGGGATTTGAGTTGATTTGAGAAAATACACTATATTATTCTTTAAATTATTTCCTTTCTAATTTTATTAATTCATAAATGATGTTATCAATTTGTTTTGAACTAATAATATGCCATATCTAATCTCTTATTATGCCATGAACATATTAATTTATAATATATTCTTATTTTTAAAGAGAACACATTAGTATTATGAAGTTGCAATTTTTCTGAACGTAGTTCTGTGATATTTGAATACAAATTAAAATGTATCAATTAGAATGATATACAGATAAAATCAATTTATCGAAAATATATTTTTGTTGCTACTGAGATTCGAAACTGGATCCTTTCCTATCTGGGGAAATGCGTTAACTGATTACACTTCACCAACGTAGTGAGTTTACGACAAATTTTCGAACTTATATGTTCCACTTTCAAATTATACGTCTGTTCCATTTTTATGGAATCTCAAATACCTTTGAGTAAAATCCGATGGGAGATGTCAGAATTAATTAAAGGATAGGAAATGATCCAGGTTTGAATCCCGGTAGCAACAAATATATCTTTTCGATAAATTGATTTTATGTGTATTTCTTTCTAATTGATATATCTATTTTAATTTGTATTATAATGTATTTGTTTTTTTGCAAAAACTTTTCAAGGCATTCTTCTTACCAGTTAAATAATATTTTCTAATTGCACAATGATAATGTGCATTGTAAAATGGATGTTAAGTCAAAGAGTTATTGTCAAATTCATACTTGTACCAATTTTACAATCAATTCATGTATTACAATGTAATGTATGTTTCTTTATTTTGAATCTGTTTATATACCAAATAATTATCTTGATATATTTTTACATGCAGAATAATTTTATTATTTTATATTAATAATAATATGCAGAATAATTATATTATTATCTTAATATAATATTAGTTCTGTGGTATTTGAATACAAATTAAATTAATCAATTAGAAAATATACAGAAAATTATTGATATATCGAAAAAATATTTAATTGCTACAGAGTTTCGAACCTAGACATCTTCTATCCAGGGAAGAATCAAATTATTTGATTGATTGATTTTTTCTGTATGTCTTTCTAGTCAAGTTGATTAATTTAATTTGTGTATAATTTTCATTCGATTTTTGAATCTACTAATTTATTATAACCGTAAGCAAATATCTCTTTAAGTTTGTTTTTAGTTACTGCTAATTTTTATCAGATATTGTTAGGCATTTGAGTAGTGAGAAGATTCACTATATTATCATTTAAATTCTTTCCTTAAGAATTTTAAGCAAACGTTTTATTTTTTTAAGTCATAAACAATGTTAGCAATTTGTGTTGAAATAATAATATGCCATATCTAATTTCCTATTGTACTACAAGCGGACTATATTTGTTGTTTTTTTTGCAATAAACTTTCATGGTACTACTATTATACTACTATATATAATATTTGCTAATTGCACAAAGATAATTTGCATTTTAAAATGGTTATTAAGTCAAAGAGTTACTGTTAAATTCATATACGTACCAATATTACAATCAATTCATGCATTACAGTGTAACTTATGTTCTTTTAAAATATTTTTTATTAGATATTTAATCTGTTTATATACCAATTAATTATCTTGATGTATTTTTACATGCAGAATAATTATTATAAAATAAGGCATATATTTTTAAATTCCAGAATAAAACAATAGCAAATATTATAATATTGTAATAAATATTGATATCTATATAATATATTTTATTATAAATTTTCTGTAATCAGTTTTCTTTCCGTCAAGTGTTATAAAGTTGTTGGATTTCATTAAATAAATTGTTTTTATAACAGCTAACCATTTTGTTATTCTGAACCACATTTTTATTTTTAGGGTGCAAAATATTAAAATATATATTTAAAATTGGCGCCAATTCCACCTACCCCCTCCACTTTACTTAGTTCCAGGGCCAGCCATGGCTGCGCGGTTTTCAATCTCTCAAAGCCATAGAAGCTCCCCATCTATCTTATCTATGCATGGGATCGAACTATTATTTTTAAAGTTTTGTCTAATTTTATTATTTATGCTTTCTGTAAGTGGATGTGTATTGAAACGATTATAATTTATGACTTTGTTTACCCGGATTTAAATTATCTTCGAGAAATATCTTTTTAAACTATAACACAGCCCTTCAGAGATCAGATCGTATCTAACATCCGAACGAGAAAGAATTGAAAGTCTATTCGTTTCAATACATCTCCGTAAACACGCTACCTTATACATTTGTGCACCTACAATATTTCAATAAACGAATTATTTACAAGTACCGAGTCGTGATTTTAAGACCTCCCGAGGAAGGAACACAAAACCGAGGAGGCGCCGTATAATTGATACTGTAGCGGCCGGAATTCAAATCCACCGCCATCTCAGTCGGCATCGACGCTTATCTATGCATCGACGCTAGCGACAGCGTTGCCGGTTGCTGCCATGAGCCTGGCTCAGAATTCACCGCTAGGCACTCTCTCTAGTTTCATCGTTCCACAATGGCGGTCTTGCCGGTTCGCGAGAGCCGAGCGAGACCGCCAATTCGCTTCACATCATTTCATTTCGTAATATACACGCACCTTCTACATCATTTCATTTTTACATTTATTCATTTCATTTTGTCTTTCTTGTTTTTACTTTTTACTTCTTTGTTTTTATTTTATAATAAAATCTCAACACGCGCAAACAAACATATATTTCATTTAACCACCGTCCTAACCCCCAAAATACGATAACACACGTGTTAATAATTTAAACAAAAAACCCGTGGGATAGATTTTAGGAAAACAAAGACGTCTCAGTAAAACATCACAAGCGCCGGCCTGTCGCCGTGTAGGTACTTGCAAATGTGACTACAGATAACCCCCGTCGATCGCGGGGGATACGTTTTGGACATGGACGCGATAAGCGAAATTTTGCGATCAACGGGAGATTAAAAAAAACATTTTAAAATACGAAAAAACACTTAATTAATAAAATGAACATTATTAATAACAAAAAAAAAATCATACATAACATAATTCATTCATTTTGTTCCGCGTTGCAAAAAAGAATCTAGATTCCCTACCATTATTATGCAAAATTTGCCGATAACTGTCAAATAATCCGTTACAACCAAGCTCTATAGCATTCACTCGCTCATAATCTTCGTCGTTTTCTTCTAATAACTCCAACCATTGATTGTGAAGAGAAAGGGCATTTTGACACTTCACTTTCGCGCGGGAACAAGATCCGGGACGTCACTTTCTCGGGACTTGATATGGCAGTTCATTTCCAGCAGCCGATCGATTTTTCACATTTTAAAAATTACGAAGGGATAAAAAATATGTAAGTTGTCAATTTAATTAGTGTGAGTTGGACACTTCAGCTAAGATTATACCGAAGGATTGACTCAAATAATGCACAGGTTCAACCGTACCAGACACCGGCGTACTTCTGTCTTACTCACGCTCGTCATTTTACGTATATGCACATGTGTATGATGTGAGTAAGCGAGAAAGAAATATAGCACGGACGTGCAACCATTCATTATGACGATTCCGTGCGACGAAGTGCCGAGACAAAAAAAAGTTACAAAAAGATCGTTATGAATTTGAATAAAAACATAGTATTCTGCTGGCGGAAGACATTCTCGATTTTGCCAAAACATATTTTTGTGTTTCATTTCTTTCGACCTCATAGTCATAATCATTATCGCCGATTGAGAGAAGCTGAGATCGGCGAACCACCCCTATCTACATTCTTGTTTCCTATACGGAACATAAAGCTTTAGTAATTATTAAGTTAAATTAATGTTTTTTCCTGTATATCTTTTAGTTGATTCATTTAATTAGTATTACAATAGCGCAGTACTATGCACAACACAAATGTGTTACTTACTTACTTACCATCTCGCCGTTTCTCCGTGGGGGTAGGCAGAGAGTATAGAGCGCCACACTCTTCTGTCCTGACACACAATTCTCGCCTCATCCACATTCATATATCTTCTCATACAAGCTCGTCGATTGTTGAGACTTCTAACAGAACCATCCTCCATTATCTGGTTTACCTGGTCGTGCCAAGTCTTCCGCGGACATCCTCTATTTCTGGTGCCATCAACACTTGCATCATATATCTTTCTTACCATTCTCTCCTCATTCATCTGTTCCATATGACCGAACCACCTAAGTGATCCTTTTTTAATCTTACTCACTATACTAACATCGGCTTTACATTCTTTCCTTATTTCTTCATTCTTTACTCTCTCATAAATAGATTTGCCACAAATACGTCTAAGTGATCTCATTTCCACTGCATTCAGTCTACTTTCGTTCCTTTTCTGCCGGCTCCAGGCCTCACTTCCATACATCAGTGTCGGTACCAGGATTCCATTGTGCACCGCTAGTCTTGCCTCGGTTGACAAATTCCCGTTCATCTTAATTATTAAGGTATCTTTGATGCGGGTCTTTATCGCTTAAATCCGCCAAGGCAGTTTTGTGGAAGTCAAGTTAAATTCAACTTTTTATATACACTCTGTATCGTCAATATGGCACGTTTTTGACAACTGTGATGATTAGTAAAACATTAAAAAAGTTGAGATTAAATTATAATTACGCAATGTTGAAGTGAAACTAAAGGAATACCAGCATTTTTCTATATTATTTCGTAGTGACATTTAATTATAAATATTTAAAACGATTTAAAAATGTGACATATTTAAAATACTGACAGAGATTATTTTAAAATTCTCACCGGCAATGATCCCTGTAAGTTTGGATCGAAAATATTTTGGACTTTTTGAAAATTGCAAGGAGCAATGTTATTATTTGTGCGCTGCGGGAGAAAATAAGAAAAACATCACCACGCCAGCATAATAAGGCTGCCGTTAGGGTCCAGGTTCACCACACAACGAACTGCGAACTGCAAACCAGTTTTCAGGGTTTTACCGCTGACGTCCAGCTAAATGCACGATAACATGATTTTTTTTTTTTTGCATTTTTAATATCGAACGAATAACATAATGTTGTCATAGGGTTGTCAGATTTCTTGTAAGTCAAATCGGAACACCACCTTTGGAATTAATTTGTTAAGACAGTCCATAGAAGCAAAAGAAAGATTGGTGATTTTTAATTACACAGTATGCGAAACACAATTCCGTTGCGCTTGTCCGTTCTTCTTCTGGGCTATTTTGTTTTACAAAATGTTCTGTAACAGTTTTAGATGTGCTCGATGATGCTGTGTTGGAAATATGTTTCTATTTTTTAATGTGGCCCTTTACATCGTCAATTCCTCCACATTACAATGTTTCCAAAAGGATTCGTATTCAGTTCGGCCTTTTTTAATGAACAGATACGTCACTCTATAGTTTTCAGTAAATTTCCACTTTCTTTTTGGCATTTTCACGACAAAACTAAAAAAATAATAAATATTTTAAACATTAATTGAAGTATTAAAAATGCCAAATATTAGTAAAACTCACTAAAGTATCGATAATAAAACTGTTTACATTTTCACGGGCAGTAAATTGTAGCTGTCAGTCGTATCCGTCACGTCGATTACTCTTGCAGTTTTCTTCCGAATCAAAAGATACAATTGCACAAAAAACACATACAACCACCACGACAACGGTGTGAAGACTGAAAACTAGCGATGGATTTACACTATACGAAGTACTTCAATGAACTAGTTCTTTATACTCACGCTTCAACGCATACAATTACTACGAACTATGCTGCCGACTTCATGTAGTTCACTGAAGTATACTTCGTGAAGTATTACAGTACACGCTTCGCACTTCAGACACTTCATTCAATAACGGTTTAAATAACGACTTAACGACACTTCATTGTAATAGATGAAGTGCGAAGCGATTGCGACCTGCATGGGGGAGACCGACCAGTAGTACCAACATACTTCGAATGAAGCGTTCATTTTGAACGCATCAAGTTGGTGAATGTACATTTCGTGAAGCGTTCATTACGAAATGAAGTTTTGTCCTTCGCTACTGAAAACTAAAGGCGGAGGCCAGAACCAGTGTCATCAGTGCTGCGCCAGCACTTACAGTCGGAATTGTCGGTCTCACGCGTAGACTCGAGGCTATTAGTATTCGTGCACATTCACACCGTGCAGAAACTAAATAAAAGAGTTAATACGTATTAATTATTTGTTTACGACTTTTATAGTCCGGTTTCGCTCTCGGATTCGATGGTACTACGCAAGGCAGCAGCGAGCCGTTTCTGAACTGCGCGTATTCATCCAAGAATTTTGAAAATCGGGACTTTTGGACGTCTCGAAAGTTTCGTTCGGGACACTGGGACACGAAGCTTGAAACCGGTGGCAACCCTAATAATGTATCGTATGTAAAAATACAGGTTATCGTTTAACATGAAAAGTATTGACGCCTGCAGATACCCTGGAGATTGGATATACAAGTATAAGTACAGTGAAACGCGTTTTAGATGAAAAATCAGTTGACCTTTCCTCTCCGATGATGTAAACTAAGTTGACATTGCCTCTAAATATATGTCTGTAAATATACTAAATATAGAGTTCATATTTTAGGTATTCCTCCGTAATATATTTACATATTGGATAAAATATTTACAATATATAAGTATTTACCATACGCAACAATAAAAAATGTTTTCACAAAGAGCCTGACGTGAATTTGTCAATACGTGTATGTGTGCGTGTGGTGCGGTGCGCGGGGTGCGGGGTGCCGGACGCCGATCATCATTTTATTTAGTAGCACAGCGTGCGCTGGCGAGTTAGACGTGTCTTATGCGTTTTTATGGTGTCGTTCGTGATGACCAACGTTTTTTTTTCAAATTTCTAGCACATTTACAATATTTATAATTTATTAGTAATAAATGTAAAAATGGCAAAAGTCTCCATGTACACTGAGTTTACAGCATCGGAACGCGCGTTTTTATTTTAGCACCATAAAGGTTAACGTGATAAAATATTCTGCCCCCTACAAATGCTATGTGATTTCATACACTTATTTTCTTTTAACATGAAACAAAAACAATTAACACGAAACAAAAACAATTAACATGATAAAATTCTACATCTCAGATATACTGATTTCATGTCAGAGAGTTTTAAACACAAAACAGATGCACCATTTTCTTTAAAAAATAAGCTACTTTCAATGCAGCCGGTCATGTAAATTTCAGAGTAACGAAAACTGCTATTGGTCAAATCTACAAGAGCAATATTTGAATATGTTCAAGAACACACAATTACTGGATTTTTTAACTTTAAAAAATTTCATAAATATGGGATGAGAATTGGTGAACGTTATAAAGTGATCACTTAAGGCAGCCCTGTAATTACCACATATTTTCTATACATCTTCCATTAAATATAATAAAAATAGCTTCGTCTCATGTTTGGATCACGGCATTTTTTTTAAACTAGCCACGCTAATCAAAACCGTGCTCCAAGTCTGATTCCGATTTGGGGCGCGGTTCCTGGACCTCCCCCTATCCGGGGAAGCGCATTTACCATTTTCGCTACAGCAATCGAATACATTTTCGTCAAATTATTGAACTTATATTATGTAATCTTTTCAACTGATACTTCTATTATTCCATTTTTACAAGCAATCAACTTTATATTGCTGTAAATCTAAATACCTTTGAGTAATACACGCTAGGAGATATTTTTCCCAGGAAGAGGTCCAGGTTCGAATTTTGATAGCAACTAAATATTTTTTCGAAAAATAGAATTTTTCTCCTTAAAATAATTTGTTATTCTCAATAATTCTTTCATTAAAATACTAATGTACCTGTTTTATATCTGCTATTGTTTGCAGACGATCAAAATACAATACCAAATACTAAATTGTTACGATACTGTCATTTCTATTGAAGTGACATTATTAAGATATTCAGACCAGGTAAAGATTCTGATAACAGGGAACCCTCAAAAAGTTCAGCATCTGAGAAACGTACGTCAATGTACAGTCGGACTTCTATATTCGTCATTAATCCGTTCCCGAACGCCTGACGAATACAGTAACAGTTTTTGTCATAACAAATGACTGAAATTAATGAGACATCTAATATTTATTTTAATCTATATTAATTATAATGGCGCTGACGTATGCATACATCGTACATGGTATCCATTATTAACACATACTCTGCGGTGGTGGGTCAGATTTGACCCAGGTATTTGTAAAAATATGAATTACGCTATAAATATTCATTTAATGCTGTTTTCCGTCTAGCTAATCTTTTATTTAATATTTTCAAATAATTTGAGATACAAATAAATGTTATCGGACGAGATTCAAATGAGTTATTGATAAAAATGTGAAAAAACGCTCAAAAACTGACCTAAGATAGTCGGATTGAATCTCAACGCTTACGCCGAAACATATATTGTCAACATTTTGAGCGGGTAGACAAAGGATACCAGATATGCGTCCATGTATTTGTTTTGACTTATTTTCGTCTGGCGGCCCCTAGACAATGCCAGTAATATAATTATTTGAGGGACGTTGCGCCTACCTGTAAGTTTTATGACACTGCCATGCTGTAAGACAGATCTACTGCTCCAATTAAACCTATATATTTCTGTAAATACACGCAGCACAAAATTAATATTTTAACTAACCTTAACACTTACAGCCCGGTGGGTCAAAACAAAACTTAGAGATGACTAATAATGTGTAGGGTTCACTTTATAACCAATTGTGTAAAAGTAATTATTTTTCAATTCAAATCTAAGTAAAATTGCTAAGTTGGAAAAAACAGTATTTGCAGTAAGACAGAAAAATATCAAAACGTTAGTTTCACCGTGAAAAGAATAACAAACATTATTTATCTTTCTCAATAATTAAATGAAGAATAATAAGAAGAAATGTCGTTTTGTATAGAACTTGAATGAATGAATGCAACGAATAATATTTATTTTTTCACTTTTATTGCTCGACATTTGAAATAAATGTACTATTTTAAAGCCATTTAAGCTCGTAAAACCATTTTTCTCATCAAAAATGCAAAAAAAACCCTCTTAATATTTAACGGTAACACAAGTTGACAGCATGGTTACTTACGGATATCTATTATCACGGTATGATAAAGGTTAAGTTCACTATATCCTTCATTTTTATATCTTATAACATTCTGACGACAATCATTAGGTGTATATATATATAGCATCATTTTTCTAAAATGTTTCTAAATTGTTAAAGCAATATAATAAAGGTTTTCCGCATTGATAAACAGATTCTACGGAAACCGTAATATCAGGCCGCAGGGCTTTACAATATATAAATGGCGGCAGGCAAAAACAGTAAACTTTGCAGCTAACATCATGATTTTAATAATAATTTACCTCAAAAAGAGTCATGTTTGATTGTTAATACATTAACACAATATGTAAAGGATATGTGAGAACAAAACTGCATTAAATGTTATCAAATATGGAGGTAATGTGGAGGTTATCGACATTGTAACTGATACCCTCAAATAGTATAGCGATGGTCAACGACACCAGTGTAGCCATTGTTCAAGGTCAGTTTCTCGCTCACAAAAGCGCGATGGAATATTAAAATATTTTTCGATAAAACAGCAAACTGGTATGCAAAATGTACTCCATGTTTTCGCTGTCTAGAATCAGTCTTACAATATATTTTAACAAATGTTTGTCACGAAAACTGCGTTAGAAATAGCGCGTTACAGAATTTCATAACGTAAACAAAAAATCTTAGAGACTGAGTATTGATTCCGTTAGCTAATCTAGTGATCTACCATCTTAGCTACTCTCCTAGTAGACTGCGGTGTCAAATTGTCATATAAGTACTCGTATATATTATATACACTGATAAAAATGGAAACAATTCAAAAAAAGTTCACGCGAATTTTAAACTATATAGCTTAAAAAACAGGCGAATAGCGTTTGTTACTAAATATTAATCTTTAAATACGAAAAGAAGATGATATTAGATATTCAAAAAAAATTCCACTTCTCATGAAACATGAGCAGAATACGTTACAATTTCCAAAATCTGGTGGATACGAGTTCATAACCTACCTTGGGCACTAACTTTTAAAATATCAGACAAATATCAAAACGAAACAATTTAAAAAAAAGTAAATGTAGTAATAAATCAATTTTACATACAAATAAAATGTATTAATTAGAATGATACACAAATAAAATCAATTTTATCAAAAATATTGTTCTTGCGCTACCGGGATTCGAACCTGGATCTCTTCCTATCCGGGGAACGTGCATTATCAGAACGATAGATGTATTCATTTAAAAAGTGTAACAAATTTGTCGTCAATCTACTGTATTGGAATAGCATAATCGGATAATGCACGTTCTCCGTATTGGAAAGAGATCCAGGTTCGAATCGCGGTAGCAACAATAATATTTTTCGATAAAATTAATTAATACATTAATTAATACATTTAATTAGTATTTAAAACATCACAGACTGTCCGTTCTGAATAATTACAACTTTACAATAAATATTCTCCTTATTAATATAAATAAATTTAACCGAAAAAACCGTAAATAGCCGATAATGACAAGTAGAATGAAAAAGATAATATATATCTATTTTTTGCGATACATCCAATTAATCCGAGGAAGCGCAAACGAAGCAACTGTCACCCTCGGAATTATTATACAAAGATACTTTAAATATTGTTCATGGCTTCGTCCCGCGCCAAATGTTGACCAGCGGCGGAGTAGTCCATGTTTTTCTTTTGACCAGACGAGACGCTACTCTGGCTCGATCCTGTTCCTCAGTTTTGTCCTGGCGCTCGCCTGAGATAGCCACTTGCAGCAACATGATTTCGGGTAAGAATCCAACACCAATTATAGATATTTCTAAATAGTTTTTTGTTATAGAAAATAAAAATTATATATTTTTTTAATTGACATGTTACACCACGAAGTAGTGATGAGCTAAACCGTGATTTCAGAATCACGGTTTAGCTCATCACTACTTCGTGATCACAAATGATGAACACAAATCTCAGGATTTGTGTTCGATTGTAACGTTAATTAGTAAATGATTATTCATAATTTGGCGACCAATCACCGGTACACTAGAAAGTAAACCTCTAACAGTTAAATTTCAGTTACCATTTATTGTTACAATCGAATAGCATTTACACAATCACACTCACAATAACGGTTCGACTTGTCACTATCACGAAATAACTGCCAAATGATATCGTTTATTTATATTGTCTTTATTTCTTTTTTGTATTATTTAGGCACTATCTATCAGTGATGAGCTAAACGTTATTGTGACTGTGATTGTGTGTTTGGTACTTCTTTTATAACGATGATTGGTAACTGATATTTCACTGCTACAGGTTTAGTTTCCAGTATATCAGTGATTGCTCGCTGAATACGAATAATCAGTTACTAATCATCTTTACAATCAAACACAAATTTCAGAATCACAGTCACAATAACGCTTAAAACAACGGTTTAGTTTATCATTACTATCTATAAACAAATAGTATTGAAGCATATTATTAAATAAGTGAATAAACACATTTTAAATACAAATTAATTAATTCATTGTTGTTCCTACCGAGATTCGAACCTGGAGATCCATTCTGGAGAACGTGCATTAACCGATTATGCCACGACAAATTTTCGAACCTATATGTTATATTTACTTTATTTTTACTGAATATCAAATACCTTTGATAAATAAATAATAAAGTTGGAAGAGATCCAAGTTCGAATCCCGCTAGCAACAACAATATCTTTCGTTAAAATTGATTTTATATGTATATCTTTCTAATTAATATATTTAATTAGTATTTAAGATATCACAGAGCAATGATCTGAATAATTACAATTTCACAATAAGAATGTATTCTCCTTAATAAACATATTTTCATTTTATTAACATAAAGTCGTAGATATTGGTTTGCCAAATGTCATTTGTTTAATAATCTTTTGTAAATCCATAATGTTATTAGTATTGCCATATTTCTGGGGGATATCTTTATTATATAACATTATTTTCAAACAGTATCCAACTATAAAGCAATTTGTGTCTTGACTGAATATACAGGATGTGTAGTACGTTTGGTGATTCTAGCATAATATAATGAAGGATATTCTTATTAGCAAATGAATGTAGTTATGCAGAAAAAAGTCAGCCACGGAAAAGTCAAAGTGAAAGCTTGTGAAAAGTGTAAATATTAAAATCTACACAATTTGAATAATCTTAACCTTTAAGAAGTTAAATAATACACCGCCATTACCTTTAAGAAGTTAAATAATACACCGCCATTACCGAATACATTACCTTTAAGAAGTTAAATAATACACCGGCATTACCGAATACATTACCTTTAAGAATGCATTGTAGAGATTTTAGTGTTTTTACGCGTTATCAGTGACGTTACTAGACTAGACGCATCAAAAGGTCTGCGCTTACTTTTGTTATCGATACTTTTCCCAGTGTGGACATTTTTTTCGCTGTTTGTGTTAGTATAGTGCATGTAAATACCTAAAAACATACTTTAGTTATTTATATGAGAGACTGGACATATTTTGCTATTGTTATTAAAAACCGCGTAATATTATTGTATGTTATTCTATTTCGATTTTATTGACATATGTACATGTTTTTGTTATAACAGAGGTGAATATATTATAATATAACATGATAAACATAATATACAATCATATTGCTATTAAGTATATACTCGTAGTTTACTCCATCCCACGTAGTATTACGTGGGATGGAGTAGACTCCACCTCTGATATATACAGCATTGTCCTGGCTACTTTGTTAGTCTGCAATCTGTGTTAAAGTAGCTTGTTTTTTCGTGCTGTTGTGATGTTATTTAATTCAAGAAAGATTCAACAGGAATTAAAATAAAGAGCGCTGTAGAACTAATGAATTAATAGTGTAGGCACTGTATAATGATTATGTTAGAATATTGGATGGCCATGCTTCTGATTGATCTCTACCCGATTGGGTCCATATTTGTGTAATCTTATCGGAGTTGAACAATTTCCAGTTAGTACTGAATGTGTTGTACAATTTCGAAACTAAGAACACGTAAAATCTTTGATAAAATGACGTTGTTGCTCTCGGAATTGGCGTGTAGATGTTCGTCGTTTGTCTTGTGTTGTGTCCATGATTTATAGCTTGGGGGGAATTGTGGTTAGCATGGAAATATTGGACGAGTCTCAAGTTATAGATTTGTCTTATGTCCAGGGCCGTTTTCCATTTTATATTGGGGCCCAAATATGTCAAAGTTATAATGTTATAAAGTATTTCCGAGTGTTTCCGAACAAAAACCAACGCATTCCACTAATAACTGATGCATACAGAACGGTATCAACGGTTACGCTACTCGTTATAGCTGGTGTTCTTCTTGCGGAACTTGAAATCTAAAATTTGTCGGTTGGTATACAAGGCGACGTATAACACGGCGCCACTGAATCTTCAAAAGCTTTGTATCCCAGAAACTCTCAGGTCAGCCTCTACTTCAGCCGCAGAAAGGGTTGTAGAATCGATCAACCGTTGCTAGATGATCCCTCAGAATGACAAGGTTCCATCTGACACTGACACTGTTTTGAAATAATGAGCTCATTGTATTTCAACATATATTGTTTCGAGTATGCGAATATGATCAGTTTTAAGGTCTTAACTTATTTTCAGTTTTACCAATGACCACTGTGAGATGAGAGAAATTAAAAAATAAAATAAAACATTGTAAATTAACAATAATAATCCATAAATTGAAATACGTAACGTTGGAACTTTCGGCTATTACTATTTCCTTTAATACCCGTTAAATAGAGTCGGTGTGTATGGAAGAAATAAAGAATGTGAATTTGGAACTCTTTTCACGTAATAACTATAACAATAGCCCAAAATGTTAGTTGGAACCTTGTTATTCTAAGGGGTCGGGAAGCGACAAACACGATCAAATAATCTTTTTTAGCCAAATTTGAGTAGAACTAATTGCATAAAAAATTGTTTTATTATCCACTCTACATCAAAATATAATGCTCTAAAATAAAATATAATTAATTTTTCTAATAACATTAACATTTTCAACGATAAATTGCACCCTTTTAAATTTAAACTACGCCAACTTTTCAATAACTATTAACATAAATTGTATATATTGCATCCCATTCCCCCCCCCCCCTCCTTACCCTTTCCTCTTTGTATGTTCAGTTTAAAATCACTCTTTTGTTTTTCTTGTTTCAGTTTATTAATATTATTATTTTTTTTAATATATACTAGTTTTTAGTTTATTATGTACTACATATTTAATTTCCGAAGAAACTTCACTGGTGTTATTTTTATATATTATGTAATTATCATTTATTATTGTTACACTGTTGTTTTCTCCAAAATATATATAAAAAAAAAGTCTAAATTAAATTAAATACAGGCACTTGCGGTGGCCGGCCTCTCTTTGCCCTCCGACATAAGGAACAATTAATGCATCAGGACTTTATTTAAGAAGAAACTAAAAACGCAACTGAACGCAACAAACGAAATGGCTTCCTTGTGCCATCGTGTAGTGTTACTTATTTGGGGTTAGGTCGGTAGTTAAATGAAAGAGTGAGTGATTGGCGTGTTGGTGTTTATTAAGTCGGATAGAACAATTAAGACAGAAGAATGAAAGAAATGACTGAAGATGTAGAAGGTGCGCGTGAATTCTGAAGGGAAGCGAGTCGGCAGTCTCGCTCGGCGCGCGCGGGCCGGCAAGACCGCCGCTGTGAAGCGATGAAACAGGAGAGGCTGCTATTGCGAAGCGATGACACAGGAAAGAGAGCTCGACGATAAGGAATCAGGTCATACCTGAAGCCGGCAGCGATATGTCACAAGCGTCGATGCCGGCTGAGATGGCGGTGAATTTGAAATCTGATCTCTACACTATTAATATTACGCACTTGCGTAAGAAGTACGTCTCGAGTTGTATACCTCGCAGTAGATGGTGGCCCAAGAGAAACTTTTATGTGACAATTATCATATTTATTACACGAATAATGCAGTTTAAGGTGCAAGGTTATATAACTAGTCTAACGCAAAAGAGACCGCGCCTCGCGCGCGTCACCCTTTTATCCCCGCTCACACACACACAGATATATTTGATCTCACTGACATCACAATTAATAAATGTACATATTATATTAACCACTATGCTTACGTGTTATAATTAATTAATAATTGTTACAAGGAAGACCGAGATTATCTTCAATAATCTTTGCCAGCCAGGTCAACCAGAACTAATCTTACATTTAATCTTCCACATTGCCACACCGACGCCAAACAAAACGCATTTTTCTACCGAGCACCCCTTTATTTCAATTCACACCTAAACGAAATAAATGTATTAATTATAAATATATACATATAAAATCAATTTTGTCGAAAAATATTGTTTTTGCGTCACCGGGATTCGAACCTGGATCTCTATTTCCAATCCGGGGAAGTACAATACCAATTGCATTATAACGCCAGTATTTTTTTGACAAATTTTCGAACCTATATGTTACATTTTTCAAATTAATACACCTGTCGTTCTATTATTTAAAAGCCATCTACATTATTTTTACAGAATCTCAAATACCTTTGAGTAAACCGACTGTAGACGCCAGAATTATCAATTCAGTTTTATTACATTTTGGACACATTAATACAACATATATTATTAAGGAAAACGCAAATTGATTTTATATGTATATATTTATAATGAATACATTTAATTAGTATTTAAAATATCACAGACCGTCTGTTCTGAATAATTACATCTCCACAATAACAAAGTGTTTTCCTTAATAATGAAATAAACGTTTTCAACACTTTAATTAAATCTAAATTCAACACATAAACTTTAAATGGTTTTATTATCATTCAGATTTTATTCCCTATCCCATTTTCCGTTTCCTTTCCCCTCGAATATTTTCTTACTTTCTTATTTATAACTTTATTGTCTATGTTAAAATCGTTATTCTCAAATTTTTCTGCTTTATAGTCCTTCTTAAATTTGAAATTGTACTCATTGTATAAAGTATTTTGTATCTTCTGAGAAAACATGTCACTGGCTTAATTATTGTTTAGTTTTTATTAATTTTCATATTTACTGATAAACTGCCTGTTTCCTGAATAAAATAAAATTAAAATAAACGAGATAACCAGATCTTCAGCAGAGGAGCGAGCTCCAAGTATACATTTAATTTGTATTAAAATACCACAGAACTATGTTCTGATGAACTGCAACATTACAACGATCATGTATTTATTTATTTATTTATATATATATATTGACATACATATTTTTGTTCTAACAGAGGTGGATACATAATAAACATACATAATACATAGTTTATTGTGTGGGATGGAGCAGACTTCACCTCTGATATATACAGCGTTGTCCTGGCTAGACTGAAGTCTGTGTTAAAGTAGCCAGTTTTTTTTTTCGTGCTGTTGTGGTGTTATTTAAGTCATCAACAGGAATAAAAAGAGAATTACAAATATGTTTAAAAAAGTAAAAATATATGTAGTGGGAATGTTGTAGGACTAGTGAATTATTAGTGTAGGTATTGTATAAATTATATTAGAATGTTGGATAGCCATGCTTCTGATTCATCTCTACCTGATTGAATCATATATTGGGTCCATAGTTGTGTAATCTTATTGGAATTGTACGATTTCCAGTTGGTACTGAGTGTGTTGTGTAGTGTACTCTCTTTAATAATTAGTAATGACTAATTATAATCACTGATAATTTAATTGTACGTGTCTCGCGGCATGTACGTGTCGCTCTATTTAAACAATAAATAAAAATAGCAGTTGAAGGGCTCGGGAAGTTTAGATATTCATTTTTGACTTGAGGGCTGTTTGCTTCACACTATAACTCGCGATAAATAATTGTGTGAAGACGATTATTATCAATTTTTATATGAAAGGAAACTGGCTAAATATAGAATTGCCTTCATCTACTGCGTCCGATAAAAATAATGTCTTATTTTTTCCATAATTGTGGACTGACTGCATTCTGCGTTACGTTCAATTGTGTGTCAAAGATTGTCAATGACCAGTGCCGGCCCTAGCTTTCGTGGCGCCCCCATCCTTGATTTAAAAAAAAATGGTGTATGTGTTGAACCATTCAGACTCTCAGATCCGCAGTTACAAGGTCCTCCAGCGGCCAGAGCCTCTTTTTCATGATTCAGTCTTGCACTGATGATAATGTGGAGAGTATTGTTTCACATATACTATCTGAAAAGTTTTCGACCTCACGAAGAAACGAGACATTTTTTCTTCAAATTCATTTTTATTTTTCTAAATGGTCTTCTTCAGTCTATACACTTCGCCCAGTGATGCTCCTGTCCCTTCAACCCGTCCAAATAGTATACAGCGTCCAACTCATCTTTAATTTGTGCAGGCGTATTGCCTGTCAAAAACAAATACTTAATGACAGCTCGATACTCGATTTATTCAATTTTCAAAAAAACACTCACATCGACTCACTCAAACAACAACTGCGCGTCCAAAATGGCTGAAATTTTGGTGAGTACTTATCAAAGTATGCGCAAACATGTTGCCCAACTTTTGTTGACGAGAGTTGCCGTCTTCATGTTGAGGTCGGAAATTTTTCAGACAGCCTTCATATCTCCCAAGTTTCGCTTCACATGGGCAAAATATTCAAATTTCCGAATCTTCATTGATTTCTTAGCTCATTTCCTAGTTCCAAGATTACAGACTAGGTGAGTTTTTCGGTCAGTCTTTTTAAACGGCACCACATAAGCTATAATTATTGTGATACTGGAGAATTAGCCGCCATTCTCTAGGGCAACACTTCAGCGGAAACATTTGAAGAAGCAGAATATGGCTGTTCTGGATTTCTTGTATTATGTATTTTGTAATTCTCATAAAGTTTTTATTTCGGCTTATACGGTGCCCGGCTTGCTCGGCGCCCTCGGGCCGGCCCTGCCAATGACATCATCCTCGATTTCTTCTTCCACACCCATGCCCCCCGTGTGGTCGATTGTCTTTTGTCCAAAGGTTATAGAGATACAACAATCTAAAAGAGAGTATTTACAACGGAAACGGAATTAACTAGCGGTCACAGCGTATCAGCCCGCAATCTAACCTGACCCCGTATTTTAAATAATAAATAATTTTGAATCCTGAATAACACTGGACACGGACCAGTAGCATGTAAATAAATATAATTAGTATTATTTCAGTATTGTTCCTCGTGTTGTTTGCGACACTTGCGCAATCCACCCCCACCCCCGCACCTGCCCGCGCGATGGCCGAGCAGCAGCACCAGGTCAGCGACGGCATCGGGCACTTTTCGCGGAACTTCTACAAGGTAAATGTTTGTGGATTAGGTCGGTGGTTAAATGAAAAAGATGTAGATTGGCGTGTTGATGTTTATTATTGACAGTATGATAAAACAAGGAAGACAGATTAGAATGAATACAAATAGATGGAGACGCAAAAAATACGCGCGTATTATGAATGAAACGAGACGGCCGTTGCGAAGCGATGAAACAGGAGAGACAGATCGTTGCTGAAGGATCGGGCCAGACCTGTAGCGGCAGGCGGCAGCGTTGTCGCTAGCATCGATGCCGCCTGAGATGGCGGTGAATTTGAAATCTGATCCCTACAAATGTATATTAAATATATATTTCAGTCCTTTGATTAAGTTGTATTGACATTTTTATTTTATTAATAATGAAGCTGTATTTATTGCAAACAGGTTAACACGCCTTATTTGCAAATACATAAGACATTATGTTACATATACCTAGAGCTATCTTAAATCCATAGATATAGTGAACATAAAGAAATGAAATAATATACGGACACTTCCAAAAATTCTACTATATTTTATGTTAAACCGTTTAGAACTGCAATGTTAAAATGATATTAGACTGCGGACAAATATTTTCGTAACAACCCCTCTACGGCCCAGCGCCGAATGTATGCGTCACAAAAAAACTTTCCATTGACATCTATTGCACAATGCGGAAAGATTTTAATTTAATATATTGTCATTTAATGATGGTAAAACTTTACGTGACCGTGATTGTGTCGATGATTGGTAACTGAGATTTAACGATGATTGGTAACTAAGATTTAACTGTCGGAGGCTTACTTTCTAGTGTACCAGTCATTGCTCGATGAATTACGTTATATCAGTTATCAATCACCGTTACAATCGAACACTATCACAGTCACAATAACAGTTAAAATAACAGTTTAATTAACGATTTTATCATCACTATTATCATTCATTATTATTTTTTCTTAATCTATACTGCCATCTAGCGGATATCTTAAGAAAATACGCTGACGTAGATGCAACAATGAATACGAAAATATATATATACAGAGTGGTCCAAAAAAGTGAGAACATTTTGTAAAATGCTATATAAATTACATCAAAATTAGTTTAACTATATCAAAAATAGCTTAAATAGTTTACTAATTTACTTACTTACCTATTTACCTATATTACGTTTTATTTCAACAATTTCCAGTCGCCATCTTTGATTATTAATCCATTGTTTATATATTTTTTCTCGAATTTTTACCCATAATAACAAAAATCACTGCTGACCATATTCTGATTAAAAATTTGCAAATTGAAAAACGTAGGGATGCTAGGAAAATGATCAGAGTTTCAAAACAAAGCCTGGAGTATAGCTAGACATTACAGCAGGACGGAGCTCCATCTCACACAGCCTGAAATACAATCAACTTTCTTCGTCGTGAGAATGTTAATTTCATTGAGCCAGGTATGTGGCCACCAAACTGACCAGATTTAAACCCAGTAGATGATGCAATATGAGGTGTTTTGATAATTTCTGATTAGCTAAATATTGTGCAAAAAAATTACATTAAGAATTATAATTAATTATATTATGTTTTGAAATAACTCGTGTAATACGAGACATTCTCACTTTTTTGGGCCACCTTGTATATAAAAACTTTTATCCCTTTCTATCAAAACCGATTTCGTGAAAATAACGTGATATTAGAAGTAAATGAACTATTAACAGTATGAAATATGCATAGAATACCAATAAATTCAAACTAAAAAAAATACCTTCTTACATAAAATATGTCACGATAGTAAAAATGAAGTAATTCTGAGTTTACATTTAAATGTTTTAGGTAACCGCGGACCTCAATCCTGGCAAGAACCTGATCATGTCTCCCTTGTCAGCCCAGATAGCGTTGGCCCTGCTATCTCTGGGCGCCGAGGGAGACACTCTCGCGGAGCTCAACAGGGTTCTCCACCTTCCCAGCAAAAACATTGTAAGTTCACTTTCTTGACAAATGAAAACGTATACTTCTTCTTCTTCCACAGCACTACATCCCGGGGTGAGATAAGTGCTCACAGTTACCGCATTTTTAGTGTCACTTTCAAAGAAGTGAGTTTTTCGACCAAACTGAGAGTATACTTCGTGATTCTCTACAAACCAACTGGCAAACTGCCGATGGTGGAAATGATCAGCAAGCTAATCTTGTTTTCTAATCTGATGAATTATCGATTATAACTGTTGAAAGGTTCAGAGTTAACAACCGCAAAAAAATATGAAGCAATATTTAAAACCGGCGTTCAACCTTCACTTATAAATGTAATTTATTTGAACTGATTCTTATTCCTGCTGCAGACTAGGACCGCCTTCAAGCCCGCTATCGAGCAATTGAATGCCGTAAAGGGCGTGACGCTGAATGTCGCCAACAAGGTGTTTGTGAAGGAGGGTGAGAAGTTTGCGCTGTCTGCCCAATTCAAGAAGGATGCCGTCGATGTGTTCCAGTCTGAGGCGGAGAATGTCGATTTTACTAAGTCTGCAGACACCGCGGATATCATCAACCTATGGGTGAGCTACATACCCATATCTTGACAATATACCTACGTACAAGCGTGGCTTGAATAAGGACAACTCGGTTAATGGCAGTAGATGGTGACACACCAGGACCATTAAATGAGCGAAAGTAAAATTTTCATCTGACTGTAATCCACGTGAAACTGAATCCTTTGTATTTAGGAATTAGCCCGTCCTATCAGTCGTCATGTTGTTTCAGTTTAATTTTCCATGTTTTGAAAATCCGCGATTGATTGCAGTTGTAAACTATAACTGCAATCGATTGACAACGGTACCTACAGCCAGATGCATAGGTATGGAGAAAAGTTCTATGTCCAGACTTGACAAAATTCAGATAAACCATGGTATTTGCGAGTAGTGATGAGAAAAAATGCTACTCTTGACTCACTGGTGTGATTGATATTCAACAATATCAGTGACTGTAAACTGTGACTGCGATCACAGTTTCATTACTAATACGCATACCCCGCATGATATTGCAATACACGAAATAAATTTTAAAAACACATTTTTGGCAGAATCTACTAGATGGCGCTTATCACGAATTATAACCATTCCTTCATTCATTCCTCATAAATATTTTTATTTCATTTGTACATGCGCCAAATCATAAATCAATAAATGAAATAAAAATATTAATCACAGTATTCCCAGACATTCAATCACTGATAATGAGTGTGACTCAAAGAAATCAGTGATTAACTCACGGTTCATGGTTTTGTGTTTTTCCAGGTCGAGAATAAAACCAATAACAAAATTAAGGACCTCATGACCCCAGATAGCCTGAATGGAGACACACAACTGGTTCTCGTCAACGCCATTTACTTTAAGGTTAGTTCATGTTACTTGCAGCCTGAGTTTTGATATGTGCACATCTTAGCTGCTCTCCTCCGACCAAATCATACATGCAAGGGTACAGTCAAGAATCAAAATTAAACCAAATCATGTGACAAAAATCGTCATCCATCATTCAAAGAGGCATATCTCGAATTTGTTGATTTTACAGCAGATGATGTATTAAAAAATTGTGTGAGTTTTTCACTGTGGAAAAATGATATTACATAAATATTACTTTGGGGGTTAAATGAAAGAAATGTTGTTTGCGTGTTGAGGTTTATTATGACAGTATGATAAAAACAAGGAAGACATAGAATGAAAGTAATGAATGAAGATATAGAAGGTGCGTGTGTATTATGAAATGAAATGAAGCGAGTTGGCGGTCTCGCTCGGCGCTCGCGGGCCAGCAAGACTGCTGTTGTGAAACGATGAAACTGGAGAGACTGCCTGGCAGTGAATTTCGAGCCAGGCTTGTAGCAGCAGCCGGCAGCGCTGTCGCTAGCGTTGATACCGACTGAGATGGCGGTGGATTTGAATTCTGGTCGCTAGATTACTGTTATTTCTAAGAATGACGTCAAAAAGTTTTTTTGTAATATTACTTCATTGAAATAAAATTCAGATTTGCCTGTTTGAATGTATTATGGGCATGTGTTTGGGCAATTTAACCCTAATTGTAATTCAATTTTAACAATAAACGAAATACTTACACCTATTTGAAATATGAACGACCCATAATCCACAAATACATAACTATTTGGATTTTTTTCTTTTTGAAGGTTATAAAACATTTTTTGGAGATGTATGATAACTACTTATGTTGTGCAGTAACATGTCAAAATTATTGAATTTTATATTCTTATGGACTGTGTATTATCTCAAATCAATGAAAAAACTTGGTCTTCCGTTTTGAGGAACAGGACTCAGGAGCAGATCTTCCAGGAAGAGGTACTCTTCACTGCGCACTGAAACAGTTGTGAAGGTTGTACTGTGGAGTGCAAATGACGAATTATCTGTTTCTATTTGTCATCGTTCTGCTCAATTACGCAACTTCAGAATATCCCCACAACGAATTTTGAAACTGAATCTTAAAATGTTTTCGTATAAAATTCAACTGATGCAAGAACTGTTTCTTCAAGATCCTTAGGCAGCCTGCAATATGCCATTAATCTTAACCCTTCAGTTTCATTTAGGCCATCCTTTATTTGTATTCAAATCAACACGTGTTCTAAGAAAATAAAAAAATAATAAATTTACAGGATGGCCCAAAAAAGGTGAGAACATCTTGTAACACATGAGTTATTTCAAAACATAATATAATTATAATTCTTAATGTATTGCACAATATTTAGCTAATCAAAAATCATCAAAACACCCCATATTGCATAATCTAATGGGTTTAAATCTGGCCTGTTCGGTGGCCACATGCCAGGCTCGATGAAATTAACATTCTCACAACGAAGAAAGTTGATTGTATTTTTAGCTGTGTGAGATGGAGCTCCGTCCTGCTGTAATGTCTAGCTATACTCCCGGTTTTGTTTTGAAACTCTTTGATCTGAAAGCACCCTGACGTTTTTCAATCTGCAAATTTTTGATCAGAATACGGTCTTATGCAATGATTTTTGTCATTCTGGGCAAAAATTTGTAAAAACCAAATATAGACAATGGGAAAATTAATAATCAAAGATGGCGACCGGAAATTGTTGAAATAAAACGTAATATAGGTAAATAGGTAAGTAGGTATTTTGATATAGTAAAACTAATTTTGATGTAATTGTATTACATTTTACGAAATGTTCTCACTTTTTTGGGCCACCCTGTGCATACAAATTTGGAATTTGAAACCTATGCGACCTATAAACTAAGCGACTGTTTTATAACAAATAATATTTTAAAATGTCAAAAATAAATGTAATAGAATGTCTTTCCTTCCTTCCCAGTAAACTTTACACCCAAGTTACGTGTGAACATCGCTTGTACGTGTTATGTGACAATGTCTAATTCTCAGTCAAATTTTTGCAATTTCTAGAACATATTCTTATAATAATTACGTACATACTGATTATTTTATTTATTTTCAGGGCGAATGGGCGTCCAAGTTTCCAGAATCATCAACTTTGAAGCAGGACTTCTTCGTCACCGCCACCGAGAAGATGGAAGTCGACATGATGCACAATTCTAACAATTTTAGATGTGGAGCGTTTACTGATTGGGATGCTAAGGTGATTATCTATTTTCATAGATCCGAATGGTCCAGCCTTCACAATTTTATGAATTTTATGACTTCCAGCCCATCGTGCAGGATGTAAAGTGTTATAAGGCTTGAGCCATACTCCTTTTTGTTCATCTAAATCCACTGACTGCAGCACTTCATATCAATAAAAAATTATATAGGATGACACGGAAGTAATTCCCGCTTTTTTGTAAAACATAAAAGAAACAATGTTTATATAGTCATTTATATAATTTCCATTATTAGCTATAACTACAAGTTCTCTTGAGGTCAGTCGAGGGTGTGCATCCACTATGGCTTGTTGCTCATCAATTTCTTCCAGTGATAAATTCCCCGAACAAAACTTGCTAAACCACATATGTACTACTCTGATCTATTGGGACACTATCGCCATAAACTGAACCATACTTAGTTGAGGCAGTTGCGCTGTTTCCTTTATTCAATTCATACAATATATTCGGTAGACTAATATGTCCTAGCAGTTTAGTTCAATTATTTATTTATTATCAAAGTATTAAACAAAAATTACAACATTTCAATCAATGATGCATTCTCCATTATTGTTCAGAACTTCGTCCCATCTTTCAATCAATTTATTTGGAGAGGGACAGAGAGAAAGGTTATGACGTTGGGATTGCAGGGTGGATGCGGCAGAATTTCCCAGTTGAGCTCCTGGATTTCCATTTGAAATATAAAAATTAAAAAACGGTGCCGCTGAGCAAAAAATGCTATTTTTTAACAAAAAACAAGATAATGAAAAAAAAGCATTGAATATTTTTAAAAAAACCGCATGACTTATTAGACGATCCAATAAAATGACGCAAATTAATTTTCTTCTCAGTCACTAGTATTTTCTTTTTGGGCTGTTACACGATTGAAGTTGAAAGGTAACTGGCTAATTGTGTCCTTTTTAAAAGCGATGACAACAAAATATGTTTCAAGACAAAGGACAACAATTTACACCATCTTTAGGGATGGTTGATTTATTTAGATAAATACCGTTAAAACGGCAGCAGCTTTCGCATCAACCCAATTTTTTTTTCATGTATAAATTATCAACAGGTTGTTGATAACTCTGATAGGTGTGACAAGGTACAATCTAGAAGAATTTATAATTTGAATAATATACTTTGTTAAATGATTTGAATTTTGTGTATTTGTTTTCCAGATAAAAATAGGAATTTCATTCAAAACTTGGCTAGGTACATTTGCAGCGAAAAAAACAAAATTACGCTTTTTATATTTACGCATCACTCTCCCATTCGGAACAGATTTAACAGAACTTCCTTTGTTGCTTCGGTACCAGGTGCTGGAGCTGCCATATGAAAATGACGACATATCCATGCTGATCATCTTGCCCAACAAGGTGGACGGGCTGGCCGCCCTCGAGGAGAAACTGGCCGCGGAGGATGCAGACATCCAGGGTCACGTGAAGAAATTGTTAATGGATGATGTGATAGTGGCCCTACCTAAATTCAAGATCGAGACCACCATTGATCTCACACAAGTGCTTCCCGAGGTAACTTTTAAAAGTTAACTCTCATCAAGATGCATGATTGTATAAAAGAAGCCAGTTTATAATCTTGACTATAAATAAATTGAATAATTGAATACAGACTAATTTCATAAACAAAACAAAAACTATTAAAAAAAAAAAAAAAACAATTACGTGTAGTGATGGTAAAATCGTTATTTAAACCGTCATTTTAACTGTGATTGCGTTCGATTGTAACGATGATTGATAATTAATTAACCTAATTCTTCAAGCAATGACTAGTATACTAAAAAGTAAACCTCCAACAGCCAAATCTTAGTTACCAATCATCGTTAAATCTCAGTTACCAATCAATGGCGAAATCACAATCACGTAACGGTTTACCATCACTAATTACATGTGCTTATACATGACACATACCATACCGCTATATAGAATTTGTTTTTCTGGCTTAAATAAAAGCATAAATTCAGTTAAATAAATAAATTTAATTAAAATAAAAACCTTCCTAGGGGAGAACCGAACTCCGTACCAATCACTGGATCTAGGTTTTCACGGCCCTTCAGATTCTTCTGTGTATAGTTTTCAGGGATAATCTGACATGTATATCTGACCTTTCTCCAAACCAGACAGAAGATTCTTGAGCTGTTTATTAATATCAAAAATTATTAGGTGTAACCACATTTCAAATAAAATTAAAAATATTAGATAGTATTAAAATTTGATGTTTAGAACATAACCTAATACATAAAAGAGTTTATCAAAATATCCATAAATCAAAAAATCATTATTAGGAGAACACATTCTTATTGTGAAGTTGTAATTATTCAGAACAGACGGTCTGTGATATTTTAAATATATATATCCAAAATATAATAAAAATTAATTGATAATTCTGGCGTCTCCTATAAGATTACTCAAAGGTATTTGAGATTCTGTAAAAATAATGTAGATGGCTCTTTCAAATAATGGAACGAATAATTATTAAATGTATTAATATCAAAAAGGTAACATATATGTTTGAAAATTTGTCACTAAAAATATTGCCGCTGTAGCATAATTAGATAATGCACCTTCCCTGGTTAGGAAAGAGATCTAGGTTCGAATCCCGGTGGCGCAACAACAATATTTTTCGATAAAATTGATTTTATATGTATATCTTTCTAATTAATATATTTAATTCATATTCAAAAAATCATTGTATATTTTTATGACAATTTAACACCACAGTCTATTGGGGAATGACAGGATTAGCAGCGCTTTGCTTAATTTGTGACGGGTATCGGGATCAATACTTGGCGCATCCAGAATCTTTTTGACTTTGCAGTTTCCATGACAAATTTTACTTGGGAATATGCTAAATAAACACCACATATGTGAAAATAAAACACTCGTTTTTTGATTCTACTCGTTTAATTTACTTGAGACGCGCTTCGCCTTGCAAGGGATTGATAATACCCTTACGCATCTTAAATGAAGATTTATTTTAGTTGCATATTGTTTATCTATTTATAATACAAAATGTAATGTCTGTCCGTCTGTCTCTATCCTAAATCCTTCGCCCAAAACCTTTTATTAATCTAAACCAAATTTCGCGACCCTGGACCCAATAACCAATGCACAATACATAGGCATATTACTCCCTCTCCCTGGTTACCCTACCCCTTCCATTTGTTATAAATATGTACTACATCGAATGCCGTTCATTCCAAATTTTGCAAACATCGTAATAACGATAATATAGAGCCTGATGAATTTAACGCCTGGGCAACGCCGCAGACAGATCGTTAGTATTATCTTTAAAAAAAAAATTTGTTAATACATTCAGATAATTTATTGTATTTCAAAGGAATATCTTCGTGCTTGATCATTCAAAATGTTACTTTGTTTTCAGATTGGCGTCACAAAGATTTTCAGCGATAGCGCCCAGCTCGGAGGGCTGCTAAATAATGATGAAGACTTGGCGGTGTCGAAGGCTGTGCAGAAGGCATTCATCGAAGTCAACGAGCAGGGATCGGAGGCCGCTGCAGCCACTGGTAAGTTTGTGTGATGCTCAGTAACCTGTTGAATTTTTAAGTCTTCCCTTTCCTCTCCGATGATGTAAACTGAGTTAACATTGCCTTTAGTAATGTGAATATCTCTGTAAATATACTAAATACAGAGTTCACATTGTAGGTATTCTTCAGTAATATATTTATGTATTGGATAAAATAATTACAATGTATGAGTATTTACTATACGCAACAATAACTCGAAGAACCTGATGGGAATTTGTTAATACGTGTGTGTGTACATGCAGAGTGGTGCGGACGGCGCAATGCGCAGGGCACCGGGAGCCGATCATCACTTTAGTGGCAGAGCGTGCGTTGGCCGAGTTAGACGTGTCATATGCGTCTTTATGCTGTCGTTCGTGATGATCAATGTTTTTTTCTCATTTTTAGCACTTTTACACAATAATAATATATATATGTTTATTTTTTTAACTATTATTTGAATGATTAATATAAGTGATAAATGTAAAATATTCATCAGACTTAAAAATCGCAAAAGTCTACATGTACACTGAGTTTACGGCACCGGTATGCGCGTTTTTATTTTAGCACCGAAAGTTTAACAATAATCTGTACACGAAAAATAAAAATAAATGGTGTTACGTAAACACCTAAACGTCAGGCATTCAAGGTACATAGTGTTGATCAAATTGCCTCCATGACCACATTTTCATCAGTGACGAGGTCAAAATCGCAAACCGCGAGTCAATCACTGATATCTTTGAGTCACACTCACTACCAGTGTTTGAATAGTCTTCATGTACGCTGAGTTTATAGTACCGGAACACACGTTTTTATTTTAGCACCGTAAGGGAAAGTTCAAAAATGTTTCCACCCTTTACACACCATTTATTTTGCTTTTTCACTAGAAACTACTATGGATAAATTAACGTTTGACGTGCTTGTGGTCTAGTGGTTACGATACTTGCCTAGTGATCTAGGGGGTTCCAACCTCGTTCCAGGAGGCCATCAAGTTAGTCCTATTTTCATAGCACAACGATAGTTTAGTTTGAATATTGGTGTGACACGTATTCTGTGTACACATAATTTGATAACTTGATAATTTAGTTAATGCGTATTTTTATTTATTTATGTTAGATTATTATATGTATTAACAGTATAGTTACACAGATAAAAAATAGACGGAGAATAGTTGCAATATTTATGTCAACAAAATGACAACAAAATCAAATTATCTAATAAGTCCAGTCACGGAAATATATACTCTCTAA
This sequence comes from Eubasilissa regina, assembly GCA_022840565.1. Lineage (NCBI taxonomy): Eukaryota > Metazoa > Arthropoda > Insecta > Trichoptera > Phryganeidae > Eubasilissa > Eubasilissa regina. The sequence continues at coordinate 8,140,504 of JAINEB010000010.1, forward strand.
CCTTTATCCACTATAAATAAGGTATATTTATAACCAAATCATAACCCAAGATGTGAATGGACTAAAATTATACATTATAATTATTTGCTGTAATGGTAAATGCTTTATTATTTTGTATTAATATAGGTACCGTGTAGATACCGAATTATTAACTAATTAATCACCTACCGGGATGTGAAAGCACATTTTATAATTTTCCAACACATGTGTGGTGTGTGGCAATAACGGTCGGTGACTTTTTGTAGAAGGGATGCTGGATTATAAGTTTATATCCTTCGATTATATCAAATATAACATATAATCAAAGGATATTCAATCATTCAGCTTCAAGTATTATTCAAACCAAACTGTAAAAAATGCGTCATATAAACAAAATTCTCAAAACAACCGCTCACTTCGTAATATGTATGCTATTCTGTGCATTATACCCATAAGCATTAAAGTCATTTTTGTACGTTGGATACTGTTATTGAACGTGTATACAGTATTTAAAGACCTTGACAGGCGGAACTGAATGCGCATGCGCGAAAGTCAAATACTTTGAAACATTATAGACACGGAATGGTAAAATACATCGTTGCTGGTATCTGTGTGTTTACGCGATTCATAGATGTTCGAAAGTTGAGAATGTATATATATTTCGACTCGCTCCGTGCGCTCGCCATGTCATAGTGTGTGTCATGACTGTCCAAAGCTTTTTGACTCTAGAATGCAAGGGATGCGGAGCATCCAAAACATGTATGAAGCGACCGCGCCTGGTGTGTGGTGGGTTTTCAAACAAGTAACTGTAACTGAAGTGTGAAAATGTTAAATTTTTTTATGTATACAAGATGTAATAGACCTAGTTTACAATATTTTACGGGTGGATACCTGACTAAATCATGAGTCGAAAATGTTCAAAGAATATGTGCCTAATCTCAATCATGTCAGAGATATAAACATTTCAAAAAATTATAATTATGCGATTATTTCGATTAATTGAAATATTTTATTAATTCTAAATTATACATTGAATTCAAAAAATTAATGTTCATCGAACTTTGAGCGGCTAGACTATTTTTTGTTAAATGATTTACGACCTGAAGCAAAGATATAGATTTATTTTGAAATACGTAAACTTCAAGCTTACCACGATTTTGTAAAAATTTCAAATAATAATATTTTCCGTAACAGTTTAGAATTTGTACATATTCCTTGAACATTTTCGACTCGTAATATAATTAGGTATCCACCCATAAAATATTGTAAACTAGGTCTGCTACATCCTGTATGTACATTATAATTTTTAATATTTTCCAAACTGCATAACAGTTTTACGGCATTCCTTCACATAGTAATTAAAGAGTTTTTATTAAGAAAAATTTTTTAAATGAAATACAAGAAAGGAAACAAAAATGAAATGAAAATTTACTTTATATTTTAGGGTGGTCACCGGGGTTTCTTTTATTTTTCCTAATGTTGAACAAGTCTGCATTGATTTTATTAAATATTTGTGCCACAACACATTCTCAGTTGTGAGAATAAAATATATTGTCGAGTTTGACCAACTTCTCTAGTGCGAATCTGGGTGTCATTGTATTTTTGAATATTACCTTTCTCTTAATTTCTAAAAACATATTTTATATTACAAGTATGTTACAAATGCAGATATCGAATATTGAAAGTAAGTTTTAGATTTCTTCGTTATTTTTTGCACTCCATCAACATTGCTATGTCGAGAGTTCTCAATCTTTTAAAAAGTTGTGCGTGTAAAACATCCTTCGATAGCGCGAATTCCTAGATCCTGGGTTTTCTATTGATAGTATAAAAATGTGTCGCTCATAAAAAGGTATCGTCTAACCTGAATCATGGGCCGATCTCCCGAACGCAATCCGGACTGCTGGTTGCTATGCCGAAACCTTCTGATGTTTTATGTGACTGGCCTATCTCCGAAAATTCCTTGCGCGCCGCCGATGTTTCGAGAGCATGACGGCTGTAGTATTTCTGTGAAGTTAAGCGGCGTATCCGCTCATACCAAAAGTACACATTCTTACACCTTCATTAGAAAACCGATGGCTACCAATTTCAGATTTTTTTGTTTGTTTACCTTAATATTGCCACCCTTTGAAAACGCCGCCTTAAGACTTTGTCTTAATTGCCTATTAGTGGATTTTTGTAAAATACATGTGTTGATTTATGACTGTTTTTTTTTTCCAGGATTACAAATTGATATACGCTGGGGTGACCCATTTATGTTTGTAGCTGACCATCCATTTTATTACACGCTGCTACACAAGGGTGACGCTCTCTTCACGGGGAGATTTGTCAGGGGCGGCGGAAAATAGTCGACAGTGACGATCGAGTGAAATATTTAATGTAAAAATTCATTTGTAAACTGTATTTTTTTATTTACTTAAAATACATCATGAAATGAACCAAATATATAATTTGTAAGTGTCCTGACAAGATGACAGTAGAATATAAAAAAAAACAAGGATTATGTTAAAAAAAAAGTGGTTTTATTTAAAAAATACATAAAAATGTTATTATTAAAATTGTGTCAATAAGATAACATACATTACACGATGGTCCAATCAAACTTTAGTTATTTATTTAAAACCTGTATTCCCAAAATACTGTATGGACTACTACGAAATTATTTTAAAAAAATTCTTAATGCAAATTTTTCTTTCATCTGTACTCCTTTTTCTCTTTCATTCATACTCCTTTTGTACCAAAAATGGTTGGTCACTGTGAGAACTGTCACTTTGGACATGCGTGTATGTGGGTGTGTAGATGAGTGGTGGAAGACAAGGCTTATAAGAGGCCGTCCCTGGGGGAACGGGTTGGTCTCTTTTCCATTGCCATTTCGCAATAATTATCAGTTTATCTCTGAGTTATATAATTGTCAACTATTATAATAGTAATTATATATCAGATATCTCATAGAGACGAAACTATTTTTTTTATTATATTTTTAATGGAAAATGAATATGAGCTTACATGGCTTACGACCTGTAAGTTATCACTTTATATATATATATATAAAATGATTGATATATCGTTCACCAATTCTTACCCCTCAATCTCCATATTTATCAAATTTTTTGAAAGTTGTATATATCGTATTAAAAATGCCTCGCTTCGAGTACCAGTACACTGTAGACATCTGTGGACCAAATTTGATAATTCATTTTTCCTTTTTTGAAAATAGCAAATATTATATATGTACTGGTCGAATAAGCGAGGCATTGTTAATATGATATATACACTTTCAAAAAATTTGATAAATATGGAGATTGAGGGGTAAGAATTGGTGAACGTTATATATATATATATATAAAGTGATCATTTACAAGTCGTAAGCCCTGTAAATTACCCCCATATTCAATTTCCTTTAAAAATATAATTTAAAAAATAGCTTTGCCTCTATGAGATATCTGGTATTTAATTAATAACAGTGTCTTTATAGGTAAAAATCCAGTAATTGTGTGTTCTTTAATACATTAAAAATATTGCTATTATAATACTATTTATAATAAATATAATTGTTACCATGGGACACTGAGTTATTATTACAAGGACTCTACCCAATCAAACTCGAGAGCACAAAGAGAGAGAATAGAACTCCAAGGGAATCTGGTTTGTAATTCCAAAGATACCACAGTCACCTTACAATAAACCATTTAAAAAGTAGAGTTTGAAGCCCTTGCTGTTTACGGTTCAGAACATAATTTTCAAGAAGATATACATGAATCATTCTGATGTAATACGGGAGCAGAGGCTATTGTCGTACACTAAACTAGGTTGTAATTTTTAGACAAATAGCGAGGACATATTGAATTTAGGTAGCTTATATAATCAGCTTCAATCGTATATAATTATTTAAACATTAACTGTGTATAAAAAAAGTTTTGTACCATTTTTAACAGTTATTTATTTATTTGACATTTGATGTACACATTCAATAATATAACATTTATTAGTTTGATGTTTAGGATGCAGCATCTCACCTCTGATATAAAGCATTGTCCTGGCTACTTTGCTAAACTACTGTATCTGTTAAAGTAGCAAGTTTTTTCCCGTGCTATTGCAGTGTTATTTAATAAAAATTAAAAAGAAAGTCAGATTCGACAGACATTCTCATTCGATTAAATAGTACATGTCATATAAAGCTTGTTTTGTGATTGCAACAGTAATTGCACTGTGAAAAAGAACCAAATCTATCTCCATTATGGGTAAGGACATGCCTCATTAATTGTGATTTTAGATTGCACGAATAATTGCATTGTGAACATGAAAACGGTTTCTCCGCACTATGCTTAAGCACATGTCTCTTTAAGAGTGATTTTTTATTATACGAATAATTTCACTGTGAACATTAAAACAGTTTCTCACCAGCGTGAGTAAACAAATAAATTTTTAAAAGTGATTTTCGATTACACAAATAATTGCATCGAGTACAAGTAAAGAGTTTCTAACCAGTGTGTGAAAGCAAATGGATTTTCAATTATGATATTTGATTACACGAATAATTGCACTATGAACATGAATATAGTTTCTTATCAGAATGCGTAAGCACATGTCTATTTAAGTTTGACATTTGGTTGCACGAATAATGGCACTGTGAGCATGAAAACCGTTTCTCACTAGAGTGCGTGAACGCATGTCTATTTAATTTTGATCTTTGATTGCACGTATAATTACACAATGAACATAAAAACTGTTTCTCATCAGCGTGTGAAAGCAAACGAAGTTTCAATTGTGATTTTACATTACGCGAACATGAAAACAGTTTCTCGCCAGAATGCGTAAGCGAATGTCTTTTTAAGTTTGTTTTTTGATTGCACGAATAATTGCACTGACTACAAGAAAAGAGTTTCTCACCAGTGTGTGAAAGCAAATGGATTTTTAACTGTGATTTTTCATTGCACGAATAATTGCACTGCGAACATAAAAACAATTTCTCACTGGAATGCGTACGCGCATGTCTATTCAAGTTTGATTTTTGATTGCACGAATAATTGCACTGACTACAAGAAAAGAGTTTCTCACCAGTGTGTGAAAGCAAATGGATTTTTAATTGTGATTTTAGATTGCACGAATAATGGCACTGTGAACATGATAACAGTTTCTCACTTGTGTGTGAAAGTAAATGTATTTTTAATCGTGATTTTTGATTACATGAATAATTGCACTGCGAACATGAAAACTCTTTCTCACCAGAATGCGTAAGCGTATGTCTATTCAAGTGTGATTTTTGATTGCACGAATAATTGCACTGAGTACAAGCAAACGATTTTTCGACAGTATGCGTAAGCACATGTCTCTTTAAGAGTGATTTATGAGTGCACGAATAATTACACTGAGTACAAGAAAAGACTTTCACACCAGCGTGTGAAAGCAAGTGGATTTTTAATTGTGATTTTCGATTGCACGAATAATTGCACTGTGAACATAAATACTGTTTTTCACTAGAATGCATAAGCGCATGTCTATTTAAATTTGATTTTTGATTACACGAATAATTACACAGTGAACAGAAAAACAGTTTCTCACCAGTGTGTGAAAGCAAATGGATTTTTAAGTTTGATTTTTGATTACATGAATAATTGCACTGAGAACATGAAAACAGTTTCTCAGCAGAATGAGTAAGCGCATGTCTATTTAAGTGTGATTTTTGATTGCACGAATAGTTGCAATGAGTACAAGAAAACGATTTTTCTGCAATATGCGTAAGCACATGTCTCGTCAAGAGTGATTTTTGAGTGTACGAATAATTGCACTGAGTACAAGAAAAGACTTTCACACCAGCGTGTGAAAGCAAATGGATTTTTAATTGTGATTTTCGATTGAACGAATAATTGCACTGCGAACATAAAAACAGTTTCTCAATAGAATGCGCAAGCGTATGTCTATTTAAGTTTGATTTTTGATTGCATGAATAATTACACAGTGAACATAAAAACAGTTTCTCACCAGTATGTGAAAGCAAATGGACTTTTAAGCTTGATTTTTGATTGCATGAATAATTGCACTGCAAACATGAAAACAGTTTCTCAGCAGAATGCGTAAGCGCATGTCTATTTAAGTGTGATTTTTGATTGCACGAATAATTGCACCGTGAACATGAAAACAGTTTTTCGGCAATATGCGTAAGCTCATGTCTCTTTAAGAGTGATTTTTGATTGTACAAATAATTGCACTGAGTACAAGAAAATACATTCGCACCAGTGTGTGAAAGCAAATGGATTTTTAATTGCGATTTTCCATTGCACGAATAATTGCACTGCGAACATAAAAACAGTTGGTCTCCAGTGGATGTAAGCGTACGCCTACATGAGGATTTATTAGTGGTAAAAATAGTCTCCAATTCTGGCTCCTTTCCAGGGATAGGCGAAGCCCCAGCTGGATGTGCAAAAACTGAATCTTGTATTCTCAAGAGATCTGTAATGTAAATTAATTGTTTGTATTAATAATATATATTAATTTAATTTAGCTTATTAAGGCAGTTTTGATACTCCTAGTGAACTTCGTCAAAGTGGATCATATTAAAAAAATATCGCTTTGATTCCAAGCTCTAGAACTGTCACCCTGCGTTGCGTTAAGCTCAGCACGGTATTCGATGTAACTTTATTTTAAAAAAATAAGAACTAAGAAGAATAACTAGTGTATAGATATTTTCTATCACCTTTAATCTATCTACATATATTTATACAGCAATCTTTAAGGTTTGCAGTAAGTTCACCAATCTTCTCACCAGTGCGCTGGTCAGCCTTCCTGGAGTACTCCGAGCACTCCTGCTTGATGTCAGGATACGATATATCTATATCAGTGTGAGGCGATCCACCGCCTGATCCCTCGCCGATCCCGACTGGAGACCACTCCCCTGGCTGCGCACCTCCTTCGGCAGTCCGAGGCGCACTTCTGCAGCTGGAATTGCTGGTGTATATTTCTGAAATCAAAAATAAAAATCCGATACATCAGAGCTGAAGTAATTTATACAAACTTAACTACAATTGACAAGAAAGCAAAATATAATATCCTGATATATCCATTTATATATACAGTATATATATATATAATTTCCTCAGAGGTCTGTTCCCATACAATTCTACACCCGTTAATCGATCTGAGACAAATTTTGCACAGTTACTCCTTAGGATCTTGCACCTAAGAGGCCCCTCCTCCTGGCCGACCCGCCCCATCACCATCCGAACTAAATGTCTATTTTTCTGAATATCAAATTTTATTTAATTGCGCTCTAGGATTATGAGTGAAATATGGTAATCTCACTCCCCGGAAAACTCACTTTCTCCTGCCCGAAATTTTGTAATCTAGTCAGTTTAGTTTAGACTTTATCCTTCATTTTCCATCAATCTTGAACGGTCACACCAGGTGCGCGCAATTCACATCATTCATTACTATCTAGAATGGACTCCTCACCGACGCGCTGGTCGGTCCTCCTGGAGTACTCCGAGCACTCCTGCTTGATGTCGGGGAGCGATATATCTATATCAGTGTAGGGCGCTACGCCATCTGCTTCGCCATCGTCGCTCTCGGCTGTAGATCCTGGCTCAATCTTCACGGCAGGAGCATCTGTGTTATCGCAATCCATAATTCTAAGATTTCGCGACGAGCAAAGAATGACGATACGCGACGTAATTTACCTCAAGTGGCGGCCGACACACGCATAACACGAGTATATATACAACCAATGCCGCTCATTTGTTTGAAAACCTTCACGTTCCGTTCAGAAACAAAACTTTAAACAATATAAAAACGCGTAAAGAAAGTTCACTTTATATAAAACAAACAAGCTCATTATTCTATTTCTAAATAGAAGCATATTCCATAGATTTACATTAAACCGCTTTAGACGCGGCAGTCATTTACTTTGCCAACGCTCACGAGTTAAGTCAGGTTAGGTTAGTTAGATTAGGTTACGTTTTTGACATCTTGCTATCCGATCGTCGTTGTCCGAACGGTCCTTCAAGGAGTCTGACAAGACCTTAGGCGTTGGAAAAAACAAACTCCCAAAGGCACCGACTGCGGATGGAGATTTATCAAATATCCGAAGAAGCACGTCCTGGCGTGATCCCTCAGCCAGTTTTCATAATTTTGAAGCTTTCCAACGCGGGTGATGACGCACGCTAGCGAGTACGGGGCATCATAAACTAAAGATATATATAGATATTTTAAATGAAAGATACCCCATAAACGGAGACCATAGATAAGACGAGGACCACTGTTTTATCTATGGACTCAATATTGACATCTGCCAATCCGGGGATCATATATAAGACCGGGGATCAAACTGATACAACCGGGGCCACGACTTTGTGCGCCATTGGTTCGAGTCGGAGTTCGTCTAGGGGTCATGATTCATACCATGCTCCTGGTCGCTCGTCAGAACGATACCCCGCACTCTGATGGGATATTCGCTCCGCGAATCATCCGTCGGATATCACGCTTCCATTATTATTACCATGGTTATAGATAAGGATACAGGTGAATATGAACACGCAATGATACACAAACTATACATTTATTCAATACACAAAATGCTTATAACTACCTTAATCTAAGACTATTTCTACCTCGGGTCATCTTGTGAATTTCTCGGATCTTCTGGCCGGCGAAGTGATCTCGTGGTCAGCCGGCGTGGACGGCTACCTGCTGGACCTACGGGTGCTCCGGCGACAGGCTATCTGACCGCTTGCTCGGGACGGGCGGGGTGGCTGCTCCTGGACGATATGCGGTGAACTGCTTCTGCGTGCTTTTAACTGCGTCTCGGTAACTTCTCTTCTGGACCTCGTTTTGACAACTCTCGGTGTTTTCCAATCTTTTTCTTCAACTCTCTTTTTCCTTCCAACTGATTACGACTGCGTTCACGATTCTTCGACTGACTGGTCTCTTTGACTTTACGACTTTCTGCTCCGGGCCTCGTTTCGGCAACTCTCCCCGTTTACCACTCTCGCAACTCTTCCCGACTGTCTGTAGCCCTCCCTCCGGGCCGTGTGTAGGCCATCTATATACCCCAACAATGGGGTGTCTCCCAACTGCCGATCCGCCCTCTTCCCGTCATGGGACGGGCCACCATCCCATTGGTCCATTTGCTTCTTCTGGAGGCCACGCCCGATCCGAACCCGAACTGACTCCTCCTTCGTCTTATCGCTGACTATAATTAATCTTATATCCTAATTATTTACACTTTAGTTAAATCTAGTTATTTATTCATTTCTTACGCTACTTACAAAATCTTATATCTTGTTACATATATCATTTAATTATTCCTAGTCAATTTAGTTTTTATTTATTTCTTATTCTACTTAACGCTAGGCCCACCGTGATCGATCATCATATGCATTATTCATTCGTACTCATCGCTTCAAAATCATGTTCACGTTAATTATTATTTACTATACTCTAGTGATTAAACTAAAGTCTGAATTGGCGGGAATGTTATTTCTTTCAATTTTCGAGCATTGCATCATATTTCGAGCCATGTGGTTCGTCCAACGTGGCATTAAAGGAGCAGATTGCACAAAGAAACTGCGTCTTTTGTTCTAGTCACGTCCCGACCCTGAACGCTCGCTAACAGACACGCAACGGTACATTTCCTATTCTCGCCAGTACAATGGGTCCAGCTTTAATGGCCCTACGACCTTCGGTTATATCCTTCGGCAGGATGCGTCTCCTCGAAACAATGCGCGCCCTTAGAGATCTGCTATTGTTTCTCAGGAAACCTTTATAATCCCGTTATTTTCAGCCCTCGTCATTTTCCGTTCATTGCGCAACACGTGGGCTGAAGGTCACTACGGTTGCAACTTGCCTTTTGAACGAACCGCTAGGTTCTTTTTTGTCGAGGGACGTCCGGTCCCGTTTATATGGGTCTGCCGTCGGAGACCTGCATGCTTTTGCGAGATGCGATTTCCCGCCATTATTCTATTTCATTTATTCGGCTAATAAATGTGATAACTTCGCGTCACTTCAGGCTTAGGCATATCAAAACTATTCTTACCTTATATATTTATTTATTCGAATCGCTCTATTCTTGAAAATCAAAATTAAGCTTTAAAATAAAAAGATAATAAAACTTGACTATAAATATTTATTATATCAAATCCGGCAATTCTACAATAAGAAAGAGTCCAGAAAAAAATTGGCAAAGAAACCTGATATGCCTAAGCCCGAAGTGACGCGAAGTTATCACATTTATTAGCCGAATAAATGAAATAAAATTAATATAATTTAAATAATTTATTAACAAATTATATTATAAATAATTTAATATAATTTAAAGTTCAATAAATGCATATTTGCGCATCTTCGTTGTGTTCATATTCACCTGTATTAACTCTTCCTATAACCATGGTACTGATGAAAGCGTGATACCTGATGGATGAGTCGCGAAGCGAACCTTCCTTTAGAGTGCGGGGTATCGTTCTGATGAGCGATCAGGAGCTGATACGCCTCTCTCTCTCCCTCCTCTTGTGTATGTCCTCCGGGGGTATCACACCTGACAATTAAAAAAAGACCAACGTCACAGTACACTTTTTTAATTTTACGCGCTACCTCTCTGGAACGAACCTTGTCTTTAGAGAAGGAGATCGTATGCATTATTAATGTCAGATAAAAATACAAAATTTTGCTACATACTTTTTGTATAATTAAGGTGACCAATTATTTTTGGTACAAAACGAGTACGAATGAAAGGAAAACTATAATTATAATTTTTTTTAAATATTTTAGTTGTACAATACATACAGTATTTAGGGAGAACGTTTTAAAAAAAGTACGGTTCACGAAAAAAGACTACAAAACTCCCTAAAAAATTACGTTTGGTCACCTTAATAGGTAAAATATTAAATCATATTATAGTTTAAATATATCTTATCGATGTATATCAAAAACTAAGGATGCGACAGATTCCACGTCCGTCGAGCGGTGTAATAAACTCCGAATGAATACTAAAATAATCGTCTTTTATAAGACTGAAAATATATTATTTTAAAACAACTTTTGTGTTTTTAATATAATCGTTTGTTTTCACTATAACAAAGTATTTTAAAAACGTCTACAATTGATCATATGTCCTATCAATTTTTGACGTGTATACAGTTAATTTGAAAATGCAGTTTCCATATCAAGACAATTTTATGGCATACTGAAAATGAATTTAATGATCGCGGTCTTTCTTATAACCTGAAGGTACTGTCTTAAATATTTAATAGCCTCAATAAAGACTTATCAAACATTATAAAAAATAAAGGGACCCCAGTGACCACCATAAAATATAAAGTGAAAGAATATATTCTTATCTAATTATTTGTTTTCTTTATATAGGGTGTATTTCATTTAAAAAAAATTGTTGTTGATTAAACAGTTGGTATGAAATATGTATGTATATATAGAATATTCAGTTTATTAATTTTACATTAGTGTTAAGGTCATAATCTAAGTAATAGTTTTAAAAAAGTATAATTATAAAAAAAGTACTTCTGATGTAAATAAATAAATAAGTCATAAGCAATAGGATAAATGCATACTTGACGGTGGATAGTACTTTGTTAGAGGAAAATCTACACCACATGCTATCATATTTGTTCAGAACTGGGTGAACTCTTACAAAGAAAAGTACATTATCGGTGTATTTCTGGATATTTCCGGTACGTTCTATAATGCTTCATCATCGATCATATTGATCCATCTCAAAAATAGGCAGTGTCCTGCATACTTATTTAACTCTTTGGCCGCCCACGTCGGAAACTTGTGACACAGAAAGAGATGGCGCGAGAACTGTCCGAATTTATGTTGGATATCGTAGTGGTATAGCAGACACCCACGTGACAGTCTGCGGCATCTATTTCTCACGGAAAATAACCATCAAATAATGCATGACATCACTGGCGCCGCGGATCGGATCTATAACCAAATTATTATTTCAAGTAGTGACATCGTACGGCACCCCATAGAAATTTGTTTCAACTCCCCGAATTACGTCTGAAATCGAGTGTAAAAATCGTTATTTTTCGTCCATACAAAATTGATAGTTGGCGCTCACTTTTGCGTTGCCAGATCGCAAATTCATTAAATTTGAAAATTTAACACGCATACTGTCATGTCGATGTCAAAGTGCTGATATTTTTACAGTTATCGATTTTATGAAAACATTTTTGTTTTTATATTTACTTTACAAAATGGCGGGAGATGACTTATTTCGTTAGCAGAGACTGTCGACTTGGACAACAAGTTGGAAAGTATCTGGAATGTTCCAATTTGAGTAAATTGTCAGTTAGATTTTGACTTACGTTCGCGATGTTTCTCGTTTTTGTTGCCAAGTAATTCAAGTGAATAGAATATTATTTTTTAGTTATTAATTAAAATTATATACGAGTGTTTTACTATAAAAACAGTGAGTGCATTGTTAGGCAGCATTGTCCATTGCCGCGGCTAGCGGCATCATTTTATGCGTATTGTTAGTGCTATATGTAATGTGATATGCTAATATATTGTTGTTTTAAGCATCACATTAAACACAATAATATTAATAAAATCTGATGTCGTCCTTCCAAAAACCAAATAATAATGTTCTAAGTGTTATGGCCTAACAACACTATCAACTTTTATTTTTCAACTTTTTTTCATTTCAAAACCGTACGAAATCGGGGTCGATGGACGTTAGTTATATCAACGTTTTCATAGTTTTTTCGTAAAAATAAAATTCGGAAAAGTTAGCCAATATGGTGCTGTTTCACCCATAGACAAGGTTCACCTACGATTTTTCTGGGCAGCTAGCAGGTTAAAATTATATGTGATTATCTCTGTGAGCGTTCTGCTACTCTAATGTACGGTGAGATTTCGGTAACCAGAGAAACCAGCATTGGTTGCCTCCAAGGCTTCGTTCTTGGACCCACGTTGTGGAATATTATTTTTAATGAACTACTACTACTTCAGCTTCCCTCTAGTTGCGAAATTTTGGCACACGCTGATGGTTTCGGGCTGCAGTTATGAAATCACAAATGCCAAGAGTAAGGCATTCATGATTGGACGATCAGAAATAAGGTAATATTACATCCTCGTAAAAATATCGCTACGTTTCTTAAATTTAAGAATGGTCGTTCAAATTTCAATATTAAGCTTTATGAAATTTAGGTTAAATTTGAGAACCACGTCAAGTACCTTGGGGACATATTGGATACTACCGGTTCTTTCCTATTAAAATTAAAATCCGTTGGTATAGATGACAAAGCTCTATGTTGGATTCAAAGCTATCTTCAAGAAAGACCGCAAATCGTAAAAATTTATGAAACTCTAAGTCAACCCCTAATCACTGAATTTGATATACCACAAAAGACAGTTTTGGACACACTTCTTTTTATATTTTATGACAATGACATTTTCAAACTAAAATTGACCGGATAAATTATATCATACGTCAGCGACACTGTTATCGGACATGCTATTATTGTTAACGGACAAGACTGGAACACTACAAACGAGCATGTAAATAACGTCATGAACACATTCACAAATCCTGGTTCGATAGTAATAAAAGTTCTGAATAAACCTATTACATTCCCTTTTCAATCAAGTCTTAAAACACCGCCTCATATAAAAATTACTATCCACAGTGACAACTACTACAAAATTACTAGTAACGACTCATGTACAAACTTAAGTCCAAAAAAATAAATCAAATATCTCGGTGTAATTCATAGATAAGGTGTAATTATTGATCAACATTTAAAATGGCACAGTCACATTAGCGAATTAGTGAAAAGAATAAGAAAATGTATTTATATATTCATAAGATTAAGAAACATTTTAGGTATAGATAATTTTAAAAGGGTATATTTTGCTATTGTTCACTCACTACTCCACTATGGAATAATTGGGTGGGGAGGAAAATACAATAACATAATGAACTCGGTAAAAATAATACAGAGAACAATCATCAAAGTAATATTTTTAAAAATATCAACTTTTTCAACACAAACACTTTTTGCAAAATTCCCAGTTCCCAAAATAAAAAACATTTACAAAAAATCTCAATTAATTAAAGAAAATATCACTGTAAAATTTGGAATAAGCACATCATTAAGATTTAAAAATAACTTTAAAATCCCTAAATGTAACACCAAACACCATCAGCAAAATTGTATGTACTTAGGAATAAAAAATAGCCTCCCTACACAAATTAAAGAAATAAAAGATATGTGGGAAGGTTGGTTGTGTTCAAGTAAAAACCATTGTTATCCAGACTTGTTTATTCTCATCGGGGAGAAGCCACCGAGAGCAAGAATGACACAGAATACGTGAATGACAGAATGAAAAAATGATGCACAGTTATTGGAAATACAGTCGGGATGAGCAATTCGGGTACCGATCACAGATTGTTAGTATAGACCACCTCCTCTGGTGCACATCTGTAGTGCATGTGTGTCATACCCACCGGACGGCGCAGCTTGGCCTCTCTCGAGCATTCATGTTTTGTTCGCGCGGGATGGCGCAATACCGAGAAATGACAGAACGAGGAACATCTAGATGATGAGCGCTGCCGCCACAGATATAAAAGAGCTTAGAAAGAAATTAAATGAACACTTCAGAAGCACATAATTAGAAAATAAATAATATTATAGAAGACTTCAGAAGGACACAAATAGACAATAAATCATTATACTCGTAGACTACAAATGTATATCTCTCTATATACAATTACTACAGTGTAACTCCCTCTCCAAGCACAAAACCTAGTTTTTTTTGGAGAGGTGAGCGAATAAAAAACATGTAATTTTAATCATGTACACTACATAATTAATAACTATATAATTACATAATTAATAATAATTATAGAAATAATTGTAAAAATTTCAAATAAATATTTATTTATTTTAAAACTGAGTTGGGAACTCAAATTCTCCAAATTGTGTAATTAGCTATAAGAAATGTACAAAAGATATAATAATAATATTGTGGTAAGTTTTCGCAATTACCATTATTATCTCTATTGGTGTGAAATACGTCCATGATAAATAAATTTCATTTTAAGGAATGTAATATATAAAAAAATATTTCGATTTTGTCATCTCGTTCAATTCGTATTTACACCACCACCTCTTATTTTTTTCCATATTATATGATTATCTAGCTATTATTCTAGCTAGAGATTTTGTCCCATGAATGGACGTTTTTCCTTGAAATTTTGAATTCCCGTCACCATTTGCCTTGGTTCACGTGATCTCTAGTACAAATCATGTCTATGGTTGCCACGCAGATCTGCTATGCGTTGCGCTTGTAGTTGCGGTAGTATATGTCTTATCTATGGACACGGTAAGTATGTATATGTATACATAGATAATAGTTAGCCGTTAGTTAAAAGTTTTGAAAATGTTGACTGATGAGCACTACCACTATGTAATGTTAGCTGTTATCGCCTGTGTCGTGTTATTAATCGGTTTACTACTTTCCCGAGAAAGAAAGCAAAATGTTTTACAATACGAGTGTCAGGTGACTCTTCCAAATACTGTTATAGTAGATACGAATAAGGAATGCGACAATGCAATTGAGATCCTTACGTACGAGTATGTATAATTCTATTGGATTATTTAATCATATCATTATTCAAATTAAATTCAGAAATGTCTACACATATTGTTTCTTGCGTGTTCAAGGTGGGGTTCGAAGTGCAGAGTGTTGGGATTTGACTGCGAGTGGGTAACTTCGAATGGGTCTCGCCACCCGGTAGCTCTCCTGCAGCTAGCCTCGCGCGACGGGTTCTGTGTGCTATTCAGGCTGTGCAAAATGCGATGCATCCCTAAAAAATTAAAGGTGAATTTTTAATGTTTACATTTTGATGTAATGCTTATTTTTACTCATAAAGTGCTCACTTAAAAGTATGCTTTGATTCCCAAAGTTAGCTGATTGTTGAAGGTACCAATTAAAAGTTTAACCGTTTTATATCTTATTTTACATATACAATTCAATGTCTGTCGATCCTTTCTCTATATGAATCTACACCATTTGAAAAATCTAAACAGAATTTTGCATTATTACTGTTTCCGACGTAAGTTTGTGGAATTCCATAATCACATATGTGAAAATAAAACACTTGCTTTTTGATTCTGCTCGCTACTGCCATCCTCTACTCTGATTCTACTCGCTACTATAAAATTAAAGGTGAATTTTTATATTACATATATATTTTTGTGTAATATTTATAATTGTAAAATGTCTTTAGTTACCATTGTTTACTGATTGTTGACATTGCCAGTTGAAAGTTAGTAGTAACAATTTTCGT
The DNA here is from genome assembly GCA_022840565.1 of Eubasilissa regina. NCBI lineage: Eukaryota > Metazoa > Arthropoda > Insecta > Trichoptera > Phryganeidae > Eubasilissa > Eubasilissa regina. The sequence continues at coordinate 8,156,786 of JAINEB010000010.1, forward strand.
TTGAAAAGAAATGAATTTTCGTTTCGTTGAAAGTTCGTTGCTCGCACGCATCGTCCAGATGTCCCTCGTTTTGTCATTCCTTGGTATTGCACCATTCCACGCGTACAAAGCGGAAACGTTCGAGGAAGGCCGGACTGCGCTGCCCAGCGGGTATGACACATGCACCAATACCTGCAACGGAGGAGGCGGTCAGCGAGAAACTCGGCGCCAGTACCCGAACCGACCGGACCGCAGATGCACATCCCGACTCACCTTTCACTAATCGTGCATCGTTTTTTTTACATAACCTTTACGTCTTCTGTGTTGCTCTCGGTGGCTTCTCCCCGATAAGAACAAACATGCTTGAATAAAAACGGTTTTCACGAGAACACCAACCAACCTTCCCACAAAAGTATTTAGTAACAATTTTCGTAGCAAATTTCACTGGGGGACCAACTTTATAACTTTGTGTCAAAACATGTTATTTCCAGTAAAGCATCGTTGTGGTACATTTTTATTTTCAAATCTTTTTCGTAGTAGGCATATTTCATACTCTTTCAATACCCAATATTTGGCTTATTTTCAATATCATTTAAATATGTTTTTTTACAAAAGTTATTTTTATAATACAACCCAATATTGCAGTATGCAATGCATATGAGTCACGTTAGTTATGCGTATTTAGTTTTAACATGGAAAACGGTTTTAAAATTGCAATATGTAATACATTTTTCCAAAAATTTCCCGAACCCCTCTGGACATGCCCCTAAGGGTACGCCGGTAACAATTAACTCTCAAAAGGGGTACACAATGATTCTAACTTTGGTGATTAGTCAAGTGATTAAGACACTCGCTTAGTGGTCGATGGTTCGAGCCTGATCCCAGAAGACCACTAAGGGGTGGTTGCGTCATGGTCGGTAACTATAAACTTTACTTTTAAACTTAGTTTATCCGAAAACGCATCGGGTCATCTCATTTTTGTCGCTTACTTTTAACTTTAACTATAAACTGCTAATTGTTTTTACAGTATCCAATAATTGTTAATACTTTTAATGGGATATAGTGCAATAGAAGAAGAAGAAGAATATGATGGTCGTATCCAATGGAAAAAATATATTGCACTGAGAAAATGTATGTAAATGAAATTTGGCAACGTTTGTATATTTTATCGTAGCTTATTCAAGGTCATAGCAGTGTTCATGTCCCATTAATGACTAATTTTTGGTGCATAGATTTTTTTGTGTCTTTATAAGTGAGTTATCTAACCCTCAGACGGCGGATAAGATTTTCAGGAATTGTTCCCCTGGAACGGCGTGATTTTTAAACATTACGATACTTTCATGCAAAATTTAATTACGCTGCACACAAAGTATATAAATCTACAGAATAAATTTTATAATGTGGTCAATTGTTTCAATTTCACGATAAAATAATAAAAATCAGAATTTGTAATGTATAATTATGTGTAAAAAATATATAGAAAAAAAAAATACCTCAAAAATGCCACCTCCGTGAAAATAATCACTCACAGAATACTAAATGTAAGGTTTATCGTAAATATTTTTTCATGTATATTGAGAACCAACTTTTAACTATATTTCTCAATCATTAAAGAAATCCTTGTCTTAACCATATTGTAAACAAATAAATCTAATCGATGCACTCAAAAACTATCCCGGCACGAGCACTAACACAAGCGCACCGATGTGTTCTCATTGGTTAGGGTGACCACACGATTGTATTGCCGAGATATTTTTATTTTGACTAAAAATGTTGGGTTGTGTGGTATGCTTTGAAACATTTAGTGGGGCATAAGGCAACTTCACAGTCACTACACCAATATCGAGTTGAAATTCGACGTTTAGGTTGTCGCAAAGTATTCGCACATACAAAACACCGCCGGTACACAGATTGTCTCTTGGATTTTGGTGTTTGCGGAATATCTGAGAGAAAATGTCGAGCACTCAGCCTCAAAGGATAGTCACTACCTTGTCTAGCTCTCGACGTTGACTCTAGATGGTGGAATTTTTGTAAAATTTGCCTGATTACCTCTAACTGAAAATCAGTCAAACACACGTCCTTTTTAGTTTTATATTTATACATCGCGTGAGCATTGATTAATATGACGTCAATTGTACGGAACGCGATCTTTTTGTACCACTTAATTGTTTTTCTCACACATTCCACAAAAGATATCATCATATCCGACTTATCCACAGCGCCCATGAGCTTATTATAACTTAATACAGATGATGGTTTCGAAATAGGAATTTTGGTTTTGTAATTCACTTTTCCTGTTTCCATTATAGAAGCATCTTATGCAGTTGTTAACATGTGCACTTCTCTTTTATCGTTCCATTTTACGGCAAGTAAACATCCTGATGCCTTCGAATCGGTTTCACCTTTTGGTACGTCTCCAAATTTTGGCATATTCTTTCTTGTCTTTCTAACCGTCCCACAGGCATTAGTTTTTTGAGTATGCAAATAGCGAAACAACACTGGACTTGAATACCAGTTATCCATATAAACTGTGTGCCCTTTTCCCAGGTAATCTGTCATTAATGAGGCCACGACTTTACCCGAGACCCCCAGCTCTTTCGACAACACTTGATCTATATTATTTACCGGCAGTTCTGTTTTAGCCCCACAGTATATAACAAATTGTAAAACTAAACCTGTTTCACAATCACATAAAACAAACAGCTTAATTCCAAATTTGTGTCTTTTGGCCGGAAGATATTGTTTTATTCTTAATCTACCTTTAAATAAAACAATTGACTCGTCAACACACAAATTTTTGGATGGATAAAAGTATTTTTTGAAATTGTTGCACACAGAATTTACAAAGTCTCTTATTTTATGAATACAATCGTCTTTTTCTTGTTTTTTATTATCGGAAAAGTGAAGCATACTGAGTATAGCTAAATAACGATCCCGTGGCATCGTCTCGCCAAAAATTGTAGATGAAATAAGCTTATCTGTAGTCCAGTATTGGCTAATTCTACTTTTTTTACTCCTAACCATGAGCATAGTCAATGCAATAAATATATACATTTCTTCAACATTCACGTTTTTCCATTTATGCATTCGAGAATGTTGAGGAAATGTTTTACTAGCTTTAACATCCTCATAGTAACGGTTAGTTTCAATCACTATACTGTTTATAATATCTCCACTTAAAAATAGTTCGAAATAGTCCAGTTCCTGACTCTCTTCATTGAGTTCAGTATTTCGTAAACCAGATTGTTGATTAAAGTCATGTAATACTGGACTGAAGCTACTACCATCGTGCCATTCAGGCGAGAAATCGTCCAATTGTATTTCTGCCGCGGGATCCAAATCCATTACTTCTGAAATATCTATTTCGCAATCACTATTTTCTAAATATTCAACTTGGTCCTCTAAATCTATTTTGTCCGGAATGTAATCCTCATCGTCACTCATGGAATAATCAGAATCAATGTCTATAATGTACTGTTCTACCTCTTCGTCATTCATGGTTGACACTAAGATAATATATATTTTTAAATAAACAATAATTATGACAAAAAGGGTAACGTCAAAGTTCACAAACCAAAAAAAATCAATGATGAGTTAAGAGCTCTCTGTCAACTAAATGTTTATAAACAAAGTAAAACAAACGCGAGTCGTATAAATCACGGTTTCAAAAGCAATAACAAAATAGGCACCCGAAGATAAACACACACCGACATCAAAAGCGTGTACCGACACGGCGAAGTGGCGCGACCTACACACAGCTAAGCGCGCACGGAACTGTGTGTGTGACGGCCGACTAGAGCAACGAAATCTGAATGGATACGTGTTACAGAAAAGCTGATAAATTTAAATCCTCTTATAAAAATGATGTTTTACAGTTGTCAAATCACAGGAAATAGATGAAACCATTCAATGAACTTTTTTACTTCAGTCTTTTAGCGATATTTTTACTTAATAATTGAAGCTGAAAAGGATTAATTCTTCCGAGCTGCATATGTAGTCAGCCGTCCCGTGGGACCGAATTTCTGGAGCTGCAAATGTAGTCTCCCGCACAGTGAGGGCTAAATTTGTAGATTATCTAAAACATAGATACTAGTAATGGTTAAATCGTTATTTTGACTGTGGTTGTGTTCGATTGTAACAATTAATGATGGTTAACCGTTATGTGACTGCGATTGTGATGATGATTGGTAACTGAGATTTAACAATGACTGGTAACTAATATTTAACTTTTAGAGGTTTATTTTCTAGTTTACCAGTCATTGTTCGAAGATTTGCAAATAATCAGACAAAAGTATATTTAGAAAAATTGCAACGATCATTTGTGTATGTGTCGCATCCAATATGTTTGTTCAATCCGCATAACAATCATACTAAACTAAATATTTTCTCACTGATCCTATGTTAAAGTTTATTGGCATGTTTACGTCTGCGCTATTTTCTGCATTTTTCAAACAATTTGTGCTTAACTGTTGTCTTCAAAAGGGATTAATCCTCATTGAAAACTATATGCAATATCACTTTCTACAAATTTGATTTGCTAACAGACTTAATGTTTTGTTTTTCATGGTGTATACCAACATCATTTTGTATTGTGTTTGTGTAGATGTGTTTGATCTGCCAGTTTGCATTTTTTGTGTAGATAGTACCAATATTAAATGTAATGTTGAAATAAATTTCTTTCTGTTACGAAGAAATTTCTTTCTGGCTAAAGTAATTTTTAAAGCTAGTTATTTAAATTCATATATGTTTTTGAGCACTATTAATCAAACATTTTAAGCGAAATCGAAAGCTGAGTACGATGCGGAGCAATCAACGAACTTTTTAAAGTAATGAGTTCACAATTATTTTCTCACATTTTTTTGGAACCTTGTACACCGATTGTATACTTAGTTAGCATCATCAGTAACAGCATAACCTAAGTTTGTGTCTACTGCACGCCACTGATAGGTACATACCATCACAAATGTATACATTGTGATGTCGTTTTTTACACGTCCACGGACTCGCTCAGGTTATAAGATGAAGTGCGTGATTCTGATGTACAGAATTCACCATATCTGGGTCTTCCTCTTCCATTTTAACTCGCATGGAGACCTTGCGTCCTCCTGTCTTCAGAAAACAAATTCAGCTGTCAAATTATGAAGCGGAGGAGACCAAATCGTATCCCCTTCCAGCTTTGTTCATGAGGAATCCATCATAAATTTAAAAGTATTGTCATCACATGACCACTCTTCTGTCATATAATGAAAGGAAAAAGAAGGGATGCGTCCATCCTGGAATTACAAAAACAATTAGCAAATAAATCTTACAATATGGTGCAGGATAACACAGATGCCTAATATATTTGATTATTCTCACCCTTCCTTAATTCTATACAAAGTCATATCTTCGTTATTTTTGCATCGTAACAACTTCCCGTGCTTGTCAATACTTGTCAAAAGAAAGAACAATAGCGAGAATTTTTTTTCTTAGGCAGTGCAGTGTTGCCAATTGGTAAATGTCAACTCCCAAAATATATTGTGTACGGTATTTTTTTTTTCATGATATGATATTTGATTTTAACAGAAATATATCATATTTACATCTTTACATACATTTAAATGAATTAAAAATTTGGTATGTACCAAATATATCATAATAACATATAAATTTCAGCGCTTTATAAAATAGATTGTATTTACAGGATATTTTGGAAAACCCTTTTATTTTAAAAGTGGGTGTGGCCCCGATAAATGACGCTGAGCATTTATTATATGATTACAACGTGAATGTAAGCAGTTTCCTCGACCTGAGATACCTGGCTGTCGAGGCCTCGGAGGAACCAGGGGGCCTCTACTCTTTGGCTAAGACACATCTTAACCATATGTTGGATAAGAACTCGAGTGTTAGCTATTCAAACTGGGAAACTAACATCTTAACTTATAATCAGATACAGTATGCATCCGAAGATGCTCGTGTCGGAATACAGATTTTTTCAAAATTAATTGATAAAATTATGATATCAAAAAATGGGTCAAAGTGGTTGTGGAATACCATGGATGAAAAATGGAGCGATGTGGAAGCAGTTTGTGAGAATTATACCAATGCGAGGTTTTTGGACAGACAATGGACCAATAAAAATAATATTACGCTCGTTCAAAAGATTTATTCCTTAAATAAATTTATTATCGATCCACACAATGACTGGTATGTATTTTTCTTATTAATTATTATAAGTTAATATACAATAATAATGACAATAATCGCTTATGTCGAATTCGCATAAGTCGGGGTACAACATTGCATATAAATACATATAATTTTTTTAATTGGGACCAAGGACTAATAAAACAGTAGTTTGTTTAGAAGAGAAATATTTAATAAACCATATAAAAAAATTAACCGAGTTAAGTGAAACTAAGTTATTTTGATGTTGATGGCTTTTTTAAAATCTAATAAACTCATCTGACATTACTTTTTTTTTTTATCACGCAGAAATTCTTCATAACAAGCAAATTTTTTTTTTATTCCTTGCTATGTAGCTATAGCGTATTCTTCCTTGGAGTCTTATGTATTCTAAAACTTGAAACCTTTTTCAATTATGAATCAAATAGCTCATTGACACCATCGATTTCCAAATCTAATTGCCTGGCAAGATTAACAACCCCCACGTGAGGAACGAAGCGGGCGAGGAAAATCAAGAACCGAGTAAGTCGGAGTATTACTGTACAGTTGTCCCATAGCCAATGGTCAGAACTTCAAGGGAGTTTTCTTCATTCAATTTTAAATAAAAAATGTTCCAACAATTTGATTGGAATATTAAAAATAAGTGATTTCAATGTTTGCATTTTTATTATTTACTAGCTAGGTAGTGACCATTTCATAGTCAAAAAAGAGCAGTGGTCTACTGCAGTACAACTTAACTTCATCAATAAATGCAATCGGACATAAGAATATAGACCCTCGCCCATTAATCGGCCATAGTGACCCATAGGTAAATTGACCAGATTTACCCAAGATAAATTTAATTTTGAAAAAATTCACGTAAAAGGGACCAAAATGATCCGCTAATTTTATTTTATCACTTGTAGAGAAATATTATATTATTGATAGAATCAGCGTTAACTTTGTAAAATGGATAGATATAAATAAAACAATGTTATAACTTATAATATAAGTTCATTTGCACCATAAGGTGGTTGCGAATTCGGAAAAGTTGTCACTAATTGGACAATGACGATGCTCTTTTAATCTAATTTCGTAACCCCCGTTTTTTTTTATTAGTTATTCAATTTTGACTTTGAATTGAGAAGTATTGCGATAAGTATAACCATTATTAGTATTATTGAGATGGATATTTATTAATCTATTAAGCGTTATTTTCATTTGTGTGTCAGTAAACATCTTTAGCGCTTAAAGGTAAAAAAATGAATAATTTTGAATGTTTAGAAATAAAAAGGAATTTGAACTCACAGTATTAATTTGTTAAACAATATTACGTTTTCTTATTCATCTTCTCTCCTCAATATTCCCGTTACAACCACTCCTCCACCTTTCACCAGTAACTCCGCCCCCTCCCCCTCCATCTGTCAGTACCTAATTACTTGTATATCTACCACCTGAGCCCTGTTTCTTATATTTGTATGTATTTAGTTTAATACTTCACCTGTCGATGAGAGTTACTGTTCTCTCGAATTTCGAATAGTGCATATAAACTCAAGTAGAGTTATAACATTGTTTTATTTATATCTCATGCATTTTTAAGCATTTCTATTCTACATACTGCGCAAAATTCTTATTCCAAATGTAAAATACCACAATTTTGCAATTATTTTACATCTTTAGTTATCTGAAAACACAACCAAAAGTTAGGTTAGGTAAAAGCAGCTGTCATATAACTATGCTACAAACATCTCAACTGCAACTTCATCGTCATTGGTGATAGGATGTATATTAGGAAATAGCAATCTTTGTTTTTCTTAACCCTTCTACGGCCAGCGACTGATATATCAGATGTGGCGCTGCTCTTATTTAAAATACCATAATCATACAGAAGCCATACCTGTACAATTTTCATAATGTAACACATATGGTATCGATTTGAAGTGAGGCTCTAATCTTTGTTGCCAAAGGTGGGTGTTCTGACTGATCAGCTGAGTATCTTGACTTGCAACTGATCTCTAATCTCTGTTTTAATTGTTTGCAGGCGTGATCGTTTGGCGACAAGTACTATGTTGAAAGCACTAATAAGAGAGAGGACAAAAAAGTTATATAATTATTAACATTTAGAACAAACGATGGCTAAGTTAGAACTTTATGACTAACTATAATACATAAATACAGTAAACCTATGTAAGAATAAATCACGCGGGCTTGGTAAGAATGAGAATTGAATGCAATATTTGGAATGTATAGTAATCATAACGAGGTGAAATGGTGCCTATGTTTTATGCAGAGTTCTAAAGTGTAATTATGCAAAATTTGATAAGGACGGCATTCAATATACCGTGTAATTTGCGTACCCTTATTTTTAAAGAATGTCTTTGGAATTTATTTCTTACTCCACATATGGTATGCGTTTGATTTTCGGATTATTGAGTTCTCTACCTGGCTACAAAAATATACCTAAAATTCACACTTTCTTGATAAAAGAATTGAGCGTGGCGATTGCGGGTTTTACCGAGGGATGCTAATTACGAGTTTTTCCAGAATTCAAAAGTAATAGTTTGCACCTGATGTTTTAGATATTTCATGGTGATTTACTTTTCCAATAACATCATTACAAACATCATAGAAGAGGATCATACAAGAGGAAAAGATAGACGAAGACTGCAGTTCGGGAAGAAGGCTAAATCTCAGAAATCTCAGATGTACAGTGCGATGAAGATCTTGAATGAAATGCCAGAAGATATAAGAAAGGAGGAGAAACTACATAGATTTGAAATGAATCTTAAGGGTCGTTTGTGTGATCAGTAGTAATTTTTTACTATAGTAAAAAAGTTAAAATTTTTTGCAAAAACGGGTTTTATCTTTTTATATATAATTTTTTTGATGTCTCTTTCTATTCAAACATTTCTCTGATTCTTATAAGAATTTAATTATAAGCCTCATCTTGAAAGCATATGTAATTCGCCCAGAATTTCTCAAATTTCAAACTGGAAAAATGAAAGCACGCCCTTAAGAATAAATAATAGCGTTTTACAGTTCAAGATTATAATTTATAACAATATTACTAAGATTACAATATAATTAAAATAATTCTACTTTATTTTCAATCATACTAGAATATAAACTTTTTTTCTAAACCTCCGCAAAAAAAAATCTGCATATTTTATGCACTCCGATTTTAAAGTGATGAAAATGGTGCGAAAATTATGCGAGCAAATATGGTATTACACATTTATGTCAGATGATGGGGGATGGGTGGCCAGAGTGAATAATAAGTATGTTAAATTTGGTTTAGATCGGTGCAAAGACGTACGATTTTACAGAGAACAGACAAGACAAATTCAGTTTTATATATGTCATCATCCATGTGATTGTGGTCTTCATGAACGCACTCTTGACTATGCTCTTCCACTTTTCTCAATGTTTTGTAGATGATCGGTAAAAGATAACTGTTTGAAAATTTTTATATAATACCCTTTCCTGATTTGTCATTTAAGCTGGCATCACCATCTTTGAAGCAAACAAACCACTCTTTTCGCCGAAAAGATCGTTGAGATTGTGAAATGACTCGGAAGCTTTCCACCCTTTCTCCATTCTGTACGGTTTTCGATGCGCATTGTATTTTCCTAACCCTATTAAAGAATTATATTATGACAAATTCAAATGCAAAAAACAAAAAATAGTGAAAAAAATGGCAGATAAATTATGCATCAACTAAATAATATATTTCACAAAAAATTTTCAATTACTTAATATATTGAGAGTATATAATAAAAGTAATATTTGAAACATGTCCTAGCATGAACTGGAGCTTCTTCCACAGTAATTTAATTTACTTATTATAATTCAAAGTCCACCAACTGATGTTGTGTGGTGTACATGGCATTTGGACTGCGTCATACCTCACAACTTTATTCACACTTGAGTAAAATCCCAAAAAACATATTTTTAGTGTCTTTTGATATTAATCCAATCTGCAATACTTATGGAAAAAAAAAACAGTTTTTGCAACAAAGCCTTTTTGAACTTATTAAGTTTGAAAACTGATGTTTCGCTCCATACTGTGTTCAATAGAACTTAAGAAATACTATATATGTAAAAAAAAAATTACTGCCACTTAAAATATGTATCAAATATAGGTGAAATACAAGTAAACCTGACCTATTCACTACATATATGAATTGTTAGCATTTATATTCATTATTTTGTGCACTGAATGTGAGAATTTAGTATTATAATAAAAATGTAAAAAAATTGCTCAGCTTAATTAAACTAGAATTTATTTTATTAAATCCAACAATTCTTATAAACATGTCAAAAAGAAAACTGATAACAGAATATGTAGTCATAAAATATGTACTGAAAAGTCACAAACGTATTACATGCTTCACAAACTATTTACATTTATCAAAAACAATAATATACTTGAGCACAATTTCTTATGTAATTTGTATTAAGGCCACCCTTTCAATAATAATTGATATTTACGCATTTTTTTTACGAAAATGTGGGTTTTTATTATTCATTTATATCATAAGTTTTACATTAGATTGTACTTGTTTTTAAACTATTACTTAGATAGGACTTTTACACTGATTAAAAAATAATAAACTTAATGTTATTATCTTAACCGTTAGAATGCTACGCGGCGCAAAAGCGCTGCGAGTTTCAGTGTGTTTTCGGTGCTCCGCGGGAGTGCACGTACGCTAACCTCGCGCGTAATTTGTAATGAGAGTGCATTCTTATACATTTAAAAATAACTTTTATCGTTTTTTTATATATTTTTAAAAAAATAACCATGTCACGTGCTATTATTTCGAACGTTGATTCGATTCCTAGTGATTCTACGGGGAGTGAAACGACAGATACAAATAGTGATGATAGCAGTATTATAACGCATCGAAGAAAAAGATTGAGGATTGAAAGTGAGTCTTCTACCTCCTCTTCATCTACAGAAACAGAAGAAACACAATGTTGTACGTGTATTTGCAAAACATAATTGTTGAGCTATTTTTTTTTTGATTTTTTATTTTCTAAAAAAAATAAAATACAATAATATTGATATCACTTTATGTTTAATAAACATTAATAAACAATAAACATTTTATCTTTATAATGCAAAAATAATTAATAAAATTGATTGATATTTGTCTAAGTTAGAGTGTTTTATTTGACACCATTATTTTTTCCTCTAAATTAATCAATATGTGTATAGCAATTTTCATTTATTTTTGCCAAAATTGCTTAGCACTAAAACGGTTAATATAAAAAATTCTTGCATCTACGAAATATATTTTCTTATAATCTTGAAGCCAAGATTATGGAGACAAATTAACAAAATGTTAAAAATTAATAGTTATAAACCATTCAATTTGCGGGGCATATTATCAATTTTCGACTTTATTTACTTATATGCTTCAGTTACTAAAAATAAAGTTTTCTATCAAAAATACGATAATTTTTTTACCAAATAATATTTATATCGATCCTGTTATGTGTTTATTCATTTCATATCGCTGGCCATGATAGAGGTCAAATTCGTAATTTTCGTTTAAAAAATCAATAAAATAAATGTTTTTACGCATATTTTAGCTATAATGTGAAGTAATATTGTATTTATTCACAAAATAAGTTTCAAATTCCGTAAATTACACTTATTTAATTATTAAATATTAAATTATTAAGGGAAAACAAAGTTTTCTTGGATAAAATAAACATTTTATGTATGTTATTTTACATGTAGTCACAATTGTTTATTTGTAACACTGGTCTTTTAAAACACTAGCTATTTGTTTCATAAATACTACGTAATTATGAAACAAACAGCTCACAAAACGGCAACGTAAAACATTGATTTATGCGTCATTCTAAATAAATATACATACGTACTTTTGACTAATTTCATCTAAATCAATTAGGTATTTCAATAAATTATTTATTTTATGATGGATGATTAATTCAAATGACAACATTTTATTTAATTCCATAATATTAATATGAAAAAACTTGGATAAACTCTAGACACGAATTATTTTTGACATTTGTCTCGAATGCGAGAAAATCATCAATTTTATTGACATCTCTTTCTCTCATAACTTTTCTGTCTAGAAGATTTACATAACAAATAACGCCCTTATGTATTTAGGTGATACTTTGGTGAGAATTTGGCTGTTAGCCTCGTCTGATGTGATTCGCATAGAATTTCTCGATTTTCAAACTGGAAAAATGAAAGCACACTCTCACAAGTTTAAACTTATTAATTTTTAATCATATTATCTCACTTTTAAATTATAATTTCATCATCACTCTACAAACAAAAGTTATTATTATTAATCTTCGGAACAGTGCTGCAGCAGTGGAGTCTTCTAAAAGCTATCAAGGGGCTATTTTTTCATTTTTGTATGGAGCGCGCAGGCCATGGATGATAATGACACAATAAATGAGTCGAACATATATACATTCAAAAAACTTTAACATAAGACTGTTTGTATGTTGGTGCTAAATATTTGTGTATAATTCTTTCTGTGTTCCTGTGTATTCTGCTTTCATATATGTACAGTAAAACTCCGTTAATTCGTAACTTACGGAACCGAAATTTAAAAAAAAAATCCGAATTACGAATAATGAGAACAAAGTTTTTATAAAAACGCGTTAGTTTAGTGCGCGCCGCCGCTGTCAACATCGCGATTTTCATACTGAAACATGATGGCTCCATTATTTCAGCTTATGTATTGAAATGTTTATCAAATAACGTATTTCTCCTGAATAAGAATGGTGAGTGGTGACGCGGAAGTCTCTCGATCACGCACATTAATTTGATTGGCGGTCGAACTCACCTTAATTGGAATATTTCAATTGCGCGTGAAAAATAATTTAAAACTTAAATCTTCATGCCTCGCTGGCCTTATTGGTTGAACCTTATTATTTTCCCGTGAGTTTTCAAGCTCGGGCCTAGAGAGGTATTCGGGATTCGATTTTTTCCGCCAATTTTATCTTTGATATCAAATGTTTTGTCAGTTTTCAAAATAAGTTCCATTTACCCAAATGATCAAAAATTTATACGAATTACAAGATGTGCCATTTTAGAGAACGAAACGTGAAATAAAATATGTCAACGTATTTAAATATGAAAGATTTATGTAGTTTCTTTAATGCCTACATGTGCAAATCGCAACGTTTCATAAACATAGAAACTAGATCAAGTGATTCAGTGAAAACATTATTTTAACAACAAATCTTATAAAATGCATGTGCATGCAGTGGAATTTGATGTATATATATTACGTACATGAGTTTTGCCATATGTCATATGGCAAAACTCAGTCGGCACCCGTCGTGATTGGCTGGTAGGTGGGGCTAGTTACAGACTTTTACGAAGGGATGAAGGTCAAATACCTGTTTAGGGATTTAAAAACATATGCGAATTGCGTGAACAAATTATGTATTTCGGTTGTCAAAAACGCATACGAACTGCGAATTATCAGTAGAAATTAGTATGAAATATTATTTTCGGGGCAAGTTTTTTTGAAAAAATCGCGAATTAACGTAGTTTTACTTTATCTTCATCTAATAAATTAGCCAATTCCAACGTAATTGGGTTGTGTGCAAGACCCAATCCATTTTATAAACACAGGGGAGCACGTTTAACTAAGGTTACCAATTATTTTTGGTATGAGTGAAGGAAAATTCGCATTATGAATTTTTTAAATAATTTGGGTAGTACAGTCAATATAGTATTTTGAAAATACAGGGTTTAGAAGATGTATGTTTGGTCACCTTAGTTTAACATGAAAAAATATTCTGGTTCTGACCAAATATTGTGGTTTATTTAACGATGATTTAAATATTTCACATCTTGGAAACATCGGCCGCCAAAAATAAATATATATATCGGCGGCCGCGTAACATCGCGATTATAGAGTCAATAACGCCCTTACAATTTTAAACAGATGGGCTCATCCTTGAGCATTTTAAACAATTGGCCGTACAGAATGAACCTTGCCATCAGCGAGCTACGTAATGTTCATAAATATGCTCAACTTTGTACTGAATAGGCCGACACGTGATGATTACTTGTTATTTTAAACATAATCCATCGACCGTGTCAACGCTAAAGGGTTCATTGTTAATGACTTCACTGTTTATTAATTAAGCCAACTTAACTATTTTAACAGATAACCCATTGATGAAAAGTTTTTTTTAATTCCGTTTAACATGAAAAAATATTTCTGTCCCCATGATTTCATATTATACATATTTCACTGTATAAAAATTACGATACTTTTATATTAGTTCACAAAGAACAAAAGAAGTAAATAATATTTATAAAAACATGTTTTCAATGGCCAAAAAATACATAGTAATTGCACCTATAATTCAGATTGTTATTATCAGGTGGCTCGCACAGCAGTTGCCCTTTGACCATATATATATATATATATATATATGGTCAAAACTCGGCGGACGTGTGTCATCACCGGAACGGTATATTACTTATGGAAATGGAAGACTAAGTTTTAGTAACATGCAATAGTCGATTGTTTCATGCTAGTGGATATAAATATAGTAATCTATTATGTACGACAGCCATAAATATTCCAGAGCTTTTTCTTTGCATAATTTAACGTTTCGGTTTTCGACGAGCCATCTTTTATCTCCTCTTATCTATGGACGGCAGTATATCTCTTATCTATGGTTACGGCGCACTTGAAGCTTATCTATGACTTGAAGTTTCGAAAATGTTGGCAGATGCGAGTGATACAAGCAAACACAAAAATTTTGTAACGTCAGTTGTTACTGCCGGTATCGTGGGATTAGCGTTTGTTTTACTCAAATATAGGAGAACTCTCTTTGAAAAATTCCATAATATTTTTCAATACAAGAATCCTATTACTCTTAAACACATTGAGGTTATAAATACGCGCGAGCAATGCGACGACGCACTTAAGAAGATTAAAACGTGTGTTTAATAGTTTTATTCGATAATGTAATATTGTCATTATTCAAATGAATTCATAAATGTGTACGTATATTGTTTTTTTTTTTTTTATGCATGTTTAAGGGGGTGTTCGCGGTACAGAGTGTTGGGATTTGACTGCGAGTGGGTAACTTTGAATGGATCTCGCCACCCTGTAGCTCTCCTGCAGCTAGCCTCGCATGACGGATTCTGTGCCCTCTTCAGGTTGTGCAAGATACGATGCGTTCCTAAAGAATTGAAGGTGAATTTTTAATGTTTAGATTTTAATGTAATACTTATAAATGTAAATCTTTTTATTATATTAAATAAAATAACAATAACTTCGTATGAAACCACGAAATTTATTGTACGTCGACCAGTTTTGCTTATCTCAAGCTTTATCAGGACGTATTTAAAACTGATTATAAATACAAGAAGACTGCGCTTATATATACATAAAGATGGAGATAGAATATAAAATTACATGTGAAAGAGAGAGACAGAATACATATATAGTTAAATAGAACATCAAGGGAGACAGAATATAAATTATATGCAAAGAGAGAGACAATACATATATGGACAAATGGGACATTAAAGAATGGGAAAATACAATGTTGATGGATATAAGTTGATTTTAAAGGAAACATACCTAATATAGGGCCAATGGATAAATTGATTTGATTATTAAGAATTGGCCTACCAATATTTATTGCCTTTTTTATTTAAGACCTTCTAAATTGTCCAACCGGAAGCCAAACCCATTTTTATCTCTTTATTTCCCAAAGTTGGCCGATTGTTAAAGTTACCAGTTAAAAGTTTAACTCTTTTATATCTTTTTTTAAAATGCTTTTATTACATATATATATATATATAAAATTCAACATCTGTCGGTCTTTTCTCTATACAAATCTACACCATTTGATCAATCTAAACTAAATTTTACATTATATCTGTTTCCGATGTAAGTTTGCAGAATTCAATAATAACATTTGTGACAATAAAACACTTCGTTTTTGATTCTACTCGCTACTAGTATCCCTATAGAATTAAAAGTGAATGTTTATATTTTATATATATTTTAGTGTAATATGTACTTATAATTGTAAAATGTCTTTAGTTCCCCATAGTTTAACTATTTAGTAACAATTTTCGTGGTAAATTTCACTGAGGGACCAACTTTATAACTTTGTGTTAAAACATGTTATTTCCAGTACATCATTGTATTACATCAAAGATATCATATTAGTGGAATGAATTGTTTTTGAGAACATATTATGCAACAATTAGGGGCACAATTTAATACAATAATGTTTGACTGTCACTGAGCGACTAATGTATCCCAACTGTGGTTCCGAGAATCGTCAACGGCAAGTACATTTTTAACTGTGATTGTAAGACTCCATCGAGTATAAGACACACCATGAATATAGAGACATCAAAATAGAAAAAAATATGCATCTTATAATCGATACATGTAATATCTTATATTAATCTAAAACTAATACAAAACTCCTTATTCTAAGAGATAACATAATTAAGAAATTGGCCTTACTTTTGAAATTATTTTATTATTTGTACACTGTACCTTATCCAAGAAATAAATAAATATGTAACGCTAACTTTATATTCATTAATTTGTATATTTAAAAAAACCAGCCATTAAAGTAATGTTATGACTTTTAAAGAATGTTATCAACTCAAGGAGATTATTTTCATCTAGAGTGATTCTTTGACAAGAAGAAGAAATCAGTCATTGCATATTGTGCCGGTATTTTAGTTGAATCTTACGCGAGGCTTTTGTGGTCAATAATTTGGGTTGAGTTTTATAAATAATATAATACCAATGTATCAAGTACACATCAAAAAAACTGTTAGTTGTTTATTTGTCAAATAATTTACAATTTTATTGCCCTCTCAAATATCACAATGATACTAGCAGACAGCTCATGACGATAGAACAAAGACCTTATAGTACTAAACAACCGTGATTCAGTTGTGATCTTGTGGCATCCGTCGGTTAGATTATTCAATCTGGTTCCGGAACTATATTGAATGAAATTTGGGAACTGTATCTTTAGTTCATTATAAATGACTCGTTCGTTAGCCATTTACTCACTTTTAATAGGCACCATCCACTTCCCCTTCCTAAAGTTTGAATGTCATCCATTAGTGATGAGAAGTGATGCTACTCTTGACTCACTGGTGTGATTGTGATTGGTATTTGATAATATCAGTGATTGTAAACTGTGACTGTGTGATATCACAATACACTAAATAATTTTTTAATGTGAAATTTACACTATTAAAACTTCATTTTCGTAAAAGACGTATTCTAGCATAAATAATTAGTACGAAATTACTGCACATACATACCTACAAAATGTAAAAATACCAACAAAATAAAATTAGGTTACCAGCAAACTAGCATGAACATTACCAACAAAAACATTTTCCAACAGATGACGCTAATCGAATTACGAAAAATCCGGTAGATGGCGCTGATTCACGTGATAATCGATTTAAACGGTGGTGTCAGAAAAACAATAGAATTTTTAACAAAAAAAATAGTTAATCACGATATTCCCAGATATTTAATCACTGATAGTGATATCAAAGATATCAGTGATTGACTCACGGTTTGTGATTTTGAGCTCATCACTACCATCCATTCTAGAAATTTCTGTCGTGAAATTGTGTCCTGGTGATGACTATATTTTTTCTGTGTAAGCGATTTATTTAAGTTTTAATTTTAATACCTTTTAAAATAAATTGTATTTGCAGACTATTTTGGAAGATCTCACCATTTTAAAAGTCGGAGTGGCTCCGATAGACGACGCCAAGTATTTATTACACGATTACGACGTGAATGTAAACGGTTTCCTCGACCTGAGACACCTGGCTGTCGAGGCCTCGGAAAAGCCAGAGGGCCTCTCCTCTTTGGCCAAGACACATTTGAACGTTCTATTGGACAAGAATTGGAGAATCCGCTGTTCAGACTGGGAAGCCGACACCCTAACTTCTAAACAGCTGGACTACGCGGCCACGGATGCTCACGTGGGAGTGGAGATTTTTAAAAAATTAACCAATAAAATTCTGATATCAAAAAATGGATTGGGCTGGTCTTGGAAGTCCATGGATAGAAAGTGGAGTGATGTGGAAGCAGTTTGTGAAAATTATGTGAATGCGAAGTTTAAGGTAAAAAAATTAGGCAGCGAAAAGAAGAATAAGTTTCGTCTAAATGTCGATGGCGATTCATTTGAAAAACTTATTAGCGATCAGCAACATGAAAGGTGTGTATTTGTTCTTATTAAGCTTTAACATATAAGCTTCGCCGATGATGTTGACCATTACGTGGCCAGCTCGGTATTAATAGTTCTATCTGTCGTAACCAATTAACGCATACAAATACCCAACAGACATACTCTTATAATGATTGAAATAATAACATAATTTACAATTCCCGTGATGCACGCGCTGACTGACAACACATTATATTGGGGTCTATTATTTTTAGCCTTTCAATGCCTTAAAATGCTACATTGGCATTTTTTCTTGCTGGCAACAAAATTTTCTGGACACTATATAGTATATAGATAGTATAGTTATATTTAATTTGAATTTTTTGCCTTAATACAAGTCAATTAAAATGATTAAAACACTTTGGCAAAAATAGGCAAAAATACATTTGAATTTGTATGTAATGTGCGGTGTCTGTATATGAGAAAGCGCAGTATGATAAATTAAAATTAATACTTTTTCTTTGTAAAAAGGAATACATTATTTACATTTTTTCAATATGTTAGACTACATAATACACCATCCCTTGTATAGTGATATAGAAATATTGCGACAACTCTATAGTTGCGGATCCTGAAATTGAATTAATTAAAAAGGTCATAACCCAGCAACCGAAGAAAGAAATAAAAAAATAACAAAAACACATTTCTTTTGAAATTAGCAAAATTAACTTTGTGATTAAAATTCATTATTTTTATTTGTTAACTCAATAAGTGGTTAACAAAACAAAGTTAACAAATAAAAATAAAACATATTTCTTTCAAAATTAATAGATTTTTATAACCCTGAAGTTTGGACTATCCATGTGGTATTTACAGAGAATCATACAGTTTGAAAAAAATATTCTGCATAAAACTACAATTGAGGGTACTATCTTTTTTTTCAAATTTTTCTTTTTTTCTTCTCACATAGCTTTTACACATTATGTTAATTTATCAACAATCAAACTTAACTCCTTTTGATGTAAATTGATCATTCAAAATCGGCGTTGGATGTAAAGTCAGTTGCTTTTATCTGCCGCCATTTATATTAATATTTGACCTATTGCAAGTCTTCACTACTCTGAAATTTAAATGGTAACAGTATGGAAACTAGCTTGTTTACAAAAGAGTGTTGCATTTTTTTTTTTTGTTTTAAACTAGAAGCGTTATTCAAGCTCCTATAAGGTTTTCGCGTTTTTCTCCAAATTAAAAAATATATAAATTGTGTTATTCTTAATTGTAACTTCTTTTTATATTACAGTTTGGGTCGAGCCAATTTTAAGCAGCCGAAAAGGAATTATCACATTCTAACACGGTCCAAACCGCTGTATCAGAATTGCTACATGCAGAAACAGAACGGGGACATTTTATGCACCTGCGATCTTAAAAAGGCCAAATGGTAATTAGGAATCTTTTCTTTCATTGATATTATTAGGTGTACAAATAAATTCTCGGGCCCTAAATAAAATCAAATGTAGCACCTATTCATATAACAGCATTCATAGGTTGTGTTTTGTACAGGTAAATTTTATACTTTTAATATTAGATGTAACTTGGGTCGGCATATAAGGCCCCCTCATTTATAGGCTGTGTTTCTCTTGCAGTCTCCATTACCAAAATAATGCTAATTTATTAATCTAGGTCTACGTTGCTCAATAATTTATCATTATTTAGTCATTTTATCAGTTTATCAGAACATTCATTATTTAAACAAATAATAGATATCTCACAGAGACAAAGCTATTTTTTTAATTATATTTAATGGAAAAATATGGACCTGTCTTCGGCTGGCTTAAGTGATCACTCGATACGAATATTAGGGGGACCGAAAAGTAATCAAAATTAGACGATGATATCCTAAAGTCGATGGTGGAATCTGATCCTCGTCAAACAATCGTGAAATTATTGTTGAAGATTGGTTGTCCATGATCTACAGTTCAGGATCATCTTCGTCGCATAAGAAAATTGCAGAGACAAGGAATTTGGGTTCCCCATGAATTAACGCAGACGGCGCTCGATCAACGGCACGATCTGTGCATCTCTTCTGTCTCGGTATGAAGCCGATCCTTTTATGCGGTGAATTGTAACTGAAGACGAGAAGTGGGTGCTATCCAATAATCCTGTATGAAAAAAACAATGGCTTTCTTCCGGACAAGTACCTGTTGCAAACCTTCGACCATCACTTACAATATAGAAGGTTCTTTGTGTGTGGTGGGATATTTCTGGAATTATTCATTATGAATTGCTTGAACCTGGTCAGACCATTACAGCGATAGTGTATTGTGAGCAACTGGAGCGAATGAAACAAGAGCTAAAAAAAAAACGATCTGTTTTGATAATAACCAAAAAAGGATTCTGTAGCACGATAACGCGAATCCTCATGCTGCAAAAATAACACGGAAAAAAATAAGGGAGCTTGGATTAGAACTTTTAACTCATCCATCCTATTCACCCGATCTCGCACCGTAGGATTACCACCTTTTTAGATCGTTAGAGCGTACTATGAGATGTAAAAAATTTAATAATGTTGGAGAAGTGAAAACACACTTAAAAAAAAAAGTATTTCGCTAGAAAATCAAACGACTTTTTCAAAAAGACCATTGAACAATTGCCTTTACGTTGGCAAAAAGTAACAGAAAATGATGGAAATTATTTTGTTGATTAGTATTTAAGATTTTTTTGATAAATAAATATTTTCACCAGCAGAAAAATATTTTGGTTACTTTTCGGT
Source organism: Eubasilissa regina (assembly GCA_022840565.1). Lineage (NCBI taxonomy): Eukaryota > Metazoa > Arthropoda > Insecta > Trichoptera > Phryganeidae > Eubasilissa > Eubasilissa regina. The sequence continues at coordinate 8,177,880 of JAINEB010000010.1, forward strand.
CCCCCTAATACAACGTTCACCATTCTCACCCATTAATCAATCTCCATATCTATCAAATTTTTGGAAGTTGTATATATGTATTTCCATTAATTATTTGTTTAAATGGTTAATAAATTCATTTTGAACTTGTGTCTTTTACTGCTTGGATATTTTTGATTTTTAAAATTCAATTTTTTTTTTTTGTAATGTACGTACTATGTATTCTGAAAGTCATGCCGATTTAACATTTTCTCCCTTAGGTATGTGGAAAAACAGTTGGCAACCGTGTTCTGTGAGGATCCCTTTACCATCCGCCTAAACTTCAAGCCTGCCGGAGAGGGAGTGGTCGACGTGGACAAGTACTATCAAATGCCGAGGGAAAATCACTGCGTTGTCTGTGGCAAAACACATTCGTACATCAGGAAGAATGTTGTACCCAGAGAATACCGCAAACTGTTTCCCGGTGAGCCCATCTATCTACTGAATTATGAATTTTTAGATTTGGAGCATCTCTCAAAGCATATAGGCAAAAAAAATGAGTTGCGTGTCTCAGACACATGCGTGTCATACCACCCTTGCATAAAATACATTTTTCTGGTTCACCCTATCTTACCTCGTATACAGATTGTTTTTTTTGTTTTGTTCTCTTCACATTAAAATGTTGTCTTAAGTTTTCACGGCCGTTCTGAATATTTTGTGTAGAATTTTCTGTACTATTCGAATCCACAGATTCAGGCCCAACATCAGGACTGAAGTTGGTGATTTGGTTAAGCTTGGCTTGGTTGGCTTGCGATACTGTCAAAAGCAGGGTGCTTCGTTTAAGTACTGGTTTGCAATACAATATCGAAAGCAGATTGTGTCTGTATTTCATATGTGATAGATGTGTATGTTCAATCTATTGTCGTAATACTCTACTACCTATACTGAATCTTTGACTCTACTGATTTTGATGTACCAGATTCCACAAATTTTAGACCATCATTGATGTTCAAATTCAATGATCTGTTTCAGTCCTTATAATAGATCCTGCGTGGAATCCGAAACGTTAGTCAGAGAGGTTGGATATATATACATGACAGAATAGCTCAAAAAACTCAAGTGTGATGGGCACGGAAGGTAATGATCGGGTGGGTAGGTTAATTATGAAATCCTTCGATATTGAATGGACCAGGTATGAGAACTTATGGGATATGAAGGAATATCTTCACTACCCGATGATGACATTGGACCCTTTTTTCTCTTAAAGTTCACAACACAACTGACACTGCAACGACACTAATACTCTGATGAGTACTTTCACAAATGTTCACAAATGAGGATGAAAAATCCTCTCCAATCTCGGCGATTTTCACAAGCCCAAAATAGCCAACACGCCGAGCTAAGAGGTAATTTGGTACTGACGATAAGCGGGAAGAAAAAGGTGACAACAATAAAATAAATTGGCATAAGCACATGGAATACGTATGAATTATGTGTGTCCACGGCGTAATATTGCAAATATTGAACAGATGGTACTCTTTTATTTTGCGTATGTTTGTAATATATATATTTTTTTTCTTTATTATTATATTTTTAATTTATGTACGTATCTTTAAAACATGGTGTGCTTGTTTAGTTTAACGTTATGATACTAAGTCATTGAAGTTAGTCCTATTTTCATAACTTAACTTGGTTGGAAAAAAACCTATTAGAATAGTATTGGTGTATGAGTCTTTGTTTAAAAAATGTATATCACAGGTGTTTTTTAAGATTAAAATACGATAAAAACCTCCAATTTTAAAAGTGAACTTGAAATAATCAACGAAACCATTGGCAAAATTATATGCTTAGATTTAGTTTTATACTATCTGTATTCTGACAATGGAACGGAACAGGAGGGAAAGATTTTACATGGTAAAATTATATATATACAAAATTCTTTTATATTAATTATTAAAATTATTTTGCAAAATTATCATTTCAAATACTGAAAATATTTATTATATTGCCATGGTCCCAGTTGTGATGAAGACCCACACCTCCCACGATGTGCTGTTGCTGTGCTCGGCCTGCCACCAGTTGAGCAACTCCCGGGACCAGATATTACGACACAGACTCGAGCTACTGTGTAGTGCTCCATTTGACGATAGAAATGCTCCCAAATACATTAAAAATCAACAGGTTCAGTGAGTTCAACATAATACTAATATTAACATTTGTACAATATTATATTTTGGTACGACAAAATACTTTGCGGCGGTTATCAGATTAATCACACAATCATTTTTAATGTTTTGGAGTAAATGCAACAGTCTCTGATAGGATTCGAGCCTCCGATCTTTGTTGCCAAAGACGGGTGTTCATGTGTGGTATACTTTCTTGGCCCACATCTTGCATCTAATCTCAACTCCCTCTAATTTTGGATCGCGGTGTGTGCATAAAATATTGTTTGTGGAATTTTAAAAACTAACGCTATTTTTTGTGCGCTAGGGAAGAAAATGAGAAAAACGTTATTTACCAGTAACCGGGCTACTGAGAGGGTCTGAGTTGACCACATTACTAATGAACATGTATCAAGACGCATAAATAAATTAATAACTATTAAGAAAAGCTACATACTTGGGACACATTCTTCGCAATGAAAAATGACATTTTACAACTTCTTATGCAGGGGAAAATAGAAGGTAGCAGAGGCTTAAGAAGAAATTATCTTGGCTGTGTATCCTCAGAAAGTGATTCAACATACAAAATGTTGATGATCTTATATACGATAAATCAACATGGTCGCCGGCCAACCTTCGGCACATGAAGAAGACGTCTTGTTAAAGATTGAGTAATTGCTATTACGTCAAATGTATGCTCGCGCACATATTGGAGGAAACATTAAACCTCAATGGTATGTTTATATTTTAAATACAAATTAAATGTATTCATTATAAAGTTATACATATAAAATCAATTTTATCGAAAAATATTGTTGTAGCTACTGAGATTACTCAAAGGTATTTGAAATTTCGTAAAAATAAAGTAAATGGCTTTCAAATAATGGAACGATAGATGTATCAATTTGAAAAGTGTAACTTATAGGTTCGAAAATTTGTCATCAATGCACTATGATGGTATAGCATAATCGGTTAATTTGGTTAATACACATTCCCCGGATTGGAAGAGATCCAGATTCGTATCCCGGTTGCAACGACAATATTTTTTTATTAAAATTTATTTTATATGTATATCTTTCTAATGAATATATTTAATTAGTATTTAAAATATCACAGACCGTCTGTTCTGAATAATTACAACTTCACAATAAGAATGTGTTCTCTTTAATAATTTTTATATTTTTCACAGGGCAGTCGCTTCGGCAGCAAAGGCTTTGTTAGAAGCATCCAAAAAGCATGTGATTCCTGAGGAGAGGAAGGAGAAACTCAAACAAGATATACTCAGTTATTACGCCGCTGATAATCTGTCTGAGGAAATGCTGAAGGATGCTTTCAACCTAAATTTCAGGTAAATTAAAAATGTCTATCAGCGCTTTTATAAGACATGAATTTAAAATAGCCGTGTGTAACTGTAATTTCTGGAAAACATAATTTAGTCTGATGATACAGTCGAATATCAAAGTGACGAAATTCTCAGTATGACCTATCTTCAATTTGTCCCCGAAAAACTTTCATACAAAATGTACTGAAGCATGTAACCTAGTCTGATCTCAGAATAACAAAATATTTTGATCCAAAATTTATGAACTAAGTTACAACTTGACGTAAGGCGTACCGGACTTGTTTACAAGCGACATTCTAGGTGTTTCGCCGACCCTCAAACTTTTAATATTCACTGACAATATAACATAAATTCGTTAAGAGGAAAATTTATTTTAAATTAAAATATTTATCACAGTTTAACAATCGGTGTTTCATTGGTGCATACGCGTAAACACGCTTATACTGTTCTGTACTATGTATATTGACCAATCACACGATGATCACGCGTTCTGTCATGCGCCAATCCTTTGAGGGGTTATTTTGATGCTGTAGGTATAATGAATTTTCAGTATAATGAAATATTTTCTTTGATCCCGTGAACTTCGCTATACTGAGATTTTACTGTATTCATAAAATATAATATGGCATGCTGTAATTTTTTTCATTGGATCACCAATCATAGGTTTTAAATTAAATCTAGTTACGCCCTTTGCTATATGGCCTTCTATGGTTTAATTTCTTGGCGTTTCCACAAAATGCATGCACGTGACACAAATGAAGATAGGTCTTGGTGTACCGCATTTTGATTTCAAATGTGTACAGTACATACTAAAATTATTATCAATTAGTTAATTAATACATTGACTGCCATTGGGTTCACTGGTGACCAATTTTTGTTATGGGCCGACGGTCACATTTCTTTTGTGTTTAAGCATTTATAGTGATCCGTGTGGCCCCACTGAACACTCCTTACCACAATATATACGACTCATTTTATAAAAATGCCGCGATTCAACTGTAAAATTGTTATTTTTGAATTATTTTGTATGTTTCATGCCCAAAACTATGTTTGAAGCGGCTCTACATTTAAACACAATTAAAATATTGTTTTGTGTTTGCGATATTCTGGAATTTACAAAAATATCTTCCAATTGGTGTTGAATAGGTTCTGTTCTTAATTTAATTCCTTTGATTATCCATTTGCTTATCTGTTTTAATAACAAAATTACTAAAAATATGTAGGTATTCAGTTCTCTATGGCCTTTTTCCTCCTTTGTTTGCAGAATTTGCAATCTTTTTTGAAGCCGCGCAACATTTTTTTGCGACGGCGCGTAACATATAGGAGGTTTTTTAATTTTTTTCGTTATATGTGGGAATTCGTCATTACGAATTTTTATTTTTTGGTCCCTTGGATTTCGTTATATCGCGGTTTTACTGTATATCTCAACTAGTATATTATTTACACAAATTTGCCGATTTAGAGTATTTTTTATCATTTTTGCATGGGAGTCAACGTGTTAACTCCTTGGCCGCCCACGTCGGATACTTGCGACAGAGAAAGAGATAACTAGAATTTTACATTGGGTATCGTAAGTATAGCGTACAGCCCGCGGTGTCTATTTCTCTCGGCAAATAACACATGATATCCCTGGCGCCACAGATCGGATCTTTAATCAAATTATTATTTTCAGTAGTGATATCGTATGGCGTCCCATAGAAATCTGTTGCAACTCAAGTACACCGTGAATTATGTTTGAAATTGAGTGTAAAAATCGTCATCGTTAAGAATTTTGGCGCCAATATGGTGGAATAATGCTGTTTCACCTACAATTTTTCTGGGTAGCTAACAGGTTAAGAAGATAAAACAGAATATTTATACTGATTGCGATTTAAATTCTAAAATTGAGGAAGTACTGTGGCTTGTTTAGGAGTTACACATGCCTGTTCTCGTCCCATGCTACTCGTCCAGTCCTGTTGCCTGCCGTAGAAGACCTTCACCGATGATACTTATGGCTCCCGCCACAAAATTTTATTGTTGTATTTAATCAATAGATTAAAATTTATTTATGGTTTACACTTGGTATTCAACCTCAAGAAATTGGAACCCATTTGTGTAATTCAAATTATGATTAAATTAACATTCATTTACATTGAAACCGTTATATTTGCAGCCAAGAGAATCCAAATTACGAATCGCACGGCCAGGCTGTTGTGGAACACTTCAAAGATATCCCTGGAGGCTTGCTCCATCTGGAACAGATGTGGAGGGAGCACTTCCTTGAGTCTATGAAACCAAAGTTCATGCCACAGCTGTGGTCCGTTACACACAACAAATCCAGGTGATGTCTCATATTTACGCTTGCATGTTTTTATTGTCCTCACATAGGTTAGAAATCAACTAATTTCTATCAAATATGAGAACTGAGTGCATATTTCATTCGCATATGGGCAGGGTGCCATATTGGTCCTCGGTTTATGCTAGAGTTCCATCTCTGAAGGAACTCATAAATACATAAATAATTGAAAAATACTAACTTTTCAGACATATTCTAGTACATATACGTATATTAATAATTCAGATGAATTTCATATATGTATACACATAAAGAACATAGCCCCATACTTCGGTCAAGAAGAGTCTTAGCAACAGCGACATCTATACTGTTACATGAGAATGAATATAAAATTTTCAAACCATAGATGGCGACAGCGTAGCTGGTAATAAATAATTGAAAGGTTTCTACATGATAACATATATATATATATATAGTTGTGATAGTCAGGTAAAATAGGTAAACGTTACATTGTGTAAAGTGATCACTTAAGCCAGCCGAAGACAGATCGTAAGCCTCGTAATGCCCGAGACTTCCATACTTACCTTCCCATGTAAAATAAATAATAGCTTCGTCTCTGTGAGACATCTATAATATCCCAAATTGAATTTAAAATGTGCTGGTTGATGTACAAGGCAACACATCACATGGCGCCTCTGTATCTTCAAGAGCTCTGCGTCCCAGACAACCAGAATGGTAGACATCATCCTTTACTTCAGTCACAGGAAGGGTTTTAGAACTGACTGGCCCTTGCGAGAAGTCTAAATTTAGTGAACGGTCGTTTGCGGTGGCAGGCCCAAAAGTGTGGAATTATTTGCCCTCCGTCATAAGGAACAGTTCAAAAATTCATCTCCCTAAGTTCAAATAACAATTTTTAATTTTAAATAAGTACTATATAGGACTAAACAGTTTGTGTTCATTTTAATTTTACAACTTAGAAATAACTGCAATTCAGTTACAGGCGTAATGGAGGGTAATATCACAGACAAATAATTGAATAATTTCACAGGGTTGAGGCAGTCACGTGATGTACCCTGAACTTCAAAAATAATTATTATTATTAAAATTTTCATGGTGCCATATTAGTGTAATGCCGTAAAGCGAGATATCCCTTTTCACATATTGTTTGTTTAGCTCAGGCTGCCTCGGCATCCTATTCATGCCATGGATCGAACGTCCCGTTCATCGAGGCCCCAGGCCCTGAGCTTCACCGGCCAGCTACATCGGCTCGTACAAGTTACCCGGGTTCTTATTTAATACCCGGGTTTAATACTCAATAATAACCAACTATTCTCCGAACACCTTTTTCTTATTTCATCATTGTGCAGACCAGGAACACTGGAGAGCTGTGCAGCAGGTAGCTAGCGCGGATCACCACCAGGATCTCAAACCCGCCGTCTCAGATATGTCAGCTCCAGAACAAGCCGCCATCTCACCAACGTGGCCAAGGACGCCTGGTCACCGCCTCCAATCTCCACCCAAAAATGACTGTTCCGCCATCTTTCTTGGCCCCGTGCTCTGATTGGCCGATGTGCTAGTTTCTCATTAGTGGCTGGACTACGCAGGTCACACATACACAGTGTGATATTCTATAACTGATGTTTGGTGGGCCGCACACATGGATGTATGCATCTTATAACGTCACAATATATAATACAAAAACTTAAAAATTCCTATCTGAAAATATTTCCAAGCTGAATCGAGCGGAATCTACCAAAATATTATAGCATGTAGTGTGGACTTTTAAATAAAATTTTGTGGATAATTTTTGACCACCCTGCGTACTTGCAAAGCCTTTCCTGTATTTTTATTATTATTCTTTTTTTCTAGACTGGAGATTCGTGCCAATGAAGGACGACTAGATCACAAAAATATCCTCCTAGCGGGATTGACAGTTGCAATTGATCAGTCTTTCCAAGAATCCATTGAAGGAGGATTAACAGTGAAAAGTGATCGATCTTCCCAAGAATCCACTGAAGAAGGATTAATAATCGAAAGTGATCGATCTTCCCAAGAATCTATTGAAGAAGGATTAATATTCAAAAGTGATCAGTCTTAACAAGATTCCGTTTGAAGAAATTACAGCATAATGTGTAGTCTAATTTATTTTTATTAATTTTAATAATAAATTATTTAATACACGCTGTCAAGTATAAAATAAATATTTATGTACAAACATTTATTGATAAAGGAATCCTGTCAAATTACCAATCTGTGATATAAAATATTGTTCAAAACTATTAATTTACTTATTGTCTTTTAATTTCATTAAAATATTCTCAACTACCGGGTGAGAATTTCTCTAGCGGCTGGCGGGGCCGTAAGGGCCAGTTTTTTGATCGGTAGTAAAATTCTATCATAATTACTTTTTACTATCGCCCGTAGTAAATAACGTTTCCACATTGTTTGAAGATCGAATTTACTACTGTCAAAAGTTAATCCTACCTAATATGTAGTGTGACAAGGTGAACAATCATATACCAGCAAATTTTACCAAAATTGATCTATTTCAAATATTCACAATTAGCAATACATAACATTTTATGCATTATCTGTCACTTTGCTGGAGAAAAATCTTTGGTAATATAAATTCTACAGCGAGATCACCATTGGACGAACTCCCAACACTAAAATAGCGGGATATTGAACGATTCATTGTCGTATACTGCAACTTTCAAAATATTAACGTGCAGATGTTTTTATCAACGATCAAACAACCCATCTTTGCAAAAAAATTTACTAAAGTCATTTTTTTACTATGGTAAAAATTTACCACTGATCACACAACCGGGCCTAAGATCCATGTTTAAGCACACAGTGGACCACTCTGATTTGGAGAGGGTCAATTTTCATTGCTAGTTTTATTATATGATCATTTTTTTAAATTGTACCTAGATTACTTTTTATTTCAAGATCAATATTAACAAAGAAAAAAATAATAATTTATATTTTATTTTTTTATTTTTCTTAACTTGCCTTCATGCTGTTTCATCACAGGGGTAGACAGAGAGGATATAACCGCCTGATCTGCCATATTTTTACAAAATGGCGCCTTTAAAAATTACAAAAATTCATAACTGTTAAATATTGATTGGATCTTGAGAAAAAAATATTCTCAAACGAAAGCAAAATCTATATTATTCTTGCGGTCAATGTTGGAAGAAATTTTTTTTATTAATATTTTTTCATTTGTCTTCAATAATTCTGTGAGTGTATTAAATAAAATAAAATCGTTTTAACCCACTAATACAGTGATGGCGAACCTATGACACGCTTGTCACAGCGTTTTGGGTTCCACCAGCGTTCACTAATATCAGGGCTATCAAAGAACACCTGCCCCACCACCAGACGTCTACCCGACAACAAGGTTCAAATTTACCACTACGTACATATTACATATGTATCTCTTTTGGGTCTCACTTTGTGAAAAAAACAATTAATTAATTGATATCAAATCAAATACTATGCGTTCTATATTTTTTTCCAGTTAAATATATAAATTTAAAGTATGTAATGTATTATTCTTTTTTTTTGGGGGGGGGGGGGATTACACTCTAGCAAAGTTAAGTTAGATTTTTTAAATTTTTGACACACCGAGCCCAAAAGGTTCGCCATCACTGCACTAATGTCACCTTTTGTTGTTAAACAGATCGCAAAAAGCGATTTTTGTGTTTGCGCGTGTGACACTAACAAAATTAGGCAAAATACCAAATGTGAAATTAAGTATTAGCTTTAATTAATTTTATATTTATACGCGCGCACATTATTGTCAGATAAGTCATGTGGAATTATCTGTTACATTTGTGTGTGTGATAATGAATTGAATAAATTATTTTACACTCTATAAAATGTTATTAATGTATGTACTCACACTTTTTCTGTCTATGGGGTGTACGGGATCAGAAAAATCTAATGGGTGTGAATGACAATCCACCCTCAAACTAAGTTTATTACTCATGTTCATATACTGGTATTTATCTTGATTTGATGTGTAAGAACGGGCAGGTATTCATGACACTAGCGGAGCAATTTAAACACTTTACTTAAGGTGAGTCGGGGTAAGTGCAACTAAGTCTCATAATTACGTTAGAAATTGGATTTCAGTGCTGCAATCTATTAAGTAATGTTCTAAATCAATATTTGAAGAGATGGTGAAATCCAAACATTCATTTGCTTGTACATATATACATATATCATTTCAAATTATGACAGTTGTTTGATGTCAACTTGCGAGTTGTCTATGCCTCTTAAATCTTTTATTTATCTCGAAAATATTTTGTGCCAGGACACTGATATTAGAAGCATCTTTATTTTGAGTCGTAGTTTTTGATGTATATATTAGTTTTGTCATTATTTACGTAGATTATGATTTATAACACCGGATACACTTACCCCATAAATTTTACCGTGGGGCAAGTGCATCTACTCAGTGATCGGTATGATGTGTATTTTTTTTAAATAATTAACCAATTTCAGAAACAATCACTATGATATGTTGCACTTTTCCCGTCTAAGTAATTTTACTAGATTTTTTGGAACTCGGCACGTTTTACCTGTCATTAAGGACCTAAATAATTGATTCATATCGTCATTAAGCAGATCATAAAAGACATTTTTATTATTTTAACAATTTGTCAGAAATAATACAACTCGATCCTCTTACCCCAAATTTTATAAAATGCTATAAATATCTGCTATCCTGAAAGGTTACGTTCCGATTTTTAAAGACTAGGAAATGGTTAATAATCCTTCTATCAAAGTTTCAAAGGCATAGCGTAATCTTATGAAGTTTGAAAACAGTTCAAAGTTTATGTCTATGATTTACATGTCGCACTTACCCCGATTCACCTTACATGAAACCACTGAGTTTATTATGTTAAGTTTACAACGATTACTCACACTACACGGTAGAATTCAGAGCTTGGTGTGTACGATGGTGGGAGAGAAGTGTAATAGTTGGCTCAGGCACTCAATGGTCCATCGTGTTCAATACTGTGCATTGCTCACACAATACCGGGTGCGTTCAGTGCTTTGCCAGCTCATTATAAAACCCCCTTCTAGAGCAATCTATTTTCAATTATCTCCCACTTCCCTTGTACTCTCTTGCCTATGAACCCCACCCCTGCGGAACCTTCCCAGTGCAATATTTTTCTAGGCAATATAAACATTCAGATGAAGGCCACAGAATCTTGTTATGTCTTCACCAATGGTCAGAATTTGTATGCAACTCTAATAGCAAAGATTTATCTTCTGATGTTATCCCTAATAACCCCTTTACTGTGTCTTTAGAACCTTTCATCTCACCAGACATTGTGTGCATATATATATATATATACACAGTAAAACTCTGTTAATTCGTAACTCACTGGACTGAAATTTAAAAAAAAATCTAAATTACAAATAATAAGAACAATTTTTTTAAAAACAGAAATAGATTTTTAAAAATGCATCCGCATTTTTGTGTGACGTCGCTGTCGAAATCGTGATTTCATACTGAAACATGGAGACAACAACAAAATTACGGACATTTTAATTTGATTAGCGGTCGAACTCGCCTTTTCTTGAAAATTGAGCAAGTAATTGGAAAACCCGCAGAATTCACAATTTCAAAGTTGTTGCTAAGTAAAGTTCAATGTATTAAATTTTGTTCACCTGGCAATCAAGTTTTTACTTATTATAAAAAACCACCTTTATCATGTTATTTCAAATTATTCTTCTTTTGCCTCGAGGGACGAATCCAGATTTGGGAGATCATTGGTAAGGTAATGAGTTCTGATAGGTATAACTCGGTGGGATCCACATCTCACGTTTGCCGCTGAAATAGCCGGTGGAGATGTGGAGTCCCGGCTTCATAGTTCACAATGTGTAGAGGTTTCAGATGGCCAAGAAATAAACAAATATTTTTGAGTGCTTTTATATTTATTGTGGACAGTAAAATACAACAATAATTTATGATCATCATGATGACTATCAATATAATTTATAAAAGCATTTTATCAGTTTTCAAGTTTTTTTTTTTCTAACACAATTTTATTTATACATTTTTTGTTTAAAAATATATACACACTATTATATATCCAATAATAAAATGTAAACATAATATATAACAAAACAATTTATATTATGTAAATAATGTACATTTCATCACAATCAATATATACATAAATATTTCAAAACAACTCCTGTTAATTTCAATAATGACATTAAAAATCCAAAACATTATTATAAACAATATCACTCGTAAATTTCCGAGTTATGTTAAAAAATACCTTCGAGTTGAATACAGTTTTTTTAAATTCCACATTGCGATAAGAAAAAAATGATCTGCTCATGTATAATATTGGAATGTTTATAAAAAAAATAATGCTGCTCACAAACCTCTTAAAAAAGGAAATGCTTTCAGAGACCAGCCTATCAAAAAATTTCTTAATAGTATCTCAATATTCTATTCTCATATATTAATTAGTTAAATCTGACATCTAATTTTGTATTTTAACTACAATCACACTAGTATTTTGGCAAGAGCATGGAATAAGGAACATTTTTTAATGTTGCCGAGTCAACAGAAGGTTAAGTCAGCAATGCGGTGATGAAGTACCCGATAGGTAATGTTTAAAATGATAAGTGTCATTCCCGTTTATTATCAGATGTCGACTAAGTCAATAGAAAGAAGACTCATAAAATCAGTAAACAATAAACAATTTGGCGGACAATATATTATTTTGTTCTTCTAAAATGCAAAATCTCTATGATTAAATAATATAAATGTATGAAATCACATAGCATTCTGTAGGGACCAAAATATTTTTTCGTGTTAAACGTTTTCTTCTGTATTTTTGAATTAAGCGTCTTGTAAAACCGACGTAGTGAAAATTAAAAGAAGATCCACCAAACGTGAAATCAAAACGAGAACATATTTTGTCATTTGATGCTTTTTTTTAATGTTTTACAAGGGAGTTAAAATACACAAAAAGATGTCAAAAGTCAAACGCAGCACCTGTGCATTAAGATGTATCTAATTTTATTATACTAAGGGTAAACAGTGCAATTTTCTCAAATGGCAACGAAAAACGTTAAAAGTTTATAATGATGGTATGAGTAAATTGAATTCTTATATTGGAAACCATATTAAACAGAAAAAAAAAAAACATTATTTGTCAAATGTTTTGTACCCTACACAGCGTCAGTTGACACAGTTGTGATTAATTATGAATTTGGTTGATATACGTCTATTCTGACTACATCTGGTGGACAATTAGTATTCAACGCCTCAGTTCAGTCATCTTTTAATATTTTTATTTTTTGTCTCGTAATTCATTTTCGCCATCTGCTGACTTATACAAAGTTCAAAAATAGGCCGAGTGTAAGGGGCTCTTGAGGATTGTGTTATTAAAACAATTTTTCAATTATTACACTTCATGTTAGATTAAAATATATATAGCAGGCGCTGGTTACTGTGATCACATTAATCCTTATGTAATATGTATGAATCTTTTTAATACATGTTTAAGTAAACTATTATACATACATTTTGTAATGTTTCATTTAAAATAATAATTCATTTTGTTTACTAGAGTCTGTGAGTAGAGTCTTCATTTGAATAGCTTGATTAAATATAGTAAAATATTTTAAGTTATCAAACATATATTTAAACTATGTACTTAACTTTGAAAAGAACATGTCAAATAGTAAAGATGGTCTTCAAATTGGACTTATATTGAATTGATTCTAATAACTGATAACCTGAGTCTAAAAGCAATAAAAATACATGTTTTGGACATTTGATTCCATTCATTGAAAATTTATTTAACAAATGGCTGATTCTAAAAACCACTGAATACAATAACCGGCACCTACTGTACACATAAATAAATAAGCAGGAATTTAATTAAGAAAATACCATTTGGTGAGGCTCGTGTTAGTAAATTTAAAATTTGTTTTATTTAACAATTACAAATATACACAACACATGATTCACCAAAATCAAACAATGAAATTCTAAAAATTAAAAATAATAATAAAACACAAATTTTCCGTTTTTTTTTTAAGTGGTGTTTCACATTGTGCGATAAAATCCTAACAAAATGGACGCTACGTATAAATATTGAAATAATTTAATTTTTGTTGACTGCCTGCAGTATTCTAAGGATGTAAACAAACAGATTTATAATATCCATGTACAGATTGATGGTGGCAAGGATGTACTCCTCGGGCGAAAGAGTCTTCATCATCATCTGCGTGTCGTATATGATGAAGAGACTGAACACCAGGGCGCCCCCGATGGAAATGAGGAGTTCGAATGCAGAATTTTGAAAGAACATACCGATGAAGCCGCCCACAATCAATACGCACAGTCCCGCAAACAAACTGAAATAATAAAAGGGTAGAAAAATTATAATATCTATACATAATAAAATACATATTGTCGTTCATCTTTCAAAAAGGCATATCTCGGATTTTTTGATTTTACAACAGACGAAATATTAACAAATTTTTCGCTTTTGAAAAATGATAAACAAAAATTGTATGGTGAGTCGGGGTAAGTGCATCTAAGTTTCCTAATTACGTTATAAATTTATGCAATCTATTATGAAATGTTATAAATCAATATTTGAAGAGACGGTTCAGAGATGGTGCAAATCCAAACATTAGTTTGCTTATGCATAATATCATTTCAAATTATGACAGTTGTTTGATATTATCTTGTGAGTTATGTATGCCCTTTCAATCTTTTGTGCCAGGACGCTGATATTAGTAAGTACCTTTATTTTGAGTTGTAGTTTTTTATGTATATATTAGTTTAGTGATTATTTACGCAGATTGTGATTTATATGACTAGATACACATAAAACATAAATTTTACACCGTGGGGGAAGTGCATCTACTCAGTGGTTGGTACGGTACTCCATATATGTTTGTATAGAAACTTCCTCAACTAGTGATGTGTAGACAGTTACATTAATTTTTTTAAATAATTAACCAATTTTAAAACAATCGCAATGATATGTCGCACTTTTCCCGTCTAAGCAATTTTACTAGATTTTTTTGGAACTCAGCACGTTTTACCCATCATTCAGGACCTAAATAACTAATTCGTATTATTGTCATTAAGCAGATCAGTAAAGACATTTTCATTATTTTAATAATTTGTCAAAAATAATACAACTAGATGCTCTTACCCCAAATTTGGGGTAAGTGCGTCTACTCGTCCAATTTTAATAAAATGCTTCAAATATCAGCTATCCTAAAAGGGTACATTTCAATTTTTAAAGACTTAAATTAGGAAATGGAAAATGTCCATTATGAAGTTTGAGAACAGTTCAAAGTTTATGTTGCACTTATTCACCTTACTGATTTCTAAGGATATTTTTTTATTTAAAGACAGTGTGAAGTGTATTTATTCCATAAATATTACTGTCATTTGTAAGAATGACCAAAAACTGGTATGGAAAAACATTACCATACCAGTATAAGACTACCGATAGGACTTGGGTTAATCACATTAATAATGAAAATATATTAACCTTTCCCTTACGCTAAAATAAAAACACGCATTATAATGCTGTAAACTTACATGTAGACTTATACAATTTTTAAATTAGATAAATATGAATATTTTACATTTATTACTTATATTAATCATTAAAATAATAGTTGTGTCAAAGTGCTAAAAATGAGAAAAAACATGGATCATCACGGACGACAGCATAAGACACGTCTAACTTGATCGGCGCACGCTCTGCCACTAAGTGACGATCAGCATCCGGCACCAATCTGCACGTTCACATATACATATTGACAAATTCACGTTGGGTTCTCCGAGAAAACATTTTTTAATGTTGCGTATGGTAAATACTAATGGATTGTAATTATTTTATCCAATACATAAATATATTACGGAGGAATACCTAAAATATGAACTCTGTATTTATTATATTTACAGAGATGTTCACATAATGAAAGGCAATGTTAACACAATTTACATCATCGGAGAGGAAAGATTAAAATGCATAAATAAGTCAATAACTATCAAGGGAAACGGACACATTCTCTGCAATTAAAAATATCATATCATATATACAAGATAGTATAGATAGATAGACAGTAGAGGCGTAGGTAGAAAGGGATTGTCTTGGTTGTGTAACATCAGAAAGTAGTTCAATGTCCAAAATGTTATCTTATACAGGATAAATTAACAGACTGCAACACGGCTGCCAACCTTCAATAGAAGGTGGCACACGATGAAGAAGTCTTGTTAAAAATTGTGTGTGCTATGATGCCAAATTGCGTGCCCGTGCACACCCGCACACCTGGGGTAACATTGCTTGCCAAATGTACATTGTATTATCAAGATTCAAAAATATATATGTACATGCCTGTGAACAATAAGAATGGTAGGTATTAGAATTATTACATTGTTATTGTCACCTTTTTCACCGTTAATACCTTTTTCCACACAACGTCAACACTCCTTCGCGCGCGCTTTTTCACTGATTCTTTCCCGCGTCGTCCATAGATGATGTCGCACCATCGACAATCCTTTGCCATGGATCATCATAAACCACACGCCCTCCTGATGTCCTCATCACCAATCAACACTCATAATCATTGAGCCACTGCGGGGGCCGCCGAACCCTGGTTCCCCGTCTTGGTCCTTCGGATTTGTTTGGCACATCATCTTCTGCTGCTATGCCTTCATCCAGCTCCACAGCCTCACTGAGCTCCTCATCGTCTGCATCTTCTGATTCGCTTTCTTCACTGTCGTCAAACAGTCGTCTAATGTCCAGCACATGCCTTGGCACACCGTCTATCTCTACGTTGTTGTCACTCACAACCCGAGTGACAATACCAGGCTGCCACCTTGTGGTACACCTTGCATTGGGCGGCTTCAAAACTACAACATCGCCTGGGCGGTACGAGGATTCCTTGGTTTCTTCTAGTTCAGCAGGTGGTACGAGTGGGTGCCGCCACATGTAAGCATGCACAATGTTGGCAGGCGACGTCTCTTCTTGACCCGGGTGGGCAGATGCTAAGTTGTACCAGAATACAGCTTGCAGGGGATCGATCTTGCTCCGTGCCGCAGTCCTCTTTATCGTGCGGTGATGCCTTTCGACTATTCCATTCCCTGACGGTCGATAAGCGGCTCTGAACCTCTGGCGAACACCCCACTCCCTACACAATTCTCGTAGCGCCAGAGAACGGAATGCTCTACTATTATCGAGTAAAATTTCGTCCGGGGGACCTCTTTCTCTAAAGACTTCCTTTAAATTACGGACCACATCTTCACTGCTCTCGGCTCTAATTTCTTTCCACAAGGCAAACCTACTCGGCCCACAATCGATGACAGTGAGGTAGCACTTACTCCCAAAGTGTGTCGCATCAACTGCGATCCTACTCCAATTGCGCTCCACGTTCAACACTCCAGAGTTGTGCCTATCAGGCGCTGGATCTATGGTCCGGCACTGTATACAGTTTCTTACGCATTCCACCACTTCCTCTCTCCGAACGTCCGGGTTCACCAGTCGGTTCAGATGAAGAGTCCTGTCTACACCAAAATGATGTTGCTCATGCAAGCGTTTCACATCAGAGTTTTCAACCACTCCCACAGCCGCCACATCACTTCTGTGCCAGCTGCGATCAACTCTTGTCAAAGGATCTGCCTTGTTTTCTATTGACTTAACAAGAGTGATGGTCAACTCGAGACCATATTCGTCCACCAGTTCTTTTATCAGTCCAAGCCTCCTTTTGACTAACATTTCAGACATACCAGAAACTCTGATCCGGTGATCCTTCGTCAAAACAGACGTGACCCATCCCACCACTGTTGCGGAATCTGACATCAACTCCATAGCTCTTAGTCCCCATTTCAATGCCAGCGTTATTCCCTTAACAACAGAGTCAAGTTCTGCCACATTGATATGACCAACGTCCGTGGTCTTTCTTAACCATGACATATCTTCTACAACTTTCCCATCAATTTCCACCATAGCTCCGAACGCTAATGAACTTGCGTCGCACCACACTCTTCCCGTCGTAAGATCTGCAGGAACATTCCAAAAACCCTTTACGGGATCATCGCACTTTACTTTTTGGATCACCTCACTGAGAATTCTCTGGGCATTTTCTCCTACATGTGAGTCCCATGTATCCCCAGAACATGCTCTTTTCACAAAACTACAAGCAACTCGAAGCCACCCACACACCGGGTAATGGCCAACCAACTGCCCACAGACAGAAAACAATTGCCTCTTCGTGAGCTTTGTAGCTGATTCCAGTTCAGGAATAGTATTCCCACGCCTGAACACCAGAACTCCATTTTCTCGCTCAATTCGAAGCCCGAGAACGCGTCCGCCCTCCAGATCTAATGGTGGCTTTGCTTCCAATCCATACCTCCTCAGGTGAGCCGCTACCTCCTCAGCTGAAACCACTGTCTCGTCCACTATGATGTCGTCAATGTAGCTGTCAGTGCCTCGCTTAACTCTCTCGTTTCTTGACAAGACCTCTCTAACTATTCTTGTCATGATTTTGGGAGCGCTGTTCAACCCGAAACCCAATCTCGTCAAGCAATACACTCTGTCTTCAAATTTCACAAGTTGATATTTCCACAGATCTTCGTCAACGCGGATTTGAAGGTACGCCGACCTTAAATCCAGGAGTTTAAGTTGCTCACCATGTCTTCTCCATCTCCTGAGAGTTTCATCACATACTGCAACCTCTTCCCCCGTGTGACTTTGCACATGGTTGTTTAGCTCTCTATAATCAAGCACTGGCCTGACCTTTCCCTTGTTCTTCTGAATGACTCCCAGTAGTGGTACAACACCCGTGCACTCCCCGGTCCACGGCTTTAACCAGCCTTCCTTCATCCACCTCTCCAGTTCGTCCTTGATCGCATCCTTCACATCGTGCTTGTGAAGACTGGAATATGATGCAATGTCATTCATTAAAGCTACCGGTCCTTCTTTCCACGCCCATCTAACCCACCACTTCTGACCATCAAACCGTGCTTGAAAGTCCTGATCTTCGATACAGATAGTTTCAGGTTCAGCTGCCGCATTTATAACATGGCAATCAAGATTTGTTTGTACACACGAAAAAATCACTTGGTCATCATTCACCGTTACTCCTCCACACATTTTTATGAAATCCATCCCAATAATCGCATCCACGCCATCAAACAACTTGTTCACCACCACACAACTAACCCACACTCCACTAGATTGGGCCCTTCGCTCACCATTTTTCACCCCACACATCACGTCAATGCTGACTACAGCTTCGCCCACACACGGCACTTGACTCCCATCAACACTAATCAACCTGCATCGGTTCCCGCCACTGCGAACGTCACACCTAATGGAACTGGACAGCACTGTTCTTGAACACCCCGTATCCACCAATGCTCGCACCAACTTTCCTCCCACACAAATCTTCACAATCGGTAGCGCCGTTAATGTTGACGAGGAAGAACTACCGGCGCACCAGCTCTTCCTTTCCCGTTTCCCTCCTTCGTGGGGCATTCACGTGACACGTGTCCTGTTTCACCACATGTCCAACACGACAGAGCTTTTTGAGTACAATATCTCATAAGGTGTGGCCCACCACACTTGAAACATTGCCTCGGTGTCCCACTCGATTGTCTAACGACCGCAGCCGCGACGCCCGGATCGTGCAGTTCAGCCATCAACGCCCGCGCCCGTTCGAGCAGGGATGACAGCGCAATCGTCTCTACGCCTGGCAACGCCCTGAGCTCACGTGATATCGTGGCCGGCAATCCCACAACAAATGCTCGTCTGAGCAACTGGTCCGTCACCACACCCGCCAATTTGGCCAACTTTCTCAGCTCAGTGAGATACACGTCGACAGGCTCATCTTTCCACCTTCGCTGGGCCAACTGCTCGTACGCCTGAAACGGGTTCATAGCGAATGAATCGCGCAGGGCTTTTTTGATGCACTCAGCATCTTTCTTGTCCTCGTCTCTCAATTCGCTGTAGACGGCAAACGCGGACCCTTCCAAGAATAGCGGTATGACGGTTGCGAGATCTCCGATATCCTTCAATCTCGCCACCAATTCCAATTTCTCCAACCACTGAATGACGTCTCCTTCACCGTCAAAACATCTCACCAAATCACCAATTTTTACTGTCGCCATCGTTACACGCCGAAATAGCTTGTTATTGTCACCTTTTTCACCGTTAATACCTTTTTCCACACAACGTCAACACTCCTTCGCGCGCGCTTTTTCACTGATTCTTTCCCGCGTCGTCCATAGATGATGTCGCACCATCGACAATCCTTTGCCATGGATCATCATAAACCACATACATACAAGCAAAAAGGTTAATTATTAGGTATGTAATGAGTAAATTGTGTGCGCACGCCATATTTGTTTGCGTGCGCTGTGAAGCCAAATCATTGGAACCATGGAAATGAAACTGAAAGATTTCACGTGTTCTTAATTTTTTGTTTGCTCGCTTAGAAAAATTCTAAACGGCAATTATTTAATAGTTAACAGTATACATTCTTAATCCGATACAGATACTTGAACTTATACCAAACTAATTTTTCCTATAAGAAATAAAGGGAAAATGATTAATCCGTTTCCATGAAAAAAAATCCTATTGTTATTTAATATACATTAGCACACAATCTGAAAAAATATATCCACTAAAATGGCAGATTTCGAATGCAGAGGTGAAAAAATTCAGAGATTAAGCATATTTCAGGATTATTTGTCACGCCTATAGACATCTTATCTATGCTTTGACAATAGTAAATTTGACGTTCAAACAACCCGCAAACGATTTTAACATCGGGTGTTAGTAAAAAGTTATCAATGGTCACACAACCAACCCTATGTTCACTGTATCCTTCATATTTATGCTTTTAATAATATTCTTATGATAATCACATCAATTTAAGACAACTCTAGATACATATGTATATAGCATGTCTCATTTCAGTAATAAGAATTCTATGGAAATTTCAGTAATAGATTCTATGGAAACGCTGGTCGAGCAGCGGCCACAATAGCCGCCCACAGGGCCCGGCAGCAAACAATCGGCTATGGCTGATTGCCTGGTGCTGATATTTTTTATTCCCCGTTACATCGTAAACTAGTAGGAAATTTGACATGTTTATTACAACAGTTTTAAGGAGAAAATTGAATTTTGATACCTTGCCATTCCAAGATCACAATTTGATGCCAAAAATAATGCAGAATATATTGGAAACATTAACAACGACTCACCACACGTCCATCTTCAACATGTTCTGAAAGACGGATAGTGAGAAATACAGTACAGCTCCATTTAATAATAATAATCTTCGTCAACGTCAACAGTGCGGGCTATCACAACCCTGATGATGTAGATGACCGCCGTGAGCATATCCAATATGCAAGTTAGTACAGCGTGCATATATTCATCATTAGGAACTCCCATCGCCAGGGAGTGGACGTCGTACAAGGAAAACATAATAAATATAAAGGCACCGCAATATGTGATTATGGTATCGAAGGGAGTACTCTCGGAGTAAGAGTAAATCACACTTGTGAGCAATGTTACACATAATCCGGCGAAGATCCTGAAAAGTATCAATATTAATTCACCTAAAAACTTTTCATTACAACCATATGAAATCACACATTTAATTTATTGAAACAAGAGCAACTTTCTAACACAATACTTAATTTAGAAAAATACTAGAAATTGATAAAATGTATTTAAAAATTAATCCGGAACCTTTTTAATAATCATATTGTAGTATTGAGGGTAAAAGGACAATTTAGTTTCTAAAATAAAATTATACGGATTATAACGTTGAAGTACTACATATATGCAGAAAGGGGAGAAAATTAGACATTCTAGAAAATATAGAAATTAATATTAATAATAATAATATAGTTAATAACATACAAACACCCCTTATTACATCTCCCCTCCTGACCATATTAGCCCCGCTCACAACCACTTTCATTTTTCACTGAAAATTCCTTTCTCATACCGTGCCCACCCATGTAGTCGATAAAACATCTTCTAGTTTTAAGATTTAGTTTATTACTGGAGAAGACGCAGTAAGTTTCGAAAACGTTTTAATTTTATTTAAAGTGTAGTGTGAAGTAAACAACATTGTGTTTTATTTTATTGATTAATTAATTTTTATAAAGTTAATATTCATTGGTAATTTTAATGTCAACATTGCTACATTTGCTCTTCAAATGCAAAAGTGATTTTGCTTGGTTTTTTCGGGGAATTGTGATCCTTTTTCAAGCTTTAGATGAAGAGACTTCTGCAGGATGACATTCCATCTTCTTCAATTCTTGCTTTTAAATTGTTTGGTTAACAATTTTAAAACTTTAGTCAAGATTTAAAACAACAAACAACCATTCTGTCATGTAACTTTTTTGTATGGGAATTAAATGAAATTTAAATGAAAATAGCTTTCTTTACTTCTAATGTGAACTTTCTATTATATGATGAGTTTGTGATTCAATAGTATGTTTATAAGCTGTAGAATGAGTTTCTTTTGCATTCATACATTATTTTGTCAATTTTTCCAAGATTACTTCTATACCTCTCAATTGTACAGTAGGCACCGGTTATCGTGATCATATTTGTTCTCGGAGATTCTGATTCTAAAATCCGCTAATTCTATTATCCTAAAACTACTATCTATACAAAGGTTGTACATACATACCTATATTTAAGTAAACTACTAATTTATCGCTCATACACAAAATAAATAAAATATCAAACTCATTTTATAATCGTTTAATTTAAAATGATCACTAATTGTGTTTGTTTACTAGAGGTCCCAAGCAGTCCCAATACAGTACAACATTTTGAGTTATCAAACACTGCTGTACATATTTAAACCGCTAATCTTTGAAAAAAACTTGCCAAATTGCAATAAAAAAACTGAACTTATCTGACAATTGCTAGCGCTGCTAGCGATGACTTTGGATAAAGGAATCTGGTGTGTTTAACCAAGATCAGGGCAACATTAATCATAAAAATTGTAAAAGAAAGAATGCAGCGGCTGCCGAGAATTACGCAAGGAAGAAAATTCCTAAAAGGTTGGGTGACATTATTTCACTCCGAAACATACTTAGAAATGCGAGTTTTAAAAGTGACAAAAAATACATGGGTTTTTGTTGTTTAATTCTATCCATCGTAAACTAGACACAATACATATACAGCTGATTTTAATAACTGGCGCCAACTGTATAAAATTCAATTGTCTCAAAACAAGGTTTGATTGGATGATTTCAACAAGGAGCGCAACTGATACACTTTCACACGACCAATCAAAAGATTTTAAAATCTGTTATGCATGTATTAAACCACCAAAAAAAGTCTCTCACTTGATTGAACATCAGAATATAAAAAAAATATTTTAGACTTTCACTTGACTTGAATTTTCATTCAACACATGCAACATAACCACATCCAATCCTATAAATATTGAATCCATGATACCTGTGAAATTGTTAATTCTGACATAAAATTATACTTTATTACTAAATTTATTGAATTGATCCGGTAATTATTATTATTGTGAAAATTCACATACACCTTGAGCGGGGCTCCACATTGGTCTTGCAATTTGTCAGACATTTTAATTTTTAATAATAAACAATAAATTTACACCGCATCACAAACTTCAGATCATAATTTCTAAATCTGCCAGATTAGTTTGATGTTTGTGATAATGTGAAATTATTTTGTTTTAAGAACACATCAGGTAGGTACCTAAACAGGTATTTTTTAAATACTTTCATTGAAGGGCTTACTCTCAATATTAATCTGTGGGGTGTTTGATGGTATGATTGAAATGGAAACACGCGATTTGATGTAGAGTCGTTTATTGGTAGAGATAGTAGATAGAGAAGGAAGAATGCGGGAAATAGCGGAGCGAGAAATACGAAGAGTAGTGAAGCAAATCGACGGTGCTTGGTGTCGGCCCCGCCAGGCTCGAGCACCGTGACGGGGCAGCGGAACGGAAGATGTGTCGATGCTAGCTGAAAATGGCGGTAAATTTTAACCGCTACAAATTCATATTGTTATATTTTACAAAAACCTGAATTTTGATTGTTAATTTATAACAAGAAATACATCCCATCTATAAGACACATCTTCTTCATTCAATTTTATGTAGAAAATATCATAGCACTTTGGGAAAAAATCAACAGTTAATGAGATAAACGACTTCAAAGTTAACTTTTTTTTTTCAATATTTATAGCTTCTTTTTTGTAAAATGTTGGACAATCATTGCTTCATTCGTACGCTTTAATACAAGCCAAAAAAAATATTAAAACCTTGCAACAAAATATATTTGAAATGTTCACACACAAATGGCTAAAACATGTGTACGTATTGTAAGATATCTGTAAAAGAAATAAAATAAATATAATATAATATCTATACATTAGACATATATTGAGGCTTTTTAATTGTGTACAACCACAAGTAGTAATTTTAACATTTTATAGTGGAATTCCATTGTGTATCTTGGACACTCGCCATATGTGAATTATTTTATATAAAACTGCCTTTATATAGATTCACTTGTAACATTTGCTGACGTGACTTATTGCGAGATTATTGTTATATATTGTTGATTCAGATAACTTTTTACCATTTAGTGTTAACAATTGTAAGAAATAATTATACATATTAAAATCATTGTAGACAAATTAAAAATGTAGGACAATGAATCTTAAAAATACATTAATTGAATATACATATATGAGATATAACAGATTTTGTGGAAAAATTAATCTCAACTATGTTCATTAACCAGCCTCAACCTACACCTTGTTTCAAAATGGCGGTTACGAGGTTACGCTAATCCGGATTAGACAGCTAGAATTTTATAAGGTCTTTTCAAAATATAAAGATAATTTTATTCTATTTCACAAAATTTTTAGTAATGCAAAGCTTTTAGTGCACACCCCTGGCGATTATTATCGGGTACATTAGACTGTGAAAACTGTGTGAATTATCTTCCTGCTGCGTGGGAATGATAAATTGACTTGAGTGTCAAACGTTTGACCTACGGAGTTGATCGAAGTGCATTAACCGCCGCCAAGTTCTTCCTGACGTATGGGAACAAATTGTTGGCTTGTGAATTATTGTCATTCTGTGTAGGGCTGATAGTGTACTGTTCGTGTGTTCGGTTTCTTGTAGTGCATGCCAAAACCTGTACATCTTACTATTTTGCTTGTCGTGTCACTCTTCGTGCCATCAACGAAGTGTGTGTTCAAAAGTACTTTGTGTGGAACAACAAAGTGTTTTGAAGCCAGAAGACCTGTGGCTCCAGTGAAGAAGAAATCCAGATAACTAAAGGAGCAACTCTCAGGTGGGTCGTGTTTCTTCCTGCGTCTGGTTGGTCCTTAGAGTCCCCCTGTTTCCCTTACTGTTCTATCCCTATATCACTTTCCACCCTTCCTAAATCCCAGCCCCTTGTTCAAACATATGTGATTTTAGTTTCTTAATAAGTCTTTCTCTTTCCTCGCGTCCTCACTCGGAGCATCCGAGTGCCATCTAAAATCTGTCAAAATCAAATAAAAATAATACACTGTTAAAAGATTTACCATCCAACCACCAAAGAAATGAGACTTACAATGAGTGCATGGACGAGAAGTCTCTCTTGGTATTGAAAGTGAAGATGGTGATGCCAAACACCACCGCCAATGTGAGGAACAGCGCCTGGATAACGATGGCCTGATTGTAGAAGGACACCAACACTCCCACCGTGAACGCTTGGACGATAGTCTGAAATCATTCACACCATATTACATATGTAGGTAGTCAATTTTACCACACCCTCCTTACTCTCCAGACCTTGTCCTTAGATTCTTCCTATTCAGATCACTGCAAAATGATTCCATGACAACTGCACAACTGTCAGGTGCACACTGTCAGCTTATGTACTCTGCTGCACTTTATATTAAATAACCAACTTAATGTATCTGAACATAATCTATTTTGAATTAATGTAAGCTATTATTAACATACTTAATATTCTATTACTTCTACGTTTCCAGTAGTTTTTATGTATGCACTAGTCACTATGTGCAGTTGTCTATGTGTGTGTGTGTGCAGTTATATAGTAACCCTGCAAGATGTATTGAATGGAAAAAAAAAATAGTGAAATTATACAGAAGTTTATTACATTTTTCTCATCAGTGCCTCCAAAATTCTTCGACAAAGGAATAACTAAATTGCCATCTAAATAACTAAGTAGCACTTGATAATGAAGAATTGATTAAATTGGTAATACTTTAAAAATATTACCAATTTAATGAAAGTTTTAAATATCAATAGTAAAATGCTGCTGATTTTTTATGCAATATACACATTTATGATATTCTAATGAATGGTAATTACACAAAACTAATGATAGCGTCCAACTTTCATGTAGAAAAATATTGAAAATTTAATATTATAAGGTAATAAAAAATGAGAAAAAGAAAATCGGGGAGCCATTGTGGTGAACGTGTCAAAAATTTTACATTTGGCTTTATCGCTATGTACTCCTAAGGTCCACAACGCACTGGGGCCGATTACAGAGTATACCATAAGTGATCAAGCATCAATTTGGCCTGATTTTTTTATAGTCTTCAATGAAAATAAGCCTTACAAATGCTGCAAGCAGGATAAAGTTGGCCGGACTGTCCCTGCGCTTCACAAACAGCGCTATCAGAATCCCGATGCTCGAGAAGAACGCCACCATCACCATCCAATCACTGAAAAAAAAAATGAATGAAATACAGTTAATAATTAACTATGCAGATGGTCCCCCAAACATGCCCCTGTCCCCATGTCGAATATGACTCTGTGAATTCAAAAAAGATGAAGAGATAGAATCTTCGCAGGGGAGTGTGGAAACTCGAAGAGATGAAGTCACCCAGGTATACACATGATAAATCCATTAATGGATATCCAACAATTTACTATAATGTATACAATTCTTTTACTAATAACTCACTAGTCCTACAACACTCCCACTCCACATATTTTTATCATATTTTTATTTTATTATACTTTTATTTTTTTAATTTTATTCTTACTTTTTTATTCATATTTGATTTATTTTTTTATTCCAAATAACACCACAACAGCACGAAAAAAAAAAAAAAAAAAAACTGGCTACTTTAACACAGACTTTAGTCTAGCAAAGTAGCCAGGACAACGCTGTATATATCAGAGGTGAAGTCTACTCCATCCCACACATTAAACTATGTATTATGTATGTTATGTATCCACCTCTGTAACTACAAAAATATGGATGTCAAAATATATATAAATAAATAAATAAAAATATAAATTAATGATAGAATAAATAATATACTATGATAAGCAATACTTTTGAGTCTGAAGTCTTTGGTGGTTAGATAGATTGATATTGTATTTTGTATGAAATAGTGACTGATGATAAAAAGTGGACATTGTACGACAATCCAAAATGGCAAAAATCATAGGTTAACGAAAGCTACACTAATCAACACAATAAATCAATCACGATTTTATTGAAAAAATCATGTTTGATTTATTGTGTTGATCAACAATAGAGTTCTATAAAATGAATACCGTCTGTATTCAAAAAATAATCTATGCATATGGGACATAAAGGATGTGTTGTATTATAGGTTGCTTAAACCAGGTGAAACCTTCAATGTAGAATGTTATATACGCCAATTTAATTGTTTGAGTGACACAATTGAGCAGAAAAGACTGATTCATTTAATTTCTAATGGGAAATTATTTTTCAGATTAAATTTTATTCAATTTTTTTTATAAATAAACAATATTTGTTGAAAAAAGGCTGCGAATTAATTTGTACACAAATAGTTCACAGTTGGAGTTTATAATAGTTGAATTAGAGTCAGATTGGTGTAAATTATAACATCTATTTTAATGTCAAAAATAGATTGACATAATTCATTATAAGTACACTTACTTTTGATGGATGAAGAGTTTTATGGGCTCAACAGCCATGAAGGTGGCCCCGATGGCAATGGTAGTCAGCAGCTGAATGCTCAGCAGCGAATACACTTTGCGGACGAAGCCGAGCCTGATCTCGATGGTCGCCCTCATCACATTGTTCCTGTACGCAAAGTCATCCTGAAAAAAAAAACAAGTATATTTAATGACAAAATTAAGAGAAATTACAGATGTCTCACAGAGACGAAGCTATTATTTATACGGGAAGGTAATTATAGAAGTCTTGAGCATTACAGGGCTTACAACCTGTCATCGGCTGACTTAAGTGATCACTTTACATAATGTAATGTTCACCAATTCTACCCATCTATGTCTGTAATTGGTATTGACACGTGGACTTTGCTCAGAGTCGCTGATGTATCTTGGTATAATTATTATAAATCAATACATCTGTTTTTTTGTTTAAACAATGAATATTTTATAACTACCAGTCATTGGTTCCATGTATGCCAGGTATTGGAGACAAGTGAATTCGGCTATGCCAGCTACTGGTGTCATAAACATTTTTTATTTAATAAAAATAAAATATTACATTTTGTTTTTTTTTTCATTTCACCAGTATTCATAAATGTATTGTTTGTTCATTGGATAAAATTGATATCAATTTTAGTCACCATGGAAGGTTTAACAACTAATTAAGTTTTTTTTCCCCTTTAAGTGCCAAGTATTGTGTCTTTCACATTATATTGTACTAAAATTTCTCTTTGGCCCAAAAGAAAGTTTTCTGATAAAGGGTGATTATATTATATACCTCAATACCACCATCGGACTTCCCACCCTGCTCACAGTCTTCCTCCAGCAGCAAAAACGGAACAGAAGCCATTTTTGTTGAATGTTGTTCGCTCGCTATTTATAATTTATCTGAAAAAATAATTCATTTAATTTATACTGACAAGTGAGGTATTCAGAAGTAAAGATAAACATTCTTATAACTGATTTAGCAAGAAGAGCAAATTGATATACTTTTAAATACTAATTAAATGTATTAATTGGAAAGATATACTCATAAAATCAACTTTATCGAAAAAAATTGTTGTTGCGCTACCGGGATTCGAACCTAGATCTCTTTCCATACCGGGGAAGGTGCATTATCCAACTATGCTACACCGACAGTACTTTTGATGATAAATTTTCAAACCTATATGTTACACTTTTTCAAATTAATACATCTATCATTCCATTATTTGAAAGTCATCAACTTTGTTTTTATGGAATCTCAAATACTTTTGAGTAAATCGATAGCAGACGCCAGAATTAATAATTCATTTTTACTAAATTTTGGATACATTGATACAACTTATATATATTTTAATATATACATATAATTTACATATTAAGTACGATTCCTTTAAAACCAATTTAATATCCATCAACACTGTATTTTCCTATCCCTTAATGTTCTGTCTACCTGTATATGTATTCTGTCTCTTTCTTTCACATGTAATTTTATATTCTATCTCCCTCTTTATGTATATATAAATGAACTCTTTTTGTATTTATGATTAGTTTTAAATACGTCCCGACAAAACTTGAGATAAGCGAACCGGCTGACGTATAATAAATTTCGTGGTTTCATACAAAATGATTGTTATATAATTTAATAGAATATGTCAAACCACAAAGTGATTGTTTTCTACTAAAATATAAATTAAAAAAAAAAAAAAAATTATTTGTTTGTTTCACAATAGTTTTTAATTACAACTACATATTAAAAACTTTTGTAATTTGTTGTTTTCTTGGTAATAAAGTGGCAGTTAAGAACCTAATTTGTAAGAACCTGAAATAAGATTTGGGAATCTTACGTCGCTTTCCATATACGTTATGCTTCCCGGTCCCAACATCTACATAACTCCAGGTACTGTATGTGAAATTGTTTTAAATTTGGTCTTTGCGTTTGAACTAAATGACATGAAAACTGGCAGTGATGGCATTAAGTGTCGATAATAAATATTTGTCGCACAATGGTAATTCTCTATGAACCACCAATGTAGATGTGGCGCCCTCTAATTGGCCAATCAGCAGTCTCATCACTGACATCTTAACATTCTACCTGCAAACTTTTAATCATCTATTCACCTGATCCGGTTTTACTTTTACACTGAATTTTGCTGACCATTTGCTGCTAACACTGACATGATTTGGATTGCCCTTTGGAACAGATGCCAAGTATGTCATAGGAAGTGTAGACCGGCACAATATAATGAGATAATTCATAAACGTTACTTCTTAATAGGGAATTAATTATGGTATTTTAAGTTGTATTATACTAGATGTGTAGAAATATTATTATTAGGCATGTCGAAATATTACACAAATTGTGGCAACGCTGATTTACAGGTTGAATATATAAAAAAATACGAATTACAAGGTTGGTCAAATTTCACCAAAAATTGTGCTCAAAGAATCCCAAGATCATAGAAACAAACGAAAATCACTGAAAAATAATGAAAAACGTATTATCGATTATATCAATCGAAAATTACAAGCCATTTGTGAATACCTGCTAACTTTTCCCTGTTTACATTACACATTTTGCTCCGTAAGCATCTTTGGATGCAAAGGCATTGCAATATTGGCGCCCTTGCAAAAACATGCATTATAAAGATTAAAAATAACATGGCTACCTTTTTTCCCTGATGCGAGAAAACCAATAAAACAAAATAAACTTTTTATCGATAAACAGCTGCGCCTTACGGGAATGTATGCGAACAACTTTGACACCTGACGACTTGACAGCGAGAGTCATAGATTCGAAAGTAAAGAGAGCATACAGTTATTTTTTATGGCTGTTATGTAACTGTCAAAAATTTATTCACATGAAATTAGTGTTCTACTATTACATGTAATAAATTGTCGACCATCTTAAATTTACAGCCAATCAAAAAGGAGCTGTATGTAAAAGCTGACGAATGATTGGTTAGTGAAATAAAAATTTGAACCGTTTTGATGAAGTACTATTTTAGCTGTATAATCGAAATAGCAAAAAGGGGCTTCTCGTTTCCACAGATTTTTATATTTCGTATTTCATGTTATTGTTGACGTCTGGCAGAATGTCATCAGTTTGATAATGGCTGGTGTTAAAACCTTGTAATTATTATGCTATTCTTGTCATCAACTTTTAAATAATGGAGACTACACCATTAATTGCGAAACCTCAAAGAAAGTCGTTATGGTCTTGGTAATGTATATTTTTTGCTTTAATATTGTCAACATTTACTACTGATGTCATTATTATTATCCTTGTTTTAACTGATAAGTAATTTCTCAGAAATAATATGTATGTAAAATTAATGTTGAGGAATATTTTCCGTATTATTAGTGTTACATTTCAAAAAATTTAACGTTTTTTTTTATATTTGTTAAATTTAAGATTATTTTAGAAATGATGAGAAATCCTTAAATGCGAGCTAGATAACTTTACGACTGTATGACCGAAAATGTAAGGGTATATTGAATGTAGAAGTATTAGAATGAAGTCTTACTATATTTGGGTTGATCATCGGCAATGTATTCAACTCGCTGTGTCTTATATCACTTTAATGGAACGCTAACTCGTATTATCATCCAGTCATAGATATGACAATATTTTCAGAGTCTGTAGTTCATCGCTGTGCATTTGAACGTAACTCTGCAGTCTTATTCCCAGTTTTACACCACCGTCGTCATTAACATGCACATACACAGTATAGGCGATCTTTCCATTGTAGCGATGCTTAGCGATATGTGTCACCAGCGTGAAACCCAATGTAAATGTGAAGGTCAGACTAATAAAAAATAATAAACTAATAAATTCTAGTATACTGTGTTAAAAACATTTTACAGATAAATAATATTGCTTTGAATAATTGTGACATATATGCTGTTTCGGGAAAATTAATTATCAAATTTAGTCCATAGGTGGTGATAGTATTGTGGTACTCGAAGTGTTTCGATATATTAACATATCACACACCTAGATCAAAACTGAGACAACTCAAAAAGTCATTTTAAGTATACAAAAAAATAAAAACATTTTTCTCAATTTTTTGTTACTGAAGTTATGAAACTAAATAACATTTTATGTCATAAATGTATCCTAAAATGACACTACTCGAGGACTGGGGCTAAGTTAGTTGCGTATATGACAGAGTTTCCGAATACAATAATAACTCAAAATTCTTGGTATTTTGAATTGTCTTAGTTTTGGTCTAGGTGTGACATTTGACAGATATGGAGATTGATTAATGGGCGAGAATGGTGAACGTTATATTTATATAAAGTGATCACTTAAGCCAGCCGAAGACAGGTTGTAAGCCCTGTGATTACCCATAATTCCATATATTTCCATTAAATATAATAAAAAATAGCTTCGTCTCTATGAGATATCTATTATTTGTTTAGTAAATTCTAGTCTAATTAACCTGTTAGCTGCCCAGAAAAATCATAGGTGAAACAGCATCATGCCACCATATTGGCGCCAAAATTCTTAAAATTCAAAATTCACAGGCTAGCTTTTTTGAATTTTATTTTTACGAAAGAACCATGGAAACGGTGTAACTAAAAAAAATATACATGGGTACTATTTCACCATAAGGGTTCATCGACCGCGATTTTGTACAGTTTTAAGATGAAAAAAAAAAAAAAAAAGTTAATAGTGTTATCAGGCCATAACACTTGGAACATTATTATTTCTTTTATTTGTGTTTTAGGACAACATCAGATTTTATTAATATTATTGTGTTTAATTCACAACTACGTACACATTACATATCGCACTTATATAGCAATAACAACACGCATAAAATGATACCGCCGGCCACGGCAATGGCCAATGCTGCCTAACGGCGCACTCACTGTATTTATAGTAAAATGCTCATATGTTAATTTTAATTAATAACTAAAAAATAATATCTTATTCACTTGAATTACTTGGCAACAAAAACGAAAAATATCGCAAATGTACGTCAAAAACAACCTGACAATTTACTCAAATTGGAACGTTCCAGATATTTTCCAACTTATTGCGTCCTTCTCATCATCGGACTCTGCGGTAGTAATGAGCATATCCGGAATGTCTAAAAAATTGGCAGTCTCCACTAACGAAATAAGTCACCCTCTGCCATTTTGTAAAGTAAAAATAAAATCAAAAAAATTTTGAAAATTCGATAACTAAAAATCGTCGACGTCGACATGTGTGTAAAATTTTGTAATTTAATAAAATTGCGATCTGGTAACGTAAAAGTAAACGTCGACTGTCAATTTAGTATGGAGGAAAAATGACAATTTTTACACTCAATTTCAGATGTAATTCGTTGTCTTCTTGAGTTGAAACATATTTTTATGGGGCACCGCATGATATCACTACCCGAAATAACAATTTGGTTAAAGATCCGATCCGCGGCGCCGGTGATATCATGCTTTATTTGATGATAATTTCCTTGGAGAAATAGATGCCGCGGAATGTCACATGGTTGTCCGCTGTACTCACGATAGCCAACTTAAATTCTGACAGTTTTCATTCCATCCCTTTCTCTGTCGCAAACTTGTGACGTGGGCGGCCAAGGAGTTAATGGTCCCCGTAATATTACCGTTGCTTATTCTGAGTTTTGTCTCAAAAATTGTGCAAAAGACAAAACAGAGTCGAGTGCAGAGTGAACTATGATACATGCTCTGTTGTATTTTGTATGTAATGACGCGTCATGTCTAATTATTATTATCTGGGAGTTTAGCAGGGAGTCAAGTGTTTCGCTTCAATAAAGTATTTTGTTTGTTTGTTGTTTAGTGAAGATTGAAAAACACTAATATGTAGTTTGGCTATAATTTGTCAAGCAAACAAGTCAATCTGGTGTGACAGCTCATAGGAGCCGTGGTGAGATGAGTTTGATATATGTGTCATTAATGTGTTAGTCATGTCATTTGACTTTATCTTTTCCGCATTTTGCAACTAATTAATAAATATCCTCACCACAAAAGTAAATGAATAGCTGAGTGGCTACGTATAAACTAAATTAAGATGCAGTGGAGCATATTTAACATGAAACAATGGGAACAGAAATATTCTTTCACATTAAAAGAATTTCATTTTAAATGGAGTAAACAAAAAAACTCTGTAGTGTTTTTGATTTCATAATGAAAATGTAAAAATATAAAGTTTAAACTATTTTTCAAATGATCCATCGATGAGTTCATCTGTTTAAAATGGTTACGGTAGGACGCGGCAAATTGGCCTAATCAATATTAACTGGCAGATAAGCAATCAGCTCTCGCCGATTACTTGATGCTATGCCCTACGGGTGGCTATTGTGGACGCTTGCGCGGTCACGGTCTCAATAAAATCTACGTTTGGTAGAGCTTTCCCTAAAATAAACTATATGTAAATAAAATCTCAGTGTAAATTAAGACAATAGATAGATAAGAAAAGATGACAGATGTCATGTACGTTTTTCTTACTCGTAATAAAGACAATGTATATTTCAAATTAAATATATAAAAGATAAAACATTTACCTGGCCGTTTAATCGAGCACTATACAACCATACGGATCCAATATATCCTAGACGTTCAGAAAGTCATATAAATAGATGGGGAAATGCAATATATATATATTGTCATGACAATAAACAAATGACATGCTTATTGGTCCCGTGGTTAAGACACTCGCCTGCTGACCCAGTGATTAGGGGTTCAACCCTCATCGCTCAAATGTCGAACAATCATTGAAGAAATGCAGTCATCCAGTGATAGTCAAGAGACCGTCAGGCCATTCTAAAATCTGCTGAATTTAATGAAATCATGAAACTCAAACAATGGACAGAGAAAAGTGATAGTCTTGAGATGGTTCCATCCAGCAGAGAATAGAAAATGTCTGATAATGTGACGATAATGACATGATTAAGATTATCTTAATGTAAAAAAATATTAATCGTGTGCTTAATATGTTGATTAATCGGTTAGGGAGCTCTGAGGTTGAGCAAAGAAGATTATTGTCAGGGTAAGAAGGGTGTATTTTGTCTAGTAGCCATGTATGCCGCCCTATTGTCCGTGTAACATGGTGGTGGGACACGGCTGCCTTGTAGTATTAAAAAAATACCAACTTACCCTCTTTATTGAATTGTATTCACATCTTTATGATTAACCGTGCAAAATACTTGTTGATAATGAATGTTCGGAACAAGTAGATGAGTTTGTGTATTTGGAAAGTATGTTTGATAGAAACGGAAAGACTGATAATGATATCGAAAGGAGAGGGACTGCGGGGAATAAATTTAATGGTGCTTTGAATGGAATTATGTCTAACGGAAACTTGTCAACGGAGTCCTGGTACCAAGAGTGTGACGCTCTATCCTCTCTACTTACCCCCGCGGAGAAACAGCATGGTGGAAGTTAGTTAATGATTACTTTTCTATGTTTTTTGCAGGTTCAAATGTTGTTTATGGCCGTACTTCGGCAGGAAGAAAAAGTTGCATTCTCGCGTCATCAAGTTGGGACGTCTCCCAGACGAGGAGTTCTCTCCAAATAAAATCAGAAATCAGGTACAATAAACAATGTGAACACTTATTTACATTCTATTACCCCGACTGATTCATTATATAGTGGCGAAATGAGACATAATCTCATTCTCCTATATAATATCAATATCAGCTAATAAAAATATAAACGTGTTTTATTTTGTTTTTAAATGATCCTGGATCTTTAATTAAATTACCCTAGAAATGCATGTGATGTGCTTGTGGTCTAGTGGTTACGATACTCGCCTAGTGACCTAGCAGTCGGGGGTTTGAGTTTCGTTCCAGGAGGTCATCAAGTTAGTCCTATTTTCATAGCACAACCATTTAGCTTAGTTTGAAAATAGTAGGAATATTCATGTGACACGTATTCCGTTTACGCATCTCTATTTTCTTTTTTTAAATAAAGTCATGGAACCGCCACCATATGTAATATGTAGTCGAATGATCTTGTATATTTATACTATGATGATATCAACAAGTATTGTATGACTGTCTGTGGCTAAATGGGTTAAGTTGTCTGATTTTCTCTCTGGACCAGCTTTTTTCACTTTTAATATTTAGCCAAGACCCAAACCGCTTTATTCAAACCTGTAATATAGTACGTCGCTAAAACGATAAATGCTGTTAATTACAGATTAATTTTAGAACAGTGTTAAAAATTAAATTTAGATGACTGCACTTGTCCAACAATTGACCACCCTCCGTCGTAATATATTATGTTGACTATTCTATTTCTTTGCATCTCTCTTTGTGTGATGCCCAACACATATCTTTCAAACAAATATCAGATATCTCATACAGACAAAGCTATTTTTTATTATGTTTAATGGAAAATATATGGAAGTGTGGCGTAATTACAGGGCTTACGACCTGTCTTCGGCTGGCTTAAGTGATCAATATATATATATATATGTTAGTATGTATAAAAAACATTGCTTTATAATAATTTCAAAAAATCAGATAACATATATGCTGTTTTAAAAAAATGGGAAAATGAATTATCAAAAATTTGATAAATGTAGAGTTGAGGAGTGAGAATTGGTAAATGTTAAATATACAGTAAAACCGCGATATAACGAAATCCAAGGGACCAAAAAATAAAAATTCGTAATAACGAATTCCCACATATAATGAAAAAAATAAAAAACCTACTATATGTTACGCGCCGTCGCAAAAAAATGTTGCGCGGCTTCAAAAAAGATCGCAAATTCTGCAAAGAAAGGAGGAAGAAGGTCATAGGGAACTGAATACCTACATATTTTTAGTAGTTTTATTATTAAAACAGATAAGCAAATGGATAATCAAAGGAATTAAATTAAGAACAGAACTTATTCAACACCAATTGGAAGATATTTTTGTAAATTGCAGAATATTGCAAACACAAAACAATATTTTAATTGTGTTTAAATGTAGAGCCGCTTCAAACATAGTTTTGGGCATGAAACATACAAAATAATTCAAAAATAACAATTTTACAGTTGAATCGCGGCATTTTTATAAAATGAGTCGTATATAAATTACGAAGGTACTTACCGGTAACGGCGGCAACCACTTCAAAATATATTTATAATTGTTAAAATTGTTCACTTAAAAATTATTGTTAACATTGTTCACTTAAAATACACGAAAACAATAGTTAATAGAAATACAAAATGCCGTACAAAAATAGTCCATAAAATATTTTAACAAATTATTTATATTATTGACGAGTTCACACGAAAACAATTGTCAAACGAAAATGAATTTATGTAAATATTCAGTTCAGTCATGCAATAATCGCGTTAAAAGCTGAACAAACTTAACTCTACAGACGTTAAACTGAGACTGACATTTCCAATAAGTACATACTGCAACTTTCGGGGAGTTCCTGTTAATTTTTGTATTTTACAGCTGTTTGGGTCTGGGATTGCAATACATATTAGAGGCGTATGCGTACGTAAAACGTGTCTAAGTGAAAGCCGCAAGAATTATGTCAAATGGTTTTATGGGCCTACTATGAACCCAAGAAGAAGTTTGAATTGTTTTACTACCTTGTCGGCAGACCGCCGCGCACCGCCAAGAAGGCCATAAAACCGTTCGCATACGGCAGATGCATCGGCGCGGCTTTGTAAGTGCGAAATAATATTTTCATCTTTTAACATTTTTTTATTTCGTTATAAATTTACGTAAATGTATTGGCATTTTTTCGTACGGGACAAAAATGATTTTGTTATAAATATTAACGGGATTTCGTTATATAAATGTATTTTTGTATAAAAAATTGGTTTTAGGGACTAAATTTCGATTTTTTTTTCGATATACGTCATTTTTCGCTATATCGGGTTTCGTTATATCGCAGTTTTACTGTATATATATATATATATAGTGATCACTTAAGACAGGTCCTGAGCCCTGTAATTACCCCATATTTCCATATATTTTCCATCAAATGTAATAGAAAATTCTTTTGTTTCTATGAGATATCTGATATTTGTTTAATAAGAATGTATTTGTAGGTAAATATCCAGTAATTGTGTGTTTTTGGACATATTCAAATATTGCTCTTATCTTTTAAGTTTTTGAATGTTTCTTTTATTGAGACTTTATGTTTCGCGTCCATACTTGATCCATTCATTAGTTGAACACTACTAAATTTGTTTTCACGTGAGTAATTTCTTTATATTTTTTAATAAATCAACAAATCTTCCTTTTTTTTCAGAAATATAGTATGTTATCATTTCTCCCGTTGGTTTTATTTGAGCAATTCCGTCTCTTCCTCAACTTGTATTTCCTTGTAATGGCCCTGAGCCAGTTCATCCCCGAGATACGGATCGGCTACTTGTACACCTATTGGGGGCCCCTTTGCTTTGTCATCTCCGTCACACTTTTTCGGGAGGCCATTGACGACATCGGTAGATACAGGTGAGTGTTGTTTCATTTTTAATATTATTTTTGAGAAGAACCTCTTCTCAAATGATCATCCCAAAAGATGAGACAAGATACAGAAACTCTTATACACTTTAAATATACTGGCTATCAGTTATATGCAGCTCCGGTTCTTCTACTTTTTCCACAGCTCTATATTCCAGGGTTCGATTCAGTCTCCTCTACAAGTGCACTCTACCAACTCTTATCCGTGTCCATTCTTTTCCAGTTCCCGGATCGCCCCATCCTCCTCCAATCCCTCTTCCACAGTCAGCCCACCTCCTCCTTTTAGTCTGCCTCTGGGTCACTTCCACTGGGATATCTTACGATTGTTTCTTACTCAAATAAGTCTTCAAGCTCATGATTAATTTTTATTTTGGGTTCAAAAATTGTTGATGTATTTTCTTCGATTTTAACGCAACTCCGGCTAATTAAACTTTAATAATATTACAAATTCAACTTTTCAGACGTGACAGGCTGGTGAACAATCAGAAATACTCTCGTCTGGTTCTCGACGGTCCGTTACGGGGCACCGCCGAATTGGTCGACGCGAGAAGCTTGCGCGTGGGTGACATTATATCGTTACATAGAGGCATACGTGCTCCGGCCGATTTGCTCTTGTTGCGCACCTCTGATGCCACCGGATCCGTGTTTGTAGCGACCGATCAGCTGGACGGAGAGACAGATTGGAAAGTCAGGTAACACTTGTAATGTAAGTCTTGTGCACTTAGTCGTGTGGACTGCTTTCGTGTGGTATTTTGACGTGCTATGAATTGATATTTGTATAATATTATTTCCACCGTGCTTTCCTGAACTGTTTTTATTGTCGTAAATACCCTTCGATAGCTAGTTCTGGGTTTTCTATTGGTAACATTCATTCAATCCATGTAAATAAAAATACACTATCCTCTGTGAAACTGGGCTGTTAGACGCCGATGATCGCTCTTCTTGCAGTCTTGCAACTTCTAAACTCTGCTGACCAGCCTCCGAAACTTTATCTCAACCGATAATCTGAAAATATACCATATAAAATGTTTTTACATCACTATTGTAAATATAGCCGATCGAACCGAAAATCGTATCTCACCAGAAGCAGTTTCACTTTTGTTTGCTGTTTTAAATTTACACAAATAGAATGCACATATTCAAAATTTATACCAGGCCTACCTATCGAAGTATAAAAACGCGCAAACAGTTTTATTGATAAGAAAATTATATTATTTTACATTTTATACATTACAATCTGACAGAATAAGGCTGGAGTACACCGTTCCGGATTCCTGTTCCGATGACAGCTTTGGTTTTTCCGAAATAAAGTTTTTTTTATTTTTTCATAAAAGGCAATCACTTTTTGATTTGACATATTAATTTAAATAAAACACAATCATTTTGTATAAAACCACCAATTTTATTAAACGCCAATCGGTTTCGCTTAGCTTAAGCTTTGTCAGAGCATATTTAAAACTCAGTTAAGTTTTTTTATGTAATCATTAGGGAATAATGTATTAAAGAATCGCAACATTGAATCTAATATCGTTTATGTAATTGATTTTTTTTTTTGTCAAACTGTAGTGTCAATTGATTGAAATGTAGATTAGATTCTTTAGGGCCGGTTGTGTGATC
Source organism: Eubasilissa regina (assembly GCA_022840565.1). NCBI lineage: Eukaryota > Metazoa > Arthropoda > Insecta > Trichoptera > Phryganeidae > Eubasilissa > Eubasilissa regina. The sequence goes on from JAINEB010000010.1 coordinate 8,217,678, forward strand.
AGTAGTAACTATTTACTAATGCCTGTAGTAAAAATTATCTGTGGGTTGTTGATACATCAAATTTATTACTATCAAAGCATAGATGAAGATGTCTATAGAGAATTCTTTCTTGAGTAAATCACTAAAACTATGCATTATGACCTCTCTGCACGATATCACATTTGTTTTGTGATGATTTGTCGAGAGATTCAAAGCTTGCAGTGGCAAAAAAAAGATTTTTCAATTATTAATTGTTACTTTTCTAACTACAAACTCTTGAGGTTTTTAAAAATGACTCCCAATTAGTCAGGAATATTGAAAAATATTTTTTCGGTAAATGGAATTTTCCTGTATATCCCCGTCTCGACACAGAATTCTCTAGTGAGACGGGCACAGTCCAAACAAAAATTTTTATATGTATAATATAGTTATAAATAATAAATAAATAAATTAATTAATACATTTGATTTGTATTAAAATACCACAGAACTATGTTCTAAAAAACAGCAACTTCATAATAATAATGTGTTCTCTTTAATAAAGAATACTGAAGCTCGACTGTAAGTATAATACTTCTATAGCGGCCTCGTGGGACTCTATGGAAGTCCAAGTCCTTTCTTGACATTTCCGTTGTGGACCGGTCTGCTATTCGCCCATCTGCGTCTCGGTCTTCCCCTCAATCTTGATTCTGTTGGCTTTGTGTGTTACGCGACTCGACCACTCGCGCTACATGTCCCGCCCATATCTCCTCACATTCATCTTCTTCAAGATATCTAGAGCATCATACTGTTCCTGAAGTTTTAAGTTATTCAACTTCTTTCATTCTCCAATTAGGTTATCATAAATTGGCCGTAGATCTTGCGCAAGACTTTTTTTTCAAAGACTTAAAATCTGTTTTCTTGCGTTAAAGAGATCATGCCTCACACTCCTCCTGCAAGTGGAAAATATTATAATTAAAAACATGTTCAGTGGTTTATGCCCAGTTTATCAAGGTCAGCAACTACTGTTTTAAAATATTATTTTAATTTTTCAGGATCTCTGTGCCTTCGAGTCAAAAATCAAGATCGGATCTCCAGCTGCTCGCCATGGACGTGACTGTGTATGCTGAGAAGCCACAATCGGACATACACGCCTTCATCGGGACATGGACTGGCCACGACTTGGGGGAGTCGGTGGAGCTAGATGTAAAGCACACCATATGGGCTGGCAGTGTACTGAAGTCTTCGCACGCCACTGGAATAATCTTGTACACTGGTGAGTATTAGTGTAATGTTTCATTCCAATATTAAAATAATATCTAATCTAGAGAAACTGAAATGCCATTTCATTCATTGACATGCTTAAAACATTGTTTAGATATTATAAAATATAATATTCAGATGTGTTCAATAGAACATAATATTTTATTTTTATTGGAAATGTGCGTACAATGGCTCCAATGCCCTTGAAAGATGAAAAAAATGGCAACAAATTATAATTCTTACATCGTAATGTATTTTACATGGACAAGAAAATAAAATTATGAACACACAAACAAAGAAAAATCATTGTTATACTGCATATGTTAGCGCCATTTAAGTTAATTAATTTATATCAAGTTTTTTGGCGTTTGAGTTGTTGCCTCACTCATGCATACTTTCTATTTGTGATTTACCCAAAATTTAACCTGCATATCTCCGTCCCTTTCTTTCCTAACATATCCTTAAGCACAAGGAAGAAAGAGGATGTTGCAGTATTTAACACTCTCTCCAACTGCAGCAAGTTTAGTGTACGCTTAGAACTTTATACGGAAACACTACCGTCACTTTAATCCGCTTTACTCCGCTAACGGTAATTAGTTAATCTTGTTTTAATCCCGCTATACATAAAAATAATCCTTTTACAGGAGGGTCAGTATACGCCCCGCTCAAACGCTTGTTCTTGTGGTGGAGAAGAAATAAACAAATGAACCAACATCTGGCAGATGCAAAAGTGCCTTTATTAATACTGTTAACCCTTTCCCTGCCATAAGCGGATATATTCGTGCTAGCTCGCCAGTCCCGCCACGCCGTGAGCGAATACATTCGCGTCGATCTTTACGTCGTCATGAGAGCGTAAATAAACACGAATTTTAACTGTCACATATTGCATCTCCTACTGCCATCTGTGGGGATAAACCTTAAGACCTTATAATCAACTCATTGTGCATTTAAAATGACGAAATCTGTATTTTTGTAAAGTGCTCCATTTGACAGCCGGCAGAACGCGCTAGGGTCATGACTTTGACAGTTTCTATAGGGATTCCCACAGGCGTCAGTGTTCGTTTCCTTTGTTCGGAGATCGCGAGGTTTTTTATCTCACATTTGTTTTATCTTCGCATATAGTATTGAGATATTTGTGTAGTATATTATTATAAATAACTTTTCAAGATTCATAGTGAGCTGTTGTGTAGTGATTTTATTGTCTCGGAGTTGCTTCGTTTGTTTGTTGCATTTTGTCAGATTTTACATACAATGACTACGAACTCATTCTAACTGCCGAATCTGATAAAAGTGATGTGGAATTTGAATTGCCAGAGATTTATGAGCCCAATGAAGACAGTACTGAATCGGCACATGTCGACGAAGATAATATTGAATCGGCAAATTTGAGGAAGATAATATTGGTTCAACTAGTGGTATTGAAAGAAGTCCTGTATTTCATTGGGACAGTGATCCATTTTTACCGCAAGTGCACAATTCCGATTCTTCTTTTTCCGGCGCTAGATTGTGCACCGATGAAAGTATGCAAGAGGTAGATTTCTTTAAAAATTTTATTCACCAAAAATTAGTTGAGCTAATCGTTACTGAAAATAACCGGCAATATAAATGTATAAAAAAACAAAAGTTCCTCAATAAGCTACAGAATGCAACAATGGGTCGATACAACTGTCGATGAAATTTACATTTTTCTTGGTCTTGCATACTGATGGCAAAAAATTCTAGGAACACCATTGAAGAGCATTGGTCGACAGATATTTTATTACATTCGCCAATTTTTTCCGATATAATGCCAAGAAACCGATTCCAAATTTTATTAGGAATGCTCCACTTCTGCAAGATGTGTTGTATGCTTAGCAAAAAAGAAAAGCGGTATATGTGTAAACAATGTAACTTAGCTCTATGTGTTGAACCATGTTTTGAACAATACCATTCTCGGGAAAATTATAATAAGTAAAAAAAAAAGTTTTACAACATTTGCAATATGGATTAAAAATAAATACATTATGTGTTATTTTGTGAACTTGTGACAACCCTGTTTATAAATTTTGTTCAAACAATTTTAGTGATTTTAGTGAAGAAAACATTGTTATTTTTTCGAAAAACATTGTGATTTGATGAGTTTTCACATTTTTAAATCATGACTGTTTATAATTAATTCATTTTTATTAAAAATTATTAATGGTAAAATGCCCGGCGTACGGGTACTATCTAAGTTTTATATGGCCGGCAGGGAAAAGGTTAATTAGGTTTCTAGATATGAAATAATATATCAATCTCGGTGAACAAATCATTGTAAGCTCGCCATATTCTCACTTTAGGAGAATAATCCAGGAATGGTTGCGATTGTGAAACTCGCAATGGGACATAGACATTTATTAGCGACAAAAGGAGTGGTCAATTAAACTGGTTTTGAGAGATTTTGTAAAAGTTTAAAGTATCAAATGGTATTCAACTTTTTAAACATTTTAATTTTAATTTTTTTCATCGAATCTACAGTGGTAATAGAATACAACGTATACAAAAAAATTACTACCATTATTACCTTTGAAACCGAGACTGTACGTGAAGAATAGAGTAATGTGCCATATTTTTGATGTTAATAATATTGCAGGTTCCGAGACTCGCAGCGTCATGAACAACTCGACGCCGCACTCCAAGATCGGCCAGTTTGACCTGAAGGTTAATGACATGACAAAGGTGCTATTTGTGGCCGTTTTCATGCTGTCCCTTGTCATGATCACCCTCAAGGGATTCTCCGGGCCATGGCTCCGCTACCTGTGCAGATTCATTCTGCTCTTCTCTTATATCATTCCTATCAGGTGAGCTACGCACTACTTTCCCTCCATGCCTTCACGTTTGTGTATTCTTACTTTTTAACATAGAATATATGTTCGATCTTCATGACAGATCGTGCGCGTGCGTGTGAACACGAGACATGTAGATGTAATGGTTCATGTCCTTACCTGTTTCCCCCCCTCCACTTTATACCACAGAGCACAACCTTTTTTTCCGTGTTAAAGAATTGCTATTGTACGGTGCTAGTAGTGTATTTGTGTGTATCATTGAAGTGCGTGTTCCTGAAATTAGAAGACCTGTGACCACAGCTAAATAAAAATTCAGGCACTGCAGACAGGATGTGTTCTTTCTGGTGTCTGTTTGGTATTTGAGCCCCCCTGTTCCTTTCCTGTCCCTGTTCTATATTCTTTCCATTTGTCCTACATCCCGTTATCTATCCTTCGCGTAATCATCTCGAGTCGGCCGAAGGTTGTGCGCACAATATATTTTATCAGAGGTTTTCCTAGAATATTAAAAATAATACATCTGAAATAGTGTTATAATGCTGTTGGAAGGATGAGATGAGAATGGGTTTACCATTCTGTGTTCTTGTAGGCATCGCAATGTCTATCTGAGTGGGTTTTTTAACAGGGTGACAAACAGTAATGACAGAAAACGTAAATAGAACAAAAAACAGGTATTCACAATTTCTCACTAAATTTATTAAAAGTTACATTACAAGGATTTAAATATACTTATTAAGAGTATGCGGTGGAAACGGAGTGAGTTTCAAAAGCTGCTGATGAGTTGCTAAGCTGGAAAGCAAGTAAAGAACAAAGCTGTCAATTGTGGCCAATGCATCAAACATCTTGGCTATGACGCGTTTTTCTCGACGATTCATGGATAGCGACAGGTATCTGCCACAGTATTATATATGTAACGCATTTTTAAAAATTATATGATTATCCTTCCAGTCTCCGTGTGAACTTGGAGGTAGGCAAGACGTTCTACGCGTGGGCCATCAAGAAAGACGACAAGATAGCGGGCACCGTGATGCGCTCCACCACTATTCCCGAGGAGATGGGCCGTGTTTCCTACCTGCTGACGGACAAGACGGGCACCGTCACAAAGAATGAGATGGTCTTCAAGAACCTGAGCCTGCCTAATGCAAAGTACAACGACGGCAACTTTCATGAGGTAAAATATTATAATCTTGGTCTAGCGTTTAATACAGTGGTTCTCAACTTTTTTGACGTTGTGAAGAGTTCACTTTTTTAAAACTCCTAAATTAACATATCTTGCCTAAAAAAAATAGATGCATTTTTTTGTAAAAATATGTATCCGTACTGAGATTATTAGGTTGTAACAAACTGTATTAGAAATTTAATTTGAATTTATCAATTTTTTCAGGTGCAAATGCTACTCACCCAGCATGTGACAAAAGAAGGTACGTCGGTTCCGGCAACTCCGACCGATTCTTTTGTTAACGTGAACATCCTGTCATCTACATCATCGCTGAACAAATCGTCGGGATTCCAAGTGTCGGGCAGGCAGGTCTGGGACACTGTGCTGGGCTTGGCCTTGTGTCACAATGTCACACCCGTCTATGAAAAGGACTCAGTTGATTTCGCAGGCGGATCATCCTGGACTGATGCAGGTATTACACAACACATATCTGGTTACTTTCAGTCACATTTCAAGGATTCATTTGATCACTTTTTGTTTATTTATTAATACATTGTTATCAACAATAGTTTTCACAATGCCAACCTCACTGGACTAAAATAATAAAAAATATTGATTTGTACATTATTTCATACATGCCGTGTGGCGCAATCTCTGACCGAAGTATCCAAGATGATTACACAAGGGATAGGTATCGGGATATGGTACGGATGGGACGGCTCAAAGACCAACCAGACACCAGGAAGAATACCACTTTCCTGATATCATTTTCCTTTCTTCTTTAGTTGTGGCCACAGATCTTCTGCCTTCAAGAACACGCACTTCGCTGATACGCGCAAACATAGTCAGACATACTTTTGAAAGTGCTAAATGTTACACCATTATGTACACTTTAAAATCGATCAGAGAATTTTGGGTTTCATTTTAAAATGCTGAAAAGTTTTTAGTCGAATTTTATAACCCGAGATTAACATTTTATGTATTTATTGAGTTAATAGAATTATGTTTACCACTATTGAAGATTTGTACGCTGCTGAAAATTTAAGGTTTAATTTAAATATTGTAAAGTTAAACATATAAATAATACGCTTTATTGTATATCTTGTGACATGCTATGAATTTGTTTATAAATTAAATTGATTTTTTGGTAGTTGTATTTATATTTTTCAAATTCCATCTAAATAAATTTCAAATCACTTAAAACTTATCTAAGAAATTGAAAGTTGGCCAATTTTTGTGAACTCATATTTTGATTATGCTGACAGATACGACTAGTTCCATGGTTTCCGAGAGCAGGGGCGGAGCTATACCACAACAGCAGCTGTGCGACTACCAGGCCGCCAGCCCCGATGAAGTGGCATTAGTCAAGTGGACTGATAATGTATGTTGTACAATTACACCTTTTTATAATTTAATGATTTTCATCTGAGATTCACCCACCAGCCAAAAAAAAAAAATTCACCTCTGTTAAAACAAAAATATGTATGTCAATAAATAAATTCATTCATTCCCCCAAAGCCTCGATGTGGTGACCAGTGTATTTTTTTTTTCTAATACTAGGTATCATATTGCAGCAGTTTGTGATTGTAGAAGCAAATTTTGACATTAAATATATTTTTTAATGCTACAATAATTTTTCCAAGTGAATGCAGAAGATGTACAATATTAGCCTCTGAATTTTTTAAATGATGGCACTTTCACATCATTGCTTCCATTATGAATTTCTTGTCCTTTATATATAATCATAAATTCATACCCTCGTCAAAATACCAGGTACATTGCATTGAAGTTGGGACTGAACTGTAGTAAAGCATCTTCATCCCATGGAGATAGTTTACAAATACGGTATTGCATTTACCTAAAAAATCTAGCTAGATGTGGCGATGGTGATCCACCACATATTGAAGGAACTGAATTGAAATATAATTAAGCACCCACCATATTCTCCTGATCTTGTGCCCTCCAACTTTCATATATGCAATTTGTTAAAAAATTCAATACCCGTCTACCATACACCAACACTTTTATTTATTTTTAATATAATGCACATAAGTATATTTATATATGCTCTAATATAAACAAGATCAAAATGTTCCTTTGTACTACAACTTATCTTGCACATATTTGCTTAGTTTTGTTTTGAATCTACGTAGTTTCTCCTCCTTTCTTATATTATTTCTGGTATTTCATTAAAAATCTTCATCGCACCGTACATCACCTTTTTTCTGAATGACAGTCTCAGTCTATCTTTTCCTCTTGTACGATGTTCATGCTCAAGTTGATTTCCCCACTTCCAATACCTCTCCTGGGCACAGGGTATCGTCATATTTGACTAATGTCATTCCTTCTCAGTGAGGGAATGACGATTTTAACTTGGAACAACATTATTTCGTTTGAGGTTATGGCCGTGCATTTGTCTCCATAGGTCAAGTTTACAGAAACACTAATAATGTAAAATAAGCCACGAGTGAGATAAATAATACATACCTTTATATAGAATACACCAGATGAGGGAATGATGCTCAATTTAAACTCTCAGGCCTAAATAAACCTTAATTTTTCAATGAATAATTACACACACAGGTGATCTCTGATCAGTTGCCACACAACAAGGCATTCAAAATGGCTGCTCTGTATTGAGTCTAGTGTTATGGCACGTAACGCACTCTTAGATTAGAAATTAACATATTAAAATATTCTAGGATATATATTTTTAAAGTAGACTTTGGTAACTCTGTTTTGGTAACAGTAAAATCAGGGTGTAGCTGTTTTAGTCATTAAATCTCTTAGAGAATGACCCGTATACATTTAAAAAAAAATTTAAATGCAGTGATGTTCAGTTTTTGAGGACCTGACGGTTATGTTTTTTCAATGGAAATTTTTTGCTGTGTATCTTTCCGAGTACTTCATCTAATTTGTTTTATTATTAAGCAGAACACGTTTTTATTGTGAAGTTGTAATTATTCAGAACAGACGGTCTGTGATATTTTAAATACTAATTAAATGTATTAATTAGAAAGATATATATATATATATAAAATCAATTTCATAAAAAAATATTTTTGTTGCGCTACCGGAATTCGAACCTGGATCTCTTTCCAATCCGAAAAGCTGCATTATCCAACTATCCTACAGCGACAGTATTTTTGAAAATAAATTTTTGAACCTATATGTTACTCTTTTCAAATTAATACATCTATCGTTCCATTATTTGAAAGTCATCTATATCCAGGTTCAAATCCCAGCAGTGCAACAACAATATTTTTCGATAAAATTGATTTTATATGTATATTTTTTTAATTAATAATCAGCATAGTAAGCAGATTCTGTAAAAACAAAGTAGATGGCTTTCAAATGATGGAACGATGGATGATTAATTTGAAAAGTGTAACATATGCATTTGAAAATTTGTTGTCAAAAATACTATCGCTGTAGCATTCAGGATAATGCACCTTCCCCGGATTGGAAAGAGATCCAGGTCCGATTACCGGTAGCACAACAACAATATTTTTCGATAAAATTGATTTTATGTGTATATCTTTATAATTTGTTTTAATTCATATCTCTGCTCACAGATGGGCGTGTCGCTGTACCAGCGCGACTTGTGGAGCATATCACTGAAGGTCCGCGCAACCAACGAGATCTTGAGCTTCCAAATCCTGCACATGTTTCCTTTCACGAGTGAGACCAAGTGCATGGGCATCATTGTTCAGGTTAATTGTGGCATATGTGCTCAACAAAATATTTGTTCCTTTTCGCAAAAGCAAATTTTCACATTGACACAAATGTTAGACAAACAATGTACTATGTTGATTGGATGTCGGTTAATGGCAAGAATTTTATATTTAGTTTTTCTCTTGTAGATCTCTTGCATATATGCAGATATCTGAACTATCAAAAAATTCATATAAAACCACAGACCACCAAATATATACACATGAACTAACACTAACTAACTATCTTGTTCCAATATTTTCATTTTGGTGTCACCACTTACGCAATCAAATAGCTTCCCGACTTTTTTACAAAATATGACTCGATTAGAACAAAAATTTAAAGGCTGACAATATAATACGCATTAATGTAAAAAAAATATGTCTTGTTTACAAGTTTGTTTGTTTACAGTTTGTTCAAGTATTATTCTGAAAATTACAGACATCTGCACCCCCTGACACGTGATGCAACGTTTCTCGTCTATGGTATAGCGCAAAATAGTTTGACGTTTATCGCGCTATCTCCCTCTCGGACTTATTGAAAATGTCATATATGATATGAAACAGAACGACATTTAATACATTAGTTTTTCAGTACATTTTACTCAAGCCTGTGTACATTTTAATGTGATGAAAACAAAATTAATATAAGCTTGCTTGCAAAACCTCTGCTGACTACTCAAATTTTAACGCCCCAATTAAAAATGGAATAATAATATTCAAATACTTTTGATGCTCACAATATTTTTGATTTACAGGATAACGATACTTCTGAAATAACGTATTATCTCAAAGGCGCCGATGTTGTCCTCGGTCCCTTGGTGGGCTCGCCCGATTGGTTGAGAGGACAGAGTGATTCGCTGGCCAACGAAGGACTGCGAACGCTCATCTTTGCAAAGAAAAGACTTTCCATCGAGGAATTCAACGGCTTCATGGTATTTATGCATTATTATTTTATATTCACACAGACAAATATATTTCATATTCAATTGTGTTTCATCCCTTACCTAGGTCTGGTCTGAATCACATCACCAATCACCCTAACGCAAAGAGTTGCTACTATTTGTTTGAAATTTAAGAGATGCGTCCCTCTTCAGTCATTTTTTTGCTTCTATTTGTAGACGTTCCATATGTCGCCTAGTACAAATAATATCATTGTTGCAACATTCAATAGTTGTCACCCTAACAAACTGCATAATTAATTAATAACTAAAAAAATAATATCTTATTCATTCAAATTACTTGGCAACAAAAATGAAAAATATCACGAACATACATCAAAATCTAGCTGACAATTTACTCAAATTGGAACATTCCAGAGACTTTCTAACTTATTGTGTCCTTCTCATCATCGGACTCTGCGGTAGTAACAAGCATATCGAAAATGTCTAAAAAGTCGGCAGTCTCCACTAACGAAATAAGTCACCCTCTGTCATTTTGCAAAGTAAAAATAAAATCAAAATAGTTTTAGAAAATTCGATAACTGTAAAAATATCAGCACTTTGACGTCGACATGTGTGTTAAATTTTCAAATTTAATAAAATTGTGATCCGGCAACGTAAAAGTAAGGGGCAACTGTCAATTTTGTCTAGAGGAAAATGACGATTTTTACACTTGATTTCAGATGTAATTCGTTGTGTTCTTGAGTTGAAACAGATTTTTATGGGGCGCCATATGATATCATTACTGGAAATAATAATTTGGTTATAGATCCGATCCGCGGCGCCCGTGATATCATGCGTTATCTGATGGTCATTTCCGTAGAGAAATAAACGCCGCAGAATGTCACATGGTTGTCCGCTGTACTCAGGGTAGCCAACTTAAATTCTAACAATTCTCATTCCATCCCTTTAACTTGCGATGTGGGCGGCCGAGGAGTTAAATACAAAGTAAATGTATTAATTAGAAAGATATACATATGAAATCAATTTTATCGAAAAATATTATTGTTGCTACCGGAATTCAAACTTGGATCACTTCCAATCCGGGGAATGTACATTATACTATACCAACGCAGTGAATTGATGACAAATTTTCGAACCTATATATTACACTTTTCAAATTAATATATGTATCGTTCCATTACTTGAAAGTCATTTACTTTGTTTTTACAGAATCTCAAATACCTTTGAGTAAACCGATGTAATAAGTAAACTTATGTTCTGAATAATTACAACTTCACAATAAGAATGTGTTCTCCTTAATAAGAATTTATTAAACTAACCTAATATTAAATTATAAATTTAAAAAAACACTTAGTTGAATGGCAGCTGCCAGATTCAAATCCCTGACTGTTGATAACTAAGATGCGTGTTCAAATGTTCAACTAGTAGAGATCAGAAAAACAGTCACAAATTTCACATAATACGAAAGATTATTTTATTATTCATTCATTCCTAGGATGAATACAACGGCGCCCTGGCCAGCAACCACCAGCGCAATGAAAGGATGCAGAGCTCTTTGGTGTCTCTACAGCGCGGGCTGCAGGTCCTCGCCATTACAGGAGTGGAAGACAAGCTAGCTGATGATGCCCCCGCCACCATAGAGCTTCTCGCCAGTGCTGGAATCAAGGTAGATATTCTGATAATTCACAATAATATAGCAGTCTAAAACAAATATGGTATATCACTTAGAACAAATCTGAAGTCTAGAATGCTCTATTGCGCTTACTATGCCATACCATGTATAATACAAATTGAAGACTTAAATTTATTGTCCACATTTCATAGAGGCATATCTCAAATTTTTTGTTTTTACAGTAGACGGTATATTAACAAATTGTATGGAATTTTTCACTATTGAAAAATGATAATAAAATTTTTACCGATTTCTACAGATATTTTTTGATTTAAAGACAGTGCGGGGTGTATTTACTATATAAACATTATTTATTACTGTCGTTTGTTAGAATGACATGGAAATAAGAGTGGTTACGTAAAAATGATTTATGTTATATTACTTACTTACCATCATGCTGTTTCTCCGCGGGGGTAGGCAGAGAGAATAGAGCGCCACACTCCTCTGTCCTGACACAATTCTCGCCTCATCCACATTCATATAAGCTCGCTGATTGTTGAGGTTTTTAACAGAACCATTCTCCATTATATGGTTTACCTGGTCGTTCCAAGTCTTCCGCGGACGTCCTCTATTTCTGGTGCCATCAACACTTGCGTCATATATCTTTCTTACTATTCTCTCCTCATTCATCCTTTCCATATGACCAAACCACCTAAGTGATCCTTTCTTAATCTTATACTACACTATACTAACATCAACTTTACATTATTTCCTTATTTCTTCATTCTTTACTCTGTTATAAATAGATTTGCCACGTATACGCCTAAATGATCTCATTTCCACTGCGTTCAGTCTACTTTCGTTCCTCTTCTGCCAGCTCCAGGCCTCACTTCCATACATCAGTGTCGGTACCATGACTCCATCGTGCACCGCTAATCTTCAGCCTCGGTTGACAAACTCCCTTTAGATATAATTCCATTCAAAGCGCCGTTCACTTTATTCCCTGCAGTTACCCTCCTTTCCATATCATTCTCAGCCTTTCCGTTTCTATCAAACGTACTTCCCAAATACATATACTCATCTAGTTGTTCCAAATATTCATTACCTATAAGTATTTTGCACGGTATCTTGCTTTCCTTCTTCTCAAATACCATCACTTTCGACTTGTTATCATTCATAATGAGGTCGCTTTCTTTGCATACATTGTACATTCTACTCACTAGACTCTGCAGTTCTTGTTCATTATTCGCCATTAGTACTGCATCATTGGTGTTGCACACAGGATTCTGCCTCACGACAGGCTCAGGAATTCCACTGGACGAATCGTTACGATTCAGCGGCCCTGAAAAGGGCCTTTTCTTATTCAGTCCAGTGGCACCAAGCGGGCCGATGGGCGCTGAGCGTCAGTGGCGGGCTCTGCAAGCGGCCAGCCACCACGTACCAACTCGCGGTGGCGGAGCTACCAGCGAGTGGTACAGGAGCGGTTTGTCGCTCACTATGGACCCGCGGGGGCACATGGTGGGGCCGCAGGCGGCCCTCGGTAGGGCCACCCATTGTATTTTGTATGGGGCGACCGTCCACCGAATGTAATTGTTTTGTGAATTTAGATTTCGGACGGTCGCTCACATTTGTAACCCTTTGTTGTGGATATCGCGAGCCAGCTTGGTAATTAATGTTTAATGCTCGCGACATCCACACACACTTGTATTGTTTTGTATGGGGTGATCTCCGATTGAAAATAATTGTGTAAATTACGGGTGATCACCCCCCACCCCTGTTTATTCCATGTTAATTGTCTTGTATAATAAATGACTTGATTATGTTGTGGATATCGCGAGCTATGTATTATTGGTATTTGTTAAGTGCTCGCGATAATCCACAACTATTTTGCGTGTAACTATAACTATAAAACCGTGCGTCGTCGGGCTCCGTATATTGTAGTTCGATGGACCACCGCATGGCGGCGGTCGCGTCTCAGCGGTCAAGTGGTGGGGGTTGTGAGCCCCCTCCACCACTACTGGCCATGTCTGGTTGATACATGAAATAAATAGGGGGGGTACCGCGGCCGAAAGTTCAGTTCTCGTCAGCGGCCTTCCGGAACGACGTCTCTCTGCCTTTTACTTCTCTCCTGCACACATCGCCTCCTGCGAGCCTCGCATTTGCACGAATATAGCAAAACAGAGTAAAACTGCCGGCGAAATTGGAGCGCTCGGACTAGCCCGCACTTTTCAACGCGTTCGGCGACATCTGGGCGTTCCCTGGCGGCGGCGTGATTGGGCGACCGCTTTTGTTTGTGCGTAACAATTGGCATACAATAAACAGCATACAATCAAATTGCCCATTTTTGCTCCTACACTCATACATTCCAGTTCTTTCACATAATTATCCATATACAAGTTGACAGCCATTACACAACCCTGCTTAACACCCTTTGTAATATCAAACCATGGTGTGAATGTAACCTCAGTTTTAACAAAAAACTAGATACGCCTTTTTGAAAGATGGATGACGAATTATAAAATAAATATTATCATGGTTATCTACCGCATTATATAAAATTGTGAAAAATACTATATTTATAAAACAAAAAATAAAATATTATATTTATTCCTTTCAATTAAATTTGTCATATTCCTCAACAGATATGGATGCTAACCGGAGACAAGCCTGAGACCGCATTGTGCATTGCCAAATCTTTGAGGCTTGTAAGTCCCGGCGGTGCGGGCGTGTTTGTGTTCGGGCCTTGCGGTAGCAGAGTGACCGCCCACGCAGAGTTGCAGAGGCTCAAGGCCACAGGACCCGGGAAGGCACTCATCATAGGGGGAGACGGCTTAGATGTGAGGAATCCTGCTCATACGCATGCTAGCCAGAGACAAATATATCAGATCCATAATCACCAATGTAAATCAATACACATTTTAAAATATTAATGTCGTACATTCCTTCAAGTGCTGCCTGCGTTGGTACTACGCGGAGCTGGCGCTGCTGGTGCTGGGCTGCGCAGCTGTGGTCGTGGCGCGCTGTTCGCCCACGCAAAAAGCGCGAGTGGTGGGCCTGCTGAAGCAGCACGCCAAGGGTTCCATATGCGCTGTCGGAGACGGAGGCAACGATGTCCCTATGATACAGCAGGCTGATATTGGTGAGAACCTTTTTTTTTCAGTGATTTTTCAAACATATCATTACAAACAACCGTACAAAAATAAAGTGCTTTTCATTTATCCAGTGTATTCAAATTTATTACGCATTTCTTCAGGTATAGGTCTGGAGGGCAAGGAGGGCCGCGCCGCTGCTCTGGCTGGAGACGTGAGCGCGCGGGAGTTTCGCTGTCTGGGCCGCCTGCTGCTCGTGCACGGGAGGCGCTCCCGTTTGCGCTCTGCCACACTGAGTCTCTTCGTAGTTCACAGAGGCCTCATCATATCCACCATGCAGGTAAATGACTGTTGCACCTGTTCAAAATGATTCTCTTGGTGGTCTTCTCGGGCGGCTTCCCAATTATACTTGCTGGACCTGTATTGCAGCTTCCAAATATGTCCTGGAATTATTTTACTTTTATTTTTAAAATGTTATGAAGATTGTTGAAACTGCTTTTAGAACCATCTATTTTCAATAACCCCCTCACCGCGCCCCCTTCCCTGCCTACACCACCAAACTCCCATTGCAGACCCCACTCTCTGGAACCATCCTGCTGCTATAAGTGAGACTAACATTTAAATTAAGACTATAAAATCTCGTGTATCTTGGCTAATGCAATCCCCTATATTTCAAATCTGTATTTCTCAGATTCTGGCAAAGATTTTTCTGTTCTAATAGGCCTAAGTTATCTGCCTTGAAACTTACCCCAGTAAACCCATTACTGTACACTTAGACCTTTTCATATCACTAGGTATATATCATATATAAGATTTTAATAAATTAAGTTTCCTTGAAGTTTCCCATGATATTTTAAACATATGAGTAATAAATCTTATTGACTCTATTTTGTTCCAGGCGATATTCTCAACTGTTTTCTATCTGTCGTCGGTCTCTCTCTACCAAGGTTTTCTTATGGTGGGATACGGAACGGTCTTCACCAGTATACCGGTCTTCTCACTGGCAAGTTTTTACAAATTGAATATTCCTGTCCTTCTACCCTCCTCAACTCCGATGACTGTGGTTACATTGAATATATTTTCAGGTATTGGACAAAGACATTAGCAGCAGTGATGCCTTACTGTGTCCCAAGTTGTATAGAACCCTCGTGAGAGGAAGAGACTTGAGCTATAAGATGTTCTTCATTTGGGTTGGAATCTCCATATATCAAGGTAATCTTGTCAAAAATTACCATGTTATAACCTTTGCGGAAGTTATTCAATTTTTTCACATTTCCATTTGCAGATTTGTCTCCGTAATCTTGGCTTCAAGATTATAAAAAAATATATCTCATATATGAGAATTTTCTATATTAAGGCAATTTTGTGGCACCTGAATTTAATGATCACGGTCTTTCTTATAATACTTGCATTTTCTTAATTATGGCAAAAAACTTTTCAGTTTATTAGTTTTATATTAGTATAAAGATTTTATCTAAGTAATAGTTTTATAAAAAGTCAAATCTAATGTATAACTTCTGGTGTAAATGAATATTAAAAACCCATATATTCGTAAAAAAATGCGGAAATATGAATTATTTTTGAAAGGGAAGCAAGCCTTAAGAAGCTTATTTATATGTTTTTAAGAAATGTTGCAATTTATAAAGATAGTTGCTTTAAACAATCTTCTTGTTGTGCCCTATCCATTCAACGGACATTGACTATCATCACTTTGTTCTCTCTACAGTAGACTGGCCAAACCATTGCCTCAGGTTCTTCAGCCATGATGTTTTCCTTCTTCCAAGGCCCCGACTTCCAGCAATCTTTCCCTGCATTATGAGGTGCAAGATCTCGTACTTATCTAGATGTCTCTTAACGTGTCCGAGATATTAAAATTTTCAGATTTTTGTCATTTTAAATACTTATATTTCTTTATACATCCGTACATTGACATCTTCATTTGTAGCTCTATCCATCCAGCTTTAAACAATATACCCAGAAATTGTAATATTTTGGCTATATTAAGAGACACCCAGAAAAGCATTAGATCCTGCATTTCATCGTTCAAAAAAATTACTAGCCAAAGAGGCCCTGGAAGACGGAGAACATCCTGGCTGAAAAATCTAGTGCAATGTTTTGAAAAGTCCATAATACAACTATTTCAAGTTGCTGATAGTAAAATAATGATTGCTAACATTTGTTAAGGAGCGTGAATGAGGAACACTAGATTTGACTTTTTTTAAAAGTATTATTTAGATTGGACCTTTGCACTAATATTTCTATAATAATATAAAACCAATAAACTGAATGATATTTGCCATAATTAAGATGATACAAGCGTAATAAGAAAAACTGCAACCATTAGGTGCATTTTCCGCGTGTTACAAAATTATTTTAATATGGTATATTACTGTATAAACGACATATATTTTCTTATAATCTTGAAGCCAAGATTACGGAGACAAATCTCAATTGAGACAAATTAACAAAATATTAAAAATTAATAGAGTTATAACCATTCAATTTGCAGGATACTTTGTTTTAGTGAAAACATATGTTTTTAAATAATATATTATATTTACTCACATGCTTTGAGGTTTCAGCTACTATTTAAATTTAATTTTATATCAAAAACACAATAATCAATTTTTAAATAATATATTTTTGGTCTTATAAATGACGGTAATTTTAATTGTTCAACACTCCGGCCGTGACAGACGTCGAATCTGCGCTATCGTAATTTTCGTTAAAAAATGCCAAAAATATATGTTTTCACGCATATTTTATTCACAATATTGGTAGCAAATTTCATATATTAGATATATTTTTACTGATTTTAAGGGAAAACAATGTTTTCTTGAACAATGTAAACATTTTATATACTTTTTTAAACTGTTAACCTCGTCTTGAAATCATATTTGTGTAGAATTTCTCGGATTTCAAACTAAAAATGAAAGCTCACCCTTAAGTGAACGGGCACTAGTATGTATATTATGTATGTATTTATAATTGTGTATGTATTTGTACATACATGTGTATATTTACAAACTATAATATTTTTAAATACGTATGTTCTCATTACTGTAAATAATAAGCTCTGTAACAATATGTCAATAAATTATTTTTGAATGTATTAACCCTTTCTATTTTACTATGCGAGATTGATTGACCGGATTTTTAAGTACAATATAAGGACTACCCCTGGTTCCAATTAGTCCGGATAATCGGGGTTTTATTGTACTTGAAACGTTAACATTTTTTAGTCTGAATTAATTTGTCATTGTATTATATACTTAATTATCTTCAACATTAGAAAGGATCAAATTAGAAAAATTACATAAAATTATCATTCAGTTTGTATAAATTTGTATATAAATTTTTTTTCAAAATCCGTGCTCTTCTAAGATATGTATTGTGTATGATAAATTCTATTCACAGGTGGCGTGATAATGTACGGAGCTCTGGTGATGTTCGAGGGAGAATTTATCCATATTGTGGCCATCAGCTTCTCGGCCCTCATTGCCACGGAGCTAATCATGGTGGCGGTGACCATTCAGACCTGGCACAAGTTCATCGTGATAGCCGAGATCTTCAGTGTCATTGTGTACATCGTAACTCTCGTCATATTCAGGGATTATTTTGGTAAGTTTGTTCTGATTAATGAGAAAAACAGACCATTCGTCTTCTTGCATATTTTATTTTATGGAGCAATAAATTTTTTATCAAAATTTGATTTTATTATTTCATGAACTGATTTTTCATTTCTCCTACTACTGTCTGAAAATATTCAAAATTATCTAGAGGGATAGGGAAAACAATTGCTTACTTACTTACTTACTCACTCACTCACTCACTCGCTCACTTACCATCACGCCATTTCTCGGCGGGGGTAGGCAGAGAGGATAGTGCGCCACACTCTGTCCTGACACAGTTCTCGCCTCATCCACATTCATACATCTTCTCATACAAGCTCGCTGATCTTCCTGACACAATTCTCGCCTCATTCACATTCATACATTTTCTCATACAAGCTCGTTGAGACTTCTAACAGAACCATCCTCCATTATCTGGTTTACCTGGTTGTGCCAAGTCTTTCGCGGACGTCCTATGTTCTGACACCATCAACACTTGCGTCTTATACCTTTCTTACCATTCTCTCCTCATTCATCCGTTCCATATGACCAAACCACCTAAGTAATATTTTCTTAATTTTACTCACTATACTAACATCAGCTTTACATTATTTCCTTATTTCTTTATTCTTTACTCTGTCATAAATAGATTTGCCACATATACGCCTAAGTGATCTCATTTCCACTGAGTTCAGTCTACTTTCGTTCCTTTTCTGCTAGCTCCAGGCCTCACTTCCATACATCAGTGTCGGTACCATGACTCCATCGTGCACCGCTAGTCTTCGGCCTCGGTTAACAAATTCCCGTCAGATATAATTCCATTCAAAGTGCCGTTCACTTTATTCCCTGCAGTCACCCTCCTTTCGATATCATTCTCAGCCTTTCCGTTTCTATCAAACATACTTCCCAAATACATATACTCATCTACTTGTTCCAAATATTCATTACCTACAAGTATTTAGCATGGTGTCTTGCTTTCTTTCTTCTTGAATACCATTACTTTCGACTTGTTGAAATTTATAATAAGGTCGCTTTCCTTGCATACATCGTACATTCTACTTACTAATTTAAAAAAAATGATGTTTTAATAGTTTCTAAGTTAACATATAACATTTTTCCGCAGAGTTTGAGGATTTAATCAGTCTAATGGATGTATCCATGAATTACTTCGATAGTCAGGTGGTTTTATTGGTAATATATACCGAGTATGCAATTCTGAATTATGCAGACAATAACCCGCTTAGTTGCTTAATTTGGCCTGCAGTCTCCTTATGGTTGATTGACTTTGACGCCGCAAATTTTGTTGTAATACCCACAAAATAAGAATGTACAGGGTGATTATTATGTTTCAGACCGATTTTGGTTTGGCAGACATTTGTCAGTTCGCATTTGGTAGTCATAAAGAGTAGTTGATTACAATTTATTATGGAGCATTTAACGCAACAATGTGTTGAAGTCATTAAAACTTTATTGTCATGATCCTCAATTGATACACCCACGCAGAGTTACTGCTCCATGTGGGGCAGCGGAATCGTTGGACACTATTTCAGTATGCCAAAGGCAATGCTGTAAAATCTTCTCGATGGCCGAATCGAGTCCATTGGGCCTGTAAAACATGCGGTTTCAACAGAACGGTGCCACCTCACACACAGCCCGAGCTACGCTTGATATATTTTTATGAATGGAACAACATCGGTCTGGAACATAATATTCACCATGTATATATAACTCTTAAACAGTGCGTCTCAGGGCGGTCTGTCGGCCTCTTGATTCCCCTCGAGTTGATGACTCTGAGTGATGTGTTCAATAATGTTAGTTTATTCTCTCATTTGCAGATCCGGAGTTCATCAAAACCTTTGACTTTGTGTGGAAGGTGCTTGTCATCACGCTGGTCGCCTGTCTACCACTATACATCTTGAAATTCATTCACAAAAGATTGAAGATGCGACGGCGCCTTAAGATACCTTTATGATATTAAAGAAATTTATTCAGCAAATGTACATAGGCTATCCTACATTTTATATTCATTACGTGACTGAAATGTTCCATTTTGGTTATTTTGTCAATTTATTGTTTTTTGTGTTGTTGTTGTTGTTATGTGCGTGTGTTAAACATGTACTCGTATGTTAATTATGTGCATGTGTCTTAATAAAAATGAACAAAGTGGCACAATTTAATTCTCGGAATGCACCTGTGGCAACATTAGCCACAACATTGGCCATTTGTGGCTAATTTTGAATCACAGGTACTCATAAAAAATTTTTTGTGCAATTTTATGTACTATGTATTGCTATTATTTGTACATAAGAAAAATATGACCTTACCAGTATAAGAACCCGGGTTCACCACATTACTAATGAAGATGTATCAAGACGCATAAATAAGTCAAAAGAACTATTAACCACTGTAAAGGAAAGCTTCATACTCTGGTCGCATTCTCCACAATGAAAAATATGATATTTTAAAACTAAATATGCAGGGGAAGATAGAAGACAGCAGAGGCAAAGGTAGAAAGAGATTATCTTGGCTGTGTAACCTCAAAAAGTGGTTTAATGTCCAAATGTTGGTGATCTTATACAGGATAAATCAACATGGTGGCCAAACTTCAGTAGAAGGCGGCACATGAAGAAGTCTTATTAAAAATTGTATGCACGCTATATTCTTTTGCACACCTGTATCATTTGTACACTTATACACTGACTCAGACGCCGTTACCATTTCTGGAAGCAGGACTGGAACTGTCGAGCGCCTGTCTCATATTCTGTTTGTTGCGTACAAGCATAAATGCCGGAAGAATTCAGGATACGGAAGGAATAGGCACTCACCACGATCCGGATTCTGCTGAGACCTCCAAAATGTGGATTGTATCTTTTAATCATTATTCCGTCAAAGGTTCCGACACAGTATAGACGCGAAGTCTCAAATTAATATATAATATTGTAATCCTTTCCGAACACGTATAATCGTACCGGCTCGAGATCGCCGATCGACCGGTTCAGTGGCGAGGCCAGGAAGAGGGGGTAGGCACAGTGCATTATTTTCATTAAAAAATAAATATATTTATACACACAAATATATGTCCTGTAACACCGTTGAATATCAGTTATATTAGAGCTTAGCAAGGATGAAATAATTGAGTAATTGAGCTTTTTATGCTAAAAAGACTAGCACAGTGAGGATAATGTGACTGTTTTAAATTTTGATGATCCATTTTTACCTCTATATATCTGTTACCTTCCCAATAGCTGACTAACAACTGACTCTTATCAGCTTGAAATTTATGCAAGTATTATTTCAAACATGAATACTCGCGTGATTTAAATAAAATACGTCACGCGCGGATACGCAGCCACTCCAGGAATGAAATTGTCACACCTTGTATGTTTTTATAATTTACTTGTCATGTTTTGATTTTACTATTTGTCAAAGTTGTATTATATTTAAATAAAGGACGAATCTTTGCAACGCGGAGTTTGATGAATTAAGCAAATCCATTTTAATCCTGATTTTGCAGTCATGAATTTGAAGAATGCAATAATTTTTAGCGGTATCACATTTTATTTGTAAAGTTGCCGGTTTTACAGAACACGAAAAAATATGGTCACCATCAGATAAAAATGAAATCTGTATGATCACCGTGGCATGCTGGTAAAGTCAGCAAACAAAAGTCCCGGGATTAAGTCACCGTGGTGACTATATTTTTTCGATAGATGAATTTTTTCTGTGTGATTTATTAAATTTTTTTTAAGAGCTAGCGCGCGCGCACTCACTGTTTTCTGTCGTAACGGAGAGATCTATAGAGATATATATTTCCGTGGCCCCTCGCCTTCACTACAGAACATTGTCAGTGTGCACTAGTTCTAATTCTTTAAATTTGGATCAAAATTGTGTAATTTTACAAAACTGATTGTTAGAATAAGATTGAGACTGAAATCATTTATTAACTCGCAATTCTCTCATCTTTAAAAATGTTAAATTTATTGCTAAGTCAACATGATAATTTTGAGCTAGTCAAATTAACAACTGCTCAATATTTATGTCTTTGAAGTCAAGTTAGAGGTGCATAATATTACTATGTTGGTAATAGAAACCAAATAAATTCACAGATTAAATATTTATAAACTATAAAAGTTTTTCTCTCTTAATGTTATCTAGATAAATCTCTAATGAATTGTTACTATCTGTTATTTTTTATATATATATTCACACATCGTCGATTACATTCACATTACTGCTCATCCTGAAATGTCATTCAACAGTCACACAATGTTGTAGAGAAAAATGTGTATAGAATTTGTTTTTTTTTGTTAAAAATATGGTCGGTGAACTGAACGCCGATATGCTAACCACTACACTGCCGAAGAATTATTGTGTGTTATTTTATTTTATGTTACCCATTTTTTTAATGCGCTTTTTTAATACACTTTTATCCATTTAAAAAACACGTTGACTGCCGTTGTCTCGCTATATAGATACCACTAATGCCCGAGGGCGGATCGTTTTCATACACGTTTATTCAGGTCAGTATGTCGCTGGCATACCCTGCGACTGACCTCCAAAAAGGTATCAGCAGTAAAATGAGTTAAGCGTTTTATTATTTTATCTGGGAAGCCTGTTCTATGATTAAACCACGTTTTATTAAAACGCTTGATTTAGAGTTGTGTGTAAAATATGACCACAACCTTTGTTGCGAGCGATTGTTTTAACATCTAATACGGGCGGCCCTGGATTTGCGCTCTTAATTGGTTCCTGAAATGTGTGCGAAAGTTGCAATGTGCAAAAGTAGAGCCATGTAAAAAAAATACCAAAACGGGATGTATTATCAGTTATGTATTTATTTATCAATCACACACATGTACATAATAAAATAACAATGCGTATTAGGACTCAAGAATCTTCTTTATGAAATTGTCAAGAGATTGTCGAATGCCACTTTTTTTTTTTTCTTTTCCTGATAGTTCTATAATATGCCGTGTCTCTTATCGATTGCCCTGTGTACTTGAGATACACGCTCTGTATTGGGATCACATTCATCTATGATAGCCAAAAAATTATCAAGATGCATGAAGGCTTCATTTGTATTTTTGATTATCAAAGTCTTGATGGTGTCAGCCTTTTCTTCACCTTAATTTTCTATTTCATTTGCTTCTTGTTGTTCAATCAGGTATTCATTCGACAAAGGCTCTGAATGAGATTCAATTAATTGATGTCCATGTTTAGTTCATTCATCATTGAAATTATTTCACTTATGATGGTTTCCGGTGATTCTTCAGGGTTTAGATGATCTCCCATCATTTGTGGGCATAATTATTTCCAAGATCCTTTGAAACCTGCTGAACTTGTTTACATACATTTTAAGGACAGAGAGAAAAGGAGAACAACAGCACGTGAGACAAAAGCGAACATTATCGGACAAAAACGACAGTCGAAAAATGTGCGAATTGTGCGAAAGTCGAGGGCTGCCTGTATGTTTATTTAACAGTTCCCGGGTAAAATTTGTCACGATAATGGAATTTTGAGTATCAATCCCAAGCTGCTCTGCCATCTTAACTTCTTCCCTAATGAACTGAAAGTATAATTTACCTATATGACAAATTGTCACTTTATTATTTAACATCAGATTTTGATACTTACTAATTAATTAGCTTAATATACTTCAACAGTATAGTGATTAGCATTAGCGTCCCTACCTGTCGTCGAAGTTTGATTTTACGCCAGGGAGATTTTGTTTTATTTATTTGACTGGATTTTTTAATATTTTAGTGTGAGATATATAGTGTTTTTATTCTCTCCTGTAATGTTGTGAAATATGGCATACATAGTGATGTAATCCTCTCTTTACTCTAATTAATCTCTCTCTTTAAATTTGATATATAAAATGTATACAGTAATACTCCAATTTATGCTAATGCGATTTGTGCGGGATTTGTTTTAGCACCTTTTGTATCTACTATATAATATAACCATATCTCACAACTATTTTTCTTCTCCTCATTAACAGCGCTGTCTGGGTCTGGAGTATTACTGTACTCATTTCTGAGTATATATTTGCAATAATATTTAAATGTGATATAATTATAAACCTATTGATTTTTGGATAGTCAAAGAAATATATCAAAAAACATTATTATACTAATTGATTTTTTAACACAGTTTAAATTATGTTTGTATTTTAATGATACTGTATATTTATATATATCAGTGGTTCCCAAAGTTTTTGGTGTCACGGAACACTGTTCAAATTATCAAATTTTCGCACCACACTAAGGTATACTTAAGTACCTATCACTTTTTTCAAACTCTTAAATTAACATGTCTTGTATGTTTCACTTGAAACATAACCAGATACCATTTTTTATAATAAAGATTATTCAAAATAACATATAAAGTATTATAGATAAAACAAAAATAATCCATCTCAATTAATAAAGGTGTCCAGTGGAAAATTTTCAAGTTTAATTTTAAATTTTTTAAAAACTACAATGTTATTCTCATATTTTATTCATACAAAATGGAGTTTAACGATGCGGATTTTACATTTTATGAACAATATCGTCTAAATGCCGTCCATTTCTCTCAAGACACTCTTGCAATCAGACTCTTAAATTTGCAAGCATGTGAGAGCAAAGCGTTGGTTCAATGGCAGCAACTTCACGGCGGATATTTTCTTGTAGGGCCTGAATTGTTTAAGGATTGTTGCTGTAATCTCTCGACTTAAGGTATCCCCACAAAAAAAAGTCACAAGGCGTAAGGTCCTGTGACCGAGGTGCCCAGGGTATGTCTCCATACTTGCTGATTAATTTATTGGGGAAAATTCCCCTTAGTTTCTCCATTGAAACTAGCTGTGTGTGGAAATTGTATCCTGTTGTTGATCCCGGGAAACAGCTGCAGTTACGGTACCAAAAACTCGTTGATCATTCGGCAATGCACGTCAGCAGTGACCGTTTCTCGCTGGTTAAAAAAATAAGGGCCAATTACCCCTCAAGCAGAAATTGCACACCATACTGTAAACGTTTTTGATGGCGTTCTCTTGGGTTGTCGGGGAACCAGTATCTCATATTCTGTTTATTAACATAGTCATCGATATGAAAATGCGCTTCGTCAGTAAACAATATGTTTCCAAGCGTTCGTGCTGTTCCAAAACGTTCCAGCATCGTTCTCGCTAAGGTTTCACGTAAAGAATAGTCATTTTCGTTGAGAAACTGCATGATTTACAGTTTGTATGGGTGAAACTGTAGTTTCTTTTTCAAAATAACGTGCACTGTTGATTTTTTAATTCCAGTAAAGGCTGCCTTATCGATCTATATCCATAATTTCACGTCGAACTTGAGCCACATGTTCTAGTGTTGCTGTTGATGTTGATGGTCCCGGATGAGTTTGGTTAATCATTGTCCCTTCTTATCTGAACTTTTGAACCCAACACCAGATAAATTGCATCCTCGGCCCATCACTTACTCGTTGAATATTAAAGTGAGTACAAAAAGCGCAATGCGCACTAACCAATGAAGCTCTGCACTTTAAATATTGCTCACCCGCGAATGTTCTGTGCGCTCCTGATAAATCAGCAAATCACGCGCATCGAATAATACTCCTCCCACTTACCTCACCCTGGTGGGCTACAAGCAATTACAATTTAATCTTGAAATTTTTCCACTGGACACCCTATATATATGTATATATTACTTTCAATGAAAAGACATTTTTCTAGTGAAGTTGCAATTTCAGAACATGGTTCTGTGATATTTTTTAATACAACATAAATTAATTAATTAGAAAGATATTCAGAAAAATCTATGTATCGATAAAATATTTTGTCTCCTTGTAGTCCTCAAATATATTTGGGATTAATTGCAATATAAAGTTGACTGCTTTTAAAAATGTAATAATACATCAATTGTAAAAAAATTTAGAACACTAGTTCAAAATTTATTGAAAACGTAATCGGTTGATTTAGCGAAACGTTAACGTGTTTCTCCAGATAAGAAAATTTCATAACCTGGCAGCAACCAAAATTCTTTTTTTGATAAATTGATTTTTTCTGTATATCTTTGTAATTAATTAATTTAGTTTGTATTAATATATTAACAGTTTATTTTAGAAATAAAGAAAGACATAATTGCCCAATTAACTTAGCGCGATAATATTTCATAGCGCACTTCCACACGCTGGTGTGCCGCAGATCACGGATTGGGAACTACCGTTATATTAATGTTTGAGAATTTTTCTTGATTTCTTTTTTCATTATCAAATTTTTAATACTATATTATTGCACAATTTCTTATAATGCACCATATTAATTTTATAATATTTCTCTCAATTTGTCACACATCCTTGTATTACATTCCTTTGGATATATTTGTTTAGTTAGCACTTAGTTTTAAGTTTATTTGTATTCAAATTTTGTGAAACGGTTATTATTTTATATCAAATGTTAAGTATTGTAAATTACTGTACCATTGAAATATAATAAATGTTTTGATACAACACACTTTTTTGGTTTATATGGTTTGGTTATTTTAGTTGTTTTTTTTTTTTAATCAGTACATGGTATCACAAATGTAAGTAAAATAGAATATGGCATAATTGAATGGAGAGGTGCAGTCTATATTCATATTAATTAAGTAGGTTATTGGTGTAGTGGTCAAGGCGTTGGCCTAGTGATCTAGTGGTCGGGGGTTCGCGCCTCATTCCAGGACACCAGCAAGTTAGTCCTATTTTCATAGCACAAGCATTTAGCTTAGTTTGAAAATAATAAGAATATTGATATGACATGTATTCCGTGTACGCATCTCTATTTTTTTTTTTTTTAAAAAAACACTATTATTCTTTTTTGTAGCCACGCAGTAACACAGGTCTACCACTCGGTACTTGCCGCCGGAGTTAACGCCCACGTTGTTAGATTGCGTATAATGAGTGCTGTTATATTTAACAGTATTTCATTTTAAATACTCAATATTTAGAGTAAAAGTATGATGGTAACTATTTTACAGCCATTAAAACTAGTAAAAGCATTTTCTTATTTGAAATGCTTAAAAATTACACATTTCTCAAGATGACACAAGTTGACATTATGTATTTTTTATCACGGTATGCTGAGGGTTATAAAAGTAATACTCAAAAAGCCAATTCAAACAAGTTCAAAATAAATATTCCATTTAATTTTTAATTTTAACAATCTTACAAATATATGTAAAAGATTTACTAATCTATCAAAATAATGAAAACTATTATTAAATTATTATTTGACATGGCAGATGCTTTGTGATGCCAAATGATTCTATTATTTTGTCATTACTGTAGTTTTGAGAGGTGCACCTAATTGATAACTAATTTAAATACAGCTTGGAAGGGGGGAGTTTTATCCAAATTGAATTTTTATTTGTATTTCAACAGTTTCTAAGTGATTCTGTTCAAGAAAGTGAACATTAGAGAATAAAAAATTGCCAATAATGAACAGACAATTGCCTACAATCAGTGGCGTAACTACAAAAATTGTGCACCAATGCAAAATGAAAAAAAGGGCCCCCAAATAAGTATTCTGTGTAATTTATACAAATATAAATACTACATAGTTTAACCTTTTAATAATAAGAACAAAATTAATGTAATTTGTAACATTTCTGTGTTATTAGGCATTTATTATGCATTTACAACTTTAAAAATACTTACTTTGCTTTACAGCAACGGTTTGGTTCCTAACCCGACATACTAGCGGAACGCTACTGTATAAATTGATAGTTTTTTCATCATACACGTTAAAAAATATCATTGTTAAAAAGATTGTAGGCTGCGAACATTTAGGGCTCTTATCTAATGTGGGTCTTAATGCACTGCATTGTCATGGTTAAGCTACTGCCTACAATAGTAAACAATCTTAAATATTGATGATTTAACATTAACCAGATTAAAGACAATAATATTCACAATCAGACTATTTAAATAAACTCAATGAATTTATTTTATATGTCAAAAAATAAATTATATCAGGGTGAAGATAAACTAAAGCCCTCTTGCACAACAACAAAATCTAGACCAACACGTAATTGGGTAGATACGTTATACAAGAGATAGGAGAGTGCCCAGCAGACTGAACTGCAAGGGATGGATGGCGCTCTGTAGTGATTGCGTGTATTGACAAAATTTGTCATAATTTATTACATTAAAAATGAATTGTAGACCAAGTGGAAAAAATAATTACAAAAAATGCAGGGAACCAAATGTGATGTGTATTGATTTCCTAAATTGTATTTAATATGTTGAATATGACAGAAATATGTGTATTTAATACATTTATTTTGTATTATTAAACTTAAACTTGGTTATATTTTAACAGAATATTAATTGTCTTTGTTTAAAATTCGTCCTAAAACGTTATTTAAGCGTTGTTTTCATCTCTTCCTTTATTTTTTTCTAAATTAAACACCATAACTCAAACTAAACATCGCAAATAGTTTTTTAAAATTTGTTTGACATTTTAGCTTTGAAAAATGATCGAAAAAATGTAATTAATTATGTGTGGAGATTTCAAGTGAAATTCATCATCTCAAAATACATTTTGTATCATATCGATCCATGAATCAGTCAGCATGATAATTTAAAATCATTTAAAAATTGAGCTAAAATGTCCATAAGGAAAGTTATAATTCTTATCGCAGTCAGTATCGTATCACGTCTTGGTAGATCACCACGACGTCCTTCAGATCTGGCGCCCGGGGCGGCTGCTTCGTTTGTCTCACCTTAAGACCAGCCCTGTTGGCTACCAGCTGTTTCGGGGGCGCGGACTGTATAATCCTCATCGTCACCAATATTCTGTAAGTTCATGAAAATTAAAATTTGTGAATCAACTAAAGTAATTAAGTAGATTGATCAATACCAGAATTGAAAATGTGGGAGTATAAGTGGTAAATGAGTCCTTTTTGAATTCTTCTAAAACTTCTCATTTAAATTTGGTAGTGGAAATTCTCCATTAATTTCATTTAAATTTTGTGATAGAAATGCGCACCAACTGGAGTGAGACGCCTAAAAAGAAAAAGAAGAAAAACAATCATAGAAATAGAAAGAAAGCATTAAGATTGTTTCTACGGTTTATCTATGGCACCGTTTGACGTACGGTTGTTTTATTAGTTTTCTGCGCGGGCAGCGCACGTTGAGATGTCGGGTTTATAATTATATAAAACTTTACAAACTCTACTACAATGGACAATAAAAAGAAGCGCCGTTCGCGATCTCGTTCGAGAGATCGGCGCGATAGAGAAAAGGAGAGGGAGGTCGGCCGGCACGGAGACGATCGCGACAGTCACCGCGACAAATCCAAAAGAAAGGATCGAGAACGCTCTAAGAGCCCCGCGCGCAAGCGGGAATATCGAGAGAAGGACTACGACAAAGATTCTAAAAGGTCCGACCCGAAAGACAGACCGAAGAGTTCAAAAGATGATGATGCGACTAAGAAAAAAATGAACTCTGATGGCACGACCCAGGAGGAAGAAGTTAAGGAGGAGTCGACTAAGCCTGCTAAAAAGGAGCCGCTTTCTCTAGAAGAACTGTTAAGTAAGAAGAAGGCCGAGGAGGAAGCAAGAAGCAAGCCGGTGTTTCTGACAAAGGAGCAGAGAGCAGCCCTAGCGCTACAGAAGAGAGAACAACAGGTTGCGGCCATCAGGAGCAGCCTCAACAGGCCGCCCATGAACACCATCGACCTCACCGGCTCAGACTCCAGGCCCCCAGAAGCGCGAAAAGACGATGACGACCGCAAAAAACCTGGAGATAGGCCGGAGAAAGATTTGGATAGGGAGAGAAGAGATAGACAAGATAGAAAAATGGATGACAGAAAACCGTCTTCTTCTAATATTGATCGCAAAAATGATCCGTCTGATAAAAAAAGAGATAGCAGAACAGGCAACGAAGACTTTTCTAAGAACAAAGACAAAGAACGAGAAGAGGAAGCCATCAAAGCCAGGTATCTAGGTTTGGTCAAGAAGAAACGAAGGGTCAGAAGGCTAAACGATCGCAAGTTTGTATTCGACTGGGATGCCGCCGAAGACACGTCTAATGATTACAATGTTCTGTACAAGGATAGGCACCAAGTTCAGTTCTTTGGTAGGGGCCACATAGCGGGGATCGACATCAAAGCTCAGAAAAGAGACCACAGCAAGTTTTACGGAAATCTCCTGGAGAAGCGCCGCACCGAGTTAGAAAAAGAACAAGAGAAATTGAGGTTGAAGAAAGTTAAAAAGAAGGAGGACAAGCAGAAGTGGGATGACCGGCACTGGTCCGAGAAGGAGAGGGACGAGATGACTGAGAGAGATTGGAGAATCTTCCGAGAAGACTACAATATCACTATTAAAGGCGGCAGGATACCCGACCCCATCCGCAACTGGAAGGAGGTCAGCTTTCCTGACGAGATCATGGAAATTATTACCAAGGTTGGCTATAAGAGTCCTACGCCAATTCAGAGGCAGGCTATTCCTATTGGATTACAGAATAGAGACATTATTGGAGTCGCCGAAACTGGTTCGGGAAAAACTCTAGCTTTTCTTATCCCGTTGCTTATGTGGATTCAATCCTTACCCAAGGGTGTGCGGCAGGAAGATGCTGACCAGGGCCCCTACGCCATCATCCTCGCACCCACTCGTGAGCTGGCTCAGCAGATCGAGGAGGAGACTAACAAGTTCGGTGTTCCGCTCGATATTACTTCTGTGGTTGTCGTCGGAGGTCTCTCCAGGGAGGATCAGGGTTTTAAGCTGAGACTTGGATGTGAAATCGTTATTGCTACACCCGGTCGTCTCATTGACGTCTTAGAAAATAGATATTTAGTTCTTAATCGTTGCACATATGTGGTACTTGACGAGGCAGATCGTATGATAGACATGGGCTTCGAACC
Organism: Eubasilissa regina; assembly: GCA_022840565.1. NCBI lineage: Eukaryota > Metazoa > Arthropoda > Insecta > Trichoptera > Phryganeidae > Eubasilissa > Eubasilissa regina. Next base: position 8,248,665 of record JAINEB010000010.1, read on the forward strand.
TGATGTCCAGAAGATATTAGAGTACATGCCCGTCACCAATCTAAAGCCGGACACAGATGCCGCTGAAGATGCGACCGTTCTCTTAGCAAACTATCACAGTAAGAAGAAGTACAGACAAACTGTCATGTTCACCGCCACCATGCCTGCCGCGGTAGAAAGACTGGCTAGGAATTATTTAAGAAGACCGGCGATTGTGTATATCGGTTCCATCGGTAAGCCTGTTGACAGAACGGAGCAAATCATTCACATGATTGGCGAAAACGAAAAGCGCAGGAAGCTCACGGAGATACTGCAGCGTGGAGTCGAGCCGCCGATTATTATATTCGTCAACCAAAAGAAGGGAGCAGATGTTTTAGCACGAGGTTTGGAGAAATTGGGCTTCAATGCTTGCACGCTTCACGGAGGCAAGGGACAGGAGCAGCGTGACTTTGCCCTGGCGAGTCTCAAAAACGGATCAAAAGACATCTTGGTCGCGACCGACGTTGCAGGTAGAGGTATCGATATTAAGGACGTCAGTGTTGTCATTAATTACGACATGGCCAAGTCCATCGAGGACTATACGCATCGTATCGGAAGAACCGGTCGAGCAGGAAAAACAGGAAAGGCAGTGTCCTTTGTAACCAAGGAGGACTCGGCTGTGTTCTATGATCTGAAGCAAGTGATGATGTCCAGCTCAGTATCTACCTGTCCCCCGGAGCTGATGAATCACCCTGATGCCCAGCACAAGCCGGGAACCGTAGTTACGAAGAAACGCAGAGAAGAGATGATATTTGCATAAAGGGTTAAGAAAATTTTGATGAATTTTATTTTTACAATAATGTATGAGCCATGTAAAAAATTTAGGGATCGATTTATTATTGAAATGAATAAATGTTAAAAATAAAATCTTTGAATTTATTAAAACACATTTCTTTTTTCCAGGTAGGCACCGGTTATTATATTTAGTGATTACTAGAATTATCTGTATAGAGTGTTCAATTTTTAATGGACAGAATCAAACACATTTATTTTTTGTCACTTTTTAGAATCACAGTATTTTCATCAGTAACTCAAATTTCTTGGTATATTTTGAAATAATAAATAATGTTACTCAACCTTTAACTACCTGCTCAATATCGACCAGGATCGTTTTCTTCGAGGACCAATGTGATCACAATATCGGCGCATACTGTCCTTTTGATTTCATTTGTAAATTTTTACTAGTGCAAGGATGATTGCGTGCATATGACTACATATTATTATGGTTTACAAATAGACAGAGGAGTATTTAGTTATATAGTAAAGTTATAAATTACTACTAACACTCACTGTCTTAATGTGACTGTATTTTTAAATTCGCAGGTTCCTAGCATAAATAAAAATCAAATCACAAATTAAATTCATTAATAAACCAAATATGGTCATTCAGAATCTTTTGAACTATTCTGTCGTGTTATATTGTTACATCAAGAATAGCCCAGGAAACTACATATGTATAAGAAACTGAATATGTTTTATTTTCAGACACAATGATTTCAGATCAGTGTTAATGATTTCCTTTTTTCCTTCCTGATAAAACCTATCCTTCATTCAATATCGGTCCTTTCACGAAATGCATTTTTATATTTGTGAAATAATAACTACAGTACAAATCAACCTAATGTTTTATTCTTCATCTTACTATCAATGAGAGCAGTCATGACGGAATTGCGGCTAATTACAGGTAGTGGATAATTTATATAGCGCCATTTTCGTAAAAAAATAATTAAATATTTCGTAATTTAAACTTATGGATATGATCTTTTTAATAAAGTCTCTGATGCACTGTTTTTTATGACGAAGGCCAAACAGTTCCACAGCTAGTCAGTTCTACAACCCTTCTTGCAACTGACCTGAGAGTTTGACGTCTACCATTCACATTATCTGGAGTGCAAACCTCTTGAAACCATCATAATTAAAATTGAACTCTTTCAGAGAAACGGGATGTTATGTGAAATAAACTGTTTATGGGGTCTGTTTTACGTGCTTTAATTATTCTAATCAATATTTATTTAAAATACTAAATTAATGTATTAATTATAAATATATACATATAAAATCAATTTTGTCGAAAAATATTGTTTTAGCGTCACCGGGATACGAACCTGGATCTTCATTTCCAATCCGGGGAAGTGCACTACCTTTGTGCTATAACGCCAGTATTTTTCTTGACAAATTTTTCGAACCTATATGTTACATTTTTTCAAATTAATACACCTGTCGTTCCATTATTTGAAAGCCATCTACATTATTTTTACAGAATCTCAAATACCTTTGAGTAAACCGACTTGCAGACGCCAGAATTATCAATTCATTTTTATTATTTTGACGCTAAAACAATATTTTTCGACAAAATTGATTTTATATGTATATATTTATAATTATATTAATACATTAATTTAGTATTTAAAATATCACAGACCTATGTTCTGAATAATTACAACTTCACAATAAGAATGTGTTTTCCTTAATAATATTTATTTATTTATTGCATTCAACATAATTTTATTAAGGAGAACGCATTATTATTGTGAAGTTGCAGTTTTTTCAGAACATAGTTCTGTAGTATTTTAATACAAATTAAATGTATCAATTAGAAAGACATACAGAAAAATTCAATATTTTATATCCGGGTAGCAACAAAATATATTAATATTTTAACAGAAGAACCGGTTCATGTTATCCCAGTCCTGCTGCATTAATTGTTGTCTTAGAACTATTATCTTAATAAATTCCTTACGCCCAACAGTTTTGGCTAAACAAATTCTGCTAATTTAAAGAAAAAAAAACTCTGACATTGATAGTCCTAAGTTCATGGGAAAATAAATAACTGATCATTTAAAAATATATGTGTATACACCTGCACTACTAATGCGTTATAGCAGCTCTATAATTTAATTTGAGTTATCTGACAGCTTTGCCCAATTTGTTTGTGGGCAGACAATGCCAATACAAATTAATACTGTAATTGCTTTTGCCAGATGTTATATTATGCCAGTCAACACGTTCACCTCTGAAGAACAAGAGCTAATTATATTACAAAGTGTGGCCAACATGAAATTGGACACACGTATGTAAATGAAAGTGAGGATGAATTGAAAAATATAGACACAAATGTTATTTTTTTTTATTAAATATATTATGTACAATTTTACAAATAACATTATCAACTGATCTCACCTTTAGAAGGTATTAACAAAGTTTGATAATCTGTTGAAATGTTTTACATTGGGAAATTTGATTAAATGACACCATCAAGAAAAGACCGCTGATAAAATAAATAATTAATGAGAGATCTTGGTTTCTAATCTACACTTCATAATTTTACTATAAGACTGCCCGGCGAGAATACTGCGTGTATGATGATGGAAACTCCCGCTCCTGAAAAATTAAAATTGTAATTTTGTATTGTATTTTTCAAATTTGTTTCATACCCATGTTTGTATACAAGCAGTCCTCACCTAATGATCAGGTTCCGTTCCACCGGTCTAATTTATTTTAATGAAAAATGTAAGGTTTTATAATTTGTGCAAGGCGTGCAATCGCTTGACACAGTGAACACCGACTTACTAATTGAATATAGGCAACGCAAACTGTCAATTGTAGCTCCATGATAGTTTGATATTCGCTCACATGGCACTAGAGGTAGACAACACAACACATGATATAACATTAAATATCTCTCCCCTACTGATAAGATTTGATTGTTCGTAGAGAGGGTGTAGTGTTGACAAGTGTATGATAACGCTTGTAAGTGTGAGTAGTTATTAAACAAGATGGTCATCAAATGGAGTGAATGTATTAAAATTATACAGTAATAAGAAATAATATGCATTAACTGTAGATCAGTGGGTACAATACTGGCTTCTCATACTGGGGGCTCTGGGTTTAATTTCCGATGACGATACAATACATCCGAATCATTTTCTCAAACCTGGGGGTTTTAGTGTTAAATTATAAAAATAAAACAAAAACATCTAATGTAAAGAAACTAACAAACACGTCATTTTTAATGAGAGTGACAGTAATTTTTATTTATGTACATATATTGTATTATATTAAATATTGAACATATATACATATACAGTAGAACCGCGATATAATGAAACCCGATATAGCGAAAAATGACGTATATCGAAAAAAAAATCGAAATTTAGTCCCTAAAACCAATTTTTCATACAAAAATGCATTTATATAACGAAATCCCGTTAATATTTATAACAAAATCATTTTTGTCCCATACGAAAAAATGCCAATACATTTACGTAAATTTATAACGAAATAAAAAAATGTTAAAAGATGAAAATATTATTTCGCACTTACAAAGGCGCGCCGATGCATCTGCCGTATCCGAACAGTTTTATGGCCTTTTCGGCGGTGCGCGGCGGTCGGCCGACAAGGTAGTAAAACAATTCAAACTTTTTCTTGGGTTCATAGCAGGCCCATAAAACCATTTGACATAATTCTTGCGGCGTTCTCTGACACGTTTTACGTACGCATACGCCTCTAATATGATTGCAACCCAGACCCAAACAGCTGTAAAATACAAAAATTAACAGGAACCCCCCGAAAGTTGCAGAATGTACTTATTGGAAATGTCAGTCTCAGTGTAACGTCTGTAGAGTTAAGTTTGTTCAGCTTTTAACGCGATTATTGCATGACCGAACTGAATATTTACATAAATTCATTTTCGTTTGACAATTGTTTTCGTGTGAACTCGTCAATAATATAAATAATTCGTTAAAATATTTTATGAACTGTTTTGTACGGTATTTTGTATTTCTATTAACTATTGTTTTCGTGTATTTTAAGTGTACAATGTTAACGATAATTTTTAAGTGAACAATTTTATCGATTATAAATATATTTTGAAGTGGTTGCCGCCGTTACCGGTAAATACCTTCGTAATTTATATACAACTCATTTTATAAAAATGCCGCGATTCAACTGTAAGATTGTTATTTTTGAATTATTTTGTATGTTTCATGCCCAAAACTATGTTTGAAGCGGCTCTACATTTAAACACAATTAAAATATTGTTTTGTGTTTGCAATATTCTGGAATTCACAAAAATATCCTCCAATTGGTGTTGAATAGATTCTGTTCTTAATTTAATTCCTTTGATTATCCATTTGCTTATCTGTTTTAATAACAAAACTACTAAAAATATATAGGTCTTCAGTTCCCTATGGCCTTTTTCCTCCTTTGTTTGCAGAATTTGCGATCTTTTTTGAAGCCGCGCAACATTTTTTAGCGACGGCGCGTAACATATAGTAGGTTTTTTATTTTTTTCGTTATATGTGGGAATTCGTTATTACGTATTTTTATTTTTTGGTCCCTTGGATTTCGTTATATTGCGGTTTTACTGTATCAAAAAAGTGTGAAATATGTACTAAACATGATGTATTTGTTAGTTGCAATACTTTACACACAAGTCTATATGTTAAGAGCATTCATGAATATATACAAAGAAGCTTTGTGGATCTGCCAATAATGCACACATTTTATAAAGAATATACTTAATTATTTTTTTCCAACAAGCAGATAACATTTATTACAAATATGTTTTCTGCATGACTACAAATTATACATTTTAATTTATAAATGTTTACGACTGCCAATTATGAATCTATCGTGAATCCTAACTGACAAACAAATCTGAAATAGTGACAGAAACTCTTATCTCGTGGTTATATATATAAAACAATTTCCAAAACAGAAATTTCTAGGTGAGAAAAACCCTTTTTTTAAATACGTGTTACAACAAACAACAAAATACAAACCTCAAGTGCTCATTTCAACATTTAAATAGTTCTTCACAAAAGGTCTCGCAACATTTACTCCTTGGACTCTACTACAGATTTTTCTTCTTCTTTTACGTCTTCAGGTTGCTTTTTTGAAATACTGGACTTGATCAGGGCTGTCAGCTCTGAAAAGCTGGTGGGCATCTTGAAATCGGGGAGAAACTGAGTGGCTTCTGGATCCCCTGGTTTAACTGTGTAAACAAAAACAATTTAGCATTTTTATATGACTGGTGATAACCAATTAACAACTACTGGAATTATTGAAATTTTCACAATTAAACTTTGTACTACACACACGTTGGGTTATTGTCACTATTATAGTTTAGAGAGTTGCACAGTCCCTATCATCATAATGTAATAACTTTACATAGTAAAGTTTATTGTGAAAATTAAAATAATCGTGTTACACTATAAAGTAACTGCAATATCAATTAATGATATTAATTACCAGAAACTCACACGTTATGCTTTTCAAATATCCTCAGTAGAAACAAACTTGACAAAAGGCTTACGGTACAGGGATAAAAGAAAAATTATAAAAAGTATTATCTATGAACGATACAGGCAATTGTATCCATATATGAAGGAAGTACTGCTCGTGTAATTGAGTATTCCTTCTTGCTATTGTCTGATTTAAATTATTAAAACAGGAAAGTATAGATTTTTAGACGAAAGAAGTTATTCACAAGTGCATTTGACAACAAATAATTGTGTTGAGTCTTACTAGCAAGTTATAATTAACTGCGGTCTTACTTCCTAACACGAAATTGTACGCAACATGCGCCAGGAGCTTCCCTTGCGTGAGGGACTCGTTGAAGTACAGCTGCGCTTCTTCCGGGTAGCAGATGCTGCCCATACCAGCCGTGCCCAGCAAACTGTAAGTTATTCTCTGGAATCAAAAGGTTACTGGTTCAAGTTAATTGCCCAAATGCAAATATTATTAGAAATGCCAAAAGTAACCTATTAAAAACTTGTAACATTTTCTAATAATAAAGTACCTTGAAGATTCCTCCACGAAGGCCAAAGATGAATCCAGTCAGTGTTCCTATAGCAGTGGCTCCGATTCTTTGCGCTTCATTGTCCTCCTCTCGCAAATAAGTTATAATAACTGGAAACAAGAATTAACAAATGAAACAAATAATAGATATCTCATAAAGACGAAGTTATTTTTTATTAATGGAAAAATATGGAAGTATAGGTAATTACAGGGCTTATGACCAGTCTTCGGCTGGCTTAAGTGATCACTTTACACAATGTAACATTCATCATTCCACCCGATCAACCTCCATATCTATCAAATTTTTGAAAGTTGTATATATGTTAGTATGTGGAATCACTTCAAATACCACTACACTATCATCGTCTATGGACTAAATTTAATATACATTTTCCTAAAACAGCATATATGTCTCAATGAGAATCAAAATTTTTTTTCATTATTCAAAGGAATATTCTTTATCTGTAAAATGTTTTTACCATATTATACTAGAATATACCTGAAAAATCAATATTTTTCAATCTTGATATATTTTCTTACTTTGACCAGTATATTATTAGCAATATTTGAGTATATTATGTCCAAGAACACACAATGGTGAAAGTTACACTGTGTAAAGTGATCACTTTAGCCAGCTGAAGACAGGTCGTAAGCCCTGTAATTATCCATACTTCCATATATTTCCATTAAATATAATAAAAAAGAGCTTTGTCTCTATGAGATATCTATTATTTGTTTAATAACAGTGCCTTTGTAGGTGAAAATCCAGTCATTGTGTTTTCTTGGACATATTCAAATATTGCTGATTAACAAATTAGTTTTCAACCGATAATGTTTACTTCAAACCTTTTCATGGGTTCTTTATTTCAAGAAGTATTTAGACAATTATGAATGTGGAGCCCGGATATTAAAATGCAGGCTAGAACCTCATTTATTTTCTTCTTCTCTTGTGTAAGAATTGTCATATAATGAGACTATACATGGCATGTAATGCACTTCCGCGAGTCTCAGTTCTGGGTCACCTTCACAGTCGTCTCTGGGGTATTTTTATTTATTTTAAAAAGCACAATAATATTAATGTAATATATTATGTAAAGCAAAAATAAATGTTTTTTATTAGTGAGAAAATTTTTTTACAAAAAAAAAAATTTTTATATATTTATTCCGAAAGATAATTTCCATTGTTATTTATGATATTTTGCCACAATTTGGGTAATTTTTCGATGCGTCTTTCACAAATTTCAAAACACAAAAAAAAAAGATTTTGCTTTTTGGTTTACCTAATATTTAATAACCACTATCACTTTCTGCATCTGTGAAAGATGATACAGTGTTCTACATATTGTAAATACAAATAATTAACCATTTATGTGTAATAAACTACTAATGTATATTACATCCGTACAGACTGATTTTTCTTTTAAGATCACAGAAGCATAGAATTTTTTTTTTTATCTGTATACCTTCTTGATTTTTTTTACTCACTTTATAAAAATTCTAAATGCCAAACACGATGACACATTAAAAATTAAATTATTAATGGCAATTTTTGACAGTACAGATATACATACTTTATATTGATTTTTTTAGTGAATCTTTAATTGTTTATGAAGATATCTTTAAAACAATTAAATTTATAGGTAGACACATGGGATATAGGGGTTTGCTCGTTTAGAAATATTTGAGTTATTGAGAGTACCTTCTACATTGCTTGATGAATTATTCAATTGTAAAATAAATTCAATCCAGTCTTACCATTATCTTGAGTGCTATACAATGGCATGTCTTTTGAAAATATTTATTTTATTTCTAACATAATATATTCTACATTTATTCAAAGTTTGTGTTAAAAGCATTTAAAAATTGTAGCAGATATATTTTTCAAAAATAAACAATATTAAGGCTTACATGACATCTTATCGGTGGTGTCGTGGACTGTGGTGCCAATCTGTGACGTGACATCCTGCACTTGATGAACCGCTGACACGAGCGACGTCCTCACTATCCGCACCGGCTCCATCAAGGTCTTCTCTAGCTCGCTTGGCTCGTCCAATTCCAATTTCGCCACTGTCGAACTAAAAATTACACTGAATTAGTGTAACATTTTTATAATGTTTTTGATTACGCACTCACTGCGCTTTTCTACTGACCCACGGATCATTTGGTACACTTACGTGGGCGTAGGGTAGATCGGAAGATCCGAGGGCCTGATCAGCGAAGTCTCCTTGGGGGGGCTTTCCTCCAGTGTATGGGGGACGGAAGGAGCCTTGGAGGACACCACGGGGCTGGCGGCCAACAGGAAGCCAGTGGAACCCACAATTACTCTGCGGACAAACTAAAAACAAAGTATAATAGCCATATACATTAATTTATATTACGTTTATCAAAATCGATCATTTACATTATTTAAAAGTATTTTTGAAAAAATTGAATTTCTTAAATATTTGAAATGGATGATTATACTTCTTTTATTTCTTTCATCTTTACCTCTTGTCATATCAGATTTATATATTATGTTGCGCCATCGACATGGGTGTGCGCTTTTTATTTATATATCCACTTAAAAACAGTCTTGAAAAATACGAACAAAACATTTGTATGTCATAATTTGACAGTTCTAGTAGAGTACAGCGCGATATGACCATGAGACATAGATGAGATGACAGATGCTCAATATATTTACCAGCCGTAATACGATTTCACAGATATATATTTACGTACTGTTATTGAATATATAAAAGAGAAAATCTTATTTAAAAATCTAATCTTAATCTTACTTAAAAAACACATTCATTTTTGCCCTGCTGGCGTCTCACAGACCTAGCCGTTTAATCATTATATAGCCATAATGACACTATATCCTAGCCGTCCCTGAAGTCATAGAAATAGACGGGGAGATGTAATATTATTATGGATACATATTCATACACACACAAATATATACACATTTCTGCCTCCTGACTTATCCAGAAACAATTGTTTGATCAGTGATAAATTTATACAATAATAAAAAGTTATTTTAGTAATAAAAAAATAAAAAATGTAAAAACGGAAACGGGAAAATTGTTGGTAAAAATATTCACTCATCGAAAGTACTTTTAATAATAAACTAATTTTACCCTCCAACATCGAATGGTGAAAACCGTAAATCGTTAGTTAAAAATGGCACTCTTCACTTCAAAAGTCATCTGACACATTAATACTTTGAAAGTTGCAGTATACGACAACGAATCATCCAATATCCTACTATTTTAGTGATGAGAGTCCAATGATGATCTCGCTGTTTAATTCGTATTACCAAAAACTTTTCACTAGCTCAGATTTTGAACGCAGGGGTGAATAAAACCTTAGATAAAGCATAAAATTGTGTGTATTGCCAATGGTGAATATTTCAAATGAATAAATTTTTGTAAAATTCGCAGGTATTTGATGATTATTCGCCTTGCCACACTATTAGGCAGGATTAACTTCGAAAGTAGTAAACTTGACGTACAAACAACCCGCAAATGTTTTTTTTACCACGGGTAATGGTAAAATGGTACTATGTTCAAAATTTATACTACTGATCACACAATCGGTCCTTAATGTACACAACGCTAAGCTTATCAGACTAATGCTTATGTCTGAAACATGGGTATTGACTAAGAAGAATGAGCATGCCTTGGATGAAAATGAAAATTTTAAGGCATATCTTTGGGCCAGTTTAAGAAAATGAATTTTAGCTTAGATGCTACAATAACTAAGTTAGATGACATTACCCAGGCTGCTCATGCAGTCAGTATCGTAAACTGGAAAAGGACAGATAGGAGTGGAAAAACTTACTTGAGGAGGCCATGGGCCATACTAATCGGTTGTGCCACTGATGGTGATAAGCATCTCAGGGTTTAATAAAATAGAAAGACTTTGGTGGTTGGACCGTGCAGAGAAGATGACAAAACAGCAATCACCAAAGTCATTGTTGAACACGAGACCAACAGAGCGTAGGAGCTTTGAAAAAATTCAAGACTAGAGAGATGGCTCACAGTAAAGATAAAAGGAGGAAAAATTTTGAGGAGGCCAAGACCACCAAGGGTTGTCGAGCTAATGGTAATGATTCATGCACACACACACGTATACCAGTGGTATGCAGTGAGTACTTTGAAATAAGATGCACTTAACTAGAATTTTTGGAAAATAAAATGTATATTCCTACCACATTATTCAGAGTTTAATATATCATTAAATTCTGTCACATAAATATTTAAATTTGTTTTATTTCTCAAAGTATATACAATGGAATCCCGATTTCCCTCCATTTGCGTGTTATTTCTGCAGTCCTGTGTCATTTTAGTACATTAAAACTCTATTTTATGTTTGTCTTTCCCACGATTTACGTCTAAAATTTATTAAAATATGTTCGGCCAGTTCGCTATTTGCCATAGAGCCAGGAGTGTGTTGGTCGTTTGCTTGTCGTATATAGGCATTTTCATTCTAATACCTACGTAATTAGTATGTTTAGTTGTTTTTTACAAGCTGGAATCAGCAAGAAAATTGCCTAGAAGATAGTATAAACAACATAGATGACTGAGAAAGAATTTATGAATAACCCTAGCAGATTTACTTAAACGTAATAATATCGGACATGGTGGAAATTGATGAAATAGTGGGCAGTCGCATAAACAAAAACTTGACAGAAGAAAAACCATCCCACAGTGTCTGCTCATTCCATAAACCCAGTTCCTACAAAGGACGACACCGTGAGGCATATTGAAGGTCTCAAAGCATATTTTACTTGTATCAGCAATGTACCACCAGCAATCTTTAGTTTAATTTATAATATTGAAAGAACTATTTTAAAAAAAACATTGTTTGATTTTTACATTTTCCCAATTTACATTTTCTCTCTGTACACTTATTTTTTTGTTGATCCCATCAAAAACTTAAAATCGGGATTCCACTGTAATTATATACAGTTTATTTCAAAGTACCGACTGAAATCATTCAAATAAATATTGTTCAATCTTGTGACATAAGCCCGCAGACATTATTCAATCTGAGTCAATGAGAAAAGTTGTATTTTTATTCATACTAATCATCACGAAATGAACACAATCACATTCAGGAGAACTTGTATTATTCATTTATTTATACCAATTGCTCGATTAACATTAACGGCATATAATACGTCCAGCATTTAAATAAATGTAATCGAAACAAATCTTTCATAATACTTTTGCACCGAGCCGATGGTTTGATTGAGTAAGTAACCTGGATGTCTTCAAAACAAAGGTCAACAAATCCCTTTTGTTTCAAACTTCTTACAAGTATCAACATCCCAGAAATAGGCTTACTCCAAACTGTTTGAAATTGAAAATAATATGCGCACCGTTGACATATTATAATGCTAGAAATTGTTCCAATTATATATACATATATTTTCCTGACCATACTGACATCAGCTTAACACGTCACCCAATTAATCAAATTTCTCATATGTGATTAAAATATCATTAATTATATGTAAAATTATCAATAGCCATTGACTGTCTTTGTCACATTACCACCAAATCCATACAAATGACGATTTATTCATAGTAGTTAAAATATAGATCAATTGATGACCCGGCTACTAATATTTTTAATAGTTTGTTTGACAAAAGAAAAAGTTACTATATTGCCTGATATTTTCATCTCCATTTTATGATGTATGTCATTTATTTTCTGTATTAAAAAAATTAAAATATATTTCTATAAGAGATATAGATTAATGAAACCTTAAAACACAAAAAAGTGCCGTCTAAAAAACCCAGTTATTGTGTCTGGGAGAATAAATCATAAGATTTGTTAGGCTCCAATATGCCCAGCCAAAAGTGAAACTAATGAATGGTAAACATAAAAATAAATGTATGGTGCTTTATTTTCCCTGCCTACCCCGAGATCACAGCAAAGATAAGTATCATAATCATCATTTGGTACTGCGGGCCTTCCAGGTCCAAGGACAACAACGTGCACAAATATTCTCCAGGCATCTGTCTTGAGCAACTCTCCCCAACCCGAAAAAAAGTAAATATCTCAAAAATTTGTAAACTTCTTGCGAGTATTCCCAAAACCTAGAACTAGTGAGTAAATTCAAAATAATTCAATTCAAAATCCGAACATTCGAATTCAATTGTTTTCTTAGCAGATTTGGAAGATTCCGCAATGAAAGATCATGACTGAAAGAACAATGAATTTAAAAAACTAAAAAGTACCGAAATGATTTCAAAAATAAAACATTAATTCACACAATTTTTGCACAAAACAAAGATTTTACATACCATTTTTGACGTTTTTCCAAAAATTATGTAAATGTCACCGGGCAGTGAAATATAAAATATAGAATAGAACCATGGATATAGATAATAGAACGGTGATTTGATTACCACCACAGATAAGTTACGAAAATTACCCCCTTGTTTCTAGTAAAACAAGTACTGTTTTTAAAATATTCATTTGAGATTTGAGTATCTACTCCAATCTACTCACATTAAGGTTTTTATTTTAATAAAACAAACAACTTAATAAAATATGAGCCCCGCGTTTGGCCATCATTGTGATATACGCGACGTGATGGTCATCGCCCAATCAACATAACGGGTGGCGATATACACTGAGGAGATGACGGGAAGATAAATTAATTAGGCGAAACTTCTATCTACATTGATAAAAATTTATTTACACTAATTAACATCATTGAAAAAAAATGAAGTTCTTATAACTATCTATATTTAATCTTATTTTCGACGCAGACGCACTGATTTGTTTATTTACAGTTCTAATATTGTTCACTCATTGTCACTGTCGTGTCCATTTTCACGCACGTGACCATATGTAACCACGTGCCGCCAGCTGCAAATTGGAGCCTACTCTTGGTCCAAATCATGGGCGCAAGCTTTACAGCTTCGCTCATGCTACGCGCTTTCGTCACGTAGTTTCCGCGGCTGTGTCCGGTTATATCGCATTGGTTGGACCCCCTAGAAACTATTTGAGGACCAGTCCGCTGACCGGCAGCCTCCCAGGAACAAATGTTTGAGTCAGGAGCGCAAAATAGCTGACGAGGGAGAGAAGTAAGAAAGCTTCCTGTGCCCGCTCGCCGGCCTATATTGGCTAACGCGCGGGGGTAAAAGTAACATACCCTTCGCGGTAACTCAGCCGAGAATCTCCGTTAATGGTGCGGGGGCAAGGAGTGTTAGCATTATCTGGGGCCCAGCTGCGCTTAGTCATTAAAGAATAATAATACGACCGATGGCGTGGGAAGAATTCGCATTGTTCCACGTTATTACATCTCATGAAGCTAGCCAGCTCTAGAATTTCTTGGAATTAATTACAATCAAATTAAGTATGAGTCATATGTTGACAGAAAGAAAAATACTGATAACGTACATAAATGTAAATGAACATAAATGATATCATATTAATAAGGATGTATAAAAATATCAATGCGAATTTTATTGTAATAAAGAAACAAATAAATAATAAACTGCCATACCGCATAAAAAAGGAAAGAATACAAATAAAAATAAGAGGTATTGATAAACAATGTAATTACTATGTAAAAATTACGATAGAGTTACGATAGCTTAGTTATAATTTAATATAGAAAGAATTTATAGCGATAATGATGCCACTGGATTATGAATTTAGTTAATAAAGTAATGTTAAGTGTTTATGCTTATAAAGTAGGCGGACACTAATAAATTATGTGAACGATCATAACTTGATTATGAGACGGAGGCGGAGTCTGAAATTAGGCCTTATATGAGAACGTAACGCGTAAATATGGATCGTAAAAATAAACAATCGATCTATGTTTTAAATATTCAGCTGTCTCTTATAACCATAGTACAATTAATGATGACCTGGAAATAATCACATAGCGTAATATTACCAGAGTGTGGGCCTCTTTAATAAAATAATTATGTACATCTCTCTAAATTCATTATCATCAAACCCGCTTTATTAATTTTGATTTTTATTAATGCCATAGATACTTTCTATGACATATTTGTTTTCTATGGTTATATGCGCCGCAGAAAACTTTTTTAGCGAGTTGTCATTTGTTTTGGAATCTTCGTTTCGCGTTTTGCGCTTGTGAGGTTCATTGTCTGTCCATGAGTTTTTAAATAAATACAATTCATTACGATCATGGCTGACGCACAAGTAGAAATGGAGGTCGAGGTAGAGAGTGCGTCGTCTGGTTTTCCTGCAGAACCGGCTCCAGCATCACCCAGCGCCAGCACATCTTCCGCTGCGAACAAGACTGCAATCGTGACAACTGGTACAGCAGGCTCTGTGTCCGTCTCCTTGCATCCCTTAGTAATCATGAATGTCTCGGAGCACTGGACCAGGTTAAGAGCTCAAGAAGGATCTCCGCAGACAGGTTATTATGACTATTACAACATTTGTACCTTCATTCCATTTCATAGTTTCAGTGACAGTCCGCCAGTGGGAAAATCAATTTGTGGATCCTTTTAATGATTCTATCGATCGGTTTTTATTTCAAGATTTGATGGAGTGGAAATATTCCACTTCAGTCAAGCCATGAGTAGTAGTCTCTTGTTTGGTCCTTTAACATTTCGCATTATGTACCAGTTGCTTAAAGTATGCGTGGGAATATTCATAGTCCACTAATCATTAAACATGGAATGGAAAAGTCAGAGTGCTGTGTTACTTATTATTTAGTACTTATCTAAAATATTTTTTTACAGAGGTACTTCGAAATAAGCTTACATTTTGTTGTACTCCATAAGGTATTCTAATATTTTGATATGGAATAGATCACTTCTGTTTTACTCTGTGATGTTTTTGATTACTTTATTTAATTTTTTCAGTAATCGGTGCTATAATTGGAAAACAGAAAGGCAGAAATATTGAAGTGATGAATTCATTTGAACTGGTATTTAATGTGATCGCGGGTGATGTCATCATCGACAAGGATTACTATAACATGAAAGAAGAACAATGTAAGTCTTTATGGTTTGTTCAATATCGGGAATATGCAAGGATGACCAATAATCCCCATTATAAATAACAAGTGCACGATACTGGTATCTAAAGACATAAACCTGGTTTGATAGTTTTAACAAATAATTGCAAATTAATATTACCGTAATATAATTTTATAAATGTATTAGCTCATGTATAGTATAGATTATTTATATTAAATTGTGAATCTGGGATAAATTCCCTTATGATCCTTTTTTGTATAAAACTATTAAACGTCACACTCCAAATTCACCAAATCAATGCAATTGTATCACAAACATCCCCCCCCTCACTTGTGCAACATATTTGTTCACTTTTTAGCCTCCTGATATGTTCCTTAAAACCTTCCTGGAGAAATGTTCAATATGCCAGTGAAAACTGCATTAAAATAGGTTTAGCTATTTTCAAGTTTCAAGAGAAAACAGATGTTACTTATTCATTTCCATCAACTTCCTTGCTTTTACATAAGAATAACATTTTTATTGAATTTAAATATAACTACATTTTTAATTGACATTTCAATATAACAGTTTAAATAGAACACAAAAATAAAAACTAAGTATAATTTACATACAAATATTTCTTCAGTTCAAGTATGCTCTTGCAAAGAAAAATGTCATGTTTTAGTTGGTACTTTATACGAAACCATTTGTATCAACTCAGGGTAGTTCAACATGCTATTGATCATTTTATATAGATATACTATATCGCTCACATCTCTTCTCCAGGCTAATTTTTTCTAATGAAGTACTCATTAAATAATCGTAATTTATATTTTCTATCGGAATATGCAATTTAAAATTGATATAATATGTGAGCCATAGAGTGGAGTTAAATTCCAGTGTACTTCTTATAATAGATGTATTACGCTTGAATGGCAGCCCAGCTGCTGTAGCCTGCTGAGCTGGCCCAACAGTAACTTCTAAGTGTGTAATTAAGCTTATTATGTATTTTTATATAATAAATTTTTTGTTGATTATTAATGATGCTTAGAAGCAATGGAATTCAAATTGATTAAATCTCATATTTTCTGCCAATTGTTGGTATTGTTTGTTTATTTTTGTATTAATTCTTTAAGAGATTTTGTACAAGGAATTCAGGGGACTATACTTTCCCCTCATGTATTATTAATTCCGGAGGCATGGGTCATGGCTATGCAGCGGCCACTGACGCGCACATATTAAGTATGTCAATGTAATAGAAAGGATTATGTGCGTCTTTCGAATCCGTCCTAGAACTGTTTTTAAATACTAGTGTTGAAATATAATTCTTAAAGAGAACACATTCTTATTGTGAAGTTGTAATTATTCAGAACATAGATCTGTGATATTTTTTTAAATACAAATCAAATGTATTAATTAGAAAGATATACATATAAAATCAATTTTGTTGTCAATGCACTGTGCTGGTATAGCATAATCGGTTAATGCACTTTCCCAGGATTGGAAGAGATCCAGGTTTCGAATCCTGTAGCAACAATAATATTTTTCGATAAATTGATTTTATATTTATATCTTTCTAATTAATACATTTAATTTATATTCAAAAGAAATATAATTCACCTACACATGAAATATAATGTACTTATATCAAAAAATTCTGTTGGCCGGTAAAATATCATGATTTGATGAAAATGAGATGTTTTAAAAACAGCTGTTCTTTTTTGGATATATTATTCATGTTTAATTTATGAGCGGGTAAAAGATCTTCAGTCATGAAAACCTTACATCATAAATATAAATTAAAATTCATAATAACATAATTAAAATCTGTTATGCTTTGAATGAATGTAAACAAACTCAGCTAATTAAATAAATTTAAATCATACAATTTTGAAAATTGCGATATACCTACCTACTTATAATATATTTTAAATGAAAATATATTTTTGTCGAATTTGCAATTTCAGAACATAGCTCTGTGGCATTTTTTAATTCAAATTAAATTAATCAGATTATTTTCATAATTAGTAATTTAATTTGTATTGCAATAAGTATGTTTTATTTATCAGCCATTATCTCAGTTTCAACAAATAAGTAAGTGCCACAATAAGTTTTACCCACCACCCACAGAATTATAAAAAAAATGTGTAATTATGCATTAAAAAACTATAAAACACATATTTAAAATCTCTTTAAGATAAAGTAGCCTAGTACTGCTTCACGGGGATGCTCTAGTAATCATTATATATTTTCAAGAATATTTATACTTATTATTAGTGAGTGATTCATTATAATTGTTCACCTTTCAGTCAAACAAGTGTTCTCGGAGATGGACTTTCTAGGCTGGTACACCACCGGTGAGTCACCGACAGAGAAGGACATCGCCGTGCACCGACAGATTTGTGAGATCAACGAATCGCCCATACTGTTTCAGCTCAACCCTAATGGAAGGAGCGGGGATGTAAGTCTGATTTTACATCATATATGAACAAGAAGCCCATTTAATATTTTTATAATTTTGAGACCTTTTTTGAAGTGGTTCCTAATGTATTTTAAATTTATTTTACGTACTTAATTTATTGAACATCATTTCATTTGATGCATAATCAAAATGAACAAGTACAAAGGTATTAAAGGTTTTTCCTCTTCAAGTTCAACACCTTAATTATTTAGTTTGTGTTTTTCTCACTTTTTTTATTAGTTGGCATTAAACATAAGAGATATAAAAATTTATAAATGAACTGTATAAATATTGAATTATTTCATAAATATTACATATTTATATATACAATTGAATTTGATTATTATGAGCACGGATATAAGGAGATCAGTACTATGATAAGCAAAACAATAATGATTTTGATTTTTACATATTCCCATACAATCGCTATAACAAATGTATTTTTTTAGAAATTGAAAATTTTGGAAACTACAAATATTCTCAATTCCTTGGGTGGCTGAAAAAATCCAATTCTGAGAATAGACAATATTGAAAGTGTTTGCTTAGCTTTTTATTGTTGTCCTTTCGAAGATGCGACGGCATTAAATACTAGTGCATTAGCATCCTTATTACCCCAATTATACAGCGTTCTGTTTTAACTGAACCTTCAATTTATATTGTGAATTCCAATAATTTTTAAACGACAATTTATTTAATGCAGTCAACTTTATTGCAAGATGGAAACGTGTCTGCTAATAAACAAAAGCGTCTCTTGATTTGCAAAAAGTCAAAATTATTCTTGAAATAGAATGCGAGGCCATGATGTCTGCAAAAAGTTTTTATTATCTTATTTTTTCATCTGATTATATGCATAGTGATCATATCAATAATTGGATGGATATAAATGAAACAATGTTATTACTCTGCTTGAATTTATTAGCACTACTCAAGTTACTGCTCTATCGAAACTCTAGTAGTGATAATAATCTTAAGTAGAGTAATAGCATTTTCATTTATATCCCATCCATTATGATGAAACTCTACAAAGTTAACACCAATTCTATTAATAATATAATATCAATAAATATTTTTTTAAATGTAACTGACATCATGAGTACTAGTTACAAATAAGCTAATTTAGTTAGTCCCCACTTGTTTCTTATAGTATCAATTTGACCAAGTCCAATTATAGTATGATGAAATATTTTCTAATAGACATGGTTACATTCTGTATAAAATGGACTGTAATCACGCAATCACTTCACAAAATCTAAAAATTTATGTTGCGTATTGCCTTGCAGCAACTGCCAGTATGCCTTTACGAATCCGTTGTGGAACTGGTAGGGGGTGGTGGCACTGCACTGTTGCTGGCGCCCCTCAAGTATACGCTGGCTGCCGAGGAGGCCGAGAGAGTGGGTGTGGATCACGTGGCACGCGTGTCAGCTAGCGACGCGGGCGAGAGCAGTCTCGGTAAGTTGTTTTTTCAACATTTGCAAGAATATATATAGTAATTAGCAGCCAGCCTGAACAGATTGCACAGTCTTTTTCAACATTTTTGTTTCATCTAACATGATAATATAAATGAAATATATAATACTATTTTCTACCAACTACTGGGAGAAATAACTGATGTGATGTGACTGGTCCTACTAAAACCATCAGTAAATATGAGCGATGGGATTCTGTGAAAGTGGTTGATTATTATTATGATTTGCAACTGTGCAAGTTTTCTGTGTAGTTTTCTAGATTATTCTGCCGTGTGTGTGTGTGTGTGTGGCATCAGTGACATCAGCCCTAATGGGTCCTGCAATGGAATCTGAAACGTCAGCAAGAGAGCCGCATGGCAGAATAGCCCAGAAAACTCGACACAGAGGGTTCTGAATGACCGTGAAAACTTGAACATTCATAACTATAATTATTTGTATTCAGTGAGCAATCACCGATACACTAGAAACTAAATTCTAACCTTCAAATCACAGTTACTGATCACTGTTACTATTGAACATGAATTGAAACGTGGTGCCTAACCCAAATCAAAGAAAACAAATTAGCAGTTTTTGAGTGAAAAATATTAAGAAAAATTTATGGACCTACAGTAGAAAATGGATCTTACAGAATAAAAATGAATCATGAGCTCAGAATTTAATTGAACAAGGAACAATTGTAAGATTCTCTAGATCCCAAAGACTGCAATGGGCTGGCCATGTTGAAAGAATGCCAGATGACAGGACACCGAAGATTATGATCAGGTGGTGATACCCCAGCGGAAGTGACCTAGAGGAAGCCCAAGGAAGAGGTGGGCTGACTGTGTGGAAGGAGACTGGAGCAGAATGGGAACTGGAGAAGAATAGCCAGGGATAGGAGTCGGTGAAGAGCACTTGTTGAGGAGAGCAAATCCCACCCTGCCACAGTTTATCTCATTAGCAAATTCTTATAATTTTGAATTTTTTGTCTATTAATTATGATTATACATAGTTTTTACAGTGTCAAATAATCGTTAATGCTTTTAGTGGCAGAACATCTAACAGCTCAGCGTTCAGCCATCCGCATGGTGGCCAGTCGTGTGCGCCTCGTGGCCCGGGCCGTGGCCGCCCTGCGCTCCGGGGAGCTGCCTTACAGCGCCGCGCTGTTGAGGGAGGCGCGTGCGCTCGCACACCGCCTACCGCTCGTGGATGACCCTAGCTTTACACACCACTTTTATAATGTAAGTTTCAACTGTTATTTTTCAAATTATTCACTTTGCTATTAATTTTAATTTATTATTATGGTCCGCTATTAGCTCCAGATTCAAAGAAAAATTATGTCCAGATATTAGAAAATGTAAAATTGATCATTCCTCTTTGCACTGTTCTCCTCACTCTGAATATTTCTTGATTGACAGTTTTGTCTGAAATATTCAAACACGAAACTATGTGTACATATTATTTGTAATATTGGGAGCAAACTTGTCTGCTGATCACCATTACGAAGCCAATTCTACTGAACGAAAGAACAAATGAAAAAAAAAATTATATATTAAACTATATTTTTGTATAATATAAACAGAGTACATTTTTTCATATGATTTAATGACAGGAATTGACCTTAACTGAATTTTTGGGAAGGTCTTAGTTAGCTCCCATACAATAAAATTCATAAGTCTTTTGGTAAATATTTTTGGAATAGGACATTCATCCAAAAATGTCAATATATTTTAATAAGGAATGAGGTAAAAATTCATCTAACATAGTTTCAAACTTATTTTTTCCTTGAAAAATAAACTGAATTATTTTTCTAAACAATATTTTACACTTTTAAATAGCTATGATAAAAAATACTGTTCCTATTTTCATTATATTATTTGATTTATCATCTTGTCTTTTTCAATTAAATGGGAAAAAAAAAATTATAATATTTTAACCAAAAATTTTAACAAAGTGGCACGCACCACGGATAAAATGTGAAATGTCAAAATTCTGCCACATAATGTCCCTCTTACTTGAACTACTTTTGCCACTTTTCTACTTTCCTAAAAGAGTAGAATTTAAATTATGTTGGCGGAGGTACAAGGCGACACATAACATAGCGCTTCTGTATCTTCAAAAGCTCTGCATTCTGAACAACTTGAATGGTGAACACCAAACTCTCAGGTCAACCGCAGCAAGGGTTGTGGAATCTTTCGTAATAAATACAATGCATCAGAGACAGTTTATATGTAAAGTGTCCTTGAAGTGAAATTTGTACAAAAATGGCACTATATAAATTATTATCTCTATTTTACACAATATGAAATCAGGAATGAAGATATGTTTATTTATTTATTTCAGCAATGCAATGATGTTGGCCTCATGACTTACCTGGGGAGCATCACCAAGGGATGCAATGACATCAACCAGTTTGTTAACAAATTCAATGTTCTCTATGACCGGCAAGCCATGGGAAGAAGAATGCGAGGACTTTTCTTTTAAGTGTTTAAAACTTTCTCGGCGCAGTGTTTTATCTAATAGAAGTGGACAATTTTTTGAATTTAGAGTGATTTTAATTTAATCTCGTTTACCATATAAAATAACAATTTTTTACTTTTCTTGTAAATTTTATATCCCAAATAAGTTCTCTGGGGCTGTGGTAACGCGTGACATGGAGTACTTCACATTTGAGAATCTTAAGATGTACTTTTTTGAAACTCAGAAAACTGTTTGACATTGATTTAAATGTTCAAATGTTGCTACGATCTCACTGATGGCGCGGGGGGTTGTTTGAGTAAACATGTGGATTGTAAATAACACAATAGTCATAACTATTCTCAAATGTACTTTGTATATTTTATTTATAGTAATAAATGTTTAAACTTACAATTGTTTTATTAAATTAAACGGTTATCCCGTGCCATGTACGGTTTCAAATTTTTAAAACGTTTTATACCAATTTCCCTCTATGTACCAACAATACTACCCTGATTCATCAACTGGCAACAGAATGTTAAAACTATAAAATCTTCACCCTCAAATTATTTAT
This sequence comes from Eubasilissa regina, assembly GCA_022840565.1. Taxonomy (NCBI): domain Eukaryota; kingdom Metazoa; phylum Arthropoda; class Insecta; order Trichoptera; family Phryganeidae; genus Eubasilissa; species Eubasilissa regina. The sequence goes on from JAINEB010000010.1 coordinate 8,271,363, forward strand.
TCAACATTACGACAGGACTACAACATCCAATTCTGAGTCAAAATTGCGATCCCGGGATTCAATTATGATGAACCTGGGATTAAAAAGTGCTTATTTGATCACTAGCAAAAATTACTTATTTGATCAATTAGCATTAATAAATGTCCAAAAGAACAAATACAATTTTAAGAAATATGTTCCATGACAATTATGTAACTGTAACCTACAAATATATGGAAACTGTAACTTCTAAACCAGCTCGAACTACAAAATGAAACTTACAGGTTGTGTTAAGTACCAGTACACGTATCCTCAGGCAAAAACTTCTGGTTCCTATTTGAGATATTTGATGCCAGCAGTCCACTCTCGCCAAGATATGGTGAGAGGAGCCGAGCACGAGAATGTACTGTGACTCTCATTTTGCATCGCCAATTCTCATGTCAACACGGGTCGTCTCGTACTATCTCGCTTCACCTTGCATGTCTCGCCTCGCCCTGTCCACGCTCTGACCGGAACAGAAGGCAAAGTGTAGAGCCTCGGCGAGAGTGGACTGCTGGTGCGACCTTAAATCAGCCAAAATTTAACATTTTGAAACATCAATTTTGAAAACCAAAAAAGGCAGGAAGGGTTCCTAATCCAAACTTTAATTCTTCATAGTTAAGAACTCTACTAGCCATAGTTATAACAAAAAAAAATATCTTTTGGTTCCAACCCCCAGCCACCTTAAAAGGTCATCAAAACTGGTTGATTATGTTTCCAGATTTGGTATATTTCAAGGGGTTACCTATGGTAAAAAAATATCTGAAATGGTCAAGCAATCGTCTATTTTAAAATTAGATGATTTCACATGGAATGACTCAGTTGACATTCCGCTATTGTGCGTGTCACACTGAAAAATGTGCATTACACTATTGTGTATGTTGGTCTGATCAGTATTTCCGCTATTGTACAGGTCATACTGAATTGTTCGTCTTGCTATTATGCATGGTGCGTGTTATTAACAGTGCGTCAATAATCAGCGATGTGTTCCTGGGATTTCGTGTGTAACAGTGAAATCAGAAGGCCTGTGGTCACTGCGCTAGAGAAGAAATCCAAACAAGGAGTGTCAACACTGACAGGTAGGTTGTTTTCTCCTTTCTGGTTGGTCTTGAGCCTTTCCTGTACCAAATTCTTTTCTACTTCCCGATCAGAATCTTTGATCAAAATATAATAATCCAAGATTGACAAATAATTTGAATGCATATGTTTTTAGATTTTAGAGATTTTGCAGCAGGTGTTTATTTTTAGTTCAGACGAAATTCCTATTATGTTTTAAGTTTATATTAATTAAAAATGATGGGACATGGAAAAACCAGGACAACGAAATAATAAAACTTTTTGTAATTTAACAAATGCTTTCTTTAATTATCCTATCAACATTTATAATCTACAAATCACCAAATTTCATTCACAAGTATTGCTCATGCAATTATCCATAAATTGCATATCAAATATCAACAGTAATCATTTATAAAATCATCTCTCACGTTTCAGACAACTTGTTTTCTTGATAATAAATTTTTTAAATCTAGGAATTATTTGTGAAATAGTTTCAAATTTAAATTCAGAATTTTTTGATGAAACGAGAGTGAAATTGTTGATTAACTTTATATTTATTGTATTATTAAAAAAATTAAATGATTAATTTCAAATTTTATAATATGTCTCATTAGTCTTTTGATGAATTAATTAACCACACCTATTTCGTGGAAAAAACATTATGCGAGTTTGCGTGCGAAAGAGATGCACGGTCACTGTGGCATGCAGGGGCATAAGTTTGAAATGTTTTGTAATGTTACAATGCTAATTAATTTTTTTTAAATGAAAACAGTCTTTCTGTAGAACATTTCAAGATGTCCATTTTCGTTTCAAATCTGTGTGAATTTTCTAAATCATGGCTAAAAGAGATTCACTTCAAAAAGCTAAACGAGCTGATTGGTAAGAATGAAACAAAATTTTATTACATTCAAGGACATTTTTAAATTTCATCTGTTAGAAAACAGTCGCTTAGCATTATATTTTGTGTAGGTAGGTACTAGGTATGTATTATTTTTTATTTCACAAAGAAAGAGCATGTTTTAATTTTTGAACATGCAAGAGTTGCGGCTTTTTGACGTTACCAAATAAAATATGAAGTCACCACAGTAACGAGTATGAAATATTTGAAAGTGGGGTGTGAGCTAAAATGTTTACACATTAAAAGAAGTCACGCGCGCTTCAATAAATGAGAATGGTGGTCCGAAGTGCTCAAATATATATATAATGAGTATTTTTGTTCAATTTAGGTAAAATAATTCTTACTTCATTTTAATAAATCATCCGGTATTATAAACGAAAACCTGGAGGATATTATAAAATGGTGGATTGTAATTTTTACATTTCAAAAACACAATATGGTTTTAATACAAATCTTTTAAACCCATTCAGGCGTAGTCGTTTAAGATGAGATAAACTATGAGATGTCAATATTATTCCTATGTCATTTGATACTAATTGATATTATTTTATTGTCATGGTTGTTTGTTTTTGAATAACCCTATAACTAAAAAACAAATATGTACTTTAAATATATAATAATAATATAAAACGTTTTTATCGGTCATTCGAAAATTACACAATGATATGGTACTCGCATATTAACAACTAATCTTATTGAATACAATACAAAATTCGTTTATGCAACAGAACAAATTAAATACATATGTACAGAAAATAAATACAGTTGAGTATGTTGACCTGGATATTTAAAAATAATTTATGGCCAAACATTCAGTGGAAAATATTATGTTATAATTAAATTTTTCACATAAAAATCAAAATAACGCAATCTGAACTTGAAATAAAATTCAGACAACGTTTGAAGGGGCCAAAATAAAATACAATGATCTACATATGGGGTGGGGTATGTATCCCAGAAATAGCAAAATTCTATTTTAATCAACAATCAATTTTATCAGAAACATTATTTGATCAATCAAAATATGTTGAAGCTTCTTACCTTTCAAAAGACTGTGTGTTTTTACTAATATCATATTTTGCATTGATCAACAACGCGCCAAATAAATAAATAAAAGTAATTTTATTTATATAAAATATACAAAAAAAAACAATTGTTTATATATGCAATAGTTGCGTCCATCAGTAAAAACATTGATACAACCAATTTTCCTTTTTAATTATCCATACTGTAACAGTGTAACATTAAAATCTGATTTACTCTTTAAAAAAATCTACACTGCGTACACACGTATGTTTATTTTTGAGCATCATTTTAAATAACTTGGAAGACACTTTGTCTTGTCATAACAGCTTAATTGATTCCGTTGTAAATTTTTGACATTTGACACATTGAATGGAAGATTTTAATAAAAAAGTTTACATTAACATTATTATTTTATTATAGAAATGTTAGTCTTTTCAGCGTTACAAAGAGAATGATAACAATTAATATTTTATCCGTATACAACTGGCCGCCACATTGGCCAAATACTAAAATCATTTCAATTATCATTGGCCAACCTAATTGGGTGAGAGAGTATCTAAAACAAATCTAAAATTAGGATTTATAATTCTAGCAATGTAAATTATGCAGGTGATGTCAAACTAGTTTTGTTTAGTCACAATATTTGTCTTAAAAAATGTACCAAGAAGTCTTTAAAATTGACAGTTACGTAATATATTATAGACAAAATCCAAATCACATGTTATGTATACAAAAATTTAGCAGATAAATGATAATATTATGTGTTAAGTACATGTTAAACATACGCTTATATTTAAAGTGAACTTAGCATAGTTTAACAATTTACTCTGTATTTTTCTTACAAGGAGGATTAAAAATTTTAACATTTATAAAAAGGTAACAATAGCAGATAAAATATAATATAAAAGAAGCACTCTTAAATACTTCCAATTCCTTGGACTCATACATTTATCATTTCAACCCATTCTAAGTAAAATATTGTAATTAACAAATTGATCATCATTAGTTGTTTTAGTATTTTGCATGTAATTGATATATTTTTAAGTAACATACATTTTTTTAAATATGTTGTGTTCAATAGAATGTCAATAAAATTATCAAATCTATAGCTTTGGAAAAAAAGAAACATGCCCGACGCCTTCCGAGACATGATCGAAGCCTCTAAGTATACAAGGCCCAGGACCGTGAAGAGTTGAGGGCAAGCAGTTTGCGCTGTAGAAGCAAAATAAAGAACCGCGATGCTCAGTCATGAGCACTTTGACTAAAGACAGATACACAAAAAAAAATTACTGCTATTTAAAATATGTATCAAATACATGTGAAATATGTACTAGAACAACTAAAAATGACCTATTTGTTAGTGACAATAATTTGCATTGGGGGGGTCGATATTTATCATTTCATGATACAATTAACTAGTCCTCTATATTTATGATTTATAGTTGATAATACTATCATGCACTCTGTCTGTACGCCCCGCACGGTAACGGTAACTGTAACGCACCACTAAAAATCTATCACAAAAGGTGATGGGCACCATTTGATTATTATTATTTATAAAGAAACAAATCTTAAATAGCTCTTACCATATTGAGCTTAAACTTGTATAGATGTCTCCTTATTCTTAAAATATAGACTCTAAAAACTAAATCAAATTTCAGTTTTGACTATTGCTCTTTGAACAAGACAAATCCATTAGCCGTCCTACTCAACAAATGATGGAATTTTCGCACATGTGTGGACGTGACCATCAATATTTGTTCCTTCATTTGAAAAATCTCAACACCATATAAAACTATCATTCGTACTGTGAAGCGTGGACATCATCCTTGTCAAATGGGAGAAATTTTAGACAGTATTGAGAGGAAAGTGCTGTGGAGAATTCATAGACTTCTGCAGGATGGGGAAGTTTGAAAACTATGATACAATGACGAGTTATACAACACTCATCAGCGTGACCACGGCAACGCATGCGGGCGGATGAGTCAGTCGAGTGCAGATCCCAGAAAGAATCCTTATTAGAGTGGAAATCCCTCGACTCTGAGACCGTGTCGTTAAGAATGGCACAGTATTCCGCTACAGATTCCAAATTGGAAAACAGTCGCCGAGAACCGGCATGCAAAAACGAAAGATTTAAAAGGTCAAGGGTTGATATAGGCTCCATGACCAAAGAAGTTAGCCCGACGGCTTATTTAACTGACGTCAAATAAAGTTTTGCAGTTATAGCCATTGTGAACTGCGTACAAATGCAAGTTGTAATGTGACTTTACCTAAATGTAAACTGTCCTGTATAAGTTTGTAATGAATTCTATTATTTTCTATGTTCTTTTATATAATTATAATATTTGTATAATATATAATAATTCTTAAACTCCTGGTCTCCGGCACCCCTGAAGTGATTTCGGATTATTTTCTAATAATATTAATTTATAATAAATAATATAACTCCTGGTCCAAGGCACCAACGAGATGGTTTCGACTTTCTCTAGGCTTATATTTAAATATTATTAGGTTTATTATAAATAACAAACCTCTTGGCCTCCTGGTTGCGAGCTCTCCCGGTCGCCAGTGTGGAGATCTATCCTTCTACCTTACTTAATACTAATTTTACGCTTAATGCTAGTCTATTCGCTTAATATCTAAATTTGGCCAACGTGATCGTTCTAGAGGTTAAGAATATTCCCCATGTTATGTCCGTAATGATCCTAGTTCTTTTAACCCGCGTTTTCAATTATCAAATATCCAAAGTTTACAAATATCCAAATATTATAGCCGTTAAAATACCTATAGAGCAATTATTAAAATAAATATACCGATTATCTTATGGTATACGACTAAGTAACAGAAAACTTCCCGTCAAGCGGTATGATATTCAAGCGCGCCCGTTATAGTATTAATTATGTGCGTGTTATTCAGAGCTAGAATGTAAGAGTGTGGAAGAAATTATACATATGTACGCCTTATTCGGAGCTAAAATGTAAAGTGGGGGTGAAACTATACGTATGACACCAACCTTGTCGTAGACTCGTACTCGTGACTGTGGCCGCTTCGTGGCGTCGCCTAGCTGTTCATAAATTATGTGGACATGTGAAACAACATGCGACATGCTAAGTGTCTGCCTCGCTTGACAAATATGTTCCGTGGTTACATGATAAGTTCCCCAGACACCAGACTGTGGTGTACGTTCGGCACCCCTGACCCCAATTCCAGAGTCTGTACGTCTGATGCATAATCGCGATAGACGACAGGCCCTGAAATCCGAACCCTGACACCCACGCGAGCAAAAGTTTAAAGATGATGATGATGATAATCCAAAGTTCTGATTCGGCCAATGTCTAAGTGAACAATATCATTTGTTATGACTCATTCAAGATGCATGGCCGAGGTCCTTGTATCTCCAATATGTTGCTATTCAGTATCGGTAGGAAAGTGGCCAATCTGGGCCGCGTCCACCACTGAAGGTAATTAATTGTGATGATTGTGACAGCTATTCAGTATCGGTAGGAAAGTGGCCAATCCGGGCCGCGTCCACCACTGAAGGTAATTAATTGTGATGATTGTGACATGACAGTACGATTATCAGGAAAATCCCATCATTCCTTTGGGTGCGTCTGAAAACATACGTCATGCGACAACGGTGTCTGAAGAATAGTTTAATTTATCTGCAGGATGATCCTCGGTGTCTCGAACAATGCATCTCGAATAAAGCCAGGAACAAATAGTTAGGATTATTATTACTGCATGCTGGTGCGTGTGTATGTGTGTGGATTGCCGACGTGGCGGCTTGATTGTAGCACATTTCAGGAACACTGTCTCGGGGCATTAACCTCTAGAGACACTACTATCATCCTCCTCATACAGCTGAAGTACGGGTACCACGGCGACCCCACAGAAATCACCTCGATGCAAACTCAGTGCGGACTAAGCTATTTACGCCAGATTATATATCGGAAACAGATCATGAACGGTAAACATACGTAGGGTTAGCCTGTAGCCTTGTGCACCCTACGCAGACCGATGATGTCCAGAACTCTTTCGTTATGGTTATCATTACCAAACCAATATAACCATAGCTAGCCCGTCCACACTTCATGCCACCGAATGACTCTGTTCAGCCCCCAAAAGCACCTTTTCCTCCCAATCAAATCATCTTAGGAAAACTACAATTCACATAGGCGTTGAAGGTCGGTAGAATGAAGCACCTGGTTTCGGCTTGATAACCGAAAAGATAAATGTTTAGATAATGTAGGAATCAGTGCGGAATCTTACTTGTGAGATGTGTCGTAAAGTAAAATGTTCAGTGAGTTGTTAGCACAATATCAATTATAAAGATCAGTACGATTCGCATACGCATGCGATTGTGTATTCCCAAAGTAAATACACACACAAAGTTCTCGGATAAATTCTATCATTTCTACCTACTAGACATTGCTTCGGATCGAAATGTAATCTATAAAATGCGCCCGTCAGGATTTATGAGATTTTTAGATCTAGATTTCCGCGGATAAGTAAATATACAAATAATTACGTACATAGTTACATGATTATCTACACGGCCAATAGTAGTATATAATTGGTCCTAAACAATGAGATACATGTAACTGAAACTTGTAGGTGGGTGTTCCCAATTTATAAAACGGACAGTAATTAAATAAAATGAAATATCAAGTGGCCTAGCAGTTACTCCAGTCCCTTTCTATGAATGAGTGATTACATGAGGATCCGATTCACACTACAGTATTTGTTAGCGGTTTTAATTATGTATACAAGCATGCTAAAAGGTAAACTTAGTATTTTGGGTCCTCTGCTGCGGTTCTCAGCGTCTGCGCCAAACCCGGTCTGCCTTCAGTCACCACACTCGCAATTTCGGAATTTCAACACGACCTTCGCGGACCCGAAAAACAACCCGATCACCCCTAAAACACTCGCGGCGTAAACCTCGAAAAGAAAATCTTCAAAAGCGACCCTCTCCCGTGCGATCACGAAACTGACTCCCCGAACCTGCCCCTTGGACCACCCGAAGCTCGAAGCCGACCCCCCGCCCGCTCGGACCTGACTAACTCGAAGCTTTCGTTTTTCAACCCTCGACCGTCTTCACCCCTCCCCCGCCCCTGGCATCTCCGCCCCGGCCCCTGCCGTATCAGCTCTAGAAATTTCTAGGAATTCATATTTTTTTTATCAGTTCGGTTATATGTGGATCATCACAAGTTATCAAACTTGTAAAATTAAAAAAAAAATATTTATTTTTTATTTAGAAGAAATATTTAAAATTTCTTCAAATGTGTTCACATGAAAATGCAAACACATTTAAATTAATTACATATTAAAGAGAACACATTATTATTGTGAAGTGACAGTTTTTCAGAATATAGTTCTGCGGTATTATAATACAAATTAAATGTATCGATTAGAAAAGGTGTATAGGAAAATTCAATTTATCGAAAAAATATTTTTGTTGCTACCAGATTTTAAATTTAGAATAATAGATGTACCAATTTGAAAGAACTGCAGCATATAAATTTGAAAATTTGTTGTCAACTTACTCTATTAGTGTGGTATAATCGGTTAACGCATTTCGCCGCATAGGAAAGGATCCAGGTTCAAATCCCTGTAGCAACAATATTTTTCGATAAATTGAATTTTCCTATATATTTTTTTAATTGATACGTTTAATTTATATTGTTTATTAATTACATTGTGATATAATATTTATGATAGTATGATATACTCTACTTTAACTTCTACATAAAGTATTATAGCTAACAAATACATAGGTCATTTTTAGTTTTCATTGTAATATTTAGTAATTTATATATATTGTATTTTATTATGTTCTATTGAATTCAATGTTTAAAAAAAGATTACTGCCATTAAAAATGTATCAAATACTAAAACAACTAAAAATAATCTATTTGTTAGTTACAATACATTGCGTAGGAGGGTTTGACCTATTTATTATTCAAATTATTACACAGAAAAATCTTTTCAGGAATCATTCTGGTGGTTTACCAACAACAGAATATAAACATAAAAAAAATATTTTGTCGTAAAACTAGTGATAAATAGATAATAAGTATAAAACTTTGGCATTATGCACGTATCATAAAATATATTACAATGTCTATTCCACATTCACAATTTTAGCTCTGGTTAAAAACTACATACAATAATAATTTTAATAATAGCTTATCACGATTTTGTACATTTAAAATAGTAAAATGTTTCTTATGGAAGTGAATTACTTTTAACTGTTTATAATTCACAATATGTACCAGTGGTTTCTAACCGAAGTACCGTGATTAGGAAGTATGCCGCAAGATATTGTCCAATGAAATCCAAGTGTCTACTGTTCTACTCAATTTAAAATATGTTTTTACTTCTAAAATAAGCTATTTTTCAACAATATATTATATCATCGCTTAAGAAACATCACCGCGTAAGTCATTTTATTCAACTTTACACGAGAGACAAAAAAGTACTTTAAAAATTGAAAACAAATGTTTTCTTGCTCTTTTCTTTTATATTTAGTTTTTAAAAAAATAATTCTTAATTTTTTTTTTAATGTTTTTCGATTTGATTGGCGAATATATATATGTATATATATTTTTTGTAACATAAATAGTACATATGAAAAAATAAAGGTAATTACTTTATTAGACGTGGTCTATTCTAAAGCAATTACCTGTACAGTTTTTAAAAGTTGTAATTGTTTAGAGGTAAGTATAATCTTAAGTTATAAAAAGTTATGTGAAAAAAGTACATTCTTAAGTTATAAAATATTATTGAAAAAAAGTTATAAAAATATTATTGTCTGTAATATACAATAGTTGAAGACAAAAATGTGTAGGTAGTTAGATTAGCACAAATGACAAATTAGATTCATTTTTCTTTCTACCCACATCAAGCAACCACTTTGTTATTTTTGGTTCGAAGTTGTTAGTCACTTTAAACCCTTTAAGAGATTAAGAAGTGAATTTGGTATTAAGTTTTGGCACTGAAAAGTATCCTAAGGCTTTGCTCCTAGTTTCCTTTGGATCGGATCGTGGAAGTAAATACTAGAAATATAAAAGCTGTTAAATGATCGCGTGCAGGGATTTTTTACCTATCGAATGACAATCAAATCGCAAAATGCAGACTTACGCGGTGTTGTTTCTTAAGCGGCAATATTATGGTGTTACAAAAAACGTTTATAATAAAAAATTGGTTTTGGTTATTTTTTCCAGACGAAATATACTTCAGGAGTTTGAAAAAAGTATTCCTCAATGTGCTGCGTAAATTTTATAAATTTAATTGTGTGCCATGATGCCAAAAAGGTGTCACTGATCTATTTAATACAATTAGTATATTATATTATGAATAATATAATATATTATATTATGAATAATATAATATATTATATTATGAATAATATAATATACAGGGTGGCCCAAAAAAAGTAAGAACATCATCATCACATGAGTTTTTTCAAAACATAATATAATTCATTATAATTTTTTTTGCACAATATTTAGCTAATCATAAATCATCAAAACACCCCATATTGCATAATCTACTGGGTTTAAATCTGAGCTGTTCAGTGGCCACATGCCTGGCTCGACGAAATTAACATTCTCACGACAAAGAAAGTTGATTGTATTTCTAGTTGTGTGGGATCGAGTTCCGTCTTGCTGTAATGTCTAGCTATACTCCAGGCATTGTTTTGAAACCCTTTGATCATTTTCCTAACACCCCGACATTTTTGAATTTGCAAATTTTTGATCAGAATACGATCTTCTGCAGTGATTTTTGTCATTCTGGGCGACAATTTGAAAAAATCAAATATAAACAATGAGAAAATTAATAATCAAAGATGGCGACCGGAAATTGTCGAAATAAAACGTAATATATGTAAGTAAGTAAATTAGTAAACTATTTAAAGTATTGTTGATATAGTTAGTTTGATGTAATTGTATCACATTTTACGAAATGTTCTCACTTTTTTTGGGCCACCCTGTATAAACTGAGTAATCTCTATTACCATTCAACACAGTGAAAAGCTCATCTTTCATATTATACTTAATGTAGTTCTTGTAATTCTATTCAGTAAATATACTGACTCACAAAAAATATTTTTAACATAAAATGTTTTATCGGAGGCTTCTGTGTAACTTTTAAAATGACATAAAACCGCATTAAAAATAGCAGATTTGAAATTGCGTGATACAAAATTTTGGAACGTTTTAAAGAAGGTTCATGGGCATACAGGTGTGATATTGTATATCGTCACTGTCAGCAGCAACACCACATATAAAAATTGTGTACTTTACAGGCGAGAGACAGAACTAGTTTTAAATGATTTTTATACTATTACTCAAGTATTACTTACCTTTCTAGAGTTGTAAAGAGGAGCAGATTCTTTCTAAACTGAAACTCTGAACTAAACTTAGCTACGATTTCCTTGACTTGTGCGCAGTTGACAGGGAGGTTACGGATATGTGGTGATTAGATTTCTTTCATTTGCACGCCCCTAGCGAAAGCTATCATGAAATTAGTGATATAGAATGATTCCCCGCGAAAATTCAAATCCAATGATATAAATATCAATGACAAAAAATTGAGATATGCGGTGTTGCTGTTGACAGTGACGATATATGAACATTGTTATGGGAATTCCCAAGGAGAAATATTTTCGCAAAACAAAAGAACACCATCTGAACTAGAAATGAAATTCGGATGAGGTTTGAAGAGACCAAAACAAAATACAATGATCTTTATACGATGGGGAGCGAGGGAACCAGAAAAACATTTTATGGAATCATTTTCAGAGTAATGCTCCGCACGAGGGTAGCATGTTGCCATAATCATAAAAAAGAAATTGTACCACATAAATTACATTCCATTGAAATAGGAAAAAAAATTTCAAAAACAAAAATTAAAAATTATATTTCAACCAAATTTTTTTATTTCACCTATTCCTGTGAATTGTATACATACCATAAAATACTTTATTTAATCATGGAAGCAAAGTCAATTAACATACAAATGTAGTGAAGCTTGTATTTTGTTAAAAAAAAAAAAAATTTTTAAACAGGCATCTGGTTTTAATTCTCAAAAATGCCATTGATTTATTTTATTATCAGAACTTTTAAAATTATTTTCTTTTTACTCGTTTTCAACTTCAAAATTTTCTATGATTTTTTTATACGGCACGCCACAGTTTTTCAAACTAAAATTTCATAAAGGTTTGCTACCCCCAGCCTAGAGTATCAACTGTGCAAAACGCTAAGATTGAAATTCATTTCATTTTGCTAAAACCTAATCATTTTTCTCAAATATTATGAAAATTTTTGGCAATAATACATAGTCAGGCATACGATATGTAAAAGAATGATATCTTAATAATTACATTTATAATTTACTCACTTTTTTCTTATAGAATTGACAAACATAATTATTTATTAGTTATTTGAAAACCTACCCCAATTGAATTTTGTAACCTATGACAATCACAAGAATGACAGTGATTAAAAATTCCTCATCATTTCAGGCATCATTGTAAATTGCTTTTAAATGTTGGCCCTGTTTCCAAAATCAGTTTTCACCGTTATTAATTAACACCGCAAATACTTTACGGTGCAATAGGTTTATTTAAATTTTTTAAATAATCTAAACCTTGTACATAATAACAACTGAGTATTTATATTTTTGTCACAACTATAGTTTCGAGACTACAACTATAACCTTGTGTACTGCAATATTTAGATTACTTAAAAAACAGTCTTCGGAAATGTATACATCCATTAGGGTAGATCTCGGTCAAACCGAAGGATTCATTCTTTCCTTCGTGCATCCAATGAGCATAATCTTTATATGTGTTAAAATTATAAATATTTTCATCAGAAAAATTATGCACACGCGTGTGCAATCACCACATTAGCCCGAATATAATGCAATATTTTTCCATTGACTGACATTATGTTTAAGCACTAATAAAATAAATATTTTGATGTGAATACTTTTTGGTATAGATCTAAGAAACCAACGATTTGAACGAAACTGAGGATGACACTTTGTGGAAGCCAGCAAACTGAGGATGACACTTTGTGGAAGCCAGCAAACTGAGGATGACACTTTGTGGAAGTCATTGAAGAAGACTTTATATCAATGTAAATGTTATTTTTTTTCATATAAATAATTATATAAGTAAATGTTCAATAACTTTTTGACTGCTAAACTATGTAAATTAATGGATTGCATTATACATATTATGGCTAATTAGACTAACATGGTAATATCCTTATCCTTAGCTCTAATTCACGTATGCTGATTTGGATAATATTGACAAAACTACCATAATATTCATTTGAATATTGAGAATTTTTAATACTAACCATAATCAATTTAAAAACCTGCCAAACATCATTAAAAAATTATAATATTCACATTTCAATTGCATTCCTAATGGTTTACAAAGTCTTTGCCGACAATTTGTTAATAATATTAAAATACGACCAATCAAATAATCCAATCAAACACAAATCAAATAATTAATTGGTAACTAGAACTGTGATACTTAAAACGGATCATATAAAAGGAATGGAAGTCCACATGGCTGTGTGAATGCTGTTTCAATCTTCATTTCCGCATTTATCGATTCCTATAAGCTCGTCAAACAGAGTATTGTTGTCCGGGATGACGTGGGGTTCATTTAACGTCTGTTGAGCAAATCTGAGCGCCGCCGTGGCTAGTTTTCCCACCGTCCACTTCCTGTCAGTCAGTACTCTGGACAAGGTGTCGAGCTGAAAATGAAGATAACATATTACAAATGTTTGTGTTTACTGTATAGATTAGGTGGAAATCTTATTATTTGAAACATCTAGCTGGTTCGCGCGAAACTGTTTATGGGGGAAGTTTCAGTGATGAAATAAAATGTGCAGTTTGATATAGAGCCATTTATTATAGTCAGAGACATGAAAAGAAGAGTACAGAAGATAATGGAGCGTGAACCATGAAGAAAGAAAAGCGATTCGTCAGCGTTCAGTCTCGGTCCTGCCCTTTACTCGATCCTTTAGTCGCGCCGGGCGGGACTAGTCGTGGCAGAACAGAAGAAGTGTCGTTGGTGAGTGATCGGGCCAGACTGGGTATGACTTCTTTCCGCTGAAGCCTAGACCCTTAAAGCAGATGTCGCTCGTATCTTTAGTCAGCTGGGAACGGCGACGATGGCTGTGAATTTGAATCGCCATCCCCGCAGGTTATTGAATCCAGCCACGGTTCACTGAACCGGTTGTTAAATCTATCAAGTTAATGTTTATGATTCATGATTCTGATAATTCGTAATTAAAAATAAAACTCATATTTTAAGATCAATTTATCATAATAGATGCAGTTGCCTACTTTGTAAGCAGAGATTTGTGGTCGTAGTAGTCAATTTTAAACTTGGTATAAGTTAAATAATGAACATTTTTCTGTTTCAATTTATTTACTGCATTTAAATATGGTTGGGATTACTCTTGCATTTAGTATAATTAAATAATTAATACTTAAAACAGTTGAAAACAGTAACAAATAATGGCGGTGTATTATTTACTCAAAAGGCATGCAAGTTTGTGTTGCAACCTGTTCAAAAATATAATCAGCTTCAATCTTGATTCAAACTGATCTGGACACTGGCAACTTTTTCAAATTTACTTCTTAATTTAGTGTTTTATTCCACATATTTAATAATAAATTTATAAACACTTACATGCGTGTTAAAAATTGTGTTAATATATGAATAGTGCTATTTGAAAGAGAAAAAAACAGCAAACCGATTGTGAAAAAAATTAGAATGACACCGTAGTGGAGAGACTTGAATTATTAAATGAATTAGGAGAATATGTTTTTAATTTTATATAAAGGGGCTAAATCTGATTCAAGGGTATTCAGTTAGCAATAAATATCAGAGTGTATTTATTTATATTTGTACCATAAATAGTACAAATGAAAATAAAAGTAATTACTTTATTAGACGTGGTCTATTCTAAAGCTGTTACCTGTACAGTTCTTAAAAGTTGTAATTGTTAAGATACAATCATTATAAAGTAAGGTAAATAAGTATAATGAAAATCAAGTTATAAAAAGTTATGTCAAAAAAGTACAATCAGAAGTTATAAAATGTTATTGTAAAAAAAGGTTAAAAAATATTTTTGTCTGTGTAGTTGGAGACAAAAATGTGTCAGTAGTTGGATTAGTACAAATGACAAATTAATTTCATTTTGGTTTCTACTCACATCAAGCAACCACTTTGTTATTTTTGGTTTAAAATCATTAATCACTTTAGGCTCTTTAAGGTCCAGTGGCAATTTGTTAAATATACGCGGTGCACAAAACAAAAAAATTTGGTGTCCCAGTTTCCTTTATATTGTTAAGAATCACGAAAAATCTAAAAAATGTCCATCTTGAAAGATAAGCAAAATCTAAACATAGCCCACCTTAAAGAGTTGCGAGTTCCCTGATGTGTAGTAAACGATAGAGGGCGCCCCCGCCACGCTGGCCGCCAGCCACTGCACCACCAACTTCAGCTGAGGGTCTGCCTTCTTCGATCCCCCGCAGCCCCAGTTTCCCGTTATGATCGGTTTCAGGGTGCTACCGTTAGAGGTCTTGTTGGCCAGCTGCGACAGCTGATCATCGCAGACGGGATCCAATCAAATTTTTTTAATTATAAACAGTCAAAAGTGTTTAAATATATCATGCTTATATTTTAACATGGCTTATAGAATAGGAGTTATGGAGTAGTGTATTCTGAAACAATCCGTCACTAATTGATGGTTTTAATTCACGTAAAGATAGTGACTCCTCATACCTATATGATTACAACTAACAAACTGCTCTTTTTAGTTGTTTAAGTATATTGCATGTATTTGATACATTCTTAAGTGACTTATTACATCTTTTTTTTATATATATTGTGTTCAATAGAATGTAATAGAAATAAAAATTGCTGCCACTGATACGTATCAAATATACGCAAAGACTTATTTGTTATATTTTTGTAGAATGCAATTATTTTGTGGTTTGACATATTCGATTAAATAAAATACAATCAATTTGTATGAAACCACTAAATTTGGTATACGTCAACCGGTTTCGTGGTTTTCATACTATGAAAGTGATTGTATTTTATTTAACTTATTTGTTAGTCACAATAATATGCGTCGGGTGATGAATTGCAATATATGTGAGAATAATGGACGTCGTATCATACAAAAACAAAAAAATAATTCATCAAAAATATCTTTACAATACTTAATACAATTTTATCCCAAGTTAATCACATATAATTTTGATAAATATATTAGGGAGTGTTAAAAAATTGTCAGAATAACAATATTACTGCTGAAAATTTAAATTGCTGTACGGAGGGGGGGACTTTCTAGTATAGTCTAGAATATGTTTTCTCGGAGGCTTCCCGGTTAAAGTGTGCTACAAAACGTGTCATATGCTATTTAAGAGAAATTAGATTAGAAGTCATTAGAATTCGGCCAACTCCGATTTATTTATTTAAAAATTTAATTTCTATTTTAATTAATCGATAATATATGTATCATGGGTACTTTATAATGTAACAAATGTGCATGCTTTAAAATTCTGGGGCGAGAGCGAATCATCAATTATCAAAACTGCGTATAAAAAAAGCATGTTAGAAAATTGCATAAGATTTTATGGAAGGTACATCATTATTGTAAATAACAATGATAAATAAATATTTCCACAAAACAAAAGTACGCCACTTGAACTGAAAAATACTCAACATTTGAAGTGACCAAAACAAAATACAATGATCTGGGGTGGGGTGAAACAGAAAATCATGTTGTTCTACGCAGGGATGAGTCTAATACATATAAAAAAAAAAAAATTCAGCTATTATTAATATTTTCAGCTTCAATATTGATTTTTTTCAACATTTTTGTGAAATAAGAAAAAAAAAATATTTGTCAGTTTATTTTGAAAATAAATTAAGCAGTTTATTAAAAATTTTCAAGACAATTCATAAAAATGCATGCAACAAAATACACTTTAAAATGTTATCAATTGGTTATCAAAAATATTTTTCAAATTAGCAATTAATTTCATAAACACGTACGTACACCAAAATGATCGACCAGCACAATGTTGCGGTCTGTTATTTTGATTTTACAGAAATGTTTCATATTAGATGAACCGGAAAGTTCCTCCATTTTTTAACATGCAGTACCCAAATAACCTTACCAATGTTCTAGCGCTGTTGACCAGGGACAGTAGTTTAGTAAACAATTCTTGAATTATTCATTTCAGTTAGTGATTCAACATTATCTAATATTGCAAACCCTCCAGTTTGGGTCTCATCATCGATGGTGTAACTACGCCAATGTACAACGAGAAGCTTGTTGGTGTAGTGGTTAAAACGCTGGGCTAGTAATCAAGTGGTCGGAGATTCGTGCCTCGTTCCAGGACACCAGCAAGTTAGTCATATTTTCATAGTACAAGCGTTTAGCTTAGTTTGAAAATAGTAAGAATATTGATGTGACATGTATTCCGTATGTATGTAAAAAAATTTAGATGCATTGGGGCCAAAGTTAGATTAGAACCTAAAAGGTCCGCACCCTGCAATACTTTTGCTACTTCAAAACAAATATTTGAGAAATTGTAACACCATTGTTCTATAGCTTTGCTTCAAACCCTAAATCATGTAACAAAAAACGGTCTGGCCGCTCGCAGTTTGATGACCTTATATATTTTTGTATTCTTAAGACTTTTTAAAATATTATATCTCTGGCACATTGAGATTAGGTACATGTAGGTTGAATATTTTCAAATCATATTTTTAATATGATTAGAACCAGCGCCGGCGCTAGACTTTTTGCCGCCACAGGCAAGATTGTTGTTTTTTTTCCGCCCTAGTAACTAAACGAAGATGATGTTTTCAAGCTTTGTAAAACCATCCCCATAAATTGGCCGCCCGCGTGCCACACACGTTAGGGGCGGTATTTTGTTAGGTCGGCATTTTAAAACTTGCCCACGGTTGACTTTTTACGAAAAGATGTTCTTGACACTAGTATTGACTACAAATTACTGCTTTATTAGGAAATAACTATAATGTTATTTATTAGATTGTTTATACTTGGACTATTTTTATTAATATATCGTTTTGCAATTTGGAATTTTGTTTTTCAATTTTCATCTATTTTTGGCCGCCCCCTTGATTTGGCCACCACAGACCTCCGCCTGTGCGTAACGCTTGCGCTGATCTGAACCTATGATTACTCCAAATATATTGTACACTAAGTGTGTTACAACCGATACATATATAAGTTGTACAGAAACAAAACTGCCACTATCCAATTGACGAAAATAGAGTGTGGCAGTTTTAAAATTGGACCTCTCTTGAAAGCATTTTTGCACATTTTAGAAGCATTTTATCATTTCACTCTGGTAATAAAATCGGTTACAAATACATCTATCTCAATTTCTGAACCCCTCACATATTCCATTTTGCATCAAACTCAAATTTAGAGCCGTAGAGCCATCGCTTATCATTAAGTCGAATTTGAATTTAAATTTAAACCATTACTGGCACATACCATAAACATCATAATATTTTTTTATGACAACAATAGCAGATTTTTGTTTACGAAATTTGTGTGTATTAGCATCAAACAATGTAAGTGTCAAAAAAGGAAAAGTATGAAATGATGAGACATTTAAAACTGCAAAATCAATCCGGAATATAAATATGTACGTCATTTCAACTTGAAGGTCGGATGTCAGGCTGCAAAAAAATGCAGGAACTTTCCGGTGTACCTGTTAAATCAAAACCATTACACACATTACATTGCCAACTGGAGAAATTAAAGTATACTTATAAGTAAAATGTATTTAGTACATATTATGTTCCTTTAATTCCATTTCTTCACAAAACCCGATACTCCATTACGTCAAGTATTTTTATATCATAGTTTTTAATTATGAGTATGTACAGGGTAAATATTATGTTTCAGGCCGATGTTTTTGAATAACTAGGAAATAAAACATAATTTTTTAATTTTGTTTTTATTTATCGATTATTTGGTTTATTACAATTATGTATGGAATGACAAAATATGGTTAAAAGAGCATGCATTTATGCCTCTGGCAGCGGCATAAATGCGTGCTCTTTTAACCATATTTTTCATTATATTATTGCACACTTCGCGTGTTATTTTAGCAATTTCATTTCGGATATTATCCTGTAGCATCGAGTTTGTTGTTGGCTTATTGGCGTAGACCTTCCCTTTCAAATAATCCCACAGAAAATAGTCGGGAGTCATGAAATCAGGTGATTGAGCCAATTCGGCCATCAATAAGTTTTCCAACATGTGACGATAGCGATCACCATTAATGTTTACGCCATTGCCATTATTATTTAGATAAAATATTTTAATGCCTTCAACACATTATTGAGGCGTTACATGCTCCATAGTAAATTGTAATCAACTACTCTCTAAATGTGAACTAACAAATATCTGCCAAATCAAAATGGCGATCAAACAAAATCATCCTGGAACATAATAATCATCCTGTACATATAATACTAACAAAATTAATACAATAGACTACTGAAAATCGGGCATTGTCAAGAAATATAAATTAATGTTAAATGACATATTATGGGCAGTTACAACATTCTAATTGTATCATAGATATGTAATTTAGATTTCCGACAGTTTTCAAATTAATATAAAAAAATTTCTGTGTACAGTTTTCTGTATATCAATTGTCCATTATCAGGGCTGATATTGATGGCTTGATGATAAACCCTACAATGGGATCCGAAATTTCGGCCGAAAAGATCAATTATAAATGACAGATTAGCCCAGAAAACTGTACATAGAAGATTCTGAACATTTTTATAAAAAATGTTGCACTATTAATTTTTGCACAACTGTGAGGGTTGGGCTGAGGATCATTGGCTGATGGTACATTTCCATCATTTATGTTTATCTTCTCATTTTTATTAAAAATATATTTACGCAGTGGAAAACGCATAACATGAAAAATCAATTAATATGGAAAACAAAATTTAGAATAAAATCGTGTAGCTACGTCTTCATCAAATTGCTTACTGTTTATAACATTACAACTTAACTTTCTATTGACTATGCCTATAATAGATACAAGGATGCCGCCCATACAATTTTACAGATTACCGATCGGCTGCAATTGTCACTGAACAATTAACTGTTTATGATTTTACAACAAAAATTTTTATTGACTAGGTCGCTTTTGCCCCTCCATATCAACAATCAATTAAATACAAAAATAGTGCGGTGTAAAAAAAGATTTTTTACTTCACTTAGAATTGTTATGTTGAATATTTTTGTATCTGTCGCAGTAAATGCATGTATTAATTGTTTAAAATAAATTATATCTGTAGCCAATGTTCCCTCTAATTTTGGATCACGGTGTCCACATAAAAAATTTCTCAAGCAATTGTACGCGCTGGGGGAGAAAATAATAAAAATATTACCATACAAGTAGGTAAGTAGGCTACTGGAAGGGCCTGGCTTGACTTTATTATTAAATGAAGATGTATTAAGGTGCATAGGTCGAGATAACTAATAACAACGATTAAGAAATCTGCATACTTCGGACACATTCTCCACAATGAGAAGTATTGAATTATCTTGGCTATGTAACCACAAAAAGTGGTTCAATGTCGAATATATTGGTGATTTTAAATAGGATATATCAACATATTGTAACATGGTGGCCAACCTTTGATAGAAGGCGGCACATGAAGAAATCTTGTTAAAATTTGTGTGCGATATGATGTCAAATTGTGTGCTTGTGCACACCGTAGAAGATACGTTATATAGCATTATATATGTAGTAAAAAAAAACATTTCCTGTATTTGTTTAAAGTTTCTTAATAATTGTGACATCGAAGACATCATGGCTTCACGTTAACCGATTTCCACTGTATTTCGCAAACAACATGACAACAAAAAATGATGAATTTGTTCGCTAGAATTCTAGTCGTTACAATCCTCACAGTTGTATTTGTCAAAAAAGCACTTTTACTTATCAAGAAGAATTTTGTAAAATTTGGATCACAACATGAAATATGAATTGCCGGTGAATTTACACGGCTACAAGTTTACGAATAAAACGTTATTGTGAGCGGGGTGTTATTACAAGTTTGTTATTTTCGAAACGATTCAGAATGTATCTACCTGGGATTTTTGTATCTTTAACGTGATTGGTTCACATTCTACATTCTGCTCTATGACCTCTGTGATGCAATCTATAACCCAAGCGAGTTTGTTCTTGCGCTTCATTTTTCTAACTTCTTTTGCGTCCGAGTTCTGTCTGGACGTTCTGGATTTTTTGCTAGATCTCCGACTGATAGTCACTTCGTTGGGCACTTGCAAGGAATTTACATTTTCCAAATCGGCGTTGCCATTTTCAACAACATCACCGGTATTTAAAACAATCTTCGGACACCTTATTTTGTCGGTTGTTAATTTTGACTTTTCCTCAATCGTTACGTCGTTGCTGGTGTCCTTGTCGTTCGACAGGTTTGGCAATTGTAAGCTCTTTGTCACAACATGAAATATGAAAAAAATTAAATGTCTCGATAAATTTCGAATGAAACATAATTATAAAACCTTAATATTGAAGTTTTATTTTATAAATGTTGTCCCAGAAGTCCATGTTTTTCATTTGTACAAAATATACAAATATGAGAAATTTTTCATGCACGGAATTTTATTTGAAATTCACTTGATTTACAATTGGATTAATTAAGAATATGTTTTATCAATAGTTTCCCATATAAAATACGTTAAAAATAGAATTTTAGATATTAAAATTTTTAGAAGATTTTATGAGGTTTATGGGTGTGAATTGTATGTAATATATATATATGTCATTACAGATATTTACAATCTTTATAGGTAAATACCGACGAGACAGAAAGCTTAGAGAAAAACATATTCTATGCAAGGATGGTATGATACACATATCTGAGACAAGTAATGTTTTTTTTTTAACTAAATTTTGCAATTTTTTTGTAAAACTGAAATGTTTCAATGATCCTGAAAAATCTTATCCAAAAAATGTTGTCTATAATTCTTTATTAAACATTAATGTTTGTGTAGTCAACTTTTGACCAATATCCTTTATTTTTTTATTGACTGTATTTGTGTTTATATTACTTTACATTTGATAAGGTACAATGAATAATAAATAATGCAAAAAAACTGATGTTTCTTTCAAAATAAATCAGAGATGCCGCCGGAGCCTAAACCTGAAGTCTTTATATTGCCTGTAGACTGCTCTCCCAGCAGAGCTATATCAGTTTTTTAAAAAATCACAGATTTCTGAATATCTCCATATTATAAATATATTGTACATATATTTATTAATTGTTATTTTGTCTAATTTATATATGGAATAATATACATATGTATGTATACATTTTTAGAAATAGGTATACAGAAATGTAAATAAATATATAATACTTTGATACATAATATGTGAACATAATATTTTTGTACAAAAGTATTTGATTAAAAATTGTTACAAAATGTTAATCCTCCAGTTGCCAGATTGCTACTTACTACTCAGATTGATAAACCATTAACACACACAAATAAAGATTTTTATATACAATTATAAAGCGAAATAATAATTAATCTGTCTATCTATTAGTGTTGCATTTCAATGTAAAAAATACCTGTTTTAACATAGAATTTGTTTTATAAACTTTTAAAATAGAATGTTAGAAATAGTGCAACTGAAATAAATAAGTATATGAGTCCCATAGCAAAGTGAGTGACATTAATGGACCGAGTGAAGTCCTAACTTCTACATTTAGATAGATCCGAATTGAAATTGCTTCTGTATATCTCCCGAATGCCAGAGAAATGATCTTCTACCGAAACATATCTTCTTGGCAACTCGGGAGGAAAGCTGGCCGGCTGGTAGCCTCGGATTAAGTTGGAATAAATGACAATAAAGATTTTATGAAGATTGACTGGGCCTTGATTGGTCATCAAGTACTGAAACAGTACAAGGCAAGGAAAGGTGGAAGTGTCCTGTTCTCCCGACCTTCCTGAGATAAGCGAATGAAAGTAATGATGATGATGATAGCATCAGTGAAATCTATTCTTTTTTTGCATTAATCATGGTCTGGTATCGCATAGATTAGTGCTTGAATGGAAATAGTGCTAAAAATTGGTTTATTACGTGATATAATATTTTTTAAATGAATTTACAAATGATGGTTATTATCTCATTATGTATAATTTTTAATTAAATATTTTAATTTAAAAAAATTCTACATAAATATTTCAACAATTTTATTTTTGCCGAAATTCTATATAATCTTGCTAAATTTTAAATATTTATAAATTTGAAAACCATTATGTATACATAATTCTAAGACACGGTATGTGAATTGGATAGATAGTATTAATATTTACTTGATATATATTAATTGATTTTGGTGACACCCGCGTGATTATTTTGGTGCCACTGACGCAATCAAAAAGCTCAGCAACTTTTTTTAAAAATATAACTCGATTGGAATGAAAATTTAAACGCTGACAATATAATATCCATTAATGTAAAAAATATGTCTTGTTTACACAAAGATTTATTTTTCAAAGAGTAAATATTTTTACTGTAGCATATCGGATTTATGTTTTGTTGGATAAATGTGTACAGAATGACCCTCGTCCCACAAATAATGTTCTAAACCCCTCTTCATATCATTTCTATTTATTTACTAGTTTGTGATTCAATTCCATTTCTGAAGGATTAAAGCAATATGAATTGAATGCATGACTCGATAAAAAAAATAAAGCACATTTCTAACTATCAAATGAACAAATATTTCTTAACATAGAATGTTTAAAATGATACAATATTAAAATCGGCCATAATTTTCAGAACACTCTTATATAATTGTAATATTGTTTATTAGTGTTAAAATTTAGTGAAATATAAAATAAACCATGCACAATACATACATGTATACATGTAGTAGAAAAATATTCATATGTATAGATAAGGACTTCTCAATAATTTTATTTTGACTGATATAGCTTTTAAATGCAAAGAACTATCAGTGCAGTTTTCAGGACATATAATTAATATTTTTAACAAACAATTTATTGTGACTACTCAAGAAGCTACTGTACTCGTGATACCATCTGGATGCTTTAAAAATAATCTTTAAAGAATATTCGTATCCTACTATTAATATTATAAATATAATTTTGGAAATATTTTCTTCTGTGAAATGACATTACTAATTTTAGAAGATAGCCCACCACCATAAATTGACACATGCAAAAATTGTAATTTATAAAATGTTTTTTTTATCACTCTAAAAATGCTGCCAAGTGGTCGAGTACAATTAGTACTCTCGTGTTTTTATGTAAACATTGCAGAGCGTGCGCGTGCACATGTTTGTGTGTATGTTCACTGGGAAGAAAGGAATGAAATTTTATGCTTACTTAGCATTATACTTTGTGTAAGTAGGTACATATTAAGTATGAATTATTTTTTAATTCCAACTTTTAGGTAGATACCGTGTAGATACTGAATTCACGGAGATGTTCTTTACCTACATTCCGAGACGGGAAAAACACGTTTTAATTTTCAAATATGCGAGTGTTACGCCTTCTGTTGTGAATTTCTAAGTGTCAAAATGCAAATTTGATGTTTACAAATACTAAATAAAATATGTAGTCACCATGGTAACAAGCATAATAATCAAGCATGTCAGGATAACATACTCGATGGTAAAAAATTATCATAATATCAAATCGGTTTACCCGATCAAAATCATCTTGTCATAAATTTATTTATGTAATTTCACAAAAAGCCATCAGATTACAAATTTTTCCTTAACCAATTAACTCACCAATTGCGCAGCGAGCTTGTGTTTGTGCCTTGCCAGTTCCAGACTTAACGATCGCACGCTCATCATCAGCTTGTTCCTGTTGACAATTCTGTTATCCGGCCCGTCTGTCAGCGGGACTCCGGCAAACGACTCGCTGAGAGTTCTCTTTAGGAGGGAACTGGCAAATCTCACGACGGCCAGATCCCTCGGATCCAATTCCCTACCCCTTTTCCGCTCAGAGCCGTTTTCCATTATGGGATCGTCGAGCCATTGGCTGAATTGTTCATATACTTCTTCGAGCTCTGAACTGTAAAAACATAAAAACAAATAAGATATGTAAAATTTAATATATTAGTTTTTTATAAAAGGACAAATCATAACTAACTAACATCAAAGTATGTTTAATTAAGGTGAATCAAGATCAACAAGATTAAAAATAAAAAGTAATTATATTGTTGTATGATGTTGTATGTCTCGGGTTATTGGCAGATACATAATGTACGGGGTTATCCACCCCGACACGTCCCGTTGTGCATGGAATTACGGTAAATAAATACAAAATATAGTTAGCTAAATAACCATGCAAAAAGCCACTAATTCAACACTCAAAATGGTCATACAAGCGGTCACCCAATCACTCTTATTTATGACTTTAATGACCCACGGAAAATAAAATCTCATCAGTGAAATGTTTGACACGAGACAAAGTTACATTATTTTGTTTAAAATAGTACGTACATAAGTACGTATGTATAACAAGATCAAAATATTTATTTTAACTACAACTTATCTTACACATATTTGCTACTCCTATTCCACCTTTCTTATACATTGTGTCCCAAAAGTCTTTTTCATTTTGGTTCATTCGCTGCACCAATGCAACGAGCGGAAGAGGAGCGGGGGTATACCAATCGCTAGCCACGTCCTTAGGAACTCAGTCGCTATGGAGCGACATTACATCATTATCATTACAGAATTTTTATTATAAATAAAGACTTTTGGGACCCTTGTATCATCACACTGTACATCATCGATTTCTGAGATTTAGCCTTCTTTCTTAATGGCAGTGTTAGCCTATTTCTTCCTCTTGTATGAAGTTTTTGCTCATGTTGACTTGCATCATTTTTTATCAAGGATTTCAAAAATAAATACCATAACATTGAAATACATATATTTTCTGTTTAAAGGTCACCATATTACGATCTTTCAGCATTGCACTGATCCGAGTATATCTATTTTTCTGAATATTATTCTCAAAGTTTTATTTTGCAGCACTGACAATTGTTGCATTTCTTCTTCATTAGCCAAAAACAATAAGCTGCTGCAGTAGTTGATGTGAGGAATAATAACAGAGTTGTATACTATTTTACAAGACTTAGTACTAATGAATCTTCTGATCCAGAAGTGAGATTTTTTTAGCAATCTTTTTAGTCACGTGTCTTGTATTTTGCGAAAATTTCAATTTTTAATCTATTATGACTCTCAAATATTTTATTTTAGTTACTTCCTTGAAACTTTTACCATCTATGATAATTGCTGGTGTAATTAGTATTCTAAATACTAATTGAATGTGTAGCGACCGGAATTCAAATCCACCGCCATCTTAGTCGGCATCGATGCTAGCGACAGCGCTGCCGGCTGCTGCTACAAGCCTGGCTCGAAATTCACCGCTAGGCAGTCTCTCCAGTTTCATCGTTCTACAACGGCGGTCTTGCCGGCCCGGGAGCGCCGAGCGAGACTGCCAAATCGCTTCACATCATTTCATTTCGTAATACACACGCACCTTCTACATCATTCATTCTTTCATTTCATTCTATGTCTTTCTTGTTTTCATCATACTGTTATAATAAAACCGACACACGCCAAAACAATATCTTTCATTTAACCACCGACATAACCCCCAAAAATGTATTAATTAGAAAAATATACATATAAAATCAATTTTATGGAAAAATATTGTTGTTGCGCTAGCGGGATTTGAATCTGGATCTCTTTCCAATCGGCATTTGTAATTAGTATTTAAAATATCACAATAAGAATTCTCCTTAATAATTAGTTTTATTTTATTTCCAATGTTCATGAATTTAGTTTTGTTTACATAAGTATTAGTTTATTTTTCTTCAGCCATATTGCTATATTGTTTATTTAAGTCATAGTTTAATAATTCATTCGGTATAATTGCATAATTGTCTCCTGAGATGTATGGGTGTGTATGTGAATCAGAAGGATTTGGCAGGTTGTGTGAATGATGAATCTACTTATGGAGGTGTGGTGGGTGCCCCAATAATCATCCATCACTCACGTGTCTGTTAAATGATTGCGGAATGTATCGTGTATGTGTACAGCCAGAGAAGATTAGAGAAGGAACAACTACTTATGTTGACATATAAGAAGTGGTCAAATTGTCTACATGCGAAGAGTTACAAAAGCGGTACATGGAGTTGTGGTCGGAAAGGCAGCGGCGAGAAGAGTGAAGCTCGCAAGATGATCTTCCAGATGACTGCTGGTCACATGCTGGCTTATGGCTGTTAGGACCTCTGTTTTACGCACCGGTATATGCATTCAGGGTCATCGATGATGACGATGATAATGTAGATGATAGACCTTCATAATACCATTACAGAGTAGGCAGAGAAGATAGAGCATTATAGTCTTACTTCATCCACTTTCATCTTCTTATGCAGGCTCATTGGTTATTGAAGCTTTTAACAGGGCCAATATTTGGTTTATCTGATTGTGCCAGGTCTTTCCTGTTGTTTTTAACACTCGCCTTATATATTTCCTTTTACCGTCTCATCAATCTATCCTCTCCTCGCTCATATGTTCCACGTGACCAAACCATCTCAGCTTTCTTAACTGCTAACATATTCGCTTCTAATTTGTTCGTACTTTTACACACATGCCTGAGTGCCACACTTTTCATTAATAATAAATTTTTCAATCTCACCTGTACTCGGTACTGAAGCTATATTTGGAGCTGTCGTTAGCATCCTTCCCCACCAGCCCCGGGCTCCTCCGGTTCCTGAACCTAGTGATCCATTGCTGTTCCTGCTCGAGGGAATCTTTCAAGAAGTCCTCGTCCAGCGAATCCTCAGCCAGTACAAATCCGCCCGACCCGCCTCTGTGAAGCCTAAAAGATAGGTAAGAATAAGAAGTTAAAAACATGATCATCTAGTGATGAGATCAATTAACAAGATGACTAAACCGTGTCAGAGTTTTTCTTCGTAAAGTTTCTGAACTGTCATAAAACCGCCATCATAGGCCAAAGTAAAAATAATGCATTATTTGCATTGCTTTATTATTTCAAATCAGAACTATCTATAATAATGTGCCATTACGTAACATTTATTAATAGACTTTTAAGTTTTTGCAATACATTTTTGTTTACAGTTCGGGTGAAGTACGGTGTGTTCCAGACAAATTTTGATGCGTACTATATTAATATGGCTATTTCTGAGCATTTATATCAGACCCGAGACAAAATTTTAATATTATTTAATTTTCAGAAATGAGAATTAGTAAGGATAAAATTAGTCAGATTCACAGATGTATCGATAAAAACTTGCTGTGGCGTATCTTCAAAGGCTTCCCAGATAAAATAAGTCATGAAACTGTGTTTAAAAGTGCATAATATTTTAAACAATAATATGAATACATAATATCAAAAAAAATCAATGTTTGAACATGAAATAAAATTCAAATAAAGTTTGAATACATCAAAACAAAATACAATGATATGTATACGAGATGGGATGGAGTAAACCCGATAAACTTATTCTATAAATGGATGGTCTGCGACAAGGTGCGATAGGATAATATTACGGTATTAATGAAGAGTGTAACCTTATGTCTCTGTCCTGCAGACCGGATCCCGCCACACTAATTCCTACAGCATAACTGGAATCGGTAGACATGGAGTCGGATAGGGAGTTCTCCATTTCTCTTCTCAGAGCGTCCCGAAGTCTCTGGGCGAAGCTAGCTCGCCTCTCCTCCGTGTTTAGCTCCATGCTGTATTTCCTCACCTTGTTTCCCTCGTCGTCACTGTCTGTTGGTATTACAAGAAAATTCAGGCATGCAATTCATTAATTATATTCAAAAACAAATCTTTGTCAAAAAATCCAAGCACATATTCTTAGGTTTTCCTGGCCGTTCAGAATCTTCCGTGTATACTTCTGGGCTAATCTGCTGCGTGTATCTGATCTTTATGGCCTTATTACACGGCAGATTAGCTCAGAAAAGTGTGCACAGAAAGAAAAGTCAATTCAACTAGTTGAGAGGATATTGATACGCCCAATTACTACGCGTGGGAAATGGCGCGAATTGAAAACTCAAATCAGTATCAAATATTTTAAATTGTATTTGTCAAAATAATGATATGCATGCATGCCTTCAGATAATTGAGACTACCCCTGCAACAATACTGTATATCGGTTTCGGGCAGATCTGCGTTGTGAATGCCATAACGTTGTATATCTTCTTGAGCATCCAATAATATATTAAACAATCGTATGAAATAAATTAAAATACTATTTAACACAATTTCTACGTTAACTTCCTTGTAACCATGCCGTGTATCATTTAAGATGGCCGACGCTCCATCTATCAATCAATATTTGTAAAAACTGATATTCAGTGTTGTTGCAGAGTGGTTCTCAACCTTTTTAAAAATAATTTGTAAAAAAAGATGGCTGAAAAAAAGGTTGATCTTTTCTTATTCCTGTTATATTACGTTTCATACATTAACAATAGAAAATTTAATTTTCCTATATAATGAATATAATCAACTTGAAATGTACAAAAATTAAGATATAATATTTATAAACATATCAAAACATTTAATATTCTACCTTCATCTATGCTGGTGTTGGCACTGTGGAATTCATCAAAGCTTGAATTGCAGCTGGAATAGAGACTATCACACAATTCCACGGTGGGTCGCTTTACAGGCAGACATTCCCCGGAAGATCCTAACACTATGAATCTTCCCCGTCTGTTGTTCAGCGTGTTCATCTCTGGATCCAGGTGGCACTTTCGTTTGGACAATTCGACACCTGTTGGGAAGAAAATTTAAAGATTATAATATTTTCATCTCCATAATCGATATAACACTGCAAATGGTTTGCACATGATTTATATGTCATTTAAGAAATACATTCAAGTCAAGATGGAAATATGAGCAATATATTGAGGCACTAACTGCACCAATGTTTTCTATAATTTTGGATCAAGGTGTATGCATAAAAATTATTTTAACCTTTACACACTAAAAATACCTTACGCAGCCATGCTGTCAACTTGTGTTACTGCAAGAAATTTGAGTTATTTAAGCACTTTAAATGGGAACTAAACGCTTCTACAAGCTTAAATGACTTTAAAATAATTATTATAAATATGATAAGAAATAAATACTAATTAAATGTATTAATTATAAAGATATACATATAAAATAAATTTTAATGAAAAATATTATTGTTGCACTACCGGGATTCAAACCTGGATCTTTTTTCCAATCCAGGGAAGATTCATTACCAACTATACAACAGCGACAGTATTTTTGATGACAAATTTTTAAACCCATATGTTACACTTTTTCAAATTAATACATATATAGTTTCATTATTTGAAAGCCATCTACATTATTTTTACGGAATCTCAAATACCTTTAAGTAAACCGATAGCAGATGTCAGAATTAACAATTCATTTTTATTAAATTTTAGACACATTGATACAACTTGTGTATTGATAATAATAAGAAATGATAAATATAATAATTAAATATATTCATTTTATTCTTAAACGTTATTCTTGTAACACATTCGTTTTACATAACAATGAATTAAAAAATGATAATTTTTATTATGATTCACTTTACATAATTGGTTTTCCACTAGTCATTTCTAAGTGCAAATGATTTCTTTAGTACTAGGTAAAATGTAAGTTTTACATTGTGCATATTTATAGAAAAACAATTTAATTGGCTCGGTAGACCTATGTTACTGCGTGGCTAGGGAAGGGTTAAGGACCAATGCTATTATTTGTGCACTGGGAGAGAAAAAAAGAAAAAATTATCATACCTGTATATAGCTACTGGTAGAACATCGGTTGATCACATTACTAATGACATTGTATTGAAACACATAAGTCAAGAGAACTAATTACAACTCTCAAGGAAAGCTGCATACTTCAAACGCATTCACCGGAATGAGAGATATCATTTCTTACAACTCATCATGCAGGGGAAGATATAAGGCAGTAGAGAAGCAGAATAGTGTAGGTAGAAAGTAGTTGCCTTGGCTCCGTATCCTCAGAAAGTAGCTTAGAAGGCAACACATGTAGAAGAAGTCTTGATAAAAATTGTGTGCATGCTATATTTCTTTGTATAATGCTAAATCGTGTTCGAGGGAACATTGCACTACACCTGTCTAAAGACCAAAAATTCCTTCCGGCACTGGCCACAAGAGTCAGGCAAAAGATATTTCTGTTTTATTCCATAATGTTCTAGAATACCTATTTTTTTTCTATAGGACCAATTTTACAATTACAAATTTTAAAAATTATTTTCTATTTTTAAACAAGATAACTAATCAAGATGGCTAATGAACTTAGCTAAGATATTTATAAAGTCAATTTTTCATAAAATTTTGATTGAAATCTGATAATAACTATGAGTTCATCATCCCTTTGCAAAAAGTAGTATTTTTATCAAAATCTATCTAAAACATGACAATCTATGTCTGACTATCAGGCTATAGACTATTGAATAGAGGCAGGACTTAAAAATTAAGCATCAGACATTTCCGCTTTAAAAATGTTGGCTACAAAATATTTCATTAATCTAACCTAACCTACCAATTATTACGTTCAGTAACTGAATAATAAATAATACAAATGTGGTGTGTGTGTGTGTGTATGTGGTGCTCTCACTTGGATCGTTCAGGTTGATGGTGGCAGCGCAATAGGCATCCGGCGATGGCGATCTGCTGCTGAAACTATTCACCGTGCTCGCAGACAACTGCTTTATTATGACGGTGGCTTCTACTTCTGGCGGGGTGTGACTGAATGACTCTCCTGAAATATTCAACACTATCCATAAATCTTACATGTGTTTCCGAAAGTTGATTGTGTTATGTGTCCCATATAGGCCTATAAAAAAGAATTTACTTATTTATTTAATTCTTAACATAGTGCATACATAAGCACTCCTTATATATGCTCTAATATAAAGAAGATTAAAGTATTTTCTTTTATTAAAACTTATCTTTTATATATTTAGTCAGTTTCATTTTAAATCTATTCAATTTCTCTTCCTTTTTTATGTTTCCTGGCATTTCATTAAAAAATTGAATCGCACTATACATCATCGATTTCTGAGATTTGGCCTTCTTCCTGAATGGCAGTCTCACTCTATCCCTTCCCATTGTACGATCCTCATGCTCATGTTGAGTTGCATCAATTTTTCGTGTGAATTCCGCTGATTTTCTCTTATTGATGATTTTGTAAATAAATACCATTGTATTTAAATATATTTTCTGCTTAAAGGTCATCATATTCAGATCTTTCAGCATTGCACTGATCCGAGTATATCTATTTTTTCTGAGTATTATTCTCATAACTTTATTTTACAACACTGACAATTGTTACATTTCTTCTTCGTTAGCCAAAAACAAAATGCTGCTGCAGTAGTTGATATGAAAAATAATAATAGAGTGACCAAACAAACCTCATAAACTGGCCCACAAAAAAGAATATTTATGACAAAACAAACTTTGAGCTAGAAATGCCTGAAAGCAACTGCTGAGGTGGAAAATATTGAGAAAACAATAATAAGGTTATTTGGTTACAAATGGTTGTGAAACGTGGTGCCTAACCCAAATCGAAGAAAATAAATTAACTTAAACTCAAAATACTAAGAAAAAAAATGGAACTTACGGATTTAAAATGAACCATGAGCTTGAAAATTTTAATGAGCAAGAAACAATCGTAAGATTGTATAGGTCCCAAAAACTGCGATGGGCTGGCCATGTTGAAATAATGCCAGATGAGGAGACACCAAAGATCGTGACCAAGCGAATACCCCAGTAGAAAAGGCCGAGGAAGAGATGGGCTGACTGTGTGGAAGAGGACTGAGCAGGATGGGAGGGTTCGGGAACTGGAGAAAAATAATTGTAGAGAAGGCCAAATCTTACCCTGGAGTGTAGTGCCATGGAAGAAGAAGAAACAAGCTTTGAATCTCTCTTTGTGTATAAATTTTATAAAGCCACCATTGTATGGCACATTGATATTAAATTTGATTTGGTCTAGTCATCATTTGTTATGCATATTAATTATGTTATTAAAAATTTGAGTGTGTAATGCTTACGCACTATTGAAGTGAAACTTCTTAGCCTCAGAATACAAAAATGTTATTATTTCTTCGGATACTTTGGATTAACAACAATATTTATTTATTCTGACATATCCATTCTTCACAATCTACAAATTAAATTATGATAAATAAATTATACAAACATTCTTGTCCATAATCTATCTAAATACGTACATACTGTATAAATGATAATTCCTGACTTTTTAGTTGATTCAGTCGGATCATTATTAACTGTTATTATAATATTAAATATTTTTAACTATTCCTGTATAATTTAACATTATAAATATGGTGTAGGTAATCTTACCAATCGGCGAGAGACGTCTTTCCATGTTTTTGGCGTGGATCTCTGGCGGCTTCATCGGCTTTTGTTGGAAACCCAGCAAACACTTGTTCAGCTCTCTCAAGACATTATCCTCTTCGTACTGACCCAGTGGCAGTGCGCTGTAGTTTTCTGGGTCCAAACAGCATATTGAAACCTGCAATATAAGTACATATTTGGCTATACAGAATGTAATAATATCGTATATGTTGAATGTTGAAGGGTATTCCTTATGCTATTTTTTAATATTTTCTTAAAGCATTAAAAACTATTTTAATTTGTTCAATGTGACATGTGTTATATAGTCTGATTAAAACATTATCAGTTTTATCAATTTTAATAGTTTGAATAATATTAATAATTAATTATTTAGTATCCAGAGCACCTCACCTTTTTAGGATTGTCTATGACCTCCAGCTGGCATTTGTGTTTGGAATCTATAATTTTGGCAAAACGTCGAGCTCCTTCTATTCTCACAATTTCGTTGTCCTCCAAGGCCTCCACGGACAGCAACATCACCAGCAGATCAGGCACGGTGCACATCGTTATCGCTTCCTGCAAAAAATGGAACAACCTATTTACTGATCGAAAATTTGCATTAAAGAAAATAATTTTTTATTATTTTTAAATCATTTACACTGCAGCATAAATTAAATTACACGATTAATTTTATTTTGTAAAAAAAAATGCTGGTACACTAGGGTATTACTCAATTTGCATTGCGTCAAAAACATGAGACAGAAAATCTGGACCATATCAGGTACGATTCGATATATTGGGTAATCGCTAGTCTAGTATTTTTAATTGACCTGTCACTTTCATTAGATCCATATGTAATTGCAATGCTGAAAAAATCTAATTTGATAATTTTTATTACAACGCTTCCCAACAATGATACTTGGAACAGTTTTGTTTTGTTATGAAGTTTTTAAGCTTCATATAGAATTTTATTAGCATTTGAAAAAGTTTTCACATCTCTATGAGATCTTATGGAAAAAGTATGATTCGAATTGCGTTATTTCAATGTGCGTCGCGCTTTCCTGGAACGTAACCCCAAAACAAATCAAGACACTAGTGTATTATTGTTATTTTGTATTTAGGGCAAACGCTTTAAAAATACACACTTAGCGTAAAAAAAATTAGCACGCATAAGTTTGAAAATATTTGGCATTCCACCAAATGGGTGGCCGTGAAAAAAGATTGACATTATTCTCAATTTTATCGTAAACACTTAACCTTTACCGGACTATCTGATTTTTTTCATAACTGCTAAACATTAAATCAAATCATTTTTAAATGTACATACTGAAATACTCTGGTTATTGCGATTTCAATTATTGCAGTTTACACTTTGATAACAAAATTCGATTTTTGTGATAAGAATTTGAGTTATTGCAGTATCGCACTGGTCAAAAATGAAATGTTATATAGGTACGGTCATTATTCTCATATTTGTGCTCTTTAATAAACTTTTAAAATTAAAAACTGCATTTCATTTAGTAGATACTTTATTGATTTTAATGCGTACACGAATAATATATAATTGGTGTGAGAAATTTCAAATAAAAGATCTTTACAACGGATTGCATATTAAACATACATTCGTGCTCCCTATTATTGCAGTTTCGCTTATTTTGA
The DNA here is from genome assembly GCA_022840565.1 of Eubasilissa regina. Lineage (NCBI taxonomy): Eukaryota > Metazoa > Arthropoda > Insecta > Trichoptera > Phryganeidae > Eubasilissa > Eubasilissa regina. Next base: position 8,306,579 of record JAINEB010000010.1, read on the forward strand.
TTTTTCTCCAACAGTATGAAGTGCAATAATCAGAGTGTGAAATTTGAATCTTCTGACTACCTTAAAATATACACATAAGGCTTGCCTTAAAAATGATTTTTACTTTACACAAATATATTTATAACTATGAAGGCTTTGAGGCAGATAAAAAATGTTTGGTACGTATGAAAAGTGTTGCCACTATCCAACTAACAAAATTGAGATGTATATATTTGCAACTAATTTAAAGCAAAGATTTTAATACTTTTAAAACGTACAAACAGGAGCAGTTTAATTTTAAATACTGCTGCTATTGTCGGATAATCAATTTCAAAAAAGTCACCATCTATTTTCGTCAATTGGATATAGTGACAGTTTTGTTTCTATCCCACTCGTATTCTGATTGTAATTAACATACCTAGTGCACAACATTTTAGGAGTAGATATATATTAAAAATATGAGTCTAAAACGTTCAACCTGCGTGTATCTAATATCAACCATATCAGAGATATAAGTACATATTTCAAAAAGTCTTAGGAATACAAAAAAATATAAGGTCATTAAACTAAGAGCGGCCAGATCGTTTTTTGTTACATGATTCAGAGCTTGAAACAAAGGTATAGAAATAATGATGGTACAATTTCTCAAATATTTGTTTTGAAATACATAGTAGTGATGAGAAAAAATGCTACTCTTGACTCACTGGTGTGATTGCGATTGATATTCGATAATATCAGTGATTGAAAACTGTGACTGTAATCATAGTTTCATTACTAATATGCATATCCCGCTTGATATCACAATATAAGAAATAAAAAAACATAATTTTGAATGTATTTACTTATATTATTCAAACTTCATTTGTGTAAAATACATATTTAGATTAATATATATCTAATTTAATATCATCACAAAAAGAATGAAAACCCTTAATAAATGTGAGTTTATTTCTCAGCATTTCGGGTCAAATGCGTAAAATGTTTTGGCAGAATCTACTATCACAAATCTACTATCAGAATCTACTGGCACTTATCACGATTTATAACGTCATTCCTTCATGAATATTTTTGTTTCATATACAAATGAGCCGAATCACGGTTCACAACCATATATCAATAAAATAAAAAAATTAATCACAAATCACAATATTCCCAGATCACTGATAGTGAATGTGACTGAAATATATCAGTGATTGACTCACGGTTCGTGATTTTGAGCTCATCACTAGTACATAGACTGAAAGCTTACTGTGATTTTATAAAAATCTCATACAATTTTCCATAACGGTACGAAATTTGTACATATTTTCGACTCGTAATTTCGACAGGTACCCTTACACTTATAAAATATTGTAAACTAGGTCTGTTACACTTTATGTATGTAGTTGTATTGGTAGACTGAATTACAAATAGTATTATTTCCATGGCCAGACTGCGGCCTAGACACCCTCGGCACTCGCCAAGGGCCCGGACAAGACAGGTTTGAATCATTTATCAAATACTTTTGCAAAACATTTAAACAAGAAATCATCAGGCCGTTAGTATTAAGCGGTCGTTCTGCATAATTGATAGTTTTGCTGATCCCATAGTTCTGTGATGAATTTATTAATTTAATTATAGCTTGAGAGGTTTAATACAATACTATTTGTTGCGTCCTTCCCGTATAGTGGTACACTAGAAAGATTTTTATGCAAATAACTTGTGATCATTCGCGCAACATCTACAATACAACAATTTAATATGAACTAGCAATATTACTAGGTATAGGATAACTTAATAATAATAATAGCTTGATCGGGTTTTTTTTTATGAAGACCCGATTCACCATAAAGATAATACATATTATATAATACATTTAAGTTACAAAATAATATTTATGTTAAGAAAAGAAAAGCAAAAAAATTTTTAAAAAGTTCACACATATACCTACAAATACGAGTATAAACAAAATATAAATACTGCAATTCAGTCATGGCTATTATTGTATCTGTAACTATTCTGCAGTCATTGTCATTTTCTGGTCAGAGAACCAGCTTTCCATGAGAACGCCGCTTGCACTCGAGAGTTGGTGCTGAGCTTCAGCCGTAGTTTTACGCCAGCAACTCAATGTCTCAGAAGCGGAATAAATTCATGTACACGGCCTTCGGCAAACATTGCAGATGCGCTACAATAGCGCGCCAACCCAAACAGTATTCTGTATGAGTTGTACTGAATTCGGAGACGGTTGTACGTCACTTGCTTGTATCGCAGGTATACATGCTGGTGAAAAATTATTTATACATGATCCTCTTCATCTGCTAACTGCATAGGTAGAGACACCGTGACAGCATATTGGCACGAATGCTTAACTGTCTCTGTCATTCTATATCATCATCGTTTTATCCATCTTAATTGAATATATGGCCAAGGTATTTTACCTTATTTTGAATACTCAATTTCCTCCTGTTCAGTCACAAGGGAGGGATATTATCTGGCCCTTTGTAATTGAAAATACATATAGGATGTTTCAACAAGAGGTAGCTAATTTATTTTTATAATTGCCATTGGCCTCAATTATTGAGTTAATTGGTTTTTATACACTGCATCCTCGTAATGAAGTATTATTTACCTGAGTGCAACCATCTCCCAGCACCTCTCCGCCCAGCCGAGTATTAGAGAATGAAATTTCCATTCCGTCAACGTTGCATCGCTCCATTCGACCTTCGTGTTTAATTTGTAACCTACATAGCGGCAGACTACACTCCAACCAATCTTCTATTGTGAGCCATTGTTTGGCACTCATTACCTGTGAAGAAATTTAAAAAATATACTAATTAATCTAAATAATACATAACATTATAATTTCATGTTATGAGATGAAATAAAATTTTACAATAATTAATTAAATTTAATGAATACCATCCTGAAAAAAAGTAAACTGATATTGTATCATAACTAAAATATTTTTAATGTGACTCATATCCTGGTAAAATACCACCAATGTCAAAAAACTATTTAGACTGTTATTGAAGAAAAACTTAGTATTTTAATCTCACAATTGTAAAATACAAATAGCATTCAATATAATATTCCAAGAAGTACATAAAAACACCTTAAAAATTATTCTAATTTGGACATTTTTGTCTTTTTTTAAATTAGTATTCATGACGTGATATAATTCTGAGTTTCATATCAGTAGAATATGAACAGTCCAAACATTAGATAATGCATTCAAACTGTTCACAACAACAATCTGTCTCGCTAGTGCGAAACTTGAAATAAGGTTGCTGATGTTCTAATAAGTTCTATATTCGTCTGTTTCAAAAAAGACACACAAAAGTGTTATTGTTAAATGTTTCATATTGTTAAGAAATAATTAAGTATAGTATAAGAACCAAGCAATAATAATTTGGGCTTTATTATGGGTGACAAAGAAAGGAAAAATGCCGAAAAATGCCGAAAAATCCAAAATTACATACTCATCATAAAGATGGTCAATCCCACAGTGAAATTGAGTGGCAAACTTGCCAATGAATCAAATCGATAGATGGTTCAATCTCGGCGTCCAACAATAATTGGTCAATCTAGATTCTCGATTTAAAATACAAAAAAATATTGAAATTTGTGAAAAAATTTATTTTAAGAATAAAATTTTTTATATTAAATATTTTAAAACAGCCATGCCCAGTTTAGTTCAGTTCAGCCACTCCCAGTTCCAATAAAACATGCATTTCTCCAAAATTTACAAGATATATTATAATGGATTTATTCACAGACTACCAAATATATAGACATGAACTAATAGCGAATTCCTTGTTTCAATATTTTCAATTTAGTGTCACCCATTTTGGTACCACTTACGCAATCAAATATCTTTGCGATTTTTTTTAAATATACGACTCGATTGGAATGAAAATTTAATCGCTGACAATATAATATGCATTAATGTAAAAAATACGTCTTGTTTACACAAAGATTTCATTTTTGAAGAGTAAATACTTTTACTGTTGCATAAATGTGTAATAAACCATTGGATTTATGTTTCCACAAATAATGTGTGTAGAATACCCTTCGTATCGCAATTAATGTTCGAAATCCCTCTTCTATGTGTCCACTTTATTTCATGTCTATTCATTTACTGGTCGGTGGGATTTACTACATGATATTTTCATTCATTTATGAAATCAGAGTCTAATTCATGTTAATCTTGGAAGTAAGGTATTTTTGCATTCATCTTTTCTCCGTAGATGGTATGGCAGTTATGTAAATTATTACCTACATGTCTCAAAGATAAAAATAAATTGTTTTTAATTTCAGGCAGTTTTGGGCATTATAACCATGAGAGGGTTAATTAAAGAAATGAAAGTGTTACCTGTCTAGATATTTTTAGGGATCCTTCGTTACTATTCAATTCCAACCAGTCAAAATAATGTAAAATACTCCTAAGTTTGGCCTTTTGGTACGGCCTGAAAGAATTAATAATTGTATGAATAAAATGAGTGACAAATATTTATAAAATTTTTATGCAGTAGATGTTTTTTTTCAATAAATACCTATGTAAATTCTTGAAAAATTTTGTAAAATTAAAATCTTGTAATGTTGGGTGCGTTTTTAACGTTCTCTTTGGATATGTGGAGAAAAATGCGTGAGCCAATAACGATGATACAAAGTCGTAACTCAATTCCGTCAAGTCAGCTAAAATTAAAACATTTCAATCATTATTTATTAAGAAGTACAATTTTATTTATTTTATAAGTAGGTATTGTAAAATCACACTGCTTTATTCCAAGTATTGAATAAAATTTTATAAACTTTCACATGAAGCAAACACATTGTGGTTAGGCATAATTACATAATCAGTTACTCAATACGTGCATGGGGTGGTGCAACTCTTACTTTAATGGATTCTCTAATTAAGGCTCAGAAATGGGTTTGGATATAAAACAACTGTTTACCTGATCAATCCTAAAACTATTTTTTTTTAATAAACCTAACTTCACATCAACAATCTGATTCAAAAGAAACTAGGAACAGAATCTTAAGATACTTTTTAGTACCAAATTTGGTCAACGATCTTTCTTATTTTGTGCATCGTGTATATTTAATAAATTGCCACTAGATCTTAAAGAGTCTAAAGTGATTAACGATTTTAAACTAATAATAACAAAGTGATTGCTTGATGTGGATGGAAAACAAAATTAAACTAATTTACCTAATTTAAAAATATATATACATACATGTATATTTTAGATAAAAAAAACTATTATTTTGTTTTAACATCACTTTATTTGAATATACAGACCTAGTTCACAATATTTTATTGGTGGATACCTGACTAAATTACGAGTCAAAAAATATGTGCAAATTAAATATTAATACACTAAATATAATTATACATTAAGAATTAAGAAATACTAGTTGTATACTAGCTTTAAGATGCTTAATTAGTCAAAATGATTAATTAAATAATATAATGAAAAGAGAATCAGTATTTTTTATCATAACTACATAAAAGTATTGAATTAAAGTTGTGCTTGGAATTGCACAAAACATTGGTCCAAAAAATAATTCAGTTTATTTCTCAACAAAAAATACGTTTTCACCGCATTCAATTGAATATCCTTTTCCAAATATATTTACCAAAAAACATAAGATTAGCTTTTCATGAATTAGCTAGCTTGATATTAAAAGCTTTCTAAGATGCGCATAAAATTACGATAAGGGTGATTTAGCAAAATGTAATCTGTCTATATTATAACTGTGCCAGTTTTATAAATGAATATTGGATAATGTACATGCCTTATTTGATAATTTACAAAGTAATTAAACAAATTGAAAAGGTGGCAATTTGGAACAAAGTTGTGTGATTTTATGGTACTTCATGTTCACACATTAATCAAAATAAATTATCTTTGCCAAAATATAATAATAAATCAATAACAAATAAAATACCATTATAAAAAATTAAATTAAATGAAGAGTTTTATAGTAAAATAACATACTAATAAAATCCTTTATCTTTGATGCGCATTCATCACCGTGTGAATCATGTATGATCACTTTCCAGGAGGGTTAAAAACCTTCCCGTTTTGTAATTTTCGGAAAGGAAAAAAAGTACTAAGAAGTTTGAGCCCTCGATCACTTGATCACTATATGAGAGTCTTATCTCTTGACCAACATGTGTGTCAATTTTGTATTTACTTTCATCATTATGTAATGATACTGATGTATTATAAAATATGATGAATTCACTGCATGTCACTCCTACATTATATATCTGCCTCCTCTAGATCGACAGGATATGTCATAATATGGCTACATGGTAATGGATTCGCATCGATGACACATATACTTATTGTTGATTGTGATAAAATACAAATTACCTTGTTGTTGCAAGCTGAATACATATCCTGTAGTGGGTTTCCAGTGTCTCAGTTGTAGTGCACGGTGAATAATACTAGGTAACGTTTGATCCATGAAGTGCATCCGTTCCTCCGGTGACAGGTCATTATCGAGGAAGTCGGTAAAACCTTTCATCAACTCAGGATCCTTTTCGTCTTCATCTGGATCCAAACTAATGCTGAAATTGTTTTACACAGGAGTTTCAGTTGTCTAATTTTTATTAATTGACAAAACAGAAAAAAACATTTACATAGTAAAAAAAAAAATTTTTTAAACCATTTGTATAGCACTCTGAAAAGTTTTATAAAATTATAGTAGTCCTGTAAATTGACTCCTCCTATGTATCATAACTAACAGAAAGGTCATTTTCATGTTCTAGTATTTCACATGTGTTCCGGATTCGTAAAACACATTTTTAGCGCATCTTGCGAATCGGCCGCAACCCACGTTATTGACACTTTTCCACGTCCAAATTCATATCCATAACCTTTCCTTAATGCTGATTTTGTTAGTGTGAATTGTGACCTTAACGTCAGCAGACGTCAAAGTGATGTTGTGATGTCAAAGACTGATATTTGTTCGATCGCGAAATTGCGATAGCATTGGCGGTGTGCATTTGTCAGCTCCAGTGCACCAGCACTGTATTTGTGATCTTGTGTTCGGGGATCACACAGTGTTTGTTGTCTGTGTGCCATGGGTGAAATTGTGATATCGCTGTCTTCAATTGGAAGCGGAGATCTACCCACCGCGTACCGTTTGTGTGATCTCGACGGTGACTGCAGGGGTGACGTAGGCGCCATATAAGGCGAGCAGTCCTTCCGAATCTCGGTCCCGAGATCACTTGTCCTTCAATTGGAACCCCTTAACCTCTCACTGACTCTAATCCCTTATATCCAGATTCCATTATTACTTTCCTTTCTCAATTCGTCCATTAGATCCTATCGGTGCAGGATTAACATTTACTTTTTCAATATGTGTTTGGCACATTTTTAAGTGGCTTATTGAATATAATAATTATTTGGTAATTATATTATTTATGTATATACATTTAGTCTGTTTTCAAGAGTAGTTCCTAAGAAAATATTTATTATATACAGATATGAGAAATAATAAAATGTTACCAACTAACTTGCACATATCATGAATTTTGAGCATTCCGTCTGCCAGTTTCTGCGTGGAAGAAGCCAGCAGTAGATGCTTCAAATGCCTCTGCAATGAAGTCCACCACGGTAACTCGCACGGCAACATTACCAGCGCCATCTTTCATCTGTTGAATAAAGAAAATACAGAATTAATTTACCAACCATTCATTTACTTTCCATTTTAAACATCCGAAATAAAAGCGATCAGAGGCATATTAACTTATAGACTGATAAAACAAATCTCAAACAACAGACAAATAAACAATTCATCAAAAATTTTAAATATGTTGATTTATCTAGAGCATTACTTTATGGAATAGTTCACATCACTTTATGAAGGTGAAACCTAAATGATTAACCAGAGAGGGAGAGTCAGAAATAGGTTAGAAGCATTTGAGATATAATGCTAGAGAAGGTTAGAAAGAATAAGCTATAAATGAGGAGGTTCTGAGGAGAGTGCAAGAGAAAAAGTCCATAATAAAGACCATTAAAAATCGAAGGGATCCGTGGATGGGTTAGCTTAAGTTTTCTTACACCAAGCACACATCAGAAATTTAATTGAGAGAAGAGGCAGAGAGGAAGGTCCAGAAAAAAATACATCCAACAAATAATAACTAAGATTAATGCAGACACCTACAGACAACTTCTGGATGAGGTCTATAACAGAGACACATGGCAAGAACACAATTCTATAATAGAAAAGAAGAAGGAATATTTAAAAAGGTTTCCAAAACCAGGATATTTTATATATAAGCTACTTTCATGTAAAAAAAAACAGTAAGCTAAAAATGAATTGTCGTTCAACGTTTGGTATAAAAATAATTCAGTGAAATTATTTTTAAATAAATGACAATAAAGTGTTCAAAAATTAATCATACATATATTTTTTTATTTTATTTGGCTAATCTTAAAACTGGGATAAAAGGATGTATTTCTGGTAAAATTTGCATTTTCTTAGGTATGTGTTTTATCTGAGAGAAGAACATATTCCACAATAAGTTTAAACGGGTACAATCATGTACAAAATTAATCAATTGTATTTTTATTTAATTCGAATAATATTGGAAGCTATAAATTTTTAGAAGTAAAAATTGTCAGCTGTGGTAGTAAAAAGTATTGAAAATCTAAGATAGTGTAATTGATCTAATAAAGTAACAAAGATATTCGATAATAATGATTTGAATTAGATTAATCTACGTTATTAGAAAAAGTTTGTTATGAATAACAATAATAATATTTAATGAGTAATTTCCTTAAAATCACGTTTACTTCGGCCCAGATTTAAAAGATTTCGTCATTATTCAATCATTTCTTTTAAGCGCCTACTTCATGTAGACATTCACCCAATAGCCTTAAAAGTTATTTTTTCGTGCATTTTAATTTTCGCGACACGAGTAACTGGCAAGTTATACTGTTTCAGAATAAAAAAGTATGGCCCATAGTGCTATTTTTGAAAATTTGATTTTCAGTTTATGAATAACTTTTTCCTTAGTGCCATACTATTCTCTGTACGCTCATCTTGCGTTGTGTGCGTCCCGCCATTATGCCGCCGGCGATTTTCGAATTCAAGCAAGATTTTGACGTTTCTCGGGCATCAATATTGCCCAAGAATATTATGTAACGGGAATGCTGAATTCGACCGAAGATGAATTCTTGCCTCGCGAGAGGGCCGCTCTCATCGCGTCCGTGTTTCTTACCACTGCCGACGCTATGAAAACTCGCACGTTTGTGTGGGTCTCCGTGCGTAACAGCGATCAGAGCAAAGTGCAACTTACGCGATAAGTCATGGTCGCACATCTCTCATACGTTTTATCGGTTGTAATAAGCGTAGTAAGTCATCCAGTTTCCGTCGCGGACGTCGTCTGTCTCCCGCGATCGCCATGTCTTCCGGAAAAGTTTTCAGGGCGCTCGTTCTGGGAGCGCCCGCGTCGGGCAAGGGCACCATTTCCTCCAGGATAGTGAATAAGTACAACGTCGAGCATATATCTAGCGGCGACAAGCTGCGGTGGAACATACAGAATAAAACGCCGCTAGGTTTACAAGTTAAAAACTATTTGAACGAAGGAAAGCTCGTCCCCGATGAAGTAATAACCAAATTCATGATAGCGGAGGTGGCGAAAGTCAAAGGTTCGTGGCTGCTGGACGGTTTTCCACGCACAGTTTCGCAGGCGGAAGAGCTGTGGCGGGCGCAGCCGGTCGACGTCGCCTTGAACCTGGACGTGCCTTTCGATGTGATAATCGAACGAGTTAAAGGTAGATGGGTGCATTTGGCTTCCGGAAGGGTCTACAACACAGACTTCAACGCGCCTGAGGTGTCGGGAAGGGACGACATCACCGGAGAGGAGTTGACGCAGCGTCCCGATGATAAGCCGGAAGCCGTACAGAAGAGATTGAATATTTACAGAGAAATGTACTCGCCTGTGATTGATTTTTACAAATCTAAAGGCATTCTGCACGAATTCAGGGGCAGAACTTCTGATGAAATTTGGCCCCAGGTTGTAACATTTTTAGATACTAAAATTATGTAACAAATCACTAGCAGCTGTTTGTTGTTCATTAGGACTGATTTCTTGCCTCTATAATACGTTAAAGATTTTATTGCGTTCAAAGTATACTATTATATTAATATTTACTAGTTCTAGTAGACGAATGTTAAAAATGTTTGCGAGGAGTGAATTTTCTTTCATGGTTAAAATACTGACGAGTTAAATGGAATTTAAATATTTACATTTTTCAGTGTAATATTTCCAACTTTAATAACAGAATTCGAGATAAGTTTATACGGCTCCAGATGTAGAGAAAATTTATAAATATTTATGTTACTTTCAACGTACTTATGATAATTTATAATTATACAGTGTTTCTTTCAAATAACTTTCTAGCGTGAAAGTAAACAGTACAATCGTATGTGGTCATATTTACGACCGAGGTAACCTTGCCAAAAGTTGATGTTGCATTAATGAAATCTTAGTAATCATTAACCTAAATGGTCGCTCATTAAATGGTGGGGATCATTATAAAGATATAATTTCAAGTCAAAAACATTGTTGATGCCAATTTTTATTTTTGGTGAATATTAAATAAAGATCGATTGTTATGTTTGGGGAGATAATTGCAGTATTCTGGGTATAGGGGTCTATCAGTTAATTGACAGTTTATAAATCAAGAAAGTGTTTATATTATTCATTCTTCCTCAAAAATATTATATTGAACACATTTTTTTTAACACTGGTATTTTTCGATATTAATTTTTCAAATACAGCAATTCCGATATTTAGATTGAAAAAATGAGATGGTAATAATCAATTTATTAGAAATTTTCAGAATATTAGGAATCACAAATATTCACATATACGTTATTAAATTAAAAACTAATATAATTTTAAAAAATTCAAAGACATTCATTAGTAACAAGCACTTTACAGCCACAAATGACACCACTGAAGCCGCCACATCCAGAAACTCATAGATATAGATGGGAAAGTGTAATATTATATTGGGCAAATATGAAATCTCAATCTTTACATTGATCATTCATCGGCAGTAGCTTATTAATCTCTCTAAAAAGAAATAAACAAATATGTTAGTATGTTACTAATTGTAATGTGGAAAAAGGGCTCTATCTGCTTAATCCTAAAACCCTATCTGTTAGGACCGCCATTTAAGAGAAATAATTTATAAAATTTTGCAAATAACCAAAAATCTGATATTTCAGTACTTGAAAAATTCACAAAATCAACCGGTATTCCAGAATTCCCGTATTTATTCCCTAGTCAGAAGGCAACATTCACACACATACCGATTTAAAATAACAAATTGAACATCTTTGATCTCATTTTGTTTGTTTTTATAATATCGGATACATTTATAAATTTAGTCTACATACAAACATTGAAACTTATTTACTTATAAATTCTTCTTGAAAAAATAATCACACATTTTATTTAGAGATTCTAATTGAGTTTTCAAACCCGCAGCCAGCAATTTCAAGCAAAAACAAACTAAAATACGGCATCTATATATCTTTCATTGAATTCCAACATCTGTATTGTACATCCAAAAAATATTGTGTATTTCTGTGCGGTGTCATCGGCTGAGATGTGGATGTGTTTTACAACTATTTTAACTATTAGATGAGATCATGGTCGACCAACCGTTATCTGCGCTTGTAATACAATATTTAATCTAAGATAGGAACTCAAGTTCATAAATAGATTTGTTGTATTAAATATTTACATTCGTCAGTTTCAAAGTGTACAAATCAAATGTTCCTAAATTGAGATATTACCGTACTCATAAAACTGATGCTGGTATTTTTACATATGTGGACGCCAGTTGACACACATTTACATAATAGATTTAGTTTTTAAAAGAGTATGTAATTAATTTTATTTGAGTGTCTTGTTCAATTATTAATTTATGATCGCAATTTGATGATTAGAGTAACACTTATTTTAAGTACATACTAAAGATCACATCAAGCATCACGTCGTCCATCTTTCAAAAGGCGTATCTCGTTTTTTTGTTTAAATTTAGTTACAACCGGGGTTACATTGCCCGAACACATGCCTATCATTCATTCCAAAAGACATATCTGAATTTTATTCCGATATTACATAAAAACATTTTGATGCGTCATTCTTACAAATGACAGTAATGAGTAATATTTATAAAATAAGCACACCTTCACACTGTCTTAAATCAAAAAATATCCATAAAAATCAGTAAGATAATTTTTTGCAACAGTGAAATATTCCACACAATATATGATAATTGCAACAGTGAAAAATTCCACACAATTTGTTTATATATCGTCTGCTGTAAATCAACAAATTCGAGATGCGTCTCTTTGGAAGATAGATAACGATTTACATAAGACAAATCAAACAAATTTAAATTAATATTTCTTGTTAGATGTTCAATGATTGGAATGTTCTGGTTCAGCACAGTTATAGAAGCTGCGAGACACATATATTATGGTCAGGTCCTTTGTCGTCTCATCTATTTTTATAACGAAGGATAAATTTCAGCACGGCTTTGTCAAAGTTTCCTTTATGTTTGTGTTCTACCGTTAAGTTTATTTTTGTCCTTTCCACAGTATTTATAGATTGAATTTATTTATACTCTTATTGTACTGTATTTGAAAAAAACATGAATATATAAATAATATAATAAAAATAAACTTGGACAATAGAAAAATTGTGTCACTGAATTTCAAAATCCGCTGTAACACTTTTTTAATAAATTTGAGTTATATATATATATATATATCATTAGATTCGAAATTAATTTTTTTATTTAAAAATGAATATTTCATTTTAAAAATACGCTTTATTATAGCAATATTAATGTTAGGGTGAACAAAACCCGATATAATGCGAAAACACTTTCAAAATCTGACATGTTTTTTTTTTTGTCATATTTGGATTCAAATTAATACGATAATTAATGTAAATACATAATAATTTTATTTTGAATAAATGTAATTAATAAATTTTCTAAAAAAGTAATAAAGCCCGTCATAAAAATGTAGCAGTTTGATTATCTCGATATTATGAAAAAAGTGTTATAGCAGGTATAGGTGTTAAACAGCGACTCAAATAATCACAATTTAATCATAAACCATTTCTGGACCTATTGTAAAGTGCATTAAGGTGTACTAAATTAAAGTATTATTAAAAAAAATAGTCACAATAAAAATAGCCTCATTGATATAGAAATCTCGTGCATAATATGATCGATATAATGGAAATATCATTTTTTTTCGATACTGATATGTAAAAATGTTTATTATCATAGATCATACAGATTTTTGATGCCCGGTTTAGACACCCAAAATAATGACAATATTTATGTTATTTAGACTATAAAGCAACTGTTTAGTTTTCTTTACATTATTTGTACAAAGGTAAGGAAGAATCGATGTTGAAGATTTTTAAAAATATTATATATATATATTTTAAATATCTTATGTTAAAAAAAAATGTAATGTATGATCAATAATTATAATTTACTGTGTCATATATACATATTTTCTCTTCACCTACAAACTCAAACACATGCCAAAAGTAATATTGAGCTTTCCTTGTCCTTTTAAAAGATGGTGCTAGTAACACTAATATTATAATTGACAATATTTTAAAAATATATAGCGTTAACATTGTAGTTAGACATAATTATTAATTTAACCAAGTGCCTGTGTATTAACCACATTGATGTCGATTGGTTTCGGTGCCAATGTATCTTCATCAGAACAGAAGTACTCCAACTAATTGGTAAAAGAAAATACAGTAGAACTTTGATGTCTGGGAATGTACTTTTAAAACCTTAAAAACCTATAAATGTCAATTTTAACTTTGAAAATACTGACTGGAGTGTGCACCTAACTGATGAGACCCTCCCCCGTGACCATTTGCAATGGCTATTGGCATATCAAGATGAGAAAATGATGATCATTGGACAGAAAATCAAGACTATCTCAGTGCTATAGGAAAATCACATTTGTTTATTAAACAGGAAGACGTCGTTGGGGTGACTGTGGAATGTCGTACCGAAGAAGGGAAAAAAACTATGAAACAAAAAAAAATGAAGGACTTTTTTATCATCATCCCTGGTTCTATGATCCGATATGGGTCCTAGCCTCCTCAAAAATACACCTTCACCGGTATCTGCACTTGGCTGCTTCCCACAAATAGCCGAAGTTAAGAATTAATAGGTCTTTATTTATAATATTTATGGGCTTTGTCCTGCCACCAAATTTTGGGTCTTCATATTCTTCATTTTCCTTTGGGTTTATTTTGAGCAGCGATTTCAGGAGTTGCGTGCCATTCATACGCTTTATATGGCTTAGCTATCAAAGTCCCTCTAATTGTATGAATTTCAATTCATGATACGGATCGTAAATTTCCCGGTTGCAGTGCCCTACGCCACACTCCATTTTCTTTAACAGCTTTTTAGAGTATATATATAAAATTTTATCGCATAAGAAATTATCAGAATGCAACAGCTTTTGATTATCTGAGATAGGCTTGGTCCACTTTACTTCAAAGTTTTACTGTAAAAAAATCACTTATTTTTCATATCGATTGACGTCTAAATAACGTCAATATGGTTAGTACAAAGTTCATTTATTACTTATTGAGAATGTTTTTGATAACAATAATTGTATCAAAATAACATTGAAGCTATCAGAAATAAATATACAAAATATTTCAATGATATCATTTTACTGTCTTAATCATTAAGTAAATCTGTCAAAAGTACAATTTATTATCCGTGTTATTTTTTTTATATTATTCATTGGTTGCATTTTTAATCTATTTTTATATAATCATATTTATTTATCACGCAGAATCACTATCTTTTAACATGTTAAAAATCAAATTATGACAAGGTAAAATACCAAAATATAAATCCTGACCTCCTTTGCACGAGGGCAGCTGACGGAAAATATTTTGTTTTTCATAAAACTGTCAATTCATTATTTAAAACATTCCATTGTTGGATTTGTTGTGATTTTCAAGGAGCCAACCGTCCACACGATAGAATATTAAATCAAGTTGTGATGTTCTTATCTTTAAAGCGTATCTTAGTCTATTAAATTTGTTGAATACTAACGACGTTTCAATGTAACGCAATACAATGTTGTTCCTTAATTGGTACTTAAATTATAAATTGACTTGAATTGAATTGACATAGGATGAAAGATATCGCACTGGAGATTTCAGTTCACTGCTGTGATGCACTGTGTGAATACATTACACATTAATTTAGGATTTTATTATGTTTTAACTTATGAAAACAGTTTTAATAACAATTGTTTAAAGTGTATGATATATTTACTGTAAATCGTTTTAAAAATTAATTATATTTCAAAGTTTTATAAATCTTTACATAATGTTTTAAACTAGCGGATTCACCATGAATGCACCTGAAATATTATTGTTACCATTTTATATTGTTTTAGAGCTTGCGCACGGTGGCCTTATGGATTTAATTAAGCCTCTCTTAAATTACCATGGTGTTTCTGTTCACCTGAAAATAATTTATTTTATTATATAAAACGTAAAGGCACAGTCCTAATTCAAAACTCTTTTGGTTTTTTAAAATGATTTGTTGTCTCAATAATTGATATTGTTTAATTGACTATATTTTAACGCTTCATTTTTCTTGGAAATTTATAACACAAGAATAAGTACATCAAATTGTGGGTTTGTGTTTCATTAAATTGTGAGTTTAAATTTCATCATTAATTGTCATCTGTTAACTAAGTTTACGCCTATTCCAAGGCAGGTTATGCATATTTTTTTTTTTTTTTACATTTTATTGTTATTTCTACAAAATATATACATAATGAACAATTAACAATGAACAAATACGTTTGTAATGTTGATAATATGATGCCCCAATGCAGTCAAAGTCAGGAATGTACAATTATTGACTAATTTCACTAGAGTAAAGAAAATTTTCCAAAAAAATTATCAAATTTCCGTGATTCCAAACACACAGAAGGTTATGGAAGCGGGGGAAAAACTGATCTTATTTTTCACAAAACAGCATGAATAGCTGAAGGCGTCAATTGTTATTTTTACAATTTTAATTATAAACTTGACCACAAACAAGCAAAATTGCAAGGTTTATTAAAACCGGAGGTAAAATAAAGAGTATTAAAAAATGTTTAAACTCAAATATCTTAGATTTTCACATTCGTGACTTTGACTCTCTTGTACGATGTATGGAGCATAATTTTAATAATGAGGTAGTGGAGTCATTTTTTTTAAATTCTCCGAAAAATCTCATTTACAAAACTGAAAGAATTTTTTCGATATCTTGAAATATGGCAGAGTTACAAATGTTCAAAGTTGCGTGTTTTAAAAACAATCGGTTTATACTGTTTTATCGTGTGACGTCACATTTTACGAGTCGACATGTCGATGCTTCGTACTAATATTGTTAGTACTTGCCGGTACGTACAGAGATGTGACGTCATACAGTGGATATGATAATCAAGCATTTTTCAACAACTTTCGCCAATTTTTCCAAAAGTATTACACATTTTGAA
The DNA here is from genome assembly GCA_022840565.1 of Eubasilissa regina. Taxonomy (NCBI): domain Eukaryota; kingdom Metazoa; phylum Arthropoda; class Insecta; order Trichoptera; family Phryganeidae; genus Eubasilissa; species Eubasilissa regina. Next base: position 8,323,142 of record JAINEB010000010.1, read on the forward strand.
AAAATTCAAAAAGTATGATAATCTGTATTTTTTTCTTATTTTTTTAACACACTACAAAAACTCATTTCTGATATGCTCTAATACCTCATTACATATATAATTTAAACCTTAGAAATGTACTTTTTTTTCTATTTGAAAAATGTACCCTCAGAGAAAATGTCACGCATCCACCTAGTTGTATACTTCAATATCAAATTTCACTACACTATAATGTTTCAATTACCCTGAGCATGATACACAGAGAGACTATATTATTTACATGTAACAGACCTAGTCCACAATATTTTAGGTGTATGTACATATTCAAAATATGAGTCGAAAATGTTCAAGCTGCATGTGCGCAACATCAGCCACGCCAATGATATAAGCATTTGAAAAAAAACATAGTTATGTAATTATTTCAATTAATTGAAATATTTTATTGATTCCAAATTATATATTGTTTGGAGCTTCGAGCAGCCAGACTATTTTTTGTTGAATGATTTAGGGCCTAATGCAAAGATATAGACTAATTATGGGACAATTTCGCAAATATTTATTTTGAAGTACTTAGACTTAAAGATTGATGATTTTGTAAAATTCTTATACAATAATATTTTCCACAGCGGGTCAGAATTTGTACGACGACCTTGACTCCTTTTTGAACCATAATTTAGTCAGATATGCACCCATAAAATATTGTGGACTTAGTATTAGTGATGGTAAACCGTTACGTGACTGTACCACTGATTGGTAAGTGAGATTTAATGATGATTTTTAAGTAAGATTTAACTGTGGGAAGCTTACTTTTTTTAGTGTACCAGTCATTGCTTGAAGAATTAGGTTAATCAATTATCAATCATCGTTACAATCAAACACAATCACAATCATGGTTTAAATAACGATTTTACTAACACTACTTAGTATGTTACACCCTGTATATATATATAAGATAGGCGCCAAATTTTCTGATACCATTATTCCATCAGTCCAATTTCGCCGAGGCACGGCGAGAGGAGCCGAACACGAGAATGTACTCGGTTTGCATCGCCTATTCTCGTGTCATCTCATACCATCTCGCCCTGTCCACGCTCCGTTTCGGTCGAAGCGTGGACTCGGCGAAGCGAGGTGAGGAGCCTCGGGGAGAATGGACTGCTAGCATTATAGAATTTTATTTTGGTATCAAATATTTGATGCCGTCACCGCTATACACTGGTAGATACTTTAATTTTCATTAAGAACTGATGGCAATTTTTAATTTTCTCTATATGTCAACCCCTCTATATAAACTATTGTAATTGACAAATGGGTTATTTTTAGCTGTTATGGTGTTCTGCACGCATTTGATTACATTTTTAAGTGTATTGTGTTCAATAGAATATAATATATATATAATAAAAATTACCCATTTGTTAGTTATGATACTTCACATAGGAGGGTCGATGTAATCTTTCGAAGAGTGTTTCTTCATTATTCTATACATTATAATATTTTGTGAGAAGATCAACGATCATAGTGACCTTTTAGGGTTGATATTAGTCCTTGCGTGTGATACAAATATAAAAAAGCTTATGTAGGTTATTTTAAGCATTATGTATTATTGGGTCGGGTTAGGTTAGGTTCATTTAATACTTTTTGTTTAAAACTGTTCATAAATTGTAGTAAAATAATCTAAATGTTACCTTACGTATTCAATCTGTTTATTCAAAATAATATTCATCAGATTTTTTACAAATTATGTTGCAAATGTTTATATTTTAATATATTAAACAAATGTGCCGTTCAAAAGCAAAACTGTTGATGAAATTGAGATAAACATATTTATAGTTGATCTTCTAACCAGAGTGGAGATTTTAAAATTGTTATGCTTTTGATAAAATGCTTGGAAAACATTTTCAAAACACGTCAACCTGTATTTTCGTTTTTGTGGCAGTTTTGTTTTTGAACCTGTCAATGTTTTTTTTTTTTTAAATGTGATAAATGCTGTACCATCAAGATTTATACTGTCTTCTGCGGTGTTAAAACTTGGTGGTGTGATTTTATGTACAAATAATTTTATAGAGTAAATATGACCAAAGAACTCTTGCCACATTTTTAGCATTTACCATAAATTGTCTTATAAAAAATGTTTTGTTTTATTTCAACTAAATTAACTAACTTAATCAGGTTGTTCGGAATATAATACAATATTTTAATAGTATGTATATCATTGTAAATGGTTGTTTTTATTTGACAGGAATCTATCGAGTCATCCATTTAATTTGTACTACTTTAAACCAAATGACATGGAACGTATGAATGAGGAGAGAATGGTAAGTGTTGTGTACAAGCTTAGATACTGGAAGAATCTTAAGGCAGAACTCACCACCGATCTGAAATTTTCTGTCATCTCCAAAATGTGGACTGTATATTTTTCACTCACTATTTTGTCAAGGTTCCGACACAAAGTATAGATGCAAAGTCTCGAGAATATATAACAGTATTAACTGTTCCGTACTGGTTTAAGGTCGCCATTCGACTGTTCGGCGGCGGGGCCCGAAGGGAAGGTACGGTGCACTATTTTCGTTCAATAATTAATATATTTATACACAAATGAATATATGTCCCAAACAGTAAGAAAGATATATGACGCGAGTGTTGATGGCTTCAGAAATAAAGGACGTCCGCAGAAGACTCGGCATGACCAGGTAAACCAGATGGTCCTGTTAGAAGCCCCAATAATCGACATGCTTGTACGAATGTGGATGAGGCGAGAATTATGTATCAAGACAGAATAGTGTGGCGCTCTATCCTCTCTGCCTACCCCTGCGGAAACGGCGAGATGGTATGTTAGTTAGTTACTTTAATCCTTCAGAAATGTGATTGTAAAGAGAAGAATTACATATATTTTTATTGCACAGATTTAGGGTGAAAGAACCACTTTTGAGCAAAAGTGTGATGTTGGTTGAAAATGTTTAGAAACAGAAACAGAAGTCATAAGACGAAGGGGGTCTTGTTACTGTTGAAAACGACAAATGAAAGCTGTAATGGAAGAAAACATGTGACACACAACCAGCACTGATTTTAACCAAACAGCCCATCTAACTCGATAACCGTCTAACTTATATAACCAACCAAAAAAGTGCCTTTAAAGAATTCTAATCTATCTGAATTTTATTCTATGAAAATAAACAAATTTGTAATTCATTAATAATTGTATAATTAAATGACTCTTTGACTATTCAAATTAAAGTTGGCCATTATTTCCGGAACAACCTAATATGTCAAACGTTCAATACTCTCGCCAAATGCCCTGTGAATGTTTTCAATCTGAATGCAATTATTGTCTCATGTGCGCGCGAGCACTTGTGAAGGCATTGACTGCGTGATAATGAATTGATTGCCAACATTCTTAATTGAATACATTAAAGTTCGATGCTGCACACCGACCCGACGGGCAATTTGGAACTGCATTGTTTTTATATGCCGGCCCACACGGATGCGGTACGATATTGAGGTTTGAGAAACATGTCGACTAGTTTTGAATAAAATGCAAGTTAAAAAACTTATGTCCATTGGGCTCTTTGCTAATTTTAATATGGTACATAGACGTAGGAAAGTGTTAACATAAATACGTATAAATTTTAGCGCATTACAAAATAGATATTTAAATAACAAAGTATGTCCTGAAATTTACGGGTTGTGACTGTCTGGAAGGGGGGGAAGTTACAAATTCAAAGTCAGTGCGAGTGCCTTTTTTCATAAGGTTTTATTAGAGGAAGGAGAGCTGTCTGGTCTTCTACAAGGTGACCCAAAAGTGTCACTTGTAAACTGAAACAGACGGTGTGTAATTAAAATTATTATTTTATCTGCAATAATATTTCATATTCGTATTAGTGTCTTATTTAATTACGATGTAACAATTGGAAATATGGCTATTTTAATGCAAATAAAATTAATCGATAAAAAAGATATACATAAAATACCAAACACTTCACTCTCTGCACTGCTGGATATAGGCGTTCCCCAATAATCATCATTTCACTCTGTCTTCATCAGTCCTTCTCATTTATTTATTGTCCGCCACTCTTGTGATGTCACTCTATCTTGCCACTTAAGCAGCAACAGATTTTTGGGCAATATCTTCTACCTTAGTTCAGGCGATTTTGTATGTTTGGTACTCCATTTCTCAGAAATATTCCAAGTGTAGCTGTTGCCATAATTACCTTTCGTGTATTGCGATATCGTGCGGCGCACAAGCATCAGTAATGGAACAGTGATCACAGTCACAGTTTTCAATCACTAATATTATCGAATACCAATCACACCAGTGAGTCGAGAGTAGCATTTTTTCTCATAAATACAATGCATTAATCGTCAATGGATAAATTGATCAAATTCTCAAGATAAAAAAAAAAACAATCTAGTTTTTTTCAAAAATGCCTTTCATTTTTATAAAAACTGAATATTGTGTCACCCGATACTTGACACGCGACACGCCCCCGTCTCGGTCCGCGAGAAAACGGATAACTAATGTGTCTGTATCTAGGTATGAATAATGCTAAGGTGGCCAGACAGCTTGCCCCCAGATAATAAACAAATGTAAAAAAATCGTCTAAAGGATATATCATCGCACATTTTCATACAATATTTTTTACCCACTGTGATTCGTTCATTCTATAATATGTGAGGGCCGGTTATTAAATCAGTGGTAAATTTTTACTACAGTTAATTTTTACGCGTTTTATACTTGGATGGGTAGGCCCGGTGTTATAGTTTGAATTCCATTTTTGTAAATTTAAAACAGCAAACAAAAGCGAAACGGCTTCTGTTCAGAAACGTTTTTGAAGTCGGTCATATATTTTTACGACGGCGATAAAAAGCATTTTGTGTGTTGTATCTTTTGGTTATCGGTTGTGTAAAGTTTCGGAGGCTGGCCAGCCGAGTTTTCGGAAGATTCGAGACGGCAGGGAGAGCGATCATCGGTAGAAGAATCGGCGTCTAACAGCCCAGTTTCGCAAGGGTCGGCGTATTTTTATTCACACAGGTTGAATGAATATATTCAACAAAACAAATAGAAAACCCAGGACTAGCTATCGGACTAACAGTTAAAAATATTGCGAAAACGGGTTTGTTCAATCGTTGGTAAAAAATATTTACTTATCGAAAGTACACTCAATAGTAAACTAATTTTACCCTCCAATATCGGATAGTAAAAATAGCCTACTCTTCACAGCTGTTTCAAAAGTCACATTGATGCTTTGAAAATCGCAGTATACGACAATTCATTATTCAATATCCCGCTATTTTATAGCGATGAGAGTGTGTCCAATGATATTGAGCTTATAATAGCATGTAAACCGAAGATTTTTCGCCAGTAAAGTGACAGATTTCGAACGCAGGATTGAATAAAACCATAGATAAAACATATGTATTGCCAATGGTGAATATTTAAAATTATTCCAATTTGACGATACTCTCAGATATTTGATGACTATTCGTCTTGCGAATCGGCCGCGACCTGTGTTATTGACACCTTTTCTCCGTCCAAATTCCTCGACCATTCCTTAACGCTTGTCTTGTCAGTGTGAATTGTGACCTTGACGTCACCAGACGTCAACGTGACTGATATTTGTTCAATCGCGACATCGCGGTATGGATTTGTCAGCTCCGGTGCACTAGCACTGTAATTTGTGATATTGTGTTGATCACGCAGTATTTGTTGTTTTTTTTTTGTGAGTGCCGCGGGTGAAGCTGTGATATCGCCATCTTCAGTTGGAAGCGGAGATCTGCCCGTCCGCGTGCCGTTTGTGTGATCTCGGCGGTGACTGCAGGGGTCATATACAAGGTAAGTCAAGCAGTCCTTCCAATCTCCGTTCCCCGAGATCACTGGTCCTTCGACTGGAACCCCTATCCCATCATCGACCCTTATTTCCTTCCTTTCCCGCAGCGATTCCGATTTACGACCGGTATCGTCATAATCCAATCCGCGAGACGCGCGACCCGGAGATCGCGCAATTCGTTCATTAGATCCTATCGGTGCAGGATTACGTCTTCTTTACGCACACTATTAAGCGGGATTAACTTTGACAATAGTAATCTTGACGTTCGAATAAACTGCAAATGTTTTTTTTACCACAGGCGAAAAAGATAAAATTTTACTACTGATCCGATATTGAAACTAGCCCACCAAATATTCTGGCTTCCTATTCTTCTTTCCGATGATGTTTTCGTCCTCATTCTGTCAAATTTTTTTTAATAGTGATAACATGTACAGAATACGTGTCGCATCAATATTCTTACTATTTACAAACTAAGCTAAACGCTTGTGCTATTAAAATGGGACTAAGTTGCTGGTCTCCTGGAATGAGGCTCGAACCCCCGAGCACTAGATCACTAGGCGAGTGTCTTAACCACTGGACCAACAAACAGATTGCAATGATTTTTATACAAAAATATCTACTACAATTGAGATCCCCCCTTGCAACAACACTGTATTTTTACAAATATTGATAGCTAGACGGAGCGTCGGCCATCTTGGATAATATACAGTGTTGTTGCAGGAAAGATCACTTAGAAATTGTGTGTAATAGTATTTTTATTAATTTTATATGGTCGTTTAATATAATATATATGTTCAACGTTGTGGCATTCATAACTCGGATTTGCCCCAAAACCGATATACGGCGTTGTATATCGGTAAATATCATTATTTTGATAAATACAATTAAAAATATTCGATACTGATTCGCACCATGCTCCAATTTATGGCAGCAGGCGCCGCGCCAGTCGCCAATCCGCAAACTTGTAAACCGTTAACCATCAAATGTCGTGTGTGTACATGTAATTTTAATTTCATTTTGATTACGTGTCAGATTAAATACCTGTTTGCTTTAATTGGTTAAGTCAAGTTGTACTGTGATGCATACTTTTATTTTGCTTGATAACAAATAGTATTTTCAATATTCAAAAATTTGGATTTGCACACAGACTACCAAATACAGTGAGGCCCCGCTTGACGCGGGCGACACGTTCCAATATGTTCCAGCGCTAAACGAAACAGCGTTAAAGGAGACAATCCTGACACCTAAATAATGGAGATAAGTGAAACAGAACAAGAAAGTAAGTAACTTAATTAGTTTTTCTTGTAACGTTTATTGTTAAATACTTTTTATTATATCAATTACACGTCTTCTAATATATTACTGATATCAATTTTTTTTAAAAACATCCATGACAATAAAAAAAAAATTCCGAGTAAAGAAGTCACGTTAGCGATAAGGAAGGTTCTTCCTCATTTGACTTTTTATGAAGAAGTCATCTAACTTCGTTTGTCTTTTCCTGTTTCGTTCAGCGAGCAGTCGTCGATAACACTTCGTGTTGCCTTAGAACTTCTATCAAAATTGGTATAATTTTGAATAAATCGATCCGTTATAGCGGCTAAACTAAAATTGTTCTCGCTTCTTCCATTATAATTGATCGACTTGATGGCGTATTGCGTCTCCAACTTCATCGTCAATCCAGATGGAAAGTATTTTTTCCATTTCTTCAATAACGTTTCTTCTGGACCGGGTAATTTTGGTTGCTGAAGTCCTAGCGGTTGTAGTTGCAGATGATACAATATTTTCTTTATTTTTTAGAATTGTTCGCATTGTTGAAGTAGACAAATTGGATACAACACCTATATCAGATTGCCGTTCATTTGCATCTAATCGTCATTTGCATTTTAGTTTCCAGCGAAATGCTTTTTCTTGTCGCTTTACTTTCTTTATTTTTGCAAATAATATACATGTTATGGTTATATTTTTATACGTACACAATAACGTTGATGACCGATAATAAATGAACTATGACGCAGCAAACGAATATTCGTATTGAAGCGCACCGCGAGACTGCACGATGCACGCGAGTGTCAAAGCAACGAAATCGTGCGCAATTTCGGGGAATCCCAATTTTACCGCGTAATACTGTAACACCGTTAAGCGGGGCCTTACTTTATACAGTCATAAATTAACGCAAATTCCTTGTTTCGATATTTTGATTCTGGAATCGCACACGTGATCACTTTGGTGCCACTTACGCAATCAAATAGATCCGCGACTTTTTTTAAATATATGACTCGATCGGAACGAAAATTTAAACGCTGACAATATAATATGCATTCATGTTAAAAATACGTCTTGTTTACACAAATATTTAATTTTCAAAGATCAAATACTTTTTACTGTTGCATAAAAATGTGTCATGAACTATCGGATTTATATTTATTGAAGCCCCTCGTCCCGGAACTAATGTTCCAAACCCCTCTCCTGTGTGTACACTTTATTTCATGTCTATTCATTTACTGGTCTGTGGATTTACGGAAACGCTAGTGCCGCCTCCAGGCCCCAGCAACAGCGATTACTTTTTGCTAGTTAATAATATACCTCCCGTCACACATCTGGAGATTGAGGTATTTTTATTCCGTTGCCGCTTTCTCGCGTCTAGCGCCTATTGTTTGTAAATTATTTACATTCACAAAGTGTTCCTCTTATCATTGCTTTCGTGTAAACCGCGAAGAAGACTCGGCACATACAATAAGCAGAGGTAAACAACAAATAATGTATGTAAACACGAAATCTAAACAGACAACTCGTAATCTACTACGCAGACACGGTTGGGTATTCTAGAACTGATGTACCTAATTGGTTCCAGAACCACACTCATTATAGCAGCTGTTATTTCTAAAAAGCGCCGGCGTTACGCTCAGGCGGAGCAGGCGCCCCCCTATGGAGGCCAAATCAAGGGGGCGACAATAAAAATAATCCGAGAAGTACATACATTATAGTTACTTTCTAATAAAGCAGTAATTTGTAGTCAACACTAGTGTTTACGCACATTATTATTCCTTCGGTTGGCAGTCCTGAGATTTGTATGTTGGTATCTATCATTTTCTGTGCGAGTGTAAGATTGCCGCTTTTTCTGCGAGTATCGATCGCAGTCGGCCTTCCGTTAGATAAGGACATAAAAATACGTTACGGAGATAATTTTTTCGGCCAGTCGAACGGCGCATACGTCGGCGCATCCGGACCGGATCGGAGCGCAAGAAAGAGCAATACAACCCACGACGAGCAAGGAAACGAGCATCTTTATTATCATGTTAATGGTGACATTTAAGCTTGTATTGACTTTCATATTTTAAATAGGCAACCATGTATCTAACACATGTATACATTGAAATGTACGTATTTACTAGTGCAAGTTGCCATTCAACACAACCATTTAAACAGAAAAAAATATAATACAAAATTGTAAACAATCTTTCTTTAGTGAAAATACAAATAAACCTTCTCTGATGAGTCTTAAAAAAAATCATGTAAAGTCAAGCGTTCCCCGATACGTCGACGTGTCATACGCAAGTGCATGCTACGGAACACCGAACTAGCGATGTGTCCACAATGTGCGAAATACTTCAATGAACTAGTTCGTTATGCTCACGTTTCGTAGTTCGCACGTTTGAAATCGTGCTGACGCTTCAATAGTTCAATACTTCACACCGACCGCATTCACGCACACTACCAAATAGCTTAGTCGCCTTAGCATCGAAGCTCTCACTCAGCAACGCACACAATGAGAAGTGGAGTCACTTTTTTTTTAATTCTTCAAAAAATCTAATTTACAAAAGTAAAATAATTTTTTCAATATCTTGAAATATATCTTGAGATGTTCAAAGTTGCGTGTTTTAAAAATGATCGGTTTATACCCCACACGAGAGTTGTGACGTCACATCATCCGAGTCGACAAGTCGGTACACTCGACACTCTAGTACTAACGTTGTCAGTACCGGCCGGTACGTACGAGAGATGTGACACGTCGCACGGTGGGTATTGATAATCCGAGCGTTTTTCAACAAGCCTAACCTCGAATGCCAATATCTCCGAAAGTATTGCACATTTTGAAAAAATTTAAAAAAACGTCTGGATTTTAACATACTACAAAAGTTCATTTCTGACATGCGAATCGTGTATAGAGAACGAAACTTGGCGAAACGAAACACGAGTTTGCTACTCACTTCTCACTTCATGTAATCCATTAAAGCGTGTGATTTGCGAAGTATCACACCATACACTTCGCACTTCAGACACTTCATTGAAGTATAGTTCAATGACGATTTAACCACACTATATCATCGGTATAAGTTCAATATCGCGGACGAACCATTTATTCAAGAGGGACGAAAAAGGACTCACTTATTTAGTGGGGATAGTCTGTTCGCGGTATTGACTTTAGCCGAGTGCAAGCAGCCTATTGGTCAATTTCATAATTTGAATCAGCCAATCGATGCGGCGTGTGCCGTTCAACTGAAAGCGCCAAAAAACGTATTTTGAAATGATTGGCTCATACGCGGTATTGCATTTACATAGACGATATTTATTTATTTATTTTTATACACACCCTATTCGGGCATTAACAGAATTTGTAAAATAACAGAAAATTACAACAGAAGTGCAATACACAAAGAAAAAAATTCATAGTGTCAGCATTTTAAAATTTGTAATAAATATAAAATGTGAAGTAGCAATTTATCCGTCACCATTGAGTTGAGACATAAAAATTGTAATAGTGTAGTGCAATAAAGAATTAAATTAACAGCAATAATGTCGACTACCTCTGTATATTCATTCCCCTAGTGCATGAGTTCTGACATTACCACTGTAATAAAACAATGAATTGTGTCTCGATGACCTCAATAGTGCGTGAAAGTCAAGCAGACCAACAATCTCGGAGTAATCAATCATACCATGATGATCCTGTATAGAAATATAAGGTCGGTCATCGCACGTCTCACTGATAATTTTAACAATTTCAAGCGGCTAGGGAGATAATCATAATTGATATCCTCAGAACGTGTATTTAATTTAAAATTAATAAATCTTAGAAACTTTCTCTGGATTATTTCAACCGCCGTCGAGTGTACAATGAAATGTGGAGGCCATATGACTGAATTGTATTCTATATGAGATCTGACCAAAGTGTCCAGGTCTGAAAATTTTTTTGCAGTCCGCAAAATAAATGCCAACATTTTGAGACCTTTATTAGTTATCGAATCAGTGTGAGGAATGAATGATAATTTACTGTCAAATATTACACCCAGATCAATATGAAGTGCGAAACGATTTCGACCTGCATCGGGAGTGGGCCAACCACTGGTACCAACATACTTCGAATGAATCGTTCATTTTGAACGCTTTAAGTTGGTGAATGTGCATTTCGTGAAGCGTTCATTGCGAATTGAAGTTTTACCCTTCGCTACACTGAACTCTACAGTCACGTAACGTCAAGCTGGAAGTCACCGACACGTTGACACGTCATTCGCTAACGTGTGCTCCGTCAGCTAATAGTATTATAGTAAGTACATTGTGACGTTCTCCGTTGTAGCACACCCGATTTGTACGTTTAAACTATCGCAAGTGTACTCAGGGCCAGCGCGTTCGTATAAGAAATATGAGCGGTCACAATTTGGGAGACGGAATACTCGTTTGATTCAGCGATATGGTAAATAATAAATCAATGGTTCGATCCTCGTACCGGAATGGCTTTACCCACCAGATAACGTTTCAAGTCTTTCGCTAATAACTTTTATTATTGCATCTGTGTATACAAACATGGATATCAAATCATAAATATTAAGCAAAGTTTTACGATACATCCCGCATAGAAAATTCAATGTAATTGGATAATTATTTCCTATATTTTATTTAAAATATTAGTAATGTTGTTGTTTACGCGCTTATATACTTCGATAAGTAGTCCTGGTATAAATTTTTGAATATGTGTATTCTTTTTGTGTGGATTTAAAAACAGAAAACAAAAGCGAAGCCGCTCTGGGAAGAGTTTTTGCGATTCGGACGGACTTTTACGGCGGCGATAATAAACACATTTTGTATTATATATTTTCGGATTATCGGTTGTGAGAAGGTTTTCGGTGACTGACCAGTAGATTTAAGGACCATCAGACTACAAGGAGAGCGACGTCGGCGTCTACCAGCACAGGTTCACAAAGGTTTGTGTAATTTGAATTTGCATAGATTGAATTACTGTATTCAACATTACCTGTAGAAAACCCAGATCTAGCTATCGAAGTATTTACGGCAACATAATTTTGGTCCTTCGAGCCGGATAAAAAAATATATCTTATATATAAAATAAAATACATCTTCTATAATAAATTTTCTGCCGGATTGTTGTTCATCAGAATGAGAAATTCAAAAGTTTTTATGATAAATGAATAATAAATAAATTGAAAATATCATAAGAATGACGATAAAAGCAACTGCATATCGGACAAGATTAATATTTATTTTTTAATATACTCAATTGCTGTACGCCAAGTATAGGATACATCCAATATTTCAAGTTTAAAATCAATTTAAAAGAATTGCAGCATATAAATTCGAAAATTTGTCGTCAACTTACTCTGTCGGTATAGTGTAATCGGTTAACCCATTTCCCCGGATAGAAATGGATCCAGTTTCTAATCCCGGTAGCAACAAAAATATTTTTTCTGTAGATTGAAATTTCGTGTATATCTTTCTAATTGATGCATTTAACTCTTTCCGTTCCGGTGCTGTAAACTTAAGTGTACATGTAGACTTTTGCGATTTTTAAGTCGGATAAATATGAATATTTTATATTTATTATTTATATTATTACTTATATTAATCTTTCAAATAATAGTTGATGTATATTATCAATTATTGTGTAATAGTGCTAAAAATGATAAAAAACATTGATTATCACGAATGACAGCATAAAAATGCAAAAGACACGTCTAATTCGGCCAGCGCACGCTGTGCTACTAAAGTGACGATCGACATCCGACACCCCGCGCCCCGCGCACTGCTCCATCTGCACCACTCCGCTCGTACACATTCACCGTATTGACAAATTCACGTCAGGATCTTCGAGAAAACATTTTTTATTTTTGCTATGGTAAATACTTATATATTGTAATTATTTTATCCAATACATAAATATATTACGGAGGAATACCTAAACTATGAACTCTGTATTTAGTATATTTACAGAGATATTCACATAATTAGAGACAATGTCAACTCAGTTTACATCATCGGAGAGGAAAGATTAATTTGTATTATTTTTAATATATAAAATAAAAATTTGTATCTGGTACGAAAACATGAAATAACATAATTAACACAAGCGCATATATTTTACATTGACGATACAAACGACCTGTTGATAAATCTAACTCATTAAAATAAAATAAAATAGATTGTGCCGTCAAGTACTGAGACAGCACAAGACAGGGAAAGATGGAGGCGCCTTTTCGAGACTGATATATTCTCGAAAACGATAATGATGAAAACGTGAAAAGCCGACCCACATCAGAATCACCCGGAAAAATAATCTCATCATCCAGGGTAGCTGTAAGGGCAATATTTATGTCAGCACGAAGTACCAAAAGGGGCGAGCATATTGCCCATTTTGGCTTTTCCTTTAGGCGGCCCTGCCTTCATCTAACTGCCAACATCTTCACTACAGTTCAGAAAGTATTTTTGGTCGGTTTGCTTGGCCGTTTCTCTTCAAATTTGAAGTGTAGATGTATCTGGAGGGAAATAATCGGTCCGTGTTTCCGGTTTTGGTTCTAAATCGGTTTACATAATACAATACGTCACGGTTCACTCCTCGCTGCGAGGAGTTCGAAGAATACGCACAAAATAATATTTATACAAGCTGTGTTTTAACCAATAATAATTGGTCAATTTTGACGAAATTTCACTTAATGACATAATTGGATTTCATTCTGAATTCTGAACGTCGCGGAGCCCCGCCCAGTCGATTCAGTGACGTATTAAACGAAAGGAATGTAAAATTCATTATTATTAGGGGTCGGAATATCTAAATTTTTTTTAATACCGGTATTTTTCGATATCAATTTTTCAAAAACCGCTATTTAGATGTTTATAAAAATAAAACAGTATTATAATTAAATAAATATCAGATATCTCATAGAGACAAAAGTATTTTTTATTATATTTAATGGAAAATATATGGAAGTATGGGTAATAATTAAAAAAAAAAACAGATTTTCATAGTGATGACATACATGTTCTTTAAAAAAGAGGAAAATTGAATTATCAAATTTGGTCCATAGTTGGCGATGGTGTAGTGGTACTCGAAGCGATTCCACGTACAAACATATGTACAACTTTAAAAAAATTGATAAATGTGAAGATTGAGGAGTGAGAATTGGCGAACGTTATATATATATATATATATATATATATATGTAATTACAGGGCTTACGACCTGTCTTCGGCTGGCTTAAGTGATCACTTTACATACACACACATATATATATATATATATATATATATATATATATATATATATATATATATATGTGTGTGTGTATGTATATGTAAAGTGATCACTTAAGCCAGCCGAAGACAGGTCGTAAGCCCTGTAATTACCCCATACTTCCATATATTTTCCATTAAATATAATAAAAAATAACTTTGTCTGAGATATCTGATATTTGTTTAATAACTGTGCCTTTGTAGATAAAATTCCAGTACTTGTGTATTCTTGGACATATTCAAATATTGCTAGTATTATAATTAATTCCTATACCCTTATGTGTAGGCATTATACACGCTTTCATTGTTAGCCTTGGTTTTTAATAATTCTATTTTTACGCGGGTAAGACATAAAAAATAGAATAACTTTTTAAATACTCCCGACCGGATATATATTTATTTCATTTTCGAAATCAGCGCACTCAATTCCACAGGAAAATTATTTTTTTGTAACAATCCGAGAAAACACTATATTCTCTGGGAAAACTTAAACAAATATACATTCACCAAAAAATAATAAGCAAGGACTGTCCGTACAGACGACTTCTGGGTAGTGTCCAGGACAGGGACTCATAGCGACCATTGCATCGACAAATATACAATTATTTAATATAATATAAAAAAAGAATACGAATAGGTATTTCAGCAACCTCGGCATGAGTGTCGTAGTCAGCGGAGCTGGCCCAATATATCTTATAAACGTTTAATATCATATATATATATATGACTTCGCACAAGGGATAATAGATTGATTTAAGTTATGGGTTAGTGGTGTATTTAAGATATTAAGCATTTACAAATATCTCAGTAAAGGTTAAAATAAATCCACGTAGGTCACCTCAACGTACATTTAGCTCGCCGAGCGTACATAATGTTATACACACAAGTCGATCTACAAAACGAACGTTATTTCAATTTTTAATGTCGTATCACCCCACACGGAGAATATTGTATTTTTGCGGGAGCGCTTTGCATAAATATATCGACGGCCGCGAGGTGAACCCATCTAAGCGCCGATTGATAGTAACATAAATAAATAAATATTTTTGTATTATACATACAAATATCTTCTTTTTCCACGACACTATCCCACATACAAATATCGGCGACTATATAAAAATAATTCTAGGCTATTCTGTCGTGTATCTGCGACCACTCTGGCCGACGCTTCGGAATCCCATTGCAGAGTACACCTTTAGAACTAATGTCGCTGATAGTGTATTGTTAAGTATTATCTTGCAATCGTCGTCGTTGCACGGTGTGTCGATATTGGTGTCATGTTAATGTGACGGCTTACAATACCGTGTACCAAAGGTGTATTCGTGGCAATACCGTGTCGAAGACTGGAATAAAAGAGATCTATCTGCGCTACATTATTTATTTAATTTTAACGACCTTTAAGTCATTTTAGGACCTTTTTTATATACTTCTATTTGTTTCAATTAGCAGTTGATTATTCAGTTTAGAAGCAATGTATGACGCATGCCTCTGTCCTATTCCTATTTTTGGCATTTTTATTTAAAAAATAAAGATGCACGCAAGGGATAAATGTCACATAAATATTATTACTATTTACCTAATGTTTTCAGGTTAGCTATTAAAGAATTTTATTCCTAGGTGCGTATCAACAGACTACCGAATACATAGACACGAACTAACGAAAATTCTTTAATTCAATATTTTCATGTTGGTGTCACTCACGTGATCACTTTTGTACCACTTACGCAATCAAATAGCTCCGCGAATTTTTTTTTTAAATATGACTCGATTTGAACGAAAATTTAAACGCTGACAATATAATATGAATTAATATAAAAAATACATCTTGTTTACGCAAAGATTTAATTTTTGAAGAGTAAATACTTTCACTGTCGCAAAAATATGTGTCATGAACTACCGGATTTATGTTTTCACAAATAATGTGTGTAGAATGCCTCTCGTCCCGCAACTAATGTTCCGAACCCCTCTCCTATATGTACACTTCATTTCATGTCTATTCATTCACTGGTCTGTGATGCGTATAGTGGTGTGCAAATGATATATTTATTTTAGAGCGTAAAAATATAAATATAAACCGAGTACGATTTTCCGTAATAAATTGATATTTTTGTTTTTCTTTTAATATTTTAAGAATAGAATTTCTTTTAAATAGGTCACTAAATGTTGGTACTTGGAATTCTTCATAAAGTAATTTTGTCAAATAATCTTTTGGTTTTTTAAATGTTATTTTTATGATTAGTTTTTGTACGATTTTTACTGGAACCAGGCTAGTATTAAACTAGAATTAGTAGATTAACCTCGCAACCGTCGATATACATATTTTAATTCTTGACGAAATGAATAGCGGCCGCGTTCAGTGTGACACGCCATCCGTCTCGGGTTATCGGCTGATACATTAATGCATGGGGTTGGGGTTATCCACCCCGACACGTCCCGTCGTGCACGGAACTATGGTAAATGAATACAAAATATAGGTAGGCAAATAACAATACAAAAAGCCACTTATTCGGCACTTAAAAGGGTCATACAAGCGGACAGCCAATCACTCTTATTTATGACTGATGAGATTTTTATGAAATTTTCGACTCAAGGTAAGGTTACATTATTTATTAATTCATTTAATTCTATTAAGTTTTTGGTGTTTGGCCTGTTGCCTCATACATACATTCAATTCACTGCTTACCAAATTTTAATCTGCGTATATCTTTTCTCTTTCTCGCTTATCTCTATCTTTAAGCACAAGGCAGAAAGAAAATGTCGCAGTGATTAAAAATCTATCAACTGTAGCAAGTTCAGTGCGCTTCACTCCACTACCACTTATTATAAATAATTTTACACTAATTATATTATACATAATAATCGTTTTGGCAAGTGTTACCATACACGCCGCGACGCTTGTACTCGTGGTGGAGAGGAATCAAAGAACCAGCCATCATCTTTCTTTCTTTTCTTTCTCATATTTCCACCAAGTGCGTTTCTGGAGTAATAAAGATATGGAAACATTGCACATCTCGTGATACAAAAATAACAGACCTGATTAATAATATTATTTGTTGAATCGATTTTCACCTACATACATACGGAAACTAATATTAACAGAAGGCAACGACATATTTATTAGCCGTATTCCAAGAACTGTCATAAACATATGGAACAGGCCGGCACTAACTTCACCGACGATTCTGGCACACGTAATAAATTATTCCCGTCTAGCTTTTAGTGAACAAGTTCAATACATTTTGCACGCAGTCTTGAATGTGTCGATCACATGGATGTTGTAGAATAGGCTGACCGTTCGTCATGCATTTTGCGGGACAATCCGGTATCTCGGTTCATTCCCCTCAGTTCAGTCCCTCATTCCAGTAGTGGGTGACACTTCAGAAATCTCTACAAAACCATTGAATAACTCTGTGGTGGTCATGGCCGTGCAAGAACAGTCATATAGGGCCGAAACGAACTGACCAATAAGTATATTTCAGGGTCGCGAGGCACAGGGCACGAAAAAATGCGAACTTCGGCCGCGAGGTCAACGACATATTTCTTTAGACTAAGTTTATAGCAAGACTTTACACCCATTTTACAAATATTCTAACAACAATGTATCAATCCATTTCTGAGTTTTATTTAAGGGCGAGCGTTCATTTTTCCATTTTGAAATTCGAGAAATTCTACACGAATTACATATGCTTTTAAGATGACGTCTAATAGTTAAATTCTTATAAGTATTAAATAAATAATTAATTACATTATTTGTTGCGAAAATCGTGCGAGTGAGAAAAGTTTGAATGGAAAGAGACGACAATAAAATTGTCTATTATCTCGCATTCGATGCGAGTGTAAAAAATAATTCGTATCTGAAGTCTTTTCATATTAATGAAATAAAAATGTGTGTTGTCGTTTGAATTAATCAATCGAAAATTAAATTATCTATCGAAGTACCTAACTTATATATATGAAAATTTTTTAAATCAGACTTTAGACTAAAAAAAATTATGGCACTTTCAATTTATTATTTTGTTTAATATTATCAATTTAAAACGCAACGTATATTATTTATGAAACAGACAGCTAGTGTTTAAAATACAACAGTGTACTATATACATATAAACGAAATATTTCATTGCAACTTACATATAATTAACGCACATAAAATGTTTACTTTGTTCTTGTATAACTTCTGATGTAAATGAATAATAAAAACCGTCATTTTCGTAAAAAACGCGAAAATTTGAATTTTCATTGTAAGTGACGCCATAACCCCGCTGCCACAGGCGACGTTTGGATCGGGAACGTATTCACACCAATCCCTCAACTGTGCTTTCCGTCACAGTCACACTCAATTTTTTAACATTACATTTCATTTTCACTACATTCGATGTTTCGAAGCGTGTCATGTCACCGTGACATTCGGGGGGTGAGATCTTTCTTCTAAATAAAGAGGGCACTACATTACAGTGGCATCACTGAAATATTTTTGGCTGGACTGATATAACGTGGCTTTCTAATGCGTTTATTTTTCATGTGTACACGTGTTTGTATGTGTTGGAACAAACGCGTGTTACAAGTTCCGAACCGACTCCTTTATCTACAGTAGCAGATTTGTAGAGTCGAAAATTTGTAGAGAGAAAGGGAAGTAATACCAAGAGTGACATAGAAAGAAAAATATGACTAAGAATACTGACAGATCCGAATGTGTTAGACTGCCGTGTCGGGGTATTCATGACTTCGTATACGCTCGATCTCTGTCGGGTCGGCAAGGAAATTCTAAACTATCAATAATAACATACAATTATATATATATATATATATATATATATATATATATATATATATATATATATATATATATATATATATATATATATATAACAATGAACACACGATCATATCCTAAAAACATTAATCCATTTGAACCGGAATTGTATTTGCAGATAGTGTATTTGTACGAAATTACACAATTGATGACGCACGCCAATGTCGATAAGTTTAGATAATATCTATATTACAATACATCGCGCACACGCTTACACGCCACCAGTGGCGTGCACAAGGACAAGTTTATTTAACAAACTTTCATCTAGACGTTAGTTACATTTTTAATAATGGCCCGCGAACATAGGCCATGCGCACGCCATATTTCGAATAAAATAATTCTTCAATCGTCTAGCGAAAATTATACTTGCGTGTGCTTGCAAATTAAACCAATTATATATTTTTATTCTCATGTATCTGGAAGCAATTTTTTTTTTTTTAATGCAAATGAAAACACGACACATCACCATTTTTTTTTTACATACATGTATCATACCACCGCTGCATAGACGTTCGAAAAATATTCATAAATTATTAAAAATAAATATAATTAAAATCTCCCGCGGGGATATTAACCAACATACTATCGACGAATACGAATGACACGTAAAAATAGACCTAATAAAATTCTCCAGGGTAACAATTTCATGAATAAAAATAAATATTGAAATTTGATGTTAAAAATGTACAAATAATAAAAGTACATTTATCAATGATATACTTCAATCAATGCTAATTAAATTTTTTCACAAAAAAACACCTTATACTACAATTTGACATGGGAGAATGGTTAAGTTGGCAGAGCGTCGACTCGGCAGAAATATTATAGAATAGAAAAATGTTTAATGATCTATTGTTGTCCATTTAGCGCTAGGAAAAGTATCGAAATTATATTTTCACTTGTGTTAAATATAATTTCACCAATCCGACCATTTAAAATGTATCAAACAATTTCACTGTTGTCCAATATCATAATCAATAATATTTGTTCACGCGGCGTATACCGGATGATACGGTGTACGCTGGTGTATTTGTGTCATCGATGCCGTCTGACATCGGAACATTTTAACCGTAGTGTTAGTTTTAAAACATTCATTTTAAATATCGGTGAAATTGTACGTCCGTGTAATTGATCCGAAAAAATATTAAGACGCTATTTTAATAACTACGATAAAATAACTCGTATTGAATTCTTTTTTCATATTTTAATCGACGCAAATGCGTATTTTAAACGAAAACAAAAACACGCAAATGGACGATTTTCAACTGTCAAATTGACAGTTTAGTGCAGCACATAATTTCATTAGTTATATAATCAGTTAAATTATATTTTCGCTAGTAGAAATATATATCTTTCCGTGAAAATGTATTTCACTAAAACGCTAGAAAATATAATTTCATTGATAATACACAATTTCTGTAACATCCCTATCTAACGAGAGCCCCAATACCGCAATTGGCATAGTTACGCTACTGGAATAATCTTTGAAACGTTTTGTCGCTCACAGTAAAAATCATCAAATAAATTATGAATAAATACAACGTAAAAATTATAAATAAATATATAGCAGGGATGTATTAATTATTTTCGAACTGAGCAAAACCCTTGCGCGCTGAAAATAGTAAACTTGGAAGGGTGCCAGCGGGATCGAACCCCCGACCTTTGGTGCTGTAGGCGGGCGTGGAAACAGCTCAATCTGTAAATTATTACATATTAGAGGAAATGTTATATTGATTAATAACTCGCAATGTAGCAACAAGCTAAACGATGAGCCCGAACCATTCACTGTTATTCCGGATTGTTATAAAACGGTCCTCGAGAAAAAACAAATACAAAATGTTAAACGTGTATTTTCAAAAACGAATTCTTAAATTATTAAATCGCACGCCTCATTTCATTTAAAAAGGTGAAAATAATGCGATATCTGATGATAACGATGACGAGGATGATGTTAGAGAAATTATGTTATTAATTCCGATATTTATTTATTTATTAACGTCCTTATGAGCTTTTACGAAATAATTTTGGTATAAAACATCATAAAACACACATGAGCAGCTACACAAGTAGCGTGGAATATAAAAATAGAATAGAAAAAATAGAAATTAAAAAATAAGCAATACTAAATATAAAAATAATACAAATTTAGATTTGACATAAAATAATCGAGTATCAAAATCAATTGTATCTTTGACTCAGAACAGCATCAAAAAAGTCATTCTTATATTTAAACATTGAATATCGGAATATACCTACAAGACCAAAATCGTTCCCAACCCTGTGAAGTCTTTGTGTGGGTGCATTCCTATAAAAATTAGTATATGGTGAGTTTACATGCAACAGCACCGACGACCTAGTACTCCGAGCAGGAACGTGGTATACAATCAGTTCAGTTAAATTAGGGGCGTCCAGTATGCCATTTACTATTTTAAATAAAAATAATAAATCACTTAAAGTTCTTCTACACGACAAGTTAGTTAAATTGAGAGTGCTCATTAGAAAATCCCTTCCAACTTCTCGACACATACATTTTCTACCCACTCGTCCACAACCGCGGGAATCAGTGTTAATTTGGTCACCGTACAGTAAACATTACAACCTGCCATCCATTTACATCGCGATATACTTTACAAAGTGGCCGATGGTACCTTCTACAACAACCTCGAGCGTCCTTGGCCGCCTCCGTCGCAAATTTTTAACAGAGAAAGAAATAGAATGAGAACTGTCAGAATTTAGGTTGGCTATCGTGAGTACAGCGGACAACCGCGTGACATTCCGCGGCGTCTGTTTCTCACGGAAAATGACCATCAAATAACGCATGATATCACCGGCGCCGCGGATCGGATCTTTAACCAAATTATTATTTCCAGTAGTGATATCGTACGGCGCCCCATACTAATCTGTTTCAATTCAAGAACACAACGAATTACGTCTGAAAATGAGTGTAAAAATCGTCATTTTTCCTCCATACAAAATTGACAGTTGGCGCTTACTTTTGCGTTGCCAGATTGCAATTTTATTAAATATGAAAATTTAACACGTCGGCGTCAAACTGGTGATATTTTTACAGTTATCGAATTTTCGAAAACTTTTTACTTTACAATATGCCGCAGAGAGACTTATTTCGTTAGCGGAGACTGCTGATTTTTTGGACATTCCCGATATGCTCGTTACTACCGCAGAGTCCGATGATGAGAAAGACGCAATAAGTTGGAAAGTATCTGGAACGTTCCAATTTGAGTAAATCACATACGTTCGAGATATTTTTCGATTTTGTTGCCAAGTAATTCGAGTGAATAAGATATTATTTTTTAGTCATTAATTAAAATGAATATACGAGCGTTTTACTATGAATACAGCGAGCGCGCCGTTAGGCAGCATTGGCCATTACATCATTTTATGCGTGTTGTTAGTGCTATATAAGTGCGACATGTCATCTTCTCTCCCTTAACTCGCCACATTTGAGCTAAATGATAGCAAATTTCTTGAACGACAATGGTATTAACTTGTAGCGTAATATTCCCTATTCTATAATATTGTTGTACTGCTTTCTATGAAATAATGTTTTAACTTGTTTAATGGCACAAATCACTCTTGAAGGGCGGATTGCCTGTTTAAAAAAAGAAGAAGAAGTGCGACATGTAATGTGTACGTAGTTGTGAAGTGCTAATATATTTTTGTTTTAAGCATCACATTAAACACAATAATATTAATAAAATCTGATGTTGTCCTCCCAAAAAACAAATATAAAATAAATAATAATGTTTATGGCCTGATCAACACTTTCAACTTTGATTTTTTCCTTTTTTTTCAACTTTTTTCATCTCAAAACCGTACTAAATCGCGTTCGATAGACGTTTATGGTGAAATAGTACCCACGTATTTATACCAACGTTTTCATAGTTTTTTTCGTAAATATAATATTCGAAAAAGCTAGCACGTAAATTTAAAATTTTAAGAATTTCGGTGCCAATTCGGTGGCATGATGCTGTTTCACCTATGATTTTTCTGGGCAGCCAACTGGTTAAAAGTGCCTCCCAGCATCCGTCGAGGGATCCTTCAATGGCCGAGCGCGGAGAGAGGGGCGGGACTACAAAAGGCGAGTGGTAGTTTTCGAAGTAGCGTGTCATCCTATTTCTCCCTACAGTCCACGAAATAATCCCTAACAGATGATCTAACGCTCGGACAAAGTAAATGATATATCAGCATCGACAGGACAATGTGGAAAAGTTTGGTGATTTCAAACTCCGAGAGTACGAAACGAGTGAGCTTTAATTAAAGGGTGAGAATATTCCAGATTTGTGTGACGCGGGTCGAACACAACCCTTTTCTTGTACACGCTGTGGGTTCACCGTTTGTCATTCTCTGGCATGGACGACCACTAATCCCGGCATTCCGGCAAATTATATATTTTTTTATTTACACGTATTCTGTAAGTTTTATCAACAAGGCATCTGATATTTTATTGTCATTGAAAATATTAACGTTTTGAATGATAATTTTTCGATTTCTTCAGCGAAATTCGGTTCGTGAGATGAGATGAATATTTTACAAAAATGTCGCTATATAATTAAAGACTAATAATTCCTAATTTCGGGAACTATACGCAGTGAGGTCCCCTTGTGTATTGTTTAGATTCATATTGATTTTTGTGTATACTTGGTATTATTTCATGACCAGGTTTATTATTTTTCCGGTTAAAAAATACAATACTGTCGTTCTTTGCCGAAAATTTTTACAGCAAAGTTTTATGGGCCTTGCCTTCTTTGGAATTTGGTCTCATTGCTGCAGAGCACCGGGTCCCGTATGCCCTTTGATATTTTCCCAACATATTTTTTTTCGGATTATTTTCGACCCTTAATTGTGACTGATAATATTTGTTTTTTTGCTTTCTTACATGCGGGACGATAATTGTAATATTTTTATTAAATCTAATGCGTATATTCCGCCGTCCCTTAGAATTTGCCGCCTTACTTGCCTACGCCCACGGGACGTCGCTGACGATAAGTTATACATTTTCTTTGTATTCAATACATTTCATAAATCATACATTTACTTTGTATTCAAATCAACAGTCATTGTTTTACATACTATGTCAACAAGGGCTACTAAAATATAATTGTTATCTTGTTATCTCCTAAACAACTAGGAAAATTGATATGTTTGTAGTGCAGTTTTAAAGGGACAATTTTGGTAAAAATGTTTCAATTTTGACCAAAATGTAATATGATGACATCCTGTTCCAAGATCACGACTCGATTCTATCTCTCTCTTTACTTCGTCTTTTGACGAGATGAGTTTGATATTATACAGAATGTAATAGACCTAGTCCACAATATTTTTTAGTGTGAAAATGTTCATGGAATATGTGCCAAATCCCAACCAACTAAGTATTTCAAAAAAATCGTAATTATGCGATTATTTCGATTAATTTAAATATTTTGATGATTGCAAATTGAATATTGAATAAGACTTAAAACTTAACATGATTTTGTAAAAAAATTAAACAACGTAGCGTAACGGTGTAGAATTTGCACATATTCCTTGAACATTTTCCAGTCGTAATTTAATCAGGTCAGTCAGTCTATTTTTATATTACCTTAACGATGCATGTGATTGTGTACATTGCCTTTATGGCCAGTAAGAGAAAACATCAAAGTAGAGAGATCGCATGTCTTGCACATAGTCTATTTTAATATATAAGTGTGCATATTTAAAAATATTATTTATTATCCGAGCCGTTTCAAGGAGGTCCATTTAATGAGAAAATGCTGCTTTGTTTTCCCGGGAACACTTAATATATTTCAGGTAACGAGAGAAATTGTGGACCCCTAGATACACTATCTGAATTGGAGCAAATTACACTCTACATCAATATTTAAGGTATGCTGGATTCTTAAATGCTACGTACACGCATTCTTAAGAGTAGACAGAATTGGTAGACCACCACAATTCTTGACATAAATATCTCACTTTGTTACACACACGTATCTTGACTTTTAACATTGACCTATTTCACTTTTTTTATAAATTTTGTTATGTTCGTAGATTCACTTGATTACCTAGAGCTAACTTACATTGATATGATTATCATTATCGTCAGAATGTTATTAAAAGCATAAACATGAAGAATATAATGAAATAATATGGATAGGTAAAAAAATTAAGTGAATATACGATATTTTTCGCGTCACGACAAAACTTGACACTTTTTTCCTCTTCTTTTAATCGCGCGGGGATACTCGATTTAGTGATTTTTCACCTTTTCACTCTTTTATCAGTCTGTGCACACGCAATTTTTGCTTTTTATCATTCTGCGGATAGACCGCCGCGTACTCGAATTTATGTGTATCATTTCAACCTCTCTACTATTTTTTTTACCTACGATATGCCACGTCAAAGATTGATTATTTTACCGGCCCTAACTATATCCGAAAACATTTGGCCCGAAAGCGGTACGAATTACCACGATAACTCAAGTCCATAGATTTCATATAGGCCTATAATAATGTCGTTAAAACATGGCGCCGAAGACTCTGATTCGTCCAATTCATAATATAATATAGCCGACTCCCGTCTGACAGTTAATTCACAATGGCGGATGAAGAACAGATGTTTTCTTTAACTTTTAACTATGAGATAATTTGTTCAATTTTGACGCAATTTTTGACGTTTGATACGTGATGATTTTATTACGTACATACGATTGTAATAACAGCTGTTGAAGTTTTTCGCGATTGATGCTAATTACAATAATGTTTTACCTCGGAGTACTTATTTTATGTTTTAAGTTAGTCATCCGTGGATAGTATGACGTGTGAATGCCTCAATTCTGCAACGAATGTAACCACAGCAAGCTTTATCAACAACAATGAACAAAGAATTCTTACAATTCTTTGACCACCTGACAAAGTGACAGCCAAGAAAAGAAGATTATCTTGGAAATTGACATTCCTGACCATGAATTTCCACAAAATTACGTAACTTTGAAATTCCTTACAATTGCATAGTTTTGAGTCTTAAAAAAGTATAATTTTGACATTCCTCTAAAATACATAATTTAGAAATTCCTCAAAATGGCGTAATTTTGAAAACCTTACAATTTCGTAATTTTGAAATTCTTCAAAATTGCGCAAATTATAAATTCCTTTAAATTGCGTAGCATTTCTCCAAATTGCGTAATTTTTACTGTCCTGCAAGCAAATTACGTAATTTTGACATTTCTCAAAATTGCGTAATTTTGGCATTCCTCAAAATTGCGTAAATTTGACATTCCTCAAAATTGCGTAATTTTGACATTCCTCAAAATTGCGAAATTTTGACATTCCTCAAAATTGCGTAATTTTGACATTCGTCAAAATTGCGTAATTTTGACATTCCTCAAAATTGCGTAATTTTGACATTCCTCAAAATTGCGTAATTTTGACATTCCTCAAAATTACGTAATTTTACTAATTATATCATCAGCTGTCGACCGTGAAAGAAATAAAATATGCTTATCCAGGAGAATTATAAAGGACTGCCCACCCCATAAATAATTTGTTTCATTAAATGATGCATTATCTAGCATATGCTATCGTCGCCAATGCAGTCCTGGGGTCACATGAACTCTACTGTACAAAGCCCTGTGCACAGATGAAAAAGGTTGTAAAATAATGGAGAGAGAGAGAACTCCAGTCGTCTCGGACTACCCTTGCCATTGGACCAATCTCACCATTACTCGAAGAGTACGTGTGGATGGTAGTATGCAATACCACCTACAACTTAAAAAATCCCACGCACACAGGTCTCTGTCATGGCCAGACCAAGAAACCATGGAAGACGTCATCCTCGTAACAAGAAACCGCCGAAGAATAAAGGACTCCTTTAAAATAAGTAGAAAAAAAGGATAGCTAATAAATTGAATATAAAATATAACGAGTATAAATGAGAAACGCCTAATTGTCATTCAATTTGTATATCACCTAGGGTTGGTGATTAATATTCCACAGGCGTATTGCTTATTATTTGAATTAAAAAGATATCTCCTGGACACATTACGATTTTCTTAGTCAGTTTTAGTACAATTTTTAAATTGTAATGTTCTGGTGATAGATAAACATCATCATCATCATCATCGTCTTAATCGCCACCTTCTTCTTTGATTTTCACAAAATCTTTTTTCATTTGTTGTAAACAAATTCTTACATCTAGTTTGTATAACCTCCTCCCCATAATTAAAGATCTTTCTTATTTAACTTAACTTAACTATAATATTTTTTTTTATTGTCAAATATATTTAAATATAGATTTCACTTTGTAAAAAATAAATAAATAGTTTGAGCGTTGTAATCGTAAAAAATGAATTATTAACATTATTATTGTAACAAAAATTGTTTATCATTGGTATTACTTTTTTAACGGTGTATTAATTATGTCAATTCTTTCGAAAGTCAATTACAAATGTGTTAACTATTCATTGTCAACTTTTTTTTTTTAATAAACAACAGTTTTACAGAGGTTTACGAAATACGTTTTTAATATTATCGGTATGTGAAAAATAAAATTAAATAAAAGTAAATACTAATAATATATACTAAATTGTAATTTGTTTGTGGCTGTTATGCCGTTGCATCTAATGCCGCGTGAATCGACGGTCGGCTGGAGCTCTAGTCGGTCCGATCCTTTGTCGGCCGGATCTTTTGTCGTGGACTTACGGTCGTCGGGCGAAAGGTCCGCCGAGCTCTTGTCGTGGAATCGTTATTTTTGTGTAAAACCGTTTTGAACTGCAATGCTAAAAAATGATCCGAGTAATCAATCACATCCCAGAATTATTCACAACAGTTTTTGACACATATCACAATGCGGACAGTACTGTACAGGGTGGCCCAAAAAAAGTGATAACATTTCGTAAAATGTGTTATAATTACATCAAAATTAGTTTAACCATATCGACAATAGCTTAAATATTTTACTCATTTACTTATTTATCTATCTTACGTTTTATTTTGATAATTTTCGGTAGCCATCTTTGATTATTAATTTTCCCACTGTTTATATTTGATCTTTTCAAATTGTTGCCCAGAATGACAAAAATCACCGCAGAAGACCGTATTCTCATCAAAAATTTACGAATTGAAAAACGTTGAAGTACTAGAAAAATTATCAGTTTCAAAACAATGTCTGGAATCTAACTAGACATTACAGCAGGAGGGAGCTCCATCTCACGTAGCCCGAAATCAACTTTCTTCATCGTGAGAATGTTAATTTCATCGAGCCAGGCGTGTGGCCACCGAACGGTCCAAATTTAAGCCCAGTAGGTGATGCAATATGAGGTGTTTTTATGATTTCTGATTAACTAAATATTGTGCAAAAAAAAAATGACATTAAGAATTATAATTAATTATATTGTGTTTTGAAATAACGCATGTGTGTTACGAGGTGTTCTCACTTTTTTTGGACCACCCTGTATACGTAAATAAGAAAACGACCCCTCTACGGTCCAGGACCGAAATATAAATGTCATCTAATCAGACCATAATCAGTAATATCTATTACACAATGCGGAAATATTGTAAATGTATAATTTATTAATTATTATTTTTTACTAATCCGTACTGCCATCTAGCGGATTTATAAATAAAATGGAAGATATAGAATGCCACGTGGAATGCAATTATAATATATGCATATTTAAATATTGCGTATTAACTCGTGTGATCGAGAGATTGTAACGATGATTGGTAATTGTTATTTAAAGATTATGACCGGTGTCCACGAGATGAGTCTAATTTCAGAGATTCAGTTGAGATAAATCTCAGTACTTTTGTACAAGCACACGTGTTGAGATTTTAATCTATAGATAAGCTCAGAGATATGCTTTAGATTGGTTGAATGAGACAAAAACTCAAACCCATAACAGCGAGCACTAAAACAGTATATAAAACCATAGATATCTACAACGATTTATTCAGAAATTTGAACCCTTAGAACGTAAACATTTAAAAAAAAACGTAATTACTAGATTTTTTCTTATAAATATTTTATTGTTTACAAATTATACAGCGAACACAAAACATTAAAGGTCATCGAACCGATCAAACAATTTTCTAGATGATTTAGGGCCTGAAGCAACGATATAAATTAATAATGGATAAATTTCACAAATATTTATTTCTTAACATGATTTTGTAAAAATTTAAAACAATAATATTTTTCGTAACGGTGAAGAATTCATACACATTCTTTGAACATTTTCGACTGGTAATTTAGTTAGGAATACACTCATAAAATATTGTGAAATATATATATATATATATATATATATATATATATATATATATATATATTTGGTTAGCTTAATACATTTAGTTACTTATAAATAAATATTCACAATATTTTAAAAAAAACTTATTTTCCTCTCCTAAAAACTTGAAAATTTGTAGATAGGTTTTTGTGTTATTGAGCTATTGAACAGATAACGATAGACAGCGGACCCGTGATTATAACAGAAGCTCGGAACCGACAGGTGGGTCACTAGACCGCAGGGTCGCCGAGGACGATAGTGATAAATTTAAAATGTGCCGTCCCGAGAAGGTGATGCCATCTACCGGATGGTTTTCGTCGAAGTCATAATAATTCATTAAGTTAACAGAATTACAATGATAAAGTATCATAACAAATCTTTTAAACGTTTTCAAAAAATGACAAACGATGAAACAACAATGTTCCGGAAACAAAACTGATTTATTGTCTTCGTGTAAACAACTACAAGCCAATCACAATTTTTAAAATCGTTTGCAAATAATATTACAAAAATAATTCATTTAACAAATAACAGGTTATACACATCAATACAATAGGATCGATATAAATAATATTCGGTTAGAGAAATTATTGTATTTTTGATGTAAAACTTGATTTTAATTAGTAGCTGAAGCCTCAAAGGATCTAAGTAAATACAATATATTATTTAAAATGATTTGTAATCACTAACACAAATTGTTTTAAAAATGTCGAAAATTGATTGCTTTATAACTCTATTAATTTTTAACATTTTGCTAATTTGGTTCAATGCAGATTTCTCTCCGTAATCTTGGTTTCAAGATTATAAGAAAATATATTTCGTATATGTAAGAATTAAGGCAATTTTGCGGCACGTTGAAAATAAATTTAATGGTCGCGGTCTTTTTTATAATGCTTGGTATTTTCTGAATTATGGCAAATAACATTCAGCGTTTTACAGTAGGGTCTTATCTAAGAAATAGTTTTTTAAATAAAGTCAAATTTAGTGTATAACTTCTGATATAAATGAATAATAAAAACCCACATTTTCGTAAAAAATGCGAAAATATGAAGTATTTTTGAAAGTGCGCCCTTATTATAAATGATTTTCTCTTTAATTTGTTCCGCTTGTGTAGATCGATAATTACTCCAGTATCAAATTCACACAAAACAATCTATTTTATTCCCACCATTAACCGTTCAATATTATAGCTGAAGGAATCGTACATTGCGGAAAGCGATAAAAGTTTGGAATTAATTTTAATAATCGAAGACTTCGGCCCACCGGAATTTGTGCCGGTGTCCCGCTGGACGGACCCATCCGCCTTCGGTTATTCGTCGAGCGTTTTCGTTTCTCGTGTTTTAATATTGTTTTAATATTCAAAATTATTAATTAAATCGTATTTTTTTATAAGTTTAGCGATACGATGAATCGTCAGTGTGATAACACTTAAAAATTACACTAGCCTATTCTAGTAAGCATCGTCCACATTCACGCTGTTATGATCATCTTTTCATCAGCCCGATCCATCTTTCTCCGTTCCGTCTCTGACGGTCCAGCTTTAGTTATATCTTCGTACTTTTTCTGAGGAAATCTCTTAAGAGCGTGTGTTACATTTGAACTTAAATTTGTTGTCACGCGTAGAATCATAGCCAACATTATGCACGTAAAAACATCATTTTTACGATATCAACATTACATAACAAGGTTAATAAATTAACACGTAAAATATGAAATCCAATAATTTTAAACATTTATATTGTTATATTTTTATTAAAATTAAAAAAGAACTGGAGGGCCCAGCCATTAAATATGTTCCATTCAGGGATATATAATATATGTAACTAACATTTGAGTATGACTCGATCTTTTTGAAGGCAAATTTGAAATGAAAGAAACGAATTGATTGTTCTGATCGTGTAATTGAAATATTATGTACGTTCTAAGCTGATCTCAACATAGTGAGTAAGATTAAAAAGGATCACTTAGACGGTTTGGTATTATGATGGAACGGATGAATGAGGAGAGAATGATAAGAAAGATATGTGAAAGCAAGTGCAAATGGCACCAGAAATAGAGAACGTCCGCGGAAGACTTGGCGCGACCAAGTAAACTAGACGCCCCTGTTAGAAGCCTCAATAATCGACGATTTTGTATGAGAAGATATGGTGATATGAAGATGGTGCGGCGCTCACCCTCACGGGAAAGCAGCGTGATGGTAAGTTAGATAGTTAGATGGATATTCCTATAATTGATTGCAGTGACAAAACATATAATTTCATTTTCTAAAGTGTCAAAATTGAACAAAAATTTGTTTTCAAAATACAGTGGTACCCCGATTTTACATGCCCTTTTCACGTTTTCTCTCCATTTGCGTGTTATTTCTGCAGTCACGTATCATTTTAGTACATTACAACCCCTATTTTACGCTTGTCTTTCCCGCGATTTACGTCTTAAATTTATTTAAAATCCTTCGGCCAGTTCGTTATTCGCCATAGATCCACGGTTATTTTCTTCTCGTAATATATGCATTTTTCATTCTCATTCAGAATCAGCGAGGAAATTGCGTAAAATATAGTATAGACAGCATTGATGACTGGGAAAGAATTTATAAATAACCCTTGCAGATTTACTTAGACATTGAATCCAACGTAATAACATGAAAATTGATGAAATACTGGACAGTCGCATAAACGAAAACTTGACAGAAAAAGAACCTTCCTACAAAGAAGAAGTGTCTGCTCATCCTGAATTGAAGGCCTCAAAGTAGTATTAGCAATGCACCACCAGAATTTTAACCTTTAATTTAATGTATAATATTGAAAGAAATAATTTTAAAAAATATGCAGCAAAAAAAATTGTTTGATTTTTATCAATAAAAATTAAATAATCTGTTTTTTTTTTAATACCATCAATGTACATTTTCCCTCTGTTTACGTTTGTTTTTGTTGGTCCCTTCAAAAACTTTAAATCGGCGTTCAACTGTATATTTCTTAAATGTAATAAACTTTTGATAAGGTGGGTGCCCGAAATTTCAATTCACAGCGGGTTCGTAGATCGTAATAATAAATATATGAATAATATATATATTTTTTTAAAAGTCTTTCACGAAGTTTGTAAATGCGCATGTACGCGAATAAGACTTGTCACGAAAATGCGTAAAGGATAGTAGGTACAAAGTTGAACGCGAAGCGAGCTATGACTCATTGCGGCGTGTATTTTGTACACCGAGCACCATGACGCAACTGGTAAATACAAACATTCAACGACAAAGTATCAGTCAGATAAAGAGAGAATATAGCGCCATAATCTTCTTTTCTGACACATAATTCTCGCATCATCCACATTCATACATCTTATGCTCGACAATTGTTGAGGCTTCTAATATTGATAATCTTCTAGTATCATGTCTAGTAACCGCCTTTCTTAATCCGTTCACAATTCTTAAATCAGCTTTATATTAAAATTATGGTAAAAAATTGTGATTGAGTCGATGATTGGTAACTGAGATTTAACTATCGGAGGCTTACTTTCTAGTGTACCAGTCATTGCTCGAAGAATTACGCTAATCAGTTATCAATCATCGTTACAATCGAACATAATCACAGTCACAATAACAGTTAAAATAACGGTTTAAATAACGATTTTATGATCACTACTTTATATTCACTTTTAATTTATTATTTTGTAAAGTATTCCGTCTAGTTTTGATCCTATTTTGCTATATACTTTATTCATTGCTGTTTTTATATATTATAAATATTTATCCAAATAAATATAATGTGCAATATTGCTTATAATTTTTAAAAACCCACCTAATACCACTAACAAATAATTTAAAACGCCATGAAAACTTTCATTTACTAGTATGTATATAATATAATACGTATTTCATTAATGAATAATTTCGATTTTTTTATGATGGCAATTATTTAACCGCTAGTATTCAAACGAATTTATTGAGCCATAAAAGCAGTGGTTAGATTAACATCATGCGTATACTGAAAAACTGCTTACCTCCTGTTAAAACCGCTTTTACTTTGAAAATGCTGGAAGCAGGATGTTGGCACAATTTTTAATAATTTAATGCTCCAAGACACAAGAAATTATCGTGATGCCTAGCGTGTCACGAAATATCGTTCGCATCAGATATGGTTAGCCGAATGTAGAAATCTATTTTAGTTTAAATAAAATACTTTTCTTAATAAAAAAATTAACAATCGCGGACTTCTTCGGATAAATCAATTAATGATTTATACTATCACAACACTTTATTTTTCAAAAGCACGATATTTGATATGACTTTTAACACGTAAAAAAACATCACAGTCGAAGAAAGGTTTTTTTTAACTGTCACTATTCCCGCTCATTATCTAAACTTTCGCAGAGTATAAAACATATAAAGATCACACAAGAGAAATTATTATCTTTCATCGAATTCGAATGTCAAAAATATTAGTGCGTTTATTTTTGTTTTCGCATGTTATCTCCATCCTTGTCCCGCGAGAGACGTACGACCGGCGACAGAGAAAGATGGAAGCTGAGATGTAGCCGGTCGGTGGTTAGATAATTTTAGACCGGCAAGCGGTGCCCTCGGCTTCTATTTGTGTCCCGCGCGACGATCGCGCCGAATCAAAACGGCCACATTTTTAATACAGACGAAAAGTTTCAAAAATTGTCCGCTAAATACGCCCGCCCTGACGGACATTTGCACGAGTAACAAAATTTGCGGCGAGATTCAAATATAAGCTGTCAGTTTTACTTGAAAGCTCTTTTTTCAAATTTTTACTACTATGCGTGTTGCCAGAGATAAAAAAATGATTAGTTCCAACGTTATAATATTTAAAATGCTAATGTAGGTACCTATCGTTTCGGGTATCGACGTTGGGATATGAAAGTTTATTATTTATTTGCACGACGTTTTTCCCGCTTTCGAAGACGCGCCGGAGCGAGCGCGTCCTACAGACAAGCTTTCCATTCAGCGACTGGAGGCTTCAGCGTCGGGACGCCGTCGGTTCCGTCAAAAGCTCCGCCCACCGCGTACTCCCGTTATCCACGCTATATATTATGCAAAATGACACGGTGAGTTAAATACAACTTAAATGCATTAAAAGGACATCAATTATTTTGGAAATAAGTACATTTTATTATCAAAAGATAATGTAAAGCGCTAAGACAAATCACTAACGCAATACTTAGTACATATATTGACTGATTTTGCATTTAAGATCACGAAAAATAAAAGATTTTATCAGTCTTTTTGATTATTTTGAGTAAAGTGAGGTTTTAAAAAAATTTAAATATTTTATTTTTGACATTGTTGATGATTTTTTCTCGTTTATGGAGATATTAAGATATAATAGATTACGAGATTTCTCTTAGGGTCATGTCCACAGAACGAGATACGATGAGATAAATCTCAGTACCATATACAAATGTTGAGATGTTGATCTATTAATAAACTTGAAATTACTGGAAGACAGAAACTAAAACCCGCGTATACAATTTGGGAGCGAGACTCGAAAAATGCATCAACATCACTTATACATCATCCATAGACACATCATCCATAGACATCGGAAACTATTTATTCTAAAAGTTCTGACAAACAGAAGAATTAAATTAAAGTATTAATTCCGTTTTAATTGCCGATGGGAAGAGTTCAATTTCAATTTCATTTGCGACATTCTTTTGTTATTATTGACGGGCATTTACCTAATAAATAATATTTTCAGGTAGATATATCGATATACATAGTCACGTTAAAAATAACACAATTAATATTTGTATTAGTTCTGATTTTACACTATATTACTCAAGTCGTGGTAAATACAAAGGCCCTTATATTTCAAAAACACTCATAAAATCTATGATTACTAATCAAATAACTGTGATATTAGAAAAATTGTAGCTTTAATAAGGTTCATGGTAATCTACTAAAGAAATGCATTCTCGCAATTGTAGCTCTGACTAGTGACGTTCTTTTAATTTCAATTACAGGTCCTTTTCATTTTTTTGGATTCAATTAAAATCCATAAATGTAGGTTTTTCAATACATATAAACTAATTAAGTAACTAGCAACGCCTACGTTTTGTATAGTGCCCTAAAAAAGTAACTAAGCAATATTTTTAACAGGTGGCTTTAAATATATTATATCTTTGGGGAGGGGATAGGGTGGCCAGGGGGAGGATTGTCATGTAAAATTTGGCTTAGATCCGTCAAAGGACGTAAAATTGTGTAGAGAATAAACAGACAGACATTGAGTTTTATATGTATACCAGCTGAAGTACTCGGCGTTGCCCGGGCTTTACGCAAAGTGAAGAGGCTTCATTTAAGGGGACGGGAGTAGTAATTTTTTTCTAAATCAGATGTAGACGGTAATTTTCCTCTTATTTTAAACGTCAAGTGTGCAAAATTTCACCAAGAAGAATCAAAGTTCTGCTTTAAGGGATGGAAAAGGGGGTTATTTTTCGAAATTTCATGTAGATAGTAACCTTCTTCTTGTTTTTAAGGTCAAGTGCACAAAATTTCATCAAGCTCGGAATGAAACTGTAAATTTGTATAAAAAACAAACACCCCCCACAGATACCCTTCTTTATATATATATATAGATTGTTTTTCAAAGTTATTTTTAGTTACCATCGAATCATGAATCAATCCTTCTAGAACAGGAAAAAAGGGTCAATCACATTACCAGTTATTAAGACGCGTGAATAAGTCAAGAGAACTACTACGATAACAACTATCAAACAAAGGAATGGTGCATACTTTTGACATATTCTCCACAATTATAAATGTTATCTCGTACAGCTCCACATGCAAGGGAAAATAGAAGGAAAGCTGATCCTGATGTGTTGAAATAAATTGTCACAAAGTAGCTCGACGTCCATAATATAGGAGAAAATAGAGTAATACATCTTGCAGAAAATAGAGCTTCCGATAGAAAATATAATATGAAGAAAAATATAAAGATATACCTACTTTTTGATCAAAAACAAACGTAAAATTTCGGCTGTTGCCGACCGTTTCGGTTCGTTAAATTTTCCATGTCGTAAGATGGAGGAAGGCGCCAGTAATTGTTCATTCGAACAGTCAACATTGCTTTCAAAAATGAATATTTTACATTTTTTAATGTACCAGTCAGTCAATGGCAAGAAAAATATGTCTCTGGATTGAATCCCACACAATTTTTGTAGCTTTCAAGTCACGAAGTGTAACACCATTTTATGACGTAGGTGAGTACGAAACTCTCAGGAGGTTCCGTCAGCTTGGAAATTAACATTTTTTATTTCAATTACTTTGACTATTAACAATTACTACAATACTCATACAACGGGTGTGACTTTTTGAAAATAAAAATATGCGAACAATTTATGGCCCAATGAGTTGTAGGGATTGTGAGGAATTGGTTTGCTTTGTATTAAGTCACCAGTATGGGGCGACTGATCTTTCTAGGTTATATTTGAGGTGTTTAATCCTTCTCAGACTTCAAGCGTGTATGTGAATGTTGCAGTATATATAAATGTTGCGGAACGTGCTTGTGAGTATAGGTGTTGGAGTTTGTGGCCAGAGCGAGTTTATGAAATGAAACAAGACACACAATAGAATGATGCACAAATGAATTTACACAGGTTGAAAGTAAAATTGCACGATGAAGTCAGTTAGACTAGAGCTACTCACTGGAGGTGGTTCCAAGAAGGCGACCAGGGAAATAGTGATTGCTTCAGCTGGCTTCTCGAACCGGTTGCGTTATCGTCTAGATATTCGGTCAGTATAAGGCGACAAAGAATGGCTGTAAAGCGCTTGGTTAAATGACCAGATCTGTGAGGTGCGAGTAGGTCCTCTACAGAGTGGCAACCAAATCTGAGAATGGAGGAGATTAAAGAACCTGAAACATCAGAATCGGTTTACGACAATAAAACATGTATCCCGAGAAAGATAAAAACAAATGAGCTGCAGTGGACGGAGCATGCAGCAGAGTAGATGAGACCCGTAACTCGCACAAAGCTCGCATACACAAGCCACCTTAAGAGCGCGTTCAGCGTTCTCAGTATTGTGTATATTATTCTAAGAGCATTCAAATCTCAAAGTTTAACTCCACTATTATATTTTGTTTTAGTATTTTCACCTGAATTTTATTTTAAATTTATATGGTATTCATTTGTTTCAAGTAACATCTTATAACTTACAAATCTAATTATTTTATTATTATTTTTTATGTATAAACGCGTAATATAATACAAATATTATATTACGCGTTTGTACAGTCACATTTACAATACGGTATTATTGGATGGAGGGGGGGGTGCATATGAAACTTCAATGTCACAATTATAAATCATTCAAAAAATGATAATAAAAATTATTCTAAAAAAAAAGACTATCCAAGTATACAACTCTTCACAGATTTCAAAGTACCAAAAATAATAGTCATATACAAAAAAAATTCAATAATCCAAATTTTCAAAATTTATAATCAATTAAATTTTAGAAGAAGCGAGTACGGATTTACAAGATTTAGAGATCAAATTGATATTCTAAAACTAAAATATACCGTAACCCGAAATCATTATATTTATCAAGGCATCAAATTTTTTAACTATCTCCCCATCACAATTAGAAAAATTACAGATTATTATAAATTTGTATCTGAAGTAAAAAAAAATATGTACACAGACTAACTAAAACATAAATTCACATATATACTACTTCTCTGTACTTGAGTCTTACTCCCATAGAGAAAAAATAAATGTTAAAAGAAATATATATATCTTATTGATTATTCTAAAAATGTAAAAAAATCTCATTGCTGTCTATAAAGTTCCAAATACTCTTAACGACATTCTATATTACCGACCACTTTAATACTTTACATTCACATTGTATGAAGCCATTATTAACAAAAAGATTAGGCTATTTGTAAACTGCTATTTTCACACTTTTGGTGATTCCTCGGCAGTGCAGTATTTAGCATCCCCGCCTGCCACGCGGGAGTCCCGGGTTTCGGTGAAATTTTTATTTTATCTGTTTAACTATGTATGAATTTAAATTTATGAATATTTTTTTCGGACCAGAAAAATATTTGTTCATTTTTTCTGTCTATTGTTGTAAATGCTGTGAAGTTAGGTATCTATTAACTCCGCGTTCCATTTTTGAATGTTTCGAAATCAAAATGGCGCGTGTGTTCGTGTACGGCCGCGTGACGTCATGCGTCTCGGCGTAACCGTATCGATCCGCGTCTGGGATGACGTCAGAGGAAAATCTGCCTCCCCTTTCCCACCCCCGCCGCCGACCCAACCCACGTGATGCTACGCCAGACGTCTCTCACAACAGCGCCAGTATTGTAATCAGATTTTAAGCTTTGACATGCGACGAAAATAAATTATAACTATTTTAATAGACGCCTGATTTACATGCCATATTTATAGCTTATTTTTACAGATTTTTGATTGTATGGTGTAAGTATTCGACAACCTTTTTAAGTATTCATTTCTCCATAGGTGTTGTTATTTTATTTTTTATTTCTTCTTTATTACTATATTCGGAGATGTTAGATGAATTACTTAGAAAAATATAAAGAATAAAATATACATAAAGAAAAAATCAATCTTTCGAAAACATATACAATTTTTACATTAAGTGTAACAGACCTAGTCCACAGTATTTTATGGGTGTAATATAATAAAGTGTGTCCAGCGGAAAAATTTTAAGATTAATTTGTAATTGCTCGTATACCATCAGGGTGAGGTAAGCGGGGGGGGGGGGATATTGTTCGACGCGCGTGATTTGCTGATTTTCCAGTCGCAATAAGTCACTGGTCGTAATCGCACCGCGCGTTCGTGGTTGAGCAATATTTATTGTGGCTCAAGTTCGACGTGAAATTATGCGAAATCCGCGTAAATTGATAAGGAAGATTGCATCCTGTACTGGATTAAAAAAATCAAAAGTGCACGTTATTTTGAATAATAAACTACAGTTTTGCCCATACAAGCTGCAAATCGTGCAGTTTCTCAACGAAAATGATTATTATTTTCGTGAAACCTTAGCGAGAATGATGCTGAAACGTTTTGGAACAGCACGAACGCTTGGAAACATATTGTTTACTGACAAAACACATTTTCATATCGATGACTATGTTAATAAACAGAACATGTAATACTGGTGCCTCGACAGTCCGAGGGAACGCCATCAAAAACGTTTGCGTTGTCCAAAAACGACAGATCGGTGTGCAATTTCTCCCCGAGGGATAATTGGCTCTTATTTTTTTAACCAGCGAGACACGGTCACTGCTGACGTGTATTGCCGAATGATCGACGAGTTTTTGGTACCACAACTGTTTCCCCGGGTTCAATATCAGACCACAATCTCAGAAGGAGCCACTCTACATACAGATAGAGTTTCAGTGGAAGCTGAGGGGAATTTTTTCCAATAAATTAATCGGCAAGTACGGAGACATACCCTGGGCACCTCGGTCACCGGACCTTACACCGCGCGACTTTTTTTTGTGGGGATACCTTAAGAAGAGAATTTACAGCGATAATCTTCGAACAATTCAGGCCCTACATGAAAATATCCGCCGTGAAGTTGCTGCCATTGAACCAACGCATTGCTCTCGCGCGTTCGCAAATTTAAGAGTCCGATTATAAGAGTGTCTTGAGAGAAATGGACGGCATCTAGACGATATTATTTATAAAACGTAAAATCCGCATCATTGAACGCCATTTTAAGGTGGTCACTGGGGTCTATTGATTTTGGTCTATTGGTTTATTGATTTTGTTAATTATTCTTGGGACAACACATTCTCTCGTTCTCTCACCGTACACATTATTCACGATCGGTACTCTCATGGTTGGACTCGACGATTTGGTTGAATATCTATGGTGAGGATCAGTATTTATACTTCCATTATTTATCAACTCTTCGAATACTATAGCATATGCTACTTTTTTGTCAACTGTTAAGATTTAGCATATTGTACATAATTTACTATAATCATCTTTAGACAAACACTTCGTTGTGTTATCTACTGTAACTGTTTAATTTAATTACTTACTTACTTACCATTACGCCGTTTCCCCGTGGGGGTAGGCAAAGAGGATAGAGCACCACACACTTCTGTCCAGACACAATTCTCGCCTCATCCACATTCATACATCTTCTCATGCAAGCTTGCCGATTGTTGAGGCTTCTAATAGGACCATCCTCCATTATCTGGTTTACCTGGTCGTGCCAAGTCTTCCGCGAACGTCCTCTATTTCTGGTTCCATCAACACTTGCGCCATATATCTTTCTTACCATTCTCTCCTCATTCATTCGTTCCATATAACCAAATCTGATCCTTTCTTAATCTTACTCTCTATACTAACATCAGCTTTACATTCTTTCCTTATTTCTTCATTCTTTACTCTGTCATAAAGAGATTTTCCACAAATACGCCTAAGTGATCTCATTTCCACTGCATTCAGTCTACTTTCGTTCGTTTTCTGCCAGCTCCAGGCCTCACTTCTATACATCAGTGTCGGTACCTGGATTCCATTGTGCGCCGCTAGTCTTGCCTCGATTGACAAATTCCCATTAGATATAATTCCATTCAAAGCGCCGTTCACTTTATTTCATATATGTCATTCTCAGCCTTTCCGTTTCTATCAAACATACTTCCCAAATACACAAACTCATCTACTTGTTCCAAACATGCATTACCTCCAAGTATTTAGCACGGTGTCTTGCTTTCCTCCTTCTCGAATACCATCACTTTCGACTTGTTGACATTCATCGTGAGGTCGCTTTCCTCGCATACATCGTACATTCTACTCACCATTAATTTAATTAATACATGTTTTATACGTCAGTCCATAGCTACTCTCTCCATAACTGATAACCAAATCGACAAGTACAACGAGTTCAGTGTACCCAGGAAGGTGCATAAACTTATAACATATAAAATGCACTTAACATGGATCTTAGTTTTTTACATATATAATTAATATGCAGTCTCCAGCAAAAATTTTCATCAATTATTAAACGTAAAAGGAGAGTATTTTTAGAATTATTCCAATCAAGCAGAATTTTTGCACATTCCTTGCATTAGGCATGTTATGCGCAACATGAAAAAATCCCCATTGATATCATGTTTGCTTTCCCACAGATAAGATTTCTTTCGGAGATTCAACTCCAGTTTACATAAAGCGTTCAGAAATTCAGCGATCCAGTCACGAAAGGCCGACAGGGATGATGACCTCTAAAGAATTATTTTACTGATGTATGGATGTGAGGCCTGGAGCTGGCAGAAGAGGGACAAACGTAGACTGAATGCAGTGGAAATGAGATCGCTTAGGCGTATGTGTGGCAGATCCATTTATGTCAGAGTAAAGAATGAAGAAATAAGTAATTAACGTGAAGCTGATCTTAGTATAGTAAGATTAGGAAATAAGATTATGATGAATGAAGAGAGAATGATAAGGATAATATTTGACACAAGTGTTGATGGCACCAAAAACAGAGGACATCCACGAAAGACTTGGTATGACCAGATAAATCAGATACTGGAGAATGGTCCTGTTAGAAGCCTCAACAAATAATCGACGAGCTTGTATGAGAAGATGTATGAAAGCGTATGAGACGAAAACTGTATGTCAGGACAGAAGAGTGTGGCGCTCTATTCTCTCTGCCTACCCCCGAGGAGAAACGGTGTGATGGTAAGTTAGTTATAGTTTTTTAATTTTTGAAATTACATCGTATGAACCGTGCATTGATAATGAAATACAATATACGTAAAAATGAGATATTACAGCATATATCTGAACAAATTAAAATACAAAATAAATTGAAGAAAATTTAAAAAAAACAATTAATAAAGAAACACATCCAAAGACAATGATTATTATTAATTTCATCTAATCCAAATTTTGTCATAATTTCATCTTTAAGGTCAAATTTTACAAGGAAACATAATGCCCTGTTGACTGACAAACTGACAAAACCATTCCCTTCAGAATTTTACTGTTAGCAGTAAATATTTGAGGACTAACTTGTCCTTAATGCAAATCTTTATAGTGTATTCAGTAATTAGACAAGAATTTGAAACTTTTTTTTTTATATACTTACACGTGCACCTCTCGCCACTGGGTTATTACCTACAATAGTCAGATGGGATTAGTTTAACTTGTTTAAAATGAATAATTTTAAGAAAAATTGGAATCTCGAGTCTCAAGTTATTTTTTTTTAAGGTTCTGGGACTTGAGACAATAAAAAACCGTGGGATTCCCGGGATGTCTCGACACAGAATCCCTACCAAGTACCCAGTACCCAGGACCCAGGACCGGCACTGAGTCGACCCTCTGTTGCTTTTATTTTTGGAACAAAAGCGCAAAGCTTTTGTTTTAGTACAGAATTGTCTCTTATTTATTTTGATATTAAATTTACATAATTTCGAGTCATAACCAGTCGAGAGAAAGCGACGTCATTTTGACGCGCCCACTCTCTCTCTCTCAGAGTACTTCCCCTTAATAAAATAAATTCGAGATACATAACCTTTTATGCGCGTGGGTAGTCTCCTACGCTTTCAACATATTTGTTTATGAAGTACGTACAACGATAAACGGGGACCATATTATCCAAAGTTGAATTCCGAATGTTAAATCTTTTAGCTGGATATGAAAAAGAAAGGATTTCTATTTAATTATTTTTAATAAATACAATATTTTTTACTACGATTATAAAAATAAAATTGACCCCTCCTACGTATAGTTCATTCAAGGATTTTGCATATATTTTATATTTATTTACGTGGCAAATTTTTTTAATAGATATATTTTATTCCATGATATAGATACTAATAAATATAATACTTTAAAAATTACAGGTGTCGATGTAGATACTAATAAACATAATTA
Organism: Eubasilissa regina; assembly: GCA_022840565.1. NCBI lineage: Eukaryota > Metazoa > Arthropoda > Insecta > Trichoptera > Phryganeidae > Eubasilissa > Eubasilissa regina. The sequence continues at coordinate 8,366,433 of JAINEB010000010.1, forward strand.
TTTTAAAATGTATCAAACACGTGCAAAATACTAGAATGATCAAAAATATTATATTTTACTTTATAGGAAAGGTCGAAATATATACTGAACTTAAAAACTAACTAACTTGCCATCACGCCGCTTCTCCGCGGGGATAGTAATAGTAATCCATCGTGTACATGTTAAGAATTTAAATCACAAACAGAAATCGAGTAATTCCATGAAATGTGTCCTCTATCGAATCGAAGAAACGTATAAGATCTACGCTTACTTTATAGTATTTTAAACAACTTGGTTGACTCGCCATGTGTATTTAGAGCAACGCGTTCAAACAATTTATTTTATCCGAATTTTGTCAGAATTATTTAAAAACTGTTTTTTTATTATTTACAACTTCTCGCCAACGTTCTACAAGTTTTTCGATACCTCTGCGATAAAAACCATTAAAACCAAAAAGCGACTTCCAACATTCAAAAATCAAAAAATAACGCGCAACAAGCTACAGACGACAGGCGACAGGCGACAGGCGCCAGGCGACATTATTATAATATTATATACATGAATAATATATGGTTTTTTTACAGAATTTAAAAAAAAAGACAAAATTAATAAAGAACGAACACTTAGTTTTCATTCTTCACACTTGTGTTATTTCAACAACGCATTGGCCACTGCGCACTGCTCAACATGTGCAATGGCACAATGCGCAATGCCATTGCGCGCTGCGCAACCTGCGCAATGACATAATACGCACTGGCCACTGCGCACTTGGCAACCTGCGCAATGACGCAATGCGCAATGGTTACAGCGCAATTGGCAACCTGCGCGATTGAACAATGTGCACTGGGCGCTGCGCACTTGGCAACCTGCGCAATGACACAATGCGCACTGGCCACTGCACACTTGTCAATCTGCGCAATAGCACAATACGCACTAGCCACTGCGCACTTGGCAACATGCGCAACGACACAATGCGCACTGGCTACTGCGCACTTGGCAACTTGCGCATGGGCATACTGCGCACTTGGAAAGTTGCACAATGGCACAATGCGCACTGGCTACTGCGCACTCGGTAACTTGCGCATGGGTATACTGCGCACTCGGAAACCTGCGCAATGGCACAGTGCGCACTGGCTACTGCGCACTTGGCAACTTGCGCATGGGCATACTGCGCACTTGGAATCCTACGTAATGGCACAATGCGCACTGGCCACTGCGCACTTGGCAACCTGCGCAATGACGCAATGCGCAATAGCCACTGCGCACTCGGCAACTTGCGTATGGGCACAATGCGCACTGGCTTCTGCACACTTGACAACCTGTGCAATGACACGATGCGCACTGGCCACTGCGCACTTGGCAACCTGCGCAAGGGCTTAATGCTTCACAAGCTACACTGCGACATACAACCGACACGCGTGAGACAAGAAGAGGTTAGGAGCTCCTGTCTCACAGTATCATAACCTTCTGACACAATCTGAGTCAATCATAATTTGAATTACTTCAACACGCACACAACCACCAACTTCTACACAACAAGAGGCATTAAATTACAAACATTTATTCCATTTTAACATGAACATGACGACAATGACATTTGACGTACGAGCGTGAAGTACGGCACGAGACGTCGAATCTCTGAGGCACGGTGTATACACGGCAGTGGCGTAACTACAAATATTGGTCCCCAATGTGGAATGGAATAAATACCCGGTAAACAAGTATTGTATACAAGATATACGAATATTAGTGAATTACGGCGTTCTTTATCCATTAAATAGTAAAAACAAAATTAATACCTTGTCTCCTATAATATGTACACTTTCATGAAAAATAATGTATTATTAGGTGTTATATGCACTTACAATATAAAAAATACTTATATTAAATAAAATAACGATCACTTTGTATGAAACCACGAAATTTATTATACGTCAACCGGTTTCGCTTATCTCAAGCTTCTTCAGGACGAATTTGATTTCACATATAATTTTATATTCTATCTTCCTCTTTATGTATATACACTTTTTTTGTATTTATGATTAGTTTCAAATACGTCCTGTAACGAATAACGATATTTTAATTTTATAATTCTATTTCCTTCTGTGGTCGATTTTAAACATTATCAATACTCCCAAAAATATCTACACCAAATAGATTTTAGGACGCGAACTTTTAGTCCCCTATCTAACGTGAGTAACACGGAATACGAAAGCTGAGAGTTGTTTCCAAAGAATCTCATGGGAGCAAAGTCTAGTGGCGTAACTATCCCAATGCAGATAATGCGGTGCATTGGATTGAGCCCATATTAGATAGAGGTCCGAACGGTCAGCGCTCCACAATACTTTTGGCATTGTCCAGCCCTGGTACGAGCTAATAATTTTTAAAATCCACCACAGTAAGAAATGAAATGTTCAATATACAGTAAACGGTAGTACCTCGCTAATTCATTAATCCGGGAACAGAAAAATCACCGTAAAATAAAGACATGTTTATTTAAGCTGTGAGTGTATGTAAAAATGCCTAATAATTCATTTTTTTCATTAATTAAATTAATAAAACAGCATAGTATTTAATATTATCATATCTTAAATACAGGGGTCCTTTTATTCAGTTGCACTGCTGCTCAGAGATCTCTGTCTCAAGTCGAAAATCTCCTAAAAATGTATTTCGCGGAGACGGGCCATTCAATAGGCTAATTACAGTGGGCTATTTATAGTAAAGCCGATTTGCTACCAGCTGAATATATTAAATACAGTAGGTCTTCTCCCAATACGTAAACAAAATTAAAATAAATTGGATTTCGTAAAGCAGAAATATTGTTTAGTCCTTGACTTACCATTAAATGTCACGCCATGTAATGTATACTTCCAGTGACGTGCCCATGTTCAGGCATTGACGTCTATCGAGCTACAGGAGTATAAGCTATATCCACCATTTGTCAGCTAATCGGAATAGTTACTCAACTGCGGGACAGGTCCACTTCAAGACAGTTTCTTTCTGTCCAACACTCGTTAGCCTTCTGTTTTCTGAACTAACGTATTAAGAATGATCTTAGATTGTCACGGTTATTAAAAATATTCTGGGTGCAGTTTTCTGGGCTGATGAAACGTACAGTGTTTATAGACTCGACTGCCAAGACTGCAAGAAAACATACGTGGGACAAACAGGATTGACGACCATAAATGGGCATGCAAACTCAACCATCCAGGAAAATCGGCAATGGCTGAACACTGTACGGACACGAGTCATCATTTTGCATCGCTGAAAATCCTAGGAAATCATCACGCACGTTTGATTAAATTGAAATATATAAACACCCAGTGAACATTAACAGGGATGACGCCTTAAAATTAAAAACCTCATGATATCTGGCGTTTTAAAGTCACAGATAGTGATCCGACAGTAGATGGAACTTACACAACACAGCACTACTCATTTCACACAACATCTGTTTTCGACACGGTATTGCAAGCCAGTAGCTAAAAATGACACAACCTGATTTCGACACGGTACTGCGAGCCAGTAACACAACACCAACAGTCACATAAGCGTTTTTATGCTGACCTCCCCAAGCACCAAAACCCAACGATTAACGTATTATCAAACTACGATATAACCGTTCTCACGCGCTTAAAATGACCCAAAACTATCCTCATTTAGAGGTCATAAATCACAGCGCCAGCCAGCAGTACCGTGCCCCATGATAGCAGAATAATAATAAAACACATAATAATAAAATTCGCAAGGGGTCCGAAGTGACCCGGTACTCCGTAAGCCAAGAAATCCAAGTTCCAAGTACAACATAATTTCGGCTCTTATGAGTACGATATCAGTCTCATTCCTTTCAGATGCAAATATAGACTGGCCAGGCATTACTTCCTGAAGCAAAACAACACGCTCGATCCTCCAGACTGAGATGCAAACGAAGCTGACAGCGTCGACCGAAGTCTCCAATAAATGACTTTGTAATAATAAAAATAATATTTTAATTGTAGTAGTAATTTATTTTAGTTACCTTATAAGAACTATGCTAGAATAAGGCGACACTGTACATAAATGTCATGTAAACATTTAACTTCCAGTAACAATAATGTTTAAAGGATTTTTTATCAGAATTTTTTACCCTTACAATTCATGTATTAATATAAAACACATATGATGTTTATTACAATAAGGTAGTTAGTAAAAGTGTCAAAGCGATTAGCGCTGATACACTTGTAGTGGTAGATTGGGCGGTCTAGCCGCATGTAGAGTACTCAGAGTATCATAGATTCTAAGGAATTAGAAGAAAAAAAACATCGCATCAGTCCTGATGATGGACCTTGCAATGTGATCAATATGAAGATTTCACAGCAGATTAGAAAACGGTACCTACACAGAAAATAATTAAGATTTCAATAATCCTATATGCAATCATATAACCAATTGTAAACTTTGTCAGTCTCAAAACAATTTGTATAAATTACAAAGTTATAATAATGTTAACAAATACATAGTTGTGGTGGATATTAGGTTTTAGGCGTAGTCTTGCTGCCGTCGTGAACTTGGAGTTTTGAAAGTTTTTGTTTATTTCTAACAATCTCAAAATGATCTCTAAGTTTATCTCTAGATCAAAATATCACTACGCGTACGTGATTTAAAATGCATCTCAACTAAATCTCTAAGATTATCTCATCGTACCGTACTAATATGCAGGGGACACTTCTATTTTGTTTGCAGCCGAATTCCTTTTATCCATTATGCGTTAGGGTCCAATTTTTTTAGTTGCGCCTATGTCCATTATATTTGAAATTTGTTTATATTTAAGGGATTTTAAATTCTGTCTAACTAAGTCAACACGATACGAGATTTAACAATGCAGTAGAGGTGTGTTGATGTAATTATGCTAACGCAATATTACTATGAATCAAAAAAGTTCGATTTAACGAACTATGTTCAGCGCATGTGCAGAAATTAGTACCTACTCGTGCGTAAATATTCTAGGCGCCCTGGCGGCGCTGCTAGACATTCAAATTTGTCTATTTTTGCAGTTCGTAATATATGTTCGCCTATCCGCATATTTCTATAGATTACTGTCAAAACGATTAAAATAATATTCGTTATACAGCCACCGTATAGTAAGTACCAAATCAAAACCGCAACCATTCGAAATTCAATAATATTCTGACATAAAACTTAATAATTTTGTTTTGATATGACTTGCATCCTTGCTCTTTGACTTTCGCTATCTGTGCTTTTTATGATATATTAATTTACACCCACCATATTGTGGGAAGATTGCGTCCGCCGACAGGAGTCATATTGTTTTGCTATTTCGTACGCGGTGTGTGTTGTGTAAATGTGAATTTCATTGTTATTCGAGTGTCCATCTAAATATTTTAATGACATTCGTTGTGTCATACGTTACGACAGATGATCAGATGAAACTGACCTAACGTAGTCTATCTAATCTAACATATGTGCTTTTGGTGTAATATTGTGAAAGTGAAAAATATAAATTAATTTTACGAACAAATTCATAAAAATATTATAACGGAAATTTTTATCAATAAATGAGATTATTGTGTATTATTTTTATCCTGAGATCGAGCACGAAAGCTACATATCGCCGAATTTGAGAAAATGGGATATGGGAATGTAAACTTACAAACGATTGAGTGTGTACAAACTGAACGCGCTCCGTATATTCGTGGTTTATTTTGTTCGTTATCATTGTCAATTATTCTAATTTGTGATTTTTTAACACTTATTAATTTTATTATAGATAGATCAGATCCGATCGTCTAAAATGATGGAAAATCATCCGAGAATTTAACAATTTTTATAACCTTAAGAAAATACACTAGCAAAATAATTTACTTTGACGCGACCGCACACTTTTAAGTAATGAATTGACAGTAGATCTACATTTGGATACGGAGAACTGACAACATACGTGGGATACGACGGACGGAAAAAAACAAAATTATAATAGACGAATTTTCTAAATACGGTTTCATTACCTGCAATGTTGCATTTTTACATTTTTATTTGTCCAAAAATTTTTTTATCTAAATAATCGTAAATTTAAAACGACTAAAATGCATATTTTATTTATGTGCTGTACAGATATTAAAAATTAAAAAAAATAGTAATACTTACATAAAAAATAATAATGTACACACAGAGACAAAAATGAATTTATTGTGTAAACATTATAATATTTCTACATTAATTCAGTTTATCAAACGTGTGTTCAATTAGAGTTGGCAAAAACCAAAAATGTTCAAGTGCTGAATAAACTAAACTAATGATTAAAATGACTAGAGGAATTTTAAAATTATTATTTATTGTATTTAAAATAAATCCATTCATGTTTTCATCAAAAATATTATGTATAAATACTAAATTAATGTATTAATTATAAATATATACATATAAAATCAATTTTGTCGAAAAATATTGTTTTTGCATCACCGGGATACGAACCTGGATCTTCATTTCCAATCCGGGGAAGTACACTACCAATTGTGTTATAACGCCAGTATTTTTCTTGACAAATTTTCGAACCTATATGTTACATTTTTTCAAATTAATACATCTGTTCCATTATTTGAAAGCCATCTACATTATTTTTACAGAATCTCAAATACCTTTGAGTAAACTGACTGCAGACGTCAGAATTATCAATTCATTTTTATTAAATTTTAGACACATTGATACGACATATATTATTATGATCATCTTATTTATTAAACTTTAAATAATGTATTGTTAATGTAGGAATTTACGGTATTTTATTATATTTTAAAAACTTAATTAATTCCTATTTAATTGTTTTACTTTCAAAAAACTATAATCCTTCTTCAATATTAGCAAAGTTACTTTGTGGCCTCATTTTATATGAATAATTAGACAAAATACTTTATTTAAACCACTATTTATTCATTATTCAACATGTTTTGATACCTATGGTATCTTCTTTAGGAAACAATGTATACTGAAATTAAAAATACAAGCATAGATAAAAACAAAACTATAAAGTAGTGAATAAGTAAGAACTAATATGAAAACAAATTGTTTCCTGAAGAATATATTCCACCATAGGTATCGAAACATGTTGAATAATCAATAAATAGTGGTTTAAACAAAGTATTTTGTCTAATTATTTATATAATACTTACCTTTGGAGTTTTTCAATAAAAACATCCATTGTAATACAGGTTCAGGCATAATATACGCTAATCTATTTTATGTTCTTTAGTTTTGTATATTTAATAAATATGTCAGTTAAATTATTAAACATATTTATTAATTTCTGAATATTTTACCCGTGGGTCAGAACTCTTCATAAAAATCATTTTGTCATTTAGAATGGAAGTTTAAACTGTTGTCTTTTACTCGTCCTACGAAGGACATGCTGTGATAATCTTGATTTCTACGGTACAAAGTTTTGTTATTGTGCTTTTAAAATTATTCTAAAGTACCTTTTCACTTTTTAATCTTCTTGTCAATCTGCATCCAATGTTGAGCATAAGCCTAACTTTTTTGCTTTCTACAGCTCCCACACAGCTTGCCTTCTGTTATATGACTATTGCGTCTTAGGAAGTGTATATTTATTTAAAGCTTAAACAACCATCAACGGCTAAATGCTAGTAGGTATGTATACAGGGTGGCCCAAAAAAAGTGAGAACATCTTGTAACATTTCAAAACATAATATTATTAATTATAATTTTTTTTTGCACAATATTTAGCTAATCAAAAATCATCAAAACACCCCATGTTGCATAATCTACTGGATACTGGTTTAAATCTGGGCTGTTCGATGGCCACATGCCTGACTCGATAAAATTAACATTCTCACGATGAAGAAAATTGATTGTATTTCTGTCTGTGGGAGATGGAGCTCCGTCCTGCTGTAATGTCTAGCTATACTCCAGGCTTTGTTTTGAAACTCTTGGATCATTTTCCTAGCACAAAATAAAACGTAATATAGGTAAATAGGTAAGTGAGTAAATTAGTAAACAATTTAACCTATTGTTGATATAGTTCAACTAATTTGATGAAATTATATCACATTTTACGAAATGTTCTCACTTTTTTGGGTCACCCTGTGTATGTGGCATAATGTTAGTTTACTGAAAATGCCTAGTCCAGTGTAGCAATGATGATTTATTCAAGAAATCAGCAATATTCTGAGTCTTTAATCTGGATCATCATCAGTGGCATATCACGCCAATGCAGTCCAGTGTTAATATGTCGGGTCAGGGGCCAGACCACCGCCTTAAAGTTAAAATCACAGGATTTATCAATTGTGAATGCATACAAATGCCTAATAACACACTTTTATTTATTTTTATGAAATATTAGAGAAGATAAGAGACTAATTTTGTTCTCACTCTTTGATTATGTTATAAAACCACATAGTACCTAATGTTCTTGTATATTATATACGGGGGCTCTACCATTTTGCATTGAGGCCCTATTTTTGTAGTCACAACACTAAACATCCTCGTTTAGGCCTTGTAGCAATGAGGGCCTGTAAGGTTGCATATATAACGTACACAACATTTTCAAACTTCTAGTTATTTAACTTATTTCTAGTTCCCTAAAAGGTCTTGCTGATTTCTTGGATAACTAAACTCATGGCCCGTGTCCGTGGAAGAAATTTTTGCCTCGAGACAATGATTCAAATTTTGCTCCCATGAGATGCTTCGGAGACAACTCTCGACTTTCGTATTCACCGTGTCTTCAGAAATTCAAGAGGACTTCGGACATTAAATGTCAAATGTCATTGTAATCATGTTCGACAATTGTGTGATTTTGAAACTCCCCAGTAGCAGTTAAAACGTAATAAATGTTTGTATTTAATGTTTAATGATTTATACCTAACTTTTAGAATAGATAGTTGTAGGGATCTATGGTAGTTTTTGGTGACGTTTCTAATCTCGCTGTCAGAATGTACGCTGTGTACAATTATTTATTTATTTAGACTTTGTTGACATACATATTTTTGTTGTAACAGAAGTAAATATATTAACATAAGATACAATTATATTGCAATTAAATACTCGTAGTTTATTGTTTGGGATGGAGTAGACTCCACCTCTGATATATACAGCGTTATCCTGGCTACTTTGCTAGACTGAGGTCTGTGTTAAAGTAGACAGTTTTTTTCGTGCTTTTGTTTAATTCAAGATAAAGATTTAACAGACATAAAAATAGAATTAAAAAAAAAATTGTGGGATTGTTGTAGAACTAGTAAATTATTAGAGTAGGCACTGTATAATGATTATGTTAGAATGTTGGATAGCCATGCTTCTGATTGATCTCTACACAATTGGGTCCATATTTGTGTAATCTTATTGGAGTTGAAGGATTTTCAGTTGGTACTGAGTGTGTTGTACAGTTGCAGAGTTAAGAACATGTAGAATCTTTGATAAAATGTCATTGTTGCTCTCAGAACTGGCGTGTAGATGTTCGTTCTTTGTATTGTGTTGTGTCCATGATTTATTGCTTGGGGTGAATCGTTGTTAGCATGGAAAAATTGAACGAGTCTCAACATAAAGATTTGTCTTATGTCTAGGGCATTGTACTCTTTAAATATAAGAGTTTTTGATGGTTTGTATCTCAGTCTCTTTCTAACAATCTCAAGCTAATCTCTGAGTTTATCTTTAGAATAAAATCGTATCACGTGTACACGGTATTGAGATATATCTCAACAAAATATCTGAAATTGCCTCTTTCCGTGGACATGGACCTTAACAATGGAGGCAAAGTAACTACCTAGCTGGCTTTTTCTACTACTCCTTAATACAAGTTTCCCCTACTCTTTCACAAATTACCACCGTCTGCGATCAATTAATAATAATATGAACTTGTGCCACACGCGGTATTTTAAAGTTGAAATATGTATAGTTACAAATACATTTTTTACATTGTAGCACACCGTTATTTCAATTACAATAATTATATATTGAAATAAAAAGTTGAGTGTAATTATAAATATGTAGTTACTAAAATTTATGTTAAAAGGTGTAAAATTGCCGTTAGTACCTTAAATGTGTTGTGTAATGAAATGACAGCCTTTTTGGATATCGATAGACTGAACGCAAAGGCAACAATGCCCGTGAGAAATTCCGAAGTTGGGATACATTCTAAAAATTGGCTGAACATGCGGCAATCTTTCAGACGTTGCTATCTCCTCGGAGCTAAACAACAGCCCACAACGGCCGACGTTCAAGACCAGCGAGTGACACTGCGTCACAAGAAAGGCATCCTCGGAAGCGCGTACAATAGATTTAAAAGTGGCGGTTTTTTTCTGATACCCTTTGTGCTGTTTTGCTACGTAAATTTGGGCAACAAGTCACAAAAATCAGAACTATCATTTTTTGTGGAGAACGCACGATATTTGGACGGGCTGAACGCGACGGAGTGCGAGCTTCCCAAGTACAATATTTACGATCCGCAGATTGCGCGGTACATCTATAAACCGCCCAGCAGTATAGTCTGCGGACGGCCTCAACCCTACCTCACGTACCTGGACTGGGATGGCACACTGCACTTGAACATGACTGAAGTCAACACGCACAATTATACGGGTAAGTTGGAGACGATCTTTTGAAAAGATTAACCTATTTAAAAAATTGTAGATTTTCATCTTTATTACATATATCTTATACAGTGGAACCTCTATATTTGTCTGATTCAATATTCGTCACATTTTAATAAGAAATGTTTTTATATTCTCTAATATTTTCTATATATATCACTTCTAACGCCCGACAATGCTGTCTAACTGGGCTAAAATGGTCGAGAAGTGGCACCCGAATGTTGGCGTAGTCAACCAAAACATAAATGCATTCAATGTGGTCTAGTAGTTACAATTTACAACAACAGTTTTGTTGTGATGCCGAGGGATATGTGAATGTTTGGTGATGCGCACACAGTTGGTGCCGAACTGCCATACGACCGTTTTGTCCTCGGTGTGCGCTCGCTCATGGTTTGAATAGTAAGAATATTTATGTGACACGTATTCCGTGTACGCAAATTTATTATTTTTTTTTAAAAGAATTGAATTTGATTCAGGAAGGTTTTAAAAAACAGACAGAAACAGGCAAGTTCTTTGTCAAATCATTGACAAATTAAAAACCATCACCAGAATTAGAGTTACCTAATGTTTTAATTGATGACTCTCCCTTCTAAACAATAGTAACTTTCCGCTTCTACCGTCATGTCTCCTCAGTACAATAAAGGTAAAGTTTTGACAAAAATGTTATTTATTTAAGTATTTCTTATAAGAAAAACTGTTTCTATATTCATCAAATTCCATATTCGTCAAGACGCTCAGGAACAGATTAATGACAAATATAGAGATTCCACTGTATTATAATTTTTCAACATTTACCAAACTGCAGAAAAGTTTATCGGCGAGGATATTGCTCTTTACACAGTAATCGACAACAAAAAAATGAAGTACGTAATACAACATACATGTATGTCTCAAAAGTCTTTTTCATTTTGGTTTATTCGCTGCACCATCACAATGCCGATCGCTAGCCGTGTCCTTGGGAATTCAGTCACTATGGAGCGTTTCTCGGGTGCGGGGCGTGCATGCTGTTTAAAGACCGAAGAGGTCGCACAGTGACCGTAAATTCGGAACGATATGTGGAGACGATCAACAACTTTTTTACACCAGCACTGCAAAATTTTGTTGGGGCTAACCGATACACTCGGTTACAGCAGGATGGAACAACATCTCATACATCTAACGTGTCCTTACCAGTTTGTGAAATTTTCCCTGGAAAATTGATATCCCGACGAGGTGACATAAACTGACCTCCACGTAGCTCCGACTTGACACCAATGGACTTTTTCTTATGGGGCTACCTTAAATCAAAGGTATACAGTAACAATCCTCCCTCTCTGGACCAATTAAAAAGATAATATCTGAGAAGAAATGGCAGCGATCACAGGGAATATATGCCGAGCAGTTCTCAGAAATTTTTCCTCCCATTTAGAAAAGTGCCAGCGAAATAACATTTAGATAACATCATTTTTAAGAAAAAAATTCCCAGAAACTGTACTTAAATGCAAAACAAACAATTTTTTACTAAACCCATCCATTATTTTATTATAAATTTTTTATTATGAAAACGACTTTTGGGACACTTGTATATAAAATAAACAAATATGTAATTAGATGAGAATGTGTTCTTTCACTCTATATTTTAGGGAGTTCATTGAAGTCTCTTTATTTTGCACGATTTTTAATAGGTCATTAAGAGGCAGCTTTCATTTTTCCAGTTTGAATTTCGAGATATTTTTGCATTTTGCATACCCTTTCAAGATGAGACTAATAGTTAATTCTTTTACAATATCAAGTAAACATAAAAGTGTGTTATTTTTTACGTAAATATTGCTAGAATGAAAGGTATCAATAGAAAAGGACAAGTATACAAATGTTGGTTTTCTTAAATTCCTAGGTAATAAAACTATCAGAAAATAGCCTTTTCTTCAATATTCATAATACATATATGTTGCCATTTGAAATTATCAAGCGAAAATTAAATAATTTGTTAAAGTTCTCATTGTTATGTTTATGATAAAAACCATTGTGTGTCGATAAACATATGATTATAAAATATTACAATTTTGCCCCGATTTATAAGGAAAAAACTGACATAAATTTATACTGATAAATAATATTGATAACTTTTGAAGCAGCTGTATTTGTGAAGAGAAAACTAAACTAAACTGTATGCTAATATTATATAATAATCGTACTCCGGTTGTATATAATTTAATATAATGTATATAATGTAAATAAATATTTAAAAAAAAAGGTTTTTTTTTTAAATATTTATTTATTGTTTTAATAAATTACATATATATTTAATATTAAAATATAAATGAAAATATGTCAAAAGTATTATTATTCACTGTTAATTAATTAGTTGTTCATCGAGCATATTATCGTTTTTCAGAATTTCGTTGTTTTTTTTCTTTACAGATATTCAAAACAAAATTTGATCCACACATATTACACTTCAAACTGAATTTAGAAATAAATGTTTATGTTCTATCACATATTCAATATTCGTTCATGTGCACCCAAACATCGATTTGTGGGAGTAAATTTGATTAATTTGAGAAAAGAATTGGTGTATGTCGACCACCCTTTTGCCATCCAATTTAGGAAGTTCACACGAGTCCACACATTCAATGCTCAGTTCGGGAACATCCTGAAAATAATTTATAATATTATTATTACTATTGTTATTTAGTTATCAGTATTTTTATTCTAAAATATTAAAATACGTGTTTATTCATTTATATAACTATAACAAATACATTTGTATCAATCAGACAGATTTGTCATGTATAATTCTTTTGATAAAATTATTTATCTTTAAGGATATGTATTTCCAATAAAAAATAATTTATTTGCACTGCATAATAAATAGATAATTGTTATAGAAATGGTAAAAATTATCAACTTACGTCGCGATTTTTTTTCAAGAAGTTTATAACCATTTAAAATTTTGTTGGAACATTTCCTAGAGCGTGTCAATGGATACTTTTTGACCTTAAGCATTAAGTCACAGGAGGCAGTAATTTCAGAACAATAATGTGTATAATAAAATATATTAGACTTTAAATGAGAACCAAACCCAACAATAAAAATCACCGGTTCGCAAATTTCACGTTGAATCTTGTGAATTAATGAATTTCATGCGCTGTCAGATTCTTAACGCTCCGATCTGTAACATAGGATTTGACACATGTTTTATGTTGAAAAGTCAAAATTATAATCTGTTTTCGTATAAAAACAGCCCAAAACTATACAATTTACAAAAATAAGCAATTGGTATCGAGAATAAGTATAATATTCATTCGTATTGTAGTCAAAATTTGTATTAAAATGTGTTTTATAGGCAAATTTAATGAAAATCTAACGGAGCACAGATCTCACGACCGTCGTGGCCAGATCCAACGGCGTATTGAAAGTTCGAAAGACAATTAAAATTATTGTATTTTATAAGACTGGAAATATATTATTTAAAAATGATTATTGTGTTTCTGATATTAAACTTAGTTTTAAATAGTAGTTGAAGCCTCAAAGCATGCGAGTAAATATAGTATATTATTTAATAACATATGTTTTTACTAAAACAAAATATTTTAAAAACGTCAAAAAGTCATCAAATGTACTGCAAATTGAATGATTTATAAGTCTATTCATTTTTAATATTTTGCTAATTTAGTTTCCTACAGATTTGTCTCCGTAATCTTGGCTTCAAGATTATAAGAAAATATATTTCGTTTATGCATTAATTTAGAGTATTGACTCAATTTCGTACCATGCCCGTATTTCTTATAATATTTGTATCGTCTTAATTATAACAAATAACATTCAGTTTATTAGTTTTATATAAATGTAAAGGTCTAATCTAAGTAATAGTTGAAAAAGAAGTCTAATATATTGAATAACTTCTGAAATAAATGAATAATAAATACCCACATTTTCGTAAAGAACGCGAAAATACGAATTTTTATATTAATAATAGTCTTATTATTAATAATTAATAATAACTAATAAATAGTCCTAGTATGACATTAAGGTGCAATGTAAAAACGTTTTGAGACATGTTATTGTTACAAATTGATAATTGAAGAGGGAGAGTTATGTTTTTTGAAAGAATTAAAGGCTGAAATTTATGTCATCGCAGGAACATGAAAAAGATGGTTATTTACAACTAATTTATATATTAAGTATCAAATCATATCTCACATCAGACAGACAGACAAACTTCATCATCACTGTTAGCCGTTTTCTATCCATTGCTGAACGAAGGCCTCCCCAAGTGCCCCTGATTTTTTTCTTTTTGTATTTCAGCAAAGTTTGATGATTCCATCAGTCCTACCAGAGGCGCAACAACAAAGTGAAGCTTTGTGAAATTTTCATTTTTATTATCACCATTTTTTTACATAATCTTAAAAAACTAGACTCACAAAGGTTGTGTCGAATTACTGAGATTTATCTCAACTAAATATGTGACTTATCGTGTTGTGTAATCCTATAAATAAGATTTTCAAGAAACTCAACAAATATTGGGCGATTCGCATGACTAGAGCCAGATGCAATGGATTTTTCCATTTATGTTTTATTAAGTGTGAATGGAGAAAACACAGTTTGAAATAGTAAATAAACTTAATGCCTCGATTTGATGATAGATAAATATTTTGCAGTTTTTTAGATTAAGTCTGGTTTAAAAATGGTGTTCATATTTAAACCAATTGTGTACACTGCAATTTTTATATTTGATGTTACCAGTCGCAAAGTCAGCAACCTCCAAATTTTTTTTATAGAAGCTTGAAGGACAATATATTTATTCATCACGGAATGGGTGGGTCCTTCCGGGGCTCACAAGGGCTAAATAAAAAATATATATACAGGGTGGCCCAAAAAGAATCACATTTCACGAAATTAGTTTTAACTATAATTACATCAAAATTAGTTTTAACTATATCAACAATACCTTAAATAAATTAAGGTTTGATATCTATAATTCAAGCGACATGTGATCGCCATAACTGGACATTACAGCAGGACGGAGCTCCATCTCACATAGCCCGAAATACTGTCAACTTTCTTCATCGTGAAAATGTTAATTTCATCGAGCCAGGCATGTGGCCGCCGAACAGCCCAAATTTAACCCCAGTAGATTATGCAATATGGGGTGTTTTACAAGAAAAAGTCTACCTTCGGCGAAAATTTACCACAGTTGATCAGCTCAAGTTGGCAATAATTGAAGAATGGAGAAATCTGGGGCAGCGAGGCAGAAACAAGGAGGATACATTGAAGATGATTTCTGATGAGCTAAATATTGTGCAAAAAACATTACATTAAGAATTATAATTAATTACATTATGTTTTGAAATAACTTGTGTGTTACGATATGTTCTCACTTTTTTTGGGTCACTCTGTGTATATATATTTATTAATGCATATATTAATAGAAAATAAATACAAAACCTGTCGAGTGACCAATTTGTAAATTGGAGAAGAGCTACGTTTGACTGTTCATAAATGAATACAATGTGTAAAAACTATATGAGAAGGCAGCTGCATTAATAGTTATAATTTTAAAAATAATTAAGGTTTATGACTTTGCAACTAGTGTCCTCATTTTTAACAAATAAATTTGTCTATTTCATTAATTATTCATACAACAAAAATACGTTTGCAGATTTGAATTGCTCTTACTTCACTGTGAGCTGGAGTCGGAGCAATGATGTGGAGGTCAATTACGGGGGGGAGATTCATATAATTTCGTTTCCTCTGGAGATTCATTCTCCAGTCATCAGAGTGGTCTGCTCGGAAGATAACAGAGTCTTCTACACTATGATCCACAGTCAAATAAAGCCGCTAAGCCTGCTAAGAAAAGAAGACAATAGTAAGATACCGTCTCACAGACCGAGTGTGCTGATACTCACGCTAGAGTCCATGTCCAGGGGCAACTTTATAAGGAGCCTACCGAGGACGTACAATTATTTGGTGAATAGGATGAATATGAACGTGTTTGAAGGGTTTAATAAGGTACGATGTTTATATATTTATAAATTCTTATCGTTCCTTTTCGATAAAATAACAAATTACTTCTTCTTCAATGGTACTACAGTCCTAATTGAGTCTACTTCTTAATCTTCCACTTCCGTAATGCTCAGTTTTATGCCGCCCTTTTCAAATTATTCGCCAAGATAATTTACAGACGATGCACTCATATATATCGCGCGAGACAATTATGCTGAATGACTTAAATAAGAAAAATAAACTAAAACTAAATGTAAACAAAACTAAACTCGTGAACATTGGAAATAAAATAATACCAATTACACCAGCAATTATCATAGACGGTGAAAGTCTGAAGGAAGTGACTGAAATTAAATATTTGGGAGTTATAATAGTTTCAAAATTGAATTTATCACAAAATACAAGATACGTGACTAAAAAGATTTCTAAATGATAAAAAATCTCACTTCTGGGAAGGATCAGAAAATTTATTAGTACAGTCTTGTAAAATAGTATACAACTCTGTTATTATTCCTCACATCAACTACTGCAGCAGCCTTTTGTTTTTAGCTAATGAAGAAGAAATGCAACAATTGTCAGTGCTGCAAAATAAAGCTTTGAGAATAATAATCAGAAATAATTAATGTACTTGAATTAATGGAATTCTGGAAGATCTGAATGTGATGACCTTTAAGCAGAAAATATATTTAATGGTACATATTTATTTATAAAATCTTCACTAGGAAAATATACAAAAAAATGGATGCAAATCAATATGAGCACGAACATCGTACAAGAGGAAAAGATAGACTGAGACTGCCATTCAGGAAGAAGGCTAAATCTGTACAGTGCGATGAAGATTTTTGATGAAATGCCAGAAGACATAAGAAAAGAGGAGAAACTAACTGCACGGATTCAATGTGAAACTAAGCAGACATGTGAAACTAAGCAGACATGTGAAACTAAGCAGACATGTGAAAGATAAGTTGTAGTAAAAAGAAACAATTTTGATTTTGTTTATATTAGAGCATATATAAAAATATTTATGTATGCACTATATTATGTATAAATAATAATAACAGCAGATCCTTAGCATTCTTCACATTGTCTACCCGGTAGAGCCTTGATCTACTTATCAGTCTTTTTCCCTCTGGATTTCCATCAAGCCCTTTCCTTTTTGGATGGGATCAAATTAAATGTCTATCAAATTAATCTCTGAACCCCCCCCCCCCCCCCCAACACTCAATATCAATATCAAAAATAGTTGGGAGATACCAAATTTAGTAAAAATTTTCACCAAAAATAGCGCTGAATTGAAGCTGTGTTACAGCATTCCAGGCAGTGGTACAGTGAAATGTCAAACTTATGACAATCCCTGGGAAACGTTTGATGGGTACAAGAAACAACATTTTAGAGCGTGGGAAGTAGAACTACCACAGGACAAGACTGATTGACTGGATGGTTATGTATCTTAGGGATTACGTTTTTCAAGTTGTGTTAGTTGGGTTAGGTTAGGTAAGAACACAAAAACAAAAAGTTATTTTAGTTGCAAATAATTTAATAATGTAACAAAAAGCAAATATATATATACTTTATGTTTAAATATGGTGAACTTTTACTATTTTTGTTCATATTTTCATTAAATTTGGAAAGCAGTTAAACACAAACCTTTTTGAACTATGCAACCATAGCCCCTTCCTCCTACACATTTTTACGGATCTAAACCTAATTTTGCGTAGTTTCTCTTTAAGATGTAAAATATAGATATCCTTCTCTCTTCCTCCCTGTGGTTATTTTTAATGTCATCCATTCCAAATTTTTACCCTGAAAAAAATACACTCACCCACCCCTCCTGAGACATCTCACCACCCCTGTATGAATCAAATTTTGTGTACAATGCTACACTTACCTTCATTGCTACTCTTGCAAAACAAAGGCGTACCTATTTTTAATTATAACAAAAACTGAATCCTGTGCAACTCCGTGCACAAATCGCTAATGATAATGAATTATATTTCCTCTCTCTAGTTGAATGACAAAAGGTGTGTCGCTCATTATATAAATCCATTTATGTATATGTGTATATTTTTTTATCATATAATAATGCTTTTACAATTGTTACATTTCCTACATACTGGTCAGAAATGAAATGTGACATTTTAACATTGAATTTATTTATTTTTAAATAGAAATGCGTAAGCGAAATACGTGTCACATCAATATTCTTATTATTTTCAAACTAATGCTATGAAAATAGGACTAACGGCTTGAACCCCCAAGTGTTAGATCACTAGGCCAGCGTCATAACCACTAGACCAATAAGCTGCAATAAGTTTATTCAGCGGGTTCCGCAGTAAAATTTATTAAATAGTGTGTTGGAAAATTTCATAAAAATTTTATATACTTTTATCTTGTGATTAATTTTCAATTTTACTGGTATCAAACATTTTTGAAATCAAAAAGATTTTGTAGGCCCCAATACTCTAAATGACTACTCTGTCATCTTAGCTACTCTCCTAGTAGAATGTGGTGCCAAATTGTCTATTTATAATATTATAATACTGTTTTTTTTATGTTTGAATTTACATTTTGATATACTTTATTCATTCATAAAATCAAATTTAAATAAAAATATATTATATTTAAAAAATACCTATCCCTAGTGAACTTTGTAATGGGCCTATGTTAATATTGTCATAATCTGGTATTGTCATGTTTTATTTATTTAACCTTTCCCTTACGGTGCTAAAATAAAAATGTTTGTTCCGGTGCTGTAAACTCAGTGTACATGGAGACTTTTTCGATTTTTAAGCCTGAAAAATATGAATATTTACATTATTATTAGTTGATTATATAAATATGTGTATATATCAATTATTGCATAAAAGTGCTAAAAAATTTAAAAACATTGATAATCATGAACGACTGCATAAAGACGCATAAGATACATCTAACTTGGTCAGTGCATGCTCTGCCACTAAAGTGACAATCAGCATCCGACACCCCGCGCACTACGCCTTCCGCACCACTCAACACGTATACACGCGCATTAACAAATTCACATCATGTTCTTCGAGGAAACATTTTTTATTGTTGTGTATGTTAATTACTTATATTATATATTGTAATTAGTTTATCCAATATATTACAGATCAATACCTAAAATATGAACTCTGTATTTAGTATGTTCACATAATTAGAGGCAATGTCAACTCGGTTTACATCATCGGTTATCTGAATTTATGAAAAAAAAGAATTCCAACCAATAATACTTATTTTATGCTGTGATGGTTTATGCTTCATTAGCAAGATTATTTCTGACAAGCCATATAATAACAACTATATTAAATTTCTATTGTTTGTGAATGTCATATATGTCACTGAATGTGCAAACGCTGCTGTAACGTCATACTGGTGCTGTCATTATTACGCCATCGTCGCTAGATGTCACCCAGTTTCACCATTAACATTCCCGATTCTTCTATCTATTTCACCTTCCAAAAATGATGATATAAAATACACATTTCCAGGTTGCTGATAATACATTCCCAAATATGTTGGCCCTTCTGTCTGGCTTCATGCCCATCAAAAGGCACGAGCTGCCCCATGTGCCGGTGTGGAATGTCAAGCTCAATTCCAGTGTGAAGCGCAACGACGACTTACCCATCATCTGGAAACATTTTCACGAATCCGGTTATGTCACCATGTAAGTATATATACATAATACACACGAGGTGGCAACACTGTACTCTAGGGGGAGGTCTCGTGAGCCGTCAGTCCAAGTTTAGTCGCAATCGAGTGCCTACTTATTTTACTGTGCCGGTATTTTTAAACGATTTTTTTTGCACTGTCGAAATGGATCTAGATGTTTTAACCGAGCAAAGAGTCGACGTAAAATATTTTGTGCAACTTGACAAAAGCAGGCGAGAAATTCTTGTAACGTTAGAAGTGTAAAACTGTGCATAAATGGGTGAACCGATTGTTTATGTAAATGCCTTCGATAGCTGATTGCCAGGTTTCCGATTAACAATAACCACACACATGATAGATGAACTGCACTAATCTTTTTAATTTTGCTGTCTTTCTGGTCCGATATTGTTCTTTTAGCTGGGTTGTCTTCTTTACATTTTTGACCGACCGAAGCGCGCACTGGTGGTTTTTTGGACCCCTGGACTAGTCCAAGCACATGAATGAAAAATGCTCACACATTCAAATGATCGCCCAGGTGCATGTGTTGAAAATGTTTGCACACAGTGCTAAATTTATAGTCACACCAGTTGGCCCCCCCCTCCAAAGGACCCCTAAATCATTGAAAAAAAAAAGAAAGTAATAAACCAGGAACAACGTAAGAGAAAAGGAAAAAATTAAAGAAATAAGGCAGATCCGATTGTCCGAACATTTGTTAGGCTTTGTATAAGACTTCTTGAATAAGAGGGGCCTTGTTAATAATTTTTAGGAACCTCGTTAATAATTTTAAAATGATTTGATTGTTACATGATTACTATTTTGTGATAAAGTTAGTGGAAATATTTTAATTGTTGTTTTCACTTTCGATGAACATTTGCAGGTACGCCGAAGAATACATACAAGCCATATTCAATTTTATGAACGTGGGCTTCTACAATGACCCGGTGGACTATTACTTTAGAGCCTCATACTTGGGTCTTATGGACATCATGAAAGCCATCGACAAGTTCAAGGTGAGGCACGGGGACAAACGGAAGTGGCAGTATTGTGTCGGAAACGAGCCCTCTTACAAATACATTCTCAACTACACCGAGGAGTTTCTGACTGAAATGGCCGGTTTCAAATATTTTTCGCTCAGTTTCTTTGTTGAAATGAGTCACGAACATTTGAATGATATAAAGGTTGGTATATATATATATATATATTTTTTTTTTTTTTTCTTTGATTATAGCTGTGTCAAATAATTGTCACTATTCATAATCGATTGTGTCCACAATCTGTGCTGAATCTTAAATTTTTACTTATTCTTTAAGACGGTGAGTCTTCTACATAAGAAAGTTGTTCCGAGACCTCGTTCACAAGTCGAACGAAGTTAGTCTGAGCATTCAGCACTGTGTAGTTACCAATACTTTTGCACTTAACATCCAACATCGTATAGGAGACATAAAATAGTATCAGAAAATCAAAAATATTCAATTCGTATCTTCAATAAATCTTTTCACAAATAATTGTTATACAACAACTAAAATTAATGACGGCTAAGAAAAAATTATACAAAATGTTCTAATATTGATATAAGGTGAGTTGGGTTATGTGCATCCACGTCACCTAATTACATTAGAAATTGGATTTCAGTGCTGCAATCTATTAAGAAATGTTATAAATCATATTTGAAGAGACATTCCAAAGATAGTGCAAATCCAAACATTAGTTTCCTTGTAATACCATTTCAAATTATGACAGTTGATTCATGTCGACTTGCGAGTTGTGTATGCCTTTTCAATCTTTCGTATATATCTCGATAATCTTTTATGGCAGAATGCTTATATTACGTAAATATCTTTATTTTGAGTTATAGTTTGTGATGTATGTATTAGTTTTGTGATTATTTCCGCAGATTGCAATTTATAAGACCAGATACACTTACCCCATAAATTTTACACCATGGGGGAAATGCATCTACTCAGTGGTCGGTATGGTACCCCATATATTTTTGTATGGAAACTTTCTCAACCAGTGATGTGTAGACAGTTTCATTATTTTTTAAATTTCAAAAACAATCACTATGATGTATCACACTTTTCCTGTCTAAGCAATTTTACTAAAAAAAAATTGGAACTCAGCACGTTTTACCCGTCATTGTGGACCAAAATAACTAATTAATATTGCAATTAAGCAGATCAGTAAAGACATTTTCAATATTTTAACAATTTGTCAGAAATAATACAACTAGATGCTCTTACCCCTAATTTGGGGTAAGTGCGTCTACTCGTCCAATTTAAAAAAAATGCTTTCAATATCAGCTATCCAATAAGGTTACATTCCGATTTTTAAAGACTTATATTAAGAAATGTCAAAGTCATAACATCATCTTATGAAGTTTGAGAACAGTTCAAAGTTTATGTTGATGATTTATGTCACACTTACCCCGATTCACCATACAAAATCAAAAATCGATTCATCGAAATCATACATGAATGAAAATATAAAATACATTTTTGAGGGCAACATTTATCCTACGAGATTTTGGTGGAACTTTAGACTACCACAAACAAATCTGGCAGTAACACAAAATAGTTTATACTACATACAAAGGTTTCAAATTGTACAATGAACTGCCAGCAAATGTGAAGGAAGCAACTAGTCTTGCTACTTTTTGTACATTTAAGTGCAGAATATGTAGTATCTATGTTTGATTACTGATCATTTGGTAAAATTGACTTCTGTACCATTGTAGATATCAAAAATGGCTGAGAGAAGTCGACTTCCATGTGATATTAATAGAAAAATTACACTTTTTATTCCAGAATATGGATAAAGACTTGCTGAAGTTCCTCATCAGAATGTTTGACAATGACAAATTTAACAACACAGTGTTGTTTGTGATGGGCGACCATGGCAACAGATTCGATGATATCCGGAAAACTTTCATTGGCAGAATAGAGGAGAGGATGCCGTTCCTCGGAATATTGCTGCCTGAAACTTTGAAGAAGTCTCACCCACACTTGCAGGTCTCACCACATTGCTGAACAAACAACTTTCTAAATCATAATCGTACCAGTAATATAATCTATTATAAAATGTATTTTAACTTTGTTTACTTGACTTGTTTACAAATATAGAATTTGCCGAGATGTTAATATGCATATTAAGTATTAAAATACTGTTAGATTAGGGTTTACATTGAATACTAAATCATATTTCAAATTCTTTCTAAATAATAGGGGTACTCAAAAAATTAAAAAAATTTTACACACAAATTTATTTTCACAATATTATCAAGAGAATAGTCTACATCGACAGACATAACCTTATTCCGTCGTTCAGGCAAATTTTTCTCTCGTTTGTAAAAACTGACAGGCTTTGATTAAAATTTTTCCCATCTAAATTATGTTGTAAAGACCTAAAGAAATGGTAATCCGATGGCACTAAATCAGGAGAATACGGAGGATTATCAACAGTTTTCCATCGGAGAGCTTTAATTTTTGTTGCGTTATTCTAACAGTATGAAGCCGCACATTGTCATCTCTTTTTGGATGCGGTACCCACACCCCTTGTTTCCATATCTTTCTGATTTAATTCAAACTTCTTTGCATACTGGACATTGAAAATCCTGGTTTTTTTTCTTAATTCTTCAATCGACGTCTCTGGATTGGCCTCAATTTCTGCAGCTAATCATCGATCTTTGGTGTTCCACTTTTAGGCTTGTCTTATAAACAAAAATTTCCCGGTTTAAATCTTTTGAACCATTTTTGGCATTGGCGAACTAGTAAGGCTTCACCAAAAATGGCACAATTGTTTTTGGTTGTTGTGGTTATCAAATGTTTTTGGTGAAATTCATACAGTAAGCAATATCATAAAAACAGCTTGCTCGGAACGAAGTGCTCTTTTGAAAATGGGGTTTGTTTTTTTAACTGTTATGCTCGCGATGCACTCTCCAGATGTTGATCAAACACTACCGAAAGAAAGATGTACGATCCAGATGACAAATAAGTCACAACTGACTGTCAAAGTTATTCACGTGAAAATGTGACCTTTTTTGTAAGGAATAGTTGTAATGTGTAAACATATTAGCTCACTATACTAAATTAGAATGTTGCGAAAAAGTGTCCACACTGGTTACCACGGTGACTACATGTTTCATTCAGTACCCATACATAAACTTGCATTTTAACAGTTTATAGAAATTCACATGGTCCAAAATATACATACACTTGACATACTTTTATGCATATTAAACAAATTAAAAGGGCGGCATATTAAACAAATTGTGTTAAAAAATGGTTGCATTGTACAATATAATTTAGTTGATATTCGACTAACTGTTTGCTTTATCTTAACAGAGTTTGAAATATACAGAAAAAACCTAAAATTTCAAACCATAAAATTAAAGAGATACTCTTATTTATTATTTAATTCTTAGCATGGTGCGTACATAAGTACTCCTTATATATACTCTAATATAAATTTTACAGTCTATTCTTTTACTAAAACTTATCTTTTACACATTTGGTCAGTTTCATTTTAAATCTGTTCAATTTCTTCTCCTTTCTTATGTTTTCTGGCATTTTATTAAAAATCTTCATCGCACTGTACATCGTCAATTTCTGAGATTTAGCCTTCTTCTGAATGCCAGTCTCAGTCTATCCCTTCCTCTTGTACGATTCTCGTGCTCATATTTATGTATATATCATTATGTAAGGATAAGTTATTTTATGTCTGAGAGCGTATTATTTAATTATTGACTTAATTCATAATCGGGCCGATTATTCATTTTCAATCTGTTATTTTATAAATAATAACAATAAAATATCTCAACTTCCCTCTTTCTCTTTTCCTTTTCTTGGAGTCTGCTCTCCACGCCTGAATACGCCGGGATGTCTCGTCTTGGACCTTCTCCCGGCTTGCATGGTCGTTTTTCATCTGTTTGATATTGGACCACTCGGTGGATCCATAAAGTCTTCTTCTAGTATTTATTATTAATGCAGTTTTGACAATTGTCACACCTGGTCTCCTCAATACGCTTACCTTATCTGTTCCCTCTAAATAAGTAATATAATGTTTTTAGCAATTTGACGTATTATACCTGCCACACATTTCTGCAATATCGTACTGGATCATGCAATAGCCAATAGAATTTTTAAATACTAATTAAATGTATTAATTATAAAGATATACATTTAAAATCAATTTTATCGAAAAATATTGTTGTTGCGCTACCGAGATTCGAACCTGAATCTCTTTTCCAATCCGGGGAAGGTGCACGCAACAGCGACACTATTTTTGATGACAAATTTTCAAACCTATATGTTACACTTTTGCAAATTAATACATCTATCGTTCCATTATTTGAAAACCATCTACATTGTTTTTTACGGAATCTATCACAGACTGTCTGTTCTAAATAATTCCAACTTCACAATAAGAATGTGTTTTCCTTAATAAGAATTTATACAGATTACATTATTAAATTAATGCGTGTTTTCTCATTTTTCATTGAGATTGATGAAAATGTTGTTTTAATTTCAGAAAGGGCTCGACCATCACAAGGCGAGACTGCTCAGCTTTTACGACATCCACGAAACCCTGGTGGATCTGGCCGAGGATGACTTGGGAGAGGTAGCGAAGATAGTCAGACCGCACGCTATTGGCAAGTCAATCCTCAGACCTTTTGATGAAAAGCGGACGTGAGTGGGCTATACATTGTAACAATCTTTTCACATCTTATCATCGGAATGAATATGGCCCATATCCCACCTCTCTTTTATATTATAATATAATGGCAGGAAAATATTATATTTTAATTCAAATAAAATGGAACCTGAATTTTGCTTTTACATAATCGTATTTCAAATTTTCTTGTGATGTAAAGATGTATTTGTCTTTCTTTTACTTTTGTATCATTTCATTCAGAGTACCTGGTCTATTTGGACCCCTTGCTCATCCATCATGATGTAATGCAATGGTGCAAGGGCTGCTAGCTGGGGCAAGATATAACCTCTAAAGGAGGACGGTTTTGGGACGTTGAATACGCGAGGGGGCCGTTATGCCATAGGCTGACAGAACGTTTATCGTGGGGTTCCAGTGCTGTGGAAGTTCAGCATAAAAACGCTTGGAAAGGTGTCAGGAGTGTGCACCGCATACAAACATTCTAGGAAACAAATGTAAATTAAATAATCCATGTTATAAACAGATAATGTATTATAATTATGCTGGCACCAGCTGTGTGCCAATAGAATCATTATTTTTTTAATTCTAAAACACACCACTACCTCCCGCTGCCGCTGTCAGAGTGCCATAGGTGCCCACTAAGTTATTTTTCAAATATCCCTATTACAATTGCTACCATACTGAATTGAAAATTCTGTTCAGTTGCTCTGTATTGTATAGAGTCCTTACTTCTGCCGTTTCTTAACAGAATAACATTTGAAAGGTTTTCAGCTTGGCTTAGAGCTGCGCATAAATCATTGAAATATCTATTCCTCTTTTGCAAATTTGCCAATTTTACTATCTTACTCCCCCCCACCGCCCCCTGTCGACCCATCTTAACTTAATGTAATGTATAATTACCCACACTCTGTGACACTTAGTATCCAGTACACCCTGAAGACGGAACGATGGTTCCAAAACTGGTTAGTGTTAGCAAAAATAAAGTGGTGTTTAAACAAAGTGAATTGTTTTTAATTATACACTAAATGTTATTCAAAAATTACAAATAAATAAGTGGTAGTGTCATATAAACAACAGATTCATTTTCCTTAAAGACATCGGTTGAAACGAAAGTTCACATAGTATATACGTATATATGTAATTGTATAATATTATTGGTAACAGCATAACCTAAATATACACATACTGCACACCACTGGTATTGATATATGACCCAATGGTCTCGGAATTGTTTCAAATTTTGGTTTTTATTTGTTGATTTTCAATCAATCTGATACATCTATTAATTATTATTAAAAATATTTTAATAATTTACAGATGCATCAAATTTTGGTCTACATGGTCATGAGTTCTACATTTAGAATCCATTTGTGGAAAAAATTTGTTCAATTTTTCTTCAAAAGACTGAAAGAATGTATACCTGGCATCTCTATTCTGAAATGTTGACAAACATCACTACATGCACATGGCTTAACAACCCGAGAACTTGAAGATACTATGATTAAAAATTCTGACACAAATTAGTCATCTTTA
Source organism: Eubasilissa regina (assembly GCA_022840565.1). Taxonomy (NCBI): domain Eukaryota; kingdom Metazoa; phylum Arthropoda; class Insecta; order Trichoptera; family Phryganeidae; genus Eubasilissa; species Eubasilissa regina. Next base: position 8,393,861 of record JAINEB010000010.1, read on the forward strand.
TCATGCGCAGGAACAGAAAGCGTTTTGAAGATGTATTTAACTATTGTCCTGTCAACAGATGCACCCAAATAGGAATTCTTCCCGAGTACTGCATGTGCAACAGAGAGTCGCAGATCCCGGCAAACTCGGAGAAAGCTAAATTCTCGGCCGATGTGGTGGTACAGCACATCAACATGTTGCTGGACCAATGTAAGTATACTGTCAAATAACTTTATATTTCTTAAATACATATTTGCAAAATTACTTTGTGGCCTCATTTTATATTAATAATTATACAAAATACATTGTTTAAACCACTATTTATTCATTATTCTACATGTTTCGATACCTATAGTATCTTCTTCAGGAAACAATAACTATTCAGAATTTTCCAATCACCTTTTGGAAACAAACTATTCCTTTAATATTAATAAGGGTTTGGATATTATAAATACAGATACTAGGGGTTAGATAAATTTGAAATTTTAGAAATAAGAAAAAGTGTTAATAGCAAGCTGTAAATATACCAAGTTTTTAGAGGTTTTATAGAGATTTTGACTCGTGTCTCACTTCATGTGTATTGTATGTCAAGCCATTGATCTTTAATGTACCATTTGTCCAATGGATGAACCTTAATCTCCCCCGCAGCAGTTAAAATAAAATAAATATTTATATTTTAACGCCATTTATTTGTCTTCACTTTCAGAGTAAATTGTTGTGGGTGTACATACCATAGATGGTTCTAGGTTGACTATATCGAGTGTCGCTGTCAAATTGGCTGTGTACATCACATACACAATGGTCCTACCACACTCAAGGGGTGATCTCTGAGACTTTTCTCATTCCGTGGACACTAGCTATAAGACTGTGTTTGATCCATTAGCTCCTTCAATTTTCAATAGTGTCTGTTATGGACTTATTTTATCGCACTCTCCTTAGAACCACACTTGTAAATCTCTCAGTTAATAATTCATTTTTTTACAAATATGAAAATGTATAAATATTTTGCTAAAGCTTGCGCATTGAAAATCAGACTTATTTTGACAGCCGCATATGGGATTCAAACTATTCATCATTTGTTATCAAACTAGTAATTCAGACATTCGCTACAATCATACACTCATTAAAATTTTCTCATTGCAGCTGAGAGTTTTCTGAAAACCGGAGAAATCAGAAGGTGCGCCAGACTGACACTAGCCAACATTACTTCCGCATCCATGGTTCTGAGAAGTTTCACTTCGGGAGAGGCCAGCCCGTTGATCAGAGTAACATTTAAAGTGTTCCCAAGTAACGGAATGTTCGAAGGCGGGGTTGAACAACGACATGGATTCGTTCCAAGGGTTTTAGGTTAGATGTTTGATTTTGTCTATGAGAGCAGTTTTAATAAATTATATCATTTTTAGTTAATTTAGGACACGGAATACAAGTTACGGAATAGGCTGATGACACCCAAGCCGAGGATCGAATCTGTGATTTTTTAATTAATAGGAGAGCATCTTACAGATACCAAACAATGACATTAAATTAAATTTAACCCCAAGAAGGCCCAGGACATCCATCGCCGTCCGAGAGAAGGATAGCGCGATAAACCTCAAAATATTTAGCGCTATACCATAGACAAGAAAGGTTGCACCACGTAGCAGCGCGCGCAGATGTCAGTAATTTTGTGTTGCCAGATTTCTTCTTTATTCAAATGACAGGATTTTCAGTATAATATTTGAACACACATGCCACTCATATCATATCATGCTAATTTCATACTTCCGGAACTTTCCAAATGGAAAGTACTTGTCAATTACATTTTGATTCCAGCCGGTGCAAGGTATTATCAGGATTTATCCTGCAATACACAAATATTTACAATCGTACCCTCATTTCATGATACTTATTTAATACATTTAATTAATATTAAAAATATCACAGACCGTCTGTTCTGAATAATTACAACTTCACAATAAGAGTGTGTTCTCCTAATGATACTTATTTGTTTGTAATTGAGTAATTAAAGTGAATAAGATATTATTTTTTAGTTATTAAGCGCGTTATACTATAAAAATACATTGAGCGCTTCATTGTAGACCATATTGACTATTGGCGCGAACGGGGTTTCAAGTGTGTGTTAGTGTTATATCATAAGTCCTATGTATAAAATGGGACATTTTCGCTAATGGAGATATTGCGAACTTCCTAGAAATTTCCGATATGCTTGTTACTACCGCAGTGTCCGATGATGAGTTGAGTAATGAGAACGACGTTGAGGATGATTATTTTGTGGTTCACATCTACGATGAGAAATTGATGAAAGACTGTTGATGAAAACCAACCATCAACAAGTGCAGAGGTTAGACCAGTATTTGAATGGGAGACAGATAATTGTTTCGTTCTAAATATACATAAAATCTGAAGTCGTCCTTCCAAATAACAAACAAATAAAAATTTCCTATCTTGAACTATAAACTTTTATTTATTCCTTTTTATCATCTCAAAACCGTACGAAATTGCGGTCGATAGACGCTTATAATAAAATAGAAGCTCCATGTTTGTTGTTTTTTTATTTGTTATACCAACATTTTCATGTTTTTTTTGGAAAAATAAAATTTGGAAAAAGCTAGTCAAAAGTTAGCTAGGCGCCAATTGGTGGTATGATGCTGTTTCACCTAGGGCTTTTTCTGGACAGCTAACAGGTTAATAATAATATTGTACATTGTGATATTTCCTTATTTTGTAGAATATTAATTTATTCCTTAATACAAAAACTCTTACGGGTAAGTAGAATTGCTGTTCACAGAATTATTTCACTCGTTATGATTTACACATTACCTATGTCCTTAATAAATAAATGGAAGGTTGTCAAAATTATGAACACATGATGCAATTTGGTCGCATTATGTTTTTTTTTTAAATATAAAATTCATCAGTAGACATACCATATAATCAGACAACTTTGTTCCAAGAATTACAGTTTTGTCCCAAATTCCCACACTTTATTTAAATTTGAAAATTAACAATTATCATTTATTAAACTAACATCCTTATAATATAAACGGATAATTCTTTATCATATAATTTAATGATCAAAATTGTCATTTTGCAATATTATCCTTAACGAAATTTAAGTTCACAAGTAATAAAGCTTATGATTTTTCGGTAAATATTTATTTGAAAAGGGTATTTAACTAAAAACATAAGTACACATGTATTTTTAATAAGGAATGAACCCATCCAACATAGTTACAAACTTTTTCGTCGAGAGTTAAACTAAATTAATTTTTGGAACAATGTAGGGCAGTTCAGAACACAACTTGATTTGAACACTGATTCTGTTCTCATTTTATTAATTGATTTATCATTTTGACTAATTAGGCTTGTTGAAGGGAGTACCTCAATTGTTCAAAACTTGGAATAAAGTTGTGTTATTATAGCTTCTTACTAAATTATTAGACTCACTGTAAAAAATTGTATATTTCTGAGAAACAATTAAATTATTTTTTAAATTTTCAATGAAAACAATCACACTGTGGCTTCACATTATAATTAAATAATAGAATGTTTGGTTTTAAAAATCACTTTATTATGCACGCACACTAAAGTCAACTAGTTTCAGTTGGATGTTCTATTATTTATAATATTCAATTTATAAATACAGTGAAATCTTGATCGATCATTCCTCAAATAATCGTTTTCCCGCATGTATAGTTTATTTCTTCTAATCTCGAATTAATTTCATACAAAGCACCCAAAAATAGATTGCGTGGATCGTTCCTCTCTGCATCATTTTACTGCATTGATTGTTTAAATTACGCAGCATACTTCATAGTTAAATGCTTGGTTTTGATTAATGGCACTCGTAAACAACGAGCGGAACATTTGAAAGAGAGAATGCTGCTGACTACCGCTTGACATTACACAATAGAAGGTTTTTTTTTTTTGCAACTTTCTAATTTTGTTTTTGTTTAAACACATTCATTTATTTATATGTGAAATATGTATTCAAATTTGAAGTATATCTTTTTTCTGTATTCCTGCATTCATTATTTATTTCAATAGGTCCCTTCAAAAACGATACAGGTTTCACTGTACTCCAATGAAAAGAAAAAATGAAAATATACTCTATCGTCTGTGTGGCACTAAACTTCTGCTGACTTCAAGTCAAATGCAGTCATGTAACTTTACCAGTGCGAAAACTGAAAAAATGTAATATCAATTGTTTCCCAGAAATATATGATTTTTTACATTGAGTAATAATTTGGCATGGTAAATATTTTATTAATTGGCTAAGAAATGTTTTCTCTTGCTGAAATAATATTTTTATTTTTTTATTTCAGGTGATATAAATAGGATAAACAAATACGGAAATCAACCAGATTGTATATCACACGATATACTTAGATTATACTGTTACTGCGTTTAAAGAAAAATAGCAAATGTTCATTTTACAGTAGAACATGGAACCTCAAGGGACCACGGGAAAAATTGAATTATTCAATAATTTGAATTAATAAAAAAGTAAGTCTGAAATAGAGCCAAAGGCTACACCGACTGTTGCAATGCGTGCCCGCAATGACGTAGGGAGTGATCAATGGGGGCGTGAGGAACGGTGACACGCCGTGCGTCGTTGATGTTTCCTAAATGATAAAATTTCCACAAATTTTTTTTACCAATGAACAGATTGTTATGCGCACTTGTTGATTGATACTCGTGAATTTTGTCGATATTAACATTAAATTAAACAAAATAATTTGTAATATCCATGTTTCTTTTGACCGTTTTGAAATGAAATTCACGGGACCAACGAAAAATTTGAATTAACAAAGTTCGAGATATCCGTGTTCTACTGTATATATACTTATGTACCTCAAAACTATGTTTGAGTAAACTCTCTTAAAAGGCTGTGATTGTCTCATATAATGAGGATATAATTTTTATATAACCATTTTATTAAAACAACCCACAGCGTAATTCAGAATTATATTTTCTTAATTTAAATGAATATCTTCAACAATTTACTGTACATTACCGCACGCAATTTGCCAATACGGCGCACAAAAATAATTTACTGCTTTGTTCTAAATTTCAACACATTTATCAATGTGTAATCTATAAACAAATTCAAATAAATAGCCTTATAACTTGTAAGGTATGTTTTTCTTAATTTCTCCCTTGACGCTCAAATTTTTTGGAAATTAAAATTGCACAAAACATTTTGTTACCTACACAGTAATCTAAAAATTAACGGGAATATCGCTGTATAAGCCTGTATTTTTTAAATATAACATATATATATGAGGCACCTAGGATCAAAGTGGGCATATTCCATTTTATTAAAACTGAGTTTATAATTCATTTTTGCTTATTTTATTATTAGCCATAGTTTAACTGATTTCTAACAAAAATGGTAAAAAAATTAACTCTTATTATGGTGTTTGAATGAAAATTGCACATTTACATTTTAACTGATCATTTTTGCTGAAATAGCTTAAATCCATTATGATTGCCAAATTTTACATTGATTTTTCCATGCGAGTTGACATTGTGTAGCCATTTACTGAATTTAAAATTATTTGACAATTATACCATCATGGTTTTGAACTCGGACATATGTTTTTTCAGGTCTGTTTATATATATTTTCCACTCACCAGTGGTAAAACATAATAAAAGCCCTCCTAAAAGTCATTGACCCTAGGCACCTCATATTTTGAGTTAACGGTAAATTTAATTGTACAATTATATAAATTGATTAATAAATAACCCAAAGCACAAGTGGTTAACATAGGAAATTATCTTCAGTTATTTCAGTCGTATTATATATATTTTTTTGTATTTATATAAAACCTATTTTTCAATGTTGAAAATGATTTAGAAATGTAATGTGCCATGATACAGAACTGTGATGCTGCCTGCCGGCATATTCGAAATTTCGTTTAATAAAATGGTTTGTGTCTTGACTAAAATATTTTTTAAACATGTTAATGTTACCCGCGCCTCTAGAACTGAATCTGGTATTTATGCACACTCGGCCACAACATCATTCATGACGTTCGCTGACGTGTTACTTGTGTTTTCTATGGCAGTAAGTATACAATAATTATAGACCACTGTTAATGTGTAACAGGTATTGAATTTGGTAATTCAATCACTATACTTGATTTATTATTATATGTATATCAAATTTGCAATATATCTTGTATCGCTTGAATTGTTAATTATTAAATAAATATCAGATATCTCATAGAGACGAAGCTATTTTATTATATTTTAAAGGAATGATATATAGAAATATGAGGGGTAATTACAGGGCTTACGACCTGTCTTCGGCTGGCTTAAGTGATCATTTTATATATATATATATATATATATATATATATATATATAAAGTGATTAGTGAACGTTATATATATACCAATTCTCACCCCTCAATCTCCATATTTATCAAATTTTTGAAAATTCTATGTATCTTATTACATGGGCTCACTTTGAGTACCACTACAACATCGCCATCTATCGACCAAATTTGATAATTCATTTTTTCTTGAAACAGCATATTATATGTCAACTCAATGAGAATCTGATTTTTGTTGAAAATTATTTAAAGCAATATTCTTTATCTGTAAAATATTTTTAACACATTATACTAGAATACGCCTGAAAAATAAATATGTATTTTTCTTATTTTGACCAGTATATTATTTTAGCAATATTTGAATATGTTCAAGAACACACAATTACTGGATTTTTACCCATAAAGGCAATGTTATTAAATAAATATCAGATATCTCATAGAGATAAAGCTATTTTATTATATTTTAAAAGCATCATTTTGGAAAGTTGTATCTTTCCATGCATTTTGTATTGACCTAGTAATAATCTGCAGGGGCTAAGGTCAGGTATTATAAATCTGCCACGAAAATCTCAACATAATGCGGCATTTTTGTTTTTTAATTTAATACTTTTAATAACAATGTTTGCAAAACAAGTACTGCTTCATAACTGATAAACATCCAACTATCTGGTGTTGGCAAAACAAGTGGATGTCATGAATAAATAATACACCCTTTATAACGGTACTTATTTATGAATCAACCCAATATAGTGCTGATCCATGCCCTAAACATTTAAATAAGTTATCTCCAAAAGATGTTCACTGATTTAACCTCAAAATTTACATACGGTACCTGTGTCTGTGTCCAAAGTATAAAGTAGGGAAAATCCAGTGGCATAACTACCGATGGGAAGTTTGAGCAGTCACTGAAGAAGTTCAAAATAGCATAGGTCTAAGTGCTTACATAGTTAGTTACACATAAATAAGCAGGTATATTTTAAATGTACTATTAATATTAAATAATTTCACGGTAACATCAAAAAATAGTTTTAACCTTTGAAAATCCAACCAGATAAATCTGTTTTTGAACAGCTTTTGTCATAACTATCTAAAAAATGATGAGTTTGAAGTTTAAAAACTAAAACAATAACACATCACCTGATCATTGTGTTCAACTTTTCAGTCTGTTAAAAAGAGAAAATGCCATTTATATATCTGTCATAATTTTAATTGCTGATTATTTTTAGCTAGCTAAAAATCAATCCTCAATCTTGAAAAAAAATTGTTTTCCTCTCTCCTGAAAAATTGAGAATTTGTAGATAGAGTTTTCATTATCATTTATGTATTGTACCGAATAATGAATTTTTTTTAAATTTGAAAATAATAAATACATAAAAAGTATTTTTTAATACTTGCTTTCAATTCAAAGTAGGTGAAACATGACGGAAGAGGGGGAGGGGGTCCTGGAAGCCTGGTAATTCGTAGCCTTAGTTTTATTTTACCGTTCTGTATCCGCTTATCACATTATAATTGTGTAAATCTCTAAAATAGGTGACAGTATTTCACTTTATCTCTAAACTATCAAAGTGTAGTTGGGCATTTGGAATTATGGATCTCATTTTAGAAATTTAAATTTAATATTCATATACCTGGACTGTTAGTGTCGTGATATAATATATAAAATAATTAAAAGTTGCAATTTACTATTTTATCTCATAGACCATGTGAGACTACTGAATATTTTTAATGATTAAAGAATTAATCTTTTTTATGCATTGTATTTTAATTATACCTTTTGCATAATCTCCAATCCCGCTGAGTTATTAACCCCACACTCATCAAGAATGGGTGCAATTTACTACAAATATTCGAGTGGCATCTACCAAGCGAATTACAATACAAATGGTGCACATGTGAAAAATCTAATTATGAGAATTATAGTTTAGAAACTAGCGAAAGAAAGTTTAAATAATCTCCTTGGAATACAACACTGTCCATCAGAATCCAGCCATTTGTAATTCGTAAGTAAATACTTTATAAAATTCTTTAAATGATTAGATTTTGCAACATTTATTAACACCATCATGTGGAGATCAGATTGTATTTTTCTTCTCCAAATTTAATACTTTATTATATTATAAGAGCGCCCTTTTTTCAAGGCGATGCTAATAATTAAACTGCTTCCAATATTTCTAAATATGAAAGAACATCATTTTTTACATAAATCTTGCAAGAGACGACAATAAAATGGTTGATTTTATCACATTTGAGACAAACTATCAGAATAAAAATTAATTTCTAGAGTTTATAATATTGCAAATTGAAATATGTAATATGTGTGTTGTCATTAGAGTTAATCAATTGATAATTAAATAATTTAATTATGCACCTGTGTACATACTCTTTAAACTTAATAGATGAGATTCGCGAAGAAAAGATAACCATTTTTATTACGCAACATCAGTCAATTCGATTTTGTTGTGTTATTATTTTATTTTTATTTAAATCATTTCAGTTTTTCACTTTAAACTATTTTTTTCACATCTATAAATATACCAGATAATGGAGGATGGTTCTGTTAGATGCCTATGTATGAATGTGGATGAGGCGAGAATTGTGTGACAGAACAGAGGAGTATGGCGCTCTATCCTCGCTGCCTGCGGCGTGATTAGGCGTAAATTAGTTAATTAAATATACTTAGAGGTCAGTCAAAGTAAGCACCTAAATATTTAGATCGACACTTGTATTCGATGTTCTACAATATAAACTATTGTGTCAAATGTATTTGGTGGTTTTTGTTTAATATTATCAATTTAAATCACCGCGCTGCCGTTTCGTGACCTGTTTGTTTCATAATTAGATTAATTAAACATACAAATACATCAAATGTTGTCGTTTCCTCTTAAAATCAGTGTAAAACCGTCTTAATTTATGAAATGTGTAACTTATTTTGCGAAGAAATCCAATATAGCTAAAAAAAATGTGCATGAAAATAGATCTTATCGGCATATTCAACCAAAAACTAAGGAAGTGGCAAATTCCGCGTCCGCTTTTATAGGATTGAGCGGCGTACTAAATACTAAAATAATCGTCTTTTATAAGAGTAGCTGAAGCCTTTTAAAAACGTCGATAATTGACAAAATGTTCTGCAAATTTAGCGGTTTATAATTCTATTAATTTTTAACATTTTGTTAATTGATACATACAAATATGGCTCCGTAATCTTAGATTTTCAAAATTATAAGAAAATATATTTCGTGTATACAGGAATTTTCCATATTGACAATTTTGTGGCACAGTGAAAATCGTGGTATTTCTTATATTGCCTGTACTGTCTTAATTATGGCAAATAATATTCAGTTTATAAGTGTAAAGATCGTATCCAAAATATAGATTTAAAAAAGTGATATCTAGTTCTGAAATAAATAAATAATAAAAATCCACATTTTCATAAAAAACGCGAAAAAATAAATTTAGTAGTATTGAAAGGGCCCTTTATACATATATAATTTAAAAAATCTAAAATCCCCGACGTTCAACCATGAATTCGAGCATTTTAGGTTAGATTTGTGATTTAATATGTTTTGACAAAAATATGTTGAACCTGCTAACTTTACTTATCACATGTTTAATAATATTGTAACATGTTTATCTAGTTTACTAGATTAGATAGTTTACTAAATGCGAAATGTATCAATTTGTATTAGACTTTTTTTTCGTAATATTTTTGCCAAAAAATTATGACAAACCAAACTAAAAAAAAATCATATATGTACTCAATTTCAACTTTGTACATAGCGCTGTAGATGTCGCTAAAGGAATGGAATGAAATGAAACAATTATCAATTTTTATTCAAATTTATAAGAATTAATTTGTATTTAAATATTTTAAATCCCTACTTTTTTTTTAATAGCTCCTAGATTAGTTTATTTAATAAGTCATCCAATAAACGTTGAATTGTCTCGAAAGGACGGACATCTGTCAACCCCGATAAAATATGAATTAGGATCGTAGTGAAAATTCTAACATGAAATTACATCAATCAGTAATTCCAAAATTAGGAGAGACATCGGCAAGGACGCCAAGAATCACCCTCTGACGATGCTGTAACCAAGTTTCACTGAGGCAGTCATCTCTCAAAAACATTGTCGAGTTTAACACTTTGAATTAAACAGTAGACACATCGAACAATGAACCCCCAGACGTTCAGTTCACACGTGCGTCACACCGGAACTATTTGATCGGTCGCGTAGCATGAGATGCGAAAGATATACATTTATGTTGAATATTTAGCACTCATTTTTACTGTCGGCCTCGCCGTGTCCCTGAATGCCTGAATACAAAAGGACAAATACGGAGGTGGCAAATAGGTGTGTCGCGGGACCGGTGTATGCTACATTATTATTTCAATCATTCTAAGAATATTTATTATAGAATAGTTATTTGTTTGCGTTATTGCTTATACTGTGGTAAATACTAATACTAATGAGATTTCTTGCCGGGGAACAGAGAGGGGTTTATTTTGTTTGGTAATTGTGTATCGCCACACTATGTACCATGGCGGCGATGCCATGTAGCATTAAAAATCACATCCTGGCGGCAAATGAGAAATACCGATATGGGAGCAATCAGTTCGAATCATCGTTACAGTCGATCACAATAACGGTTCAATCATCACTATTACAAATTATAAAAATTGAATAACTTAAAATATAAAATTATTTAAAAGCACAATGTCTTCGTTTTCATGTTTAAAATACAAAATAGAAAAAGTTTATTAGAAATTAAAAATAAAAGATGTTCGGTTCATGTAAGCATTTCCATAAATGATAATGTTGAGTGTATTTTCTACCAATAAACAATAACCAGTTTTTAATATAATATTTTAGTTTATCCACCGAAAAACATATCACATTAAAAATACCTTAGCCGACGTTGGTCGCGAATATACATTGGCGATAATATTTTATGGATGAATATCTGGCTAAATTACGAGTCGAAAATGTTCAAGGAGTATATACATGTTTATAAAATTATGTTAAGCTAAGTCTACGTATATCGAAATAAATACCTTTATGTTTTTGTATTCAATATAATATAAATTGGGATAAATAAAATATTATAATTAATAGAAATAATCGAAAGACTACGATTTTTTTTTTTAATTACTTGCGATAATGCTCACGATGTCGATAATGCCAAATTATCGACTCGTATTTTTAATATGTATTTATATCCATAAAATATTGTGCACTAGGTGTGTTACACCAGAATAAATTTACTAATAATACTTAATTAAATTTATACTTAAAATACTCCATTTTTCAACGTGCCAACTTCGGCACGAGTACCACAAATCTACATCCCCAGTTACAGGACATCAAAGAGATATTATACAGAGAATAGAAAACAACAATGATTTTTAGCTTGATCGGTGACTATTTTGCTCTTACATTAGCATCGGCACTTATCACAGAAACGCGTTAAGTCCAAAATTTTTAATTAATTATTTATTTGTTTTATAGTGTGAGTTTTCAGTTTTTCTACCTCTTTTTTTACTTATTTACTTACCATCACGCCGTTTCCCGCGGGGGTAGGCAGATAGTATAGAGCGCCACACTCTTCTGTCCTAACACACAATCCTCGCCTCATTCACATTCACACATCTTCTTATACAAGCTCGACGATTATTGAGGCTTCTAACAGGACCATCCTCTAGTACCTGATTTACCTGGTCGTGCCAAGTCTTTCGCGGACGTCCTCTACTTCTGGTGCCATCAACACTTGCGTCATATATCTTTCTTACTATTCTCTCTTCATTCATCCGTTCCATATGACCAAACCACCTAAGTGATCCTTAATCTTACTCACTATACTAACATCAGCTTTACATTCTTTCCTTATTTCTTCATTCTTTACTCTGACATAAATGGATCTGCTACATATACGCCTAAGTGATCTCATTTTCACTGTATTCAGTCTACTTTCGTTCCTCTTCTGCCAGCTCCAGGCCTCACTTCCATACATCAGTGTCGGTACTAGGACTCCATTGTGAACCGCTAGTCTTGCCTCGGTTGACATGTTCCCATTAGCTATAATACCATTCAAAGCGCCGTTCACTTTATTCCCTGCAGTCGGCAGTGATATCTTTCTCTGTCTTTCCATTTCTAACATACTAAATACACAAACTCATCTACTTGTTCCAAACATTCATTACATCCAAGTATTTAGCACGGTGTCTTGCTTTCCTCCTTCTCGAATACCATCACTTTAGACTTGTTGACATTCATAATAAGGTCGCTTTCCTTGCATACGTCGTACATTCTACTCCTGTAATTCTTGTTCATTATTCGCCATTAGTACTGCATCATCGGTGTACAATAAACAGCATACAATCAAATCGCCCATTTTCGCTCCTACATTAATATATTCCAGTTCTTTCACACAGTTATCCATATGCAAGTTGAACAACCACGGAGACATTACACATCCCTCTTTTTTAGAAATCGACTAGCTCGGACTTTTTCCACACAGCCTGTTTTTTATTGGCTAATGTGATTGGACTGCACAATATTAAAACACTATTAGTATACAATGGAAGTTTTCTTAAAATTCGTGTGTAAAACATTAGCCGTACTTTTATTTCCACAACTACCCACTACCCAGCAAATCTAATCATGTTTAATTTAGTAACGAATCCCTACAAACTTGGCCGAATTCATTAAACTCATAAATTCAGTAAATAAAAATATATAACGAGTTTTGACGTTAAATTATCTTTGACATTTTTAAAATAATTAAAAACATCTCAAAGAGTGACAACGCAACATTTTTGAAACAAACAAAACACGATATAAATATCGACCTTAATAAATAAACAAAATTAGTGTGAAAATAAAATAAATTTATGTAATTAGTTTTGTAAAAATTTACTTAACGGTGTTATTGTAAGTAACGCCCTTTGCGTTCGGTGCTTTCGAGAACTGCCGATTATTGCCGAATAACCCGAATGCCGTTTTCCTCATACCCCAAAACCTGGCATCAAAGTTTTACTGCGCACTAGTGTTTAATTCAACTCTAGTACACTTTGACCTCGTTTTGCGCTTGGGTGCGTTCCTGGACTGGTTCAATGCGCAGTAAATAGAGAAAGGGGAACACGCGACAAAAAATAAACTAATCTACTTTAATTTTATGTTATTTTTATATTTACTTGCATAATAACACGAATATATGCACTCAGAAATATAAAAATCATTTTTGTGATGAAGGTCCTGGCTCTACTGAAATTCTTAGTTTTTTTTTTGTAATGAAGTTATCTAGTGTCATTTGTCTTTGCTTTCTTTTTCTCTCGTTAAGCAAATGTCGGTAGCAGGAGATCGCATCCAAAACCCTTCGTCTTGCTTTTGCATTTCTTTGAAAATCTGTATCATTCGCTATAATTATAATAATCAACGATTTCGGTTATTGTTACCAAACTTTTACAAAAGAAATCTGTAGATTTAGACAATCCTCGTTTTCAGAATCACTATTTTCAACTTCTACACGAATTACTTGTTCTGCTAGTTCTTGAAGGTCGTCGTTGGTACGGCACTCACCAGAAACCTACAGAAACTACATCTACATCTTCTAGTCTTCTAGAGAATCCTTGGATACCTTCTCCCATTTAAGTATTCTTCAGTTAATTATTGCCAAGCGAAGTCGATATTACCTACGGCATCCATGATGTTATATTTTTTCCAAAATTATACGATTGATTCTTTATTTTCGCCCTCTGTTTTATCAAGTAGTGCGGACACCGTTTCGCTGCTAATGAATACGATGCACGAAAACAAACGCACCAAACAAACAATCTGGTGTTGCCAGCTCGTGCCGTGTTACCGAGTCGCGTCACGGTGGTGTCATCGTATTATATACGAATCGGTGAAATGCCACGATCATTTGAATCAGCATAAATTTAGAGTTTTTTTTAGTCTCCGAGCAGATCGCGTTATATCAAATCAGCGTTAATCGAGGAAGTGCTAAACGAGATCTTACTATATATATAAACCTCTATGCAGGACATAAAGAAATTCAAACACAAACGCGCGATCCACAAACAGGTGATATACATTTGAACTAGCTGTTTGCGTTCATTCGCATAATAAAAGGCAATAAGTAAAAGAAATGATTCGGATTGAACTGACTATTTTTGTCGTATTGAGATTAGTCGGACATTTTTATTTGGAGCCGTGTCATCTTATTGCAAATCAAAGGTTCAGGACGCACAGCTGACTGGGCGAAATAGTAAAAAGGATCTCGGATGCGCGGCCGTACACGGTATACGCTTTTCCACACCAATTTCAGTTGGTCGTTTTTTGCGGTTGTCGTCGCTCGTCACGCCCGCAAGCTCGCGATCCTCCGTGACGCGTGCAGTGTAAAATCAATACATCCGCTCGTATTGCCTCGTACATTATTAATATTATTTTCGGCGTCATGTACCATTCATCGTTTTCAATCCAGTGATTCATTCTGTCCAACATCTATTTTAAATTTAAACGTGCATTCCTTGCGAATCGCCGCCCACCGAAGACGCGGTGTGCGAATGTAAATATGGCTTGTGCCAAATGCCAAAATATTATTTAACGTGTGATTACTTGTGTATTAATTAAATTTAAGAATACTACGTGCATTTCGATACTTTTTCAATTAATACTGGTGCAATACAGAGCATGTGTGCATAATTTGGTTCAGTTTGCATCGTTTATTTGCTAATTCGTGCACCAATGACATCCACCACAACTTTATAATCATACTATAAGAGTAACAAATCATCGCATAATAATTGGTGTGAATTTACCGGTCGACTGAGTGCACGGTGTGGTGCAGTTTATTTTTAAACTGTAAAAATTTATCCAGAAAATAGTTTTTTTTCCTGTTGTAAAGTCTACGCATAACACGTATTGTAGATGAATTAATAGCTGCATTGGTTTTATTTTGTTTTTTATGTGGAAATGAAGTATGTTTTTCTTTACTACTGGGTAAGATCGCCTCCGAGGATCGCCAATTTTCTGTCTTTAGCTATTTGACATCGTCGCTTCGTCGAGCTTTCTTTCTAATCGTCTCTGTCGAATATACCCAACCTATTAATTTCCACTAAAGCCTGCAGATTTTCTGGGTAACATCTTAGTTTTGAGACAGAGCGATTGATAACCTCTCTGTTCTGAGACATGGGGTACGTAACTCGAAATGTCATGCACTCGATGTCGCAAATGTATTCCGAGTTTGCTCTTTGGGAAACATTCAATTTGTGCACTACATTGACGGTGAGGGTCGCGCAATGGTATTATGTTTTATAAATATACGTTTTTAAAATGGCAAAGAAACGCGACTGCACGGACACCAGAGCCAATGACAGGGATCTCTATAAGTTTGGGAGCCGTGAGCCACAGGCCCACAGCCACGCACAAAATCCATGCCTACTGACGGTAGCACCTACTGTCAGTCAGGCTTGTGATCAACTATGGTGTCAATTAGATATGTTCATGTTCACAATTGTTTCAAGTGAGGATCATAATTTCACGACACCCACAATCTATCGAGTATTTGTAATTCTTCTTATCGACCATATCGCACACCTAGATACTACACACCAAGACAACTCAAAAAAACAAGAATTTTGAGTTATTATTGTATTCGGATACTCTGTCATATACGCAACTAACTTAGCTCCAGTTCTCGAATAGTGCCATTTTACGATACATTTATGGCCTAAAATGTTATTTAGTTTCATAACTTTAGTAACAAAAAACGGGGGAAAATGTTTTTATTTTTTGTCTACTGAAAAATTACTTTTTGAGTTGTCTTAGTTTTGATCTAGGCATGCGAAATATGTACGTATATACTATACACTAGTGCACAGTGGCGACATGCCAATGTTTTGAGTTGCGAATGCGACTGCTCAATTTTTTTTTTTGGCATTGTTATCGTAATGCCAAAAAACGAAAATTATAAACTCATTTTGATAATGTTAATTTTCCATAAACGAACACAAAAAAATATAGCACGCACGCAATTATTGACAAGATTTTTTAACAAGTCTAAGACTTTGGTTATAATATATTTATTTTTAGTTATCCGCACTTTCTTATCATCTAATTTTTCGGTAAACAATTGCTTAATAGCATTATCACCGCCTTCTCTGTAGATTTTTTAAAATGATTACCTGAAATGTCATTTAAAGCTAGTTTTTTACACGTATTGATAGAAATAATATCCTTTAATTCTGCCAACATACTCGCTAAGGCTTTAGCTATTTTATCACCAGTCTTTTTTTAACGAATCTACCATTTTTTAAACGCGAATTCATTATTCGCAATCTCTAATATAAAAGTAACCTCCAAAAATTTTTCAAAACATTGAGACTACACCAACAGCAAACGTCTCCAGCGTGAGAATATTCAGAGTAAGAATACCGTGTTGCCGGATCGGAGAAACGACGCGATGAGAATATTTTTGAACTTCTGCGCATGTGAGCGGAAGCGAAAAAGTACACTGTACCTCAACTGTTTTTTATTCTATTTATAGTAGTTCATAGTAGTTTACATACGGGGGAAACTTCTTGAAGATTGAGTACGACTGCCCTTTGGGAACGTCCTTAACTTATTAGGAATTTAGAATTTAGGAGCTAATGTTCCCCAATTAACTAACTAACTAATCAATCTAATCAGCTTAGTCAACCGTCTTTATAATTAAATTACCACTTAATCCTAGACTAAATGAAAGAAAAAGAAATCGAATTATCCAGATTATATTTTTAAAAAATTCGAATACTGTTACAATAGTAAAAATTCCAGATTATCCAGATTGCAATCACTACAGTAAACTCTCCCAGTCAACTTACAATTTTTAATTCCGAGTAAGATTTTCCCCTGTTCAAAGACCATCTCTTTAAAATTGTCTACGCTCGTTTTCGGTCTAAATGTCTTAACCTCTTTTCTTTTTCAATAATGAATTTTTTTTAAAAATACAAACGCGCATACGGAATACGGGTCATCAATTTAAGCTAAACCTCCGACTATAGATCACTAGGCCGCGCCATAAATATTACTATGTGCGATGTGTAACAATATTATTTATACTTTTAAAATTAGCAATATTAACTTTGTGGTTAAAATTCATATTTTTTATTTATTGCCCTTGTTTTATTAACCACTGAATTGAGTTTAAATACATGTACCGGTTTCGAAAAATACCATTTTCTTCTTCAGGATGTCATAACTAACTAAAAATATATATCATTGTTTCTTTACCAGAATCTATTTAAAAAAAAAAAACAACAATTACCTAACTCAATTTTTTTTTAAAAATAGATTCTGGTGAAGAAACAATGATATATATTTTTAGTTAGTTATGACATCCTGAAGAAGAAAATGGTATTTTTCGAAAACGGTAGATGTATTTAAACTCAATTCAGTGGTTAATAAAACAAAGATAATAAATAAAAAATAATATTATTTATTCCAGTTGTAATGTGTCAGCGTCGATATCATACAATATTACCGTTTTAAAAGCAATGTGCGAATGTTGTTCGCATCAATACTTGACCACCGAGTGCGCGTTCAGTTAGCGCCATGAAACAGCGCTACAAGTTGCGGACCGGGGTGGTTAGGAACGTGAACAACAAGTTGAAAATTTTCTGTTTCGCTATCATGACAATAGTGTTGTTTTGCTACGTGCACCTGCGCAACAGGACAGACAACCCGGCGCTCTCCTTCTTCAAGGAGAACGTGAAGTTCCTGGACGCGCTGAACGCCACGGCGTGCGTGCTGCCCAGCTACGATCTGTACGACCGCGAGATCCGGCCGTATATTAACAAGCCGCCCGCGGACATCGTGTGCGGCTACCTGCAACCGTACCTCACCTTCCTGGACTGGGACGGCACACTCTACCTCAATCAGACCGAAGTCGACGCAAATAACTACGCAAGTGAGTAATACTATACTACTTAACATTTAGAAAGAACAATCGTACTAGTGTGAGTAATACCAGACGTAGTACGCCCGTTGTGACAGTGTATTGATGCCGCTCAGCGTCTTAA
This sequence comes from Eubasilissa regina, assembly GCA_022840565.1. Classification (NCBI taxonomy): domain Eukaryota; kingdom Metazoa; phylum Arthropoda; class Insecta; order Trichoptera; family Phryganeidae; genus Eubasilissa; species Eubasilissa regina. The sequence continues at coordinate 8,412,237 of JAINEB010000010.1, forward strand.
TCGGTCAGTGGGCGGGGTTGTCGCTTTGAAATTAGTTATAAACACGGTATCCGCAAAATAATATGCACAGAATGTATGAATTTTGTATTTTGGGAACGTTTATATTATTACAAACATTTTTTGTTAGTCGAATGCATTTGTCGGATAAACCATGTTAACCTTTCCCTTGCGGTGCTAAAATAAAAACCCGCGTTCCGGTGCTGTAAACTTTCGCGATTTTTAAGTCAGGTAAATATGAATATTTTACATTTATTACTTATATTAATCATTAAAATAATAGTTGACATATACATACACATATAACATCGAAGTATAAAAGTGCTAAAAATGAGAAAAAACATTGATCATTAGGAACGACAAAATAAGACACGTCTAACTCGGCCAGCGCACGCTCTGCCACTAAGTGACGATCGACATCCGGCACCCCGCCCACTGCGCTGTCCGCCCCACTTCGCACGTACACATACACGTATTGACAAATCACGTCAGTTTCTTCGAGAAAACATTTTTTATTATTGCGTATAGTAAATACATATGTATATTGTAATTATTTTATCCAATAAATAAATATATTTTGGAGGAATACCTAAAATATGAATTCTGTATTTAGTATATTTACAGAGATATTCACATAATTAGAGGCTATGTCAACTCAGTTTACATCATCGGAGAGGAAAGGTTAATAGATAAACCACGCAGTACTTGAGGTTAAACTTTTTACGAAAATGGCGCTATACAAATTATCCAATATTATTATTATTAGTACTAATATTTGTATAACTTATACAGGGCGTAACAGACTTAGTCCACAATACTTACCTAAATTAAGAGTCGAAAATGTTCATGGGATAGGTGCCTATCTCAACCATGTCGGAGATAGGTATAAGCATTTCAAGAAAATTGTAATTAAGCGATCAATTTCATTATTTGAAAAATTTTAAATTGTATATCGAATACAAAAATTTTAATGTCATCGAATTTCGAGCCACCAGACTATTTTTTGTTAGATGATTTACGGCCTGAAGCAGAGATATAGATTGATAATGGTTCAATTTCGCAAATATTTATTTTAAAGTACGTAGAATTAAAGTTTAACTTGATTTTCAAATTTGACTAGATTTGTTATACTCTGTATAATATACGATACTTCTTCAGTCTGTATTGGGATCCAACTTTTGCAGTTACGCCACTGCTGCGAAGCAAAGAATTTAAATATAGAATGTTTGGATGGTGTTAGTGTTAGCAGGATACATTTTTATTATTAACTAGCTAGAGGGGGTTGGGGGGCATTGTCACATTTATATTTTAATATTTTCGTATGCTGAAAACAAGACTTTGAATAATATTAATAAACGATTATTAAAGATATAAAGTCTGCACAGAAACATGTCATGTTTATAAACGTACCTGTATATTATATAAACCTTGTAAAGAATCCAGAAAAACCCTACTCACTAAAATAATAGTTTTAATATTATTATTTCTAATTTATCGATTGTAACGCGGAATCTACACTTTCCCTACGCGAGGCTCCTGGTCGCAAGGCACCTCAAGTGACGAATTCGTTTATTCCCCATATCCGATCCCCTAAGATCTAAATATTATTTTGTATTAATTTATATTCTCCTGGCCTCCGTCGCCAGTGTGAAGATCTCGCTTTTTACCTTAATACTAGTTTTTACGTTTAATATCCAAATTTGGCCAACGTTTAATGGTTTCTAATGGTTAAGGAATATTCCCCATGTTATATCCGTAGCAAACCTAGTTCTTTTAACCCGCGTTTTCAATTATCAAATATCTAAAGTTTCCAAATATTATAGCCGTTCTAATACCTATAGAGCAATTGCTAAAATAAATATACCGATTATCTTATAGTACACGAATAAATAACAGAAAAACCTCCGGTCAGCGGTATGATATTCGTCCCGTACGCAATCGTCATAACATTAATTGTGTATGTATTATTCAGAGCTGGAATGTAAAAGTGTGGAAGAAATTATACATAGGACACCAACCTTGTTGTAGACTTGTCCTCGTGACTGTGGCCGCCTTGTGGCGTCGCCTAGCTGTTCATAAGTTATGTAGACATGTGAAACAACATGCGACATGCTAAGTGCCTGCCTCGTTTGGCAAATATGTTCCGTGATTATGATGAGTTCTCTAGACACCAGTCTGTGGCGCTCGCTCGGCTCCCTTAAACCCTAGATTAAGAAACCCGTACGCCCAGTGCCTATTCGCGGTAGACGACGGGTGCTTAACCCCGAGCCCTCTCACCCACGCGTTCAAAAGTTAATGATGATGATTATGATCCAAAGTTTAGATTCGGCCGGTGTCTCAGTGAACAATATCATTTGTTATGACTCATTCAAGATGCATGGGCGAGGTCCTTGTATTTCCAATATGCTGCTATCCAATATGCCAATATCGGTAGGAAAGTGGCCAATCCGTGGCCGCGTCCACCACTGAAGGTAATTGATTGTGATTGTGACATGACAGTACGATTCTCAGGAAATTCCCGTGATTCCTTTGCGTGCGTCTGAAAACATACGTCATGTGACGGCGGTGTCTGAAGAATAGTTTAGTTTATCTGCAGGATGATCCTAGGTGTCTCGAACAATGCATCTCGAATAGAGCCAGGAACAATTGGTTATGATTATTATCACTGCATGCTGGTGCGTGTGTGTATGTGTAGATTGCCGACGTGTCGGCTAATTGTAGATCATTTCAGGAACACTGTCTCTGGGTATTAACCTCTAGAGATCCTACTATCATCCTCCTCACACAGCTGAAGTACGAATACTACGGCGACCGCACAGGAACCACCTCGATGCAACCCAGTGCGGACTGAACTATCTACGCCAGGTATATATCGGAAAAAAGCTCATGAACGGTAAACATACGTAGGGTTAGCCTGTAGCCTTGTGCACCCTACGCAGACCGATGATGTTCAATAACCCTTTCATTTTGGCTATCACTACCAAACCAATATAACCATAGCTAGCCCGTTCACACTTCATGCCACCGGATGACTCTGTTCAGCCTCCAAAAGCACCTTTTCCTTCCAATCAAATCATCTTAGAAAAATTACAATTCACATAGGCGTTGAAAGGTGGTAGAATGAGGCGCCTGGTTTCCGCTTGGTAACCGAAAGGATAATTGTATACATAGTGTAGGAATAAATATAGAGTCTTACTGGTGAGTGAGATGTGTCGTAAAGTAAAGCGTTCAGTGAGTTGTTAGCGCAATGTCAATAATAAGGTCAGTATGATTTCCATACGCATGCAATCGTGCGTTTTCAAAGTAAATAAACCCACAAAGGTTCTCGGATATATTCTATCGCTTCTACCTACTAGCCGTTGCTTCGGATCAAAAATGTAATGTATATAATGTACCCTACAATGCCTTCGCGGAGAGGCTGTGAGTTTCACGGTGCCGGCAGCGTGTACCAAAGGCATATACATGATTATTTACATGGCCAATAAGCAGTTAATAATTAGTTCTAAACGATGAGATAAATATAACATAAACTTATAGACGGGTGTTCCAAATTAATAAACAGGACAGTAATTAAACAAAATCAAATATCAAGTAGTCTAGCGGTCGCGCCAGCCTCTTTTCATGAATGGGTAATTACATGATGATACGAATTATACTGCAGTATTGGTTAGTGATTTTAATTATGTATACAAGCATGCTAAAAGATAAACTTAATATTTTGGGTCCTGCGCCGATCCTGGTCTGCCTTCTGGAACCTGGAGTCACAACACTCGCGATTTGGAGTTTTAACACGACCTCCGCGGATCCGGAAACCCACACAATCACCCCTAAACTACTCGCGGCGTAAATCTCGAAAAGGAAAATCAGATTTCGTACCCCTAACAATGTTTATGCATACATCTCTTTTCCCGGTTCAAAAGCGATCCTCACACGCACGACCACCTCACCCTCCCGAAACCGACTGGGTAGAGAAGCGTTCACCACTCCCGCTCATGCTGTTGTCATCCCCCGCCCCGCTACCCCCACCCATATATGACCCGCTCTAGAAATTTCGCGGAATTCGTATTTTTTTTTATCAGTTTGTTATATGTGGATGATCACAATGTGTCAAAAACATTAATATTCTTAGGCATAATTTACTACGTCATTTGTATTAACTTATGATTTTCTAATATTCACACTCTTCCAAGTTTACACTTAGTGGATTGATTCATTTTGTTGGTAAATATAAATTCACAATTAAGGCACACCATAATATCCCGTATTAGAATATAAAAGCCATCTGTGAAAACAGATGTGAACCAGAACGTTCTATAGAATCCATATACATATATGGATTCTGACTTTCTGGATGCGGCGGCCGTGACGACTCCGTTAGTGTAATTTGCTTCGGTAGGCTGTAAAGTACTTGTTTAAATGGCCAGGTCTTTGAGACTCCTGTCATAGATAAGAAAAACATTCTGTCATCTCATCTGTCTCAAGTTCGTATCGCGTCACACTCTATGGTTTCTTTCCTTATCCAAGTCGCTGTCAAATGTAACATGAATGTTTTGTTCGTATTTTTCACGTTTCAAGAGCTATTGTGGTCGCGAAGCAGCTGATAGTGGCCGCTGTGCGTCCCGTGGTGATCTATATTTCATCTAAAGCAATATAATAAGAATGCACAGTGCATTCTTGTTAAATTAATATAATATGGGATTTCCGTATTAAAGTATAGATTCTACTAAGACCCTGTATTGGTCGGGATCAGCCACCATAGCCGCACGCATATAACTCCACTCCACGTCATCAACATGAAAACAAAATATTACGCATTATGGAAACTAAAATTATTATTATCATTCTTGTTGCCATCTTTTTTTTTTCATTTTTGTATGAAGCTTGCAGGTTCACTACAGTTGAATTCAGCGATGAGATTAGATGGCGGGGGAGGGGAACCCGTTTGTTTTGAGTAGGTCCTGAAGAATAACGATGTATGCAAAATTTGGTCCTGGTAGGGGGAGTGTCAGGTGTCCGGGGAGGTGGGGCGGGGAATATCTTTTAGGACCCTGCGCAAAACATAAGACACCATTCCCCCTTTCCCTGGTATTTTACACGGTACACGGGTATTTTTTCGCGTTAGTCGGTGAAGTCGTGCTGTGGTAGACCACTATTTTTTATTTTTATAAATCATTTCTGAAACACTGGCCGCGGTCGCCCAACAGCCACCATTGGTCGCGAGGCGGCCAGTACACAAGGGCGGATTTATGGTGCAGAGCCTGCCTCACTAGACTATTGGCGAAATGATAATATTACAACATAAAGTGAATAGCAACTCAGATACACAGACCATGTTTTAAGTTAACCTATTTAGATAACAGAACTGGAGTTCTCACCAAAAACCGAGCGGCAGCCGAGCATCGGATCTGCCAATATTTTTTTCAGCTAAAACAGTGTTACTACCAAGTCTATTTTTTTCTTTTTGCTTTCTCTGTTGTTTCTGGGTCTACTTCAGTGATTTTCTGGCCCTCTAGAAAGTGGGGCCCCTCGCAATTGCGATTTGCGCGACTTTAAATGCGCCACTGCCAATACAAGTATTTTGCTATTCGTGTCATGAATTTCCTTTCATTATAATAATATATAAGGCCTCACCGTCGGAATGGTGTTTTTCTGTAAAAATATCATCGCATTCTGACAAAGCATGAGGGCGATATTAGTGATAAACTATACAGCTATTTAAACCGTGATTGTGACTTATTATTATTCGTAATTCACTACACTAATTAATACACTAGAAATTAAATCTTAAACTGTTGAATCTCAGTGGCCAATCATCGCTTCAATAGAATGTGCGATGTATGCAAGGAAAACAAGTCGAAAGTGATGGTATTCGAGAAGGAGGAAAGCAAGACACCGTGCTAAATACTTGGAGGTAGTGAATGGTTGGAACAAGTAGATGAGTTTGTGTATTCGGGAAGTATGTTCGATAGAAACAGAAAGGAGAACAAAGTGAACGGCGCTTTGAATGGAATTATATCCAACGGGAACTTGTCAAACGACGCGAGATTAACGCTATAAAATAGAAATCCTGGTATCGACGCATATGTATGGATGTGAGACCTGGAGCTGACAGAAGAGAAACGAAAATAGACTGAATGCAGTGGAAATGAACATTACGACAGAGTAAAGATAGAAAAAATTAGGATATAATGTAAAGCTGATCTTAGCGTAGTGAATAGGATTAAAAAAGGTCTCACACAGGTGGCTCAGTCATAACGGATGAATGAAGAGAGAATAGTAAGAAAGATATTATTATAACGCAAGTGTTGATGGCACCAGAAATAGAGGACGTCCGCGGAAGACTTGGCACGACCAGGCAAACAAGATGATCCTTTTAGAAGCCTTAATAATCGACAAGATTGCGTGTGAAGATGAATGAATGTCGATGAGGCGAGAATTGTGTGTCTGTCCTCTGTCCTCTCTGCGTACCCCATCGGTAAAACGGCGTGACGGTAAGTCGGTTTGATTGTTCAGTTAGCTTCAATAGAATACCAATCACACAATCACAACCATCTGGTTTAACTCATCGTAACATATTTTGCATCAGCGGCGTCGTCAGTCGTTAAACACGAGTATTTATCATTCTTCGTATATACATATATATAGCAAGCATTATTGTACTAATATCAATACAAAGTCCACTATATCATGCATTGTTAAGCAATATAATAAGGGATTTCGGCAATAGCTTTTCTGCTATTTGTAATAAAAAAATCTACGAACTTAATTGTCAGTCCTCGTGTACACATTTGCGTGTCATTAAATACCTTACTACATTTCCTCATACTTTTCTCGAACTGTGTCAGACACAGACTACCGAATATATTTATATTTGTAGCAAAAATAATACGTATGAAAATAAAGGTAATTAATTACTTTACTAGATGTGGTCTGTTCTAAAGCAATTACCTGCACAGTTTTTAAATGTTGTAATTTTTAAGGTACAATCGTTATTAAGTGAGGTAAGAAAGTATAATCTAAAGTAGGTTATAAAATGTTATTGTAAAGAAAGTTATAAAAATATTTTTGTCTGTAAAATAGTTGGAGACAATAATGTGTAGGTAGTTAGGTTAGAACAAATGATAAATTTTCTATCCACAGCAAGCAACCACTTTGTTATTTTTGTTTTGAAGTCCTTAATCACTTTAGATCCTTTAAAAAAATACGCGGTGCACAAAACAAGAAAGTTCCTTGACCGAATTTGGTATTCATTTTTGGCACTGAAAAGTATACTAAGATTTCTTTTGGATCGGTTTGTTTGCTCCTGGTTTCTTTTGGATCGGATCGTGGAATTTTTTTTTTTTTTTAAATAGTTTTAAGATTGATCTGGTAAACAGTTGTCTTATATCCAAAACTTGAAAGGATTTAAAGAGTTCATCAGAGTTATGTCTAAATGGCCTCTTGTTCTGATGACCCATTTCACCTTAATTAGAGAATCCTTTGAAGTAAGAGCTGAACCGCCCCACGCACATATTGCGTAACTGATGAGACTGACAAAGTGAATAGTATACCATTTTTAATAAAGTTATATTCATGAAGCTGCGTATAATTTTGAAGATATAAATTAATTTTCGCACTTTTTATTCGTTCGATATGAGGAGCCCATTGTAAATTTTCATCAATTGTTATTTCGAGATAAATTATCTCGTTCGTTTTTTCAATGATGTCACAGTTACATATTTGATTTGGATCCGAAATGCATGTATGTATTTTAATAGTATTTGGAATGACGTGATTCCCTCGTTTTTTTTTTTGAGTTAAGTGTTAGTGGGTCTAGAGTACTTTTGATTTCTACAGTGGGTAATTCTGCCCTTTTAAGTGTTTCTGGTCACGTATTATCATTTATAACGATTGCAGTGTTATCGGCATAACTAATTTTAATTCCATTCTCCAAAGTTTTATTTAAAAATTCATTGTATCGGAAGGAGTGTGCCACCTGCATAGACATGAACTAACGCAAATTCTTTGTTTCAATATTTTCTTTTTGGCGTCACTTACGCAATCAAATAGCTCTGCGACTTTTTTAAAAATATGACTCGATTGGAACGAAAATTTTAACGCTGACAATATAATATGCATTAATGTAAAAAATGCGTCTTGTTTACACAAAAATGTAATTTTCGTAATAAATGTAATGAGTAAATACTTTTACTGTTGCATAAATGTGTCATAAACTATCGGATATATGTTTCCACAACGACTGTGCTTTGTTCTTTTTACAGGTTTGCCATAATGAAACAACATCCAAGACTTGCAAGACGTCCAGAAAGTCATAGAAATAGATGAAAATAGATGGGAATACGCAATAATATTATGGATTAAATTAATTTTTAATAAATTTTATTTGTGAAGTAATAATTAATTGTTAATTAAAACAAATTAGATGAATCACTTAGAAAGATACACACAGATATACAGTCACCACAAGGACTCGCACCCGGAATTTTCTAATGCCGGTAGTCAACTTTAATCAATTTGAGTAGCTTGTCGGTGTAGTGGTTAAGACGTTGGCCTAGTGATCTAGTGGTCGGTGGTTCGCGCCTCGTTCCAGGACACCAGCAAGTTAGTCCTATTTTCATAGCACAAGCGTTTAGCTTATTTTGAAAATAGTAAGAATATTGATGTGACATGTATTCCGTGTACGCATCTCTATTTAAAAAAAAAAAAAAATTAATCTAGTGTCGTCAGATTTCATCTATAATACATGTAGTGATTTTAAAACAATTTAAAAATTAACATTTTGGCACAGACCCACCAAATATGTATATAGACATGAACTAACGCAAATTTCTTGTCCCAATATTTTCATTTTGGTGTCACCCACGTGATCACTACTTTGTCACAAACCGCTCTCCTATATGTACACTTTATTTCGTGTCTATTCATTTACCGGTTTGTGGTGTCAGAAGATTAATTTTCAATGAAAATCTCACTTTGTGATTAGATATTTACCTGCTAATTATTTAGATAATTATCTAAATGGACCGTATATCTCATGGAATTTTCCTTACTCTTATATAGCACATTTTATCTATACACTCTTACTATCTCGTGTTCTTAGAATGGAGTCTACGGATGAGTGGTCGTTATATAAGTGCACATTACATTTAATTTAGCAAACGTTAGGTACGTAGAATAAACCCACGACCAGGGGCGTAACTATAATAATTGGGTCCCAAAGCAAAATGGGCTATTGTATATGAGATATAGGTGTTCAGCGGAAAAATTTCAAGATTAAATTGTAATTGCTCGTAAACGATTAGGGTGAGGTAAGTGGGTGGAGTATTATTCGACGTGCGTGATTTACGGATTTGCCAGTCGCAATGAGTCACTGGTCGGGAGCGCATTCGTGGCTGAGCAATATTATTTAAAGTGCGGTGATTCATTGGTTCGTGCGCGTCGCGGGCTTTTTGTACTCACTTTAATATTCGGCGAGTAAGTGATGGGCCGAGCACGCAACTTATCTGGTGTCGGGTTCAAAAGTTCAGACAAGAAGGGAAAATGGTTAACCAAACTCCTCCGGGAACATTAACGTCAGCAGCGACACCAGAACATGTGGCTCAAGTTCGACGTGAAATTATGGGCAATCTGCGTAAATCGATAGGAAGATTGAAGCCTGTACTGGAATAAAAAAATCAACAGTGCACGTTATTTTGAAAAAGAAACTACAGTTTCACCCATAACAACTGCAAATCGTGCAGTTTCTCAACGAAAATGACTATTATTTACGTGAAACCTTAGCGAGAACGATGCTGAAACGTTTTGGAACAGCACGAACGCTTGGAAACATTGTTTACTGCAAAGCACATTTTCATATCGATGGCTATGTAAATAAACAGAACATGAAATACTGGTGCCTCGCAAACCATGAAAAATGTTAGCATTGTCCAAAAACGAGAGTGTAGTGTGTAATTTCTGCCCGAGGGATAATTGGCCCTTATTTTTTTAACCAGCGAGAGACGGTCACTGCTGACGTATGTTGCCGAATGATCGACGAGGTTTAGCTACCGCAACCGCGGCTGTTTCCCGGGTTCAACAACAGAACATAATTTCAGCGAGACGGGGCCACTTCACACACAGCTAGAGTTTCAAAGGAGAAGCTGAGGGGAATTTTTCCCAATAAATTAATCAGCAAGTACGGAGACAGACAAACCCTGGGCACCTCGGTCACCGGATCTTAGACCGTGCGACTTTTTTTTGTGGGGATACCGTAAGTCGAGAATTTACAGCGACAATCCTCGAACAATTCAGGCCGTACAAGAAAATATCCACCGTGAAATTGCTGCCACTGAACCGACGCTTTGCTCTCGCGTGTGAGAAGTAGTGCTTGAGTAAGAATTAATGTATCATTCACATCATGGTTTGATATTACAAAATATGTCAAACATACAGTTACTAATCATCGTCACAATCACATAACGGTTTGCCATCGCTGGTCGCTACGCACAACGCGGACATTCTACATATAAATTATATGACATAATGTAGATCGCACGTGTTGACTAGGATGGGGACTTCACAAATCTAAGTCAATTAGCCAATTAGAATTGATTGATAAATATAATAAATATTACTTATAAAGTTCATAACGCTTGTTGCGTTATGGCCGTTCAGAAATATCAGCTTGTTCCGAAAATAATGTCCGATTTTAATATATTAAGAGTACCGGTGAGATCATACATTTTACAGATTTGATATCTCGTTAGTCACGGTTCGATTCCGTTTGTGTTGGGCGATCTTAAATTATTAAATTACCGATTAAATATAAATTGTTGAAATACGCATTTTATAATTGGTCACACTCGGTAAAAACCACTGAGAGAAATCACATTCGTGGCCAGCTAGAAAATAAAAACGATATTAAAGACCTAGGAATAATTGTCGATAGTAAACTTCTTTTCAAGAATCACATCGATCACATTACCTCCAAGGCCTGTAGAATGCTAGGATTCATACTTCCAACTCTATATTGCTTCAAAATACTGTATTATGAATTCGTACGCATCTCAAATCTGGTACCCATGGCAGATTACGTACATTACGAGATTAGAACGAATACAAAATCTATCATTCAACTCATATTTAGATGCAGCAAACTTCCACAATGTGAAAACTCTAGAATATCGAAGAACACGTGCTGACCAAATACTTATCTTTAAACTACTGCAAGGTCATATTGACTGTCCTAGCTAATTAGAATTAATATCCTTCCATATAACCTTACTACACTTAAAGAGTTGTTTCTATGAACCATTACAATCTCAATTTGAACCAGTCATTCTACCTACAGACACACCTTGCTCTCCCTTTGCCGCAACAATAGTTTCAACTTCCCCACCCTTTCTCCCATCAGTTTTTATCTTCTTCTACTAATATTATATTCTGTACACCTTTACTATTTTGCCTGAACATATCTGTAGATTTTTATAATTAGTTTCGTATGCTATGTATTGTGTTGGTTGTAATATGATTATTTATACTTGTTCCGAATTCGTAAAACACAATTTGTCGCGTCTTTCGAATATTATTGACACACGTCCGCATCCAAATTCCCACCCATACATTTCCTAATGCTCGTCTTGTCAGTGTGAATTGTGACCTTGACATCAGCAGGCGTCAACGTGACCGATATTTGTTCGATCTCGACACCGCGAAGCCATTCGCGGTGTGGACCTCCAGTGCACCAGCACTGTATTTGGTGGTCACATAGTGTTTGTTTTGTGGGTGAACTTTTGTCATCACCGTATTCAATCGGGATCGGAGATCGGCTCATTCCGCGTGCCATTTTGTGCGAATCTCGGCGGCGACTGCAGGATAACGGAGGCGTCGTCGTGTACAAAGCAAGGCGAGCAGTCATTCCGAATCTCATCGACCCTTATCCCTTATACCCAGGTTTCCCTAATTTTCCCTTACCTACCCTGTGGCGATTCCGATTTACGACCGGAATTGTTGTAATCAATACCGTGGGACGCGCGACCTGGAGATCGCGCATTTCGAATTCGTCCATTTGGATCCCATCGGTGCAGGATTTACGGTTCAAATACAATACTGTTAAAATCCCCTTAATTTTTTTTATTAATATTAAAAATATAATACAATTTCAATAATCAGTGGATATGTATATATATATATATATATATATATATATATATATTTTAACATTTGTTTCTTCTCTATGAAGAATAAGACTCGTGTATAGAGAAGGAGTATATACGAGTTAATTTATGTTTCAGTTAGTCTGTGTACATATTTTTTTTACTTCAGGTACAAATTTATGACAGTCCGTAATTTTTCTAATTGTGATGGGGAGATTGTTAAAAAATTTGATACCTTGATAAATATATTGATTTTGAGTTGCGGTATATTTTAGTTTTGGGATATCAATTTGATTATCTATATCTTGTAGATCGGAATTCGCTTCTGAAATTTTATTGATTTTTAATTTTGAAAATTTGAATTATTGATTTTTTTTTTGTTTACGTCTATTTTTGGTACTTTAAAATCTGTGAAAAGTTGTATACTTGGATAGTCTTTTTTTTTTTTTTTAGAATAATTTTTATTATCATTTTTTGAGTGATTTCTAATTGTGACATTGAAGTTTTATATGCACCCCCCCTCCGTCCAATAATACCGTATTGCAAATGTGACTGTACAAACGCGTAATATATTATTTTCAGATATGTAAGTGATAAGATGTTTCCGAGTCTAAAAAATATGTAGGCAGTTTTCCTTATTTTGTTTGTGAGATTAGTAATATGTTCTTTCCATTTGAGATTGTTATCTATTATGATTTCAAGGTACCTGATACAGTCTAAATTAATTAATTAATTACATTTTTTTTTATATATAAACGTTTTTCATTATGAAAAGAGTGTGTGATACAGATATAAGACGTATTGTCATTTAAGCAAAGTCATCATCACCACGACAACCCCTGAACGCACTTGGACGTAAAACACGCTAATAACATGCGCCGGCAGCCGTCCGGGAAGCCAGCTCCTGAGCGCCACTCTACCCGTTTTCCCGACTTGCGCTTAACTTTATTGTACAGTCTCATTCTGTATGTAACTATGTTCAATAAACTTCTCTCAACTGTGAGTAGTCTTTCTAGTCTGTCTGTACACACTTATTCCGCAAACTTCGCTATATCATAATTAAACAAACACGCTACAGTCTTTCTGATTTTTCGACTACATTTTGACACACCGACATGGATTCATAATGCGCCAAATAGAAAATATTACATATACAAATAATTAGCGCTAGTCCATGTCTATATATTTGGTAGTATGTGATTCCATTATAAATGAAAAGTCATATTTATCAAATACCTGAAATTGTGAGACCAATATTCAGAACACATGAGAGATCTGATTTCTCAATGAGTTGACATATTTTATACATATTTTTAATCCTTATCGGTATATTATAACTCTACATTATCCGATTATTTTAATATTTTATTATATTTTTTATCGTTATCATTTACCATGTTTACCTCTAAGTGTTGCTGGGATTGCGTTTTATCAATACGCTCCTAAGACAATATTCAGATTTTAATCGAAAGTAGATAATTACCTGATAACGTATGCTGTACGTTTAATTCATTATTTCTCTATTTTTATTAATTTACGCTGAATACTTTATTTTACATACATAAGCACTCCTATATATGCTATAATATAAGCAAGATTAAAGTATTTTCTTTTACATATCTGATCAGTTTCACTTTAAATCCTTTCAATTTCTCTTCCTTTCTTATGTTTTCTGGCATTTCATTAAAAATCTGATTTCTGAGATTTGGCCTTTTTCCTGAATATCTCAGTCTATCCCTTCCTCTTTTTCATCAATTTTTCGTATAAACTCCGTCGATATTTTCTACTTAAAGGTCATATACAGATCTTTCAGCATTGCACTGATCCGAGTATTATTCTCATAGCTTTATTTTGCAACACTGACAATTGTCGCATTTCTTCTTCATTAGCCAAAAACAAAATGCAGCTGCAGAAGTCGATGTGAGGAATAATAACAGGGCTGCATACTATTTTACAAGACTCGATACTAATAAATTTTCTAATCTTTCCTAGAAATGTGATTTTTTTAGCAATCTTTTTAGTCACGTGTCTTGTATGTCGCGATAGATTCAATTTTGAATCAATCATGACTCCCAAATAATTTATTTCAGTCACATCCTTCTAGCTAGTCTTCTCTTTGATTAAAAAAATACGCCCTCAAAAACTTGTCTCTCATTAATACGGTAACATCTTGCCTTTGCGAGTACAAGGTACCATCTAACACTGACATCAAACTGATATTGAGATAATGAGCTCCAAAGTTTTGAATATTAATAATTCCACACTGTTTTACCTTCTCAGTCCAATGCAATTAGCCTGAACCCGAAAACTCAATTTCAAGTAAACTATTCCGTGACAGTGTAAGTAAGTTCTACTGAAGAATATTAAACATAGCGATGAAAAGTGTTATGACAAGCCTGATCATGGATTACGTATAGAAGAGTCGTATCGATCAATTACACCAACACTACAGACGGCAGCAAAGATCAGCTTTAGCGACAGTCGTTGCAGTAACCGTACACATGGTACTTGTGGATGGGTCCAGAGAACCACTAAATAAGTGGATTCGGAGTGGTAAACCCCGTAACGGTCCTATCGCCGAAGAGAGAATGAAACTTAGAGCGATATTACTACGGATGGATAAAATTGCCTCATAATTTCAAAGCGAATACTTAAAATATAATAATACAATCCAAAACATCGGGCGTCTAGTCATATTAATGGAATATCGGACATACATGAAATTTCAAAAATATTCAGATCAGAATTTTCTGGATTCCCTTGTGCACGCAGCTGAACGATCAACCGAGGAAGCCGTACCCATAGTCACAAGTGAAATGATTACTCGCGCAATTAAAGCTACAAAAACCGGCAAATCACCTGGACACGATTCTCTCAGCATTGAGCATGTCAGAAATGCAGGAGAATATCTATCCCCGCTCCTGGCGACACTGTTCAGTAACATGATCAAGCATCTATACATACCTGCGAATATGACGAAAACTATTATTGTACATTACAATGCCAAGACTTTTTGAAAGAATCATTATGGACCAGATTTCTATAAACATAACTAAACTAGAGACAACCAAATGGGATTCAAAAAGAATCTGTCTATTGACAATGCGATCTTTGTAGTAAAGCAAATTGTGGACTATTTCAAAAGTCGAAGAACCACGATGTTTGCGTGTTTTCTAGATTTGAGCAAGCCTTTGATCGTGTCAGATACAACAAATAATGGACGAAACTGCACGAGCGAAACGTTTCCCAAACTGTTGTAGACATACTTGGCAGGTGGCACAGGCAGCGAGAGAACTCAGTGCGGTGGGAAGGGAAGACGCCGACTCCGAGACATTTTACCTGCGCACTGGGGTGAGGCAGGGCGGGTGCATGTCGCCAATCCTCTTCAACATGTACATGGACGAATTGAGCGAGCGACTATCCGATGCAAAAATTGGCTACCACGTGGGCGGGACAAATGTGTACCACATTAGTTATGTCGATGATATGGTTATACTAGCGCCATCTATAAAAGGGATAAGAAAACTTTTATGCAAAACAGATATGCCAGTGAACATAATATTTTATACAACGCCAGCAAATCAGTTATAATGGCGTTCAAATGTGGAAAAGGGCCAGATAATATCCCTCCCGTGTGGCTGGACAGGACGAAATTGAGCGTTCAAAATAAGGTCAAATACCTTGGCCTTATATTCAATGAAGATGGGCAAGACGATAATGACATTGAGCGTTCGTGCAAATATGCTGTCACGGCGTTTCTACCGATGCAGTAAGGAGGTGAAGAGGATCCTGTTTAAATCCTTCTTCACCAGCATGTATTCCTGCGAGCTCTGGTCTAAATACAGCCGTCTCCAAATTCAGTACAATAAGAATACAGAATACTGTTCAAATTGGCGCGTTATTGCAGCGCATCTTCAATGTTTGGCGAATGCCGTATACATGAATTCGTTCCGCTTCTGAGACATCGAGTTGCTGACGTAAAGCTGCGGCTGGAGCTCAGTACCAACTCTCTAGTGCAAGCGGCGCTCTCATGAAAAGCTGGTTCTCTTACCTGAGAATGGCAACGACTACAGAATAGCTACAGATACAATAATGGCTGTGACTGAAATGTAGTATCTATATTTTGTTAATATTTATATATATATGTATGAACTTTTTATTTATTTATATTTTTTTGCATTTCTTTTCATAACATAAATAATATTTCGTAATTTAAATTAGTGATTAGCTCAAAATCACGAACCGTGAGTCAATAATTGATATCTTTGAATCACGCTCGCTATCAGTGATTGAATATCTGGAAATATCGATTCAATTTTATTTTGTTGAAAATTCTATTGATTTTTTAATGCCGCTGTTTAAATCGATTACCACTTGAATCAGCGCCATCTACCGGATTTTCTGTAAATTGATTAGAACCATCTATTGGAATCTGTTTTTTTTATTATGTTTATGCTAGTTTGTTGGTAATTTAATTTTGTTTGTTTTTTTTACATTTTGCAGGTATGTGGCATAATTTTCTACTAATTATTCTAATTAGTTATGTTAGAATATGTTTTTTTTTTACACAAATTAAGTTTTAATAATGTAAATAAATACGCATAAAATTATGTTTTTACATTTATTTATTTATTTCGTGTATTGTGATGTCAGAAACTGTGATCACAGTCACAGTTTTCAATCACTGATATTATCGAATACCAATCACAATCACACCAGTGAGTCGAGAGTAGCATTTTTTCTCATCAGTAACTTAAATGCATTATATAATATGTATTATCTTTATGGCGAATCGGGTCTTCATAAAAAAAAACGATCACGCTGGAATAAACGCACTATTATTATACTATATAGAAATGTTATAAATTTTCTAAAGCAGTTTACGTGACAAATTTTCCCGCTGAATAAACATCTTAAATATTAAAATATTCTGCGCACATTCTGTGTTTCAGTTCCGAGACGTCAATACAGGTAACCACCCCCCATTGATCGCGGGAGATACGTTCTGGACACGGCCGCGATAAGCGAAATTCCGCGATCAACGCGGGATTAAAAAAAAATCGTTTTAAGATTCTAAAAAAAGTTTTATTTTCCAAATAAACATTAAATAACAATGTAATATAAAGTATAATGCATTATTTTTTTATTTTTTCGCTTTGCAAAAAATAATCTAGATTTCTTTGTTTGTCTATAACCGTCAAAAAATCTATTACAACCGCCCTTTACAGCACTCGCTCGCTCGTAATCTTCGTCATTTTCTTCTAACAACTGCATGCACTGATTGTGAAGAGAAAGGGCCTTTTCGATTATTTTAACACTTACTTATCGCATGGGAACAGGTTCCGAGACGTCATTTTCTTGTGACATATTATGACAGTCCATTTCTTGCAGCTCTTTATTTAACAAAGGGATAAAATTATGGAGCGTGCGCTCGACACTCAGCTAAGATTACACTGAAGTATCGAAGTTGAAGGATAGGTGATTGACAACAAAATACAAACTTACCAGGAACCGGCGTACTAGTGTTACATATTTTGTCTCACTCGCGCTCGTGAATTTACGTACACGTACATGTGTATTATGTGAGTGAACGAAAAATAAAGTTAGCAACCACCATTATGACGTTTCCTGGAATGTGTCGAAGCCGGACAAGTGTTGAGAAAAAAATCTTTATTTTTAAATGTCGCGTTATAACGAATCCGCACTCACCGGGATCGCGAATACTTGCTCATTACTGTTCTTTGTTTTGTCTCAAATACAATGAAATTTGTTGCAAATGGCCTCTCTTCGAGGTGGCCGTGTTCCGCCTAGCCGCCTCGTACGTTCGATTTTATTATAATGGTGTATGTCTGTTGAGTCATACTCTGAAACAGGAGACTATCCTCGGCATTCTACGGTAGCCTACGTGTATACACCGAAAGATTTAATTGATATGCCTAAGCCTGAAGTGACGCGAAGTTATCACATTTATTAGCCGAATAAATGAAATAGAATAAAGGCGGGAAATCGCATCTCGCAAACGCATGCAGGTCGTCGACGGCAGACCCATATAAACGGGACTGGACGTCCCTCAACAAAAAAGGAACCTAGCGGTTCGTGCAAAATGCGAGTTGCACCCATAGTGACCTTCAGCCCACGTGTTGTGCAATGAATGGAAAATGACGAGGGCTAAAAATAACGGGATTATGAAGGTTTCCTGAGAAACAAAATAGCAGATCTCTAAGGGCGCGCATTGTTTCGAGGAGACGCATCCTGCCGAAGGATATAACCGAAGGTCGTAGGGCCATTAAAGCTGGACCCATTGTACCGGCGAGAATAGGAAATGTACCGTTGCGTGTCTGTTAGCGAGCGTTCAGGGTCGGGACGTGACTAGAACAAAAGACGCAGTTTCTTTGTGCAATCTGCTCCTTTAATGCCACGTTGGACGAACCACATGGCTCGAAATATGATGCAATGCTCGAAAATTGAAAGAAATAACATTCCCGCCAATTCAGACTTTAGTTTAATCACTAGAGTATAGTAAATAATAATTAACGTGAACATGATTTTGAAGCGATGAGTACGAATGAATAATGCATATGATAATCGATCACGGTGGGCCTAGCGTTAAGTAGAATAAGAAATAAATAAAAACTAAATTGACTAGGAATAATTAAATGATATATGTAACAAGATATAAGATTTTGTAAGTAGCGTAAGAAATGAATAAATAACTAGATTTAACTAAAGTGTAAATAATTAGGATATAAGATTAATTATAGTCAGCGATAAGACGAAGGAGGAGTCAGTTCGGGTTCGGATCGGGCGTGGCCTCCAGAAGAGCAAATGGACCAATGGGATGGTGGCCCGTCCCATGACGGGAAGAGGGCGGATCGGCAGTTGGGAGACACCCCATCGTTGGGGTATATAGATGGCCTACACACGGCCCGGAGAGAGTGCTACAGACAGTCGGGAAGAGTTGCGAGGGTGGTAACGGGGAGAGTTGCCGAAACGAGGCCCGGAGGAAGAAGAGTGCTACAGACAGTCGGGAAGAGTTGCGAGGGTGGTAACGGGGAGAGTTGCCGAAACGAGGCCCGGAGGAAGAAGAGTGCTACAGACAGTCGGGAAGAGTTGCGAGGGTGGTAAACGGGGAGAGTTGCCGAAACGAGGCCCGGAGGAAGAAGAGTGCTACAGACAGTCGGAAAGAGTTAAAGAGAGTGGTAAACGGGGAGAGTTGCCGAAACGAGGCCCGGAGCAGAAAGTCGTAAAGTCAAAGAGACCAGTCAGTCGAAGAATCGTGAACTCAGTCGTAATCAGTTGGAAGGAAAAAGAGAGTTGAAGAAAAAGATTGGAAAACACCGAGAGTTGTCAAAACGAGGTCCAGAAGAGAAGTTACCGAGACGCAGTTAAAAGCACGCAGAAGCAGTTCACCGCATATCGTCCAGAAGCAGCCACGGTTCATCGCAACCCACCCAGGAGCAGCCGCCCAGACCGGTTTGCAGTCCTACGGAGCAGACAGCGGACAGCCGCCCATGCCGGATGCCAGCGGCATCACTACGCCGGCCGGAAACAGGATTCCGGAGGAACGTCGCCGAGCAACCCGAGGTAGAATAAGTTTAGATTAAGTTAGTTATAAGTATTTCCACCTGCCCGCTAATGTAAACATGTGTCTAATAAATGTATAATGTACATCTTCGCGTGTTCATATTCACCTGTATCCTTATCTATAACCATGGTAATAATAATGAAAGCGTGATATCCGATGGATGGTTCGCGGAGCGAATATTCCATTAGAGTGCGGGGATCGTTCTGACGAGCGATCAGGAGCATGGTATGAATCATGACTCCTAGACGAACCCCGACTCGAACCGAATGGCGCACAAGTCGTAGCCCCGGTTGTATCACATGGCGCCCAAACGTGAAGGGGCCGTGCTAGCACACGATGTTAGCACATTTGGAGAGTGTATCCAAACGAATCCGAACCCTGAGATAATTTGATTGGTACCATGGTTATATGAGGAGACAGGTAGAACACGGGAACGTAATAGATTTAAATTTTTCGTTTTTTTTAGAAAAAAACGTGGCGCCCAGTATAGAATAGAAATAATAGACATCACGGGATGTTAAATGCATTACGTAAATATATTACAGAAATTTTAGTCGTATGTTTAACTACTCGCTATTACAAATCGTGAAAGAGACCTTTCTCTTATCTAGGAGCCGTCATAAAAACCTTTTCGTTAAGCCGGGCGAATAACAAAGGGGATGGGTATCAATGGAAAAAACCCTCAGCCCTAAGTACTGATAATTGCGGTCAACGATGAGTACGTCATTACCGCCGGAGGTTTATGACAAGCTAAGTGGGTTACTATGTTAGTGAATATGGGTCATTGAACTTCGTCGAGTCGAAGGCTTCTCAGATGGCCACCACTCGTAAATATTTGGGGAAGTTGTGCGATAGTAGAGATTTCAGATGAAAACGAAAGTAGATAAACATGGTTCAGGAGCCGAATAAGTTCAGCGTAATTCCAGAAATGTTTTAAATTGACGTAAAATTTAGCCGTTGTCTTTTCTTTCACTTGCGTTAAGTGTACGGGTACTGTTGAAATTTAGGTAATGTTATAATTGCGGTTATAATAATTTTCACCTCTAATAGGTCGGAATGATGGGTCGAAAACAATAAGTAAATTGATAATTGTGTTTTTCATAACGTTAAATATGCAGGTACAACTAATGTTCATTCTGTGTGTGTACACGGCACGGAATACCACCGCAAGTCGTAAATTAGAAGAATAAACAATATGAAACAAAGGGTTACGACGCGCGCCACCGACGGCGCGCTAACGGACGGAGTAGATGTGACACGACAAGCGGAACGCCGGGAAGAGCGTGTCGCAGAGATGGAGACAACGCCGAGGTTCTCGTGCATCCCCAAGGTCCTGGAGGATCATTTTAGCGGCTTGGCGGAGGAGGATCCCGAATTGTTTATTCGGGCCTGTGAAGCGCACTTCCAAGCCACGGGATGCGCACCAATTACGCAAGTTGAGAAAGGAGCGCTGCGGCTAAGAGGAGAAGCTCGTCGCTGGTGGCAGCCACATTTCGGAGGACGATGGACTTGGGAGGAGTTTGCCACGCAGCTACGCCAAAGGTACGGCACGGAGTCAGCGAGAGCCTCCTTGCTGGTGAGCCTATACGGAGACGTTCAGCGCAGTGACGAGAGTGGTGTGAGCTTCCTGCAGCGGAAGCGGCTCGTCCACGAGAGGCTGCACGGCGAAGCGTCATTAGATGGGGCCTGCCCCGATTTGATAGCGCTGATGAAGCCGAAGTACCGAGACATCCTGGAGACTGGTTTGATGTTCGGAACGTATACCTACGAGATCCTGAAGGCGAGGGTTTCGGCGATGGACTTCCCGAGGGAACCATTGTTCGGAAGACCCGATCAGCAGCCGGAACGGGCTACCAAACCGCTGGTACCCCAACCGCTGGAACAGTACCGAGCGCCAGAGCCGGCCACGAGGAACCGCTGGAGTCAGGATCGACCATCGGCGCCAGCCAACGCGAGCAGGCAGCCGCCCAGACAGGCGCTGCCGAAGTGTCAATACTGCCCAGGATGGCACTTCAATAGAGACTGCCGAGAGAGGAACGAATTCCTCGAACGGAAGGCGGGAAACGTGCACCGCCCGGGCGTGGACAACAACGGACGTCGTCTCGCCCAGGGCTACCGGAAGTGAAGATAGATAATCGTGGACGACTCGAGCAGATGCGTGCGCCGCCTAACCTGCCGAGTACGGAGGGCCGTGTAGCGGCCACCAAAGAAGCGGAGGGGCCTACTGGAGAGCAGACGGCGGAGCTGGAGGCCGCGTGTGAAGCAGCGGCGGACAAATTAAGAGAGATGGCCACAGAGGCAACGAGCGCTGTAATGTGGGCCACGAAATTGACCACATTGGTCATGCGGACAATGCTGATCGGAATAGCAGTGATTATATTCAGCGGGAGTGAATTAATACGTGTAGTTTGGAAATTAATGTGTGAAACATGCAGAGTGGCGTGCGATGTAATAGCGAGGAGTATGCTTACGGGACCGATATTATGCAACAAGGCCAAAGTACGATGCGAATTGATAGGACGCGCGATGTTTATTTTGACGTACGAAGCGCATGGCGCGCTTTCCGTAACGACGGTGAGGGGCATAAATACGGGAGTAATGTTATGCAATAAGGCCAGGGTGCGATATGAGTCGACAGCTGGCGCGATTTCAGAGATTCTGACGAGTGGAGTAAAAAACGCGTTTGCGATTATATTCATGGTGTGTGTTCGCAAGGGAGCGAAATTACGCATGAGATTGAATGTGCAAGGGCGTATCGAACTCGGGAAGCGAGATGTGGCGAAGTGGACGGCCGAATGCCTGCTATCATGCAGAGAGAGGGCGCAGAAGGTTGGATTCCCCCTGACGCTGGAGCTATCCACGAAGGCGAGGCCATTGCTAAGAGCGGCAGTGGCCGTTGCGGATAGGCTTTGCAGCGAATACGGATCCTGTACCATATCTGGCCTGCGTGGGAAAATCGGTGACGTCATCGCGAGAAAGACAGAGAATTTCTTCGTCCCGTATGATGGACGCACGAAGAAATTCGCTACCGACAACAGAACGTATTACAAGGAGGTACACGTGATACGTATGTTGTGGTTAGCAATGAAAATGCTCAGACCGCCGTAAGAGGACTGACGAGGGCGTAAGCCGACGAAGGCTGAAGAGAGACGAAGAACACGTGAAAATTGAGATATTATCTAGTTGATAGATGCGATGATCGCAGTGTAAACAGAGTTTTTTTTGGAAAATGTTTAATTTTGTTAGGGTTTTAAGCGAGACGTAGTGGAAATTTTTCTTTTGCGTGAAAAGGCGCGTAGTGAATCTATACAGTGTACGATGACGAGGGGATCCCGGTATCGATAATGGAGTCGGCAGGGAACAAGCGAAGAAACGACGGTGTGCATCAGAGGGTAGCGAAGACTCAAGAAGACGAAGGAACACACGAGCGTGTGGAATCGAAGGCAGCAACAGAGATAGATTGTGTGTAGCGCAAACAGACGAGACGATTATTGAGACGGTATACGGGCGTATACGGTAGCGAGGGCAGCTAGTAGTGTACACACTGTATAGATAGATCACAGCGGCCGAAGCACGGTAGAATCTACTAACCCGGTGGAATGCGAAATTCGATATGAGTGTAAGATCGCGCAGGTGAAAAAAAAAGATCCGTCGATATCAGCGATATATCGGCGCGACTCCTAACTGATTGAAAAATTGACCTGACCACGGGGATAGCGGTTAGAATATAGATGGGAATAAGGAAATAAAAAATTTAAAAATGATTTGTTGATTGCTAAAATCTTTCTCCGTCGTGAAAGAGAAAGCGAAGGTAAAATACCGGGTAGATCGTACGGTTCAGTGTTTCATCGAAAGTAAGATATATAGATAGTTACGTTAATTAGTAGGTTGAAGTGAAACAAGAATGTAATGATCATAAGGAAAAAATGGCGCGTTTTTTTCCTTTCCGTGTGAGGTCACGTTGTTTGGTACGAAGTTTTGCCCGTCCGAAGAGTGGGTTTGATAGTATCGGCTAATGTAGCATATTTTGAAGATAGAACATAAGATTATTTTTTTTTAGAAGGAAAAAATTCGTCAGATGGGGCGGACTACAGAAAATTTGTAAGTTGTAAAGAAAATGTATAGTAAACAGTAGTGTGTAATTATGAAGACGGGTTAAGTATCGTTGCGTATGGGATAGATTATGATGAGTTAGGCAAGTCGGAATTGCATCAGAATTAATATCACGGGAATAGAAACAAAAAAAAACCTGAGGCATATGTATGCGAACAGTTTTAGCGACTAGGATTTCGTAAATATAGATAAAGTAGAGAGTGCCGTTAAGATCAAATAATCGTTGCTAGCTTCGTCTCGTTGCCTGTAGTAACGGAAGACCAAAGATTCAAATGTTGTATAATATTATGTATTTTAATATGAAAAATACGTGCGAGTAAATAGGTTTTAAAGACGGCTGTTAGCATAGATAGGATAAAGGATAACGATAATGTAGGGATAGTTTTGTTTAGAGCGTTAAGTGAATTGATAGATATCGGGCGTGATCCCAGATTCCGATGATTTGAAATATGCCTAAAATTTAATCGTTAATTTTAAGTTTTGATCGGTCTATGAACCGAACCAGAAGACGATAGTTTGTTTTGCAAGTAATTCGGCGACGTAACGTTCTAGAGATATCGCGATGTTGTATTTTCGGAAATAGCGGGGATCGTTTCAGCCGAGAAAGTAATTACGGAGGTTTTGTCGAACTGAGCAGGTTAGGATTTAGCATAGTGATTTGTGTCGGAAAAATATTTCGTGTTAGATGTTTTGGGTCGAGTTTGTCTTTCGAAGCGCCTTGCAGATTAGGTTACCAGGATAAGATTAAATATGATACTTCGCGTCAAAGGAAGGTGGGCGTTTTGATATGCCTAAGCCTGAAGTGACGCGAAGTTATCACATTTATTAGCCGAATAAATGAAATAGAATAAAGGCGGGAAATCGCATCTCGCAAACGCATGCAGGTCGTCGACGGCAGACCCATATAAACGGGACTGGACGTCCCTCAACAAAAAAAGAACCTAGCGGTTCGTGCAAAATGCGAGTTGCACCCATAGTGACCTTCAGCCCACGTGTTGTGCAATGAATGGAAAATGACGAGGGCTAAAAATAACGGGATTATGAAGGTTTCCTGAGAAACAAAATAGCAGATCTCTAAGGGCGCGCATTGTTTCGAGGAGACGCATCCTGCCGAAGGATATAACCGAAGGTCGTAGGGCCATTAAAGCTGGACCCATTGTACCGGCGAGAATAGGAAATGTACCGTTGCGTGTCTGTTAGCGAGCGTTCAGGGTCGGGACGTGACTAGAACAAAAGACGCAGTTTCTTTGTGCAATCTGCTCCTTTAATGCCACGTTGGACGAACCACATGGCTCGAAATATGATGCAATGCTCGAAAATTGAAAGAAATAACATTCCCGCCAATTCAGACTTTAGTTTAATCACTAGAGTATAGTAAATAATAATTAACGTGAACATGATTTTGAAGCGATGAGTACGAATGAATAATGCATATGATAATCGATCACGGTGGGCCTAGCGTTAAGTAGAATAAGAAATAAATAAAAACTAAATTGACTAGGAATAATTAAATGATATATGTAACAAGATATAAGATTTTGTAAGTAGCGTAAGAAATGAATAAATAACTAGATTTAACTAAAGTGTAAATAATTAGGATATAAGATTAATTATAGTCAGCGATAAGACGAAGGAGGAGTCAGTTCGGGTTCGGATCGGGCGTGGCCTCCAGAAGAAGCAAATGGACCAATGGGATGGTGGCCCGTCCCATGACGGGAAGAGGGCGGATCGGCAGTTGGGAGACACCCCATCGTTGGGGTATATAGATGGCCTACACACGGCCCGGAGAGAGTGCTACAGACAGTCGGGAAGAGTTGCGAGGGTGGTAACGGGGAGAGTTGCCGAAACGAGGCCCGGAGGAAGAAGAGTGCTACAGACAGTCGGGAAGAGTTGCGAGGGTGGTAACGGGGAGAGTTGCCGAAACGAGGCCCGGAGGAAGAAGAGTGCTACAGACAGTCGGGAAGAGTTGCGAGGGTGGTAAACGGGGAGAGTTGCCGAAACGAGGCCCGGAGGAAGAAGAGTGCTACAGACAGTCGGAAAGAGTTAAAGAGAGTGGTAAACGGGGAGAGTTGCCGAAACGAGGCCCGGAGCAGAAAGTCGTAAAGTCAAAGAGACCAGTCAGTCGAAGAATCGTGAACTCAGTCGTAATCAGTTGGAAGGAAAAAGAGAGTTGAAGAAAAAGATTGGAAAACACCGAGAGTTGTCAAAACGAGGTCCAGAAGAGAAGTTACCGAGACGCAGTTAAAAGCACGCAGAAGCAGTTCACCGCATATCGTCCAGAAGCAGCCACGGTTCATCGCAACCCACCCAGGAGCAGCCGCCCAGACCGGTTTGCAGTCCTACGGAGCAGACAGCGGACAGCCGCCCATGCCGGATGCCAGCGGCATCACTACGCCGGCCGGAAACAGGATTCCGGAGGAACGTCGCCGAGCAACCCGAGGTAGAATAAGTTTAGATTAAGTTAGTTATAAGTATTTCCACCTGCCCGCTAATGTAAACATGTGTCTAATAAATGTATAATGTACATCTTCGCGTGTTCATATTCACCTGTATCCTTATCTATAACCATGGTAATAATAATGAAAGCGTGATATCCGATGGATGGTTCGCGGAGCGAATATTCCATTAGAGTGCGGGGATCGTTCTGACGAGCGATCAGGAGCATGGTATGAATCATGACTCCTAGACGAACCCCGACTCGAACCGAATGGCGCACAAGTCGTAGCCCCGGTTGTATCACAATAATCTCCATTTGCCGCCAAGATGAAGGCTAGAACGCTAGATGATATTTGTTTTGACTTGCGCCTCACTTCATAGTCAAGCGACCGACAATAATCAGGCCGATTCTCAAGATTGCAATATTGAAATGATGGTGATTGTTACACCTTCTCTCAAAAATAGACAGTACGTAAATTAACGTCCGTGTTATATTTGAATGAGAGAGAGAGAGTGAGGGAGATAAACGTACCATAATCTGTCAAAACATAAACATGGCGACAGGATTGGCCGTGATTCTTCACTACGACGCTGTGGATGAGGAAATTAATAGGTAATTTATGAAACAAATCTTTTTCTGTGAACTTTGAATACTGTATTAGTACTTATTTTATTTAAAAACTGATATTTTAGTCGAAACTCGAGAATAGATAGACTTCGTTCGCGAGATTTCTGTAACCCGCTGGAGATTCCAAATAACCAGTTTTTATAACTTTACCGCCTCGATAAGGAAACAGTTATATATTTATTGGATGCATAACTGTTTCTTTATCAAGGCGGTAAAGGTATTTGCAAGATCTCTCACGTCAAATGAAGTAGATGTTTTAAAATAATACTCGCGTTTTTAGGTTATTTTTCGAATTTCGATTGTACCATACAAAATTTTTATAATTACGTTTTAATTATTATTTTGTTACAGATATGTGGAGCCTAGATCTTAAGATTTTGTCTTTTAATGCATTGTATCCCGGGTGCACTAACGACGCAGTAATATGGCACACATCACAAATTAGAAGATTTTTATAAAATTGAAATAAGATTGGTAATTTTAATTTCAAATATATTGTGAAAATATACAAATCGCATTACGTTTTTTGGGTATTATGATGATGTATTATTGAATTTTCAGGTAATTCTGGATATCCATCAGAACCCTTGCTCCTGGCTTATCACACCTTCTGAAAATCGAGGAAGGAATACACCGGAATCCGGATACAAATAAAGCCTACATTTAATCAAGAAATGTTGTGGAAAGATGTATATGAGTTTTAAAATCAAGATTTTGGTATATTATGAAGCACAGAGTTTTGAACTATAGTCCTACTGTTGCTGGGCGAATCTTCTATGTTCATAATAATTCATGCAGTTCTTCATGTCATTGGAAATCCTCCAACTAATGAACATTCGATAAGCATTCCAATTCAAGAACGGGGTGTCTGGAATGAAGTTTTACAGGAACATTTTTCCTTTATTACATTAATAAATTAGCCTGTCTTCTTTGTTGATCCTAATTTACTGTTGTTGACCTTTATACATAACCTCTCAAGTATTAATACATTTTTATCTTGTAAACAAACGTTTGTGAATATATTGAAAGTATTATCATGTCAGTTTTTTTCCCGATTCTTTCTGACAATTGTAATAGAATCAGGGGATATTCCTTACCTATACGTATTATTAAATTCATTATGTACAACTCATATTTTTATTTAATTTCCCTTATTTTTAGAATGTTGTAAATAAACCGATAGCAGATATCCTCCTCATACATACTTTTTATTTGGAAAGAAGTGTTATATATTTTGAATATTAAAACACAGGTTTAATGTTATGTTTTTATATAAACTTACAAATATTATTTCACATTTAACTGTAGTAATAATAAGCAAATCCGTCTGCGTACATTAATAAAACATGGATATAGATATGCATTATAGAAAATAAATAAAAGTGGTAAGTAAATTAAGTCAGGCAAACAGGTCGCCCACCTTGGCAGTAATTAACGATTCTTTAATGTAGAATGTACACTTGGGTACAAAGTAGACTGTTGTCCTACCAGGTACAAGGGGAAATCTGCACATCCATTCCCACAATGACAGATATTTCTCTAATAAGTAACGTTCAGTCAGGAACCTCCCGTTCTGCCACTATGGCGTAGTCCAGTGCAGAGGTCAAGGCGATCTCCGTACCTATACATGACTAGAAGCTCCCTTTTGGTTTATCATCTGAGGAGATAACTAACCGGGGTTCAGTTAAAAAATATAACAATGTGATTATGTGTTCTTTTAATGCTTGACATTTTCTCAGCATGACATATCATGCTAAGAAAACGGTCCGCGCCACACTTCTAAACATAATGCTCGCATCTGCATAGCTCTTTCTGCCAGGGATCTTCTAGTCGAGTAAGGCCTGGCTTTCTCCTTGTACATTCCCTGGTAGGCTAATGTCCGGAGATATGTTAACTCTAATCTCTTGAAGTTCTGGATTTCCATTTACTCCCAGCATCCTCTCGACTGCTAGGAATCTCTCATCCTGTTCTGAGAAAGGTAATGTGGGAGGTGCCCCTCTTGTCTTCCTGGACTTTACCAAATGATCTTTTGCTCTCTTCTTGACGTTTGAACGCAATTCTATAAAAGACTGAAATGTACTGTATTAGATCAAATTCAATGATAAGCCACATAATCCAGGAATAAAAGCATTAACTGTTTGATCTGAGGGACACATGTTTGATTCTAAATAAATGTGAATTAAAAAGTACAGCAAAAATAATCAAATTGTGTATAAAATTTTCAGACACATAATCTTTGTATTATAAGTAAATACAAAATATGTTCATTTAAAATCTTGACTTGGTTTCAGAATCATACAGATCAATTTCATTAAAAAACATTAAATTTGGAAAATTAAACTAACCTTACATTTATATGGAGTACACCCAATCAATGCAATTATTTAACATTTTGGCCTGATTTTCAATCCAGCATCAGGCTTCTCTGTATCGACAACATTTCAAGTCCACGGTGAGCCGACATATCCATTTGTTAATTCAATAAATAACTTCGTAAATCAAAACAAAGTTTTGTTTCATTTATGTTGACAAGTAATATCCGTAGTAAATATTAGAATTCTTACTTTTCATTTAGGGATGTCAGAATGAATGATCTCGCAAAAATAATACCGACTTTTATTGTGGTAAATTTTTTTATTAGAATTATTATTTTCATATTTCATGCATTAAAGTCCTTAAAAAGTACATATTTCGGGAGATTCGATTATTTCAATGGAGATGTTCTAAATGGGCGTGCATAAATTTTTCACAGTATTCAATGTTCAAATAAAATTCGTACGATAGACAGATGGTTATTTATAATGAAAGCATAAATACAATGGGAACTATTAAATAATGACTACGTATTAGGAAGTACAAAGGTGAAAACTATTCCTTTATTTAATCACGCATTACCCAAAGACAGTGCATGTGAATCACGTTTGTCTGTCACCCAAAGCTCATAAGCTAAGAAAGTTATTAACTTGAATTTTTGAAGGGAAATTTCTTTGCCAACACCTACATAAAAATTTAGTAAGATTAAAACTCATTAGTACCAGACCCAATAGTTTGCATTAGTGTCACAGATGTCCATATGGACACAAAATTATTGTTGCCGATGTTGGTCTCGTATTGTGTAATTTCTAAGAAAACGTTCATGTTCTTTGCACGAGTCATTCGAGTGTGGTATGCAGCTCGATCCAGACGTTCTTTCGAGATTCTGGACAATTTAGTGAAAACAATATTAATTATCAAAGTGGACGCTCATATTACGAACGAAAAAACTGTGATTCGATGTCTGAGTTAAGTATTTTTATTGCGTTGATTGATTCGAAAATCTTTTTTATTTTATAGAATGAATCATAAGTATGTAAAATTAAAATTTGAATAATAATAACTGATGTTTGTGTATTTTAATGATGCAATCAATTACCGTGAACCCAAGCGTGTCCATATGGACTAGCTTGATAGTAAACATAACAAATTAAATAATATGATTTTCAAGAAATAATATTATTTTTGTTTTTTTTTTATATTAGAACGAAAAGATTACTGTCAGTAAATGGTATATTGGACGTAATAGAAGAAGAGAATAGTGATGAAGTTACTGAGTATGATATGTATATATATATATATATATATATATATATATATATATATATATCACCGCCAGATCCTGCCATTTTAACGATGAAAATTTGGATGATGAAGACGAAGGCGGCAAAATAGATAATTTAAATTATAGATAATTATTTGCCGATGATGTAATGATAATGCATGTGTATGCATAAAAATGGACCAAATTGATATTGATGATACCATAGAAGATATCGGATTATAGTTGGTTCAAAAATAAATCTACAACTCAGCTGTTTGAATTATTTTTCTATGATACTATCATAAATTAGCTTATTGAGGAGTCTAATAAATACTTACAATTCAAAAATAAACCAATCTAAACCTTCACTTCAGATGAAATTAGTTGTTTTGTTGGAATTTTAATTTTGACTGGCTATAATGTGGTTCTAAGTAAAATGTTATTTTGGAGTTGTACGTTGGATATAAGAATGAACTCGTCTGTCAAGCAATGCGTCTGTTAATTCTTCCAGTTACTAGTTCTCTGGAATGTAGATATAAAAAAATAGTTTAAAAAGAAATGAAAATCCATGTCACTCAAATATCAAAATATGTGTGTCCATATGGATACTTGTACCGCTAATTGGTTAAGACTTTTTCATGAAGACAAAAATGCGGCATATACGTTATTACGTTATCTCTTCTGCTATTGGCTGTATTCCTACCCTTAAATCAGTGCGTATCAAATGTTTGTCCCGCATCGGCTCGGAATCCAAAAAAATATGTTGAATAAATAAAGACGCTGGATCGTTAAATACCCTTTTATTGTACTTTTGTAAAGTTCCCTTTGTAAAAACAAATTAGCGAATCAACAAATTAAATCAGTTGCTAACACAAAAAGTTTGAAACATGGTATAAATTAATGAAAATACTTATTAATCATGCGTTTCAGAGAGACAGTTTACTTATTTTAGTAAGTCATTAATTATTATATATTAATAAGAATATGTATATAAGACATTTTAAAAATTATAATCCGTGTTTATTTTTCTAATAAAACAAAAAATAAAATCATGTACTGATGTCGATGCTTGCGAATGCACAACCCTTTTTCATGTCTATTTGGTTTTCGACCAATCAGAAGCCGACTATACCATAAATAAAAATATCCAACTATAGACAACAAACATTTGCTATATTCACATAACCAATTGCTAAAATTGAACCTTTGGTTTCACGTCACTCAATCGTAGAAAACGTCAAAATTGACGAAGTATACAATGTTATACAATAGCGATGTAGATCATGGTTATTGACATTGATTTGAAATTGAGAATAGACCCGAATGAAGTGAGGCGATATATGGCTTCAATACTGAATGATGATCTTTCACCAGGTCCGTACAAGTACGGCAGGTGCCGGTGATTCCTTTCATTTCTATTATACATATATCACATCATGCATCGATGCCCTAAAGTGTAATGTTGTCAACTCCATATTTCTCAATTTTACAGGAAGGACAAAAAACTGTCTAGTTATTTTTATATTCATTGAAATGTTTTTTTTTTTTACTTTGTTGACGATTTGTAATATGTATTATAGGGCAACGTCCTAAATATAATATTTATGAAATATATTCGTGTCATTTTTATCAGATTTTTTTGGGAGTCAGGAAATTTGCGTGTTTTAGTTTTTTAAATTGATTCATGGTAATAAAAAAAAAAATTAATAAGAAATTTGTATTTATGTAAGAATATACACCTAAGGTTATAAATTAATAAGGAAAAATTTAAAAATTCCCAGAAAAAAATACTCACAGAAAAAAAAACATATATGTATAAATAAATTACTATGAAATGAAATAAAGTATAATAAATTGACTATATATAGGGAATATTAAGATAAAATTCATGGTAATGTATAGGCGTGGTTATTTTGAACTCTTGTAGGTCTGTATATTTTCGTGAAGATATTTTTAATCATGTCTTATGTAGGTTGGCCAAATTGTTGATTGCTACACCTTTTATTTGAGTTCATTCAAAGTTTTCATTTGCTTCGGCAAATTGATTCCTTTTGAACTTTTTTCAAATTTGAGTAGTAATTTTTTACAAATTTTCTTGCCCATATTTCTTATCTATAATATAATTTGTTTTTTTTTTATTTTTATAATTTAGTACCATAATCTTATTTAAGTCTAATGTAATCTTAAATAACGTTTATCATAATTTCTGAGAAAATATACTCTAGATTTATCTGGATCTTTTCTATCTCTTGTTCTTTACATAGGCAAATTTTTAATAAACCCACTGGTATTTAAAATTATTTATTTTGAATATGAATTAAATATATTAATTAGAAAGGTATACATATAAAATCAATTTTATCGAAAAATATTGTTGTTGCGCCACGGGGATTCGAACCTGGATCTCTTTCCAAATCGGAGGTGTATTATTCAACTATGCTACAGCTACGATATTTTTAGTGACAAATTTTTAAATCTATATGTTACCTTTTTGATATTCATACATTTAATCGTTCCATTATTTGAAAGAGCCATCTGCTTTATTTTTACGGAATCTCAAATACCTTTGAGATGCCTCTTTCAAATAATGGAATAAATGTATTAATATCAAAAAGATAACTTATAGGTTTGTAAATTTGTCACTAAAAATATTGTCGCTGTAGCATAGTTGGATATTGCACCTTTCCTGGTTTGGAAAGAGATCCAGGTTCGAGAATCCCGGTAGCGCAACAACAATATTTTTGGATAAAATTGATTTTATATGTATATCTTTCTAATTAATAAATTTAATTCATATTTAAAATATCACATACCATCTGTTTTGAATAATTACAACTTAACAATAAGAATGTGTTCTCCTAATAATTATTTATTTTGTTTTAATACTGTTGATTTTTTAATAATTCAGCATTGGAAAATCTGTCAATAGAATTCAATATGCCTACTTTTACATTTTTAGTCTTTTTATGATCACTGTTGATCAGTACAATTCTCATATTCATAATTAATCTTAGATCATTTTGTGGAAGCTCCAAAAACATCCAGCTAATTTTACTTCTGCAAAAAATATTTATTATTCTTCTTATTAAGTCTGCACATTTATATATAAATAATATTAAAAATAAAACTTGTTCATAACATTTGAAGCGATTTGAAATATTCGTGAAATACAGTTACATTAAAACTAAATTCGTAATATGTACTGTCTATCCCGCCCAGTAACTAAAAATATTTTTTAAGATATAATGGGTATATTATTGTTTTTGGAAACGATATGAATAAAAATTAAAGAGTTAAATAGTTTTTAGAAGCAGTTTAATGTTACTTGTAACATGATCCAGAAAAATTTCTAAATCCGCTACACAATTAAAAGTGAATATTTTATAAGAAACTGTATAAATAATAGATAATAATATTGGGCGTATGCATTAATTCATGCGTTTTTTTTTTGAAAATTAAGGCTTTATTGTGAAAAAATGGTTATACACTCAATGATCAAAGTATTGTCCATCGGAAGCTACAACATTTGCCCATCTTTCTGGCAGTTTGTGGATTCCATCCCAAAAGAACTTCTCCGGCTTGGTGGTGAAGAACGAATCAAGCCAATTTTTGATACCCTGTTCTGAAGTGAAGCGTATTCCGGTGAGGGCATTCTGCATTGATCTGAACAAGTAGTAATCAGAAGGGGCTATGTCTGGGCTATAAGGCGGGTGAGGTAGAACTTCCCACCCACTGTTCTCCAAATAGTTTTGAACCGGTCTTGAAACATGTGGCCGAGCGTTGTCATGATGGAAAATTATGGATTCGTGTCTGGTTGCATATTCTGGTCGTTTTTCCGCAATCGCTCTCTTCAAACGAATTAATTGTGTTCGGTAGAGGTCCCCTTTGATCGTCTGACCCGATTTCAACAGCTCATAATACAACACACCCTTCTGATCCCACCAAATACAGAGCATTACCTTGGCGCCATGGATATCCGGCTTTGCCGTGGATGTTGATGGTTGGCCGGGCTTCACATACGATTTCTTGCGCTTGGGGTTATCGTAATGAATCCATTTTTCATCACCAGTGACAATCCGATGCAAAAATGACTTATTTTTGTGGCGTTGAAGCAACATTTCCGACATGCAGAATCGGCGTTCGATGTCTCTTGGCTTTAATTCATACGGCACCCAGTTTCCAAGCTTTTGGATGAATCCCGATGCTTTTAAACGTCTGGAAATGGTTGCTTGATCAACTCCCAATGATTTTGCAAGATCTTTTTG
Organism: Eubasilissa regina; assembly: GCA_022840565.1. Lineage (NCBI taxonomy): Eukaryota > Metazoa > Arthropoda > Insecta > Trichoptera > Phryganeidae > Eubasilissa > Eubasilissa regina. Next base: position 8,446,972 of record JAINEB010000010.1, read on the forward strand.
CGTTTGGCACGCATCTTCATCAAGCAATGCCTCCAATTCTTCATCTTCAAACCTTTTTGGCTGTCCGGGTCGTTCATTGTCTTCTAAGTTGAAATCGCCACTTCTAAACCGTGCAAACCACTTCTGGCACGTTCTTTCAGCTAGAGCATGGTTACCATAAACCTTTACTAAAATACGATGACTTTCGGTAGCACTTTTCTTCATGTTAAAGTAATGAAGAAGAACTCCCCGCAAAAACACTTTTTCTGGCACAAAGTTCGACATGTTCAAATGAATAGAAAAAAATGTTGTTTACACTTCAATCAAATGACATATACTGAAAAAGACGCGCAATGACAGTAGCTTTCAAATGAATATAGTCACGGATGAACACGGCGCGAAATAATACTAGTAACGCCCTCTCTTAGAAAACCGCATGAATTAATGCATACTCCCAATAGTATATACTAAGATTCAATTTCTTTTTCTTTATTTGCAGCAATTAAACTTACATTTTAAACAAAGTACTTGAGGAGCTGATGACACACGCAAAAGTTCTGACATGTCCGCGAACGAAACGGTGGAGTGAACATTTAGCAGTGTTACATTTAGCGACTCGGAAGTTAGGAAATTTTCTTGCGACGCTTTTTTAGAATAACTTGATGATTTTTTAAATGTCAAATTTTTGTAACCTTAAAAGGTCATCAAAACTGGTGATTGTGCTTCCAAATTTTACATATTTCAAGGTCATTTAAGTTTTTAAAATTTTCTATAACCTGTCTTCTGTATGTTAGTGAAAACCAGATTAAGAAGATCAGTAACAATAAATAATTTGTAAATGGGCCTCAGTAGGAACCATTTTATGTTTTCACCTCCGTGACCCGAACTATCCCATCCTTGCTGGGTAACAATTTGACCCACCACCCACGTCTCCATTGCATAACAGATAAATTGTCCTCTTTGATCAACATTATATATCTTGTCTGGCGCCATTATCGAGGTTCACTTATATCGTTATTGCAAATTATGGAGATTTTTAATAGCGATGTTCTTTCATCGTTGCCATTATATTTTTTAATGTATTGGTAGCGAGACAACTGATTTAGTATAATATCCGAGTAGGGATATTAAGATAGTGCTACCAATGGTTGACCAATCAAAAAATGTCACGAGTTCATCACCGCCTTCACCTTGGTGGAAAAATGTGGCGAGCTCCTCGAAAGTGAGCCGAGTCTCACCGACCATGAGTTTTTGCAGACTTGACCGCTACCTCAAACAATCCACCGTAATTTGGATTCGAAGGAGCGTTAAACAGTCATATGACATTTTCGTGAGCCAGTTTCCATCATATATCCAGCCAATTAGTCCTAAGGCATGCCGAGCCTCATATGGAAGATCTGACACTCCAATACTACTACAAAGTATCGTAATCACTTGATATTTTAAGTAAATTTTTTTTACCTGTCCATATTATTTCATTTCTTTCAGGTCACTACATCCTTTATGTCTGATATAATCATATCAATGTAAGATAGCTAATGTACAAATATTTTGTTTTTTCTTACTGGAAATAAAGACAATGTACACTTCATTATTAAATCAATATAATAAGAGATTTCCGCATTGAAATGTATATTTTTTGAAAACCTATGGCTACAATAGCCGCCCGCAGGGCCCAGCATTAAGCGATAACTGATTTCTTTTCTGCTAGTATAAATACATGCTTTAAATTCTAGTACAAAAAATCTGCATTGTATGTTGCAGGATAGAAGACTTACGTCCTTCCCTTTCACAGAACATGAGATCCGTGGCTTCTTTTACCCATCTCATTTTTGTCACATTTTACCTTCATTCTAAACTGGTAAAAATTTATAATAATACCTTGAGGTGATAAATATAAGATGTTAGTCTTTAGTAAAAGTAAGACATCTAATTAAGAATAATATAAGATTACAAGAAATAAAACAAATCCAGTGTACAAATCCTCATCTCGTCGGGTTGGGTGCGAGTTCGACGTCCTTCTTGTATGGGACACCAGACGTCTTGGTATCACATCATGTTTTGGCCCGCAGCATCCAGGCCGACGTGATCAGATTCGTAGACGTGATTTGGTGTAGATTATCTTGATAAAATTTGTCGCTTCCAGTGAGGTGACTAACTCCAAGGTAATCCAAAGTTGAAATTGAAGTAAAAAAAAGCAGAAGTAAGCAGTGGCATAAACCAGAGGCAAACACCAGAGGTTAAATTCTAGAGACAAAGCTCAGAGGTTAAGCTCAGAGGGAAACGTTTTGTTTCCTGTAAAGATCATTCTCCATACGATTAGATTAACAAGTTAACGTTAAATTATACACTAATGATTAAACAATAAAAAAATACTTACCCTATAGGTAGAGTAAATCACATATGGCAACATTTTAGTCTGACAGGTCTGGCGGCGGTTTGAAAAAAAAAACCATAGATTTCAACCGTTTTTATAAGCTCAGACACCGAATGTGATACCGACCTGAGGGTAACTATTTGTGAAGTGTCAAGGTGCTTGACAAAAATAAGTGACAGGGCAATTTTGCATGCGACCTCCATTTATAACTTCACAATGTATATGCCAATTTGACACGAAAGTCTAATGGGGGGGGGGGGATACAAGATGGTGTCTTTTTGATTTCAAAAAAGTTTTAGAGGCACTTGGTATTGATCTCGATACCAGCAGAGGTGAAAATAAATCGAAAGTGAAAGTACATAAGAATATTACAACATTTTCATTTTTTCATAACTTCTGCCGGTGCGAATAATCATTGTAGATTGTCTCTTTAAACACTCTTAAGCTAATGTATAAAATTATTTTATTTTTCAGATTTGCATTGCATCTACCAAACCGTCACCGGGAATCGTGACAATGACTACGTGGTGGACTATGGGCCGGACGTTGTCATCGCTTCCTTCCCCCTGGCGATAAAGTGGCCGGTCATAAAAGTGGTGTGCTCATCGAAAGGAAAACAGATCTACACAATGGTCCACAGCCATATTAAACCGCTGGACCAAAAAAAAATAGAAGACAACAACAAAATACCGTCGCACAGGCCCAGTGTGCTCATCTTTACGATTGATTCCATGTCCAGGGGCAACTTTATAAGGAGTCTACCGAAGACGTATGACTTCCTGATGAACAGTTTGAACATGACCGTGTTCAAAGGGCTCAATAAGGTATGCCCTTTCATTTTGATTTATAATACAGTCAATTCTGCTTAATTTGACCACCGGTTTATCGAAACAGCCGGTTATTTGGGCCAGATCCCGAGGAACAGAAACCAAATAAAGTAACTAATAGTAATTTACTTCAGTTATCTGGGACACCGTTCCGTTTAATTGGGACAGTGAAATCAAAATTAAAATAAATATGTTAATAAATGGCCAACCTCCACACAGAACGCCTGCGCTGATTTACTACAATTGCAATTCTACATAAACACAAGACAGGCTGCATACAATTGATGAATTCCTGCAGAAATATTTTTTTATTATAAATGTATTATGTACATTATTTTCATGACTATTTTTTTTTAAGTTATTCTTATTATAATTGTTTGTTAAAATTTTTTTTTTAGCATTATTGATAGTTGTATTTTTTCATATTTATATGTATATCTAATAAATTATATATTATTTTTCTGTAATTCAAGTTTTTTTCAATAATTTAATTAAGTTCTGAAATATATACATATTAATTTTTAATTTTACCTTAAACTTTGCTTATTAGAGCCAGCTGCTTATTTTGTTTGTTTGACAAAATGTTTGAGCCCAATGTGTCCCAATTAAGCGGAATCGACTGTATATGATTTATAATATATGATTTTAATATATGATTTGTAATATAGGAATTGTAATAATTGTGGTTGCACTAATCTAAGTAAAAGATCTTATCAACTATTACTAGGTAATTACCTACTGCGGTTTTGATACTTCATATATTGATTAAAAATGGAAAATTAATTAGACTCCTAAGTTAAGATTACAGGAAAACCTCTTTTGATGCAATTAATTCAGCTTGTAATTACCTCGCGTTAATTAATTGTATAAATCTTCTAATTAATATATCATGATATAGTTTGAAAAAAAATACACTGCGTATGTTATATTAGAAGATTAAAATATCCAAGAATATCAAACAATGCATACATTTTTATTTACTAGATGAAACAAATGAAAAACTACATTTTTGTAAAATATTAGAGCAACGATGTTTGAACAGTGCCTAACTTTTTCATTTCATCACGGAATATTCGATAGTTGGCAATTGCTTTGTCCAAATTCACCAAATTTCCGCACTTCTTTCTATATTTTGAACAAATAATCAAATAAAATTAATTTTATTTGCTCAATGTGATTGAATGCTTGCTTAAGTTTTTCTTAACAATCTCTTCTTGTTCTTGCTCACAGTCTTCTTCTTCGTCATACACACACTGAACTTACAGTTGAAGGAGATTATTCTCACTAGGCTCTTCCGAAGAGGAGGGAAAACGATAACTGATAGCAGATGCTTAGTGGTAAATAGTATAATTTTACTTGAGCACGCTAATTGATTATAGTGCAAATCTAATTCGCATTAAGCACGGTTTTCCTGTATTTCATTTTAAAAACCATATCAGATTAGGTCGCCACATGGAATATTCTTATCTAGCCTTTGTGCATTTAATAACAGCTTTTAAAATAGGTATGTATAGAATTTAATGCTTACAATTACAATGGGCAGATATCATATACAGTAAAACTCCGTTAATTCGTAACCTTATATTTCATATTTTCACAGAATTCGCACTTTTTTCAAAAAAATTTACCTCAAAAATAATATTTCATACTAATTTCTACCGATAATTCGTAAAATCTGGTTGTTTGCAGTTCGTATGCATATTTGACACCTGAAGTAAATAATTTGTTAACGTAATTCGCATATTTGCAAATGTTTTAAATCCCTAAACTCGCACGACTACACATTTAATCTTCATCCCTTCGTAAACATCTGCAACTAGTCCCGCCTACCAGCCAATCACGATGCCGTTCCTTATTGTAAAAATCGCGCACTAGCATGACAGGTGCCAAACTGAGTTTTGCCATGTCATATGGAAAACTCATGTACATCATAGTGCATTTTATAAGATTTGTTGTTAAAATAATGTGTTTATATAAATAACCTTTCTTATTCAGGAGAAATACATTATTTGATAAACATTTCGACACATAAGAAGCTGAAATGATGGAGTCATCATATTTCAGTATAAAAATCGCGATGTCAACAGCAACAGCGCGCACTAAATCGCGGACGGAGTAAACTAACACATTTTTATAAAAATTTCTTTCCAATATTGCCTTTAAAAAACTTTGTTCTCATTATTCATAATTCAATTTTTTTTTTAAATTTCGATCCCATGAGTTAGAATTAACAAAGTTTTACTGTACACTGTGATGATGAATTTGTAATATATAAATGTACATATATTATTTTTGAAGTATTGAATAATATTTCCAGCATGGAATATACGTGACTACTGTGAAAAAATATTATAATATACACACAATATAATGGTTCAATATTTACATTCTCAATTTTTTAAATATACTATATTTTTTTGATACATTGATACAACTTATATATATTATTAAGGAGAATGCATTCTTATTGTGAAGTTATAATTATTCAGAACAATAAGAATTTGTTCTCTTAATAATATATATAAGTTGTATGAATGTGTCCAAAATTTAATAAAAATGAATAGATAATTCTGGCTTCTGCTATCGGATTACACAAAGATATTTGAGATTCCGTAAAAATAAGGTAAATGGCTCTTTCAAATAATGGAATGATTAAATGTATTAAAAGTAGATGGCTTTCAAATAATGGAACGATAGATGTATTCATTTTTGAAAAGTGTAACATATAGGTTTGAAAATTTGTCATTAAAATAATGTTGCTGTAGCATAGTTGGATAATGCACCTTCCCCGGTTTGGAAAGAGTGGCGCAACAACAATATTTTTCAATAAAATTGATTTTATATGTATATCTTTCTAATTAATACATTTAATTCATATTTTAAAAATATTGTTGTTGCTACCGAGATTCGAACCTGGATCTCTTCCAATCTGGGAAATGTGCATTAACTGATTATGCTATAGCACACAATGCGTTGGCGACAAATTTTCAAACCTATATGTTACACTTTTCAAAAATGAATACATCTATCGTTCCATTATTTGAAAGCCATCTACTTTATTTTTACGGATTCTCATGTATTTTTGAGTAATTGAATAGGAGATGATAGAATTAACAATTCATTTTTATTAAATTTTGGAGACCAGAACTATGTTCTGAATAATTACAACTTCACAAAAAGAATGTGTTCTCCTTAATAATAAATTTTTGAGCTTTGTAAAGTTTACTGGTTAGATCGATGACGGTGACCTTGCATCGCTTTGCTATGTCTGGGGAGTAACTACTCGTTCAGTTTTAGGCCTGATTGTAAATCATCATCGGTGAATTTGCTTCTTAACTAATTTTTTATTTGATTCATAGAAGTGGATATTTGTTTGCATAAATTAGGCAGAGCCAAAGATTGTAAAAATGGCAAATGCCCCTGATTTAGACTAACTGATAACTCTGGATTACCAAATCATTACAATAAATATTTAATCCACCAATAAAGATAAAATTATCCTTCACGGTAATGCTTATAAATACAGAGTGTATTATTTGGGGACTTAATGACAGAATTCTATAAATTTATAATGCAGTACAGTAGTCAAATTAATCATTCAGTCAACGCTCCGGCTATTTATGTTGGTGGACTCGTTCAATACTTTCTGCCCTTATTTTTAATGAAACTATCATTTTTATGGCATCCATTATGATTGATATATTAAACTAATCTACCATTACGCTGTTTTCCTGCAAGGGTAGCCAGAGAGGACAGAGCGCCGCACTTTTCTGTCCTGATACGATTCTTGTCTCATCCACATTCATACACCTTCTCACGCAATTATTGAGACATCTAACGGGATCATTTTTTAGAATATGGTTTTCTGGATGACTTCTATTTCTGGTGCCATCAACACTTGCGTCATATATCTTTTATACTATTCTCTCCTCATTCATCCGTTCCATATGGCCAAGCCACCTAAGCGATCATTTTTTAATCCTATTCACTATGCTAAGATTGGTTTTACATTCTCTTCTAATTTCTTCACTCTTTATTTTGTCATAAATGGAGATGCCACACCTACGCCTAAGTGATCTCAATTCCATTCCATTCAATCTATTTTCGTTCCTCTTCTGCCAGCTCCATGCCTCACTTCCGTACAGAATACACTGATGTAAATCAGTGTCGACTCCATTGTACACCGCTATTCTCGCCTTGGTTGACAAGATTCCTTTCAAAGTGCATTTTGTTTTGTTCCCTGCAATCACCCTCCTTTCGATACCTTTTTTAGCCTTTCCATTTCTATCAAACATAATTTGAACAGTATTTTGAACGGTGTCTTGCTTTCTTCCTTCTTGAATCCTATCACTTTCAACTTGTTAACATTCATAATAAGGTCGCTTTCCTTGCATACATCGTACATTCTACTCACTAGACTTTGTAATACTGTTCAGTATTCGCCATTAATACTGCATCATCGGCATATAATAAATTGGGGATATAAAAATAAGTTTTTGTCCTTCAGGTTGCTGACAACACTTACCCGAACATGATGGCTCTCCTCGCCGGATTGATGGGGCGCAAGAGGGAAGAGCTACCTAACATTCCAGTGTGGACTATCAAAGTCAATTCAACCATAAAGAGATACGATGATATGCCCATCATTTGGAAGTCCTTCGGGGACTCTGGATATATTACTATGTAACTAACATCAGAGTATTTTTATTTATTTATTTTATTTGGAAAACAAAGAATTAAAGGTAGCAATTTTAAAATATCTATAAAATATCTTTTTTTATAAAATTACACAAAGATTAAAATTGTATTTATATTTAACTTTGTTTAAATCGCTGTGTTATTTTTACATCAACCGGTTTCGATACTAATGTATCTTAGTCAGGACTGGCATACAACTGATGTTCAGTACAGGAACAAGACTGTATAACTCTGAAGGTGCTGATGAAATTTGTCGCTGCTTCGTCGCTCGGACGACGATTCTCTGCCGGTGTGCAGTTGTCCAATGGGGTCCAAATCGTGTCCAGTAGTGGTGCCAAGTCGTAGGAGTTCTTCCGGGATCAGTCCAAGTGTGCAGCCAAAGTCGAAATGTCCAGAGGGAAGGAAGTCCAATGTGAAGGCAGGGGTCAGAGTAAAAAGGCAGATGTAATTCTTGTCCAGCGGTGCAGGTGCAGCGAAGTGCGAGAGAGAGTGCCCTTGCAACCGCCGGACCGTTTATTTATCCTTGACTTGCTGTATGCAGGAGCGTAAGGCTCCAGCATACTCGGGGACCAATCAGGGGGCCAGGACAGGCCCCGCGCCACCCCGATACGGTCCCGCGCCGCCAGCGCCGGGCGGCCAAAACTGGCAACAACAGCCATTTTCCCTGCCGTCCCGTAAGGGGCGGCAGAACCCTTATTTGTCATATATTTCTTTTAATTTCTCATAAACCTAACTTTCCCCAGGCATCGCGAGTATTTTTTAATATAAACATGGACCTGCCTCGCGATGCCTGGTAGTTTTTATAGCGGGCGATGGCCCGGGTAATTTACAATTGCACCTCAAACCTTAAAACATCATTTTTTATTATCAAAGGATTTTTGAGGTGCATTATATCCTTCCCGGGCGATCGCCCTCTCAATTCTCTTTTATTTTTTACAATCCTTATATCTATAATAATTTTTTTACAAGAGATATTGAACAAAACATAATTCTAAATTTCCTGGCGGCGGTCGGGGCGTGGCCTGGTCCGCGGCCCGCTCCCCGCTCCCCGCTCCGCCGGCGGCCGCACGGTATCCGCAGTGGCGGCGATTTCCCACGGGCGTAGTGTGGCGACCGCGAAGATGTTTTAAAGCGGCCAAGTCTACATGTCGGCCCGGCGCGTGTTTGGATCGGGGCGCTGCGCCCCCCGCGACCACCCGGCGGCGCGAGCCCGCGGCCGGGTTTGCGTCTGGGCTAAACGCGTGCGCGGGCCAGGGCGCCGCGCTCTCCGCGGCCGGGTTTGTGTCTTGGCTAAGCCCCTTTTTTGCCGCGGTTTTATCCGCGGCCGCCTTGCTGTGCGGAACAACTGAACTGGAATGAAATAGTTAAGTTGTATGCCGGTCCTGACATTTGTATCAAAATCGTATCGTAGAAGATATGTTAGTATCGGAACCGGTTGATATAACACTGGTTTAAACGATGTTAAATATAAATGCAATTTTAAATTATGTTTAACCACAAAGTTAAGGCTGTCATCCAATTATGTTCCCACAACAATTCTCAATGATCAAAATATGTAATGTGCTCACTAATTAAATACATTATTGCAAATACACTCAGACAAATTATAAAAATATGTCTTAAAAAATTAAGAACACATTTTGTCTAGTTTCAGCCAAATATCTAAGAGTTGACGTATAATATGATCAAAATAAATTACATATATGTATGAAGTACAGTGGACACCCTTTAAAAGATAACTCAGTGAGAAATATCAATATCATCACATCCTTGACAGAAGGTTATAAAATGTTAAGTTTGTTTTGTATACTGGTAGATGAAATGTAATGGGATTCTACAATGTACAAATTGGCACAAAATTAATCTTCTGTAATGATTTTATATTTATGAAATTATGCACCTGAATACAGTAGACTCTCGATTATCCAGGGTGGTAGGGAAACAGAATGATCCGGAAGATAATCTCCACCAAAAAAAAGGAATAAAAAGTGTTGCCGTAATTACCTTCGATAGCTAGTCCTGGGTTTTCTATTGGTATTGTTGAATACATTTATAATGCGAATGAAAAGACCAACTTTTGTGAAACTGAGTTGATAGTCGCCGATTCTTCTACCGATAGTCGCTCTCCTTGCAGTCTTGAATCTTCTTGAACTCGGCTGGTCAGCTTCCGAAACTTTATATAACTGATAACCGAAAAATAATTCACAAAATGTTTTTATGTCATCGCTATAAAATATATCTGACCGAATCCGAAACCGTATCTCACCAGAGGCAGTTTCGCTCTTGTTCCTGTTTTATATTTACATAAATGGAACGCACATATTAAAACTATTAATACCAGGCCTACTCATCAAAGTATAAAATGCGTAAATATAAAAACTGTTATTTTGTTTTAACACCGCTTTATTTGAATATATAAACCAACTAGTTTCGGCTCAGGCTTGAACCTTCATCAGGGTTGAACAAATATATACTGGTGTTAAAACAAAATAATAGTTTTTATTTCAATTATAATTATGTCTAACCACAATGTGTTTGCTTCATGTGAAAGTTTAATACAAAAGGAATGAAACTGCAAAAATGTGTTCACCAACTTCTATTCTATTATATTCTCTAAGTTAAAGAAAGAACTCTTAGATGTTAGAGCATATGAATACTAAAAAATACCTGATAAGACTAAACAAGTGTGGAGGGTGATTGTAAAGCCTGAAGAAATAACCCCATAATAAGTGTATAAATCTGAAAGCCATAAGTCTGTTTTCCTACTTCAGACAAGGCAGTACATATATACATATTTTCATTGCTTGTTTATTTTATAATTATTGCAGGTATGCCGAAGAATACTTGGACGCCACGTTCAGCCTGTTTGATGTGGGTTTTCTCAACGATCCGGTGGACTACTACTACAGATCCACGTACGTGAGCCTCAAGGCGACTCTGGGGAATATCAACATGAATAAGTTGAGGTTCTGGGACAGGTCCAAGTGGCGGTACTGCGTGGCCAACCAGCCCTCATACAAGCACATGCTCAACTACACGGAGGAGTTTCTGACAGAAATGGCGGATCTTAAATATTTTGCTCTCAGCTTCTTTGTTGAGATGAGTCATGAATATTTGACCGATGTGAAGGTAAGAAATGGTTCATTTTAACACAAAATAACGTCAGACGCGAGTAGGTACAGTATGCGCCTGTTCTGTTAAAATTACTTGTGCATTGGGGCCCATGTAGTAGTTTGCGCTGTATAATATTTTTTTCAACCCTAATAAGAACTAATCATTTTAATAATATACCATAATAAGAAATGAATTATAACATTTTTAAAATCATTTCTCCAGTGTGTTACGAAAATACGTGAAAATATTATCAAGCAGTAACCTGTTATACATCAAATTAGAGACCGCCGCAAAGTAAAAATCATTTGTGTGTCCATTATAAATATTGATGTTAAAATCGTTGTATTGTAACGATGATTGATAACTAATCAACGTTATACTTCGAGCAATGACTGGTACACTAGAAAATAAGTCTCCGATAGATAAATCTTAGTTACCAATCATTGTTAAACCTCAATTACCAATCATCGACACAATCACAGTCACGTAATGGTTCACTATAAATGCCTAAAAACATTATTTTTTCATGTGTGAATTTTAAAAGACGAAACGAATTTTGTTTTTACGGTATAATGGATAAAACTGCGTAGTATTTATTATTCTCATGTCCTTTTTCCATTTTGCATTGGGGCCCATTTTTTTTTCAGTTACACTGCTGATTAGGATAGTCATAAATAACTTAACCTAACCCAACCCAACCCAACCTTTTTACGTACATAATTCCTTGTGAATATTGTAGAGGAAAAAATGCCAACCTGGCGGTGAATATGTAGAATCGAAATGGGAGCTTTTGCTTCTGGTCCTGGGTAAGCGGAAGGTCACCATTCGCTGTCCAAGGGATTATTTTCTTGATTCGCCTCCAGCACTATGATTCAAAGTCATAAAATGTCTCATTTCTTTCTCTCAATTATTTTCAATGACTATGTTCCCCATAGAAGCATACGGAAAAATAAGAGATTTTCACACGGCAGCTACATAATTATATCTTAATGTTGTTAAATGTTGTCTCCTATGAATGGGTTAAAATCAGAATGTTTTCAATTTACATTGCTCATTAAACATTATTTAAGTGTTCGCTGTGTTGACCCATTATTTGACAACTTGTTTTCTTTCAAATACATGACAGTATTCAATATTTTTCTCACTTATTACTTATTAAGTTTCGTCATGTCATAATGTCAGTCATCATTACGCGTCACATGTCATTATGTCTTTAACTGTTGTTATTATTTTAATAGCAAAGGAAACACTTATGAGATATTCTTTCAGCAGTGTTATATGCGGTACATAGGAAACATTATACAAGTGGTTTTATGTATTTGTTAGTTATTTACTTAATATAATTTCTAGAACATGGACGATGACCTACTTGATTTCTTCACGAGGATGTCTGAAACTGGTAAATTCAACAATACGGTGCTGTTGGTCATGGGCGACCACGGTCACAGGTTTGATGCCATTCGAAGTACCTTCATCGGAAGAATAGAGGAGAGGATGCCGTTCCTCGGAATATCACTGCCGGAGACTTTACAAAAGTCTCATCCTCACTTACAGGTGATTTGTTAAATTTTTAATTTTTATCAGAATCTCATACTTGTGTCTATATTTAATAGATGACCTTAGTTCTACTGTTCTACTGTTCCATTGTATTTTACCAAGTACCCCGGCACACAGACATAACACAATGCTACCATAATTATCAGTATGGAGTCATTCCGTGTGAAATCACCTAGGTGTGGTTGCTTTACCATTACAAATACTTATTTTTTTAGCGTAGGTAACCCCACGAGTGTGTAGCTCAAAACAATTTTTATTTTATTTTTATCTCTACTATCTTGGATCTAGGCTCAATTTTCTTCATAGCGACAGGCAAAAAGGTGACTGAGGGTTGGAACCACAGGATAGAATTATATTTTATTGTAACTATGGCTAGTAGAGTTCCCAGCTATGAAGAATTAAAGTTTGGATTAAGAACTCTTTGTGCCTTTTTTTGGCAAAGTTTTAAAATGTTCAATTTTTGCTAATTTCAAGGTCAAATATCTCAAGTGGATGACCAGATAAAAATTGAAGTTTTTGTCCAAGAATACGTATACTGGTACTTAACAAAATTTGTAAGTCTCATTTTGTGGTTCAAACTGGTTTAGAAGTAACTGTAACCTACAAATGTAGGTTACGAAGAAAATTGAGCCAAGATCCAAGATGGCTGATAAAAGTAAAATAAAAATTATTTTGAGCTTCACACATGGGGTAGGTAACCTATGGTAAAAAAATATTTGAAATGGTCAAGCAATTATTTATTTTCAAATTAGGTAGTTTCACATGGAATGACTATGTGACTATGTGGTTATGTGATCAGTAGTAAATTTTTAAACTATTTGTAAACCTTGCTTTCACCTATCTATCACTTGGGTGGTGAAATTTTTTCAGTTTATGTGTTAATGTATATTAAACAACAATATCATCATCATCAGACGAACTCTCGACACTAAAATAGCGGGATATTGAATGATTAACTGTCGTATACTGCAACTTTCAAAGTATCAATGTGTCAGATGACTTTTGAAACAGCTGTGAAGAGTCCGCCATATTTAACTATCGATTCTCATTTATACTATCGGATATCACAGAGTAAAATAAGTTTACTACGGGTGTACTTTTGAGAAGTAAATATTTTTTTACTAATGATCAAACAACCCGTTTTCGACCCCCTAAACAAAATCACTTCTTTAAATTGAACTTTGTTACCGCCGAGTCAGATGCACTTGGAGTATCAACTCGTCGACGAGGCTGGGCATGAGAGGAACTGAGGAGACTGTTGGATTCCTCATGTGCTCTCTCCTAATAACAAAGAAAGTCACTACGACACAATTGTTTCCCTGATGTCCAGATCTAAGAAAGGATATCTTAAACAAAATGGAGTGATGAAAAGTGGGTGTTGTATGATAATCCAAAAAGGTGAAAATTGTTGGTTAACCCTGGTAAAGCATCGACATTGACTGCAAAACCCAATATTATTATGAGTTGCTTAAACCATATGAAACCGATACTGCTGAGTATCATCAATGGCAAGTTAATTGTTTGAGTGATGTGATTTAACAGAAAAGATCTTTTATCAGCGATGGGACTTGGCAAGTAATACTGCTGCGTGAAAACTCAAGGCCACATACGGCGAATAACACAATATGTTCATTGGGTTGTGTAGTTCTCTCTTGCGTGACTTATTCTCCAGACTTAGTGCCTTTTGATTACCATTTGTTTCGGTCCTTACAATACAATTTAATTGATTTGCACACCAAAATACTCGAAGACGTCTGTGCATGTGAGTTCCTTTGATAGCTTATTGTTGTCCCCAGGTTTTCTATTGATAATATGAATATCTATATAGTAAGACAGATCACCACTAACTGGGCCGTTGACTGCTGTGGTCCTCCGCGGATGATGAGTTGATCTCCGATGTTGAATGAACTTATTCCCGATGTTGTTTGATCTTGGATTGGCCTCCGGGAATTATCTCCACCCCTTCAGTTAATAAACTACCGGGAGCACTGCCTGTTAGTGATCCGTTTCTGATGAGGTTCCGACAGCAATCGGTGCCAGTTGAAAAAAGCAGTAACCTTCACACCACACACCGCATCACAGACATACCACCGTACAAAAAAAAAACCATGGGTCTCAATCGAAGAACTCAAATGTGCATAACAATGTTGATAAAAACTTTGCTGACTTTATCAACACCTCGAAACTGCTGTCTTTTTACCAAGATGAGATTTGCCAGCTACCCGATATATGATTTAATTTTTTATGAATAATCAATTTGTTTATAAAAGTTAATTAATTTTTACACCTAATAATAATAATGCCTGATCTGTCTCTCAAATGTACATATGTATTAGAATAACGATGATGTTCCAGAGAGGGCTGGATTACCACACGGAGAGACTGTTGAGCTGGTACGACATCCATGAAACCCTGGTGGATCTTGCTGAGGATGATTTGGGAGAGAAACCACAGAAATTCAGACCGCACGCTGTTGGCAAGTCAATCTTCAGACAGTTTGATGATAATAGAACGTGAGTATATTATGTATATGTTTTCCTGTTTAAGTTTACACCAAGATATTTCAGATACACTTACACCAACTTTTTTATCAACAGATGTTCTCAAATAGGAATTCTCCCAGAGTACTGCATGTGCGACAGAGAGGCGCAGATACCAGCAGACTCTGAGAAAGCTAAAGTCTCGGCCGACTTAGCTCTAGTGCGGATAAATCGGCTCCTTGAAAAATGTAAGTAAACTAGTATAGAAATACAATAATTAATAGCTTAATTGATTGTATGTTGTTTATTGTACGCCCATGATGCAATACAAATGGTGAATAATATACAAGAATTACAAAGTCTAGTGAGTAGAATGTACGATGTATGCAAGGAAAATGACCTTATGAATGTCAATAAGTCGAAAGTGATGATATTCAAGAAGGAGAAAAGCAAGACACCGTGCTAAACACTTGGAGGTAATGAATGTTTGGAACAAGTAGATGAGTTTATGTATTTGGGAAATATGTTCGATAGAAACGGAAAGGCTGAGAATGATATTGAAAGGAGGGTGACTGCAGGGAATAAAGTGAACAGCGCTTTGAATGGAATTATATCTAACGGGGATTTGTCAACTGAGGCAAGACTAACGATGCACAGTGGAGTCCTGGTACCGGCACTGATGTATGGAAGTGAAGCCTAGAGCTGGCAGAAGAGGACAAAAGTAGACTAAATGCAGTGGAAATGAGATCACTTAGGCGTATATGTGACAAATTTATTTATGACAGAGTAAAGAATGAAGAAATAAAGGAAAGAATGTAAAGCTGATGTTAGTATAATGAGTAAGATTAAAAAAGAAGAAAAAATATAGGTAGTTTGGTCATATGGAATGGATGAATGAGGAGAGAATGATAAGAAAGATATATGGCGCAAGTGTTGATAGCACCAGAAATAGAGGATGTCCTTGGAAGTCTTGACACGATCAGGTAAACCAGATGTATGATGGTAAGTTGTTAGTTAATTAATATATACTGGACTGCCTGCCCAGTAAACTGGCAAATCTAAACTAAATTGCTATTAGACCACTTTAAAAACACTTGTTACTGATTTGAAAGCATTTTATATACAGACAAAATCCCCAAAGATGGAACTTATTTAATACAATCTTGGCGAATGGTTCATACATCATGTACAATTCTAATTCCTTGGAGGAGACTAAGACTCACCGAGGGTTATCATACCGATATGTGTCGATAATTAATGATAACATTGGCATCCATCAACCATAACTAATGTTCGATTTCATTTCAGCCGGCCATTACGTGAATAGTGGTGAAAGCAGAAGATGTGCTCATCTGACATTAGATCATATATCTTCTGCATCAATGTCTATGAGGAGCTTCTCCTCAGGAAAGAGCACACTGCTGATCAGAGTGATGTTTAAAGTTAGCCCCAGCGGTGGAATGTTTGAGGCGGCTGTCGAACACGGACCCGACATTCCGCCATCAGTTTTAGGTAAAATATTTTTATTTATTAACCCTTCTCAAACCGTGCAGTAATACAGGTCTACCATTATAATTAAACCTGTAATATTTCAATAAATACATGCAACACAAAATTCGTATTTTAGATAATCCTAAAGAAAATATTAGCGCTTAGGAATGACTAGTGAAAAACCAATTATGAAAAGGGTATCGTACAAAAACAATTATTTTTACCATTCAATCCGTTGTAAAATTAATACGTTGATAGAGATCACACACTATTTTTACAGTGAAAAGAATGACAAACATTTTCAAAATTGAATGCTCAATATTTAGAGTAAATTAATGCCATTAAAGGTAATAAAAACATTTTTTTAAACTGTTATTTATGGTAACACGAGTTGACAGCATGGCTGCGTTCGGGTATTTTATATCATGGTATGGTAAAGGTTAATATCTAGTCAACGGCCCACTCAAGGAAAGTTATTTAAGTTTTAAATAAATATACAGTGGAACCTTAATATTCGTCACATTTTGATAACAAACAAATGTTTCCATATTCGTTAATATTATCTATATTTGTCACTTCCACCGCCCAGCAACGCTGTCTAACTGGGTCAAAATGCAGAATATGATCGAAAAGTGGCACCCAAATGTTGCCATAGTCAACCAAAATATAAATGGATTCAATGGTAATGTGATTGATTATTTCATGAAAGTTTTAAATACAGACAGAAACAGGCAACATTGGGCAAGTTCTTTTTTAAATGGAGTGCTACTGAATCATAGGCAAACGAAAACCATCACCAGAATTAGAGTTTTCTGATGTTTAAATTGTCTTCTTCTAAATATTAGTAACTTTCCTCTTCCGCTTCTACCATCATGTTTCCTCAGTAAAATAAAGGTAAAGTTTTGGTGTAAAATTTATGCATTTGTGTACTATTTTTGGAGGCTGGGAACGAATTAATTGAATTTCAGTTATTTGTTATGGAAAAAACTGTTTCTGTATGCGTCAGGTTCCATATTCATCGGGCCCTCAGAAACGGATTAATGACGAATATAAAGGTTCCGCCGTATACGCATATACTAAGGGGCGATGATCAGATTACATGAGTCAAGTTGTTGGGTGAACATTTTGCAGTTGAATGTTTTTCTTTTTACTCTTCTTCTGACAATCTGCATCAGACGTCCTTTTCGCACATCCCTGTCTCTTGCGCTTTAGATCTTTGGTGAAGCAGACACAGGGTGAAATCTAGCGATGACGCACTCTGTCGTCTTATCTCATCTTCCATTTTTGATTTCCACAGCTCCGTCTTTTGCGCTTTGTTTCCAGTTTTGTCTCCCTTTTTTGTCTTTTTACATTTATTTGGTCTCTTCCATATTTTACTGATTAAAGCCATAATCCTTCAGCAGGGTGATAAAATTCTAACTAAAACTATATGTCAAATTGTTATTATGTTTTGAAAGGTATTTTCCGAAACTGGTTTGTCAATATACTTAACTCACAGTGGTTAAAAACAAAGATAATGAATTATATTTATTATTAAAATGAATAACCACAAAGTGTTTGCGTTAAATATTAAAAATATATTTATGATTATTTTATTTTTTCAGGTGACGTTAATAGAATAAACAAATATGGCAGCCAGCCGAGCTGTATATCTCACGACATACTCCGACTGTACTGTTACTGTATTTAAGGAAAATTACTAATATCAATTTATAATTGAGACTGTACCGATGTCACGTTTAATCTGCGTTCCTAAGATTTTCTATTAAAAGAAAAATTGCTGTCATGTGATAGCTGTAAACGGTTGCTATTATTGGTGTATAAATTCAATTTTATAAGTGTATCTTTGTTTGGTTTGCTCGACATTCCGGGTGTTTGATTATAGATTATTAAATTAGATATGATTACAGGGATCCATTCTAATGTTCAGAGTGGTTTCAATAATGGAGTCTTGATGTTTTCAATCTAATCATTAAAATGAATCCTGGATCAGTACAGCCTCATCTATAATGATTATCTTAGAAATTTAAATTTATGCCAATTCGTTTCAAAAGGCTGTGATTGTCTAATGTTTTTTGGATGTTTTGATATTGCTCTAGGATGTTTTGTGAACGATTTTGAATAAATAATAGAGCCTCGGTAATCTGAAATTTTGATGGAAGACTTTTTCACGATCGGGAGTTTCTTTTTCATTTCTTTAAGTAAACTGATGCATCATTAATTTTGTTTATTAATAACACTTTCAATTTGCTATGAGATTCTATGACAATATTGTCTTCAAAATGTTGTCATCGAAATCTGAAGGCCGACTCGCACTCGGTTCGTCTTTCAAGGTAACGTCTCCAGAACGAAATTTGAAATGTCAAATCAATTTCTAACTGCCCGATCAGTTATCACTCCTTCACAGTAAACACTGCATATTTTTTGAGCTGTGGCTGCAGCACTATTGCCTTGTTTAAATTCCTAAAGCATCACATGGCGAAAGTGTATTTTTTGATTCTCAATTTTTAACAAAGAATTTTTAAGTGTAACGTGCACAACATTATACTGCCGTTTAAAGACTAACCAAACTTTTAACTGTGTAACGAAAACAAAAATCCCTTATCTGGGTAACCCCTTGTGTGGGTAAATAACAATAGTAGGTACTATCTATTTGGGCGGAAGTTATTTATGACTCAACTTAATACATAATTTAAATTGTTTTTTTCTCAGTTGCGTGCTCATGTCTGAGTATCGTGATTCTTTGGTTTGCTTCTACATCGCGAACTGCTTACCTTCAATTTCTGTGCTCTCGCTCTTCTTATACATTAATTTCTTCAGATTATAGTCATCTCCTTAGCAACATACTCAAAATATGTAATAATTTTTTTCTAATTATTGTGGAGAGCCTTTCTTCTGCGTACAGTGCATAATATATATGCATGCGATGTCAACATCACATCTAGAAGGTGTCAAATGTTTTTTTAAATTTCTTCTCATAGTACATATTTCAACCCCATCGTTCAGAGTTATGGAAAATATCAAAGATTTAACTAATTGTATATTTATTTCTTGATACGGAGGAGTTCTTTCAAATTTTGATTTGGTTCTAAAATAAATGAAATTGTTTACATTATGAATGTGCAATGGAGTAATTTTTGAATATGAATATACCCATCCTAATTTGTTATGATTAACGAGGCTTTATAACGTGTGCGCTTTAGTTATCAAATTACTTTTGAATACTTCTATTTGATATTAGTTTATACTACCTCAATCTTACTTCTTACAATGCTTTGGTAGGACACATCTATAGTAATTATATTTTTAATTGTCTTATATGTTAATTCATTCTAAAAGGCTGCGATTGTTTCATATTTCTTAATCTCATTTTTATTTTGCTTTTGGTGAGGATGGTACTTCAATCAAATTCTCTGTGTGTATGCAAAGTTTAATTTATTTAAGTACATATCGCTTGTTGATCGAAAAGAAAAAAAACATTTAAAAATAGTATAGCCCCTATGGAAAAAAAACTCAAAAGTCACATCAAAAATGACTTCTAGAGGGTATAATGTTTAGTGAATAATGATTCATTTCCTTTTGTGGATAAACTTTCTCAATTGAGTTCATCAAAAATAATATACATGCATGAAAAGACAATAGATTACTGAAATTAGTTATACCAGAAATTATTACATACAAAACATGACAGGTTGATTTAATGTCAATTGAAATTGATAAAAATTTTGAAAATCATCTTGTGTAAAGTTTGTATATTTTGAAAAATGTTCCATCAACGGAGCGATATGTACAAAATTTTCACACAGCTAAATCTCGTTCATTGAGGCGAAAATGCATTATAAAAGTTTTTACATTGTGTATCGTTGGCTCCTCATAATATCCCGGCTGGCATTGATTGGAGCGCGTAATAATAATAATATTGGATAATTTGTGTAGTGCCATTTTTGTAAAAACTTTCACCTCAAGGGCGCTTTACACATAATCTGTTTATAGTTACATTATCTTTATTTTTTTAAAATTAAAAATTGTTATATTCACTTATGCGAATGATTTTTTTGAAAAGGTTCGTTTTTAGTTTCTTCTTAAATAAAATCTCTGATGCACTGTTTTTTATGACGGAGGGCAAATAGTTCCACGCTTTTGGACCTGCCACCGCAAATGCCCGTTCACTAAATTTAGACTTCTGGAAACGTTTAGTCGGTTCTATGACCCTTCCTGCGTCTGTAGTGGAGGCTGACCTTTGAGTTTGACGTCTACCATTCAAATTGTCTGGGATACAAAGTTCTTGAAGATACAGAGGTGCCATATTATGTGTCGCCTTGTACATCAACCAGCACAATTTAAATTCAACCTTTTTAGGGAATCGGAGCCAATGTAGCTGATGTAAAAGGGATGTTATATGAGAGAATTTGGAAACTTCATACATTATCCGTGCTGCCGCATTTAGAATGGATTGTAATCTATCCAGCTGAAACATTGGCAGGCCAGCATAGATGATGTTACAACAGCATAATGCATCATCGTCTCCAGTGCCAAAGTCTAGTTGGGGGATTTTGAAAAAACAAACACTGTTCTTTTTGTATCATGCTGTTTGCTTTATAAAATACTGTCTTATTATGTGCTGTGCTGTTTTACTTTAAAATAAAAAAAATGGTTTTAACTTATAATAATGCTCATCTTCACCATCATAAAGAATATATTTATGTTTTAAACCTTATTTAAAATGCATGTTTTAAACTTTAATTTATTGTTAATGTAAAAATAATCTGAAAAAATGAAGAGATACTCGTATTAATGATTTTTTTAAATCAACCAAATTTGATAGTTAAAAAGTATGCAAATTCCGTCTTACCTAGCGTTGTAAGTAGGCACAACATACTTTAATTTTCCTAATGTCGATCAATGATGTTCCACATTCAAAAATATTGTGATAGATTCAAAGTCTGCTTGAAATATTACATCATTTCTTTGCTATGCGACACGCACAGAGGGACGTAAGGCTATTATAAATATATGTAGGATGCGTGAATGACATCAATCAACAAATAATAATCTCACACGTATTCTATTTTATTTCAAGTCACCAAACTGAAGCAATGTTTTAGGTCGAATCCATTAACCTAATAATAATTCAATTTTGCACATATTAGATACATTTTTAAATGGCTGTAATTTTTTAAATATTACGTTTATTAGTATCTACATCATAGAATACAATATATATATATTTTTAAATCTGCCATGTTTCAAAATACATGCGAAATACTAGAATGATTAAAAGTATCATTTTTTACTTACGATACTTTACGTAGGAGGGGTTGATATATGTAATACAATTTTTTATGTAGCATTTCTCTGACTTCTGTTAAAATTATATATAAATGACATGACGAATTGTACAATATTTTTATTTATCTGTGTTTGATAATTCTGGAACACATTTATTACTTGACAACTCACATAACGATTAGACATTATTCGTTATTCATATTTTTAAAAATAATCACTATTAATTGTTAAAATTTTATCTTTTCATAACACCACCTCTGTGCTGAGTCGCCACTAACATCACAATGCAGAAAATTCAAAATAAAATCAAATTCAAATGCTCTCACTCGCAATGGCAAGAAGAGTGAATCTACAGAGTATGCATTACTCTTTATATGAAAAGAGCACGGCCAATCTACTTATTAGGTCAACAGTCTGAATCTCACAATACAAGTATATATGTACATATGTCGTTACCTTTTGAGCTGTGCATCAGTTTCTTGTTATTTAAAGATATCCAATTAAGCATTGTTAACAGTATTATTTAATTTTCTGTAAGATTATTATTCATGTAATACAAATAAATATTACATTATTACACAAAAATTCATAAACGAAGATGTTCTTTTATTTTTAAAGTGGGTTAAAATAATTTCGCAAAAAAACTCAAAAGGTCTGCCCTTTACAGCACATTTAACACAAGTACACATTTATTTATTTATTTTTGGGGTTTTTATAGGAGCATTATTATATTTATAACAAATTATCTGATTCAAATGGAAAATTGTATTTATTAATATTTTGTTACCATCGGGATACGAACCCGGAACTTTTCCTTGCCGGGGAAGTTCGTTATCATTCAAGTTTATGACAATTTTTTTTTCTGTTTATCTTTCTAATTGATTAATCTAATTTGTTATAAATATTATAGAACTACATTCGAAAATATATATCATTTTCACAATAAATGTGTTTTTGTTAAAAAAATTTATTTGTGAACATTTTTTAAAAGGTCATGGTGTGCGAGAATTGTGCACTACTGATATGGGTATTTTTGTTATTACCAGTTTATGACTCACTACCTGGGGAAAGAGTTTGCATCATTTTATCATATTAAGCATTGTTGTTTTATTTATAGGCACTGAGTATCGATCCCAGTACCTCTCACATGCTAAGCCTGAATAATACTGAATATTTGATTTTATTAGTAAACTTTGTAATACACCAGTATGAATAAAGAGTTTAAAATATTAGTAAATTGTTAATTTCACATCTTCAAGGCAGTGCAATAGTTAAAATCTTCACCTGTTTCGAGGGAGACCGGGGTCGGTTCTTTGCTGGGGAATTTATTTTTATGTAAGTGTACTTAAAATGTGGCACATTCCTGTGGAATGTCAAAAGTTCTGTCTCATGTGTTAGGATAGTGATTGATGTGAATTATAATGTTTACGACAATTTGTTACTTTTGTATGTAATATTAATGCATTGTACACTATGTATATATGTATTATGTTAACAAGTTTATTTCGAAACTCAAAGCAAATTTTAAATGAATAATTTTTTAAACCAAAATATTATTTTTTCTCAATATTTTTGTTAAAATTATTCAATTGTATAAACTAATAAATGATGTGGAATTGTAAGAAAATATTTGCATGGAGTTTTAATCTTAGTTATATTCATACACGGTACATATTTTGATATTCGTTATGTATGCTGTAGAGGGCAGAGTACATAAGAAAAATACACAAATTTAACTCATTTAATAATGTGATTGCCCACTGTAATAACATTTCCTAATAAGTTTCTGTGTTAGAGTAGGATAAAAATAACCAAATATTTTTTGGTTTTATAAACCAAATTTTTAATACTAGTCTTGTGAAAAGTTTAATATTAATCTAAGATTTTTTTAAATTTACCCCGCAGTGAAGGAATCATTAATTATTCAAACTACAATTGAAGACATGGGTGCAAAAAGTCAATTGTACTTCAAATGCGATTTTTATTTTTAATAAATTTTATGTTGAACGTTTTTATATTTGATATTTAGTAATAATTTTTTTTTTTTCAATTTTTATCTTTTATTTCAACTGTGTAAAGCTTATACAGTTTTAGCATAATAATAAGAAATTAAAAAAAAAAAGTTTTATTGACTAGATAAAATTATAATATATTATATTATTATAATTATATAATTGGACACAATAAGTATGAAATACATTTTTTTAGATCATTTTCTGACCATCAACATCAGGTTGAGCCTTAAATTGATAATATTTTCTAACCACTTAAAACTTTATTGATAAATGATAAGATGATTACTTAACCCGAATGCCGTTTTGAACTTGAACATTTTAAGTTCTATGCAAAAACAATGTACAGTAATACCCCGAAGTTACACGTTAGGTGGGACCGACGAAAATCGCTTGGCTCGAATTCGCATAAGTCGAGGTACAACTTTGCATATAAATACATACAATTTTGTTTAATTAGGACCAAGGACTAATAAAAACACTAGTATAGAAGAAAAATATTGAATAAAAGTGCAGTTCTTTATATATATTTACACAAGATATTAAAAAAATAAATGATTTACATAAAAAAGTCATTTTGATGTCGATGGCTTCATAAAATCTAACAAATTCTTCTGATGACACAATGCCTTCTTTTTTCACGCAGAATTTCTTCGTAGCAAGCTAATAATTTTTGTATTTCTTGCTTTGTAGCTATAACGCGTTCTTCGTTGGAATTTATGTTTTCTAAAATTTTTAAACCATTTTCAATTGAGCTGAGACTTTCTGTCAAGCTTGTAATTGTCATGTGCTTTTCTGGTGGAATTGGGTCTGAAGTGTTTTCATTGTCGTTTTGCTTACGCATCCTATAAGTTCATCAATTGTTAGCTCCTGACTAAGTGAATCCAACAGCTCGTTGATACCGTTAGTATTGACCATTAGCAATTGCCTGCCAAGATTAACAACTTCTTCTACCACATGAGCGATGAGTAAAACACTGAGTATATATGGCAGTGTTGCCAACGATCCATGTCTAGCGGCAGTGTCGCCAAACGAATGCGTAGCTCTGAATTCGCTAAGTCGGGGTATTACTGTATAATCATGCTGCTATAAATCAATTATAAACAAATTAAGAAAATAAAATGTTTTTAATGTGCAGTTCCATGGTCTTATCGCACCCACGTCTTCAATTGAACATAATAATTTATGTTTATATAAGCACACAACAATTCTTTATCTACAGTTGTATTATTAGTATAGAAATTATTGACAAGACACAAATGCGAGGTGCCATTGTTACAGTTACAAAATACAGAAATCTACATTACCCATTATGTTAAGTTTACAAAGCAATTCGTAAGATTGAATTTTGTTTTTTTTTTTATTACAGCAGTATTTACCGCAAAATTGAGAGATGCTTTTTGTATGCATTTTATTTATTCTGCATTCAGAACAAATCAGTTGTGATATTTCTTTTAAATTTTTTCTAGATTTTGTATTATATTAATTCAGGTGCTTATGGCGCTGGTTTCAGTGTTCAGTATTGTAATAAATAATAATTATTTATTAAAAATGAAAAATGTAACTTCAAAATGCATTTAACAGTGTCACATTAAAATTATTGTGTTTATATTAAAATTATTGTGTTAATTTCCCAAAAAAAGTGTACACATGACATAGGAATTTCGAAATCGGGCATCTGTTGCATTTTGAAACAAGTCAATAGGAATTTTTTTACTTGTTGATGAGGAAAGATTTTATTTTCAGCACCTCCCCACTACCATTGTGGTGTGAGGATCTTGTTTGAGTTCATTTACTGTCGATAATAAGACAAAATAAGACAGTGTCACTCTACTAAGATATATCACCACTATCCTGGGCGGCTGGCTTGCAGACTAGTCATTTGCTGATTCCAGATGAATTCCAATGTTGTACGTTCTTGGTCAGCTCCCACAAATATTCTTCTTAGAGTGTTTCTTGATAGCGGACCGATTCTGACCAAATCTACCTAACACGGACTGAGCGAAGAAGTAGCATAGAATAGTAAGATGGCGATGCCTGCAAATTCTGTTTTAAAACCTCTGGTTACAGCATACAGTGAGTAGAATGTATGATGTATGCAAGGAAAGTGACCTTATTATGAATGTCAACAAGTCGAAAGTGATGGTATTCCAGGAGGAAAGCAAGACACCGTGCTAAATACTTGTAAGTAATGAATGTTTGAAACAAGTGGATGATTTTGTGTATTTGGGAAGTATGTTTGATAGAAACGGAAAGGCTCAGAAAGATATTGAAAGAAGGGTGAATGCAGGAAACAAAGTGAACGGCGCTTTGAATGGAATTATATCCAATGGTAACTTGTCAACCGAGGCACACAATGGAGTCCTGGTACAGATACTGATGTATGGAAGTGAGGCCTGGAGCTGGCAGAAAAGGAACAAAAGTAGACTGAATGCAGTGGAAATGAGATAGCTTAGGCGTATGTGTGGCAGATCCATTTATGACAGAGTAAAGAATGAAGAAATAAGGAAAGAATGTAAAGCTGACCTTAGTAAGTAAGATTAAGAAAAGATCACTAAGGTGGTTTGGTCAAATGGAACGGACGAATAAGGAGAGAATGTAAGGAAGTTATATGACGCAAGTGTTGATAGCACCAGAAATAGAAGACGTCCGCGGAAGACTTGGCACGACCAGGTAAACTAGATACTGGATGACGGTCCTGTTAGAAGCCTTAATAATCGGCAAGCTTGTATGAATGTGGATGAGGCGAGAATTGTGTGTCGGGACAGAAGAGTGTGGTGCTCTATCCTCTCTGCCTACACCCGCGGCGAAACAGTAATTTAGTTAATTGTATTCAAACTTCCAATGAGAACAAGCTTGAATATACTTTTCAAAAGCCTGGGGATACTGGACATAGTTCAGATCTATGCTAAAAACATCCTAAATTACATACTTAACAATAAGGACATCTGGGGTTTTCATGTAAATGCCAAAAATACCAGAACCTCAGAGGAGAACTGTTTAGCAATTCCTAGGATTCTGGGACACATTCTGGGCAAAATGTTATGTTATTGTGGCGCGCAAATTGTGTAAATTTATTAAAAATGTTGAGCATCAAGGCGCAATAAAATTCTGGTTAAAAAACTCAGATCGAGCGTATGTTCATAGCATGGTCACCCCTTAAATATGAACATGCGTATGTAAAATGTTTGCATCAGCACGGGCAAAGCACAGTGAGGCAGATATTAAAATACTAACACACAACATATGAAATAAATAAATTTAAAATTCCCCCGTATTCTCTAAATCTTGCCCCACTGAACTTTTTTCATGTTTTCATGGGGCATATCAAAGATATAGTTTATGGTGCAAAATTGACAAAAATCAAAAACTAGAAGTAATTTGTGATGTTTGCAATTCCATTGATTTGCGTATAACGCTTGGACCAGAATGGTTGTTAGTCTAAATGCTTCCGAAAACTCAAAAAAATTCTACATTTATCTACTTTAATTTGAATCATAAAACATAAATTGAGCTTAATAAATATTGGATTTATAACCTTTCAAAATGTATATGCATTTTTTTGGGACAACTTACATTAATTGAATTATTATTTCAAAAGCTATGTTCAGTGGCAACTAGTGTGCGCGACTGTACTAGGCATATGAGACAAAAACTATTATACATATAAACATAATATATCTGCTTATAATACTCTTATGAATGTCCTACTATTAAGCTTAGTATTAATATGTTTTTAATCTGACATTATACTGCTAAATTAAATGTTCTAATTAGGCAAAAACGCACTATATGTATGTAACACTATGCAGGGCCGGCCTTAGGATAAAGTGCTTAGCGAGGCACGCGTAAAATTAAAAATGGAGTTCTTACATTTATTCAGTCTCAGTCTAATTCAAAACTTCTCCATTACTGACGACTGTGATCACCCTCTCCCTCGCAATATGTCTGAAAAATTGGAGGATAACTCAGACAAATCGTGGCTAATTTATTTTGAATCCTTAATTGTTTGAAAATTGAGGTAGTAGTGTGCATTGCAAGGGCTTCTAAGCATTCGTCTCCAACATCAGATTTCAAAGTCTTCAATTTTCTTTCTCGCTTGTTTTCAATGTCTATGTTTCCACTCCTATAGAGGTAATGGGTCTGTTATTTCAAATTGTAATCAGTTTTGACGTTGCATTTTTTACCTTCACAATTCTAGTAATAATTCTGCCTCTAAATCTTATTATTTTGAAATGCGTAATGCCTTTTTGGTGCATTAAAGTGATTTGTGATACACTCAGAAAGTGTCAGATTCATTACAAAATTATATGATTAATCTAATCAGTTCATGATAGTATTTTTATAGAAAAAAAGTACATTTTAGATGGGTCTTTTATGCTTGAAAATATTTGGGCAATTCGGTTTTTCATCCTTATGTGTAGCTATAAATATATTAAATAAGAAGTCCCCATCTACAAACTTTACATCCATCCCTGAAATTTTCCCAGCAGACCCTGACAGTATGGACTTGCTGTTGCGCATTGATCCTAACTAACCCGACTATATTACCCTCGCTTTATATGGTCCGGTCATAATCCTTAATAATCGCGAAAGGTAAGCTACATGCTTATGGCTATGACATCACAGTGATAAAATATGTTAATTATTTATATTGAATGCCTACTTTCAAGTTTATGATTCTCATTTAGCTGTTTGCATATTTAAAAAATAATCTGTCAATGTCTATCTACCAACATAATTAAATTTCTATCTGTTAAATTATTATATCAAATATTTTCCTCTTTAACGAGACGAGTTTCGCTCAGTTATAATTATACTATCTAACAAATTGTGATCTTGAAACTACAAGGTATTAACTGACATTTTGGTCAAAATTGACTTCTTTATATCAAAATTCTTACATTAATTCTATTTAAAACTGTGTTACAAATGTGTAAAATTTCCTAATAGTTTAGAAGATATTTAGAAAACAAAGTAACATTGTAATATTTTCTATGAACAACAAGTGTTGATTTGAATACAAACAAAATGTATGCATTATATCATATGTCATGTCTGAAATCAGCAATAGGGTTATTTTAATTACTCTAAATTAAACATGGACGAAGAAACGAACTCTGTCGAAGAAAACTTTGAAACTCAATATCTCATGATGTATTATAAATGTTTGATGATACCTTATTGTTCCGAGAACACCAAATGGTAAAATATGATGCTTACAGTATATTATATTTCCAAACCTTCCAACTAACTATAAAACTTTGTACATATTTATAATATAACATATATTTGTCCAAAACGTCTCAATTGTACCATTGTCTGTAATATAATGAAACCTTTTGGTGCCTTGTAAGCATTTATATTGCAGGTTTTGCAAATTAATGCCTTTCTAGGAGTTGTGTGATTTATAAAAATATATATGAACAAAGATTTTATTATTTCAATAATAAAACAATTACATGATTTTGTTGTTTTTTATTGCACACTCTTCCTCTTCACAATGAAGTATTTTGTGAGAGCTCTCAACAAAGTCATATAATTCTAGTCAGCGATGCTTAGCTTGAAGAAATATGTAGATTTACTCCAAACGGGGACAGATATCCTAATAAAATAATGTGTAATCCCCGGGATATAACAGACGATCCACAATATTTAATGGTTTATTTACCAGACCATATTTGATCCTAAAGAGTGATTCCCAGGGTATAAAGGACATTCCATAATGTTTTAAGATTGAGCAGTAAAGAGTGTTTTTAGAAGTATAGAACTTTAAAATGAAATAAAAATCGTGGTAATGGCCATGGTATTAACTTTATTGGAAATATAATTTTATGCCTTTAATGTTTAAATATGATTTCGCGGCTGGCTCGAATAAAGCGCAATCTGGAAGTTCAATTTTCTCATCACTTTTTGGAGCAGCTGAGGCCGTGTATCGGCAATACTGCGATAAATGTAGGCGGCTTTCAAGTCGTCTATCGTCTTTGGTTTATCGGCGTAAACTAACGACTTCATGTATCTTCACAAAAAATAATCCAAAGGTGTTAAAACACACTATCTTGGATGTCAATTCACAGGTCCATTAGGCGAAATTATACGCTCATTAAATATTTCCTTCAATAAATTGACTGTGGCGCGCGCTGTGTGGCATGTTACGCTATCTTGTTGAAACCACAGCTCTTCCACATTAATACCATTCAATTGAGGAATGAAAAAGTCAGTAATCATGGATCTATGGCGCTCTCCATTAACTGTAACAATCTGTCCAGCATCATTTTTGAAGAAATATGGATCAATGATTCCAGCAGCCCATAAAGCACACTATACAATGACTTTTTGTGGATGTAACGGTATCTCAATAATGGTTTGTGGATTTTCTTCACTTCAAATGCGGCAATTTTGTTTGTTGACGTAGCAGTAGCCATTCAACCAAAAATTTGTATAGAATGGTAATTATCATTATATACAGTTTAAATATACATATATTTAATTTAAGGTTTCCCCTAGTACTAGTGCATTCAACTGACGTCTCTTCTGGAAGAAGAGACATGCATATATAAACACTCTAACAATAAAGCTTTGTATGCATCAGTTGGTCATTTTACAGTGTGGACAAAACAATGAATGACAGCTCTCTCAGCATTCAATTATGTCCTTTACGAGTCTCAATACAAGTTTCAAGAAGTTTTATCCACGTGTACACACACAATAAAAATCTAAAAAATTGGAAATAATATCCACCATACCTATTTGTATTTTTTGGAGACTTTGTATTTATTGTTTCCAAAGTAGTTTATAGAACTACATAATCACATATATGAAAATAAAACAATTGTTTTTTTATTTATTTGAGACGCGTTTTGCTTTGTACGGGTATTATCAATCTAACAATTTAACTCACAACTTGTATCTATAATGGGTAGTGGGGGATATCTATACAATTTAATTTTCATGAAAAGGAACAACATTATTAAAAACAACAATATTAAAATATCATTAGTGTTGAAACAAAATGGTTA
The DNA here is from genome assembly GCA_022840565.1 of Eubasilissa regina. Classification (NCBI taxonomy): domain Eukaryota; kingdom Metazoa; phylum Arthropoda; class Insecta; order Trichoptera; family Phryganeidae; genus Eubasilissa; species Eubasilissa regina. The sequence continues at coordinate 8,477,815 of JAINEB010000010.1, forward strand.
CTTATAATAATTATAACCATTCAAAAATTTATGGAAATCCTCAGAATTCCAATCCCTATCCCTTTTCATCATATGCAAATAAAATAATACCTGTTCCCCACTTTAGATATAAACACAAGTTGTCGAGTTAAATTGTTAGATTAAATAATGCCTTTACAAAGCAAAACGCGTCTCAAGTAAATTAATCAAGTATAATCAAAAAATATGTGTTACATGTTTCAAATATACCATCCCTACATAGAATATATTTTTCTGATACGCCCCGCTCCATGTTTTCCTTTGGTCTCTACCAATAATAATAACATTCATATATACCTGTGTATTAACGTTATATATAGAATATATATATATTCCCCTCGCGAGCCTCTTATAAATATAATGCAGTTTTGGAATATATTCTTCTCGGGAAGCCTCCGAAAAACATTCATATATTAACATATTCTTTATTAAAAAACGCTGATTTTCCAATTTCGCTAATGAGATTCTTTATAATTAATTCGGTTAACAATCCCTTATTCAGACGCATGGTAGGTATAACAAAAGTAAGTACTATTATCAACATATTACATCTGGCCGCAAACGTCATGCCGGCTGTTACTCCGTTTTCAAGGGAATGCTTACCAACGCACATGATTGGTCGAAGTTTGAAAGAATTCAAAAATTGTCAAACTGCCGAACATACGGCGGTGTATATTTTCCGTTATATATTGTGCGATTTGTTGCTGTTAGTTTTTTGTGTCGTGTATTTGTTACCTGTTATTATTTTTATATATTTGTATTCACAATGTCTTCGTCTAATAATCCAGACGATAAAAAAGAGATACCTGAAATTATTTACGACTGCCAGACAGGCTCTACATATAAGCGTAACAGGTTTTTCGGAAAAGTAAGTAACTTACTTTGTACTTATCTTATATTTAAATTAAATTATTTATATTTAAAACTATTCCTCCTTTTATTTTCCTCCAAAAAATCCACACATGCTACTATTTCCTTCCTATCTTGTTCCTGCCTACGTTCATTGTCTTGTTATAGATATACGAACGTGTTTATGAGTAATAAGTAGTTATAATATTATTATGGTTAATACAATCACCGTTTCTTTGTTGCTTTGCATTAGTAAAGAAAATTAGTAAAAATTATTTCCTGAATGTATTCATTTAAATTTCCCTAATTTGGTTTGTCATTCACGTTAAAACATCTGTCAGTCCGTACTAACCAAACATAAAATGTCGTGCTGAGATATCTTACACGCTATTTATTAAGTCCTATAAAATCTGGTATTCATTTACGATATAATAATATACTTATAAAAAATAAGACCGATTTGGCAGTTACGAATTTTGGTTGCATTCATTCTAAAATCAATTTGTTAATTCTGTATCTTTATTAATAAAATTCATTTTAATATTGAATTATCAATTAACTTGTTTTTAATCACTTTTATGAGTTAATTATACACCAACCGGCTTCGGAAAATATAGTTTCCTTCATCGGGATGTCAAAAAATTATTTAAATTGTTGAAAAATTGTAGAGATGTGCATTGTTAGTAAATTTGTGGAGATATTTTTTAGGGCATGAAAAAAAACGATCAGTAGTGTGTTGTACCCTTTTCTCTCTAGTGTCTAGACTATGCTAAAGTTTTAATTTGTTGTATTAACACTGAAAATAAAATGTAGTATTATTGAAACTACATGCAATGCTGTACAGGTTCTTCAAAATCCGTAATAATGTTATCAAACGAAGTAGACCTGCATCTTGTTACTGATTTTTTTTTTTGCCATTTAAAGATCTTTATGTATTGCAAAATTAAATATAAATAACTAGCCTTTTGCCCCTCCTAAAATGTGATGGCGTAAGACAGGGAGCTATGGAAAGTGATCAAAATGGAGGCCTACATATAATACTGGTTACAGATTTGCAAAATAAGAAGATTAAAATGATTTTAAATGCATAATAATCAGGATTAACACAGCACACCTGTCTTAGGAAGGGTAAATGATTAGAGATTAAGCTTCCACTTTAAATGATTTTCATAAAGCTAAATAAATTGAGAAGTGTGGATTTATTATATTGAATATCAACCATTTCAAATTTTGCATTGTTACTCTTTAGGACCCTGCACAAATATATATATATATATATATATATATATATATATATATATATATATATATATATATATATATATATATATATATATATTATATATATATATTATCCCTCTTCCAACCCCTGACATCTCACCCTGTCCTCGCTTGGACCAAAATTTACATTACACTCGGGACTCTTCTTATGCGTACTATTTTTATCCAGTTTTTGAAGTTATGCAGTTTATATTTCAAGAAGCATTTTTTTTTAAATAACTATTTTATACCAATTTGACATGTTGAAAGGGTCAAAAATTGGGAGAATTTTGCCTGTACACACTCTACGCCAGTACAATTCAGCCGAAACCAAGTGGAATTGGGCATGTCTGGACGCGTTTCTCCCCTCCATTGTTTTCAGAAATTATCAGTGAGCATAATACAGAGGATAATGTTATGAATGACAATGATATTATTGGTATAACTCTCGATACTGTCGAAGAAAAAGAAAACAAGAATGAATTGGAAGAAAATGAAACTCCAGTCACTCTCACCGCAAATGTAATTCGAGAAGATCTTCAACTTTGCAGTAAATTGGCAAACCATTTCATTGAAAAAGATGATAATTCTGAACGAGCATTCAAGTTTCAACGGAAGCTTCAGAATTGCATTTCTGGATATCAGGAATTGTACAAAAAATTAGCAAAGTTTAATCACTGATTATATTGTCAAAAGGGAAGAATCATTATCTTCGGGACATAGATCTGATGCGCTGACTATTTCTTCTAGTGATGAAAGTGATTTCCAACCAGTTCGCAAATTATGCCGAACATTGTCATATAGCGATGATAATTCTTAAGAAAAAAATATACAAAAAAGATAAACTTTGTTTTATAAAATTTTTGTACAAAATTTGGAAGGAATATGTTAAGGTTATATTTTCTGAAATTCAATAAACTTTTTTGTGCGTTTTTCGGCTTATTTTAACTTATTGAATTAGTTTTATACGATTTTAGAAAATTATGGAACGCATCCTTTATTTTTATACATGCGTCTAGTCCTTTTTTATGCTTTTTCCTGTGGAACATATCTACCGCATAAAAAGAGATCTGAGCGTACAGCATTATTATTTACAGCCTGCACAAATAAAGGCATCCTCCTTCACCTAAACACTTATCTTAAATTATAACTAAACATGAATCCCGAGCAACAGGTACGGACTGCTAGTGAAGTTATCAAATTCAATGTGAATTAAAATTTTGAAATTTCTGAGAATAAGTGATTTTGTTGTAACAAAATGGTTTCCTTTGAAATTTGCCTACAAAAAGAAATCCTTAGCCGCAAGTCTTTTATTTGTATTTGATAATTATAAATATTTACCCTGTGTACTGTATTTCAGGGTGGCTTTGCAAAATGTTACGAGATACTGGACATGAAGACGCACGAGGTGTACGCCGGCAAGATAGTCTCGAAGAAGCTCATGGTGAAGGCCAACCAGAAGGACAAGATGTCCCAGGAGATCGCTATCCACCGCTCGCTCTGTCACAAGCACGTGGTCGGATTCCACAGCTTCTTCGAGGACAACCTCAACATCTATATCGTACTCGAGCTGTGTAAAAAGAGGGTACGCTGTTTATTATTTTATTTAACTTTTACAAGGCTCGTGGATCGTTGGATTCGGAAAGCTATTTGTTTATATTATTTATTCTTTTGGTGCCTCTGCAATTATGAAGCATTTTCGCCCATCTTATTCTTTCCTTGGCTTTCCTGAACAGCTCGCTGGAATGACAGTGCAGCGGCATAATGCGGTGTATATGCGGGGTGTGCATTGTCCTGATTAACAATTTTCAAAAACCACCGCTGCACGAAATGAAATTATAAATATCATTTCTTTCACGATTGACGACAAATTTTTGAACATATATGTTACATTTTTCAAATTAATACATCTATCGTTCCATTATTAAAAGCCATCTTCTTTATTTTTTATAGAATCTCAAATACCTTTGAGTAATCCGATAAGAGATCCCAGAATTGATAATTCATTTTTATTAAATATTGAACACATTGATACGATTTATATATTATTAAGGACAACACTTAATAACATGTTATACTGTCCCATTCTAACAGCACTTACCAGTCAGGACTTTTACTTTCTTCCGATGCCCTTCTTTTTTGTATTTTTCCATCACTCTATTTCACCACAGCAGTAAGCAGAGAGGATAAAATGCCGCATTATTCTGTCCCTGATACGCCACTTTTGTTACGTTAAATTTCTGGTGTGCCAGGTCTTCATTTGCATCATATATTTTTTTTTATCATTATCTCCTTATTCATCTGTTGCATATGATAAACCACACAAGTGACCTATCACAAAATAATGTGTGTGAAACCAAACATGAATCCGCATCGGACGGTGATTGGTATTATTTGAATTAATTAATTTTTCTAAATTATTCTCGTAAAGATGTATCAGTGAGGACTTATATACCCTTCCCACATGGTTCCACTGCGTTGAGGAACTTTGACCTTGACGGCGCACCGCAGGTTAATGCTGTTCACTGTGCTAACATCAACTTCCTTCCTCACTTACCATCACTCTGTTTCTGATTGAGACTTTTAATACGACCATCCTTCAGTATCTGGTTTACCTGGTCAAGCCAAGTCTTCTGCGGACATCCTCTACTTCTGGTGCCATCAATACTTGTGTCATATATCTTTCTTACCATTCCCTTCTCATTCATCCGTTCCATATGACCAAACCACCTATGTGATCCTTTCTTAATCTTGCTCACTATACTAAAATCAGCTTTACAGTCTTTCCTTATTTCTTCATTCTTTACTCTGTCATAAATGGATCTGTCACATATACGCCTGAGTGATCTCATTTCCACTGTATTCAGTCCACTTTCGTTCCTCTTCTGCCGGTCCAGGCCTCACTTCCATAAACTTCCTTCCTAATTTGTAGATTCTTTATCCCATGATAAATGTTGTTATCAGCGTTGGTGCCAGAGAACTCCTTTGTTCCGTACAGGAAACAAGAACCATTTTTTAGGGTAGTTCGCCGGTTCTCTCTTGTTGCTTGGGCTGATGATGTCTGTGCAGCAATGCGCAGGGTCCAATCTGGTCCAAAATTATAGTCCAGTGTAGCAGCCAATAGTCAAATCCGTTCCAGAGTAAAATCGAGGTCAGGCAAGGTAGAGAAATAAAGGACTGGCATTCTCATCACCCCCGTCTCACGCCGGACCAATGGGAGCGGGATTACAGCCCTAGCCCCGCCCCGTGCGATCCGGCTCGTCGGCCGCCTGATGGGGAAAGGGAGAAACTGCTGCCCAGTCAGGCGTCGTAGCTCTCGGACTGGCAGATTCTAGTTTGCTCTTACATTTTATTAAATAACAAAAATTTTCCTGTACCTAGAGACATCGCGGGTGTTTTATTTTATTACCACATGTGTCTGCAGTGTCTTATATGTTACAAGATCGAGCGGTCGCCCGGGATTAATTTATTTTGGTTACAAAAATACAAATTTACAAATTATATTCACATTTGAAAACACACAGTTTATATTGCATATTCCTTCATGGGCGATCTCCTCAACATTCTCTATTGTAGCATCCTTGGCACGGGGGCTCCGTGCTCCCGAGATTTGACCATCTGTGGTCGTGGTTTCACCAAAAAGGCTCTTCTCGGGGCCGAATGCCAGCATAGTTCCCGCGAGTGTGATCCTGTGCAGCACATCCTTTATGTACTGCTAGTCTTGTCTCAGATGATTAGTTTCCATTAGAAATTACTGTATTCAAAGTGCTTTTTTATTTTATTTCCTGCAGTCACCCTCCTTTCAATATCTTGAAATTACTTTTCAAACAATTGTTCTACCGAGGCAGAGAATTGTAAGCGCAATGAAATGTTTCAGTGAATGTTTCTAGATCCGTTCTATGTATATTGGCAAGTTAAGTATTGGGTTAATAAATTGCATTTAATGTTTCTAGTCGATGATGGAGCTCCACAAGAGGCGCAAGGCCATCACGGAGCCTGAGACCAGGTTCTACATGAACCACATTCTGTCAGGAGTGCAATACCTGCACAGCAATCGGATCATTCATCGGGACCTCAAGCTGGGGAACTTGTTCCTCAACGATAATCTGCATGTCAAGATTGGAGATTTTGGACTTGCGGCAAAAATTGAGTTTGATGGTCAGTATATTATTTAAATATATTTTTTATTATTCATTTATTATTACACTAGATTAGACTTTTTTAACCATTACTTAGATAGGACTTTTACACTCATTGTAAACTAATCAACTGAATGTTATTTGCCATAATTAAGAAAATACAAGCATTATAAGAAAGACTGAGACCATTAGATGCATTTTTCGCATGCTACAAAGTTATATTAATATGGTAATTATTGCATTAAATGAAACATATTTTCTTATAATCTTGAAGCCAAGATTATGGAGAATATTTAATATTTTAAAAATACTTTGCTGTAATAATATAGTAAAACCCCGTTTATTTGAAGAACGTTTATTCGAAATTCGCCGCAAGTCGAACTTTTAGAGCAGAATGTGGTCCCTCTGGAAAGTTTTCATACTAAATTATACTTATAAATCGAATATCGAAAAATACGCGACCCCATTATTAAACATTATTAAACATAAACGCGACAATATTAAACATGATGAGAGAAAGAACTTTAACGTTGAAAGGCGAGTGCCAAATGTCGCCGCGACCACCACAAAACAAATGTTTTAAAAGCGCTGGAAACTTTGGTCACTAACTTCAGCGGAGAAATGGCAGGTTGACAAGTTCGACTATTATGTAGTTATTAAAAATGGTGCGCGAAAAGATAGTCCATTATAATAGTACAGTAAAACCGCGATATAACGAAATCCAAGGGACCAAAAAATAAAAATTCGTGATAATGAATTCCCACATATAATGAAAAAAATAAAAAAAACCTACTTATGTTACGCGCCGTCGCAAAAAAATGTTGCGCGGCTTCAAAAAAGATCGCAAATTCTGCAAACAAAGGAGGAAAAAGGCCATAGGGAACTAAATACCTACATATTTTTAGTAGTTTTGTTATTAAAACAGATAAGCAAATGGATAATCAAAGGAATTAAATTAAGAACAGAACCTATTCAACACCAATTGGAAGATATTTTTGTAAATTCCAGAATATTGCAAACACAAAACAATATTTGAATTGTGTTTAAATGTAGAGCCGCTTCAAACATAGTTTTGGGCATGAAACATACAAAATAATTCAAAAATAACAATTTTACAGTTGAATCGCGGCATTTTTATAAAATGAGTCGTATATAAATTATGTATGTTATTTTTATGTAAATCGTGATTAAATATTTTGTTAATAAATAACACTGTTGTATTTTAAACACTAGCTGTCTGTTTCATAAATAGTATGTAATTATTAAACAGACATGTCACATTTTAAATCGATAATATTAAGCAAAATTATAAATTGAAGGTGTCATAAAAATTTTAAATTTAGAACATTCATTTAAGCGACCATCTAAATATACGTAGGTACTTTGTTTGATTTCAAAACATATTCATATATATGAATTGGGTACTCTAATAAATTATTTAATTTTCGATGAATTAATTTAAATGACAACATTTATTCCATAAAATTAGTATGAGGAACTTGGATAAGGCTCTAGACATGAGTTATTTTTGATACTTGTATCGAATGCTAGAAAATTAACAATTTTATTGTAGTCTCATTTTTTTTTTGTTTTAAAAAATTGAATTGAAATGTTCCTCTCTCGCATGATTAACATAATAAATAACATGGTTAATTTGATTTTTATTTTGAATGATTGTGAATTAAAAAAGTATTTTTATCAACAGGTGAGAGAAAGAAAACATTGTGTGGCACACCCAACTACATTGCGCCCGAAATCCTGGGTAAAAAGGGACACTCCTTCGAGGTGGACATTTGGAGTATCGGCTGCATCATGTTCACGCTCCTCGTCGGGAAGCCCCCTTTCGAGACGGCCACTCTGAAAGACACGTACAAAAAAATAAAAGCCTGTGACTATAGGTATGTAACGTTAACTCTGCTAATGTCGTGAAGTTGATTTTTTAATCAATAATTAAAGTTGAAAAAATTATTTGTATTTTTTAGCCGTTGCATCGTTGCGTTCAACTTTGTTAAACCCCTCAATTGCCATTTTTTAGACCTTGAAAATTTTTAGTGATTTGAATATAAATGAAATAATAAGTTGTACTATACTTTGGGAAATACCAATGCGGTCACTGGTAGTAAAATACAATATTAAGGGAAGCTCCCAATATCCTACCCACGGTCCCGCATTATTAGTAATCCATGTTCACAACATTTTTTTGTTTTTATATAATTTGTACTATTTCAGATTACCATCGCACGTGAATCGCGCAGCTGCTTCCATGATCATGCTGACCCTCCAGGAGAATCCGTCGCTGCGGCCCTCAGTGGACCGGCTCCTGCGGCACGATTTCCTCACTTCGGGATTCTTGCCGGCCGCTTTGCCCGCTTCCTGTCTCACGACAGCGCCGCGTCTCGATCAGCTCGAGGGCAGTGATACAACACACGTCCGACGGCCTCTGAACGAAGTAAATGGGGGTACGGTATTGGCATCACTATGTTATCCTGAAAAGTTAATTAATATCAAAATCATTGATTGCATTTCTAATATAATTAGTTGGAGAATGCTTTTGAGATTCTTTAGATAATAAGCTAATTAATCCAGGATGATTTCTCCGCACATTATGCAATGGCCGTTGATGACTGTTGTCTATTTATTTGGTTAGAACTTGTATGTATTATTTATTTATTTATTATTGCAGTGGAGTATATGTCAGTGGATTCCCCCATGAAGAAGGGTGGAGTGGGTCCCGGAGCTGTGGGGACACCGACCTTCGCTCAGCTCAAGCAGCAGGCCGCCGAGTACCGGGACCATCTGCAGAGCCTCAAGGATCAGCTGTCTGCCCTGCTTGCCACAAAGGTATACGCCGGATTCTGTAATGGCACAACTGAGATTATTCTATCTCCCGTTCCGTTGTCAATTTGGGTATAAAAATAAATAAAAAGTTATTCACGACTGCCATAGAAAAACACTGAAAAAAACAATAAAAATATCGAGAAGAGCGCATATGCATTATTGCATATAAGCATAGATGCCGGAAAAATCTTAGGACAGGAAAGAAAATGGCACCCCGGCCACAATCCGAATTCTGCTAACATCTCCAAAGATGTGGACTGTATATTTTACTCACTATTTCGGCAAAAGATTCTGACACGGTATAGACACGAATTCGAGAATGTATAATATTTAATGTATGTATAATATTAATAAAACGCACATTGATACATGTTTAATTTGCTCACAGCCCGCCCGAAAGGTGAACGGCGCCACGGGCGAGGATGCCTCGGATCCGGCGGCCCAACCCTTGGTCTGGATCAGCAAGTGGGTGGACTATTCTGACAAGTACGGCTTTGGCTACCAACTGTGCGACGAAAGCGTGGGGGTCACCTTCAACGACACCACCAAGCTGATCATGCTGGCAAATGGAGTGTGAGTATACATGTTACATTATAAATGTGCGGTTTGACTGGCTATTATTTTGAAATGCAGCATATTGAGTACAAAATGTCAAAAATCTATGAAACTCAATCGATTTCTCAGATATATATTGAGTGGAAATTTCAATTGCTATGTGGGTCAAAACTTTTTTTTTCTGTTTTTCTACTGTTTAAGAAATGTTTCTTATGTAAACTTAAAAATGAATGATTTTTTCATCACCATCTTCAAGCCTGAATTATTCTTCAAAATTCTTCACCGGTTTCTGCCCAACGAGGCTGCTTGGCAGTTGACTTTCTGTATGCGCTATATACAAAATATAATGATTTCTCATGACAATTTATAGGGAGAAGAAGTATAGTAGGTCAAATTTTATTGATTTATTTCTGAATAGTGATGGTAAACTGTTATGACACTGTGTCGATGATTGGTAATTGAGATTTAACGATGATTGGTAACTAAGATTAAACTGTGAGAGGCTTATGCTCGAAGAATTACGTTAATCAGTTATAAATCATTGTTACAATCGAACACAATCACAGTCAAAATAACGATTTTATCAACACTAGTATTAAAGTTAGTTCACCCTTTCTTCGTTTGCGGCCACTGTGGTCTCGTTTCAGTAAACAGTAGCATTGGCAATTCTGTTCGTCCATCAGGTCACCATCAGTAAAAAAATTAAGGTCCTATGACAAATAACAGTTCCGTTATTAAACTTTAAATATTGTTAATTTTTCATTTCATAATTTCATTCATTTCATGCCTAGTATTGCAATTAGTGAGGTGCCGGTCATCTCTTTTATTTGGTCTGACCATCTTGACAGAAACGGATAATGTTTTAATTATTTCAACTTTTTGATGGTTTTCAGTAATGTACACTATATCAACCATCGGGGGGTGGAGTCCTACATGACGCTCAGAGAATACCCGCAAGATCTGGACAAGAAGATGAAGCTGTTGAGCTATTTCAGGAGATACATGAGCGAGCATCTCATGAAAGCTGGTGAGTCCAATCAAATTAATGTGGTGAATCGGTGTGTCACCACACACCTTTCTTATTCAGGAAAAATATGTTATTTGATAAACATTTGACACATCGAAGCTGAAATAATGGAGATTCGTTATGTTTCAGTATGAAAAATGCGATGTCGACAGCGGCGGCACGCGTAAAATTTATTTTCAATGTTTCCTTTAAAAAACTTTGTTTTCATTATTCATTTTTTTTTTTTTTAATTCCAGTCCTTTGAGTTATGAATTAACTGAGTTTTACTATATATCAATTAATATGTAAAAGTGCTAAAAATGAGAAAAAAACATTGATCATCACGAATGACAGCATAAAGACGCATAAGACACATCTAACTCGGCCAGCGCACGCTCTGCCATTGAAGTGGCGATCAGGATCCGGCACCCAGCACACTGCGACTTCCGCACCATGCGGCACATACAACATACACACGTATTGACAAATTCACGTTGATATTACGGAGGAATACCTAAAATATGAACTCTGTATTTAGAATATTCATAGAGATATTCACATAAGGCAATGTCAACTCAGCTTAAATCATCGGAGAGGAATGGTTAATAGGGCAGCCGCTCGATTGGGCCAAATATCCCAGTTCCGATGTGTTCCGACTAAGCAAAATCAACTCTATTTTCAAGGACCCCTATTATAAAAGGGGATTGAAAAATGGAATTTATTTGAAATCACTAAATAGTCTTTCACGCCTGTCAATGTAGTTACCAGCTCCAGCGATCCACTGATTTAAGTATGTAGCTGTATTTCTGTGGATCCAATTGTTGAAGTTGTAGAATAACATAAATGAATAAATTCTTTATTAATAATAATCCTGTAAATTCCTGGCAGGTCTTTGCGATAGTTCGATATTTTAATATTTCTTTATTCAGGTGCATCCATTCCCGTCCGTGAGTCGGACAGCCTCTCTCGTATTCCCCACCTGCACGAGTGGTACCGAACGAGTACCGCCGTCGTCATGCAGCTCACCAATGGAACGGTGCAGGTAATTTCTTCCTCCAGAGAATTTTGCAGTCGGTCTGTGTGCTCTCTGTACAAAATACAGTAGACGTAGAATGATGTACTGTCCTTTACCGAGAATCATCTTTGTTGTCTTAAAAAAATGTAAAAATAAAGACTAAGAAAAAATATTTTTGATGTTTGTAGAGTTAAATTTGCGTCGGGACATAATTATTAATTTTAAAAATTAACAAACTTTAAATAAACAGCTTTTCATTTTAAAATATTGTATTTCACTTCAATATTTTAGATTATGAAAGAACAGGATTCTTCCCTTTACAAATGGGTCCAGTATCATTCTCACATTCAATGCATTCATTGACACAGTATTCATCAATTTTGCTTGATATTTCAGATTAATTTCCAAGACCACTCCAAGATCATTCTGTGTCCGCTAATGTCGGCCGTCACCTACATAGACATTGACAAGAACTTTTGCACATACCGCTTCTCCACACTTCAAGAGAATGGATGCTCCATCGCCCTGCAACACAATCTACGCTACGCGGTGGATAAGATCACATATCTCATCACCAAGAATTCCTAACCCGCACGTGACATAGGTTCACATCCTTATTTTATCGCAGGGAGCGGACAATCGTGGACTCGTTCCGAGTCGAGCGTTCTTTGTTAACATGACAAGTCGAGACTGGTAATTCTCTTTAAATATGTATTTTTTAGGCATTTATTAAAGCAATTTATCATTTTAGGCTATTTGCGGGGTTCGTTTGACCGGTATTCAATAATATTGTTTTAATTTGTATAATTTTTGGTCCATTGACAATAATTTATGGCAGTTTCTATTTCATGAATTCAACGTGATGACGTAATTTGCAGAAGAATCGTGCAATCAAAATGATTACGTTAGTTTATTTTTTCACCGGCGATGCCGATCTTGTTACAGACTTAACGTTTCAGATTTGCTGCAGCGACATTAGTAAACAATTATTTATAAAACCATTTCTGATCTAAATAATGTATTTTTTATTACAATTGCTGAAATATATTTCTTTGGCATATCCATGTTGGTATTTGAAATTGACAATAACAAACGCCGGCGAAAAAGTGCGACTGCTTTAAAATATTCCTCGCAATGATCTCTCAGTTTTGTAATGTATTAAATTTTACATGGATCATTTTGCTATTTTAATTTGATATCTGAGATTTGTACAATAAACAATTTCCATTTAAATTATTGACCAGATATTATAAAACTATTTGAATTGAACGGACAAAAAATCAATGCTGTGGAGCATTTCAAACAACATTTTTTTATCTCTTTTAATGTATTATACTAAATATATGGGTGCCGTGAGTGATATCTATTCAGAGTTGCTCGATATCTACGGTAAGTTTGAGAATATGAACGTCTTCAAACTCGCCACGGGATTGGATTAAGTTAGTAGAATAATTATTAAAATATTGTAATAATTTATCCATCCACTAGATATTAATATCCTACAAATCATTCCAGTTTTTGAGTTATTTATAAATTCTAAATTGTCTCAACGTTTGAGTCGAAATTATACATGTACAGTTGTTATTAGTGATTGAGATAAAACACGATAGGTAACTGAATTATTTTTAATTTGGCTAAGTCAGTTAAGCAATCACTGGTTATATTACGCTCACCGATAATTGTTACAGTTCAACACCTATCACGGTTTATCTCATCGCTAATTGTTATGTTGGGATATTATTCTTCAAAGTGCCTTTTTACATTAATTAGTTAATTTTCTTGACCAGTATTAATGTGCCTGTAAACTTACTAACTGTAGTACTTAGCACTTTTAGTAATATTGTGTACAAATAAAGAATACAAAATTATATAATCTTAGAAACACTGGTCGATTACTGAAGTTAACGTGATGTTTTTACCAATTTAATGTCGACTTCCTGTTAAAGTTTCGAATTCGATTACATCACGGTTCCACACAAAAAATGTGTCGATTGATTTTGGAACCGTTATGGAGCAAATTGTCATTGTGGTTCAAATAATGTCAGTTCGCTGTGATGACTGCTGGGAGAGCGGTGTTGCTGTAAATCAGATTTATTACTTTTCAGCGGCTTGACGATATCGCTATGTGTGAGTTGAAGTGACAATTGGTTTTATAATTATTATTTGATTCCGATGACCGACTGATCGGTTACTGTTAGTCCTTTCATGCACTGTGATTTAATGATAAATTATTACTTGTCAAATTGTCACCAGTTGTACACGTATGAGGGAGAGGATGCGCAAAACTTCAGTTAATCTAAGAATATTGAATTGCACTCCTTTAGTTATGTATCAATTCTTTATTATCTGGCCTATATATAGCATAATAAAAGAATCGCATCGATTGGTATAAAATACTAAATTGTTTCAGAATTATCCAAATTAAATGGGAATGTACATTTTCAATAATATTTGTATATTAAAATATAAATGGCTCAACTTTGTAGGACTTTTTAAAAATGTTACTATTAATTGATTATGAACCTAGGGCCGTATGGTGGTCGTATGCCATTTCACCGAGGTGATTTTATAAGAAGTATTTATTAAGGTTTCAACGATGGATGTTAGATAGTATGTCAGTTGTTAATAGTATGCACGTATTTTTAGTATGACATTTTTATGTTTGTATTTGATTTTCCACACATTCTGAGAAATAAAGAAGTCTTTACCTTTTGTTTGTGCATTATTTTTAAATTACATTAAGTCGCGTTATTAAATGAAAACTGGAACTCTTCTATAGAAATCTAATGTACAGAGCAAGCTACATTTTTCCACATGGAGAAAGTACAATAGACTCTTGATTATAGTAATTTTTGAGGTTTTTTTGGAGTATTTTGAAATATTAAAAATGTAAAACTATTTTTTAATTTAACTACGTAATATGTACAAGAAAATTAGTCTGGTGGAATTGATAATATAGGGTTGTCTAATAAGACTTTGTCAATTATTTATTATAAAATCAAATTTTTAAACAAAAATTACATTTCGATCAACAATGTATTCTCCATTATTGTTCAGAACTTTATTCCATCTTTCAACCAATTTGTCGATGCCTTTTCTATAAAAATTGGCCGATTTGGTATCAAGCCAATTTATGAGATCATCGTCGTTATTGAACATAGCGCCGCGCATTTGATTGGAAAGTGGCCTTAAAAGGTGCTAATCTGACAGAGCTAGGTCGGGACCGTAGGACTGTTGCGACAGAATTTTCCTTTAGAAGCATTGGAACCTTGATTAAAGTGAAAATGTTCATTTTTCTCAACTTGACACTCCACTATTTAAGTCCAAAAATTAAGAAAAACTGTAAGATACAAGAAAATGGCGATACTGACATTTTTGAGCAGAAAAAACTCTAATGTATGTCATTTTTTGTTACAAAAAAACAAAATAGCATTTTAAAAAAATCTGCAGACTTATTAGACGACCCAATATAATGTTAAAAATGCAAATATGTCACTGATCGTAAACCCCAGTTTATGACATATTTGTAAATTATTATTTTGGTTAATTTTTGATGATTTTTCCATATTATTTTGGCAGAAATGATCTGTTTTTTTTCCTACCGCGCCAGATAATTGAGTGAGTAAATTTAAATTTTATACGATGCTACGTGTTTTCTGTACTCTAATGTGGAATGGAATCATGGACTCGCACTGAAATAATTCTAAAGTGACTTGAAGCTTGACTCTAGATGTGAATCTAAAGATTAAAATAAACTGGATTTGGTAAGATCACTATCAACAATGAGTTTGGATGTGAAAGTTAAAATAAATCTTTAAAACATTAAAAATCCAGAAATTACAATATTTTAGTGGTATTACGAGAAATACAGAAAAAATTCAGATCCTGCATCTCATCATTCAAGGCAAAATTACCGGTTAAAGAAGCCTTGAAAGAAAGAATATCCTGGCTTAGGAGGAATCTAAGGTAACGATTTGGGAAGTTGTCTTTGTCTAAATAATGATCATTAGAAGAAAATCAAAAAAAAAGTTTTATCACTAAGATTACATATCTATTGTTCTGTTTATTTTAACCTAAACATTTTTAGTACAATAACATTGGTCAACAATGAAAATGTTTCTGACTTGAAAATGCTTATATCGTATTGATTTCAGTACAGTAAAACCTTGTTATTGCGAAATCCAAGGGACCAAAAAATAAAATTTCGTAATAACGAATTCCCACATATAGCAAAAAAAAATTTTTCACTAATATATTAATATTCCGCGCGCACCGTAGTAATAAATGTAGCGCAGCTTTAAAAAATTTTGTTAAGTTCCGCAAACAAGACACCCATTGTCAGTTTAATATGGAATATAACGTAATAAGGCATTCAGCAAACAAAGGAGGATTTTCTGTATAAAGAAAACTGAATAATCTATTTAGTTTTGTTTCAACAGACAAGCAAATTGATAATAATTAAGAAATTAAATTAAAAACATTTTACGAAACAATATAAGACAACCTAAAATTTTTGGAAATTCCAAAATGTGCAAATATAAAACATCAAATTTTAACTGCGTTTAACTATAGAACCGCTACAAGCATCGAGAGTTTCGCATCGGTCAATCAATCTTCATATTTCTTTAAATAGAGAGACGAATTCGGAATCAAAGTTTTTTTTGCCGAAGGTTAAAATTTTGCAGGACCTGAAGCCATTTCCACAAAATATTAAAAAATGTACTTTAAAGAATAAATTACAGAATACTAGTACATATAAATGTCGGTAAACAAACAAAACAATTGTCAAATAAACTCATTAACGAAACTCAGAAAACTCCCGATTACTCCATTCGATAACCTACCACCATTATTTCGGTATGTGGATCAAGACAAAATGTGGGCACTTCACATCTGCTGCAATACATGTTCTGCGAATCTACGTGGATGGATCCATAACAATGAATATTTAATGCCTTTTGGCATTCCTATGATTTGGAGAGACCTGACAAATCACGTAGATAACTGTTATTTTAACATGGTATCACCAATTAAGCTTGGTATATCAAGAAAGAAGTTGAGCATAAAATACCCCAACATCCCATCAGCTATCTGACCAGTACCACGTGGGGACTATCACCTCGTACTTACCCTGACTTACTTACTCGTACTTACACTCAGATGACGATGAAGACAGTACGGAGGTGACATCAGACCCATACCTTGAGGCTTCGATATCACAGGATCCTGATTTCGAGATCTTAAAAATGCCGAGCCTCTAAATGTGTAAATTGTGCGGCTTATTGGATAACCGAAAAGCTGAAAATTATGTTGAGCTTGTAAACAACCTTCTAGACAAAGTATCAACATTTTTATTTTTATTTATTTGACATTTTTATAAGATGAATTAAGTATTTTACATTTTTAAAATTACATGGTTTTTCTTTCGCTGACCGCTCCAAAAAGGAGACCAGCTCTTGTGCTTGGAGAGGGAGTTACACTACAATAATATTATATAATACCTTACATATTCTATTCATTGTCCATTTGTGTGCTTCTGAAGTGTTCTGTAATATTGTTTATTTTCCAATTATGTGTTTTATTCCTAAATATATAAAATTTTGCTGATAGTGTTCGGTGTTACATTTAGGGATTTTAAAGTTATTTTTAAACCTTAATTATGTGCTTGTTTCAAATTTTAGTGTTATTTTCTTTAATTAATTGAGATTTTTTTGTAAATGATTTCTATTTTGGGAACTGAGAATTTTGCAAAAAGTGTTTTGTGTTGAAAAAGTTGATATTTTTTTTAAGACCGCAACATGTAACAAAATGCACTTTCTCCACTCTCATCTAGATTTCTTCCCAGTAAAGTGCGGTGCAGTGAGTGATGAGCACGGTGAGACATTTCAACAATGAAACGAAGATATCAAGGTCAGTGGTACTCTGCTATGCTTGCAGACTACTATTGGACATTGACTAGAGATGTCCAAGAACAGGATTACAGGCAACAAGCGTAGAGAAGGCGCACTGATTTATGCCACTGTATATTTGATTTAATGAAAATTAATTTACATTGTAGTAGTATGATAATATGATACCGTTGAAATTTAGCTTTTCACTATTATATATATAAAAACAAGTTGCTCCATTGATGGTGACAAAGAACACTGCAATATTAGTTCAGTATGAGTAACCAGTAAACCATAGATCTCGCATCATCAATATTACGCCACAGGAAAAAGATTGTTTGGAATTTAAAAAACACTCATTTTCAAAATTTTATATAATTTTATTAATCTAGAACATTTAAATTAGTAACACTGTTTGAAACATTTGACCCTGAAATTAATTACACAAAACTTAATTTACATTTTATTTAAAAACATTCACCACATCTCGACGGTGCACGCTTACCTCGTTTTATACACTTAAAAGAAATTTTAATTGATTGATAAAGAATTTCAGACTACGAGACAAATGAATAGTGATGGCGAACCTATGACCCGAGGGTCGGACACCGACCAACGCAAGCTTTTTAAATGACCCACGTGTTGATTTTTATAAACTTATTTTTTATATCATAAAAGAGTCTACCCGACAATGACGTACAAATTTATTACTACGTACATATTACATATGTATGTGAAAAAAGAAATAGTTGAAATGAGCAATTAATTAATTGACATTAAATGAAGTACTACAGGGAGGGTGGGGGGGTGACACGCCAGCAAAGTTAAGTTAGATTTCTAAAATTTTGACACGCCGAGCCCGAAAGGTTCGCCATTACTGAACAATACTAATTCAAACATATTTTTATTTTTGTGGGTTAGAAATTGTTGATGCGTATGCGCGCCTAGTCTCAGTGATATTAATTATATATTATAAATTAATAAAAACAATAATTTAACCAATATTTATTTGCTCATTGAGTAAAATAAAATAATTGTCACATAAATATTATTGCCGCAAATTTTGTATTAATAATCTAAAACAGTGGTTCCCAATCTTTTTTGTTGGAAAATTACAAAATTTTCACAGCTCACCAAAAAATATGTAAAATGAAAAAATAACAAGGAAACATACAAAAATTACAATTTAGTTATTAAATGTTCCACAATAATTAATATTGTGATATTAATTATTATCGGTTTATTTTAGAAGTAAAGAAAAACATAATTTAAATTAAGTAGAAAAGTCGGTTGACACTACAATATCTTGTGGCATAATTCTACTCGCTTACATTGGTTTGGGAACCACTGATCTAAGAGTTGTGCATTAATTAATAGTATACATTTTAAAAGATATGTCATGTAATTCCAAATAACGTGCACAAATCACGAACATGTAGAAATTTGGAAATGAGCTTTTATCAGATTTAAACTTTTGACATTTTTTTTTAAATATATATTTTTGACATAATTGATTTTGTGAAAACACCTTACTTATACAAACAAGATAATGGATGGTAAAATTATCCATTTTGAGCTGTGAAAGTTTTTTTTTGTTCTTGAAATGTTCATCTTTTGTAATTATGATGTATCGCCACGTCACCCTGTTGTCAATATATACAGAAAAAAAATAATAATAACCGCCATCCCAAAAAATAATGCTACTCTAATAAGTAAAAGGTGTCCAGCGGAAAATTTTCAAGTTTAATAATAAATAAAAAAAAAACCAACTACAATGTTATTCTCATATTTTATTTATACAAAATGGAGTTTAACGATGCGGATTTTACGTTTTATAAACAATATTGTATAAATGTCGTGCATTTTTCTCAAGACACTCTTGCAATGATATTTTCTTGTAGGGCCTGAATTATTCAAGGATTGTCACTGTAAATTCTCGACTTGAGGTATCCCCACAAAAAAAAAGTGACCGAGGTGGCCAGAATATGTCTCCATACTTGCTGATTAATTTATTGGGAAAAATTCCCCTCAGCTTCTCCATTGAAACTCTAGCTGTGTGTGGGTGGAGTGGCCCCGTCTTGCTGAAATTGTGTTCTGTTGTTGAACCCATGAAACAGCTGCAGTTGCGGTGCCGAAAACACATTGATCATTTGGCAATACACGTCAGCAGTGACTGTCTCTTTTTGATTAAAAAAATAAAAGCCAATTATCCCTCGGGCAGAAATTGCACACCACACTGTCGTTTTTGATGGTGTTCCCTTGAGTTGTTGGGGCACCAGTATCTCATGTTTTGTTTATTAACATAGCCATCAATATGAAAATGTGCTTCGTCAGTAAACAATGTTTCCAAACATCACAAATGTTCCAGCATCGTTCTCACAAAGGTTTCACGTAAAGAACAGTAATTTTCGTTGAGAAACTGCATGATTTGCAGTTTGTATGGGTGAAACTGTAGTTTATTTTTCAAAATAACGTGCGCTGTTGATTTTTTATTCCAGTAAAGGCCGCAATCTTCCTTATTGATTTATGCGGATTGCGCATAATTTCACATTGAACTTGAGCCACATGTTCTGAATGTTGATGAATTGATAATTGGAGTTTAGTTAACCATTGTCCCTCTTGTCTGAACTTTGAACCCATAACCAGATAAGTTGTGAGTACAAAAAGCGCAACGCGCACGAACCAATGAATCATTGCACTTTAAATATTGATCGACCGCGAACGCGCGGTGCGCACTCGACCAGTATCTCATTGCGACTGGCAAATCACGCAGGTCGAACAATACCCCTTTCGCTTACCTCACCCTGATGGTTTACGAATAATTACAATTTAATCTTGAAATTTTTCCACTGGACACCCTTTATAAGCCTTTAAAAAACACAATTAGAATCAAATCTAAAATGAGTTAATAATCATAATTATTTGCTAATAATTTCCCAAGTTACGTTTACACCTAATTTTCTAGAAGATAATACAATACACACGAAAAACTCCATCAATTGTTAAAAGATATAATATTTATGATTATGTTCTCTATGGAGTAACTACAGATGGGGCTGATTACAATAATCTCTTGTAATACTGAATGCAATATGAACATTGGAATCCTGTTTATAATCAAAAAATTTTAAACAAGTACAATAGACTCAATTATCCATGTTCCAGACTAATCAGGGCGATAAAATATTCCGACTTTTAAATAATATTTCAAATTATTAGAAAATTTACCGACATGTTCGAAAATAATTATTTGTAAACGCTTAGATTCAGAGTTTACACTCTAGATACAAGTGGGCAGTGCATCACATCAATTTGTAAATTTAAATTACGCGCGCGTAATGGTTGATCTATTGTCAACTCGTAATTGTGTATATTCGTGTCACACAACGGTGTGTGTTAATAGAACATTGTTCCAAGGAAATGTGATTATAAAACTAATAAAAAGATGTTTTAATATTCAATTAGCACCAGCTAATTTTGAGGTGCTTCTACTTTAATTATTTGACTCGAGAGAAAATTATATATATTTTTTAAAATTATTTAACTTTTTTCTAAGAAAATAAGATAAACTTGTCAATCAATATTTGTTTACAAAACGTGTGTCCTAATCTCTTAACCACATAAGCTTGTATTATACAAAGATTTTTCCAAAGAATTTGTTTTGTTCTTAGCATGATAGAGGTTAATGAATTGTGGCATATTATTACTTATAATTATGGATAAAAATGGTTATCAATTACATTCCTAAATGTTTTCATTGTACAAGTCGATAACTGAATTAGTGCCAAAAAAAAAAAAGTGATATGAAACTTTTTTAGATGAAAAAAAAAATAAGGTTCGAATGATGAATTTTAAACAAAATGAAGGAATAATTAGAAAAATATTCAAAACAGTTATTTTTCAGCGTAAAACAGTGACAAATATCTAGCCGTTATAAAATGGCGTTTTATAGAAATTTAAAAATATTTTCATTGTGTTTGTTATGACTTGTGGCAGTACATTTATGCAATTAATAAATAAGTCTAATGGTAAATTTGCCTATTGATTTTATTACATTGAGCGCAAGGATGACATTTGTGTCAAATATGTTTTGTGTTTTCTATGAACGTATGTCACGTTGTTCCATTATTGATCAGAAAGGCAATATATGAGCCAAGTATGTATACATTACATAATACACATATGTAACTAAAAATTCAGTGTTTTTCTACAAATCTATGTCATCTTGCATGGTGTCAATTAGCACTTAGTTATATTATCCCTTTATTTTATTTTAATTTGAAAAATGTACAGCTTTACCAAACAATAAAAAATACAACCAAAAAACGTTTTCCCTAGATTAATAGTGATATAGTTTACAACTAATAGGTAATGAAGTGAATTAAGTGTTAAGGAAAATCATATATAAAGTCCAATTTGGTAGTCCGCTTACTTTCAATTGTAATAGCACTACCTAACAAGTTATGTTTGTCGGGACACTTATTCAATTATTCCGAGTAACTAAGATTAAGCGGTAAGATTATACGGGTAACTTCCGTTATCGGGAGTAGGAGCAAAAAGTTTGTTTTCATAACTTATTGTATGCATAGACATTATATTGTAATACGGTTTGGTTATTATCATTGCAATTGTAAAAACTTTAAATACAATGACAGCTTATTTACACTCAAAAGTAATGTAGAAGTTGTATTTGTTATGAAGGAGTAAATAAATTTCAGCACATTTAGATATTTACAAAATGTTTTTATTTGTGATATTTTAGAGTGACCTTTATTCCTGAAAAAATAAAAGGTCAACTCGGATGGTATGTGCGTGTGATCGCACGTTTCATAAAACCACGACAGGAAAAGAAACATAGATAGCTTCAGTCAGTCGGGATCTTAAAGATTTAACCTAACATAGTAGCGCAGAATAATTATAGAAACGGACAAGACGGGACAAAGAAGAAGGAAATAATTTCAGTTACACCATCATAATAAGAAGAGTAAAGTAAATATTTAGCGATTGGAATCATGGTTTAATCGATGCAAGATATCACGTAAAAAAGTGGAATAAAATATTGTAAATACAGTATAGTTTTAATGAGTAATAATATTATCAGTTTTGGCACCGGAAAACAACCAAAATATTTCATGAAAAATATTCACCAATAATTTTAAACGCTAAAGATATTTGTAGTCATGACAACGGACCGTCTTCTGAGAACCTTCCTTTCCGATCGTTAGAAATTATCATCGCATTTACATCAGGAACGCGGTCCGACGGTTATAATTTGTACCGAACGTTGAGCATTAGATTATATACACGTAATGAGCCGAATTATTTAAATCTAAACAATCTGATCTTAACTATAAGATATCAATTATGTTTAATATCTACTTACAATATTCAGAAGTGATTTATTAATATGTCATATTGAATTATTTTAGCACACAAAGTATAAAAGTGATTTATTAATCATTATCGAGATGCTAATCATATTCGACATGAAACAAACAGTGATATTGATCATTGAATTGCCAATTGTTCATATTCATTGGGACCAAGAGTGGTCTGTATAATCTAAAATACAGGCAATCGATTTTGTAGTAAAAGGGGGTTAATATTAGAGATTAAATCGGTATTAAGCACGTGAGATGAGAGAGAAAAGAGTGTCTCGCACAAGACAGAACAACCAACAATTGTGCATGTAGACATGTGAAACTTAATCTATTTTTAAATATTGCCACTTTTATTGTGTGAATATAATAGAAGGGAAGTTGAAGAATGAAACAAATGTAATATACAATTTGGATAATGCGTATGGAACTAATTTACAAAACACAATTCTTACGCAAAATTAAGAGATTGATTTGGGCTCACGTGCAAATCACTATTGTTAACACTTTATCATAAATTTTAATATTTCTATTTTCATTGTCAGTATTCTAGTATTTTATACATATATTTTAATTTAGAATAAATTTTTTAAAATCTATTTCGTTGAAAAATAAAAAAAAAAGATTATGTCAAAGTGAAAATTTGAAGAAATTGATTGAACAGATTGATGAATGCGATAGAAAAATTATGAAATCATTTATATTTAATAATGATTCAAATATTTAAAAAAAACTAGGCGTGAAAAATATGTAAGATTCTCAATCAATGTCAATGTCTCACTAGAAACTAGAAGATAGAAGATGATAATTTACATTTTTTTTATGTAGAAAAATATTTGAATGTCAGCAGTATTAACATTTAAAAATGTTTTTAGATGATGTGCCTACCTAGCGGTTCCTAACCTTTTTACATAATAACATACCTGAAAAAAAAAATGCCCAGACACACAGACAATTCTTTATAGCAAAAGTTTTCGTAACATCATAATGTATTATTAAAAAAAGCAGGAAAATTACAGTAATATTAATAGTGTTTTAACAGTTAATGTTTATTTTTGAAGTAAAAAAAAAAAACATAATTTAAAAATTGAGCAGAATAAACTCCACATAATAAACTAATTGAATTTTCTTAAACTCGACAATATTGTGCGGTATACTTTCCAATTGCTCGCGGTACAAAGGTTGGGAACCACTATTATAAAAATAGATGTATCTTATGTAGGCTAATGAAAACATTACAGCATTAGATAGAAAAATAAGTATTTAAATGGTCAGTTAATCGATTGATAGGTAAATGATTTAGATAAATAGTATTCTGTGATAACAGATGGATGCTTAAAAATATGTATATTGTATTAGAATTTAAGTAAAACCTGCAAATTACAAAAAGCAGATTATTGTTGATCTAAATTAAGAACCTCAGAAGGACGAAATGTCAGAGGCCTTGAAAACCAAATAAAAGTAGCGAACCAGCCTGGTACTGACTGGAGATGACTCGCCGGGCGGCTCAGTATTTATTTAAAACTTATAAAACTATAATCACTTATCATAAAACAGTTAATTATTTTAAGTACATATGTTGTTAAATTAAAATATTATTATAATTAATCAAATAATTTATAAACAGAACGATTATTGAAATGCCTTTAAAATGGAAATGGTTAAAAAAATAAATTATTGCTATACTTTAATACTTCACACGCTTATTATATCCGTTCCACCGTATTGACACAAATTAATATTACAATAATACTGAGTGCGTGGTTGGTCACTACTATACAAGTAGTAAAAATAATATCATTATGTACCTATTTTAATAAGATCAATTTGAAAACTTGTGACGAGAACAATCAAATCTTAACATAAAAAAAAAAAAATTAACATTTCAAGCGATAACTTTGTGATTGGATCGAAAAAAATCAGACACTTGGGGAGGCCTTCATTCGGCGATGAATAGAAAACAACAGATGATGTTGGTGTATAATTTAATTCTCAGAATGAAACTTAAAAAAAAAATACACGCGTGCAATTGTCCCCTGACGGTGTTCCCATTTCTGGAAGATATTACGAAACCTTCTTCCATTCGGGGCAGCTTTTAATTTTAGAAATAGCCAGAAATCACAAGGAGCTAAGTCGGGCGAATAGGCAGCATGATCTAATTGGGTAATCACTCTCTCATCCCTGTGATTTCGATACAATTACATCACAAATTATCCGGCTATTCCAGAAATTAAACTGTCACACCTAATATACAGGTGTAACAGACCTAGTCGACAATATTTTATGGGTGGATACCTGACTATATTACAAGTCGAATATGATTAAGGAATATGTGCAAATTCTGCACTGTTCGGAAAATATTAATGTAGGAAATTTTTACAAAATCGTATTAAACTTGAATTCTACGTACTTAAAAATAAATATTTGTTAAATTTTTTAATTATTGATCTATATCTTTGCTTCAGATCCTAAATCATCTAACAAAATATAATCTAGCCATTTAAAATTCTATGAACTTTAAGTTTTTGTATTCAATATATAATTTGGAATCAATAAAATATTTCAATTACAATTTTTTTTGAAATGCTCATATCTCTGACACGGTTAAGATTAGGCACATATCCCTTGAACATTTTCAACTCGTAATTTAGTCAGGTATCCACCCGTAAAGTATTGTGAACTAGGTCTGTCACACCCTGTGTAAATATATATTGAAATGTATCTAATTCATAGCGATCGATACATAGTTGGTTTCGAGAAGAACAATATTTATTAATTTTCTTGAAAAAATTAATATCAAAGTACAGGTAAATGAATGGAGGCCGCACCGAGTGGAAATTTGAAAGCAGTCCGAAATTTTCATTAAAAAAATAAAAATTTGCCAAGATGTCAACTGCTGATACATAATACAAAAAACGAGAACAAGTTATCAGCGCTGTTATGGAAACTCATTTGTCACTCAGTCCAAGTTTTTAATTACATTTCAGAAAAATATAATGTTGTAATCATTTTAATAAACAACTAGTCTGAGGTCCGGTTTTTCAAATTAAATTGTACTGTTATATTATAAAGAGGAAAAAAATGTGCGTGAAATTATCAAATTATGATAAAAATTATCAATTCATTGATAGAGAGTGATATCATGCACAAAATTATTTGTGAAGCCGGTTTTCATCTATGTCATATTTTATATTGCTAGTGTGACAGAATGTGACCTACTAAACAGCAATTGTCAAAGCTTTCATTACATTGGTCGGCACACAAAATTCCTCAAAAAAAAAAAAGGTTTTATTAAAAGGCCCGAGTTACATAATCATTAATATAATCACTCCTCGAATATCGCCAGCGCACCTGGTCCGTTCACGTTCAAGTCTGACTGAAGAGCTACCGCTGTTAAATCAGTCCAGATTAAACAATCTGAATCATGACTTGGACCTTCCGTAAACAAGGCTGTCTTCAACAGTGGAACCTTCTTAAAAATGTGTAAATATATTATATTACAAAAGAAGGTAGTCAGAAATTTAAAATTTATTTCCAAGTACAATGATTAAATTATTTGCAACAAACTTACGACTATGACTAATTGAAGTTCAGTTTAGTTGCTTGCGCAATGCATATGAAGAACCGAAGCTCTTGCTAAATAAAATACGTATAATGAGCATGAGCGGAGAGTGAGCTGACCGAAGTTGTAACAATGCTCAAAGGTCTTCAGGAAGGGTACACTCAATTTTGCTACTTCCCATGTGAAAGTAATTTCTTTTCTGATTCAGTCAGTTTCAAAATCAACACCTTTGAAAGAAGTTCAGAATTTTTTTCATAGAAGTGAAATTTGTGACAAATGTTAACAACGATCATTATTTTTACTGGATGTTGAAAAACCGGACAATGAAAAATAATTTATTTAAATGAAGGAATAATTAACAATTTGAATACAGTCCCAAATATAAATTATATCACGCAGGCATACGAATTTCTTAATGCGTATTCGCCCGATAAAACAATTAATGCAATAAAATGATGTCATACACCCGGAAAACATCTGAAATTCAACAAAAATATAAATTCTGGACAACAAATATAACTATATGATGAACTAATTAAATAAACGTAAAAATTTGTCTGGCCACTGGATGAGCATTATCCGCTAGACGGGATCATTTCTTCTGCGTTATAAATAAATAAATAACAATTAACGCATATAAGCGCAGAATAATAAGAATCAACCCTCACGTTGACAAATTATGATATTGACTGCATTTGCATAAAGTATTGTAAGAAATAAACAGGTTATTTTTGATTGATCTAGTATTTGGCACATTTTTAAGCAGCAGTAATTTTTTTTAGCAACTGTAACAACACCGTATGTCGGTTTTAGGCAGATCTGTGAGATGAATGCCACAAAATTGTATATCTTCTTGGGCATCCAATGGTATATTAAACAATTATATCAAATACAATTTCTAAGTGAGCATCCCTGCAACAACACTATATGTCATCCAAGATGACCGACGCTCTGTCTATCTATTAACATTTGTAAAAACCAATGTACAGTGTCTCATGTGTTCAACACAACATAATAGAATCAATGTGAGGGGTTCAGAAACAAAAGCGCACATCAAATTGACGATAAATAGAGGGTGACATATTTTTGAAAATGATTATCTGCCAATAGTGTCAGTTTTACAGTTGGACCCCTCAGAATAACAATCTGACACTGTTTATTTTGTTTTGAATACGCAAATATGATCAGTTTTAAGATCTTAACTTATTTTCAGTTTTATCAATGACCACTGTGGGATGAGGGAAATTAAAAATAAATAAAAACATAGTAAATTAACAATAATTATCTATAAATTGAAATAAATAACTGATGCAGTTGGTACTTTCAGCTCTTGCTATTTCCTTTAATATCCGTTAAATAGAGTTGGTGTGTATGGAAGTAATAAAGAATAATGCATTTGGAACCCTTTTCATGCAATAATTCAAATTAGTCCAAAATGTTAATTGGAACCTTGTTATTCTAAGAGGTCGAGTTGATAACTGCGCTTGAAAACATTTAGAAACATTTTATCAAAATCATATTACCAATCCGGTTACGAAATCATATTACAAATATGTTTATCTCAATTTCGTCAAATCAATGTGGCAGTTTTGTTTCTGAAAAAAAAATTACTGCCATTTAAAAAAAGGATCAACTAAAATTGACCCACTTGTTACTTACTATACAAAATGTCGACAGCTGGTTCCTATATATATTGATCAAAATGTATTTAAACAGATTTTTAGGCATGTAAACAATGCTTAGAGTGCAGACAGAGGACACCACTATCGCTGCTAAAAATCTTAAATGAGCGGATCGTATTTCAACATAACCGTTGGACAAACAATAGTTTTGAATCCACGAGACAAAAAATTATCTAGAGATAGACAAAATTATCAGTGAAGTGGGCGAGACATGGTAAATATTGGTGAAGGATCAAAAAAGAGTCATGGGGAAGCCTTCATTTAGCAAAATTAAAAGACAGCTGGAGGGGACTGGTTTAGAAGCTAGGGCTTCCTTGTCGGTCCCACTCATCAAAGCTAATAAAAATATGCGACTTTAATTCAATAACATATTTAAGTATATGCAAAATGAAAAAAAAAAAGAAATTCAATGTAGTTATTAGTAATTATTGCAAAGATTTTAAAATTTAGATCTACCAGCGTCCCTTAAACATCTTTATTCATAAAAATCATATAACATAAATCCATGTTTTACATATAGATGGAAAATTAATGTGCAGTAGTTCAAGGCAGACACTCAGAGATCCATTCATCAAAAAACACTCCCAAAAGAGAGACAGTGGACGAAACACAAAATGGATTGGGTCACACTTACACGGACAGACTAACGGAGTTGCGAAACACGAGGTATGGAGAACTGAGAGGTAGACGGAGTGCTCATATCATCAATTTTTCTGCCGAGCAAAGCTTAGATCTAGCAATGAATCCATAATGGTTGAAGATGACGATGAAACAAGAGTTGTGTGTATTATGTAGATCAATATACGTAGGCCCCATATGTAACGTATGATAATTGACAATGCCGATTACAATTTTATATACATATATATGTGAGCGTTTAAAATACAGTGTAAAAGAATATTATTAATTAATACTGTAATACTTTTACTATCATAACACGTATTTTTATATTACAGGCATACCTCGCTTTACAACGCCTTGAAAATGTATTACATATGTGAAAATAAAACATTTGTTTTTTGATTTTACTCATTTAATTTACTTGAGACGCGTTTCGCCTTGGAAGGGCATTAACAACTTGTATATAGCTGTCTCCAACTATAGATATAAATACAAGTTGTTGAGTTAAATTGTTAGATTGATAATGCCCTTACAAGACAAAATGCGTCTCAAGTAAATTAAACGAGTAGAATAAAAAAACAAGTGTTTTATTTTCACATATGTGATTATGGAGTTCTGCAAACTTACCTCGGAAACAGAAAATAGAAATTTATTATTAATAATTATACAAATTACTTTGTTTAAAACACTATTTATAAAAAATAAACAAAAATAAGAAAAAGTGTTAATAGTAAGCTTAATATTATAAATAATCAAATTTTCTTTGCAAATAGTCACCTTTTAAATTTGTTTTCATATTAGTTCTTACTTATTCACCATTTTACATTTTTGTTTTTATCTATGCTTGTATTTTTTAATTTCAGTATACATTATTTCCTGAAGATGATACTATAGGTATCAAAACATGTAGAATAATTAATAAATACAGTAAAACCGCGATATAACGAAACCCGATATAGCAAAAAAATGACGTATATCGAAAAAAAAATCGAAATTTAGTCCCTAAAACCAATTTTTCATACAAAAATGCATTTATATAACGAAATCCCGTTAATATTTATAACAAAATCATTTTTGTCCTGTACAAAAAAATGCCAATACATTTACATAAATTTATAACGAAATAAAAAAAATGTTAAAAAATGAAAATATTATTTCGCACTTACAAAGCCGCGCCGCTGCATCTGCCATATGCAACGGTTTTATGGCCTTTTCGGCGGTGCGCGGCGGTGGCGGTCTGCCGGCAAGGTAGTAAAACAATTCAAACTTCTTCTTGGGTTCATAGTAGGCCCATAAAACCATTTGACATAATTCTTGCGGCGTTCACTTGGACACGTTTTACGTACGGATACGCCTCTAATATGTATTGCAATTCCAGACCCAAATAGCTGGAAAATACAAAAATTAACAGGAACCCCCCGAAAGTTACAGTATGTACTTATTGGAAATGTCAGTCTCAGTGTAACGTCTGTAGAGTTAAGTTTGTTCAGCTTTTAACGCGATTATTGCATGACCGAACTGAATATTTACATAAATTCACTTTCGTTTGACAATTGTTTTCGTGTGAACTCGTCAATAATATAAATAATTCGTTAAAATATTTTATGGACTATTTTGTACGGCATTTTGTATTTCTATTAACTATTGTTTTCGTGTATTTTAAGTGAACAATGTTAACAATAATTTTTAAGTGAACAATTTTAACGATTATAAATATATTTTTAAGTGGTTGCCGCCGTTACCGGTAAAGTACCTTCATAATTTATATACGACTAATTTTAAAAAAATGCCGCGATTCAACTGTAAAATTTTTATTTTTGAATTATTTTTTATGTTTCATGCCCAAAACTATGTTTGAAGCGGCTCTACATTTAAACACAATTAAAATATTGTTTTGTGTTTGCAATATTCTGGAATTTACAAAAATATTTTCCAATTGGTGTTGAATAGGTTCTGTTCTTAATTTAATTCCTTTGCTTATCTGTTTTAATAACAAAAATACTAAAAATATGTAGGTATTCAGTTCCCTATGGCCTTCTTCCTCCTTTGTTTGCAGAATTTGCGATCTTTTTTGAAGCCGCGCAACATTTTTTTGCGACGGCGCGTAACATATAGTAGGATTTTTTAAAATTTATTTCGTTATATGTGGGAATTCGTTACTACGAATTTTTATTTTTTGGTCCCTTGGATTTCGTTATATCGCGGTTTTACTGTAGCAGTTTAAACAAAGTATTTTGTATAATTATTAATATAAAATGAGACCATAAAATGGTCAGCTGATGTGCGCATCAATTATCATGTCCCAAACTCAGTTTGTTTATGATTCATACATCATTTGCGCACCACTTGTGTCATAGTGTTGTATTTTGAAAATTTGGCATGTTTCAAATATGTATACTTAAACTTTTTACTCGCGTTTATTGCTATTCAAAATTCACAAAAATTTGTGTGATAAAACAATTTGAACATATCTATTCTCCCTGACCAATATCTCTGTCACAGCGCTCCACTGTTTTATATGAATATGACCATAAAAATTCCTAGATGCCATTTTTTGGAGAATGCACCACACATTATCTGCTCGGAATGTGTTAACACCATACAATGGCTTCTAAGTATTCTAATAAAAAGAAGAATCACGAGGCTCTTACATTAAATCATATTAAATAAAGTTTTTTCTATGCCCCGGCAAATGAAAAAAAAATCCTATGATTCATCTTACAAAGATATTAGTGCTGATTTGGGATATGTATAGCAAGGTATGTCTGTAAACAATGTTGTTGAAATTTTGTTTTATAATACTGAGAATTCCACAATACTTGATTATATCAATTAATTAATTAATTAAAAAATAAGATTCTTATCATAAAAATAAGTGACATATGTTAGATTTACATTTGCGCTTAGAGGCGGAAATTCATCACACAGGTCACCTCAAATTGCGTCATACCAAAGGGCCGAGAGCAATTAATATAAGTATTTAAACAATCAGATAATAAAATAATTCCTTGCACAGGAAAACATGTCTCTTGAAAAAACCAAGAAAAAAATAATGAGAAAATATATAAATACTATAATTTTTTCTGAAGCCGCGAAGCATATTGTACATTTTATATTTACATATTTGGTAATGGTCAACTAGAGACAGTACATGTGACCAATAATTTATTAAAGGCCTCAATCACAAATCGAAGTTTTAATTAAAATGTAAAAAAATATTATTTAATCAAATAAATGAAGTCAGTTTCAATTTGATATGTCGAAGATTATAAAAAAAAAGAAAAATACTATTTTGCAGACCGATGTAGTTATTTGATATACCGGATACATCCGTGACTTAAAAAAATATATCGCGCGGGGATGGATCGTCAGCAGAGATAGTATTTGAATGCCCACAGCGATTGATATATTTATTGTTTAATCTTTATCAACAGTCGAATCGCAGAATAATTTTCGTATGATTATCACTTTAGTATAAAATGGTAATTTTGAGTTTTTAAAAATAAGATTAATAAAATGTATCTTATCTTCAGCATGTAAAACATTTCAAGCCGTCCTATATAAAGGCGTTGTAACTAACAAATAGGTCATTTTCAGTTTTTCTAGAATTTCGCATTTATTATATATTTCAGGTGATAGTCTATTACAGCGAACACGATGTATAAAAAAAATTGTCTTTTAAAAATGTATCAAATAAATACTAACTAAAATAACTTGTTTGTTAGTTACAAATAATACTTTACATAGAAGGGGTTGATTTTACAGTAAAATTTGTCAATTTCCTTTGTTTTAAATTGTTTAAACCGCAAGAACCATAGACAAAATGATATTCATTTCAGTCTTTTTTGCAATAGCAATATTTTCTGAGCTGCGGCTGGTCGTTGTAGATGCACCTGGCCTGGTCGCCGTACTTGTTGATACGAGAAATTTCCGACAGCTTCACAATGATGGAGTCTTCGTCTACGTTGTGCGACAGGCTGGCTTCGAAGAGGGAAGAACCCGGCATGAGACGCACCTAAGAGACAGAATATGCAATATCATTAATGAATGTTATGAATATGTTTAAATATGAAATATTTTGAAGAAATCAAACATTTCCTTCTTCACAATCATTCTCGGGAATATTATCAAAAATATGCGTGGACTAAGTCATTAGATGCCAAGTAAAACGGAATATTTTATATCATGTTTGGGGAAATTTACTACGCAAGACTTGATTGATTTTTTACCGTTCATCTATGGACGGAATTCTCAAAATGTGGACTAAATTTGGCCTATAAAAAAGGCAGACTGTATAATATATTTCAGTTAGAATTGTCCAATAAATTGGTAATAACACATTTCAGAAGTCAACTTTATTTTTGATCATTGATCTCGTACTACGCGCATCTCTCAACTACATTTATTGTGTTTGAACCGGCACCTGAAAATATATGCAATATAATGGCACAGGTGGCCACGGTGATGCCGATTGAATGATATGATAAGACACAAGTCAGTAATATCTTTATATTGTAATCATTGGCATGGCTAATAAAGACTATCATTTTTGATAAAATACGTCATGGCAGCGCCCGTCGCTATCTACTTGCAAATATGGTGGAAAAATATTTGTGAATAAATGTACTATTTTGTAAGTGAAATAAAAGGATGTATTTTACAAGCGGGAATGCCATTTTCGATTCTGTCGTCATAGTGTACTTACATTGAACATCTTTTGTTTCATTTCTTTCGACCTCATAATCATCATCATCATCATCGCCAGTTGAGAAAAGCGGAGATCGGCGAACCACCCTTGTCTACATTTCTTGTTTCCTGTATGGAACACGATCTTTGTTCTGCTTGCAACGAGTATATCTGATTTTAAATCAAGCTCAATGGAGTGAAGACATCAAAAGAGTGGCGCAGGCAATAGATGGATGATAAAGAGTATTGGCAACACTTAGGGGAGGCCAGTTTCCAGCAATGGGAAGACACAAGTTGATGATGATGATAATAAAACATTACTTTTCTTGGAATAATTTAGGAAAACTAATAGGTTGATTTTTAAACGATACGTTTAAAAAAAACAATGTTAGTTTGGTCAATTACATAATTTGCATTATTAGCTCTAACTGCAAGTTCAGTCGAATCTGTATCCACCATGGTCCGCAGTTGCTCGTCACCAACTTCAAAGGGATGCCCAATGCGGGGCTTGTTTTCCAGTGATAAATCCTCAAACGAAACTTGCTAAACAGCATATGACTCACTGAACAAATATTAGTATTATTTTTGTGGATGTTACACAATTGAATCTCTAAATAAGTAATGTTAAAACGGCAACAACTTTTGCATCAGCCCAATACAATTTTATATTATTCTGGCATTCTTTATTCCCATTATGTTTAAATGTTAAAAATAACTCTTCTTTTGTGTTGAGTTCCAAGAAGTTGAATTCACACAACTATTTACAATCATATTACACTGAAAGCACGATTAGCCTTAATCTTTTCTATGCTGGTTTTGTTTATTATGTGAGACACTTTCACTATTTTTTTGTTTTTTTCAACATATTTTTTAATGTTAATTCACCAAAAGCAATAAGAAAAAACTTGTATAGAGAGTATAAAGAAACAAAATCAGATACAGAAAGTCAGTCAAATATCACTAATATAAAGATAAAAAGTGAATTTTATAGGCACACTAGATAGATCACCCACAATACATTAGAAATACAATTTTGCAAAAAAAACTGTCATATATCGAATATAATCGGAAACAAATTCAATCAAAAAATCACATCAACAAAATAACGCAAATTAAATTGAACGATTCACGAAATCCCCTTTAAAAAAACTTCTTAAGTGCCAACCCTAGCGATCTCTGGCAGCTGTCAAATGAAGCGCATCAACAAATTACAGATTTTACGAGATTTAAAGGTTTCAGAAATATTGTGAGAGCTTATGATTGTTGTCCATAGATGACAGTACAATTTCAATTAGGTGACGTGTTGAAAATCTTGATTCTTCATGCTTATTTAAGATTGAACAGTGCGTGCACATTTGCGCGTCCATGGCCTGATGTGACATGAAAAGTTCTGAATGAAAAAATTACCTTCACTTGATATAAGTTCACCACACCCACCGGCTTGGCCGAAAGATCAGGCAGGAAGCCATCCGTATCGTACGATTTCTTGAAACCCAACAGGCCATCGGTGGCAGCCAGTGACATGGCCCATATCACCTTTTCAAGGGTCAACTCTGCACAGCGGTCTCTGCGATATATAACATACACAACATGACAATTGGCTGAGAATGTGAAAATTTTGTAAATAAATCAGTGCAGAAAGAGGTGCAATCGGTCTATCGGTCTAACCTGTGAGGGGACAGCAGCTTATTGATGGCCATCACCAGGTGCTCGGCCATACGTTGCGGCAAAGGAGAGAGCAGAGATAACGGGCGCCACGTGAGGCAAGCACACCAGTGGGGCTCTATGTTCGCCTGGCCGCATGTCCTGTTTACCGGGATCTAACGACAAATATCATTTCGTCAATTATATTTATATTACTAGTGTTACAATTGAATAACTTCATAAAGAAACACTAACGGGTCCAAATAGCGACAGCGATCTAGGCGGGAACTTGCTCCGAATGTCGTAGCCCCTGTTGGGGTTGTCCCCCAGCACGTCCAGCAGCGTGGCATGGATATCGAAGGGCGTAGTAAGCCGCTGCGTGTTGGCCGCGAGCTGGTCAGCTCTCAGGGACTGCGGGCCCACCTGGATTCGACCACCAGGGAGTACCAGCGAAAACCAGGGCAGGCGCTCCTCCTGCTTACCCTGAAGTGAGTCCCGGATCTTTGCAAACCTGATGAATGGAGATCGTTTAATTTTGATCTTGACAATCACATATAATTAACCTTAAAATGATAGCCTCACTGTCTATATAAGCATATAAGATATTAATATTCTACTCTTGACAAATTAATATGTACAATAGGATTCAAAGATCATCAGAACATAAACGGTGTGGTGACAATTAACGAGTATCAAAAAATTGTTTTGTTCATTCCGTACCTGTGTCCGTGGTCAGACATGATGATGAGCAGAGTGTTATCCAGTATTCCCGAGGTTTTGAGACCTCTCAACCACTCCTCTAGGTCGCCGTCAGCAGCCTGCACGAGGTTGACATCATCATGTGACAGCTCGCCGTGGAAGGCAAACGCAAAACGGGGATAGCCGGAATAAGCGTCCATAAACTGCAAAAATGGCCAGGAGTTCTATGTTCAGACTTGATATGTAAAGACCGAAATATATTTAAAAACAATTAAGGTAAAGCTTGCGCAGTTTCTGATGTATCAAGTATTTCTCTATGGTGTGAAATCGTCAATTCTAAGGGGCAGTTGTGTGATCAGCGGAAAATTTAAATCATGGTAAGTAGTCGCACAGAAATTAATCGCCGAGTAGATGCCATATAATTGATACGATACATGTGTTAATAATTTAAAGGTGTAATCATCGGTGTGGCACCAAAAAATCCGTGGGATGGATTACAAGATACAAGCGGTAATATCACCCGTGGTAAAAATCGTTTGCAAGTTGTTTGACTGTTAAATTTACTATTGTCAAAGCATAGATGAGATGTTTATAAGCGAGACAAGTAATCATGAAATATGCTTTATTTTAAGCTTTATCTATGGATTTATTTGCTTCTGTGTTCGAAATATGTCACTTTAGTGGCGAAATTTTTTCAGATTATGTGCTAATGTATTGTAAACAACGAGATCATCATCGGACAAACTCTCATCACTAAAATTGCGGGACATCGAGTGATTAATTGTCGTATACTGCAACATTCAAAGTATCAGACTTTTGGAATAGCTGTGAAGAGTCCTCCATATTTAACAGATTTAATTGGATATCGGAGATTAAAATGAGTTTACTTTGCGATCCACTTTCGAGAAGTAAATATGTATATATATATTTTTTTAAGGAGAACACATTCTAGTAGTGAAGTTTCGGAACACAGATCTGTGATATTTTTAATACAAATTAAATGTATATCTTTCTAATTAATATACATATTTAATTTGTATTATAAATATTTTTTTACCCATGATTAAATACTACTACTTATCACACAATCGGCCCTAAAAGGCAAGAAAAGAGGGTGGATTAATGCCTTGAAAACTTGAATGTATATGTACATTTATTATATAATAAATTATGTTTTTAATTAAAATGAACTATTATTATTGTAATGTATATTTTGTATTGTATTGTATTTTTCTTTTTCTTCTATCTTAAACTTATTATACTATTTTATTGCTAGCTCAGCTCTCGGAGATGTGTGAGATTATCTCATCAAATGAGGGTCTGTGGGTATAGACAATGGCAAGTAAGGACATCTTTAAGGCGCGACTTGCAATAATAATTCACATTTTCGCGTTTTTTACGAAAATGTGGGTTTTTATTATTCATTTATATCAGAAATCACTCAATAGATTTGAATTTTTTTTCAACTATTACTTAGATTGGACCTTTACATTAATATAAAACTAATAAACTGAATGTTATTTGTCATAATTAATACGATACAAATATTATAAGAAAGACCGCGACCATTAAATGCATTTTAGGCATGGTACGAAATTGAGTCGATGGGCTTAATGCACGTATAAATGAAATATATTTTCTTATAATCTTGAAGCCAAGATTACGGAGACAAATCTGTAGGAAACCAAATTAGCAAAATGTTAAAAATTAATAGAGTTATAAGTCATTCAATTTGCAGTACATTTAATGAATTTTTGACGTTTTTAAAATACTTTGTTTTAGTAAAAACATACGTTTTTAAATAATAAACTATATTTACTCACATGCTTTGAGGCTTCAACTACTATTTAAAACTAAGTTTAATATCAGAAACACAATAATCATTTTTTAAATAATATATTTTCCGTCTTATGAAATACGATATTATTACTTATATCTCACACTGTCAGTATGCCATTCAAATATGGCGACGGCGGTCCTAATATCCGCGCTCCGAAATTTTTTAATGAAATTTGCCCATAAAACACATTTTAATACAAATTTTGACTACAATATGAATGAATATTATACTTATTCTTGATATTAATTGCTTATTTTTGTAAATTGTATGGTTTTGGGCTGTTTTTATACGAAAACAGATTATAATTTTGATATTTCAACGTTCAACATGCGTCATGCCTAGTTTTAGAATCTGACAGGTCATACATGGCTAACGATGCGTGGCCAGTGCATGATGGCTAACGAATTCGCGGCCAGTGCGTGGTGGCTAACGAATTCGCGGCCAGTGCGTGGTGGCTAACGAATTCGCGGCCAGTGCATGACAGCCAGCGCATGCGCGTGAATCAATCAATAATGAAATGAAAAGTCAATAATATATTATTATATACATTATTGTTCTGAAATTACTGCCTCCTGTGACTCAAGATGCCTAAGATCAAAAAGTATCCATTGACACGCTCTAGGAAATGTTCCAATAAAATTTTAAATGGTTATAAACTTCTTGAAAATAAATCGTGACGTAAGTTGATAATTTTTACCATTTCTATAACAATTATCTATTTGATTTAACAATATAAATTACATAGTTCAATATACATATATTATGTAGTGCAGATAAATTATTTTTTATTGGAAATATATATCCTTAAAGATAAATTATTTTATCAAAAGAATTATACATGACAGACCTGTTTCATTGATACAAATGTATTTATTATAGTCATATAAATGAATAAACACGTATTTTAATATTTTCTACATAAAAATACTGATAACTGAATAACAATATTAATAATATTTTAAATTATTTTCAGGATGTTCCCGAACTGAGCATTGAATGTGGACTCGTATAAACTTTGTAAATTGGATGGCAAAAGAGTGGTCGACATACACCAATTCTTTTTTTTAATTAATCAAATTTACTCCCACAAATCGATGTTTGGGTGCACATAAACGAATATTGAATATGTGAAAGAACATAAAGTTTTATTTCTAAGTTCAGTTTAAAGTGCTATATGTGTGGATCGAATATTGTTTTGAATACGTGTAAAGAAAAAAACAACAAAGTTCTGATGAACGATAATATGCTCGATGAACAACTAATTGTTTAACAGTAAATAATAATACTTTTGTCATGTTTTCATTTATATTGTAATATTAAATATATATGTAATTTATTAAAATAATAAAGTAATATTTACAACAACAGTTTTTTTAAATTACAACCGGAGTATGATTATTATATAATAATACCATTAATAGTTTTCTCTTCACAAATACAGCTGCTTCAAAAGTTATCAATGTGAATTTACGTCATTTTTTCCTTATAAATCGGGGCAAAATTGTAATATTTTATAATCATATGTTTGTCGACACAAACAATGGTTTTTATCATAAGTATAACAATTCTTAGGTGAGAACTTTAACAAATTATTTAATTTTCACTTGATAATTTCAAATGGCAACACATATGTATTATGAACATAGATAAGATAGATGGCTCGCTTCGATTATGAATGTTGAAAAAATGGCTATTTTCTGATAGCTTTATTACCTAGGAGTTTAAAAAAACCAACAATTGTATACTTGTCCTTTTCTATTGATACCTTTCACTCTAGCAATATTTACGTAAAAAATAACGCACTTTTATGTTTACTTGATATTGTAAATGAATTAACTATTAGTCTCGTCTTGAAAGGGTATGCAAAATGCAAAAATATCTCGAAATTCAAACTGGAAAAATGAAAGTAGCCTCTTAATTAGTACAGAATGGATTAATTTTCAATATGTTTATTCAAGAAAGGGCCTCAAGTATGAATAGATCTTAAATTAAATATGATATGATTATTTACAAGATGCTATGGCTACGGCAAACATGGCCATATAATATAATTGGTAGAGGTAAACTCTCAGTGATCAAGACAGATCCAACAAAACATGATCTAAAAGTATTTGTAGATTATTATGTACTAATATTGACGCAATATGTACAAATAAACCTGAAGTGATGGCGTCGGTGATCACGGTTGTCGGTGCACATGAGATCACCCGACTGGAGAAGTGGAAAAAAGGCTGTAGACTGCTGCCCACAGGAGATCAGGAATACATCAGGATTTGGCAGGCCATCAGCAGAGAGAGCGAACACAATAAATACAAGAAACTCTAAGAGGTTGGCGCGATGCGGATGGAGCGACTTTATTATAAATTTCAAATACGACAATATGCAATGGCGATTAGGCGTCAGTACAGGAACATGGTGTGATGATGATAATTGTTCTGGTAAGTACAGATGTCGGTGTACAGCATGTACCGCGTATCAAAACGACCTGGAACGGTGCGCAATGGAATCTCAAAATGGTTAGCGTCTTTCACACGACCTGGAACGGCGCGCATAAGAAATTGATATAATCGAATACGCACGAGAGCCACGGCACAAGGGAAATGTTAGAATATTGGTAACAAATACAATATTACACTTTTAGCGTCAGTTATATTAATGGCACGAATCTTGATTATCGAGGCAGCTGGAATACAGGAAATACTGACGGAGAACACCCGATCTATATCGTAGACGGTGTTGATCTGAGGGAGGGCGATTCTAACGGAACCAGACTCTTGTTGCTCACCGTGCAATTCACGCGGCTAGATACATAATAGGCCTGTTTAATACTTTTGTTGCAAAGGTACTGAACATTCAAAATAAATCCACGACACTATACATATATTGTGTTCTCTTGGTATTTTTTCAACTTATGCGTTTGTGGTGGATCGTTATAACAAAACATACACATTAAATGTTTAATATAATGTTTTTCATATGTAAAAATGACCGCTACTTCTACAATTGCATCAAATATGTAAAAAAAATGCATAGGTTTTTGGGTGTTTTGACGCATAAAATGAACAATCTCAAGAAACGAAATTCGTTCATAAATCAGAACATCATAAAGTCAAGCAAATAGTCTTTGTGATATGTCATGTTGGAATGAAGGACCAATCAACCATTGAAGAAAGTTCTACATATAAAACTATAAAATGTTGCGCATGTGTTATGCAATTAGTAGCTTATTGGTGTAGTGTTTAAGATGCTGGCCTAGAGATCTAGTGATCGGGGGATCGTGCCTAGTTTAAGGACACCAGCAAGTTAGCCCTATTTTCATAGTACAAGCGTTTAGCTTAGTTTAAAAATAGTAAGAATATTGATGTGACATGTATTCCGTGTATACATCTCTATTCCTTAAAAAAAATAAAATTTAAAATCAGGCGGCGTATACTGAA
This sequence comes from Eubasilissa regina, assembly GCA_022840565.1. Lineage (NCBI taxonomy): Eukaryota > Metazoa > Arthropoda > Insecta > Trichoptera > Phryganeidae > Eubasilissa > Eubasilissa regina. The sequence goes on from JAINEB010000010.1 coordinate 8,518,932, forward strand.
TCGCAAAACCTCACCTTGGAGAGAGACCACAAGACATATCTCACCTGTCTAGTATAATCCAACATGAGCTTGTGCCTCGGCACTTCGCCGTTGCAGTACGGGGACCAACGCTTCTCGTGAGGATTTGTGTGCACTAGGAATGATCTCATGTAGTGGTCCGTCGGCTGACTCTCAAACCCCTTCAGGCGGTAAGTGAAGATGCCCGCGTTAGGCGTGTCCTCGTGGAAGGCGGTGGCGTAGCTGTAGAAGGAAAAAGTCATTGAATGTTTACCTTTTGAACAAGTGTCGACTTGAGAATAACACCTTAATATATTATTTTAATTAGTCTAAATAATAATAAAGAAAGTGAGGTGGTCGCGAGTGAGAATGATTAATACTCTCATACAAACGAATAAAAATTTTGACGTAGGCAGGTACTAGGTAAGAATTTTTTACCTACCTATCAAAACATGACAGGACATATTTTAATTTTCAAAGGTTGTGTCTATTTAAATTGGAAAACCCGCCTGTGGCACGGCCACGACTCTTCCCTCACCCCTCCCAATGCGCCACGCGCAGAACAGAATCACTGCTGTGATCTCCTTCCCTGCGCTTCGTCCATTAAACTCTCCCGCACTGGCGACATACGTACAACTTCATTCTAGGCCATCGCCCGACTGTACCGGATAAACAAAATTAAAATATCACGAAAAGGAGATTAAATTTTGAATACCGCACGGCGTTACGATATCTGCTCAAGAAACCCTCTACCCCCTAGGACTTGAGTGCAAGTACTTGATAAAAAGAGGTTAGATAGGTTTGATGTTAGACAAGATTGAGATGAGTTAGGATTGAGCTGAGTTAGGATTGATGTTAGATAGGATTATGTGTACTGAATAAAATATGTATTCACCATGGTAACGAGTATGACATATTTGCTTAAAATCTCTATTGAAAAGTTTTTGGGCAGGCGTGAGCTTGTTTGTAAGATGTTGATACTTCAATAATTGTCTCTGCAATACAAGACTCCTGATTTGCATAAAAAAGCAAGTTTCAAAACTGCCCACTGTGAATTAATATATTAGTTACCCATTCTGCGCAAACTGCTTCCAAACAAATGGATAGATGTCCACGAAGCTAGCCTTGTCGCCCATTCTCTTTCTTGTCTCTGGTAACTCCAGTTCCGTCTGTCCTGTCAAAATTGGTATCAGAGCCTGCGGCGTGCCATCACCCACAATGTTGTAACTGAAATCCAAAAATATTCTAAGTCACAAGAGATCATAGACATGTCTTTGAAGGTCTGATCATAGACACTGTTTACGCGCTTTATACTTCGATAGGTAGGCCTGATATAAAATTTTGAATATGTGTGTTCTATTTGTGTAGATTTGAATTTACAGAAAACAAAAGCGATGCTGTTTCTGGGAAAAGAGTTTGTGATTCGGACGGACTTTTTACGGCGGCAATAATAAAACTTTTAGTGTATATAATTTCGGATTAGCGGTTGTGTGAAGGTGTGAACGTGGCTGACCAGCGTATTTGCGGACCATCAAGCTACAAGGATAGCGACGTCGGCCTCAATCAGCACAGGTTCGCAAAGGTTTGTGTAATTTGAATTTACATAGATTGAATAACTGTATTCATCATTACCAATAGAAAACCCAGAACTAGCTATCGAAGTATTTACAGAAACAGACACGTTTTTTTTATTATTTCATCAATCAAAAATAACTATGCTTTTGTATGGATTTAAGTTTATAAGTTTGATCTGAATAAAGACAGAACGCTGGAAGGTTCAAATTTTTTAACTGTTGCGAAATTGCCAATAATCCCATTAAATTTCTTTTATTTTTTTCTCTATTTTTTCTATACTGAACAATATATTGCATTAAAGTCGCAAAGTTGACTGACAAAGGAGCCTAGCATCTAAACCGGTTTCGGATAAGGGTAGGTGTCCCTCCCTCCCCCCCTTTCAGAGCTTCCTGCCTTCCAGAGTGTTAATTCTGGCGTCTCCTATCGAATTACTCAAAGGTATTTGAGATTCCGTAAAAATAAAGAAGATGGCTTTCAAATAATACAACGATAGATGTATTCATTTGTAAAGTGTAACATATAGGTTTGAAAATTTGATATCAATGTATTGTGGCGCTACAGCATTATCGGTTAATACGCGTTCCCCGGATTGGAAGAGATCCAGGTTTGAATCCCGGTAGCAACAATAATATTTTTTGATAAAATTGATTTTATATGCATATCTTTCTAATTAATACATTTAACATATATTACATCTGTACAGACTGACTTTGCATATAAGATCACAGAACCGTGGAAATGAAAATAAAATTATTTGTCTTCTGGATTTTCTTGATTATTTAAATGCCAAACATTGAAACCTTACATTCTTAATGGAAATTTTTTGACAATTTATTTTGATATTGAATGAATTTTTTATTGTTTATAAAGTCATCTTTCAAAATGATCATATTTATGAACCAGATAATTAGTTTGTAATATATATTGTATTAATACAAATTAAATTAATCAACTAGAAAGATAAAGAAATGTAAAAATTAAAAAGCGCATTCACCAATTCGCTATAGCATTTTTGAATTTATATTCGTAATTTTTCTGATTGATACATATATTATTATTCTATTATCCCAGTAGCAGCTAAATATTTTTTCGACAGATAGATTTTTCTGTATATCTTTCTAAATGATTAATATAATTAGTGTTTAATTAGCACATAACTATGTTCTGAAAATGCAACACCATCTCCCCAAAAATGTGTTCTCATTAAAAATATATTGTATGGATATCTTTTTAATTAATGCATTTAATTTGTATTAATATATCACAGAACTATGTTCTGAAAAAAATTACAACTTATAATGTGTTCTCTTTAAAAAAAAAATTGTATTATCTCACCCTTCCAGGACTTGTGTGTTGAGCTCCTCGGTGAGGTATTTGTGACTCTTGGGCAGCTTCCGTATGAATGTGTTCCTTGACAGGGAGTCGAACCCGAACATGAGCACATTGTAGCGCATCGCCTCGCCCGTCAGCTTCTCCCACGAGAGGCGAGATCTGATTTTGGGGTCGTCCCGGATGCCAATCAAGTAACCGGTCCATCTGTAACATGACAGATATTATTGGATTTATAAAGAGTAATGAGTATTTATTTTCTATTAACCCTGTTGAGTTGAGTATGAGAGTGTAGTACGAAAATAATATACATTTAATTACTAATCTCATACGTATTGTAAAATACGTAAATTAGAGTTATAAATATTTTTTAAAACTAAAATTACACATATTTTTATTAGATAATTTTAATTTAGAGAAATGGGTACCCTAATAAAATATTTAAAAAAACTGGGTTTTTTCTCACCTTCATCAGGATCGATACCAGACACTTATTTACCACTATTTCACTGTAGAAAAGAATTGCTAAGAAATTTTAAGTGAACCTAAATAATGGGGTCAGTTTGAGTGTCCAGCAATTTATATGTCTTATAAGGGCAGAACACACCGCACTATGTTGAGAATATGCATGAAAACTGAAAAAGGTAGTAAGGCCAGTCGATTTCTTTTGATTTAGAAGTTCAATATCCTTTCCCCTACTTTGGTCCAACCGGTCCAAAACTCACAAACAGATGCCGCATATATGGTATGTTCAGTGTGAAACCTTTCGCAATATAAACACGTCTACCGATACTATTTAAATATTGAGAAGAGAAAAATAAATAATCATTTTTCATTAAGAAATACTCTGTTACTTTTTCAACACAAAACTCACGTTTCTGTATCTCCTTTCACCTTATCCTCGCCTACGCATCTGACCTCCACAAAGTCAGATCTTCGGAGGTGATATTCGTCACCATTTTTTACCACAACCGTATCGCCCAAAGTGGTCGAGCTATCCGTGACCCATAATATGTCCTGGTAATTGCAAGATACAGATGTCATGCGGAGCAGCTGCTCTGGCTTCAATCTGCACACGTGTCCCTGAAAGAAAAAATGGTGACACTATAATGATTTGTATTTCCCCAAGGTACTGATTTGAGTATCAATGACTGTGACATTATCTTTATCCGCCCACGCTCTGTGATTGACAAGCACCCTATACAATTGAGATCCAACATATTGCAAATGTTGATAGATATGATGAAGCGTTGGCCATACAGTGTTGTTGCAGGGAAGCACACTTGGAAATTGTATTTAATAGTATTTTTATTAATTTTATATGATTGTTTAATATAGCATTAGATGCCCAACAGGATATATTATTAAGTTGTGGCATTCATAACACAGATCTGCCCAAAAGCAACTTAGTATTAAGGACTTTTAAAAAAAATATGTAAAAATGAAAAAAAAAATCAAATAAGTTTTTTTAAAGATTTGACTTTTTTTTATTACATATTTGAAGTTTTGCCGCATTTATCGTTTCCCGCATCTATTGGTTTTTAGGGTCCCTTGAAAAATGTAGAATCGGGTTTTCACTGTACATATGAAATGTTAAAACTTATTATGATTTGTGTTTGTGTGTACAGCTAGAGCGGGGAGATTATAGCAATGAAACAGTTCTTACTGGTTGGCCTTTATTTAGGGATTGAATTTACACTGGAGGCGTTGCCGAGTTGCGAGTAGATATATCTGAGGAGCCGGTCAGGAGAAGAGTTGTCGATTGGAGTTTTCCTCGGACCGGTTGCGGCGCAGAGTATTACAGTCTGGTTCAGTGGGTACTAGTCGGATTGTATGGCTGTAGAGTGATTTCATTATGCGACCATGTCTGCGGGATGCGAGCATTAAGATGGATGCGACTGTCAAGATGTGTCAGAATGATTTGTGCATGTCATCGTTTCTCTGTTAACCTGAACGTAAATTATGAAGATGTAGTTTTAATCCCCAATTTGAGTACAGCTGCATTTGTATGACAGGCTTTTCTATGCCAAGATTCTTTATAGTTCTCATATTTGATTTCAACCATATTGATTTTGTTTGTTTCTTTTGTTAATAATTATAATACTTTGAACCATTTTCCCTCTATTTTTCCCTAAAACAACTATTCAAAGCAGACGATGAAGAAGTAGTCAATTCTGATCATTAGTATTCACGAAAATTTATGCACTATCCTGGAGCTAACCAGTGTACGTACCGACATAGTAATTGCACACGTCACAATATATATATATATATATACGAGCAAACCAACGAGCACCAGTTTGCACCGACTTATCGGTGGTGTTGGATATCAATATTTGTTTTGCACGCTAAATGCTAAAACATTGCCAAATAAGATTATTTGCAAACGATGCATTTATATACATCGCAGGAGACAATGAAACTATAATTAATTAATTAAACTATGACTTAAACAATATAACAAAATTTCTAAAGAACAAATGTATGTAGAATAAATTAAATTTAAACAAAACTAAACTCATGAACATTGGAAATAAAACAATTATGCCAGCAATTATCATAGATGGTGAAAGTCTGAAGGAAGTGACTGAAATTAAATATTTGGGAGTCATAATTCATTCTAGGTTGAACTTTTCGCAAAACACAAGACACTAAAAAAATCTCACTTCTGGGAAGAATTAGAAGATTCATTAGTACCGAGTCTTTTAAAATAGTATACAACTCTGTTATTATTCCTCATATCAACTACTGCAGCAACATTTCATTTTGTTATAAGAAAATATATTTTGTCCATGCCTTAATTTACTAAAATTAACACAATTTTGTAGCATGCGGAAAATGTATCTAATAGTTGCGGTCTTTCTTATGCTTGCATTGTATTAATTATGGCAAATAACATTCAGTTTATTAGTTTTAAATGAGTATAAAGGTCTTGTCTAAGTAATAGTTTAAAAAAAAGTCAAATCTAGTGTATAACTTCTGATATAAAGGAATAATAAAAACCCACATTTACGTAAAAAATGCAAAATTTTTAATTATTATTGAAAGTAGCCCTTAATAAAAATATTAAGTGATCATTTTCTTGTAGATTTATTGTCTATGGATAAAATAAGAATATTAAATAATTCCTCTTCTTGAACCGATGACGCAGCTGTGCAAGAATTGAACAAACGCACCTGTTCCAACAGCGTATTAGCAGAATTTACACAAGCGATACTATTGTATAACTATAATTATACCAAACACTACTGAATTAAAAACAACATATAACGATTCAACAGAAATTTTGTGGTAATTACTGAATTGATTCAAATATAACATGCCATTTTTTTACAACAAAAATTGTGCCGCACAGGATCACATTCACTGTTCCCCCTTTGAGGGCGGTTCATTTGGCAACACTGCCGGTAGACGTTGACCGTTGACAACACTGCCACCCGCTATATTCAGTGTTTCTCTTAGTATGATTGCTAGAAACTGATATGGCTCATGTGGTAGAAGAAGTTGTTAATCTTGGCAGTAATTAGATTTGGAAGTCAATGCTAACGATGTCAACAAGCTGTTGGATTCACTTAAGTCAGGAGCCAACAATCGATGAGCTCATAGAGATGCGTAAGCAAAACGACAATGAAGACACTTCAGACCCAATTCCACCAGAAAAGCACATGACAATTGCAAGCTTGACAGAATGTCTCAGCTCAATTGAAAATGGCTTAAAAATTTTAGAAAACATAGTCTCTAATGAAGAATGTATTATAGCTACAAAGCAAGGAATAAAAAATTATTAGCTTACTATGAAAAAATTCTGCGTGAAAAAAGAAGGCATTATGTCGTCAGACGAATTTGTTAGATTTTATGAAGCCGTCGACATTGAAATGACTTTTTTTTACATAAATCGTTTATTTTTTTAATATTTTGTATGTATTAATATGTATATAGAACTGGAATATTTTTCTTCTAAACTAGTGTATTTGTTACTGCTTGGTCCCAATTAAACAAAATTGTATGTATTTATATGCAAAGTTGTACCCCGACTTACGTGAATTCGAGTTAAGCAATTTTTGTCGGTCCCGCCTATCGCGTAACTTTGGGGTATTACTGTATTTACTCTGCACATTGTCTTTATTATTCCGATGTCGCCGCACTCACCACCCTGCTCTACTAATTATCTATTCGCTATTGTGGAACACAAATTAATTAATTCCAATTGATAGAATTAACAACAGGTCTTATTTGTTTTATATTGTCATGCGACTTATTGTAAGTTTATTTTTTGTTACCACGCAGCACAGAAAGACTGACAGACGAATAAGGACAGAAGTCCAAGATAGTATCCCAGAGACAGTAGTCCAAACGGTGCCTACGGTTAGGGATATCACTAGCAATCCATTGAACATCAAATAAGATTATTTATAAATAAGTTATTTAAAGTTTTGTGATTTATAGCAAAATTTTTTAGTCATAACATTGTTTAAATTAGTCATAAACAAAAATCTGACAGCTTATGTAGTAGCTACATTATCACAGTACACACATGCTAAATTGCATCACAATATGTTGAGTATTTATGGCACAACGCACATTTTTGTAAAGACTTGAAAATCACAAAAGATCAAATAACTTCTGAGCCGTTGAATTTCAGATAACCCTATTTGATGTCCCAGTTTGGATTACTACTGCTTCTGGGACACCCCTGTGGGTGTACTAACTGTAAAAAAAACCTTTATTTATAAAATTCAATTCAAAATATTCACATTTAGAAGATAATGCAAAGATTTTTTTCATAAATGAAACGTCTCAAACTCACCACACATTTGGCCCAATCGGGCCCACTTTTCAGACACTGCAGCGGCGGCACATCCTTGACAAACTTCATCATAACGCTGGCGTTGATGGGAAGTTTCGGGAAGTTGCAGGGTCCTCCGGGATCCAGCAGAATACTCTGCCGTATGGCCGACATGCTCATGCTGAAGTAAGCATCAAGCATCGAGGGAAAGTACAAGTATTAATTAGGAAATAACATATACTTGTTAATGTAACGGTGGCGGTAAGTCAACCAGGGGTGCAGGCTGTTAGCAATGTGTTTCGAGCGTCAAGCATCAAGAGAGAGAGGGCACCAATAATTAATTGGTTGCCATATGTAATCTTTAATGTATGGACAAGTTAACAAAGGTGCTAGTTGACAATATGTATGTTTAGAACATCAGGGGACAACAACAAATTATTAATTACAAAAAAGTAAAAGCATACATAAATTTTAATGTAATCTTATATCTATCTTCTATATATATAAATATATAAAAAATCAAGGGGAAGATCACTGTCTACATGAGATTTCGAAAAACCACCCCCATTCTCCTTTCCCACTCCTTAAAGTGGAATTTTCATACTTCTTGATAAAATTTTGCACACTTAACGTTTAAAATAAAAGGAAAATTACTGTCTACAACTGATTTTGAAAAAAACCTACTTTCATCCCACTAAATGAAACCTCTTCATGCTGTGTAAAGCTCAGGCAACATCAGGAACTGGTTTATATACCCGATATCTTGTAGCGTTGTCCAAATATCAAAGTTAAATAAATAGATAAAGGAAACCGATTTCTGATTTCAGGCGTTTGATCGGCAGAAATTAAGGTTAGCAATGCATAATCTAGAATCATGGTACTAGACTAAAATAAGTTGACACCTTCAAGTATCTGGGAGTACTGTTTTCAAATGATACACGACAAGACAAGAAAATTGATAAAAGGATAGGCTCGGCTAGCAGTGTTCAACAATAAGACAAAACTGGCGATTTTCTAATTAGTTTACTATGACCATCAACTTTGGACGTTAAGAGATCAAATCTTGGGTTGATCACGCCGCTGCTCTAAATGTAAAAATCTCTGCCAAGTTGGCACGGACATATCCTCCGCGTGTGAAACGAAAGACTGCCTAAACAGATTTTCTCATCAATGCCCGAGGGAAGAGCATCTGTAGGGCGACCCAGGAGTACATGGAAAAGGCAAATGGAGAGGCTCTGTGAAAAAAGATGGAACTATCAGTGGCCCCGAGTAATCGACACAACGCAAGATAGAATGCTATCAATGCGTTAGGCCGCCGACCCGATTAGGATAAAGTGAGTGAAGAAGTTATATAATATAATTTGTATATTTTATTTTAAATCAACAGTTGTTTCTAAAAAATATTACAAGTTCTACTAAAATATTAATTTGTTTTCTAGTTATCTCTTAAACTTCTAAGAAATTTTACATGTTTTAGCGCAGTTTTAAAGAGAAAATGAATGCTAGAATTTTAACACAAAAAAATTACAATTTTGACCAAAATGTCAAAATTGTCGTTTCAAGGTTGCAATTGGACAGATTTTTCTTCTAGGTTATATAAAAATATATTTATATTCAATTAGATAAAACACAATCATTTTGTATAATATCACAAATTTTAAAATTAAAAATTTGCCATTTTATACAAAGTGATTGTGTTTTATTTAATTTAATATGTTAAACCTTTCTAGAAAAATATTTACATTCTATCTCTGGAACACATTGCTGCAGAAGCAACTACTATTCAACAGAAGCATTGCATAGTACAGCATCAGTGATATTTCTAGATACAGGTTCACGTCGAGAGGAACAACAAGTCTTATCCTAGACAAGAATGATCATCTACACAATTACTGATTTGCAGTGTAAAGCATCAATATAAAAGCCTCGAACAAGCTTATGAGATTTCTTTTTTTTATAATCACGGTCGCTAATTTATCATGATTTTTTTTTAGACAACGTTGTGTCACGGGCAAACTTACGCGGCGGTAAATAAATAAAGGGATGGAAGGCTTACAGTCTCGCTACCCGCGCATCCACAATAATCTCAGTGGAAGTGTACAGGATCACACCGCAGCCGAGGAGAACTGCGGCCACCGCACAGTAGAGGAACCGCCTTCTGCTGATCCCGCATTTCAGCATCTGGAAATAAATAAAAAATTACATTAAAAATTAATGACTTAGTCTTCTTGCTGGTCATGATTCGCGCTCATGACTGAGCCGGCGTGTTTCGGTGAAACTGCACGGAGTATTCGCTATCATTCTCAGTGTACATATGGATGACTGCACACACATGACAACTGTGCACAAAACAGGTGTATACATGGACAACTGCACACAGTAACAGATGCTCACATAGACAACTGCACTCATTATAATATCTAAGGAATATATTCAATGAATCGAATTACAATCAGCTGCTGCCAATACATTGAAGAAACTAAATAAACAATTTAATCTATTGTAATATTACTTCTCCTTCTACCGATTCTAAAGGGTCCTTTAGAAATTGAATGTATCAACAACCCGCAAATGATTTTTACTACGGGCGTTAGTAAAAAATTGCTACTGATCACACAACCGGCCCTGAGCAAAAATGTACAAGACAAGTTGTAATAAAAAAAAGGAACTTTTTGATCTCGTTTATATTAGACCATATATAGATATACTTATGTATGCACTATATTAAGAATAAATAAATATAAAATATATGTCTAGTCCAAAAATGTATAAAAAAGAAGTAAAATAATTATCTACAATGACAATAATACGATTATTCATTCGGTGGTGGGTTAAAAGATGTGAAAAATGAGTATATTGGAGAAGAATGCCGAGAATTCATCCGATGAACTTTACAGTGAGTACATAACTGAGGCAGGCGGGCGAGGCCCCCCGCAACAAATATGTAATCCACGAATCCCAAAAATAATAAAGACTGGTTGGAAGACTGAGGCTACAAGGATTCCGAGGATCTGGTGCTGGGAAATAATTGTAGAAAATAGGCAGCAAAGATTGAGGAGGCACGGCTCCATATGAGATCTAGAGCATTTGAAGAAAAAATAAATAAAAATTGTGGAATTGCGTACGAATCTTTGGTAATAAGAATAATCGATTAAATAAAACCACAAATTTTATTACACGTCAACCGGTTTCGCTTAGCTCAAGCTCCGTCAGGACGTATTTAAAACTAACAATAAATACAAGAGTGCACATGCACAGTGAGAATATAAAATCACATTGAAAGAGAGAGACAGAATACATATACTATTAGATAGAACATCAAGTGAGACAGAATATAAAATTACATGCCTGAAAAAAAAAAATTATTCCACTGGAGTCAAAATCACACTTCTGAAAATATTTTTATTTGTAAATATAGGTTTGAAAATTTGTCGTCAATGTATGTGCTGTAGCATAATCGGTTAAAGCAATCCCCGGATTGGAAGAGATCCAGGTTCGAATACCGGTAGCAACAACAATATTTTTCGATAACATTGATTTTATATGTATATCTTTCTAATGAATATGTTTAATTAGTATTATATTTAAAATATCACAGACCGTCTGTTCTGAATAATTAAAACTTCACAATAATAATGTGTTCTCCTTAATAATAAAAATAATAATTGGTACCTTTCATAATTTTGTATTTATGCCAGTAAAAATAAGATCAGATTTGTTGCCACTTCCGCAGACTACAAAAGTTGGGTTAGCAATTGTGTTGATTAAATTTATGTACATATATGGATAATTGTGTGAAAGAACTGGAATGTATCAATGTGGGAGCGAAAATAGGTGATTCGATTGTATGCTGTTTATTGTACGCCGACGATGCAGTATTAATGGAGAATAATGAACAAGAATTACAGTCTAGTGAGTAGAAGGTACTATGTATGCAAGGAAAGTGACCTTAACAAGTTGAAAGTGATAGTATTCGTGAAAGAAGAAATCAAGACAAGAAGAAGGTAATGAATATTTGGAACAAGTAGACGAGTTTGTGTATTTGGGAAGTATGTTTGATAGAAACGGAGAAAGATATCGAAAGGACGGTGACTGTAGGAAACAAAGTGAATGGCGCTTTGAATGGAACTTAGTCAACCGAGGCAAAACTAGCAGTACACAATGGAGTCCTGGTACTGACACTGAAGTATAGAAGTGGAGCCTGGAGCTAGCAAAAGAGGAACAAAAGTAGACTAAATGCAGTGGAAATGAGATCGCTTAGGCGTATGTGTGGCAGATCCATTTATGACAGAGTAAAGAATGAAGAAATAAGGAAAGAATGTAAAGCTGACCTTAGTATAATGAGTAAGATTAAGAAAGGATTACTAAGGTGGTTTGGTCATTTGGAATGGATGAATGACGAGAGAATAGTAAGAAAGATATATGACGCAAGTGTTGATGGCACCAGAAATAGAGGACGTCCGCAGAAGACTTGGCATGACCAGGTAAATCAGATGGTCCTGTTAGAAGCCTCAATAATCAGTGAGCTTCTATGAATCTGGATGAGGCGAGAACTGTGTAGTTAGTTAAATTAAAATTGAATCGCGAGTGCAATTTTTATGCCTAATTTTGATTATTTATTTTATGTTATCTATGTTATACCACACCCCAGTTAACCGCAAGTCCACTGTGTTATTTCAATGTCATCAATAAAGAAGCATTTTTTTAAATAATATATATAATAGGTTACCTTCAAAATATTGCAGTTATATTTCCTTTGATAATGTGATGATATTGGACAGGAATAATGAAATGTTGAACAGGACACTAATAATAATGCAATGGTATACACACCGATGTTTGTAAAGTCACAATGTGCATTGAATACTCTGCAATCAATATTATCGGATTGGCCATACGGTTTCAAACACCGATACTGAAACCCATCACCTGTGATAACAGTAACATCTGTTATGAATACAATCAATTTTAGCAGATGTCACCAAACTTTTCAGGATTCTGAAATTATCAAATAGTGAAAAATTTTCTTCAGAAAAGAAAAAAAAAACCCATATTACATAAGTCTAAAGCCATCTCATCTCCACATAGTATCTGTTTTTTTGGTTTGAAAAAAATATTCATAAGGCCAGTTAGATAAATAAAATTCACCGACAGAGATACATACCACTACACTACTGCTAAAGCTGTTTAAAAATATCTTAAGTTAATAATTAATACTAGCTTGGTACAAATTTCGCAGTTATGTGATCAGTAGTAACTAAAGTAAATTTTCTTGCGAAAACGGATTATTTGACCGTTGATAAAAAAGTATTTACTTCTCAAAAGTACATTCTGCAGTAAGCTGACTTTACTCTCTGATATCTGATAATAAAAATACGAATCGATGGTTAAATATGCCGATAAGATAAAGTATATTTCATGATTATTTGTCTCATCTATGCTTTGACAATAGTAAATTTGACGTTCAAACAACCCGCAAACGATTTTTACCACAGGCGATTGTAAAAACTTACCACGGTTAAAATTTACTACTGATCACACGACCGACCCTACGTGTAACTAAGGGCTGTCATTGGAGATCTGATCGGTCACCATCAACACTTTCCTCCATTCTTCCATCTCCTATCCTCTGACAAAGGGCCTTAATATATTAAATAGATTATGCAGACACCAGATGATGACCGTCATCAGATGTCATCAGGGGTTCACACAATCAATTTAAATAAGAAAATTTATATACTGGTGAATCTAACTCAACACTGTATTTTTCAAACATTTCAATACACTAGACGATAAGATGTACCCTTAACTTATGGAACAATTTTTGAAGAAAAAAATTCATTATTAAAAAAAATATATTTATCTCCATAACAAGCAAGCCAATGAGCATCAGTTTACGCCGATTTATTTGTATGTGTTTGACAGCTACATATATTGTTTTGCGTGATAAATGAATTGTCAAATAAATGTGGAGAGATTCAATAGGTATAGAAAATATAATATTTTCAAACTAAACTAAACGCTTGTACTATGAAAATAGGACTAACTTGCTGATGTCCTGGAACAAGGCGCGAACCCCCGACCATTAGATCACTAGGCCAGCGTCTTAACCACTACATTGTTATATTTCAATGCAAAAATCCTATATTATATTGCGTTTACAATGCACCACGTAGTGTACTTTATCTTTATTTCCAATAAGAAAAAACAAAATATTACATATATATACAGCTAGAGCTATCTTAAATTGACATGATTATTGTCAGAATGTTAATAAAAGCATAACAAAAGGACATAGTAAACTTAAAGAAATTAAATAATATGAATGAGTAAAAAAAATTAATTAAAATCTCAAGTAAATATGATATTTTGTAAAATACTAGTTAAATGTATTAATTATTATATAAAGATATACATATAAAATCAATTTTATCGAAAAATATTGTTATTGCGCTACCGGGATTCGAACCTGGATCTCTTTTCCAATCCGGGGAAGGTTCATTACCAACTATGCTATAGCGACAGTATTTTTGATGACAAATTTTCGAACCCATATGCTACATTTTTTCAATTGAATACATCTATCGTTCCATTATTTTATATGTATATCTTTATAATTAATACATTTAATTAGTATTTAAAACATCACACACCGTCTGTTCTGAATAATTACAACTTCACAATAAGAATGTATTCTTAATAATAATATTTGGTGTAAAACCATTTTAAACTGCAAATATTAAACATCAGTGACATGTATTGCACAATGCAGAAAGATTGTAAATGAATATTACAGATGTTTTAATGTAAAATGACACTAACAATAACAATGCATATGGATTCAATATATAATATATTGAAGTAAAAGGAGTGAATAAAAAATATAATATGTATGTATTAAAATTAAATACATTTATAAAAAGAAATGCTCAAATAGTAATTCTTTTGGTAAATTTAAATTGTTTTCTGAAGAATATATTATCATGAATCGGGAACCAGACGGCTGCACACACGGCTGTGCAATAGTTACTCACAATATTATGGCATAAAGTTTTATGATATTATGGCGTTATTATGGGTTCATTAGTCAAGTTAGGTTATTTTAAATATATGTAATAAACTCAAAAGTATGCATCTATCATGGAACCCCACAAATCACCTACCTTCGGACCATAAAAACACTTTAATTTTAAGACAATTAAAAGGTGTGCCTTACGGTCTGAAAAATGTGGTACATAAACGCAAGTCAGGAAATGAGGTTTGTTTTATAATACACTTATCTCAACAGAAGCGCATGAATATCTGAACCAATGAAACACAACTAAATCTGACAATTGTTGAGTAGCTGTATATATCAACTGATAGGAACATATATACAGAACGTTTAAAAAATAATTGCAATAACAACGAAACATGAATTTTTTTTTATATATAATCATTCAATTTTGTTAAGGTTTCGCCATACGCTTCATATAACTTTTTAGTCAATTAAAAAAAATGCAAAAGATTGAGGCGGAATTTACTTTAACGCAAACTTTAAATTTACCCAAAAACCATGATTAAAAAGCATTTTAAATTAAGAACTTTAATGAAGGAGTTGTAAAAATGACGAAAATAAAAATTTAATTTTAAAGGCATAACTGGCGAATATTCTATGGTTCCTGGTAGAATTGAGTGAGCTGATTACAAAAATGAAAAAATAATTATTTATTTTTGACAAGTAAATTGCACTCACAGTTATATTAACTAACTAACCTAACTTAAAAATCCGAGAAGTTACCAAATTTTCCATTGCGACCCGAGGATAATTTTTGCATAAAAATTAACTACTTGTCATTATTGTCTTATTTCAATTTTTATAACTTTGCATCACACCCTACTTCAGCCAAATATTAATAATAATTTATTTTTTTTAATTTCATACTTTAGCGTGTTTGTTATATTATTCCAAAAATAATGACCAATGTTGCTGAGGATTTTGGACAGTAAAGTAAAAACGCTTAATTCGGTTATCAGCTTAAAAGATCAGTAACAAAAAATTACCTTATAGTAATATTCCAGCCTAATCTAAAAATAACAATATTATCAGGTCATTTAAAAAAAAATGAAATGATTTTCAAACATTTTTTATATTGGACCGATTGGATCCAGCACCAAATGTGATGCGCTGCACAACTTTTCCAGTATTGAAATAATGATAGTCATCAGATACCAGAGCAACTACAGGGTGGGCGTCGCTAGCTGATCCAATGTATTAAACATCCGATAGACAGGCATTTGAATTTCAGAAATCATTATTTAAATATATATTTGAAGTTTACAGTCCAAGTGGAGTATAATTTGGGACTACACCAACTACTGACTTAAAATGTATTCACAATAACAAATAATACTTTAAGTCAATTTGTAGTAATTAATGTAAAATAGGGATTGTTAACGCCAGAGATATCAACTACATTTGATCTGTTTTCGAGTGAACCAAAATCTGGAACCAGGTTGTGTGGCATACCACGCCGCTATCAGAAGACAGTGATAGAGCAGGATTGAAGGTAAACGTCTCAAAGACTAAATGATGTACCAATTTGAAGACTCGATAGACATTGACATTGATGAAATCTACCTGGAACACGTAGATACCAGCGGCGTGCACTGCATATAAGCAAAAAAAGTTGTGAATTCTTGGAAATTAAAATAATCCTTATCTTATGAAAAGACCCTATCAAATTATATTACCCGGATTATTGTAACCTCGACTTTTGTCTAGCCATGGGTTATTTAGAAAAACTGCAAATCATTTGTGTACAACTTTATGGTAATGCTGATTGGTAAATTGCCAGTATGTACACATTGTTTAAAATCTAATTTGTTTGTTCAATTTTCATAATAATCATACTGAACAAAATATTTTCTTAACGAAGCTATGTTGGCATCTTTACGTCTGCAAATTTTTTTGCATTTATCAAACAATCTGTGCTTAATTCTGTTGTCTTCGAAAAGGAATAATCCTCACTGAAAACTGCGCAATGACACTTCTACACATTTGTTTTGCTTGACAGAATAAACATTTTGTTTTCATAGTGTATTCCAATCTATGACTTCAACGTCATTCCCAGTAATTCCATATTTCGGTGTTTGCTTAAAAAGTTGAAATAAAATTATTTCTGTTATGAGTTTCGGCCATGGTAATTTGTAAAGTTAGTTATTTAAATAAATGTTTTAACTGCACTGTTAGCACTGTTAACACGCCCTGTGTGTCGAACACGACTCCCGTGTCTATACAAATATTGCAGCCACACAGCACCATCTCTTTAGGTTACGTCGCGAGCTTCAAATGTTTTGGAGAGATGAAAGAATAAACTATATGGTGGCAAAATTGATAATATTTTTTGATTTTTAACAAAGCTATAGAGGTTCATAAATTTGCGAATTTACAGGTACTCTGTATTACATGGGAGATTTTTATGCAGTGAATATGTTAATGAAATATTTTAAATGCATTGGCCGAAGGAGAAATCATAGAAATAAAGAGCAATAAAAGAGCAATAAAAGAACTTGCCTTTTTTAAAGTAATAAATTCACAATTATATTCTAAATTTAAATTGATAGAATTGTTTTCAAAATTAGAAAAAAAATTCCAACATTTTTTTGATACCTAGTATATCTATTGTAAAACAAAGCTGGAGTGCATTTAAACGTCTGAATATAATTTTCAAAAGTCTTCAGCTACTTACAATGCTTATTTCATGGCTACGAAAATAGACTCCCAACAAAAGAGAGATTCAAAAACTCAAGAGTGATGCAGTGGAAACGCACACTTTTCCACTGAGTCACTTATCCACAGATAAGAGAACAGAACAGTTGATATAACTGAACAGGCCAAGAAAATGAAATGGTGGGTAATATCACTTGAAAGATGGACAATCGTTAGACAAACACAAGTCATCCAGTGGTACCTGAGGGCAATTAAGAGGCCGACAGGCCATTCTAAAACTCACTGGTCATGAATCGGCAGTGAATATCTATGAACGGAGAAAAATGAGGCACATTTGGTGGTGGGGGGGGAGGGGGGGCCTTCATCCAGCAATTGATAGAAAATGGCTAATAATTATAATTTTGGGGGTGACTCAGCTTACAAATAAAATAAACAATAGGTATCAAACCCCTAAAATAATTAGAAACAAAATCCCAAACACACGGATGCATTGTGCTCCAGGGTCCAGATACTCTTAGAATGATCCGCATAGAATTCTATATGGCACGCCGTAGCGGAAACACTTTATGACCTGCATAGCCTTGCAGCTTAAGGGAAACGCCAATCATGACTGTCACGCATTTTCTTCTAATATTTCAATAACAACTTTTACAAAATTTAACAATTAATTCCAAGGTGTAATGTGCAAAAGTTTCTTTCAAATAATGCTGGTTTAACATTTCTGAGTCATTATAATAATTATGATGGATCGCACTGTAGTTTCAACATATCTTTTAATCAGGATGTTGAGTTTCCAGTATAACCAATGACCACATTATAATAACCAGCATACCGCATAGCTAACGGGCAATTAAAAATATTGATAATGACTTGCCATACATAATACATCAAAGAGACCCAATAAAATAAATAATAAAGTCGTTTACTTCCAAACCCCTCTAATCTAAAATGAAAAAAAATGTATATTTTAATGCAGTTTTACTAGGAAAAAATTATACTTGCGATTGGTTCAAATACTGTGCCAAAAATAATAATTTAAGTAATAGAACAAACAAAAACAAGTTTAAGTTTTGTGTTAAAACCCTCTAGAATTGAATATTTAACCACCAAACGGCTCAATAATGAAACTGACCATTAGTTTTTAGTGGTATTCCACTGGTTTGCACCAAAAAAGATCAAATAATGTGAGCGACAAACACCTAAAATATGTGTGTTGAGTTTCAAACACCTCTATAAATGGTATAAAGTGGCAATAAATTTAGTAATTTCTCACAATCAAAATTGTGATTTTTTTTGTATTTCCTGTAGTGTTGATACATACACCGTATCCTCAAAATATCTATTGAAGGATTTAGATGAAAAATCAATTTTTAAACGTTTTTCATGATTTTGTTAAAAAATTGAGGAGTTTGGAATTAAATGACTCAATTGTTGATGCAACAAAGTGGACAAGGATACCCCGGTTAATGCAGCCTCAATTATTACAGTTTTTGATTTATTGTAATTTACATTCTAAAACCAAATTTCTATTTTTGCATGTATTGTGCCACCTTAAACTATAAAGATACATTATGTAAGTTGACACCCATAATATATAGCACATATATCTCACAGGTGATTGCAAAAACAATGTGTGAAAGTATAACAAATTTAAAAGACTTCTCAATAATTCTACATTGAAATCTAAGAATCTAACAAATCTTTTGAATCCAATAGTCTAATTAATATCTTGTTGACTGGTTAACTACCCAAGAACATATATTAAGTTCTAAAGAAACTGTTTTATGAGTTTGTGTTTACTTTTGTTTTCAAAAAGATGACATGTCCTGTGTCCATGAATCCAAACAGTGATCACTACTTCTGTATAAGATTTAATTAGAATTACTCAACATATAAAATTTATGATGTGTTCCACGACCGTCGATAAATACTTTCCCGCCAATAAAGTGGTGATTGCTTATCCATCAGGATATTTTAAAATCTATCAACATAATAAAATTTTAATAAAGAGTTATGTTATTTATAAATATATCCAGAAGTGTTAAAAAAATTATTTATTAAAAAAATCCCATAAATGCTTTAAAAATATTAAAAAAAAAACAAATTTATAAATATGAGATTTGATGGCGGCAATTAATTACAATTTATTATGCACAGGAAAACAAAACAAAATATTATAAGACAGTATTTATGACGAGGTAAAATAATGTAATATGTATTAGGTACATCAATTAGGAATTTTGTTATACAACACAATAATGCAAGGAATTAAGACGAGAAAATAGAAGATTTCAGATCATGTATAAATATGAGTACCTGTATTCACAAATTACGAGTAATAATAATAACAGGTGTGCAATGTGAAAATAGCAGTTTTAATTTATGTTGTGAAACTGTTCTGGGTCAAGCTGACGGTAAACCGTGTTAGGAATGTGTTTAGACGACGAAATAGGAAAATACCAAGAAACAACAATGCATATCTTACACTTCTTATTTTCCTCGAACGAAACATGTATAAATCGCACAATCACTGACATAAAATAAATATTTAGTGCAATAGTTTAAGTTACTGCGGGACATTTCTGACAAATATTTACAATTTACTTTGATAAAAAGTTGTTTATTTTCATCATCATTTTTTTCGCGAACGCGAAGATCGCGAGACCGCGATCTGACGACCTTGCCTTGTTTGTCTATGAAAACTCTGAACGGCTTGCATCTCGTGAGCTCTCGACGCGCCGTCAATGTTGCAAACTGACCAGTATCAGTATTCCTGTTTTTGAAAATGACTGTTACACACTGATGTGTTAAAGACGTTTTTATCAACATACAATATACAAGGCACTACGAGAATGATTTCGTATTCTACAGAATTAAACGAAAAAATCTTATACGATTTACTTAAAATCCTTGGTTGAGCTCTCGTCTCCCGACATTTTAATCATGTTTTAAGTTATAAGCAAAACTTAAAATTCTAAATAAAATAATAAATCGATCAGAGGTGCGCTAGAGTTAGGTGTACATAGAATGTAACAGACCGACCTAGTCCACGCAGTCTCGCTCGGCGCGCGTGGGCCAGGAAGATCGCCGTTGAGGAGCAATGAAACAGGAAAGACTGCTGCTGCGAAGCGATGACACAGGACGGGCTCGACAATAAACAATCAGGCCAGACCTGTAGCGGCAGCCGGCAGCGACATGTCGCTAGCATCGATGCTGGCTGAGATGGAGGTGAATAGGAAATCTGATCCCTACAAGTTAATTATATTAAATTCTACTTGCTTATTTGTAGATAGGTATACAATCAAATCTCAGTATAGTGAAGTTCATGGGACCAGAGAAAATGTTTAATTATTCATTCCATTCCATTCATTCAAAATTCGTTATAATGAATGCAAGGTAGATAGATTTTTATTTTACTTTTAATTACCATATTATACAGCATCAAAATAACCTTTTATAGGATTGACGCACGACAGAACGTGTGACGCGTGATCATCGTGTGATTGGTCGATATACATAGTATAGAACAGTATAAGTGTGTTTGCGTACGTACCAGTGAAACACCAATTTTTAAACTGTGAAAAATATTTTATTTAAAAATAAATTCAAGATAACAATATTTTTAAAAAATGAAATTCAAATACAATTAAAATTAAAAAAAAAGAATAAGGAAAAGAAAATAATCACAAATAAATAATAATATTATTATAAAAGAAAATCGAAATTTTTTCTCTGTAACGAAGTTTAAGGATCGATGAAACATGATGTCCTTGTAAACACGTCCGGTACGCTTTGTGTGAAGGACGAACTGAGTTCTCGGAAATATTGTGTCAAGTTGTAACTTCATTCACAAATTTCGGATCAAAATATTTCGTTATTCTGAGATCAGACTTCATTATAATGAAATATGCTTTAGTACATTTTATATTAAAGTTTTTCGGAGACAAATTTAAGATACGTTATACTGGTAATTTAGTTACTTCGGTATTCGTTACAAAGAGATTTGACTGTAAATATGTCGTAGAAAATAAACAATCGATATGTTTGTTATCTGCGTTTTAAATATTCACCTGTCTCCTACTACCATAGTACAATTAAAGATGTAATACCTGAAAATAATCGCAGAGCGAAATATTACTAGAGTGCGGGGCCGCTCTAATAAAATAATTAAGAGCATTTTAATATGTCTCAGCGCGAAGTGACGCAAAGTTATCACATTTTTAGCCGTAAAAATTAAATAAAATAAAGGTTGGAAATCATCTCGCAAGTATATGCAGGTTGCTGACGGCAGGCCCATATAAACGGGACCGGACGTCTCTTAACAAAAAAAACCTACCGGCTCGTTCAAAAGCGAACAGCGACCGTAGTGACCTCCAGCCCAAGTGTTGTGCACGAAAAACGGGGGGCTGAAAATAACGGGAATATGAAGGTTTCTTGAGAAGCGATAACAAATCTGTAAGGGCGCGTATTGTTTCGAGGAGACGCATCCTGCCGACAGATAAAACCGAAGGTCGTAGGACCATTAAAGTTGGACCCGATTTCCGGAGAAAGATTTAGGGAATACACCGTTACGTACCCATTAACTAGCGTCCAGGGTTGAAGCGTGACGAAAACAAAAGACGCAGTTTCTTTGTGCAGTCTGCTTTTAATACAACGTTGGACGAATCACATGGCTCGATTCGAAATATAAATGTATCCCTAGATTTTAGAATATTGCAAGAAATAACATGCAGTCTTCAGTCTTTATTTGAATCACCTAGAATATGTAGCGATCGGAATTTAAATCCACCGCCATCTCAGTCAGCATCGACGCTAGCGACAGCGCTGCTGGCTGCTGCTACAAGCCTGGCTCGAGAATTCACCGCTAAGCAGTCTCTCCAGTTTCATCGTTTCACAACGGCGGTCTTGCCGGCCCACGCGCCGAGCAAGACCGCCAATTCGCTTCATTTCATTTCATAATACACGTGCACCTTCTACATCGTCATTCATTCTTTAATTCTATCTGTCTTCATTGTTTTTATCATACTGTCATAATAAATCTCAACACGCCAATCACATTTATTTCATTTAACCACCATCCACCCCAAGAATATAATAAATAATATGTTTTGACGCGCGAATATGATCCTGACAGAACGCGTTTTGAAGCGATGAGTGGGAATCTAGTAATCGCTTAACGAATATGATAATCGATCATGGTGGACCTAGTGTTCAATGCATATTAGGAGTAAAGAAATATTATATAGGGAAGAACAAGATGCAAATTATATCGTAGAGATATTATGGAAAATTTAGAGTAAATGGAATGTTCCATTCATAAAAATAATAAAAATAAACTAAGTAGAATAAGAATAATTAAATAATATATGTGACTAGATATAAGATTCTGTAAGAAATAAATAAATAACTAAATGTAACTAAAGTGTAAATAATTAGAATATAAGATTAAATATAGTCAGCGATAAGACGAAGGAGGAGTCAGTTCGGGTTTGGATTGAGCGTGGCCTCCAGAAAAGCGGATGGATCAATGGGATGGTGGCCCGTCCCATGACGGAAAGAGGGTAGATCGGCAGATGGGAAACACCCCACTGTTAAGGTATAAGAATGGCCTATACACGGCCCGGGAGCTCAGTTGCGAAGCGGAGGAGCGAGTCAGACACGAGGATCGGGAGGACTCAGTTGTTGAAACGCAGTCGAAAGCACGTGGTTGGAAAACGAGGTCTGGAGGAGTGAGTCGGAGACGAGGTTCGGGAGGACGAGTGGAACGAAGTCGGAAGCACGGAGTTGCATAACGAAACCCGAAGGAATGAGTTGGGCACGAGGTCTGGGAGGATGAGTGGAGCTAAGTTGAAAACCCACATTTAAAAACAAAAAGTTGTGAACAAGATTCAGAAATTAGAATTGAAGACAAGATTTGGAAGGAGGAAGTTGAAAACAGAAGTTGGGAGTGGAAAGTCAATCTCAGAAGCCAGAAGACGTCGCAAGGCTGACTAGCAGCAGACAGTAAATACCGGAAACCCGATCGAACGTAATAGAGAGTCGGAGGATAGACAGCTACAGTTCACCGCATTTTATCCAGGAGCAGCCGCCCCGCCCGTTCCGAGCAACCAGTCTGATAGCCTGTCACCGGAGCAGCCGTGGAACCAGCAGGTAGCCGCCCACGCGGGTGCCACGTCATCACTTCGTCGGCCAGAAGATCCAGAGGAGAATCACAAGATAACCCGAAGTAGAATAAGTTTTAGATTAAGTTAGTTATAAGTATTTCCACCTACCCGTAAATTTAAATGTGTGTTTAATAAATGTATAATTTGTGCATCTTTCGTGTATTCATATCCACCTGTATTATTCTTCCTATAACCATGGAACTAATGAAAGCGTAATATTTGATGGATGGGTCGCGAAGCGAACATTTCTTTAGAGTGCGGGGTATCGTTCTGATGAGCGATCAAGATCTGATACGTGTTAGATTAATCATCGATTAATCGAATCACGACTCCTAGACGAACCCCGACTTGAATCACATGGTGCACAACGTCGTGTTCCGTTAGTATCAATTTCTCTAAATTCATCATCATCAAATCCGCTCTATCAGGTTGAACGAAAAAAGTGAACTGAACTGAACAGTATTTATTATGAATGGTGACGGTTCTAGAAGAACTATTGATTCGTGAACGCCTAACTCTATTTTATATTAATCTATGCGAATCTGCGTTTCGACTTGACATTTGAAAATTTTGACACTTCAAACGTTTTATTATTATTGTCTTGTCTGATTTTTCGTTAATTAAGGATATCTCGCTTGTAATAAATTATAAGACTGTCTTGCGGTTTTTCTTTTTATTATCATATCATGATATAATTTCAATTGGTCGGAATTCAGAAAAAAAAACATGTTAAACTGTCAATGATGATTTTTTGAGAATATTTTTACAATTAAATATTATTTAACAAATTAAATTTTTTATTACTATAAACTTTAACATTGAACAAACTTGAAGCACTGTTGACAACTTTAACATCATTGTTGAAACATGGAGAAGTGTGAAGTGCGAGACGTTATTCAAGAAAAAGCCCTAAAACGAACGAATGTACTCGTTGGATGTACCGGCAGTGTCGCTACTATAAAATTGCCGGATCTAGTGCGAGGATTATTCGAACATTACAAAACAAATAAAAATATTCAAATAAATGTTAGTTCTTTACAATGATATATTATCTATGAAAGTGGCATTTGAAATATTTTTTCTCCATTTTCGTTAAAAGATACAATGGTATATTCAAATTTTAAAATCGATCTTTGCAATCGGCTTTCTTGTCCTTGCTACAATTTTTACAAATGGTTTATATGCGGTATTGCACTAATACAGACAACAGTTCATATTTATTTATTTAATCTTATTACATTTACAAATTTTGTATTACACTTAAATAAGTCCAAACATCTTTCTGATACTTAATAAGAGAAATTGATTGACTATAAAAAAACTGTTTGATTGGTTCAATTTGGATGATGTAGTGTACATAGTACTTCCGCCAAGAATGAAAATTATGTAGTAAGGCACATGTCTTTTTGTGGCCTAATGATCCTGTGCATTGCATTGTTCATTGTAGAAAAGAAATTTAAATAAATCTGCCATTTTTTAGTTGTTATTTTGAATTTCTTCATTGTATTAGTTTTTATA
Organism: Eubasilissa regina; assembly: GCA_022840565.1. Taxonomy (NCBI): domain Eukaryota; kingdom Metazoa; phylum Arthropoda; class Insecta; order Trichoptera; family Phryganeidae; genus Eubasilissa; species Eubasilissa regina. Next base: position 8,544,013 of record JAINEB010000010.1, read on the forward strand.
GCAGAATTAATCTTTTCATGATCAATGATCAAAACTACCCTAAATCGCCAATTTGTGTAAATGACGTACTAGTTGTGATATGTATAGGTGCAAAATATTTTATTTGTATTAAATATTATTTTTAATAATGTTATTATACATGTCGTGGGCGTAGTCGACCTTCTATTTTTGCTATTGCAGTGTATTTCTTATTATTTTTCACTTATTTCTTAAATATTTCTTATTATTTCACTCCAACGTCATATGTATGCAGTGTCATATCTCATATACTAATAAAAAATTGAATGGTGCTATGTAGTAAGGAGTGTTCAGCATGGGTCATTATAAAAAAGGAAATGTGACTTTCGGCGCATAAAAACAGGCTTAAAAATTGGTCACTGGTGACTCCATGGTGGTCAATGTGTTAATATTCCAAAATATTTAAACCAATGTAAAAATGATAGCTATCATTGCGAGGATTATATATTAAAACCTCTTTTTTTCTTTAAATCCTCCAATTATTTGATGGTTTGTTAACACAAAATAATTTTGTATATATTTTAAGGTCCGAGTAGTCTGTACCGAGAAAGCCCTTAATTTTTTCAAACAAGAAGACTTGCCCACAGGTGTGGAAGTGTATACAGATAACATTGAGTGGCAGAGCTGGCAGAAGAGAGGAGATCCGGTCGTCCACATTGATCTGGTTAAATGGGCGGACCTGATGGTTATTGCACCCCTCGATGCCAACACACTCGCAAAAATGGCCAACGTAACTTAAATATATATACTTAACTATCTTTATACTGTTTTATACAATAGAGTGTCATACTCTTCCGTCTTGACACAAAACTCTCATCTCACCCACATCTAGGCACTTTCTCATACATGCTTGTCAATTGTTAAGACTTTTAACAGGACTGTCTTCTGGTGTCTGGTTTATCTGATCATGCCAAGCTTTCCGCGGACATCCTGTATTGCCAGCAGGGGCGTGCAGTGCATGCATGCAAAAAAGCTATGCATAACTAAAAATTCTGGGAAGCAAATATACATTTAAAAAATGGATCAACATTAACGAAAACATTATTTTGCAATTAGTGCCATCTGTGTACCAGTAGAGACTTTAATTGCTTAGTTTTAAAAACTCACCGCTATACTCACTCATGATGCTATTTTTTTATTCATCGCATCATGCTATTTACATTACTCAGTTCTGTCTTTAAGGTAGTGAATTACTCAAGTCATATAAATGGCTATTTACTGAATTGAAAATTCCTTTTGGTTGGACCGTTTTGTATGGAATCGTTACCTGTGCTGTTTATTAACAGAACATTAGAAAGGGTTACAACTGCGTGCAAATCGTTGAAGTGTCTACTTCCTCTTTTACTAATTTGCGAATTTTACTATCCTACTGTTTTTAACGTGTTGATTTCATGATTGTTTAAATTTGGTGCATGGATTAGTTTTTCATTTGAGATAAATAAAAAACAATTGGCATAACTATTTCCTACGTTAACCTTTAATAAAAATAATTATTTCCTTTAGTTATTACGTGAAGTATTTTCAAACAATAAATTAATCAATTACAGTCATAGAAAGTGTTCTTAAAAACGTCCATAGGTTTTTTACTTACTTACTTACTTACCATCAAGCCGTTTCCCCGTGGGAGTAGGCAGAGAGGATAGAGCGCCACACTCTTCTGTCCTGACACACAATTCTCGCCTCATCCACATTCATACATCTTGTCATACAAGCTCGCCGATTGTTGAGGCTTCTAACAGAACCATCCTCCATTATCTGGTTTATCTGGTGGTGCCAAGTCTTCCGCGGACGTCCTCTATTTCTGGTTCCATCAACACTTGCGTCATATATCTTTCTTACCATTCTCTCCTCATTCATCCTTTCCAAACCACCTAAGTGATCCTTTCTTAATCTTACTCACTATACTAACATCAGGTTTACATTCTTTCCTTATTTCTTCATTCTTTACTCTGTCATAAATAGATTTGCCACAAATACGTCTAAGTGATCTCATTTCCACTGCATTCAGTCTACTTTTGTTCTTTTTCTGCCAGCTCCAGGCCTCACTTCCATACATCAGTGTCGGTACCAGGATTCCATTGTGCACCAGTCGTGCCTCGGTTGACAAATTCCCGTTAGATATAATTCCATTCAAAGCACCGTTTACTTTATTTCCTGCAGTCACCCTCCTTTCGATATCATTCTCAGCCTTTCCGTCTCTATCAAACATACTTCCCAAATATACAAACTCATCTACTTGTTCCAAACATTCATTACCTACAAGTATTTCGCATGGTGTCTTGCTTTCCTCCTTCTCGAATACCATCACTTTCGACTTGTTAACATTCATCATGAGGTCGCTTTCCTTGCATACATCGTACATTCTACTCACCAGATTCTGTAGTTCTTGTTCATTATTCGCCATTAGTACTGCATCATTGGCGTACAATAAACAGCATACAATCAAATCGCCCATTTTTGCTCCTACATTCATACATTTTAGTTCTTTCACACATTTATCCATATACAAGTTGAACAGGCATAGAGACATTACACAACCCTGCTTGACACCCTTTGTAATGTCAAACCATGGTGTGAGTGCTTCATTGATTCTTACACATGCAGAACTTCTTTCGTATAGGGATGCGATTGCGCGTATAAGTTTCTGTAGATCTACGAAGGCACAAAAAAGTTTTAGGTTTTTCGCCAAAAACTTTTCTGTCATCACTCGTAGAGAAAAGATCTGATCCGTGCATCCTCTTCCACCCACAAATGCCCCTTGCACGTCCCATACTTTTTCTTTCGTCACCATTCTTGCTCTTTCTATTAAAATTCTTCCATACGTTTTTTATATAGGTTAGAAAGTATTATATTACGTTAAACCTTAAATTTTAAAAACGCTATTAACAGTACTCTAAATTATTATTAATAAATACATGGTAGGGTCGTATAAATGACGGATTTATTTTGTCTAAAGACATTGCTTAAACGAAAGTACATATATTATATATGATTGTATAATATCATTGATAACAGCATAACCTAAATATATACCTACTAAGCGCCACTGATTGCCAGTGCCAGAAACACTCTTGTGTCATATTTCTTTCTGACCGTCCTCATTAATTTTTTCCACATAATCAAACTACCTAGGCGACTCTTTCTTAATCCTGTTCACTGTGCTAATATCCAGCTTTATCATTATCATTTAACATCACTGTCAGTCATTTTCTATCATCTGCTGGATAAAGGCCCCCCCCAAGTATTCTCAACTTTTCTCTGTCCATTGTTATTCGCTACCACAATTTCTGCAGAATTTTATGATTTCGTCAGTCCAGAGGGTTTTAGGGCAGCTTCAGCCTCTTAATTCCCCTCGGGTACCACTGGATGATGTGTCTAACGATTGTCCGTCCTTCAAGTAATGTGGCCTGCCCATTACTATTTAATTTTCTTGGTGTATTAATTTATAACAACCTGTCTGCTTTATATTCACTTCTAATTTGTTCATTCTTTTCTCTGTCATAAATAAATTTGCCGCATACATTCCCGAGTGACTTAATTTCCATTGCTTTTGCCAGCTCCTGGTTTCACTTTCATACATTAGTGTTGATACCAGGACTCCATTATGCACCGCTAGTCTTGCTTTAGTTGATAAGTTTTCACCATTAATTTTATTCCCTGCAGTCGCCTTCCTTTAATATATTTATTGCGTTTACATATCTTGGAGAAGTCATCTCCCCAAAATAGAGGATTTGAGGAGGAACAAAACTAAGCATACAGAAGATAAATATGATAATTAAAACCAAAATGCTACAGTGGAGAAGTGTCCTTGACAGCAGAATAATCCAGAAATATTTATATTATCAGAGCTAACATAGTTTCTTACAATATTTTGGTAAAATTTTTTCAGAAGAAAAAAATCTCATCTTAAGATCAGTGTTATCTTAATTTTTCGACCACTATGTGTGCCACAAAAATGATTTGAAGGTCAATTTGTGCGGTGGGGAAGAAATTAAGAAAAACATTACTATTGTACCTTACCAGTTGTTTAATATTTCTTCCTTTGGTACGGGAACTCGGCAGAACAGCAATTGTTACAAAAAGAAAAACTCTCGGAAACTGGTAGCGACTTGGACTGGTCAAGTTTTATTCTCTTTACAGATAAATCTGTAGGTACCAGGAACTCGGTACTTATTTATTTTCGTAGAAGAATTGAAGAAGGCGAAGATTGTAATAGAGGCGTATTTTGAAGAATCTTGATATTTTTTTTGAATCTGAATCTCTGAGCCAAATGCGCCCCTATATATACGCTACGATAACTTACGACCTCGCGACTGGGGCGAGCGTGCGATGTAAAAAATACAATTATTTTTAATACTATGGAACTTGATCGATATTGACCGGATTTTTGTTTGGTTTTCACTAAAATGCATAATTTATAGGATGTATAAATTATGCATTTTAGTTAACAATATTTTCACCTGCAGTCAGGTGTGCTCCTCAGGTGATTTTGGCCTGAACACCAGTATAAGGCTATTTATTTTTGTTAGTATATAAACTGAGTATTAATAAGAAGATACTGATCCTATTGGTAATGTACAGAAGGATTGCAAATAAACTTGTCTGGCAGAAAGATGTAAATTGTACTGCATCATTTAAACTTCTTCAAATGTGTATTATCCTTACAAATTTCAAGTAGGTTATTATAAATTTCTCTAGATCAAATATTGCATCATATTTTGTTACTTACTTAACTTGACCTACGCGCATCTTTCTGCTGTTTTAACTGTGCCAAAGATTGACAGAATCTATTTTGAAAATAGCAGAACAGAAATACATACATCTAGTCTTTATTCTGTCGTAAACAAAAACCAATTATGTACAAACATTTACAATATGGTATTATTAGATGGGGAGGAGCATATAAAACTTTAATATCACAATTGGAAATCACTCAAAAAATGATAATGAAAAATTATTCTTAAAAAAAAGACTATCCAAGTTTACAACTCTTCACAGATTTTAAAGTACCAAAAATAATAGACATACAAAAAAAAAAATCAATAATCCAAATTTTCTAAATTAAAAATTAATTAAACATTAGAAGCGAATTCCGATCTACAAGATTTAGAGACCGAATTGATACTCTTAAACTAAAATATATCGCAACTCAAAATCACTATATTTATCAAGGCATCAAATTTTTTAAAAATCTCCCCATCACAATTAGAAAAATTACAGATAACTATAAATTTGTATCTAAAGTAAAAAATATGTACACAGACTAACTGAAACATAAATTCTCATATATACTCCTTCCCTATACAGTCTTACTCTCATAGAGAGGAAATAAATGTTAAAAGAAATGATATATATATATATATATATATCCTACTGATTATGTTTATAATGTATTATATTTTCTAATATTAAAATAAAAAAGATTGATTAATTTTTGAGAAATAATTAATAAAGCTTAGAGGGAACATTGCTTAGGATGACAAAATTTGAATGTTTTCATAAATTGTACTTTAATTATTATTAACATGCCAGTTTATTACTTGTATTAAGTAATTAAAATTTATAATTTCAAAATTTTAATATATTTGTGTTCACTTTTAAATTATATTTGCAGGGTCTCTGCGACAACCTCCTGACCTGTATAACGAGAGCGTGGATATTCCCCAAACCCTTGTTATTCTGTCCCGCAATGAATACAAAGATGTGGGAGCACCCAATCACTTCCTCGCACATCAGCCAATTAAAACAATGGGGCTTTATCGAAGTACCTTGCATTGTTAAGACTCTTATGTGTGGCGACACAGGGAACGGTGCAATGGCGGACATTAAAACAATTATCGAATCCATACAACATACGGTGCACAATATTAATCAAAATATTTCTTGATTGTTTTTCTATAGCAGATCTATCGAAAAATAACAATGATATTAATGGAATGTCACCTTGTAAATGGAGTAATATTATAAATTATGACTTGAATGATTTCCTTAACCAGTTTTCTGCAGTTTATACATTTTTTAAATGTTCTAAGGCCAATACCTTTGGTAAAAATAATTATTTGCTATAACAGATATGGTGAACCTATGATATCCATATCATAGGTTCGCACACAGATCATTTTTGGTGGAATAAATTTTTTTTAAATATATACAAATCAAATATAAATAAGATCTCTTTTTTTCTTAGGTCATGGACCTCTGATTTCCTACTACCGCGGTAATATTATAAAGAAATATGTTATTTACTCTATAGTATAAAAAAACTACAAACATTTAGGTATGTTGCAGTGATTTTGCTAGTGGTAAGGTAGAGGGGGTGTTAGTGCAGTCTTGTTATGACATACATAGTCGGCGTCCAAACAGATTTTTTTTAATTTGGCAAAATTTCATCCACTCATAGAAAAAGGTTTGCCAGCACTGAACCTCAAACCTTAAAAATTAAATTTAAAAGAACTTGAAAAGCAGGCTCAAGGTCTTTTTGAATGTATGTATATTTATTTACATCCTTGGCCACCATTCAAAATATATATAAAATTATGATAGTAGATATGTTTATATTTATTACAATGAAATGTTTTTATTTGATTTGACACATTATTATATCTGTTAATGTCTTGGAAAATCTTCTTAGTGAATATACTTACATATTGAGTTGAGCATACATTTAGTCAAATTGTCCTTTTTACCATTTTTCATATCTTTTATTTGTTATGTACTGTTTCTACATAAAACAAACTCACGCTCCGTACAACGAAATGAAGTATGTTTGTAATGTACAAATATTTACACATTAAATTATGTTCAATTTACCAAGATTTGTCAGTTTACTATTCTAATAATCCACTCAATACCAGTATGTAATACATTCCCTCTGAGAAGATAATTATATTTTTGTTGAGTTGTATTATTCTGATTATATTTGATTGTATTATGTTGTTGGAAAATGATTTAATATAGTTGGATAATTGATAGATTAGAAATGTAATGTTCAGGGTATTACTAATTAAATCTAACTACTTTTAATTTGTTATTTATTATAATAATTTTAAAATAAATCTAAGCTGTTTCAAATTTTCTTTTATTTGTTTGATCCTTGGCTCCTTGTAAGAGTAATATTTCAGCTGTGTGATAAAATGGTTGCCATCTTTGAAAACATGATTTTTTTTCTCTTCCTTTTTATTTAATCTTCGTTATATTTACATCAGGAGTGAAAAGTTTAATTATTTCAGGCCTGATTGCTTACAATGATAGCTGTAAACCAAAAAAAGTGATGAATTAGTATTGTGATGAGTGTTATGTTCGGATTTGACAAGATATGGCAGAGACCCAGGATCTACAACAGTCTTGTGCAGTCTGTGATGTTTTTAATGTAGATGGTGTGGTGCGGAACCATTAATATGGGCAAAGGAAAGAAGGCTAATTGAAGTCGTTGATAGGGATGGAATAAGATGTTTTCGCATCTGAAAAAATGTGCCCCGTATGTAAAACTAAACTTGTGACAGTGAATTCATTATTTGAACTTTGTAAACTAGAGATTCTAAACACTAATTTTAAATTGAGCTGCTGCCTCGCCTAGTATTGAAGGCACATGTTGCGCATACCGTGGACAATAAAATGCACAAATGTCTATTCTGCAGGTACTACACATTGAATACAGACTCTATTGACATTTTAAAATATTTTTTTATTACACTTTATTAGGTATTGTTTTGTGTGGGATGCAGTAATAGTTATCACTTCAAATTAGTATTTCTGCATTGTCTCTGTTACTTCACTAGATTCTCATTCTTGTTACAGTGTGAGTATATGGAAGAATCTTATCACCGAGACTTGGCAGTCAAGGTCAGTTGGTTACTCTACTCTGCGCTAAATGCAATAAGCAATGACAAGATCATTTTATATTTGGCCATGTACTTTTATTGACTTGACTTTCAATATGAGTCTCATTAGTGTACATGGCATTGTGGAAAGCTAATGTTTAATGTGATCTTAAAAATTCGACCCTTTAGAATAACAAGGTTCCAACTAACATTTTGGCCTAATTTGAGTTATTGCGTGAAATAGATTCCAAATGCATTATTCTTTATTTCTTCCATACACACCAACTCTATTTAACGAATATTAAAAGAAATAGCAAGAGCTGAAAGTTCCAACTGCATCAGTTATTTATTTCAATTTATGGATCATTATTGTTAATTTACAATTTATTTTTAAATTTTTTATTTATCTTATTTCACAGTGGTCATTGATAATACTGAAAATAAGTTAAGACCTTAAAACTGATCATATCTGCATACTCAAAACAAAATATACATTAATATATGTTGAAATCCAATCAACACTTTTGAGCTCATTATCTCAAAACTGTCAGTTGAATTATCAAGATCAATAAAATAAAAATTAATACTCAATATTCTTTTATTATACGTAACACATGTTATAAAATATCATCACTATTGGCCCTACTAGAAAATTCACAAGCCTTATCTTTGTTTCATAACGTTTGTAGTTAAGTTTTGGATCACTGAGGCAGATGTGTCTTTGAGGATACGGTCACATTGACCAAATGCAAAAGCTTAAGTCTTCCCAAGCTTCTGCATACTGTATAAAATACGAATAAGTTTCAGATACATATACAATAGCGATAATCTTATAATATTCACTTTCAAAATATGCTGTTAGGGAAGGATGTTACGTATCCTGTGGACAGCGTGACGCACAAATGCCATGATTCTACAACAAATGCAATTATCCACAGCTGTAATCAAAAGATTCCACAAATTTTTCGATCACATCATGCATCAATATCTATACATCAATGCATCAATATCAAAATTATACTAGGCACAAAATTAAAATGAAGAACACCTTGAAGGTAAATGGATGAGTTCCACTTGACTGGAAATACTCTGGAATTAGTTGTAAGGGTGACCCAGGACCATGACCTGTGGAGATGGATTATGAGCCGTATTTCTGATTGAGGCCATACTAACAAGAAGGAAAATAGAAAAAAGTAATTGATAATAAATGGACTTAAGTTGTTGTGTTATATTTACATGGAATTTTGTTATTTTTATTTTACATTTTTACAATTTTTTATAACATGAATGGAGTAATTTACATTTTTAAAATTACATGGTTTTTCCAAAAAATAGACCAGCTCTTGTGCTTGGAGAGAGAGCACTATAATAATTTTATACAATACCTTACATATTCGATTCACTCTCCATTTGTGTGCTTCTGAAGTGTTCTGTATAATTGTTTATTTTTCAATTATGTGTTTTTGAAGTGTTCATTTAGTTTCTTTCTAAATCCTTTTATATGATTTATTTCTTTAATTTGTGTAGGGAAGCTATTGAAATTTTTTACCCCTAAATATATAAAATTTTGCTGATAGTGTTTGGTGTTACATTTTGGGATTTTAAAGTTATTTTTAAACCTTAATGATGTGCTTGTTCCAAATTGTAAACAGTTATTTTCTTTAATTAATTGATTAATTGAGATTTTTTGTAAATGTTTTTGTACTTCGTTTTTAACGACTAATCTCTGTTCATTTGTATTGTAATATAATTTAATAATATTTCTGTCAGTGAACAATTTCGAATAAATACAGATATTTAAAATTAGCGCGATTGTTTTGACATTTATCTTAAGTAGGTACTGCTATTATGACATTTTGTAGAATGTTCATACTCGAACTGCAGACAGCATCGATCGGCGCTATGTTCAGATTAGTAATGCGAAGACTGTTTTTGGGGGTGGGCGAACTTTTGTGAGGTGTTTAGCTCCGGAGTATTATTTATTCGCCCCCCAAATTATTTATAAACATTTTGATACTTGAGTAGTTTAAGTAGAACTAGTGAAATGAGAGTGCGTGCATCCTCTAATTCAATCCCTAAAACAGTTAACAAACGCGGTAGAAAACAGATTGTTTACTTTTAAAAATACACTTTTGTGCATTGTTTATATTTTAAATAAAATATGTACTTTAAAGTTTTCAATGTTGTTGGATGCTAGTGTGTTGTTTTGATAAGTGGAATGTGTTTTCAACACGTTTTCGATTCATTTCGATTAATATATTGTGCAGATGTGCCGTATAGCCAATATCCAGACATCGATAAATCTGTCGCTTTGTGTAGCTGTCAGGCTATACTACTGCTGAGAGTGCATCGCTGATTGAATTCACAAATACACACGAATAAGGTCAGATCCGTTGACAAATATTTAATTACGTAATACTTATACAATAGTTTATTTACTTAATAAATAATAAATACAATCGGCATTCCCACTACTATTGATTATAATAAAGCAGCGCAGTAAGAAATTTATGAATGAACTGGTGATTTGTGCGTATTGATGTGTTCTGCCTATTGAATTTTGGGTGGAACATAATATTTTTAGCAGATAGTCGGCATCTTTACTTTATTAAATTAACGAGACTTTACTTTTGAAAGTTTGCAGAGTACAGTTAAATAATGTATTTATATTTACGTATTAATTTTAATAAAACAATCCAATTAGAAAACAATGGGATATTAAAAAAATATTTTAACTGAAGTTCTCTGCTCATGCATTAAAATTAAGTTTTTCATTGAATTACGTTTTGAGTTAGTTTTCCTAATATATTTATTAAAATGCATTACTTAGAATTTATTAGCATAGAACTTGTTTATCTGGCTCGAAAAAAATATTCGTATATTCAGTTAAATTAATAAAATTAAAATCTCCCTGGCGAAGACGTTCATTATTGACGAGGAAAGCAAGCAAGACATGAAAAAAGCCTCTTACAAATATCTTAAGCCTTTATTAATACTGACCAGTTACAAACTTCAATAGGGATAACTTTTTAAAAATAAAATTGAATATTAGTTTGAGGTTTAGAGTGTATAAATGATGGTCCAAAATCTTTTAGATTTAAAAAAAGGTTTCAGAGACTCCTGTAGACGATTCCGGTACAGGTAAAGGTGAAAATACAACATAAGATAAAAGTGAGAGGATATAAACATGTTACTAAAATTACCATCTTGCCCCAGTCCTGTCGTCTGGCATTCTTTCAACATGGGCAGCCCATCGCGGTCCCTGGGATCTACAGAATCATACGATTGTTTCTTGCTCAATTATTTTACGATCACAGACCAGTAAATGAATAGACATGAAATAAAGTGTACATACAAGAGAGGGGTATGGAACATCAGTTGCGGGATGAGGGGCATTCTACACACATTCTTTGTGGGAACATAAATCTGATAGTTTACGACACACCTATGCAACAGTAAAAGTATTTACTCATCGAAAGTTAAATCTTTGTATAAACAAGACGTATTTTTTACATTATTAATCCATATTATATTGTCAGCGTTTAAATTTTCGTTCTAATAGTCATATTTAAAAAAAAATTCGCTGAGCTATTTTATTGCGTAAGTGGTACCAAAGTGATCACGTGGGTGATACCAACATAAAAATATTGGAACAAGAAATTTGCGTTAGTTTATGGCTATATTGTTTACGATTGATTTTTATTCTGTAAGTTCCATTTTCAAAATTCTAAAATCTACAAAATAGTAATATACTGTAAATTTGGAGACATATGCTCAAGAATAAAGAAATACACTGCGAACATTTTATCTTGATAAAACATTTTTTCATGTAAACAGTGGCGTAACTACGCCAATGCGGTGCATTGGAAGCTCGCGTCAGATAGGGTCCCAAAAAGTTTGCGCCCTACAATCCATTAGAAATCGTTATTTTTTTGAGTATCTATACCGTGCGTAATCCACCACAAGAAAAAAAAGTACAAAATTGAAAAAGTCATTTGTCACATGTACTGTAAAAACATTATCGATGTATACAATAAACAATGTACTTGTACATTACACCCCCCACCCGTGAATCTCAAATAAAATGTTACGAACTTTATTTTAGCTAAGACACAAACCGTTCGTGCCTCTCTATTGACCGGCGTGGTCGCATGATGCCTCACTATTGGATTATTTAAAATAAGGGTTTTGAATAATCGCCGCCAGACGGCACGGAACCATAAATTACCTTATTATTTAAATCATTTTAAAAATACATATTTTTGTTTGCGTTAATTAGTTATTAGGGTAAAACATTCGGATTTGCCGACTAGGTACTAGCAGGTTTCTAACAGAAAGGTGAATATTATGTTCCAGGCCAATGTTGTTTTAGAATAACCAGGAAATGAAACATATTTTTTTAATTTGGTTTTTATTTATCGATTATTTGGTTTATTACAATTGTGTATGGAATATGACAACGGTAGAGTGGCTGCCTCTGGCAGCGGCACAAATGCGTGCTCTTTTAACCATAATTTTTAATAACATTCACGCACACTTCGCGTGTTATTTATTTCAATAATTTCTTGTTAAAATTGTTGTTGGGTTCTTGGCGTAGATCTTTTTTTTTAAGTACCCCCACAGAAAATAGTCGGGAGCCGTCAGATCAGGTGATCGAGGAGGCCAGTCGATATCACCACTTTTTGACATTATACGGCCGGGAAAAATATCTCGTAAAATTTCAAGCGCAACTCGGACTGTGTGTGAGGTGGCACACTCCTGTTGAAACCGCGTGTGTTCTAAGCTCAAGTTTTCCAACATGTGACGATAGAGATCACCTTATCGGTCACAGCATTTCCATTATTGTTTAGATAAAATGTTTTAATGACTTCAACACGTTGTTAAGGTGTTAGATGTTCCATAATAAATTGTAATTAACTACTCGCTATGACTATTAAATGCGAACTGACAAATGTCTGCTAAACCAAAATGGCGGACAAGCAAAATCGGCCTGGAACATAATATTCACCCTGTACAATGAATTTAAAAAAACAATATAAAAAATATTTACATTAGAATTTAGATGAAAATCACATTTTTCTTCCGACTCAACTCTCGTCTCACATATGTTTAACGATTTTTGAGGATTTTTTCAGTTTATAGCCAGCTCTGGTTTACCTGGTCATGCCAGTTATTTCGTAGACATTATTTTTTCTTAATTTTACATTTTTTAACAAAAGTTTCGATATTCTCCCGTATTGTTCAGGACTTCATTCCATTTTTCAATCAATTTGCCGGTTGGTTTGGTATCAAAATAGTTATCAAGCCAATTTCTAGGGCCGTCGTCTTTGTTGAACGTAATGCTACGCATTTGATTGGAGAACGACCGAAAAAGGTGATGCGGTAGAATTTCCCAGTTGAGCTCCTGGATGACCTTTTTAACCTTGATTAAAGGCGAACAGATGTGTGAGTCGAAAATGTTCATTTTTTTCAACATGACACTTCATTATTTAAGCCCAAAAATTATAAGATACAGGAAAACGGCGACCCTGACGTTCTAGAGCAGAAAAAAATCAAATAGTATGTCATTAATTGTCACAAATAGCATTTAAATAACCCGGAAAATACTTATTAGACGAATAAAATATTTAGGATAATAGATCGTCATAATAGATTCGAAATTGAATTTATCCCAATATACAACATACGCGACTAAACGTATCGCTGATAATCAGAAGATTCATTAGTACTGAGTCTTGTCAAATAGTACACAGCTCTGTTATTATTCCTCACATCGACTACTGCACCAGCATTTTGTTTTTAGTTAGTGAAGAAGAAATGCGACAATTGTCAGTGTTGCAAAATAAAGCTTTAAGAAAAAATAGATATACTCGGATCAGTGCAATGCTGAAAGATCTGAATATGATGACCTTTAAGTAGAAAATATATTTTTATTATAATGGTATTTGTTGACGCAAGTCGAATACTCATTCACTGTCCTTTTTGTACATCCAATAATTTATACCTGTTCCGCTCTGGCCGACCGATCACTTGCGATTTCGCCGACAGGGGGACAGATTGCGCTCCGATAGCGAACTATCAAGATCTTGTGCCTTTTTTCTGTCGTCCTACATCCGTGCATAACGCCGGGACCGCGAAGAGGAAGAATTCAATCATTCCGAAAGTGCAGTGAACTCTCGGTTCTGCACCGCAAACGTGCTAGTCAACCGGAGGTGAAGACGACGCTCAACTCAGGACTTAAAACAAGGTAGGCCGGATCCATCTGCTCTTATGTTCCTTCGGACTTCCGATTCGGGTTGAGTCCACTGATTAATATTATTATCGATACAGTCCACTGGATCTTATCCCACCAGTATTTATTTATGAAATCCTTAATAAGAAAATAACGGCAGAATTTATAATGAAAATTGATGCAAATCAACATGAACACGAGCGTCGTACAAGAGGAAGGAATAGACTGAGACTGCCATTCAGGAAGAAGGCCAAATCTCAGAAATCAGATTTTTAATGAAATGCCAGAAAACATAAGAAAGGAGGAGAAATTGAATAGATTTAAAGTGAAACTGACCAGATATGTAAAAGTTAAGTTTTAGTAAAAGAAAAGACTTTAATTTTGTTTATATTAGATAAATAAAATAAATAAATAATATTTATACATCTTATTAAGGAGAACACATTCTTATTGTGAAGTTGTAATTATTCAGAACAGACGGTCTGTGATATTTTAAATACTAAATTAATGTATTAATTATAAATATATACATATAATTAATACATTAATTTAGTATTTATTTATACATCTCTTTGGACATAGTTTTTCATTTTCCCCTGCCTTGTACTGTTTATTCTTCCCACCAGAGTTGCCGAGAAGATTGTCTCGGTTCCTACGTTCATCTGTCGTTTGAAAGACTTGTCCAAGCCACCTCAACTTGAATTCTTTTTTGTACGTGTAAATAGGGGTTTACCTTTTCCGGTGAAGCTGGTAACATTCGGTGTGCCGATCCCTATTTATTATCGATTATATTATATTTATACGTCGTAATAATTTTACCATCGGTAATATATCCATTAACGTGACTAATGTCTGAAAGTTAGTTCAAAACTAGAGACATAAAATCTAAAATCACGTCATCAATCTGGCATTCGCAAAACAATATTAATAATTCACTCAAGATGTCCCCAGATGTCGCGTGTTCGATTGCGTAATAAATTATCAAAATTACATTAATTATTAAACCCTCGGGTATTGGTGACTTTCATTTGTCATTTTATCCCCCCACCCTCACCCCCTTGCCGGCATCCACTACCTACCGGTCCGTTTTTTAACCGTACCGCACCATAAGCAGAAAATATACTTCAATGTTATGATTTTTATTTTTAATTTGAGAGTTCACTAAGAAAATATCTTGCAGAATTTATAATAAAAATTGATGCAAATCAACATGAGCACGAACATCATACAAGAGGAAGAGAAGAATGAGACGGCCATTCAAGAAAAAGGCCAAATCTCGGAATAATATGTAAATGTACAAGATAACTTAAGCTTTCGCGCCAGTTCAGAATCTTCTGTTTTCTATCTGACCTTTCTGGCCGACGTTTAGGATTCCATTGGGGGTCCATCACATCAGCCCAGACGCAATACATCGGACGGACACTGCCCGAGCAGCTAGCTACCACTTCTCCGCAGGCCTTCCTTTCAGCGATATCTCGAGAGAACCACTCCAAAGTTTAACCGCTTACGCGCTTAACTGTATACCGCCTCTCTATAATTCAGCCGTCAATAAACGCCAACCTTTGTAAGTGCTCTTTCATTTCTATACCTTGCTCTAGTTACAACAGTCATCCTACAATGCAACATACACTAACACGCGTGAGATTAGAAAATGTTAGGGGCATCAGTCTCACATCTATAAAACCTTCTAACGCAATCGGGATTCAATCATATTAAACAACTGGAATCCCTACAAGTCCATAAATTTTTCTTAATATTTTGCGCTCAAAAATAACTAAATTGTTTTCATCGATTTGCAATTTGCTTCGTTGACTAAGTATTTTCGACAATTACACGAAAAATTGATGAAAATCAACATGAGCACGAGCATCGTATAAGAGGGGGGATACCATAGACTGAGACCGCCATTCAGGAAGAAGGACAAATCTCAGAAATCGATGATGTATGGTGCGATGAAAATTTTTAATGAAATGCCAGAAAACATAAGAAAGGAGGAGAATTTGAATAGATTTATAGTGAAACTTGACTAAATATGTAAAAGATAACTTTTAGTAAAAGAAAATACTTTAATCTTATTTATATTAGAGCGCGTGTAGGAGTGCTTATGTAATCGTTAATATTATGTTAAGAATTGAACAAATAAATAAGCTAGAAGACGGTCCATATAATTTTACCTCTAAACAATCTTTACATAAAGGTCCTCCATTTTCTTATGAATATTGAACAAACCCAAGAAACAGATCGCAGACATTTCTGAGAACTTTACACATCCCGTATTGGCGCAACGGTGATTCGTGATGAGGTAGACGAGACTGCACGGATCGGCTGTCATGCAGAACATAGTCGAACATACAGAATATGTGATCACATCACGTCAAATGCTACATGCTCGAAATTCACGTATTATTTTTGCAGTCCCGTATCATTTTAGTATATTTTAACCCCTGTTTTACGTTTCTCTTTCCCGCGATTTACGCCTAAAATTTCTATAAAAATTATGTTGCCGTAATTACCTTCGATAGCTAGTCCCGGGTTTTCTAATTGGTTTGTTGAATATATTCGTTCAACCTGTGTAAATGAAAAGACACCAACCTTAGCGAAATTGGGATGTTACACGCCGATTACTCTACCAATGGTCGCTCTCCCTGCAGCCTTGAATTTTCTGAAAATTCGGCTGGCCAGCCTCCAAAACTATCACAACCGATAATTCGAAAAATACAATACAAAATGTTTTTATATATCACTGTCGTAAAATATATGACCGACTCCGAAAACGTCTCTGAACAGAAGTCTGTTTTAAATTTACAAAAATTGAATGCACATTTTCAAACTATAGTACCGGACCTACCTATCGAAGTATAAAACGTATAAACAAATTAAATACGTCCAACGTAATAATGGTGAAAGTAATGGAAATTGATGAAATAGTAGACAATCGTATAAATGAAAACTTGACAGAACCTTCTGACGAAGAAAAAGTGCCTGCTCGTCCCATCAACCCTACAATGGACAATGCCATGAGGCATATTGAAGGCCTAGAAGCATATTTTACTAGTATTAGCAACGTACCACTAGAAACTTTTAATTTAATTTATAATATTGAAAGAACTATTCAATAATAACAAAAAAATATGGAGCAAAATTGATTTTTTTAATAGCCCCATTTTACATTTTCTCTCTGTTGACATTTTTTTTGTTGGTCCCTTCAAAAATTAAAAATCGGGTCTCCAGTGTATGTAAATAAGCAGTGACGGCGGCAGACGTGCACATTGTTGCTTTCATTTCCTGGAGCAGCGATGTGGAAATGCTTAGATAGACTTCAGTCAAGCGACACGTACCGAATAGTCGAGTACCACCGCCTCTTCCGAGAATTCGTGAGCCTGATCAGAGAGCACCAGGGAGGAATTGGCACCCCTGCGGGACCACAATGATTTCGCAGTTATTAAGTTGATTCATAAATAAGTTTTTGGGAATAGTTATTGATAGGTACATGAGATGGATTAGCTAAAAAATTGCGAATTTTAAATAGTTTTTTCAATATTATAAATTAAATTAAAGGTTTCTGGTGGTACATTACTAATAATAGTCAAATAAGCTTTGAGGCCTTCAATATGCCTCATGGCATCGTCTCTTGTAGGAACTAGATTTGTGGGATGAGCAGGAAGGTTCTTCTTCTGTCAAGTTTTCGTTTATACGACTGTCCACTATTTCACCAATTTCCACTACGTCTGATGTCATTACCTTGGAGTCAATGTCTAAGTAAGACTGCAAGGGTTATTCATTAATTCTTTCCCAGTCGTCATTGTTATGTATACTATCTGTAAAAATTAATAAAAAAAACGAAACGTAAAAATTACATAGATATGAGAATGAAAAATGGCGAACTGGCTAAAGGAATTTTAATTTTGGACGTAAATAGCGGGAAAGACAAACGTAAAATAGGGTTTTTAATGTACTGAAATAACACGTAAATGAAGGGAAAACGTAAATTCCGGGTAAAATCGGGGTTCCACTGTTTTTAGAATACTTAGAAATATTCTGAATAAAAAACGAAGGTGAATAAAACTGTGTACTAACTATGCTTTGTGCTAATCCATCTTGAGCTATGGTATAGATTGTTGGGAGAGTGCATCAGGTGTACATTAAGTAAGCATTGCTCAGAAGGCTATACTCAGAGTAATTAATACACTGCCATGATTTTTTCTACCCTTTAGAGCCACTTTTTAGGGAATTTCTAGTTTTGGATGCAAGACAATCATATGTGCTAAATATACTAACTACCTTTCATAGGAAAATAAGCACTCCAGCTGTGCTGAAAGATATTAATCCCACAAGAGCAAATTAGAATGAAAACTAGGTCAAAGATTATTCACTTTTGAAGCTCCCAGAATATATAATCAAATTAGTAATAATATTAAACCTTTAAGTGACATTACAGTTTTTAAAAATAATGTTTTAAATTTTGTTGTTAAATGAGGTAGAGCTGAGAATAAACTGTTATGAAATAATTCTTATATCTGCATTTTGTTTACTGTATTATATTGTGTTGCATATTGATATTTTATTTTATTTTAAAAGGTCCACTTGTCTTGTATGTTTCATTTTTGTATTTAATTGTTTTTTGCTTGAGTATTTAATGAGTTATATTCGTTTTGTGAAAAATGATTTGTTTGCCAATTTGCCCTAAACCAGGCCTGCCTAGTTGGGTAATACATTGAGCTGTACAATATATATATTGTGTGTTTAAATAAATAAATATTTTTTTAGTAACATTTAAAATATAGAACATGAAAACAATTACTGCCACTTACAATATATTTTAAATACTAATTAAATGTAATAATTAGAAAGATATACATATGAAATCAATTTTATCGAAAAATATTATTGTTGCGTCACCGGGACTCGAACCTGGATTCCAAACCGGGGAAGGTGCATTATCCAACGATGCTACAGAGACATTATAGTTGGATAATGCACATTACCTATGTGTAACATATAGATTCGAAAATTTGTCGTCAAAAATTGTTTTTTAGTAAAAATTCACCACTGATCATACAACCAGCCCTGTGAATCGATAATAATATTTTGTTTTAGGACTTTCTGGACTATGGCTAAATAGTGCTTGATTAAACGGACATGTCTTTTTAAAGTAAGGTTAAGATTAGTTAAATGTTTTCTCTTTTATATATTCAGTACGTGAATATATATGGCTAATATATTGAGCATCTGTCATCCTGTCATCTCATCTATGTTACATGGCCATATCGCGTCGCACTCTATGGTCACAGTTTCTTATCTATGATAGAACTGTGAAAGTATGACATATGAATTCGTATTTTTCAAGAATGTTTTTTTTAGTAGATATATATAATTCAAAGTTAATACGCGTGAAAACGGTTTGTACAATTCCACAATACAGAATGTTATATAATATCGGCTATCGCCGATTGCTTTTCTTTCGGTGCAAAAAACAGAAAGCAATCGGCGACCCACGAATTGTATCCGGGAGATTAAGAAGGTTGCCGAGCAGTCCTGTCAGTTTTTTTTAAACGGAATTAAAATAGTTTAGTGAAATGAACAGCTGTAAATCAACTCATCGACACGTCGTTTTTTGTGTCCGCTCGGTCCGGCCTTTGATTCGCGCGTCTTCTCTTCCGGGACCGTTTTGGAGCAGCCAGCCCCGCGACGATGGGCCGGCTGCTGCGCTGGGTGCTGCGCCGGGTGCTGCGCTGGGGGCGGGGGCCCGATGCCGTTTGCCAATGATGAATGTATTTCTGTCCGTCTGCAGCGGCCGTCGCTATTCCTATATATTCCTACACTCGGCCCGAGGGGATTGACTCTATACTCGCGATTCTAGACAGTCAACCCGGTGCGGCGAGGCAGCTGAAAAAGTGCTATCAGAATCGGTGATGCGTGAATTCCGTTTAACAGTTATTTAAAACGTTATTTTAAACGTAATTTTAGCAGTAGGTATATTTCAAAAGTTATTTAAACGTTATTTTAATGGTTATTAAGAACCTTTAAAAAATATAATATAATAATAGTTATTTTCAGTTATTTAAAACGTTATTTTAACGATTATTTTAGCAGTAGTTATATTTAAAAAGTTATTTGAAACGTTACTTTAACAGTGATTAAAAACGTTATTTTAACCGTTATTTAAAACGTTATTTTAACAGTTAATCAAACCGTTATTTTAACAATTATTGAACAATTTGTTTTAACAGTTATTTAAAACGTTATTTTAACAGTTATTAAACCGTTATTTTAACAGTTGTTTAAAGCGTTATTTTGACAGTTTTGGTTGTATTGTAATGTTCCGTGTCCGCGGATGAGATTTCTCTCGGACATTCAACACGAGTTCGTAAAAAATCAACAGTGCAGTGCACGTTATTTCGAAAAAGAATCTGCAGTTTCACCCATAAATTTCTCAACGAAAATGACTATTCTTTACGTGAAACCTTAGCGAGAACGATGCTGGAACGTTTTGAAACAGCGCGAACGCTTAAAAACATATTGTTAACTGACGAAGCACATTTTCATATCGATGGCTATGTTAATAAACAGAACATGAGATATAGATAACATGAGATACCCTGAAAACCCAAGGGAATGCTATCAAAAACGTTTGCATTGTCCAAAAACAAGAGTGTGGTGTGCTATTTCTGGACGAGGGATAATTGGCCCTTATTTTTTTAACCGGCGAGAAAATTAATATATCTGTCGTTCCATTATTTGAAAGCCATCTAGCTTTGAATAAACCGACTGAAGACGCCAGAATTATCAATTCATTTTTATTCTTGTTAATTTGTCTCTGTGTGCAATATCTGCCCGACGCCGGGGCGCCGATCGCTCGTCACCTCCTGTCAGGAAGTTGGCTGTCGGCTGCTTGGCTCGCCCCTCCTCGGACCGACGGTGTCAGCTGAACTTCTCGATAATATTGCTTTCAAATTTGACAGGTTCCTCGTCCTGCAAATGAGTGAAATGTTACGTGTACGATTGAAGGGCTCGGTGCTAAACTTGCCTAGATCACAAAAAAAGTATGTGTGTCAGTAACTCTGCGACGTGTTTTTTTACGGCTAAGTTACCTATGGTTTTAAACACATTTTTAATACACTTAATTATAAGCCACTCAAAAACATAAAACAACGAATGTCAAATATGTTTAAACATTATAACGTTATTATTTTAATATTAAAAATAATTCAGGGTTCATAATATAAATAAAAAGATTCATAAATATATTAATTAGAAAGATATACATATAAAATCAATTATATCGTAAAATATTATTGTTGTATAATGGAACGATTAAATGTATTAATATCAAAAAGGTAACATGTAGGTTTGAAAATTTGTCGCTAAAAATATCGTCGCCTTCCCCGGTTTGGAAAGAGATCCAGGTTCAAATCCCGGTGGCGCAACAACAATATTTTTCGATAAAATTGATTTTATATGTATGTCTTTCTAATTAATATATTTAATTCGTATTTAAAATATCACGGACCAATGTTTTGAATATTTACAACTTCACAATAAGAATGTGTTCTGAAAACATTCATATTTTTTTATGCTTGGGTTCATTTAGTACAAAAAATAATTTCAAAACGCGTTGATTTGAAAAGTGCATGTTTGGCACTGAACCCTTCAATTCAATTAATACAATTATTTATGACTTTGTAGGATTTTTACACCGTGTCGATGGTTGTAATACCTTTAATTACGAAGGCAATTAAAAATGAAACAGTATTAATACATCAGTAGATGTAGCGTGTATTTGTGTATTTAATTTATTCCATAAATATCTATATAGCAGCCGTACACAGTTTAAATTCAATACAGTATGTAACAAATTGTTTATAAGAAAAAATTATAATAAAATTCTGACAATTTTTTTTTTAGTTAAACACAGAAAGGCTTAAATACCTCAATCAGTTATATGATACTAACTATTGTCTCAATACAACATCACAAATATTACATTTATATTTAAGCTTTGAACAAAATAAAATATCGCCTAGACTGAATTCCGAATTTCCGAGCCTGTGAAGTCTTTGTATAGGTGTGTAATTTGTTCTTGAAATTTTTACATGGTACACCCTAGTAGTGTAGGAACATGGTACGAAATCAATACAGTCAAATTAAGAACGTCCAGCTTGCCGTTTACTATTTTATATGAAAACATTAAAAGGCACCCACCTCTGACTACCACTCCCCACAATATATAATGATATCTGTTCAAAATTTTGCGTACTTACTCTTTTGGATCCTTCGCGAAAAGGGGATCCCTCCACCATCCCTTTGATCTCCTATTTTAAATTATAACTAAATCTAAAAGCTGGGTGAGATCTGCTCGAACGTGATAGTATCAGGGTTCATATTTTGAACTTACAAGCGAATCACATTCCGCAGCGCAAGACGGTCGTCAACTTTCATAGTTGTGCGCGCGTGTCGCGTTCATTTAGTCTACAGTTTATTTTTTATTTTATTATTCGTACGTGTCGGAACGTAGGTACCGGGGGCATTACTGCCGCATTGCTCACACCACTAGCGAATCGGGTTTCCTGCACGAGAAGGAAAGCGGTGTGGCTATCCGAAACGAGAGTGAAAAAAAAATCACGCGCCAAACGGTGGAAGCTAACGAGGCGCGAAACTAACCAAGTAAAAATGTCAACAGACGCAAATCAATAGACGACAGAATGTGTGAAGCGAATGAATATCCAAATAGTGGACTTGGAAATCATCACGGGCTACTTACTCTTTATGTCTTTACGAGAATAAATAATATAACATACAGGGTGCGCCGTTTGAATATCGACAAAATTGTATTTTAAGTTTCCGCTATATTTGAATTCAGGGTTAGGTGCTAGTCGGCGTTGAAGTTGGCTAAATATGTCAGTAAGACTTTCATAACCTCAAAATGTCCGAGCCTGTCGACCCGAGCATGGAGTACGATAGAAGAAATTATTTAATTATTCAGGTATCCAAGATCGACTGTATGTGACTTGATGGAACACTCACAACCCCAAGGACGTTCCTGTGGTGAGCAAAACCATTTTTAGAACATTGTTCTGTGGAATGTATAAAGTTGAATGCTTTTAAAAATGGAATGACAGATGCGTCACTTGGAAAGATAACAGAATATAAGTTTAAAATTTGTCGAAAATGTTTTCGATTGCTATAGCGAAATGATGAACGCACTTTCCAGGTTTGAATCTCGGTAGTAACTAAATGTTTATTCAATAATTTTTTTTTCTAGTTGATTAATTTAAATCGTATTATCTCACTTTTAAATTATAATTTATCTTAGCGCCGTTTACGTTAATTAAATTATATTAAGTTTTTTGGCGTTTGACTTGTTGCCTCACTCGTGTATATCTTCTATTCGCGATTTACCCAAAATTTAACCTGCGTATCTCCGGCCCTTTCTTTCCTAACATATCCTCAAGCACAAGGAAGAAAGATGTTGCAGTAATTAACACCTTCTCTGCAACTGCAGCAAGTTCAGTGTGCTCCTGGAACTTTATACGGACTAACTACCGCCGCTTTTTAAATAACCGCTAACTATTTATTTACTTTAATTCCGCTTGTATAAAAACAATTCGTTCCGTGCTAACAACAACTCACCCCAAGCAATAAATCCTGGAAACAACACAAGACAAACAACGAACATCTACACGCCAGTTCCGAGAGCAGCAACGATATTTTATCAAAGATTTTTAATTTCGAAACTGTACAACACACTCAGAACCGACTGGAAATCGTTAACTCCAAATCCAAATCCAACATTCTAACATAATCATTATACACTGCCTATACTAATAATTCACTAGTTCTACAACACTCCCACTAATTTTTAAAAAAATATTCTATATATATATATATATATATATATATATATATATATATATATATATATATATATATATATATATATATATATATATATATATATATATATATGTATATATATTTTTTTAAATTTCTTTTTTATTCCTGTCGAATCTTTATCTTTCTTGAATTAAATAACACCACAACAGCACGAAAAAAACTGGCTACTTTAACACAGACTTCAGTCTAGCAAAGAAGCCAGGACAACGCTGTATATATCAGAGGTGGAGTCTACTCCATCCCACACAATAAACTACAAGTATTTAACAGCAATATAATTGTATCTTATGTTTACCATGTTATATTATAATATATACACCCCTGTTACAACAAAAATATATATGTCAATAAAGTTTAAATAAATAAATTCTTATTCTCGAGTGTTTATATAGCACCGCAACGCTTGTTCTTGTGGTGGAGAAGAAATAAACAAATGATCCAGTATCTGGCAGACGAAAAAGTATGCGCCTTCCTTTCGTTCCTCATATTTCCACCAATTTATAATCCAGTGCGGTGCAAAATTTATACATCATTACCACTTACACTCCGCGTCCATTTCTTAATTTTATTAATAAATTAGATTTAGAAAGTATTGATACAAAACATAATTTAAATATGACGCCCAGTACCGCGGAATCGCAGTTTGTTTACAGTCTTCCAGTGTGTTAATTTCTTATCAGCCGACGACCTGTCCGGATGTTTACAGTGCTCTCCCTCCTTTGACCCCACCCCCCCACCTCCTGGACCCGAGCATCTGTGAGACACCGGGGCGGGTCCCGCTTGTCGGCAGTCGGCATCCATTTGAAGTTTTTTTTTAGCCAGGGCTGAACTTGGGCTGAGCCAAGGACAACTTGAAACATGGGATCCTTATGTTGAAATGAAATGCCGCAACCTTTATCCGCATAAAAAAGATGTTCTGCAGACATGATCAACGTGTGTGGGCGCACACGATTTGACGTCATAGCGCACACAACAAAATATAGCGCACACAACAAAATATAGCGCACACACAATTTTATCAAGGTTACTTCATGTGCCGCCTTCTATCAAATGTTGGCGACCATGTTGCAGTATGTAGTAACTCTTGTGTTCTATCCTCTGTTTCTTTTCACTATTACCAGTGGCGTGCAGTAGGTATATATTTAGATGATATTATACAATCATATATTATATATGTACTTTCGTTTAACCAACGTCTTTAGACAAAATGAATCCGTCGTTTATACGATCCTACCATGTATTTATTTGTAATTTTAGACTACTATTAATTATGTTTTTAAAGTTTAAGTTTAAAAAAAAACGTAAAATAATACCTTCTTACCCATGTAAAAAATGTATGGACTTTTTTAAGAACACTTTCTATGACTGAACATGATTCATTTAACTAAAGGAAATAATTATTTTTATTAAAGGTTAACGTAGGAAATAGTTCTGTCGATTGCTTTTTGTTTTTCCCAAATCAAAAACCAATCCATGCACCAAATTTAAAGAACAATCATGAAATAAATACGTTAAAAACAGTAAAATAGTAAAATTCGTAAGAGGAAGTAGACACAGCATAGGTAACGACTCCATTCAAAACAGATCAACCGAAAGGAATTTTCAATTCAGTAAATAGCGATTTATATGACTTGAGTAATTCACTAGCTTAAAGACAGAACTGAGTAATATTGCACGATGCGGCGAATAAAAAAGAGCGCCATTAGTACAGCGGTGAGTTGTCGTGATACTTTTTCGAACTAAGTAATTAAAGTCTCTACTGGTACACAGATGGCACTAATTACAAAATAATGTTTCCGTTTATATTAATCCAATTTTTAAATTTATATTTGTTTCCCATTTTTTTTTGGTTATGCACAGCTTTTTTGCTTGTATGCACTGCACGCCCCTGGCTATTACCGATGCTGGGATCGTTACCAGAGGTCTTCAAAATCCCTTTTCAAGATATCGAATATAGATACCGATACCTTTCAAGTGCTCTGCCATCTTAACTGCCCTAGTAAACTCTGGTGTCAAATCGTCATATAGCTAACTCCTCAGTCTTCAGATTGCATTCTTTGAGGAATGAGTATGCGGAGGTAGTCGACAATTTTGATGTAAATTGAACTCTTTATAGGACTACATAATTACAATTTTTTTGTGTCTCAACTCAATGATGACGGATAAATTGCTTTACTTCACATATTATTTTTAATTTTGATTATGAAAAACATGCTGATATATAAAATTTTTTTCTTTGTGTATCGCACTTCTGATGAAATTTTCTATTATTTTATAAATTATGTTAATGCCTGAATAATAATAAATAAATAAATGTAATGCTGATTATTTTTGTATCAAAATTAATATTTTTCATATGTACTTTCTTAAAATTAAATTTTAATACTTATATTTTATTAAACGCCAACTGGTTTCGCTTAGCTCAAGCATCGTCAGAGCGTATTTAAAACTAACAATAAATACAACAAAGTACATATATATATATACATAAAGAGGGAGACAGAATACAAAATTACACGTGAAAGAGACAGAATGCATATACTTATATTTAATTTTATTAAATAAAATAGTTACCCCCCATTGAACATTGTGACAAGCCTGTAAAGAGCTAAAGATATTTGTAAACTGCTTTTGCGTCTTTAGTGTAGTGATGAGAATCCTCGCCTGTCACGCGAAAGATTGGTTTTTATTTTTTTTTATTCAACTGAATTTATGTATATTTTTTTCAAACCAGAAAAGAATTAAGGGATGATATAATACACGTATCTAAGACAAATAAATAATTTTATTATTATTCATTTATAGGTATGTTTTTTTCGGAGGATTTCCCGGTAAAATGTGTATTTAAAACGGGTATTTTATAGCTTTATGAATACCAACGCAGACGGAACATTTTCTGAAACAAAATAACATTATTTAAACATGGAATAAAATTTAGGCGATTTTCGAACACACCAAAACAAAATTCAATGAAATGTATACGAGAAAGGGCGGGGCGAGCCAGAGAAAAAAAAAACTATGTGTAGGGACGGTTTAACACATGTTACGTGCTTTTTTTTAATTGATCCAAATTTACATAAAATATTTATAATATTTTGTACCTGATACACTACGGTCTTAAAATACATAAATTTTTTTAGGTTAGGATTTGACACACAATGGTGTCGATGAAAAGTGATCGATCAGTGCAGATCGGGTTAGCAAAGGATGATTACGGATAAGAATTATCACAATTTATTCAATATGTTACAATGTAGACATATATTACAAATTAATTACAGATTATCTCCTTAGCCTTCTGAATTTGTTAAAATTATCAGTGAGACGTACGATGGCCGACCTTATATTTCTATACAGGATCATTAATGGTATGATAGACTGCCCCCAGATTGTTGATCTGCTTGTTTTTCGCGTACCATTGAGGTCATCGAGACACAATTCATTGTTTTATTACAGTGGTAATGTCAGAACTCGTGCACTAATCCCTGTAGCTTGTATTCTTTGGGGATTGAATATGCCGAGGTAGTCGACATTTTTGTTGTAAATTTAACTCTTTATAGGACTAGATTATTACAATTTTTTGTGTCTCAACTCAATGGTGACGGATAAATAGCTTTACTTCTCATTTTATATTTATTTTTAATTTTCATTATGAAAAAACATGCTGACATTATATCATTTATTTCTTTGTGTATTGCATTTCTGATATTTTACAAATTATATTAATGTCTGAATAAATATATATTCGAAAGTCAGGTATTTATTGTTGCGAGTATCGGCCGAAAAGGGAATGGCGCCTGATTCGGTTTGCAGGTAGCGCCTGCGCGCTCGCCTCGTGCGATGGCGCCATCTACCGACGTTAAGCGGTGGCAATTTTAAATTATACATATATTATGTACAGATGGGATAGGCATAAAACCATCAAATAGGAATTTTTATTTAACGCGCTATAAATTAAATTATGAGTTGCCAGTAATTGTCGAATTATTTGTCACAAAATTGACTTATTCTTCGATTTATTTTTTTCCCTTACAAAATCCATATCAGTTGAATATTCAGATTGATTTTTTATATTGATTATTTACATAACACTAGAGATTGTGACAAAAATACATAAACCTTGCCGAATGCACCTAAATACGAATAATAGAACATCGCCGTTGCCCAATAAAAAAAAATTCTCGGAATTTTCTAATCACACAATTGAAACTTGTCATTCTTCCGATAGTCATAAAATTAAACGACTCCACTTGGCAACATATAAAGATTGATAACTGATTATTCGTAATTCTTCGAGCAATGACTGGTACACCTGAAACTAAACCTCCGACAGTTAAATCTCAGTTACCAATAGTCGTCACAATCACATTTAACAGTTAAATCGTTTTTAAATTTTAACAGTTATTTAAAACGTTACTTAAACAGTTATTTAAACCGTTATTCAAACAGTTATTTAAACCGTTATTTTTAACAGTTTTTTAAAACGATATTTTAACAGTTGTTTTAAAAGTTATCTCAAGTTACAAAAAAAAAAGTAACTTTTTTTTAATACTTCATCCGGACTTTGTATATTCCCAATAACGACCATAAAATAAATAGTAAATCTTGCGCAATACTTTAATTTCGTAGACCTGCAATCTGCTTTATTACACTAAAGTAAGTGACCTGGCTTCACACCCCACAGACCAGGGTTGTTCGGACAGTTGTGTCTTTTAATTCTGCGATAACAACCTCGACGACAGCCACTAGACCTGGATGTGGCAACCCTGTATTTGAATGTTCGTTGTACCATATATATTTCTTATCTCCTATTGACTGTGTGTTCAACATATTGCGTACTTCTAATATAGGGCATCATTCAAACCTTAGCGCATATTTATTGATAATTAAGAATACATAATAATTGTTATTTCTTTTTCTATACTGTTACAAATGTGTCAATGAGAATTATTGTTTTATAAATCCTTTATTAATCTTTCCTCTCCGATGATGTAAACTGAGTTGACATTACCTCTGATTATGTGAATATCTCTGTAAATATACTCAATGCAGAGTTCATATTTTAGGTATTCCTCCGTAATATATTAATGCATTGGATAAAATAATTACATTATTAAGTATTTACCATACGCAGCGATAAAAACTGTTTTTTCGAAGAACCTGACGCGAATTTGTCAATACGCGTGTGTTTATGTGCGAAGAAGTGCGGACAGCATAGTGCGTGGACTGTCGAGTGCCGATCGTCACTTTAGTGGCGGGGCGTGCGCTGGCTGAGTTAGACGTGTCTTTTGCGTTTTTATGCTGTCATTCGTGATGATCGATGTTTTTTCTTATTTTTAGCACATTTATACAATAATTGATGTATATATGTATAAACTAATATTTTAATGATTAGATAATTTAAGTAATAAATGTAAAAAATTGTAAAAGTCTACATGTACACTGAGTTTACAGCACTGGAATACGCGTTTTTATTTTAGCACCTTAAGGGAAAGGTCCAAATGGTACATTTGGTAATAATTTTAAAATTCAATATTTAAATTTTTTCTGTAGATGCCAGTGTCCAGAATTTTTTACGTCTACCATTTTATACACCAAGCGTTTGTATGTACTTTTAATGTTTCAAACTTTATATGTATTACTAAATAACAAGTTGTTATTTACACCTGTTGATGAAAGGAAGTGCACCCATCGAAACAATAAGGCGTGACAAAAATAAAACTCAGTTGTGTGTGTAGTACAAAGGTTAGGTTTATTTAAATAAAATATCATAAAATAGCTATTTTAATATCGAACATTGACTGTCCGAGATTGCCGATTTTAATTATTTAATGTCGAAAGATTGCCAAACTCAATTTCGCTTGTGCGGTATTTTAATGACTGAAATCATGTGAGCGAAATACAATTTCAACAATTTAAATTTTCACAACAAAACTTTGTATTACACACACGTTGAGTTATTTTCACTACTAGTTCCGAGAGGTGCGATTCCTCTCATCATACTCAAATTAAATACAGTATTGAAGTTTATTCGTGCAATGGGGCGGGGCTTGAGAAGAGGGGGGAGGTTTCGGTCGATAACGAGAATATACCTGATGATGAAAGGGTCTGTACCTCTCGAAACCAGTAGTGAAACCAGTTGTGTGTGTAGTACAAAGTTCAGTTGTGATATTTAAAATAATCATGTTACACCACAAAGTAACCGCCATATCAATTAATGATGTCTAAAGAATGCCAAATTCTATTTAACACATTTAATACCCATAGAATGCCAAATTTAATTTCAAACATTTAGTATAAAAAGAATGCCAATTTCTATTTAACACATTTAATACCCATAGAATGCCAAATTTAATTTCAAACATTCAGTATAAAAAGAATGCCAATTTAATGTCATTCATTTAATGTCAAAGCGATGCCAAATCCAATTTCTAACATTTAATGTCAAATCGATGCCAAATCCAATTTCTAACATTTAATGCAAAGCGATGCCAAATCCAATTTCTAACATTTAATGTCAAATCGATGCCAAATCCAATTTCTAACATTTAATGTCAAAGCGATGCCAAATCCAATTTCTAACATTTAATGTCAAAGCGATGCCAAACCCAATTTCTAACATTTAATGTCAAAGCGATGCCAAATCCAATTTCTAACATTTAATGTCAAAGCGATGCCAAATCCAATTTCTAACATTTAATGTCAAAGCGATGCCAAACCCAATTTCTAACATTTAATGTCCAAAGAATGGCATATTCTATTGAAAACATTTAATGTTCAAAACATGCCATATTCTCTTTAAGACATTTAATATTCAAAGAATGCCAAGTTGCATTTCAAACATTTAATATACAAACGGTTCCTGATTTAATTTACATCATTTAATACTTAAACACTCCCAAATGGACATCTAAGCGATGCGACGATCATTGCATTACGTGTATTTTCTCTGGCTCCGTGTTACACTGTTATGTACCTTATGCCTTCGGTAAATAAGGCGCCCAATTGAATGTCTTAACTCCATTTTGGGTCGTCGTGTTGGTGTTAATTGTATTAACCTCCAATTGACATTATACCCTCGATGTGACAGATGCACTCGCGCACGTACACACCAGATCATATAAAAGTGATCACATTCAAAAACATATTTTATTGAATGAAATATTGTTGCATATAACAGACTTTATAATAGTCTAGTAATATATATTTTTGAGTTATGAGACTAATACTCAGAAAAATATATATACTCGGATCAATCCATAAAATCTTCAATAAGAAAATATCGGCAGAATTTATACGAAAAATTGATGCAAATCAACATGAGCATGAACATCATACAAGAAGAAGAGATAGACTGAGACTGCCATTCAGGAAGATGGCTAAATCTCAGAAATCGATGGTGTACAGTGCGATGAAGATTTTTAACTAAATGAAATAAATTGATTCAATATTAAATTAAGCAAATATGTGAAAGATATGTTGTAGTAAAAAAACGATTTTGATCTTATTTATAAAATTAGCAAAATCAACTTTTAATTAATTATTGTTTTTTTTTTAAATAGATTCTGTTAAAGAAACAATAACATATGTTTTTGATTAGTTAATGACATCCTGAAGAAGAAAATTATATTTTTCTAAACCGGCAGATGTATTTTAATTCATTAAGTGGTTAATAAAATAATGTTAACAATTTAAAATAATGATTTTGATCTTGTTTATATTAGAGCATATATAAAAATACTTATGTATGCATTATATTAAGAATATACATATTAATTGGTGTAATCCTTTGTCTATCACTATTATTAGCCGTTGTTTCTCCACTGCTGAATGAAGGTCCTCCCCAAATATCCCACTTTTCCCTATCAATTCTATTTACAATATTTTGAGTATGTTTAAATCTTTGTATAAACTAATTACTGAGTTTTATCCCCCGGGGGATTGTCATAAGATTAAGATGTCTCACAGAGATGAAGTTATTATTTTTTATATGAGAAGTATGGAAGTCTCGGACATTGCAGGGCTTACGACCTGTCATCGGCTGGCTTAAGTGATCACTTTACACAATGTGACGTTCACCTATTTACCCACGCTACCACGCGAGCAGTCCCTCCGAATCCCGGTTCCTTGAGATCACTGGTCCTTCGACTGGAACTCCTATCCCTTCACCGACCTTTATTCCTTCGCCGACCCTTATCCCTTATACCAGGGATCCCTACTTCCTTCCTTTCCCTCCCCTGCGGCAATTCAGATCGTGCATTTTCAATTCGTTCATAAGATCCTATCGGCGCAGGATTTATCGGTTTCTTTTCAAGCTTATTTTCGTAAGCATTGCATTATTTACTGTCCAATTTTATTTGCCCCTGAGTGTACGGTGTACGTAGCTGTTGGTGAGTCGTGTATCCATTTGTTATGGTCATATTCCGATCGCAGCCGGTTTGCGAAACGGCTGGCCTTTGGCCTTTGTCAATTTGTGCTGCCCAGTTATGGAATTTAATTAAAAGTGTGACCATGAAACAATATTCCCTCCATTTATATAAAGTAGAATTTTTTTATTTTAATTATTTTCATGAGGCAAAAATTAACGCGACTTTTATTTGATACTTAACGACGACAGTCAAACCGAAATTTTATTTTTTCATTAGATAATATATTTTTACGTATAATATATTTTCGTAATCGGGACATAAGTCTGAGTACCCCTTTCAGAAGGCAATAAATTACCACGTCACACCCGCGCTGCTCATGGAGGCGAGGTCACCATTAAAAGGCTAGAAATATTTGAGATGTGGCTGTATCTATCGCCTCCACAATCATCACCGCTGACGGACCCTGAACGCACTTTGTAGGTACCTGGGCGTAAAACAGAGCCGCGAAAACACCCCCGGTGCCAATATCATGCGCCTGCAACCAAGGAAGACCGGCTTATGATCGCCACTCCTCTCCCTGCTGCCTTCCCGTTAAATTCTCCAGCAAACGCTCCTCTGTGTAGATTTTTCATTGTGTATTTCTAAACTGTAACTGTGCTCAATCAACAATAAACTTCTTATTTTTTCCATCCTGCTCTGGCCAACACATACACATACACACTCCGCAATCATAATCAAACGAACATGTGAGTAAATGGGTAGTTATTAGGGTATTTATTCACTCATGTTACAACATATCCTTCTGATACATCTGTCATACCCTCACAAAGTTTAAAAATAAATTCACATAAAATACTCTTTTATAAACGCGTCCACATAACTCCAAACCACTAAGACGCATGAATAAGTCAAAAGAGCTCGTGTTACCGAACAGGGGGTGATTGGAATGGAAGGGTATGAGGGATGAGTGGATGGGTAGGGGGAATCCTTCGATATTAGAGGACAGGTCGACTCACCTGATGATGACGCTGGTCAACTACAACATCATTATGACTCTGATGAGTACACTTCCAATGTTCACAATGAGTTGCACCACACTAATACTCTAATGAGGACTTTTGTGAATGATAATCACACATGAAGTCCATTCCGATTTCGGTAATTGCCACAAGCCCGAAACAGCCAACACGCCGAGCTGAAAGGTAATTTGGTACTGACGATAGGCGGAAAGGAAAAAAGATGACAACAATAATATAGTAAATATTTAACAATAATAAATTCGCGCAAGCGCATGGAGTAATTTTAAATTATATATGTCCACCGTAACTATTGAGAATATTAAATAGTAACAATTATCTAACGAAGGAAAGCTGCGTACTTAGTACACATTCCCCACAATGAGAAAAATGATCCCTTCCAACACATTATGCAGGTAAAGACAGAAGGCAACAAAGACGAACATGAAATGCGGGTCTTGCACGTGATATATCGGCACAGTTTTGGCCGTGGTGACGTCATTGTCATAGTGACCACGATTGGACTATCAAGAGCGTAACAAACGAGACGAATCTGATCCGGAATATTGTTCGCCCACAATTTTTTGACCACGTTTATTCGCCCACTACTGTACCCGGATTGTTCGCGGCTTCAATTCGTATCCCGCAATTCTTCGCCGAATATATTGAAAAAAAAAAAAAAAAATTTAAATAAAGAAGCGCACGGAATATGTGTCGCATCAGTATTTTTACTATTTTCAAACTAAGTTAAACGCTTGTGCATGAAAACATGACTGACTTGCTGGTGTTCTGGAACAAACGGAATGAACTAGCGCGCGTGTTGATTTTTGATATGTTATTACCAGGGGCGTGCACTGCATACAAGCAAAAAAGTTGTGCATAACTAAAAATTCTGGGAAACAAATATAAATTAAATAATTCATGTTATAATTACCCTAGCGCTCAGTAGAATCATTTGTTGAGTTGTTTTGGATTCTACCGCGCGACGCCATCGGAGCGCTATAGTCCTCTACTGGGTTATTCTACATTTATTGCTACTACAATTGCTAGCGGTTCACAATGGAGCCCTGGTACCGACGCTGGTGTTGGAAGTGAGGTCTGGAACTGGCAGAAGAGGAACGGAAGCAGAGTGAATGCAGTGAAAATGAGATCACTTAGGCGTATATGTGGCAGATCCATTTATGACAGAGTAAAGAATGAAGAAATAAGAAAAGAATATAAAGTTGATTGTAGTAGTAGAAAGTATAGTGAGTAAAATTAGGAAAGGATAACTTAGGTGGTTTGGTCATATGGAACGGATGAATGAGTAGAGAATGGTAAAAAAGATATATGACGCAAGTGTTGATGGCACCAGAAGTAGAGGACGTCCGCGGAAGACTTGGCACGACCAGGTAAACCGGTCCTGAGACGAGAATTGTATGTCAGGACAGAAAAGTGTAGCACTCGATCCTCTGCCTGCCCCCGCGTGGAAACGGCGTGATGGTAAGTAAGTAACGATTGCTAACCACTGTTTTAACGTATCGTTCTATTCAAGCCATACAATTGCTACCTAATGAATTGAAAATTTTACACGGCAGAATCAGAAATGGATCAGCTGACCCATGTTGTACGGAGTCTTTAATTATGTTGTTCCCTAACAGAATGACGTTCGAAATGTTTTGAATTTACTTCACAAATTTGACTACCTTACTAAACGTATTGTATGAGGATAATGCATTTTTATTATGATGGATTCATTTTGCTTATAGTATTATATAATATCGTGGTAACAGCATAACCTAACTTTATACCTACTGCACGCCACTGGTTATTACCGGCTTCTAGTACTACACGTATGCAAAATATACCCTTTTAGGGAATTATTTCCAGGTAGACGGGTACATTAACCTAATATGAGTGGACTAACATGCCGATGGTGCTGTGATGGCGTTCCCTTTGGGAACTGTCCAGAGTGCAGTGTCGTGTTCAGAGTGCGGAGTTAGTAGCATTGCACCCACTGAGCTCCATTCGATGAATAATTATGACGATGAGCTCCGTGACACACAAGCCGTATAAGGAGCCATGTCTATATATTATCATAATGTGTGTATGCGCATTTAAACGGCAATGTACGTAGGCATGGACAGCACCCACGCTCCGTTCGCATCTCGACACTTCAGGTACTTCAAACCGTATGGAGTATTTTTTACACGGGCGACATCGAATACCGTGTGTTAGCCTTATCTGAAGGCACGGCACGGTATCGTCATAATTCCGACACTATCAGTTAAATTAATAAAATATATATTAGTGTCGAGTTTCGCTAGGGTTGTGGGAAGCGGGTCTTTATGGTCCGAACCAAAATGGAGTTCACGTTTATTGGAAAAATTATATGTTCGATTGTGAGTTGTCCAATTTAAAACTATCCATTTTATATACGGGTACTCGAACGTTGCAGATTTTAAACATACGAATATCAACAAAAAAACGTGTTTTTCTTTATGTCTAATAATAACGGTGTTATAAATTTTGACAGTTTTTTTTAACATTCGCCATTTTGACACAAGATGGCTGATCAGTCTGGCTAATGAACTTAGCCGAGATATTAACGGGATACTTGTTCAACATTACATTAGGACGTAGATGAAAAATTGTTTCAATTTAATAACAGTTACTTTATGTGTACTTCATTAATATTTGTAAATTTACTATATCATCTCATTTTATATTAATAATAATACAAAATACTTTGTTTAAACCGCTATTCATGGATTATTCTATATGTTTCGATACCTATGGTGTCTTATTTAGGAAACAATCTATATTAAAATTAAAAAATACAAGCATAGATAAAAAAAAAACTATAAAGTGATGAACTAAATATGAAAATAAATTTGAAAAAACAAAGATAATTTGGATATTTATCTGACTATTAACACTATTTCTTCTTTCTAAAATTTCAAATTTATCTAACTGTAAACCCCTAGTATTTGTATGTATAATTTATAAACCCTTGTTAATATCAAAAGAATGGTTTGTTTCCAAAAGGTGGCAGGAAAATTCTGAATAGTTATTCTTATTTAGGCATCTCAAATGCTCCTTAATTATAATATCAAAATTTTTGCAAGTTTTATCTATATGAAAATAATTGCAATCATTGCAAATTAATTTGTAGACTCGCAATTTTTTTTTAAATATCGTCTTTATCATTGTTATTTAATATATAATTCTTTAATTTCTTATTAGTGTAAACAGTTGGTTGTATATTAATACAATAAATAGTGGTTTAAACAAAGTATTTGGTCTAATTATTAATACTTCATATGTAATTTAAACTATATTAAAAACCTAGCGTGGTAGGAAGCGACCTTGGTTGCATGTAAATGGAATGTAGTATTAATACTTGTACTTTCTGGTGTATTGGTTACTTTAAGGATTTTTATATTGATGCAAGCTTTAAAGGAATATTGTTTTAAAAATAAATATTGATGAATAATTAATTTATTACAATGCGTGCCTCATTTTATTTTAAAAAGTAAAAATAATGAGACATCTGTTATTGCTAGAAATCAGAACTATCTAAATTATTATTATCGACAATAATGGAGCGATAGCTATTGATATTTTTTTCGAGATTTTGAAATATTTGTTTTCGTTAGTTCGAACGAAGTTGACAGCGTACTAAACAAAAAAAAAATATTAGAGAAAAGTGTGACGGAAAAGTTACCATGGCGACTACATATTTTATTCAGTACACACAAATGGCAACATTTTTTCATTTAAAAAAAAATTATATGTTCGTGTTTTAAAATATATCCTTTCACGTCTCTGTAGGTAAAAATCTTGTTTGTGAATTCAATACCCACACGGTACCTACCTAAACAAAGTACAATGTTATGCAACCGTTTTGTAAAATACGAACTTTCTAAACGTCAAAAATAAATGTAATAAAATTTCATTCCTTCCTTTTCGCACTGTAGCTAAAATTGTACTAGTTTTTTTTTTTTTTTGTTATTTACCCCGCTACGACATCTGCTGAATAGATGTGCATTATCGTCTATTGCTGCAACCGGTGATGTTACCAACTGACATTGTCCGCTCGGACAATTACACAAGACGCCTAAAACGTGCGATATCCATTCTATTTTTACCGCCGGCAAGTTGGCAGCACTGATTGATGAAAGGCGGAAAACAGTTGAACATCACTGCGCTATGTGGTATTTTTTTATGGGCTCGCGTGTGTAGCTGGCCGTATTATATATACCTTCGTGGTTCGTACGCCTCCCCATCACTCGCATAGCTATGCAGGGAATAAAGTGGGCGCCGGTTATTGTGATCGCAATAGTCTTCGTTCATATCGATTCTAATATCCGACAAATACTCGAGTATCGAGATCAAGCCAAGTCGGCATATAACGAGAATAGGTTCCTTTCTCGTATTTTTAAAAAAAATATTTTCTCCTATAGAATTTGAGTACCTATCCTGATTTAAAAAAAAAATTATCCGCCCGCAAGTATTCAAATAGTTCTTTTATTTTTTGAATACAGACGGTATTCATTTTACAGAACTTCATTGTTAATCAACACAATAAATCAAACACGATTTGTTTTTGGTTCTACATTACATTTTTTCCAAATAATTGAATGAACGTTTCAATATTATCAACTGATAATGGCCTAAACAGTTGATAATAGTCTAGATAGCCGAAACGATTGTCCAAATATTTGTAAAAATTAAATATATAACTAAAAAAATCGTGTTTGATTTATTATGTAGATTATTTAAAGTTTCGAAATTTCACCATGATAATTTATGACATGTAAAATACTTTATCTATGGTTAACTTTTAAGATTTCTGTAAAAGGTGTAGTTGCCAAAAAACTGCGGTATTCTACTTCAAAATAATCAAAAATGACCTCTAAGTCGAAAATATTAAAAAATTATTTCACTCTTGAGCAGTGATGGTGAACCTATGACGCGCGTGTCATCGTGCATTTTGGGCGACACGCCAGCGTTCACTAGTATCGAGAGTTATCAAAGTATACGTGTCCCGCCACCAGACGTCTATCCGACAACAGCGTTGGAATTTATCACTAAGTATGTATTACATGTGCATCTCTTTTGGGTCACACTTTGTGAAAAAAACAATGAATTAATTGACATAAAATGAAACGCATTCGCACCGCTGCCAGAGGCGGCCACTCGGCCGATGTCATATTCCATACATAATTGTAATAAACCAAATAATCGATAAGGAAAAATCAAATTAAAAAAAATGTTTCATTTTCTAGTTATTCAAAAACAACATAATATTTACCCTGTATCTTTTCTTTTCTTTTCCTCCTCTTTTATTATAATAATTGAATTTTTAAGATAAGGATATTATTAGTAGGAGACATTCTTATTGTGAAGTTGTAATTATTCAGAACAGACGGTCTGTGATATTTGAAATATTAATTAAATAAGTTAATTTTATCGAAAAATATTGTTGTTACGCCACTGGGAATCGAACTTGGATCTCTTCCAAAATTTGTCGTCAATGCACTGTAGTGCTGTAACATATTCAGTTAATGCACGTTCCCTGGATTGGAAGAAATCCAGGTTCGAACCCCGGTAGCAACAACAATATTTAAAAAAAAAGATTTTATATGTATATCTTTCTAATTAGTACATTTAATTTGTATTACATAATTCTGTACAAAAATCCATTGGAATGATGTTCTGTATTGAATTATTCGCGGATACAATTTTTTGTTTTAGAACAATACAGGTTGATTCTAATAACCATTGAACGCAGTGACCGGCGCCTACTTTATACGTGTTCTAATGCACAGCGTTGCATCACAATATCGTTTCGTTCTGGACGGGTGAGAGACGGCACTTGGTGAAGATGTCTGACCAGTGTGGTGAATATGTCGCGGGCGTCATCAGAACGGTGCCAGCTGATGGAAGTTGGCAGGGGAACCGAGATAACGGATGCTTGGAATTCGGACAATGCGAGCGAAGCAGGAACGTCTGGCTCGTCCTGCTGGAACCAGATCGCTGTCACTAGTCGTCGCGTGTGCAGTTGTCTACACAGATTGACAACTCCACACACGGTGATAATATTATATACTGCCAATAGACTGAATGCAGTGGAAATGAGATCACTTAGGCGTATATGTGGCAGATACATTTATGACAGAGTAAAGAACGTAAAGCTGATCTTAGTATAGTGATTTGGTCATATGGAACAGATGAATGAGAAGAGAATGGTAAGAAAGATATATGATGCAGGTGTTGATGGCACCAGAAGTCCGCGGAAGACTTGGCACGACCAGATAAACCAGACGGTCCTATTAAAAGCCTCAATAATAGTCGAACTTGTATGAGAAGATGTATGAATGTGGATGAGGCGAGAATTGTGTGTCAGGACGAAAGAGTGTGGCACTCTATCCTCTCTGCCAATCCCCGCGGGGAAACGGCGCGATGGTAAGTAAGTAAGTACGTATAAAATCAATTTTATCTGGATTATTTGGTTCTCTATTGTACAGCGCGCTCCCAACTATGCTACAGTGACAGCATTTTTGACGATAAATTTTCGAATCTATATGTAACAATTTTTCAAGCTAATACGTCTATCGTTCCATTATTTGCCATCTACGTTGCTTTTACGATAAAATTGATTTTATATGCATATCTTTCAAATTAATTCGTTTAATTAGTATTTAAAATATCACAGAGCTATGTTCTGAATAATTAAAACTTCGCATTAAGAATGTGTTCTCCTTAATGAGATAAATACAAGTTGTTTCTTTAATATTACTTCGTGTCAACATATTATTAAATATTAAGGAGAACACATTCTTATTGTGAAGTTGTAATTATTCAGAACAGACGGTCTGTGATATTTTAAATATTAAATTAATGTATTAATTATAAATATATACATATAAAATCAATTTTGTCGAAAAATATTGTTTTTGCGTCACCGGGATTCGAACCTGGATCTCTATTTCCAATCCGGGGAAGTGCATTACCTTTGTGCTATAACGCCAGTATTTTTCTTGACAAATTTTCGAACCTATATGTTACATTTTTCAAATTAATACACCTGTCGTTACATTATTTGAAAGCCATCTACATTATTTTTACAGTATCTCAAATACCTCTGAGTAAACCGACTGCAGATGCCAGAATTATCAATTCATTTTTATTAAATTTTGGACACATTGATACAACATATATTATTAAGGAGAACACATTCTTATTGTGAAGTTGTAATTATTCAGAACAGACGGTCTGTGATATTTTAAATACTAAATACTTAATCCCGGTGACGCAAAAACAATATTTTTCGACAAAATTGATTTTATATGTATATATTTATAATTAATACATTAATTTAGTATTTATTATTAAATACTAATAAGAAAAGTACTTTGTTTAAAACCACTATTTATTGATACTTCGATACGTTTCAATACCAATGGTTCTCTCTTCAGGAAACAATGTGTAGTAAAATTCACAGTAGTTCCCAATTAGTTACCCACCTTGTCTGTTTTTCTCTATGCTTGCATTTTTAATTTTAGTATGTACATTGTTTCTTGAAGTGACCTTAATATGGCTTATATTCCTTTAAGAAAGGTTAAGTTATTTCCCTTACTGCTGGTGCTGTAAACTAAGTGTACATGGAGGATTTAGCGATTTTTAAATCGGATAATTTTACATTTATTACTTCTATTTTTATTTATTAATCATTAAAATAATAGTTGACAAGTAAATATATTTTAACAATATTTTTGAGTGTGTCCAAATATTTGTAGGGACCGATTTCTGGTATTAATCCCCTGAGGGATTGTCTTCAAGATATAGATGAAGTTAAAAATTGAAAAATACTGTCTTTTCAAACGTATTCTAGTATATATATTAATAATTCGAATGAATTTCATATATACACATAAAGGATATATATATATTTTTTTAATCTTTGAACTTTGAAATTTATTTGAACTTTATTTTGATTTTAACAGAAATATATCACACATTTAAATACATTGCCCAACTAGGCTAGCCTGTAATATTTTATAAAATCAAAACTCATCGAAGGTAAAACACAGTAAGATCGAATACATACATAGCATATAATGTGAAAATATTTAAGGAGAGAGAAAAAAAAAAGTATATATATATATAAAATATAAAAGTGAATAAAAAAGAGAGAAGAGAGAAAAAAAATAATATCAATAATGTAAGCAGATATAAGGTAGATGTAAATATACAAGACCAAAACGCATAGTCTCAGCTTCAGCGACCCGTATACTGTTACATGAGAATGAATATCAAATTTAAAAAAAAATCCATAGATGGCGACAGTATAGTTGGTAATAAATAATTGAAATGTTGCAACACGATATATATATACAACTTCCAAAAAACTTGATTGATGTGGTAGCATGGCTAAATAGGTGAATGTTGCATTATGTAAAGTAATCACTTAAACCAGCCGATGACAGGTCGTAAATCCTGTAACGCCCAAGACTTCCAAACTTCTCATGTAAAAATAATAGCTTCGTCTCTGTGAGACATCTATATCTTGATGAATATATTTATATCTGCTGTAATGTGGTAAAAATGAGAATAAACATTGATCATCATGAATAACGGCATAAAAATGCATAAGACATGTCTTACTCGGCCAGCGCACGCTCTGCTACTAAGTGACTATCGGCATCCGGCACCCCGCTCCCCGCGCACAGCGCTTTCCGCAACTCTTCGCGTGAGCACATACACGTATTGACAAATTCACTTCAGGTTCTTCGAGAAAACATATTTTATTGTTGCGTATGGTAAATACTTATATATTGTAATACATAAATACAGGGCCCTTATAGAAATATCCTCTTCTCGTGTCTTATCCTTTCAACGGACGTTGGCAGTCATCATTTTGCTCACTGTGGCCTGGAAAAGCTCTACACTAGACTGGCCTTAGGTTCTACAGCTACGATGTTCTCCTTCTTCCAGGGTCCCGACTTCCAGCATTCTTTCCCTGCATTATGATGCGCAAGATCTCGTACTTCTCTGGATGTCTCATCGTCGTCGTCATCCGTTTTAGATCCATTGTTGTGTCTCCTTTTTCTCTATCTGTTATTATTCGCTGCCACGCATTTCTGCCTAGTTTGATGATTTCATGACTCCAGCGGGTATTACTAGTTGGGCACCACTGAAAGACTGCGTTTGTCCATCAATTGTCCGTCCTACGAGCGATGAGACCTGCCAATTGCCATTTCATTTTTTGGCATATCCTATTATATCGTCTACTCAAATCTCTTTTTTATATCTACATGTTTATTTTGGTAATTACATTATTACATTTTAATACATAACATAACTATAGTCGGACCAACGTGAATTGGTGAACCTCGCCACTGTACACATAGTGAACCTTATGAAGAGAGAAACAGCTGCGCACAGACTGAGGGAATGTCAGTTCGAAAAATCACCGCTCGCCAATTTACGTTGGTCGGACTATAGCATCACAAACAAACAAAACACAATGTAAATTATATAGCGATGGAAATTATGTTTTGTACGTGCGTGTGTAAGATGATTTGTATATGAGGTATATGAGGTTGTTGAAGAGAAAAATGAATTAAATCTCCAAAATCAGATGTATACTTTGACTGTCGTCAATTTGCCCGATTTATCACAATTTTGACGTTAAAAGTTCTCGCGTCGTCACGTCAGAATCGCGTAAAATTGAAAATTCTCAAGACACTTTTTGATGAATTGTGTTAAATTTTACTGTCAAATATTTATTCGATTTATATCGTATTTCGTAGATTCGTAGTGCGAAATTATAATCATGTTTAAAAAATTATTTTAATGTTGTTTAACATTACCAAAAAGATGTTAACATGTACTGAGTGTAACACAATATTTTAAGGTTAGATACGTATTAAAATCTCAACCATGTCAGAGATATACGAATTTAAAAATGCTATAGTACTGCGATTATTTCGATCAATTGTAATAGTTTATGATTCCAAATTATATAATGAATACAAAAAATAAAGGTCGTCGAACTTTGAGCCGCCAGACTGTTAACAGGACCCAAGACGATTGCGTAACGGTATGCGAGACGATTGGAAGGAGTTTTGGTACAAGGGGTTCAAGAACCAACCAGGTAACAGGAAGAACACGATCTATCTGCAGTGTTTACATTTCTCTTGTCTGGATTTCGTTTTTTCGCTGTGGCCACAGGTCTTCTGATGATGGAGGGGAGTGAATACTAGGACAGGGACCATGATATCAACATGATAGTGAGTTGAAAGTAATAGGTCAAATACGCATATATTTATTTACAAAGTACATAGACTTAAAGCTTAACACAATTTTGCAAGAATCTCATCTCATCTCTCCGTAAAGGTTAAGAATTTGTACGTGCTTGAACATTTTCGAATCGTGTAAACGACTATGATGTCAGTATCCACCCGTTAAATATTGTGAACTAGAGTCTCTTACATCCTGTATGGACTGTGTGTAGTCGAAGTTGCGTTTGAATTTATCTTGCTAGTTAGAAATTTCACAAAGTCATCGGAGACTTTAGGATGTAACTTGACACGTGGTCTGTTGGCTCCGCAAGGATGACGTATAGGAGTTCAGATAGAACAGAAAAGTTAAGCTAGTGGGGTGTTTGCTGGGCCCGAGAAGCCGGACGTGTTCGCTAAAAGTTCGTCGATTTGAGATTAAACCAACATTATATTTATTAGTGTTTGGTTGTCAGGACTGTTTCGTGATAAAATAAATACATAATAAAATAAAAATGTACTATTTACAATAAAACGTGGTTTCATTCAAATACTTTATTTTTTTAAATAAGTTTTGCGGAAACACTTGCCGATTGTCAGATTTCTGCAAATAATAATTCATATTTTTTATTTATTATCTTTGTTTTATTAACCACTGAATTGAGTTTAAATACGTCTACCGTTTCGAAAAATACCATTTTCTTCTTCAGGATGTCATAACTAACTAAAAAATATATAGCATTGTTTCTTCACCTTAAAGACACAATTCTATATTTAACCACAAGTTAATATTGTTAAGTTAAGTTAATATTGCTAATTTTAAAAGTAATAATTCATATTTTTTATTTATTATGTTTTATTAACCACTGAATTGAGTTTAAATACATCTACGGGTTTCGAAAAATACTATTTTCTTCTTCAGGATGTCATAACTAACTAAAAATATATATCATTGTTTCTTCACCTTAAAGACACAATTCTATATTTAACCACAAAGTTGCTAATTTTAAAAGTATTATAAATATTAATTTTTTATTTATTATCTTAGTTTTATTAACCACAATTGAGTTTAAAAAACATCTACCGGTTTTGGAAAACATCTTTTCCTTCTTCAGAATGTCATAACTAACTAGTTAGTTATGACATTCATTAACACCTTTTCCTTCTTCAGGATGTCATAACTAACTAGTTAGTTAGTTAGTTATGACATTCTAAAGAAGGAAAAGATGTTTTCCGAAACCG
Organism: Eubasilissa regina; assembly: GCA_022840565.1. Classification (NCBI taxonomy): domain Eukaryota; kingdom Metazoa; phylum Arthropoda; class Insecta; order Trichoptera; family Phryganeidae; genus Eubasilissa; species Eubasilissa regina. Next base: position 8,588,872 of record JAINEB010000010.1, read on the forward strand.
GTAGATGTTTTTTAAACTCAATTGTGGTTAATAAAACTAAGATAATAAATAAAAAATATGAATTTTACCCACCAAGTTAATATTGATAATTTTAAAAGTATTATAAATATTAATTCATTTGAATTGAATCACTTTGAAAGAAACAGAAAAATGTAAATTTATTTATTCTTAATACAGTGACATGTGTAAGAATAAAACGATTTTTTTCGATTTATACTCGTTTAATTTACTTTAAACGCGTTTCGCCTTGTAAGGGCATTATCAATGTCCCGATGATGCCCTCACAAGGCGCGTTTTATTTTCACATCTTTGATTATGGAATTCTGCAAACTTACCTCGGACAGTAAAAAAAGTACAAATAAACTTAATATAGTGCATACATATAAACAACATTAAAATGTTCATTTTTTCTATTACTTATCTTTTACATAATTGTTTAGTTTCGTTTTGAATCTATGTAGTTTCTCCTCCTTTCTTATATCATCTGGCAAATTATTAAAAATCTTCATCGCACTGTACACCATCGATTTCTGAGATTTACCCTTCTTCCCGAATGTCAGTCTCAGTCTATCTCTTCCTCTTGTATGATGTTCGTGCTCATGTTGATTTGCATCCATTTTGCTTATAAATTCTTCTAATTTGCTTAAACAGTAAAGCTGTTTACCGTAAATAGAAATTTCCGGGTTCCAATCCCGATAATATCTATCTTTTTTTAGAAGTTCTGAAAAATAGTTGAATCTTCACAAAAAATGTAATCATTAAAAATTAATATAATTCTATTGTATCTTCAATATTTGCAAAATTATTATTATTATTAATAATAATACAAAATACTTTATTTAAACCACTATTTATTAATTATTCTACATGTTTCGATACCAATGGTATCATCTTCAGGAAATAATGTATACTATAATTAAAAATACAAGCATAGATAAAAACAAAACTATAAGCCGCAAAGTTAATTTTGCTAATTTCAAAAGTATAAATAAGAAAAAGTGTTAATAGCAAGCTTAATATTACAAATAATCAAATCCTCTTTGCAAATAGTCACCTTTTAAATTTGTTTTCATATTAGTTCTTACTTATTCACCATATTTAAAGAGTACAATGTCCTACATATAAGCAAATCTTTATGTTGAGACTCGTTCAATATTTCCATACTAAAAACAACTCTACTCAAGCAATAAATCATGGACACAACACAAAACACACAACGAACACCTACACACCAGTTCCGAGAGCATCAAAGACATTTTATCAAAGATTCTACATGTTCTTAGCTCTGAAACTATACAACACACTCAGTACCAACTGGAAATCGTACAATTCCAATAAGATTACACAAATATGGACCCAATATATGATTCAATCAGGTAGAGATGAATCAGAAGCATGGCTATCCAACATTCTAATATAATTTATACAATACCTTCACTAATAATTCACTAGTCCTACAACACTCCCACTACATATATTTTTATTATATTTTTCTTTTTTATACATATTTGTAATTTTCTTTTTATTCCTGTCGATAAATAACACCACAACAGCACGAAAAAAAAACTGGCTACTTTAACACAGACTTCAGTCTAGCAAAGTAGCCAGGACAACGCTGTATATATCAGAGGTGAAGTCTACTCCATCCCACACAATAAACTATGAGTATAATTATGTCTTATGTTTATTATGTATTCACCCCTATTAGAACAAAAATATGTATGTCAATATATATATATATATATATAAATAAATAAAATAAAATAAATTTTATAGTTTTGTTTTTATCTATGCTTGTATTTTTTAATTTTAGTATACATTGTTTCCTGAAGGTATCGAAACATATAGAATAATTAATAAATAGTGGTTTAAACACAGTATTTTGTACAATTATTATTTATATTATTATAGTTCACTGACATCGTCTCACACGACACCAGCGCTTGAAGGCATTTTATTAAGCATTATGGATCCACTATTATAACATGCGCAATTATTTGCGTCGTGAGGTGAGGAATTTATGTCGGCGAATCGCATCAGGAAGTGGAAGAAATACCATATATCTTCGAATGTATTCAAATCGCGCGTGGGAAAATAATTGCATCATTTTTTTATGGCTGCAGCACCATATTATTTGTCATGTTATCATCACGGTAATATTTCAAACGATTGTATCGCAATTAAATTTATGTTTTATCGGTGTCGTTGCAATATATGTATGATTGAAACAAAAATATTATTAAGGAGAGAACACATTCTTATTGTGAAGTTGTAATTATTCAGAACACAGGTCTGTGATGTTTTGAATACTAATTAAATGTATTAATTAAAATATATACATATACCCTTCCATTATGTAAGTAGATGGCTTTCAAATAATGGAACGGCAGATGTATTAATTTGAAAAATGTAACGTATTGGTTCGAAAATTTGTCGACAAAGGTACTGTCTGCTGTTGCGCAGTTGGATAATTCGCTTTTCCCGGATTGGAAAGAGATTCAGGTTCCCGATAGCAACAACAATATACTTTTCGATAAAATTGATTTTATATGTATATCTTTCTAATGTTAATTAAAAATATATACATATACCGTTCCATTACGTATGTATACGGCTTTCAAATAATGGAACGGTGGATGTATTAATTTGAAAAATGTAACGTATTGGTTCGAAAATTTGTCGACAAAGGTACTGTCTGCTGTTGCGTAGTTGGATAATTCGCTTTTCCCGGATTGGAAAGAGATTCAGGTTCCCGATAGCAACAACAATATACATTGTGACGTCGTATTCCATCCGTCCTCCGGCTCGCTCAATGTGTAGCGTGAGGTGCGCGATTCTGTGCACAGAGTTCACCATGTCGCCTGCCATTGACAATAGCTACCATTCTCGGGGAAAATAATAAAATTAATTTCAAGATTATAATTATTAGAAGAACACATTCTTATTGTGTTTTATGATCCTGTGTTCTGAATAATTACAACTTCACAATAAGAATGTGTTCTCCTTAATAATAAAGTTGTATCAATGTGTTCAAAAATTTAATAAAAATGAATTGATAATTCTGGCGTCTGCTATCAGATTACTTAAAGGTATTTGAAATTCCGTAAAAATAAGGTAGACGGCTCTTTCAAATAACGGAACGATTAAATGTATTAATATCAAAAAAGTAACATACAGGTTCGAAAATTTGTAATATCGTCGCTGTAGTATAGTTGAATAATTAACGTCCCCCGGGTTGGAAAGAGATGATTCGAATCCCGGTGGCGCAACAACAATATTTATCGATAAAAATGTTTTTATACATATCTTTCTAATTAATACATTAAATTAGTATTTAAAATATCACAGACCTATGTCCTTAATAATTACATCTTCACAATACGAATGTATTCTTAATAATAAAGTTGTATTTAATAAAAATGATTTGATTATTCTGGCGTCTGCTATCAGATTACTCAAAGGTATTTGAGATTCCGTAAAAATAAGGTAGATGGCTCTTTCAAATAATGGAACGATTAAATGTATTAATATCAAACAGGTAACATGCGGGTTCGAAAATTTGTAGCTAAAAATATCGTCGCTGTAGTATAGTTGAATAATGAACCTTCCCCGGTTTTGAAAGAGATCCAGATTCGAATTCCGGTGGCGCAACAACAATATTTTTCGATAAAATTGATTTTATATGTATATCTTTCTAATTAATATATTTAATTCATATTTATAACGTATGAATTTACAAGGTGGAATATAGTAAGAAATTATGTCACTTGGTGAGATTACCAATAAAGATAGATTGAAAAATCTTTCCCTAACAAAATAACAGACGTTTTACCAATATGTCAATATCAAAATTAGCGAGTCATCCTTTAGAATGAATGGTGAGATAAAACACTACGATACATTAGATATTAAGATATTTACCTCAGAAATTATATTACAACACTTTAAACACCTGACGAGTTTGTCAGCTAAAATATAGCAAAAATTATATCACATCAATGTGATTACAAATAAAGATTGATCGACTAATCTTTCTTTAGCAAAATAATGGACTTTCATTTGTAATATAATTTATACAATTCTTGAACTAATAATTCACTAGTCCTACAACACTCCCACTCCATATATTTTTATTTTATTTTTACTTTTTTATTCATATTTGTAATTCTCTTTTTATTCTAAATAACACCACAACAGCACGAAAAAAACTGGCTACTTTAACACAGACTTCAGTCTAGCAAAGTAGCCAGGACAACGCTGTATATATCAGAGGTGAAGTCTACTCCATTCCACACAATAAACTATGTATTATGTATGTTTATTATGTATCCACCTCTGTTAGTACAAAAATATGGATGTCAAAAAATATATAAATAAATAAATAAATCAAATCGTCTTTAACAAAACTAGCAAGTTCGCGTTTGAAATTAAAAGGTGAGGTGATATTAAAAATTCACATCGAAATTTACTTTACAACAATTTGACCACCAGATGTCTTCATTTTTCATGAGAAATCCACCGTCTTCATTTAGTCTTGAGGTTCCGAGGCATCCGGTAAAATACTTGCGTCTCCTTACCTGTCAAAACGTCAAGAAGGGTGGGTCGCCGGCTTCCTTTTGAAGTCACAAAGAATCCTAGAGTCCTCTTTTGTTGTAAAATAATTTAAATTGAGAATAAAAGCAACAGACGATACCAAATCGTATCCCCGCCCAGCATTGTTTTGTGAGTAATCCTTCACGAAGAAATAGTATTGTCATCTACATAACACCTCTCTGCCGTCATGCGAGGAAGAAATGCTTCACATCCTGCAAACATACAAGTGAAGTAGCAAACAAAACGTCTCACTAACATGGTGCAGGATAACACAGATGTCATGTTTCTTTCGTTTTTATATATTTAAAGTTTTGCGTTTGAATTGATTCAAAAATATTTTACACAACACAATGTTTCAAAATTAATTAAGTCTACTAGGTTTATAATTTATTTTGACATATAAATGTTGCATGTAGCTTACAAGAAAATAAAAAAAATATGGTTGAAATGATTTACTCTATTATCAAAATAAACACTAGCGGAATACCGTTGAACGTCGTAACAATACTCTCAATATAAGGCGTCAAAATTTTCACAATTGTTGCCATTTGCACTTACTGCCCGGTGGGTCAAAACAAAACACGTCCGGCGGTGGTGGGTCATTTTAGACGCACCTCAAGTTTTCGGTTTTTCAACCGTTTTGTAGGAGATTTTTTATAGATATTTCATTTTAAATATGATTTAAAAAAATAGCATGATGAACCGTTATGTTTCTGCTAAAAAATTAAAGTAAAAAATTAAAAAATATTACGAATAATGTACATATTCTCACGCATCAACAGCCGCCCTACATAGACAAAATACAAACATCCACCGAGCATGTGATCTTCTCGTCGGAACCCGATCAGGCAGTGTCATAAAACTTACAGGTAGGCGCAACGCCCCTCAAATAGTTATATTACTGGTATTGACTAGGGGCCGTCAGACAATAATATGGCAAAAAAAATATATGAACACATACCTGGTATCAATTGTCTACCCGTTCAAAATGTTGACAATATGTTTCGGCGTAAGCCTTGAGATTCGATCCCGTAAAAGTGACTGTCTTAGGTCAGTTTTTGAGCGTTTTTTTCACATTTTTATCAATACCTCATTAGAATCTCGTCCGATAACATTTATTTGTATATCAAATTATTTATAAATATTTATTAAAAGATTTGCTAGAAGGAAAACAGTATTGAGTGAATATTTGTAGCGTAATTCATATTTTTTTACAAACACCCGGGTCAAATCTGACCCACCACCCCGGAGGATGTGTTAAAACTTGACTTAGACCGTTTTTATAATAATAGGTACAATTATCTATGTGGTCCCGTACCGGTAAGCAGAGATAATAGAACGCCACACCCTTCTGTCGTGACATACCACTTTTGCCTCCTCAACTTTCATTCATATTTTGCTGCGGCTCATTGAATTATTTATTATCTCAGCAACTGACGTGAAAATTTCCATGATTGCCAACCTCATTCAGAACACAAGCAGACAAGGAAAACGCATTAAAAAGTATATCGACGATTGACATTTTAAAGCGAATGGAGATGAATTCAAAAATATATTTGAAATCAAAATTCGTGCCAATAATAAATATCACGAATTATAAAATATAATTTATACAAAATTTTATTATTTACTTTACAACAAAATTTACGAAATATAAAAAATATGTTATAAATTATATTTACTCTGTGTACCTATTTTGATGTTGTCTTTAGGCACGTTTTTATATGTTGAGTGATCAGTTACGAATCATATTTATGTATGAGTAGGTCCCTCCCTCCCCCCCACGTTAAAAATATCGCGCTTATCTTTTTTGAGATATGTAGCTATAAGGATACTGTTATTGTAATTCTTTCCGAGGGTCGTGTTTTATCGACTCGCGACGATCTATCGCATGATGTTCGGCTCATTGTCGATTCGCACAAATTCCATCCCGGCCATCTTGGTTTAGGTGTTGACCTCTTAAATGCCGCGAGCGAGTTTACACGCCAAACTTTGCATGCCATGCCAAGCCACGAGCATGTTTGCGCGCACTATTCGATCTTGCTGAAATGTGATTAAATATAATTAATTTCTAATTTAAATACAAATTAAATGTATTAATTAGAAAGATATTGTTGTTCTACCGGGACTCGAACGTGGATCTCTTCCAATCCGGCGAACGTGCATTAACCGATTATGCTACAGCACACAGTACTTGGACGACAAATTTTCGAACCTATAGATATATTAATTTGAAAAGTGTAATTTGTCGTCGAAGTGTTGTGTGCTGTAGCATAATCGGTTAATGCACGTTCTCCGGATTGGAAGAAATCCAGCTTCGAATCCTGGTAACGCAACAAAAATTGATTTTATATGTATACCTTTCTAATTAATACATTTATTTAGTAATTAAAATATCACAGACCGTCTGTTTTGAATAATTATAACTTCACGATTAGAATTCTCCTTAATAATTTTTTATATATTCTATTCCTGCAATTTATTGTAGAACAGCAGACAAAATAAAAAAAAAGGATGATAAAGTTATAAAAATATTAAATATCATTAATTTTTCCTAGGTACATGTACTTTTATGATTTTAATATGCTTTTCTTATTTTGATAACTGATCTTAGATTTAGAAAGGATAACTTAGATGGTTTGTTCGTACGGAATGGATGTGCGTGCGGCGTACCTTTGGACAAAAATACAGTTTTTCAGTAAAATTCTTGTGTAAAATTAACTATACTAAAAATATAAAATACATACACAGATGTCATCCCGATAGGTGAGAGAAAAGTGCTTGGCCATATTATTATCTATTTATCAGATAAAAAAATCTAAAGTTGAAAAATAAAGTTTTGTCCAAATGTAGGGGGCACTTGCCCCTACAATATTACTGTAATTATATTAAATTACTATGATTTTTCGAATCAAAATATTTTAAGTGATTAAAAACACGTGAGATTATTAATAATAAGTAAAACAATACTTATATTAGTCTTCTATTGTTAAAATTTTCATTGAAATCTTCCGGCGCTTGTTGAACAAATATATATATAAAGTACATAGTTTGATTCTATTTAACATCCGGCCCTCATTGTGTAACTCCACCCAAACAATTGGCATTTTATCGTCTGCAATCAATCATTACATTTTGTTCCCATTCATTTTCCATTTGTCCCGTAAAAACGAAACTTGTTTTTTCCGCCATGCGCCCCCCTCCCGCTACCCTCGACCCCACCGCCGCCCGCCGCCCACTGGCGACTGCTCACTGAATTTGCCGTCTATTTTTACAGGTGTCCCCGCGCCCCGCCTCCGCCCCGCCGGCAACCGCTGGCCAGTTCTGCGGGAACTGCCGCGCTGACTGCACGCCCGTCGTCCGCCGCTCGCCCTCCCCGCTCGCCCTACCCGCTCGCGCCCAGGGATGTTGAAATGTGAATCATGTGCGTGTCGTGTTGTGAACCTCTCGTCCGATTATTTTACGAGGTATTTGTTTTAGGATGTGACCAAAAGTTGGTGTGAAGTGATCGTGACCCAGTGCAACGCTAGTCTGTCCGAGTCCTGTGTTTGTTCCGCGCGTTCGTTTAGATATTTTATAATTTGAATTCGGCGCCGGTTCGCCGAGGAACGCTCGGCGGCGAGAGGTGGTCGGTGCCCCGTTCGGAAGAGTCGTAAACCAAAATAAATCACCCGAGAGCGCGCCCGTCGGCGGAGTTAAATTAGGACTGGCCCTCCCGCCTCCCGGCCCCCGCTCCCGGCTCCAGCGCGGCTCCTCAGATGAACCGCGGCCGAACCGCCGATTCTTCCTTCGCCCCGCAGAAGCCTCCCCTCGTCGACCTCAACGCGAACACCCTGACTTCCTGGAACCCGCTCGAGCCGGCGCGCGATCGGCAAGTCGCCGACTTTGACGACAGGGTCGACGCCGCCTTCGCCGCCTGGGACCTCCGAGAAGAGGACGACCTCGCCACCGTCGACTCCTTCCTGCAGGCCTCCGAGTACGCAGAAGGAGAACTCCTCGCGCGGTCGAATGCGACGGACCGCTCGATCAGAAAGCTGCTGCGAGGCTGTCGCGAGTTTATCGGGTCCGCCGAAAATGTGACCGATCGACGCGGCCACCGAGCGTCCGGCGAAGAGAGCGGCTATTCGCGCAGCGAGGAATCCTCCTCCGGAGAACTGTCCTACCTGCTTCAGAATTACCCGCACATTCTGCAAAACCAAAGAATAGCGGATTTTTTAATCGATCCGTTTTCCGGTATCACCCCCGCCGTGGTGCTGAACTCTATTCGCCAGCGGCAGCATCAAGGAGAGGAACGATCGTCCGCGGGTGTGAGCGTCGACCGTTCCAGTATAGAGCCAGGCTACCGTATGATGGCGGCCACAGCCAAACACACCAGGGACAAGTTTGACGCGGGAGAAGAGGATATAGCGGCCATTGCGAAACAGATCTCGGATCACGCAGAGGCTATATATCAAACTTGGAAGTCCAGAGGACTCGCTCCCACCGAGATACTGAACTGCCATACTCCCCAGAACGCCGTCGACAGTTTCGGCTCCGCTCTGACCGCGCAGAGCTCCGCCAAAACCCCGGTTTCGGAGCTGCTGGCTCAGGCCCCCGACATGGATAACAATAATTTGGAAAAGTTGGTGAACAGCTTCGTCAATGAAGACAAAGCGAGGATAGCGGCCCAGAGAAATAAGTCGCCCTCCAAAACTATACCGTCTTCCATTCAATTTGCTCTTCAAAAATTTGAAAAAAATAATGCCTCACCGCAAAAACCCACTTCTCCGTCTTCCAATCCTTCATTCGTGCAAAAATCTGCTCTGAAATGTTCCCCGGTAAAGCCTACAACGCCGACCCAGAATCCTCCCGCCTACTCCCCGAAACCGGCCATCGGAGTCAAACCTCAGATCGCTCCGAAAAATTTCAATCTAATTCAATCCGAAAATGTAGAACTGGAGACGATCGAGGTGACGTATCCACCGGATATTGTCCCTCAAAAGCCGGAGGCTCCGAAACGTCCGGCCGGGTTGAGTCTTCAGACCCCGGCTAACTTGCAAACGTGGCCTCTCAAAAACAAAGTGGTAGATCACAAAGTACAAAAATCTGGTCATCAGACCAACAACGATTCGCCACAGAAAGCTAACTACTCTAAAGGATCTCCGAAGCCAGATAAGTATTCAACGTTGCCAGGGAGTCCTAAAACTTCGTCATCTTATATGGACGAAGTCGCTAGAGAGGAGGAGAGGTTGATCAACGCTCTGAAAACTGGAGTAGTGCTCCCTGAAGATCGAGATTCTGTCCCGTTTGTGCCGAAAGGGAGAAGTATCGTTAAGAAAGAAATGTCTCCTGTGAGAGAAGTGAACGCTTCCTCTGTGAAACCAGACCTGATCCCGACGGAGAGAGCCATCGCATCGAAAGACGAAAGAGATGGAACAGCTAATCCTAATATATCTCTCGTCGATTACGCAAAAACGAAGTACAGGGATAACCTCGAAAACCCTCTGACGCAGCAGCGGCTGGACGCAAACAAGCAACTGGACATTGACCGGAAGGCCAACCTGGTGGATCCGGCTTTAGGCTTGCAAGTCATGGAGACGCGCAGCAAGTTCGAAGGCTCCGAAAAGCCCGAGAAAAGCGACAAAGAAGGGCCGGCCGTGGCTCCCCCGGGGAGATGGGGCGCCCCGAGGAGCACCAGCCTCAGGCGGGTGGGGGCCGACCAGGTGCCCCACCCGGAGCTGACCACGCAGCAGAAGCAGCACATCAGAGCGCAGGCAGACAAGGTGGCCGGCAGTCCAGTTAGGCCTTTCCTCACGCGCGGGTCCGTCGCGGAGCGAGTGCTTATCTTTGAAAAGTGCCCCAGTGAACTCATGCTGGATAAGCGGAAATCTCCAGCGATCACGTCTTGGCGCACCGGACACGATGTTATGGTCAAAGCTCAGGTGAGTCTTTTTCTTGTTTACTTCATTTAAACAAATTTCAATGTTGTCAGCAATATTGTTTTTTCACAGACACGTTTATAAATTTCGCACGCTTATAAATTTCACATTAACGCATTCTTAGGTAGGGTTGCACCACCGATATTCTTTTCAATACCGATATTTTTTCCATAACGATTTTTCAAATATCAGAATTAGGTGTGTTCCATATATTAAATACTAAAAATGTGTTTTGTTTTAAGGGCCGGTGTAGTAACTTTTTACTAACGTCCGTACTAAAAATCATTTGCGGGTTGTTGGTACATCAAATTTACTACTGTAAAAGCATAGATGGAGATGTATATAGGTGTGTCAAATAATCATAAAATATACTTTATTTTATGCATTATCAATGGATTTTTTCGCCTAGGCGTTCGACATCTGTCACTTTGGTGGTTACATTTTTTCGTATTTTGTAATAATGTATATTAAACAACGAGATCATCATCGGACGAACTCACATCACCAAAATAGCGGTATATTGAATGATTAATTATCGTATGCTGCAACTCTCTATGTGTCAATGTGTCAGATGACTTTTGGAACAGCTGCGAAAAGTCCGCCATATTTAACAATCGCAGAGTAAAACGAGTTTACTACGGGATGTACTTTGGAGAAGTAATTATTATTTTACTAACTATCAAACAATCTATTTTCGCATTGTTATTGTCTTAATTATTGTAAAAAGTTACAACTGATCGATCACACAACGTTAAAAATGACAAAAAATCATGTGTCCTTATTGAACATCATTAACATCTACTATAATAATACAAATTTAAGTACATTACATTAATTAATAATAAATCTAAATCGTAGTATGCGCAATACGATATAAAAACATATGTTGTAAAACGTTGGTTAACATCGAAAATCCGGCATTTGCGTTACTTTAGTATTTCAATCAACCGGTATTTCGGTATTCATGCCCTAGTCCTATCTCTCGGTCGATGTGCTCATGACTGAGAATGGCGATTCTCTATTCTGCTTCCACAGCGCGAACTCCAGTCTCGTCTCGGACTCGGTAAGTCCTTCTTAGAACAAATAAATGAAAAAATGTAAAACAAATTGTATTTCTACGTGTTGTACAGAGCCTTTCTTTAGTGAGGGAATTTCTTAAGACTGCATTCGTTCAATCAATTTTATCGACAAATAATGTTGTTCCTACCGGGATTCGAACCTCGATTTCTTTCCAATCCAGAGATGGTATATTAACCGACTATGCTACAGTAGACAGTACTTTTGACGACAAATTTTCGAACCCGTATACATTACAATTAATACATTTAATTAGTATTTAAAATATCACAGATCTATGTTTTGAATAATTACAATATCACAATGAGAATGTGTTCTCCTTATTAATATAATAAGTTGTATCAATGTGTCCAAAAATTAATTGTTAATGCTGGCGTCTGCTATCGGTTAACTCAAAAGTATTTGAGATTCCGTAAAAACAATGTAGATGGCTTTCAAATAATGGAACGACAGATGTATTAATTTGAGAAGTGTAACGTGTGGGTTGGTTGTTGGTAGTCGATAAAATATTAAATATATATCTTTCTAATGAATACATTTAATTAGTATTTAAAATCTATATTCTTATCACAGCCCTGCTCACTTTCACACAGAGGTGCTGCCGACTTGCTAGAGAATTACATAAAAAGCAATACATTTTGATGAATTAAAAGAATGCACATTTCTGATGAATTTTTCAATAAATCGGCATTGCAATATCTGGTATACACGTCGATAAATGAAGATTGATTAAATGATACTTTTATTTGATGTTATTCTGATATTAGAATAATGACAAGAGGCGAAGGGGTTTGCGTTATCGTAGCCCTACAATATGGCCCCGATGATTTCAGATAGCTGAAAGCCTTTCGTTATCGGGAAAACTACTAAAGTGTGTACTTAATTCAAACAGCCTATTTATTAAAGTCGGACCGGTTTCACTATCTCTGTATCAACGTTCCGTGACGAATAAATATAATTTTTTTATTAAGGAGAACACATTCTTATTGTGAAGTTGTAATTATTCAGAACATAGGTCTGTGATATTTTAAATACTAAATTAATGTATTGATTATAAATATATACATGTATACATAGTCGGTTTACTCAAAGGTATTTGAGATTCTGTAAAAATAATGTAGATGGCTTTCAAATAATGGAACGACAGGTGTATTCATTTGAAAAATGTAACATATAGGTTCGAAAATTTGTCAAGAAAAATACTGGCGTTATAGCACAAAGGTAGTGCACTTCCCCGGATTGGAAATAGAGATCCAGGTTCGAATCCCGGTGACGCAAAAACAATATTTTTCGACAAAATTGATTTTATATGTATATATTTATAATTAATACATTAATTTAGTATTTATAATTTTTTTTCAATATTTACAAAATTACTTTACGCCCTCATTTTGTATTAATAATAATACAAAATACTTTATTTAAACCGCTATTCATGGATTATTCTATATGTTTCGATACCTATGGTGTCTTATTTAGGAAACAATCTATACTGAAATTAAAAAATACAAGCATAGATAAAAAAAAAACTATAAAGTGATGAACTAAATATGAAAATAAATTTGAAAAAACAAAGATAATTTGGATATTTATCTGACTATTAACACTATTTCTTCTTTCTAAAATTTCAAATTTATCTAACTGTAAACCCCTAGTATATTAGTATTATATAGTAGTGTATGTATAATTTCTAAACCCTTATTAATATCAAAGGAAGGTTGTAAATTTCATAAATAAGAAAATGTCTTAATAGCAACCTCAATATTATAAATTACCAAATCCTCTTTGCCAAATTTTAAATTTGTTTTCATATTAGTTCTTACTCATTCATCATTTTATAATTTTGTTTTTATCGATGTTCTATGTTTATATCTTATTATTTAAAAAAAGTTTTATTTTACCTACACAAAGAAATATACGCTATGTAGTTGCCGTTGTGTAAGAGAACCCACGTGATAATGTACAAATATATTTAAAACGCGAAAGACGTACTACATAACGAGGGGGTATGCAGAGAGGATAGAGCGACACACTCCTCTATAAAGAAGCGCTAGAAGGAGGGGGGGCACCATTTCCCGGAACCGTTGTAGAAGTTTCAACTTCTTTTATCGGTTCCACACACAGTGCTACAGAAACGCGAAATGTACAATCAATAAAGACAAAAAAAAGATTGCGAAAACGAACAGAGATTTTAATTTAAACTTTCCTGCGCCCTTTTAAGTGCTATCTTTATTTATTTTAAAATACAGGCATTTAAAATTACAAACAAACAAACGGATTATCAAGTGTCATGTACGGAAGTAAAGAGACCAGTGGGTACAAGACGGCCATTAGGGGGGTAACTATCATGAAGGGACTTGGACGAAACACAATGACGTACGAGTCACCCCACATCGCACACGGTGCGCGCCAACGCCACACTCCTCTGTCCTGACACACAATTCTCGCTTCATCCACATTCATACATTTTCTAAAACGAATCGACGATTGTTGAGGCTTCTAACAGGACCATCTGGTTTATCCGATCGCGCCAAGTCTTCCGCGGACGTCGCCTATTTTATTAAACATCGAATTCGGCAAAATAACGTTCTAGCACGAGTTTCAAACACTAGTCATGATGTATTTACAGAAATGCGACCTACTCACGGACCAGTAAATGAATAGACATGAAATGGAGTGTACATTTAAGAGAGGGGTTTGGAACATTAGTTGCGGAACGAGGGGCATTTTACACACATTCTTGGTGGATACATAGATCCGATAGTTTAAGACATATTTATGCAACACTTACTACTTACTTATTCACCATCACGCCGTTTTACCACAGGGGTAGGTAGAGAGGATAGAACGCCACACTCTTCTGTCCTGACACACAACTCTCACCTCTTTCACATTCATAAATCTTATTAAACAAGCCCGTTGATTATTGAGGCTTCTAACAGGACCATCTGGTTTACCTTGACTTGCCCCAAGTCTTCCGCGGACGTCCTCTACTTCCGGTGCCATCAACACTTGTGTCATATATCTTCCTTGTCATTCTCCAAGTGATCCTTTCTTAATCTTACTCACTACACTAAGATCAGCTTTACATTAATTCTTCATTCTTTAATCTGTCATAAATGGATTAAATTAAATCTTTGTGTAAGCAAGACGTATTTTTTACAATGATGCATATTATATTGTCAGCGTTTAAATTTTCGTTTCAATCGAGTCATATTTTTAAAAAAAGTCGCGGTACTATTTGATTGCGTAAGTAATGCCAAAAAACAAACATTGAAACGAAGAATCTGCGTTAGTTCATGTCTGTGTTCCTAATAAATGAGACTGAATATGGCAGACAATAGCTCCGTGTCTGACTCGGTCATTCTATTTCCTCCGATTTTTGTTCATATATAATAAATTTTGATATCAATATGGTGAAGATTGTATTTGTTCAATTTTGCCTCGCGAATGTAGATGTGTGAGTGGACCGATGTGAGATGAAAATCTTACAGTTATCTCCGAGTGTTTATGTCGGGTGATCATTTTCTTCTTTTACATATCGCGAGTTGGCTATATTTATACTCGTATCGCCATGTGGTGTGTTTATCTATTATATCTTCGAATGAAGGACGTTTCAACACTCTTCCATTTGCATACGGGCCCAGTTCAGCGAGCGTCCCGCCGGGTGTGTGCATATTTTAAAATACAAATGTGTATAATAACTTTATAGAAGTCGCATTTTATTTGCGATGCTACAATTGTATTCATTAGCGTACGAGAGGAAGGGATAGATAGATAGGCTGCCATTCAGGAAGAAGGCCAAATCTCAGAAATCAGATTTTTAATAAAATGCCAGTAGGCCGGATCCATCTGCCCTTATGTTCCTTCGGGTACTTCCAATTCGGGTCGAGTCCGCTGATTAATATTATTGTCGATACAGTCCGCGGGATCTTATCCCACCAGTATTTATTTATAAAATCCTAAATAAGAAAATAATGACAGAATTTATAATGATAATTGATGCAAATCAACATGAACACGAGCGTCGTACAAGAGGAAGGAATAGACTGAGACTGCCATTCAGGAAGAAGGCCAAATCTCAGAAATCAGATTTTTAATGAAATGTCAGAAAACATAAGAAAGGAGGAGTAATTGAATAGATTTAAAATGAAATTGACCAGATAATACTTTAATCTTGTTTATATTAGAGCATATATAGGAGTGCTTACGTATGTGCTGTGTTAAGAAATAAATAAATAAATAGCTGCTACATCTTGCCGATTCTACCAGTAATAGAAATTTTCAGGTACGACCCACGACGACAAAATTTTGACAATAGGTAGATTTAGATAGCAAATATCTCTTTAATTCATTTAAGAAATATATAAAAAAATAAATTATTATAATTAAAATTAGAACGAGAACGGAAAGATGTAAACTGAGCCAGTAGATAATACCGAGGCGGCGGGCAGGTTACAGAAAAATTCGGTTTGTAACTCATTTATCGTATTTTCGATTCTGCCTTAGAACCTTTTTTGTTTGTATTGTAGACACAAAACGGCTGATAATGATGATGACATAATCTAGCTTATTTTGAATATAACATTATTTATGTCTGTGCACGTCTTAGTATGTTTGTCACATTAAAAAATGAAAACTGTCAGTGTTGAATATTATTGTCTATTGTGGTAAGCCGTTATATAAAATGTTTTTATAGATGCGATTGTTTCACATTAATAGTTAATAAAAACTACTGGCAAAGTTTCGACGGATAGACGAATTTATTGGAGCAGTAGAAGTGACATGGCTAAGATTAGCGGAGGATCCAAAAAGTGGTGTCACGGATAGATCTTGTTCCAACAGTGGATCGATAATGGCTGATGATGTGTGTATTATTGAACACAAAATGTGGATTTTTCATTTATGGTCGTATGGAACATGTTTTACATAGCTAAGGTATTATTTTATTATTTCTATATGAGTAGTGTATAGTTAGATTATAATTTATGGTGAACCGGGTTAGCGACGCGGTTGGCGATGTGAAAACAAAATTATAATAAATTAGCAAATTATTCGTACGCCCCAGCACACTGTCGAGCAAGAATTTAATTTTGATAATAACAAAACGAAGTCTAGTGTAATTACAATTAATTCTACAATACGAGTACGTTACAGTTTGGAATGCAATGATATTTTAAATATGTCGACTGTTTCCGAGGTAAGTTTGTAAAAATTCATAATCATAATTGAAAATAAAACACTCGTTTACTTGAGATGCGTTTCACCTTGCAAGGGCATTATCATTCTTGACAATTTAACTCAACAACTTGTATTTATATTTGTAATAGGGGACAGCTGTATAATTTTATTCGCATGAGATGAAAAGGGACATATATTTCCATACATTTTGAATGCTTCTAATTATTCTAAGTAACTGTAGGTGTGCGTGTTGAAGTTATTCAAATTATGATTGACTCGAGATTGTGTCAGAAGGTTATGATGCTGTGAGACAAAAGTTCCTAACCTCTTCTTGTCTCACTGTATGATGTATATTGTAACTAGAGCAGGGTGTATAAATGAAAGAGCTCTTACAAGATTTCGTTTATTGATGCGATGTTGGTGATAGGACGGCCTGCAGAGAAGTGATGTCAGTTGCTTGAGCAGTATTCGTCTCTTGTGCTAATGCTTTATTTGTTTCTGCTTGCTTATTGGTCGCTTTGGTTCGGGCCCTAATGGTTGATAGATGAGCCCTTAGATGAGCGCGTGTAGGGTCACCGCATAAGTATTCACTTTCAACACTAATGATATATTAATATCATGGCTAATTTGTAGTAAAGGACAGCTATATAATTTTACAATCTAAGAAGATGATATTATTGATATTCTGGAATTGCAAGGTGAAACGCGTCTCAGGTGAATTAAACGAGTAAAATAAAAATAAAAGGGTTTTATTTTCACATACATGTGATATTTTTTATGTTTTTTTAATGATTATTTATGTATATAAGGTTTATTGACAATTTTTGATAACAATACATTTAACATTGTTGATTCTGTGTTTTGCAAGCACCGAACTATATCGCACGTTATGAGAATGCGCTGCATTGTATTTGCGGACATAACTCTGTTTGTTAATAACACGTACCAAAATAATATAGTAACATAGAAGCCTTAAGTTTTTTGTATTCCAATACAAAATATAAACCACGTCTACCTTCTCAAGCTTTCAAGTTGAAATTGAAAATGACGCAATATTTTTATTCAAAATAATAAATTATACATCAGGATATTCCGAATTTTTGCAATTAATTTGCGACTAACTACTACGCATGCGCGCCACACTTTATTGCCGTTCAGCTACATTCCTCGAATACATCGAATGGCAAATGATTTCACTTCTGAAATAGACATATATTTTATACGATTTTTTTATGTTTCCGGTGAATTTCTTTCACAAACAAATTTTAATTAAATTTTTTAATTTATAGCCCTACAACATTCCACGACGCACAACTACTGTAGCTACCACCATTGGACAACTAGGTTCGCGTTATTTTCACTGCAAATATATATATATTTTAAATACGGAATACATGTCACATCAATATTCTTACTATTTTCAAACTAAGCTAAACGCTTGTGCTATGAAAATAGGACTAACTTGCTGGTGTCCTGGAACGAGGCGCGAACCTCCGACCACTAGATCACTAGGCCAACGTCTTGACTACTACACCAACAAGCTACAATATACATACTATATTTAATATGTATATTGGATACATATTAAAATATAAATTCATTTAAAAAAAAATTATAATATTGTTTGAAAAATTACTATTAATATTTTTTCGATAGCTGGTTTCCAGGTTTCCGATTAACAATAATCGCACACATGATATATGAACTGTCTTCTGTTGGGTTGTCTTCTTTAGATTTCGACCTGCCGAAGCGCGCACTGGCGGCTTATTTGGACCACCACGCTGGTCGAAGCGCGGGATGTAATAAGAATGTCGCCTGTCGGATACCGTCTTCTCGGCTTTCTGAAAAAAGGGCGGCAATACACACGTAACAAGGCGCGTAAACAAATAGTATTTGTTATTCTTAGTACAAAATGTGTATTAAGAATTATATAGTTCCGAAATCGGTGATTATCGAACCGAGTGGATTATTAATTTTATTGGGAAGTATGAATAATTTGTACGTGCGCAAATTGTATCTCGGATCGGTAGTAATTAACAATATTCTTGGAAGTCCTCGATTAATAATTTTTTAATCTATTCTCCTCGGTATGTGTAATGTATAATCTAGTGCATTGTTAGATTCCTTCAGAATAAAATTTAAGCTGAAGCAATACTAAGTTGGCGACAAGCAATGTTAATCTTACATTAAAATCAAAATATAATTGTAACGAGTCGATTTGAATAGTGAGTAGTTTTGATAATAATAATGATATTTTACATCCATAATAAGAGCGCATACAATTTTTATAAAAATATTTATAAGTAATACTTGACATTTATTTGATGCAACCCTAAATATGGATGATCTTGGCGTAGCAATTAAAAACAGCATTGATATTTGATTTAATCATTCGCGTTGGTCCCTCGTTGCGAGGCGCGTGCAGTGCATACAAGCAAAAATGCTGTACAGTACTAAAAATTCCGGGAAACAAATATAAATTAAATAATTGAATCAACATAAACGAAAACTTTATTTTATAATTAGCACCATCTGTGTACCAGTAGAGACATTAATTGCTTAGTTCTTAAAACTATCACGATTATTCACCGCTGTGCAGCCTAATTATTTCTACGTGTACCTACAGAAAACCTTTGAATTGGTTCTTTATACGAAACCATTTGTATCAACTCAGGGCAGTCCAACATGCTTTTGAAAATAAAGTGGACTCATTAAATAATCGTAATTTATATTTTCTATTGGAATACGTAATTTAAAATTGATAAATCTCAGAAATTTATGTTGAATTCTTTCGATTTTTATAATATGTGAGCCGCAGTACAAACTACATAATGGAGTTATATTACAGTTTACTTCTTATAATAGATGTATATATAGTTGTTAGAGAGCGGAACGAGTTCAAGTTTTTGGCTCTCCTTAATACAAATCCTAAGGATTTCATCACCTTATTATAAATTTCATTGTAATGTTGAATAAACGTAAATTTTCCGCTGAAGATCACACCCAAATCCCGCATTACCGCGACTCTACTTAGAGCAATATTGGTAATGCTCTATTGTAATGTTGAATAAACGTAAATTTTCCGCTGAAGATCACACCCAAATCCCTCATTACCGCGACTCTACTTAGAGCAATGTTGGTAATGCTCTATTGTAATGTTGAATAAACGTAAATTTTCCGCTGAAGATCACACCCAAATCTCGCATTACCGCGACTCTACTTTGAGCAATGTTGGTAATGCTCTATTGTAATGTTGAATAAACGTAAATTTTCCGCTGAAGATCACACCCAAATCTCGCATTACCGCGACTCTACTTTGAGCAATGTTGGTAATGCTGTATTGAAAAAGGAATTGATTTTTACTTCTATCGAAACTTATTTATTTACATTCTTCTACATTGAGATATAGTTCGTTAGCACACGACCACAACATATATAGCAAATTTAAATTATTTTCCAAGGTATTAGAAATTGCTTTATATATTTTAAGATCATCTGCAAACAATAGAACATGAACTCCATTAAAAATGTCAACAGTGTCGTTTATGAATAGTAATAATAAAACAGGTCCGTGGTGGGAACCTTGCGGTACCCCCCCCACTGGACGCTTCAAATTGAAAAGATTTAAAATTATTAAGTTTTCTAAATATGAATTAAATTAATTAATTAGAAAGATATACATATAAAATCAATTTTATCGAAAAATATTGTTATAAAGGTGCATTATCCAACTATGCTACAGCGATAGTGTTTTTAGCGACAAATTTTCGAACCTAGATGTTACCTTTTTGATATTAATACATTTAATCGTTCCATTATTTGAAAGAGCCATCTACCTTATTTTTACAGAATCTCAACTTCACAATAAGAATGTGTTCGCTTTCAAATAATAGAACTATTAAATGTATTAATATCAAAAAGGTAACATATAGTTTCGAAAATTTGTCGCTTAAAATATTGTCGCTGTAGCATAGTTGGATAATGCACTTTCATCGGTTAGGAAAGAGATCCAGGTTCGAATCCCGGTGGCGCAACAACAATATTTTTCGATGAAATTGACTTTATATGTATGTATATCTTTCTAATTAATTAATTTAATTCATATTCAAAATATCACAGAGCTATGTTCTGAATAATTACAACTTCACACTAAGAATGTGTTCTCCTAATAAACTTTTCTAGATGTTAGGTAGCTTTCGATTCATTTTAAGGCGTTATTGCTTATTTCCAAAGCTTTTAATTTTTTTAATAGTAGTTTATGTGAAACCTTGTCGAATGCCCGCATATACCGCGTCCGTCTGCAAATGGTTATTCATATTTTTATCGATATACCATAATTGAGGTCATAATATAAATGTTTTTTTTTTAAATTCCATTATCTCATCGTGTAGTTTTATGGCTGACAAAGCTTTCCATTCTGCGCATTGTGATGTCATATTATTAATTGATAATCTTGCAGGACAGCTATTGAAATGATTTGCGGTTTGCAATACTCGCTACATAACGCATTCCTTCATCAAAAGGGACACGGCACTGAGTCAAGTGAACAGAAATAAACTCGCCGCAGTGTCATCGCTGATTTCATTAATCTGACTGCAGATTATTCTGCGTACTAAGCGAGTACTAGCAGAATCGGCAAATTCAAATAAAGGGTCTTTCAACGAGGACCCTCGATTTTAAAATGTAAGTTAAACAGGTTGTATGTGAGATATTCACTCAATTTTTCTTTCATTTGAAAGTATATTTTATGGCATTAAGTGTGGAATATAACGTTGTTCGAATATCCGCTGCGGCTTTGCTCGGTGGCATATTTGGGAGGTCCAATTTTCTATGACTTTATCGCATAAATCTGGCTAAATTTGCTGGATCGCGTTTGTTATGTTGACTTTGAGGGGGTCAATTGTTTGCGACTTATTCGTAAAGACTTGCGATTTAAGATAGCCTCAAAGGAAGAAGTCTAAAGGCGTTAAATCGCACGATCTCTGTGGCCAGTTCACGTCACCGTCGCGCCAGATAACCGTGCCCTCAAATCGATTGTCAAATTGCCCTCAAAATTTGATGATTTGCACACGTTGTTCAACCTTCCGTGGTAATTTGCCGTATACTACTTAACAATTGACAATAAATTTGACAGATGTCACTTTAACAACATGGCTGCTATAACCTAACAAATTTTGAGCGTCCCTATTAAAAAACCCTATATTAGGTGACCGATATGGTGGGAAATCAGGAATCAGAAATGAGAGTAAGGGATTTCCTTCGATAGCGGACCAGGATGGATAGGCCGTCTCTGTGATCTTTCGAAAGTTAACCTAATGTATGAAACTGCCCACGACGGCCCGACAAACTCTTCAACATCACGCGAGAACACTTCCTCTCCTCGAATTAAAAAATAACTATCCGAGCCAAAGGAACATTGTGTACTGATTGAGAATGGGTTAAGGGGTAGGAACAAAACTAAACTGGTGACGATAACACTACATTTTACAATAATAGTAAGTGTGTTCACCTATTACAAAAGTAATAATTAGGTTCGAGTACGGAACATACTAATAATATGCACCGTAATTTAAAATAGGGTTTTAGGGGAGGGGGTGGGTGCCTTTGTTTTGTGCAAGTCATAAATATCTATAATTATGATCAATGAAAAATTTAGTTTAGGCAAGGGTGGGTCATTAAGAATTTACATGATATTCACTGTAATACATTTTTTTATCGGGGTGAAGGGATAGCATGGCCAGGGGAGGGTGATGACGTTTTTCTCAGGGTCCTAAAGAGTTACTATCTAAAATATGGAATGGATGGACAATTGTATCCGGGGGAGGGGATAGGGTGGCTTGGGGAAAGTGGGATAATGTCTATGTTTTGCGCAAGGTCCTAAAGAGTAATTGCAAAATTAGATTTAGATCGGTCAAAGGGTGTGGGATTTTACAGAGAACATATAGACAATCAGTTATAGATATATAAGATTAACCTTTTCATTACGGTGCAAAAATACAAACGCGCGTTCCGATGCTGTAAACTCAGTGTACATGTAGACTTTAACGATTTTTAAGTCGTTTAAAAATGAATATTTTACATTTATTACTTATATTTATCATTAAAATAATAGTCAAGTGAATATCAATTATTGTGTAAAAATGCTTTGATCGTCACGAACGACAGCACAAGACACGTCCAACTCGGCCAGCGCACGCTCTGCCACTAAGTGACGATCGGCATCCAGGGAATATCTCCGATATCTCGAGCGCCATAACCTGTGGTGAAGTTTTGGGATCCCGTGAGCGGGTATCTGGGATGGTATGTCATCCGGCACCCCGCGCTCCGCGTACTGCGCCGTCCGCACGTACACATACACGCAAGGACAAATTCACGACATTTTTTATTGTTACGTATGGTAAATACTTATATATTGTAATTATTTTATCCAATACATTAATATATTACGGAGGAATGCCTAAAATTATGAACTCTGTATTGAGTATATTTACAGAGATATTCACATAATCAGAGGTAATGTCAACTCAGTTTACATCATCTGAGAGGAAAGGTTAATTAAATATATTTTAATAGATGAATTATCTCCGACAATTAATTACAGAGTTCTACATTCAAAATGCTCTTTCGACAGCAGCTTGGTTTGTCGAAGACCTCACATCAAACAGATCTGTTGGCGACACGTGCAGTGGGTATGGTGGACAAAGCAACGCTTCGTACACCAAAAAGCGCCCACAGGGTAGAACAAACTTCGTAGTGGCGGTTTTAGTTTATCTAGTGCGGCACCCGTTTGTCAAGTTTTGAAATCGAGTCAGTTTAATCGAGGACGTACAACTTGCCATTTACAATTTTATATAAAAACATTCAGTTCTTTTACGTAAGTTTGTTAAATTCAGAAAACTAATTAAAAATCATAATTGATATGTTGAACGATTATACAGGATGTGACATATCTAGTGTACAATGCTTTAAGTGCAGATACCGATTAAAAATGCGCGACGATTGTGTTCATGCTACATGTGCCTTATCGCAAACATGTCAGAGATATAAGCATTTAAAAAAATTTACTTAAAAGTTTAAAAAAATCGTAGTTATGCAATTACGCAATGTTGGGGTCAATTTCGCAAATATTTATTTCGAACTACGTATACTTAAATATTTACATGATTTTGACTCGTAATATGGTCTCGTTTCCACCCATAAAAAATGTGGACTAGGTTTGTTACACCCTGTGTGTAGATGGTTTATTAATTTTTTGTACGAGGCGCGTTTTTTAAGTAAGTACCGTCGTCGGATATTCCCGGCGTAGCGCTGCGGTTGCGATGTTGCGCATGCGCAACGGTTTCCTTCATCTATTAACTCACCAAATGCAACGTTAGAGACATTCGCATAGTGTGCACATCTTGTAGTCAGTGGTTGAAATGTTCAAGACAATAGATCAGCCCGCCGGCTGTGAGATACGGTCCGTGATTCGTTTCTTGAACGTGCGAAACATGAAACCAGCTGACGTGTCCTGATTTGGCGCCAAGTGATTTTCATCTTTTCCTTCTGTTCTTTAGTGGCAACCGTTTTGAAGAACTCAAAGAGTTGTGGAGTACAGACATGGTTTTCATACCAGGCTTTGTCGCTCTATGACGAAGGTATACAAAAATTGGTGGCCCATTATGACAAGCGCCATAATAATGGTGGCGACTATGTTGAGAAGTAGTTTAAGTGAAGAAAGTAAAGTGTTAAAAAAAAAAGAAATAAAATAAGCCATAATAATTTAAAATAAATATGATATAAGTTTGTAACTGTGACGAGAACAAAATTAAACTCCTGCATCCTGTCCGCGCAGGAGTCGATCGTCCTGGAGACACAGCCGCGGGTTTTAATAATAAATCATTATTATTCAAAGTGCATTCTTCGCAACGCAACATTTTGTCCGTATTTTATGACTCCCTAACGGAACATCGGCCCTGAACTCGGGTCGGTATCGGTCGAACCAATCGATCTGCCTACCCGCATTTTTAAATATATCTAAACGGGGTTCCCGTGCAACAACAACACGCGATGGTATTTAAGAAATAAGAAACGGAAAATCTTTGTGGTGATTTTGCACTTTAGCTTGAAAAATCGCCTCACATTTTTGGCAGTTTAGAAAAATAGAAACATTGTCGGTATTAGTGATGGGAAAAAATGCTACTCTTGATTCACTGGTGTCATTGTGATTGGTATTCAATAATATCAGTGATTGAAAACTGTGACTGTGATTACAGTTTCTTATGTCACAATACACGAAATAAATAAGTAAAACATGACTCTGGGCGTATTTATTTATATTATTAAAATTAGTAGAAAATTATTGCACATACATACACATACCTAAAAAGTTACCCACACGCGTGGAAAAACATTACCAACAAAAACAGATTCTAATAGATGGCGGTGATTCAAGTGATATCGATTTAAACGACGGCATCAGAAAATCAGTAGAATTATTAACAAAATAAAATTGAAACACGATATTTTCAGATATATAATCACTGATAGTGAGCGTAACTCAAATATATCGGCGATTGACTCACGGTTCGTGATTTTGAGCTCATCACTAGGTGGTGTAATTTTAAATAATAACATATAGCAAAAATAAAAATAATAACAGAGTCTTAGGTATATAAGAACTGCAGCAACTCTTTTACATGGTTTCTCAACCATGCAACATATTATTTATGAATACAGTACTGCTTTATGTTGGAGTCTAAAATGTAATAAAGTTTGTGTGCTAGGTGTAGGAAATGTCTTTGTCTAAATGTAGTCTTCATACGTGACAGTTGTAGTACGTTTTGTGTTGTTGTGTTGTCACAACGAGAATTTTAAAACACAGAAAAAGCGTTTGTCTTCATAGAGAAAAACATTAAAACAGGTGTTATGGAAAAGTTTATTCTGTGGCGAAAGGCACCATAGACCATCTGGCGGTCCTACCACCGAGCGGCCGAGTACCGACGCGATGTGTCGGACGCCCGCTAGGGGAACATCCCGCGAGGCTGCCGAGGGCGGGGAACGAGAGAG
Source organism: Eubasilissa regina (assembly GCA_022840565.1). Taxonomy (NCBI): domain Eukaryota; kingdom Metazoa; phylum Arthropoda; class Insecta; order Trichoptera; family Phryganeidae; genus Eubasilissa; species Eubasilissa regina. Next base: position 8,614,689 of record JAINEB010000010.1, read on the forward strand.
TCATTCTGTCCTCGCGGCTAGTGTCTTGTACTTAAATACTTCATATCTACCTCAATGTAATATCGTGTTACTGTACCGTACGAATAAATCACCAACAAATTCAAAATATTGTACTTTTAATTTATCACGCTTTGACTGTCATCCTTCCACACTTAAAACAGCAATAATGATAAATACAAATAAAATATATCAGTTATTTTGTATAACGTTTTAAGATGATCGAAATCAGGAATCGTTTTTTCTTTATTAAAATACTTTAAATTATAAAAAAAAAACATTTTAAGTAATCGACAAATTAGTTTTTATAACTTTAAAGCTAAATATCTCACGGATGGATATAAATGAAACAATGTTATTACTCTACTTGAGTTTATTAGCACTATTCGAGTTTCGAGAGAAACGGTAACTCTCATCGACAGGTGACGTATTGAACTAAATTAATTAAATTAGCAGCAAATAAAAAGAAGTTATAAAATGGATTAAAGGTCTTCAAAATTATTAAAGTATGTATTTGATATCTTTCCCTATTTATAATTTGATCAATTTACCAACATTTTTATATATTGTATTATTATAGATAGCTGTATATTTGTTTCATTTGTTATAAACGAATTCTTAGTTCTAGTTTATATTTATCTTCTATTATGTAAATGTGCCACATTCAAAATTCAAGATCTTTTTTATTTGGGGGTGCATAACTATACTAATGTTATTTTACTGTCGAATATGTAAATAAATAAAAATATGCATATAAAAACTCGAGTAGTGTTAATGAACTCAAGTAGAGTTATAATATCGTTTTATTTATATCCATCCGTTATGATGAACATCTATCAACAACTAAACATCTCAGATTGACGTTAATATTAAATGATTTAGTCCTTTCAAGGGCAGATATTGCGGAGATGTCGCGCACCAACGCGGATAAATTACCACGCCAATGACGCAATTCCTCAGCGATTTTCGACTTCACTAGTAAAAGAATTCAGATTATTTTTATTTTCTGTATAAAGCTCGTGTTACAAATCATATTTATGTATGAGTAGGTCCCCTCCCGACGATAAAATATAGCGCTTATCTTTTTTGAGATATGTACCTACAAAGATACAGTTGTTGTAATTCTTTCCGAGGGTCGTGTTTTATCGACTCGCGACGATCTCGCGCACGGTGTTCGCCTCATTGTCGATTCGCACAAATTCCATGCCGGCCATCTTGGTTTAGGTTCAAATAACAAAAGATAAATTAACTGTCTTAACCTCTTTAATGCCACGGAGCGCGTTTACACGCCAAACTTTGTATGTCATGCCAAGCCATAAGACATGATTAAATATAATTGAATTAATTTCTAATTTAAATGAATGATATACATAACGAAAAATATTGTTGTCGCTACCGGGATTCGAACCTGGATCTCTTCCAATCCGGGGAACGCGCATTAACCGATTATGCACCACAATTTTCGTACCTATGTGTTACACTTAACTAATGAATATCGTTTCATTATTTGAAAGCTATCTTCTTTAGTTTTACGGAATCTCAAATACCTTTGAGTAATCCGATAGGGAGACGCTAGAATTAACATTTCATTTTTATAAAATTTTTGACACATTAAATGTATTAATTAGAAAGATATTCATATAAAATCAATTTTATCGAAAAATATTGTTGTTTGCTACCGGGATTGATAAAATTTATTGTATATGTATATCTTTCTAATTAATACATTTAATTAGTATTTATTTAAAATACCACAGAGCTATGTTCTAAATAATTACAACTTCACAATAAGAATGTGTTCTTCTTAATAATTTCCTGGACACATCTTTAGGAACGAAGAGTACCACAATGTTAGATGAATGTGTTACGTATTTTTGGCGACTCGGGACCGAGATTTGTGGATATGAGCCATGTCTCAATTGTTTGAGGTCACCATGTGTCAATATTGACATGAAGGAATGAAGAAGAAAACTATTTAAAATCGTTCTGTCATTGTCGGACGGATATTGGTATCCCCCATTTAAAATATGGTTGACAGTTGAAAGGTTAAAATGGGAGTTAAGTGCTTTTAAATTAATTTCAGATATTCAATATTTTTAAGGTATTTTCAATTTCATATTCATCCACTGCCACAGCTATGTTAGGCCAGTGAGATGAATTGTCTTGATGCATTCCGCGAGATCTGTGACCCGGATATTGCACAATTCACATCGAGTAATTACGATTTTTGTAAAAAATGTTTATATCTGTGACGTGGTTGAGATAAAACACACATTCCTTCACAATTTTCAAATAAAATATTGTGAATTAGATTTGTTACGAGCTTTGTACCGGTCCCACGGTATTTTAATATTTTTATTTATAGTTCCAACTGCAGGAGCATATTTGGTTTAACCTTTTAACTGTCAATTCTATTTGAAATGGAAGACACAGCATAGGGTAAGTAACACTAGGCTTATCTATCAAAATTGCAATTTTGCAATGTCCAAAAGTGCGTGTCGACACGCTTGTAAGCTTAGTGTGACATACAAAATTTAACGTGTTAACGCGCTCATGGCATATAAAAGGTTAAATATGTGGTAATGCTGAAATTGGATCGGTCGAGCTGTTAAGAGTTTTCCAATGTTGATACAGTTCTGGTATCGTTCTGAATAATTTTAAAGCATGGAATAAATTTGCTCTCATTCAGCCTCTAATTATTGATGGGATTATCTGACCTTGGGTGACCAATTTATATGTTTATTCGGCGGGTGCCGCGATAAAATTTTCCACGATAACTGCCATAGAAATAGTGCGTTTGAAATTAATTGAAATAACTACATTGGCAGATTGATATTGGTCACTGCCAATATAGCGATAACGATGATGATATTTATCTATTTAGCCTTTTTCATACTACGACTTTCCGAGTGTGGCGGATTCGGTAGTGTCACAGTGCTTCCTTATATGGTCCAGGTCTGCGAGACGCGAGCACGGCAAAAACAAACGTGTTTTTAATTTCTTTAGGTCAAGATTATTTAAATGTTTTCTCTTTTATATATTCATTAACGGTACGTAAATATACAGGATGACCCAAAAAAAGTGAGAATATTTCGTACAAAATTAATTTAACTATATCAACAATGACTTTAATAGTTTACTAATTTGCTTACTTACCTATATTACATTTTATTTCGATAATTTCCGGTCGCCATCTTTGATTGTTAATTTTCCCATTGTTTTATATTTGGTTTTTTCAAATTGTTGCGTGGAATGGCAAAAATAACTGCAGAAGACCGTATTCTGATTTCTGATGAAAATTTTTCGAATTGAATAACGTCTAGCTAGACATTACACTATAACTGGACATTACAGCAGGACGGAGTTCCATCTCACACAGCCAGAAATACAATCTTCGTCGTGAGAATGTTAATTTCATTGAGCCGGCCACGTGGCCACCGAACAGGCCATATTTAAACCCAGTAGATTATGCAATATGGGGTGTTTCTGATTAGCTAAATACTGTGCAAAAAAAAGAATTATAATTATATGTTACATTTTGAAATAATTCATGTTTTACGAGATGTTCTTATTTTTTTTGGGCCACCCTGTATATTCAATTTGAAATGAAAGAAAAAAAACATATTTTAGTGAAATCGTACGAGACGACTGGTAAGTATCATATAGATGTCACTTTTATTCCTTTTGACAGCTAACTTACAAAGGTGGAATAATTTTAATTACACCGTGATTTTATTTAGATGTGGTTTTGTTTTGTGTGAAGCTCTATCATTGAATTATAAATTCTATTGAGACTGCGCAGCCCGCAGGGCCTAGCAGTAGGCAACTGGCGATCGACACATATACCTAGACCGCTACATAATTCACGACGCTATTAAAACAATTAAATCTGATGACCCTTATATCAGGCGCCATGCGTAATACGTGTTAGATCGTGGTTAAATATACAAAAAAAACTAACCCTACATATATTCATAACGCAGATCTGCCCAAAACCGATATACAGTGTTGTTGCAGGGGTGATCTTATATACGTCAATAATGAAATGAAGAAGGAAAGAAAAAAAACCTTGACTAAACTGGTCGTTTCATGCACATCACTTCTAAAAAGGTTGATCAAACACGATTTTTTTGGTTCTATATTTAATTTTTACAAATAATTGTACATAGATAAAACATAGAATATACTAATTTTGTTATACATATATATAACGTGTAATACGTATTATTATATATTACGTATTACACGGTAATCACCTAAACGGCCGAAACGATAATCCAATTAATCGGAAAAGTTAAATATAGAACAAAAAAAAAATCGTGTTTGATTTATTGTGTTGGAATTCTGTGAAATGAATTTAAAAAAAATACGGAATGTACTGATTACCTCGCACATTTTACATGCCCGGCTGCTGTAGACGTTGAAGCCCAACTCCGAAGAGTGCCGCGAGCGCGAGCATGGCGTGCTCGGATCGTGTTGCGTGTCTTAATTTAATTCCGGCGCTCGTCGTTTTATTGTTAATTCCGTACTGCCGCCAGCCACCACTCGGCGCTAATCCTCGAGCGTCCTCACGCCATGTTGCGAGGGGCTCATCATCCGAGACGAGTCGCCGCCTAGTGAAAATGCGACTCCATTTTGAGCCGCCATTCGAATACATCGTCCCGCAAGACTGTACGGCTTTATCTTCTTGTTAATGTTGCATATTCCACCAGTAAACGGCTCCAACACTTTTGAGAGTAACGATTGACGCATCTGAACGTATAATGCTCCACCGATGGATGCCGACAGTTCTTCGCCCCGGTCGCGTCATTTGGCACCGGCTCCGTTTCCACCGCGGGAACATTTTTTATTTATTTTTTATTTTATAATTTAATTAAGTAGAAGACGTCCGCGGAAGTCTTTGCACTACCATTAAACCAGATACTGGAGGATGGTCCTTTTAGAAGCCTCAATAATCGTCGAGTTTGTATGAGAGATGTATGAATGTGGATGAGGCGAGAATTGTGTGCCAGGATAGAATAGTAGATGTATAATTTAAATATTTCAGAATACGCAACACTTCAATATTCTTACTATTTTCAAATTAAACTAAACGCTTATGCTATGAAAATAAGACTAACCTGCCAGTCTTCTAGAATAAGACTCGAATCCTCGACCACTGTATCGCTAGGTGAGTGTCTCAACCACTAGACCAACTTGCACAGAGACTTCCAACCGACCATTATAATTTAACTATCGTAAATATTGAGTATTCGTTTATATTCATTCACCTTTTCTGCCATTACTGTCTGTCATCCTCAACACAACAGCTAGTACATATCTACACGATGTTCATGTATTACAAACTAAATAAATCAATTAGAAAAATATATATTAACAGAAGGATTCCATCTTTATAATATACAATATCAATATGTAATACAGGAATTATCCCATTGGGTTGGCTCCAATATGCATTTGTCACCATCCCAACCCATCATCTTAAATAATCATCGAAAAAAATCTAAAATAGAATAATTAAATTTGTCAAGTTATTAAAAAGATTAGAAAATTAATGTACATACATATTTTTAAGAATTTTTTTTTTTTAAATAGAGATGCGTACACGGAATACATGTCACATCAATATTCTTACTATTTTCAAACTAAACTAAACGCTTGTGCTATGAAAATAGTACTAACTTGCTGGTGTCCTGGAACGAGGCGCGAACCTCCGACTATCACTATCACTAGGCCAACGTCTTGACCACTACACCAACAAGCTACAAATTAGAACATTTTTATCGATTATATATTTTTACGCATTTTAATATACTACGCATTAATTCAATCCACATTACAATATGCCATCATTAGATGGGGTATTAAAAAAAAACCAAAAGATTATTCGACAAAATTACTTTTTGAAGAATTTCAAGTACCAACATTTTGTGACTTATTTAAAAGGAATTTTGTTCTTCAAATATTAAAATAAAATGAAAAATATCAATTCATTTCTGAAAATTTGTATCTTCACGGTCTAAAATCAATACATAATTTTCACAACACCATCATACGCACTTAGGGAAAAAATTCTTTAACAGCTTACCTGAAAAGATTAGAAATATTAATAATTCTAAAGAACTATCAAATGCTATTTAAAAAATACTTCAAAGTGAGCTTTAAAAGAATAGGTATTTCTAAAACTTATTTATATCGCTAATGCATATTATATCACATTATTGTAAACAATCATTTTTATTTATATACAATAAAGAGGCGTTATTCGGTATTTAAGTATTAATCCAGAGATGTAAATATGAATGTACGCTTCATTGACTTCCTTAAAGCATTTGATATAGTTAGACATGATAAAATTATTCAAATCCTTCTAAAAATAATGATAATCTGCATACAAGTAAAAAAGCTGTGAATTACTAAAAATTCTGGGAAACAAATATAAATTAACATAAATGATAACATTATTTTCAATTAGCGCCATCTGTGTATCAGTATAGACTTTAATTGCGTAGTTTTAAAACTACCACAACAACTCACCACTGTACCATGGCGCTCTTGTGTATTCGCCGCATCGAGCTATTCACATTTCTCTGTTCTGTCTTTATAAGCTAGTGAATTACTCAAGTCATATAAATGACTATTTATTGAATTGAAAATTCTTTTCAGTTGATCCTTTTTGTATGGAATCGTTACCTATGCTGTTTTTTTAACAGAATAATATTAGAAAGCAAAAAAAAAATTTTAGGATATCCATTTAAAAAATTCTCGTCTCTAGCAGGGCTTGTCATCTTTGATTTTAAAATTTTAAAATATTTTTTTATGGATTTACATAAGTGTTACTACACCTTGAATCCTAACTGTGATAATTCTTGGGTTACCACCAGATTCCCTTGGGGTTCTATCCTCTCTTTACTGTTTAATTACTTAACTCAGTCTTTCCAGGTAACAATATTATACGTTTATTATAACATGTTATACAGTAATATAAATTATACATTCAGAGATAGACTAGTTATTCAGGTGGAGCTGTGATGGAAGAGAGCTGTTCACCCAGAGACGGCCTCTTATAAGGTTCGTCCCCCACCACTCGTCTACTCGCATCATCATTGATTATTTTATTTTTTCAATATTTTTTCCAATAATTTAATAAAGTTCAAAAATATTTGTATATTATTTTTTAATTTTACCTTAAACTTCGCTCATTAGGAACAAAATATTTGGACCCAATGTGACTCAATTAAGCGGAATCGACTGTATATTGTATATCTAAGAAATAAAATGAAATATTGCTGAAAAGAAATTGGAGAACTATTTATGATATAATATAATACTTTTTATTTTCTTCAATTTACAATATGCATTTTTAAAGAAATAGATACATTTTTATTGTATTTAATCACACATTAATTTGACATTTTTAATATGGAAATTACGTACAGCCAAAATGTACGACCCAATCACAGAACAACACTAAGTCAGCGTCCATATCTTCTAATTTGCTTGATCCGCAATTTTCCGTATGCCTTCTTGATCTGAAGACTGCACTTGCACAAATTATTGAGTAACTCCTCAAAAGAGTCTTTGCGTCTCCGCTGCCGCCTGTTGGCCGATCTGCAGGAGCTCCTCCTGGGCGCCTCCGGGTTACACAGGCAGCCCGCTCGCAGCGACCGTCGGATGTCTTCCCTCGTCAGGCGCATCCTCCGGCTGGCTGGTGGTTCGCTGGCCGCGAGCTCTTCCGCGATACCGTCGCACACCTCCTTCAGGAACAGTTCTTCCGGACTTGGCGTCACGTTTTTGACTTTTGGTTGTCCATTCTTCTTGATTTTAGATAATTTGTTACCGTCCGCATGTGCCTTTGTGATGCTGGAAGCCATTTAACCGAATTTAGTCTGCGAAATAACGTTACGAAATGTTGAAAATCAATCGAAAAATGCGATATAAAAATTGAATGAAAATGTTGCGTATACGACTTTTGGCAATGTTCAAATTTTGTTTTTTCTTTCGAACGCATTCACATTATTCAAATTATTTCAAATTGAATATTTTGATAAAAAGGGGCTAGTTGATAAGAGGGTCCAGCAACGTGCTTCAATTTTGAAACGACTAATCCAAACCCCTTTATAATAAAAAATAAAAAATATATATATATTTAATGCAGCATAAAAAGATACTTGCGATTGTTTCAAATACTTTACTACAAATAATAATATAAGTAATAGAATAAATATTTCGTGTCCAAACCGGCTCAATAATGAAACTGACTGAATTGTTTTTAGTGGGTGCGTCACTGGCTTGTACAAAAGAAGATCGAATAATGTGAGTGACAAACACCCCCAAAACCCGCATGTTGAGTTTCAAACACCTCTATAAATGATAGAGTGAAAATTCTCTCTATAAAAATTGTAACATATTTGTAATTTTTTTTGTATTAATATATACACCGTTTCATTAAAATATCTAATGATGCATTTAGATGAAAATTCAATATTTAAAGGTTTTTCGTGATTTTGTTTGATAGATCAGTGGTTCGATGTGATCCACCGAATAACAAAGCCGGTAGAAGTAGATTTGACACTATAACCAAAGAAGCAACAACCGTTGAAGGTTCCATCGGCTCGCTAGATCGATAGTAAAGTAGATATAGTCTGTTTCAATAGTGCGAACTGCTTGTCTAGCCTTGTTTGGTGTGTCTCGAAAATGATCTGTCTGTATTATTGGGGATCGATCTCTCCCCTTCGACCCGCAATCATTAATTTCTCCATCTCTTCTAGCAACGTGCCCAACGTATGAAATAAATATTTTCCAGCATATTGTATAAAGGCTTTTTTAAATGCGGAGTTCCTCGATAATGGAGACATTAAATTATTAATTTACTGTTATCAATTACACCTAATGATGAGAGAGACAGCACTACTCGATACTATGGTAGTAAAAAAATGATTTGAAAATAAATGATATTTAAGCTTATAGAATTCAGATTCCTTTGGTATGCCAAATAATACGTAGAGGTGATTACCACCATAGATGAAAAAAATAATATATATATATAGAATTGATGAGAAGCTTGAAAAATGTAAAAAATACATTGTTTCTTTGTGAAATTAGTCAGGTGGAGAGGGGGCTAGGCACCATTTTCACATGTATATTTTTTGAGAATTTGGTTTTACAATGAAAAGATGGCTGGCTCATTAAAAAAAGAATTTATTTAATTAGATATAACAATTTTATTAAAAATTTTTTTTGACATATTGAAATGTTGACATTGTGAGCAGTTTTGCCTATATAGTAGCCATCAACACAGTATTTTTCCATCCCTTAATGTTCTCTTTAACTGTATACAATGTTCATCAATTGAAGAAAAATACTGTATCAAGTATTTAGAAATCATAATAGATAACAAACTTAAATGGAAAGAACATATTATTAATCTTACAAACAGAATAAGGAAAACTGCCTACATATTTTAAAAACTTAGAAACATCTTATCACTTACAAATCTGAAAATGATATATTACGCGTTTGTACAGTCACGTTTGCAATACGGTATTATTGGATGGAGAGGAGCATATAAAACTTCAATATCACAATTACAAATCACTCAAAAAAAAAAATTATTTAAAAAAAAGACCATCCAAGTATACAACTTTTCACAGATTTTTAAATAATAGACATATACAGAAAAAATTTAATTATTCAAATTTTCAAAATTAAAAGCAATTAAATATTAGAAGCGAATCCCCGAAGTGAATACACAAGTCTTTCTCTCATAGAGAAGAAATAAATGTTAAAAGAAATATATATATATATATCCTACTGATTATTCTAAAAATGTATTATATTTTCTGATATAATAGTAAAAAAAGGGGTAACAAACAAAATATACCTCTTACTGACGTTGAAGAATTTGCTCATATTTCTTGAACATTTTCTACCCTTAATTTAGCCAAGTATCCACCCGTAAAATATTTGGGACTAGGTCTATTACATCCTGTATACAGCGAAGAGAGAAAATTTATTAAATTATAGTAAAATATTGGAAAAAGTGAATGTATAAAATGGTATTTATTAAAATTGGATGTAAATATGATGGGGATGTTTCCAATTTTGCGCCAGACTTTAAAGGTCAGGGTCACCGATACAGGGTGGATCTCTGACTAGATACAGAAGTACAGGGTGGCAAGATAGCGACGTCATCCCGAACATATAATGAATTGAATGAGACGGGATGTAACCTCTCCCCGATTTTAAACGCGATGAAGAATTTCCGGGAAATATCTATCAATGGAGTTTACCTTGATTTTTCAATAAACGTAGGGAATATATAAATTCATTCTGAACATCCTGCTCAAATGCTGATGGAATAAAATTGTTTTCCCGAGAGCTCTGCTTAAGGAAAAGTGTGTATTTAGGGTTGGTTTTGAAATAGAATATTTCTATTTTATTAAGGAAAACAAATTCTTATTGTGAAGTTGTAATTATTCAGAACAGACGATCTGTGATATTTTAAATACTAAATTAATGTATTAATTATAAATATATACATATAAAATCAATTTTTACGAAAAATATTGTTTTTGCGTCACCGGGATTCGAACCTGGATCTCTATTTCCAATCCGGGGAAGTGCGCTACCTTTGTGCTATAACGCCAGTATTTTTCTTGACAAATTTTCGAACCTATATGTTACATTTTTCATCCCGGTGACGCAAAAACAATATTTTTCGACAAAATTGATTTTATATGTATATATTTATAATTAATACATTAATTTAGTATTTAAAATATCACAGACCTATGTTCTGAATAATTACAACTTCACAATAAGAATGTGTTTTCCTTAATAATATATGTTGTATCAAAGTGTCCAAAATTTAATAAAAATGAATTGATAATTCTGGCGTCTGCAGTCGGTTTACTCAGAGGTATTTGAGATACTGTAAAAATAATGTAGATGACTTTCAAATAATGGAACGACAGGTGTATAGGTTCGAAAATTTGTCAAGAAAAATACTGGCGTTATAGCACAAAGGTAGTGCACTTCCCCGGATTGGAAATAGAGATCCAGGTTCGAATCCCGGTGACGCAAAAACAATATTTTTCGACAAAATTGATTTTATATGTATATATTTATAATTAATACAATAATTTAGTATTTCTATTTGTTTATTATCAGAAACGTTTGTAGAAAATCGTATTATACAGTAAGGCCCCGCTTAACCCGGGCGATACGTTCTAATAAGTTTCAGCGCTAAACGAAACAGCGTTAAACGAGTCAATCTTAACACGTAAATAATGGAGATAAGTGAAACAGAACAGAAAGTAAGTTACTTAATTAGTTTTCCTTGTAAAATTTATTATTAAATACTTTTTATTACATTAATTATATATCTACTACTTCATTACTGATATCTATTTTTAGGAGAACACATTCTTATTGTGAAGTTGTAATTATTCAGAACAGACGGTCTGTGATATTTTAAATATGAATTAAATATATTAATTAGGAAGATATACGTATAGAATCAATTTTATCAAAGAATATTGTTGTTGCGCCACCGGGAATCGAATCTGGATCTCTTCTCAAACCGGGGAAGGTGCAGCGTCCAACTATGCTACAGCGACGATATTATTAGCGACAAATTTTCGAACCTATATGTTACCTTTTTGATATTAATATATTTAATCGTTCCATTATTTGAAAGAGCCATCTAGCTTATTTTTACGGAATCTCAAATACTGGCGGAATTATCAATTCATTTTGATTAAATTTTGAACACATTGATACAACTTTATTATTAGAAAAGAGAGCCAGGTTCGAATTCCGGTGGCGCAACAACAATATTTTTCCATAAAATTGATTTTATATGTATATTTTTCTAATTAATATATTAAATTTTTATTTAAAATGTCTATTTTTTTTATAAAACATCCATGTCAATAAAAACAAGTTTCGAGTAAAGAAGTTATGTTAGCGATAAGAAAGGTTCTTCCTCATTTGACTTTTTATTAAGAAGTCGTCTAATTTCGTTTATCTTTTCTTGTTTCGTTCAGCGAGCATAACACTTCGTGTTGCCTTAGAACTTCTATCAAAATTGGTATGATTTTGAATAAATTGATCCGTTATAGTAGCTAAACTAAAATTGTTCTCGCTTCTTCCATTATAATTGATCGTCAATCCAGATGAAAAGTCGTTTTTTCCGTTTCCCCAATAACGTTGCTTCTGGACCGGGTAATTTTGGTTGCTGAAGTCCTTGCGGTTGTAGTTGCAGATGATACAATATTTTCTTTATTTTTTAGAATTGTTCGTTTTGTTGATGTAGACAAATTGAATACAACACCTATATCAGATTGCAGTTCATCTGCATCTAATCGTCACTTGCATTTTAGTTTACAGCGAATTGCTTTTTCTTCTCGCTTTACTTTCTTTATTTTTGCAAAAATAATATACATGTTATGGTTATATTTTTATACGTACAAAATAACGTTGATGACCGATAATAAATTAACTATGACGCAGCAAACGAACGTTTGTATCGAAGCGCGCCGCGAGACTGCACGGTGCACGCGAGTGTCAAAGCGACGAAATCGCGCCCAATTTCAGGGAATCCCAAATTTACCGCGTAATACTGAAACAGCGTTAAGCAGGGCCTTACTGTACTTTGAAATTATTATATCGTGTCTATTTTGAAATAGTGTTGTGCTTACATTGAACACTTTTACTTAAATACTAAATTAATGTATTAATTATAAATATATACATATAAAATCAATTTTGTCGAAAAATATTGTTTTAGCGTCACCGGGATTCGAACCTGGATCTTCATTTCCAATCCGGGGAAGTGCACTACCTTTGTGCTATAACGCCAGTATTTTTCTTGACAAATTTTCGAACCTATATGTCACATTTTTTTCAAATTAATACACCTGTCGTTCCATTATTTGAAAGCCATCTACATTATTTTTACAGAATCTCAAATACCTTTGAGTAAACCGACTGCAGACGCCAGAATTATTATTATTTTTTTCAGAATTTTTATTAAATTTTGGACACATTGATACAACATATATTATTAAGGAAACACATTCTTATTGTGAAGTTGTAATTATTCAGAACATAGGTCTGTGATATTTTAAATACTGAATTAATGTATTAATTATAAATATATATATATATATATATAGTTGTAATTATTCAGAACATAGGTCTGTGATATTTTAAATACTGAATTAATGTATTAATTATAAATATATATATATATATATATATATATATATATAGTTGTAATTATTCAGAACATAGGTCTGTGATATTTTAAATACTAAATTAATGTATTAATTATAAATATATATATATATATATATATTATATTTATAATTAATACATTAATTTAGTATTTAAAATATCACAGACCTATGTTCTGAATAATTACAACTTCACAATAAGAATGTGTTTCCTTAATAAGTTTTACTTAAAATTATCTTTTAATTTCAAATTATTTTTTATGCACTTCATACTAGTGATCGTCGCCCATATCTAACGTGGGTCCGAACGTACTGCATTGGCTCAATTACGCCACTGCGAGTGACTACAGGTCGAGTGGTCAAGGGTTTAAGCCTCGACCTATTTGACAGTTTTGTTCGAAAAATAGTACATGTATATCATTATATATACAAATTTATCGAGGACCCGCTTTCCAATTAACATCGAATTAATGTAGCCTCGTGTAGGTAGGTACTAGCTTCACACATTATTCGAAAATCTCACCCCACACAATTTGTTTGCCCTTAACGGTAGTTAATTAGAGTCACTCTTGTCATATTTTCTGATAACATTTCTTTTCAGCCAATTTAGAATCTTTTCACGTAGAATATTTATTTGACCGTTCTAAATTCTAACCGCGTCCCGGGCTTGTAAATAATCCGATTCTTTTTTAGTTTTCCGTTCTTTAAAAATTATGAGACGTTTCCGGCAGCAAGACGCGGCTATGGTGTAACCGGAAGATGCTGAACGCCGAAGGAAGTGACCTCGCTCCCGCCGGCAAGTGGGCGAGATTCGCTCGCTTCGAGATGAACGCGGTTGCCAAATATCGCGTCATCTACAATCTTTTAAAACTAGCCTAATTTCCCGTCACGCGACGCATTTTTGAAATTAATTTTTCCGAAGCGTACATGTACGGCCGTGACGTATTTTTATCGAAATCACGTGTTTGAACTAATACGTGCGTGGAAGGAGCAAACATTCCCAGTGACGATATTACGATCCTGTAATGAATGGCGACCCTCCGCTAACCCAGGACCGTTTTATAAGCAAACGGTCCTATTTCGCATTTTTTTCATATTCAGTCATTCGTAGCCAGGAAAAATCTAGGTTCGTGAAGTCTGCAGTCCAATTGTTTCGAATTGTTTTTTATTTCAACTTTATTACATACTTCTTTTTCTTTTAAACAGGCAATCCACCCTACGAGAGTGATTTGTGCCATTAAACAAGTTAAAACATTATTTCATAGAAAGAAGTACAACAATATTATAGAATAGGGAATATTGCGTTACAAGTTAATACCATTGACGTTCAAGAAATTTGCTATTAAATGAGAGAAGATGACACGAGTTAACCGGGAGTGGAAAATTACCATTGACAAGATTATTGTAAAAAAATACCTGTGATCCGCAATGGACAGGCAAAAAAGACATGGTCGAGGGTTTCCTTATAGGCACCACACTCACACATCGGAGAGTCTATTATGTTCAATCTGAATTTTATTACATACGTATACATTATACTTTTTAATATTTGCCAAACCGCGGAACAGTTTTAAAATCAAAACATACTTTTTTTTAAATATGAAAAAAATACAACGAAGGAAACAAAAATTAGATGAGAATGTGTTCTTTCACATTAATTTTTAGGGTGGTCACTGGAGTCTCATTAGTTTTCATAATGTTTAATAAGTTCGCTCACTCTCGTGGTTCGATCCGACGACCTGATAGAATAGCTATGGCGAGGGTCAGTATTTATATTTACATTATTTATAATAATCATCTTTATACGAGCACTTTTATAAGTTTTAAAAATCTTAATTGTAATGTTTTATAAGTTAGTCCATAGCTACTCACTCCATAACTGATAACCGAGTCGATCATCGCAAAGTACAGTGAGTACAGTGGGGCCCGAGAGGTGCACAACTTTAACATGTAAAATACACTTAACATGGATCTCAGTTTCTTACATATATATGGTATATTATCAATAAACCTAAATATTTATTTGTTACATAGTTTATTCATAAAGAACGTCGTGTCTAATTATTATTTCGGCGATGCTCAGTGTGCCATGGTGTGACATGGCAGAAGGTCGAGTGTGCCGCTTTAGTACAAATATTGAAAAACACCGTTGCGAATGATACGAGCTCTATGAAATTGGAGTTTACTTCTGCTCGGGTAGAGGTCTTTAGGCGAGAACATAAAACGATTACTGTAATGATACCCTGATGAGAGAGACGGGGGATGGAGTGTTCCTGAATGACGGAAGATGGAGGGGGATAATTGGGGATAGAAAATATTCGAGTCTGAAGTTCAGCACGCGCAGTAGATATTTCTCCCGGAGCTCGTACCTAAATTACCGAAAGTGTAATTTCATTAAACAACTTGGCAACATCCTCAATTTTAATTATTCCTAGCAACGTCGGCTAAAGAATTGCGGGGTATTTATATTTTTACATTTTTTTTGCACTTTGTTCTACGCATTTTTTTAAATAGTAAAATGTTTAAAATTTTAATTACATAATATTCAAATAATACATTGACAAATAAATGTATTTAACGAAAGAACGACAACCGATAAGCGACAAGCAACTAGCAATACGCAACTACAATTTAATATAACATAACATAGACTCAAATACTATCCGGAATACCTGTTGTTGGGTATTGGCAGAAGGCAGAATCATCTTTCATTTATTTAATTTTTAATTTTCTGTTTTACTTTCTTATGTATACCCTTCTCTATATTGTGTTTTAAACATAGACGAACGATAATATTTTTTAATATAAATCATTTCCTAGTTTTAATTATTCAATTTTGTTATTTAAATCATTTTATAATACTGTTTTGTTTTTAATGGCGTAGCTTGTAATTTAATTGAGATTAATTGTGGAATGTATTATATATTTAGATTTCACTGTTAGATATAACGGATGAGTCTGTCTAGTCAAAGGTGACAGCGAACATCTTGTTCACATTATGTATCGAATTGTCAAATAAGTCAGTTTTGTTAAAATACTTATTAAAAAATAAAAATTTTAAACATTTCAATCAATGGTGCATTTTCTATAAAAGTCGGCTAGTCTGGTATTGAAGGTCGCCACGCATTCGATTGGAGAGCGACCGAAAAAGGTAATAATTTGACGGACCGTTCAAATTTCCCAGTTGAGCTCCTGGATGTCCTTTTTAATCTTGATTAAAGGCGAACAGAAGTATCAGTCGAAAATGTTCGTTTTACTCAACTAGATACTCCATTGTTTAAGGCCAAAAATAAAGAAAAACTATAAGATATAACAAAACGGGGACCCTAACTAACGTTTTAGAGAAGCGAAATGCTAACAAATAGGGTGTTTTCACGTTTTTTAGCATTTAAAAAAAAACCCCGCAAAGACTATTTAAAAAGACCCAGTACTTATATTAATAGTAATTTAATCCAATGGCAATAGTGGCAATTATGAAAAAGATGGACACTTTCGAACAGTGGTGTCTTGTGAATCAATTAAAATTAATGTACTCTCTAGAGTTTGCAAACTAAAAAAAATATTATCAAGGAGACCACATTCTTACTGCGAAGTTGTAATTATTCAGATCGGACGGTCTGTGATATTTTTTTATAATAATGTAACGATAGATGTATAAGTTCGAAAATTTGTCGTCAACGCGCTGTGTTTGGTGTAGCGCAACCGGTTAATGCATGTTACCCGGACAGGAAGAGATCCAGTTTCGAATCCCGGTAGCAATATTGAATATTGAAACCGTTTGACGTGTAATAAATTTCGTGGTTTCATACAAAGTGATTGTTGTTTTGTTTATTACGATGTTTTTCGATAAAATAGATTTGATATGTATGTCTTTCTAATTATTACATTTAATTAGTATTTAGAAAAATGTTTGGTTTCGTTTTCTAATTACTAAGTTAATGAGAGTAATATAGTATTTCTGATGATAATTAGTACTCGGTTTCACCATTTTATAATATAGGTTCCATTAATTTACTAATTTAATACTTAAGTTAAAGAATATATCCATGATAACAAATAATTTTTTAAATATGAATTAAATATATTAATTATAAAGATATACATATAAAATCAATTTTATCTAAAACATATTGTTGTTGCGCCACCGGGTTTGAACATGGATATCTTTCTAAACCGGGGAAGGTGCATTATCCAACTATGTTACAGCGACGATATTTTTAGCGACAAATTTTCGAACCTATATGTTACCTTTTTGATATTAATACATTTAATCGTTCCATTATATGAAAGAGCCATCTATCTTATTTTTACGCAATCTCAAATACCTTTTAGTAATCTGATAGCAGATGTCAGAATTATCGATTCATTTTTATTAAATTTTGAACACATTGATACAACTTTATTATTATTGTGAATTTTTTGTTACATATTAATTAATGTTCTGTAGAAGTTAACGTTAGAAATATTTAATGCAGAATCAAAAATATCATTTTATTACTGAAAATCGTACTAGATTTTTTTTATTTTTTTATTTCAGCTTTATTACATATATATACATTATAATTTATTTTTTTGCTAAACTGCATAACAGTTTATGATCGTATTATCATGCTCAAAAATCAACACATTATTTTCACAACACTATTTATTATATACGCACCTAGGAAAAAGTATATTTAACAGCTTTAGAAGATTAATTATAATAAATTATTTTATAAAACACTTTAAAGATAAACATGTACCCTTAAACTAATTATATTTTTATATCGCTACTTCTATTAATTTATTATATCTTATTATATGCCAGTTATTGTAAACAATATTTTTATTTATATACAGTCCACTTCTCTGCACATGTATATGCATTCAAGAGAAGTATAACGTAATCTTTTTTTTATTGTATTGTATTATTATACTTATATCAGTTTAATAAATAAATAAAATATGTACACTAACATATTACATACTTTAATCGGGTATCAACGCATGAAATATTGTGGACTCGGTCTAGAAATTTAAAAAATTACATAATTGTTTTTGTATATAATTTTTAGTATTTTGATATTGTATTATATCTACGCTACTGAATTTTTCTGCGCACAATTTGAAAATACTATTGTACGTACAATATTTATTTGACAGCGATCTGGTTGCGATCTCGACTCGATATTTCGCCCAACAGCATTTAGGTTACAATCTCGACACTGCTGCTGCTGCTAACGTTTCCGCTTCCTGGTACACTGTCGATATTTTGGCTCGAGCTAAATATATCGATGTGAGATTTATTGTGTGTTCGTAACGGCGGCCTTGAACGACACGCTTTCGATTTGTGGCCCACATTCCTGAATCGAGTGCTTTTCCAAAATCCTCCCTTGACGCTGAGGCGGTGGTGGGGGGGGGCGCAGAGCGGGCCTCGGGACACGCCAGCGTTCTTTAAATATATTGTATTTTATCGTGAAATTATAAATAAATGTATATTAAACTCCCTAAATCATCGGGAAGGAGCAACCTTATATAATATGATGAGTACTAGTCAGTAATATTAAAAAAGGATCACTTAGGTGGTTTGGTCGTATGGAACGAATGAATGAGGAGAGAATGGTAAGAAAGATATATGACGCGAGCGTTGATGGCACCAGAAATAGACAGAAATAGTACGCGGAAGTTTCGAGGCGACTTATTGTGTTTTAGGACAGATGAGTGGTGGAGCTCTATCCTCTCTGCACACTACAAGTTATTGTTCAAATGTGTTCAGTACGAAACGAATTTCAAAAATCTAAAGGGGGGTATTTTAATTTTATTATTTTAAAGAAACAAACTGTATAATTTATTAATAATTATAATAGATTATAATACAAATTAAATTAATCAACTATGTAAATCTATGTATAGAAAAAAATATTTTATTGCTACCGGGATTCGAACCTGAATCTCTTCCTATACAGGGAATTGTGTTCTCCATTTTCGCTATAGTAATCAAATACATTTTCTTCAATATTTGCAAAATTACTTTGTGGCCTAATTTTATATTAATAATTGGACAAATTTATTACTTATTCACCCCTTTATAATTTTGTTTTTATCTATGATTATATTTTTTAATTTCAGTATACATTTTTTCCTGAAGAAGATACCACAGGTGTCGAAACATGTAGAATAATCAATAAATAATGGTTTAAACAAAGAATTTTGTCTAATTATTAAATACATTTTCGACAAATTTTGAACTAATATTCTGTAATATTTCTAATTGATACATTTACTATTTTCATTACGGTGAATCTCAAATACCTTTGAGTAAAACTCGATACCACAGAACTATGTTCTGAAAATGCAACTTCACTACGAACATTTGTTCTCCTTATAATATATAAATTGTATTAATATATAAACAAGACTATTTTTGGTCTTGTTTATGTATTAGACATATATAAACAAGACTATTTTTGGTTTTGTTTATATATGTCCAAGACCAAAATTTTCCTTTTTTCTATAACTCATCTTGCACATATTTGCTTAGTTTCATTTTGAAACTTATTTCATTTCGTTGAAAATTTTCATCGCACTGTACATCATCGATTTCTGAGATTTAGCCTTCTTCCTGAATGGCAGTCTCAGTCTATCTCTTCCTCTCGTATGATGTTCGTGCTTACGTTGATTTGCATCAATTTTTCTTGTAAATTCTGGTGATATTTTTTAGTGAGGATTTTAAAAATAACATTGAAATATGTTTGATGTTTAAATGTCATCATGTTAAGACCTTTCAGCACTGCTGTGATTCGAGTATATTTAATTTTTTTCAGTATCATTCTCAAAGGTCTATTTTACGATACTGATAATTGTTTCGTTTCTTCTTTATTAGCCAACAACAAAATACTGCTCCAGTAGTTGATGTGAGGAATAATAACAGAGTTGTATACTAATCTTAAAAAAATAATAAAATACATTTATGTTGCATTTAAAAATAATGTACGTGCAATTTTGATTTACGAACGTTCGCTATAAGGAACATTACGAGATTGGCAGTGTTTGAAGAACAGTATTCGAAGATGGAGAGAATTGTGAATGTGAAAAGAAGCGTTTATAATGAAATTTTTAAGAATAAAAAAATTAAATGTGCAGTCTTCCATCAGTGGACCAAAAAGTGGACGCACCAGCAGCAGCCGTTCTATCGGAAGTTCAACCATCCACATCGAGTGCGCAATGTGACACGCGTGTGAAAATAACGTACATTAATGAAAATTTTAAGGAATCCATAATAATATTACTCTTGACTAAGCCAGTATCATTATGGCTGTATAGTGCGTGATTAAATGGCCAGGTTTGTAAAAACGAGTTCTTAATATATCTAGATTAAGATTACTTAAATGTTTTCCCTTTTATATATTCAACATTATGTAAATATATATCTGCGAAATATATTGAACATCCTGTCATCTCATATTTGTCATATCGCGTCGCATTCTATGGTCGCAGTGTTTTCCTTATCTACGCTAGAATTGTCAAATACGACGTGAATGTTTTGTTCGTATTGGATATATATATTTCATAGTTAATACGTAAGAACACCGTTTGTACAATTCCAGGGAGAGCAGTACATAATGTACAAACGGTAAAGCAATCGGATATCGCTGTTAGTGTAAAAAGCAGTATAAAGCAATGTAGTAATTATAATAAAACATAGACATTCGATGTTTAATAAAGTGCTTTTCATATGTTGAAATGACCGCTAACTTATACCATTTCATATTTAGGTATTTTGAAGTGCAACGCGCGGAAACGTAACGAGCGACTTCAAGGAACGTCCTTAGATCACGGAACACCAGTTACCCCGCGACCTTGAACCGAGGCTTTTGGACATATAAAGATATTCTTTATTTGGGAGATTTATGATGATGACGCCGAAGCAGATGATTCATCCCTTACGGGCAGGGGTCGCAATTTATCTCGCGGCGCTGGCGGCTCCCGACATCCGTCAGGCCCGCCGCAGCCCCCCTCCGAGATCCGACGATTGTTTCCGGCGCCTAATTTCCCGGTTCCATCCGCCGCAGGTTTCCGCCGGAAATAGATTCCCGCATGAACTAAAACTATACTGGATCGTTTTTTATCGTTTACGTCACTGCGTAGTTTGTTTTCATTAATGCCACCATCATCATTATCAGTATCACCCTGTGTCTCTCCACTGTTGGATCTAAGATTCTTCAATCAATTCCCTTGTCTTAGCTCTTTGCATGATCGTTCTTTGATACTTACACCGAGCGTCCTCCGAGCGATGTCTATCGCTGGTATAGGGTAACGGAGTATGTGACTAATGTTCGCGAAAGAGTGTTAATCAGAAAGTGGGGACCTATTTCTCCCAGCTCTCCACTGTGTTCGTTTGAAGATGATATCTAGGAGTATGTGTGCTTGAATGTGACCAGTGCAGGTTGGACAATGAAGTTGACAGAAGTATATTGTTACACGAGCACAGTTACAAAAAAAGATGCAATAAAAAGTCTACACCGAAGAGTGTTTGCTAGAGATCTTGACGGGAAAGCAGCCGCTCACCTGATTTTACACTCCGGTAAATGTGAGGTGCGTTCAGGAGACCTCCACAAGGTTATTATGTATTACAGTTTGGCTGTACATTCAAGCTTTGAAAAAGCATACTCTGTTTAAAAATCCATCTCTTAATTAGGGTTAAGAAACTTCAACATGGTCCGTTATTTACGGGACCCTAAATAATCCCGCGTAATCTCTGGCACTGAGCTGAAATCGCCGCCCGACCCACCCCGGAGCGCCCCGGACCCTCCTGGACCCGCCGGATCCCGACCCTGCAGGATAAGAACTTGGTGAATGATGGCGACAGCGGCGATACGTCTTGCGAACTTGCTCCTGCGCGTAATTATCCCCGCAGAGTTTTTTAAATGCTTAAATTTGAAACATTTGCTAAGAGACGGACTAATCCAACCCCTAATAATAATTCATTTTTAATCTCTGGCTCGTGCGCTGAGCTGGCCATCTATCTATTAAAAAATATCTGAAATATTTAAAATAAAATAACTAACAGAAAGCCATTTGCCCTTCCTACTCAGTCGCCGCTTATAACTACTTTTGTGTGTTTATACCTTGCATATTTCCATTTACCTTATATGTGTTTACATTACATATTGCATTGCACATTGGTATTTATTTTTCTTTCTTTTTCATACATTTTTTAAAAATATTTTCACTTTTACTTTACCTTGTATGTCAATAATTCGATTTTGGTTTTGTAAAACGTATTTGTTTACCGATTTGCCCTAAAACAGGATTGCCTAGTTGGGCAATACATTTTAAAATGTGTGTAAAATATATGTAACAAACTGTCTTTTTATTTTTGCAGATGTACAAATGTTATATATATGTCTAAATAAAAAAATAATAATTTCGTGCTCTTATAATTCGTGCCCCTCTTTTGGGAGTT
The DNA here is from genome assembly GCA_022840565.1 of Eubasilissa regina. NCBI lineage: Eukaryota > Metazoa > Arthropoda > Insecta > Trichoptera > Phryganeidae > Eubasilissa > Eubasilissa regina. The sequence continues at coordinate 8,637,372 of JAINEB010000010.1, forward strand.
CTCTTGATGACTGTATCCCTGAGTGTCTGCCTTGAACTACTGCATCTTAATTTACCATCAATTTTCCATCTATATGTAATCTAACTATGTATTCTATGGATTCATGTTTATAAATTTTAAATACAGCACTTAAGGTTAGGTCTAAATTGTAACTTTTTCGATAATTGCTATTGACTATATTAAATTTATTTTATTTCTTGTTTTATATACTGTATTAACTTGAATATATTATTGAATCAAAGTGGGACCGATAAGGGAGCCCTAGCTTCTAAACCGGTCCCGGGATAGGGTGAGTCCCCCCCTCCCTCCAGCTGTCCTGTTCAACATCATTCATTATGGAAGCACGGAACGTTCAGACTAAATGCCTACCACAGCAATATTGCGTTATTGAATCCGGTTGCAGAAATTATTACTCAATCAGTTGGGTTATGGCGACGGCCCTCTTCCACCCGATCCGCGCCCAGATCAAAGTTCCATCATCTTTGAATCTTGTCAGGCGAGTGCCATTTTGCATGAGACCTAGTTGGAAGGCCTCGCACCGTTACACGGCTCCCTGGCGGTAATCTCCTCACAGGTCCAGGCAAGCGATCACTCCATCACGTGGGTGAAAACGGGGCCCATATTCTCCCGATCACCGTGTGAAAACCCTTCTTGTTGACAGTCTCCGCCATCTTGCAGCGCGTGCAGAAGTCCTCCCGTTCGCCCACCTCGAACCGACCTCCGTCATTCGTCCGTCTCCCTGCCAATCATTGCTTAGGTTCATGTCAGTTGAAGAGGTAGCGGCGGCTTGAATTCAAACGTCATAATGGTATTTCAAAGTCGATAAGTAAGAAAATTGTTTGTACAATTCCAGGGAGGACAATACAAAATGCACTAGTTATTTAAAATTCTCTCATTTACAACAAGCCCTAGATAGCTTTTGATTTCTTATTATATTCTAAATTATTAGGAAATTTGGCAGGTTTGTAAAGGTTTTAAAGCAGTCAGAATTTTGATACAACGAAGTCAATTCTGACCATAATGTCAGATGATGCCTTCTTGGTCCAAAGTAGACGCTTTATTTCGACTATGTTAAAATTCAAAATAAATAGGTACCATGTATAATTTGACTTATTAATGTCTGTTTTGTACAACCAATTACGATATTGAAATCGACTACATTGGTGCAATGTCACATTTTGACGATTAATGTATTTTAAATAATTGTTGCACCCTTATACTTTTCAAGGGCAGCCGCCACTGCCTTCGAGGACTTGGATGTTTCATTACGTTGATTAATTTAAGAAATTATCCCGGATTACGTAAGACGAGGAGTTCCTGGTCGGGTCTGGCCCAGGACCCCGGGAAAATTAAGTGAGATAAATTAAGTTTGCTGCTAAGATTAGCAGCAAACTAAACAGAAATCTGTCGGTTCAAATAATTTTACTATGTAACAAGTTTGAAAGCAGACTAAATATTTGGCATTTCTCTGGCGCAGTTATATAACACGCAAAGTGCGATTGTACATTTTTAAAAATATTTATTAAAAAAAAATCTTTTAAAATACTGATGTTTTGTTGTGTGCGCGCGCACACGAAGCCAGTCAGAAGTAACGATCACAATAAAAATACACTAATGCTTTATTCCACATTTACAACATATTCACTACACTTTTTTACTTCTTAATCTTACTTTTTAATTTTATTTTAATAACATCGCAACGACACAGAAATAAACTGTCTACTTTAACACAGACGTTAGTCTAGCAAAGTAGCCGGGACAATGCTTTATATATCTACTACATCCCACACAATAAATTAACTATTATATCATAGTATGTTCACTTCTGATGTATAAAAAAATTAAAATACTTCGGCTACGGCTTCGGCAACTTTCGGCCAAAAAATACACCTTCGGCTGCACGTGCAAGAAAGCTTTGTATTTAGCCGCCGAAAAGTGGCGAAAACGCACGAACTATTACGAATGAAATAAAATTCAGTTTGTCATTTCTGGAAAAATGCAATTTATTTATTTGATGGGTATATTTACAATTATTATCAACACCACAACGCAGAAAATTAAGTAATAGCGTAGAATTTGCATTGTTATTGGCTTTATGCCGGTATTGATTTCTAAGTACGATTGAACCTTCTGCTTAAACAACAGAACAATTTGATACTAGTTAAAATGTCGCTAATCCCCCCATAAAGTTCTACGAATATACCATACGTTATCAAAATCAAAATTATTAAATATGACATTGCTGTACATTCCTATGGACCGACGCCAGGTGGAAGTATTTCCCTAATATTATGATTGATGATGGAAACCGTCGTCGCTGGAGTGCGCTGCTCACCAGATCACTTCACGAAGGTTTGCTCTTTTGCTGAGCGGTCAATTAATTCTAATTAAGTACTTCAATATACGAATTAGCGTTGGACGTTTTGTAAGGATGTTTAGTTAGGCGACATTAATAACTTATATTTAATTATGTTTCTGCGTTGTATATTGATTTTTACTATTCTATACCTACACTAAAAATTATAACTCACTCTCTATTATGTATTATTTTTATTTTTAATATCTAACGCAACACGTTTTGATGTTATGTGACCATCATTTTAACTTAGGTGTAACATCAAGAGAGAATGACAGTTCACCACCGCGGAGGTGGATTCATCTTCACGGTGATGATTTGGACGGTTTGCCACAGGAATTGTGCTTACAGTGTTAGATGTATTCTTGTTCCGCATCCCTGTCGTGGTTAGTGTACAGATAATGCCAGAAGGAAAGATCAGTTAATTAATGTTTATTTTGTATTAAACAATCTTGTTATATTAGTAGGACACATTCTTATTGTGAAGTTGTAATTATTCAGAACATAGAAATAATAATGTGTTCTACTAATAATAAAGTTGTATCAATGTGTTCAAAATTTAATAAAAATCAATTGATAATTCTGGGATCTGCTATCAGATTACTCAGAGGTATTCGAGATTCTGTAAAAATATGGTAGATGGCTCTTTCCAATAATGAAACGATTAGATGTATTAATATCGAAAAGGTAACATATTGGTTCGAAAATTTGTCACTGAAAATATTGTCGCTGTAGCATAGTTGGATAATGCACCTTCCCCGGTCAGGAAAGAGATCCAGGTTCGAATCCCAATGGCGCAACAACAATATTTTTCGATAAAATTGATTTTATATGTATATCTTTCTATTAAATATATTTCATTAATATTTTAATTTTGTTATACATTAATCTCACATTTATTAGTAGCTTTGATTCCTAGTTCGAATTACACAACCCTGAAATTAATTTACCACAGGTGAAAGAAATATCGTCGGCCGAAGGTATATGCCTAGGACTGTCTAACCGGTGGCGGTGCCCTGGCGTCCTATCCGCAGGAGCCAGAACATACCGTGATGCACACACGTTGTGGTTATTCATTTTAATAATAAAGAAATACATATCTAAGGTAAATGCAACTATACATGTATTGATTTTGAAATGTGTAACATATGGGTTCGAAAATTTGTCGTCAAAAGTACTGTGTGCTGTAACATAGTCGGTTAATCCACCTTCCCCGGATTTGAAAGAGATCAAGGTTCTAACGCTAGTAGTGCAACAATAATATTTTCGATAAAAAATTTTTTTTATGTAAATTTTTCTAATTAATACATTAAACTAGTATTTAAAATATCACAGACCGTCTGTTCTGAATAATTACAACTTCACAATAAGAATGTATTCTCATTAATAATAATAATAAAAAAATATTAATTTACTATTGTTAGATAATTATATCCAACAACCGGTTTCGGAAAATACCTTTTCCTTCATCAGAATGATTAAAAATTGATGAAGTAAAAGAAAACCGAAACCGTTTTGACTATAATTAACTCGCAGTGGTTAAAAACAAAATTAATTAATTATTCATTCTAATATTTATTTATAAAAAATCGTACTCTTAATGGTTATAGGTAAGTCAAGTCACATTAAATGTGTGTGTGTGTATTACGTGTACAGTTTACTGGGAAGGAATGTAATATTATAACATTTGTTCTTAATATTTTTAATTGTTGGAAAATGATTTAACTGTTGTAGGTATTTCTATTGTACCAGTCATTGTTCGAAGAATTACAATCGAAAAATTAAAATGACGGTTTAAATAATACAGATGTCTTATTTTTTTTCAGTAGTTACCGTATTCACAAAGTAAATTATTTACCAACTTATACGATAAATGAAAAGACACATTATAATTTTCGAATATACGAGCAACACTCAGTTTTGACGTTTACCGGTTTTTAATAAAATACGCATTCACCGTGGTATCGAATGTGATTTGTTTGTTTAGGCGTATTTTATTTTTCCGAGATATTTTTATACGATTTTGTTCGCGGTGGGGTTAGGGGGGCGAGAGCCGTGTTTATACGTGAAAACAAAAATTACATAAAAATATTCACTGACAAATAATACGTAACTGATGGATGGAGACGTGTATGTGGCCATCAGAAAAAACGTGATGGGACAGGCGTTTTGTTCGTGACGTAGAATTTTTACGATTTTTAAGTCCGATTCGTATCACGTATTTAAATCATTTATTGTGTAAAAGAACTAAAGATGAGAAAGAACATTAATAATCACGCAAAGACAGCAAAAGGCACGTCTAACTCGGCCAGCGCACGCTTTGCCACTAAATGACGATCGGCATCCGGTATCCCGGGCCCCGCTTACTGCTCCGTCAGCACCACTCCGTACGTACACATACACATATTAACAAATTCACGTCAGGTTCTTCAAGGTTTTTTATTGTAGAGTATGCTAAATACTTGTATATTGTAATTATTTTATCTAATACATTAATATATTACGGATCAATATCTAAAATGTGAACTCTGTATTGAGTATATTTACAGAGATATTCACATAATCAGAGGCAATGTTAACTCAGTTTACATCATCGGAGAGGATAGGTTTTATACGTATACATACTAATATCGATATAAATATTATTTTGAAATAAATAAATATTTTTACATTGTACGTTGATTTCTCGGCAGCGTAATGGTTAATATCCTAAACTGTCACACGGGTTACTGGGGTTTGGTTATTTTGCTAACTGAATTTATGAACATTTTTTCTATCGAAAAAAAACACACGATACATGGGTTTGAGACATGGGATGCTTGAAATATATGAATGTAGGAGCGAAAATGAACGATTTGATCGTGTGCTGTTTATTGTATGCCGATGATACAGTACTAATGGCGAATAATGAACAAGAACTACAGAGACTAGTGAGTAGAATGTACCATGTATGCAAGGAAAACGACCTTATTATGGATGTCAACAAGTCGAAAGTGATGGTATTCGAGAAGGAGGAAAGCAAGACAAGCAAGCTAAATATTTGGAGATTGAATTGTTTGGAACAAGTAGTTGAGTTTGTGTATTTGGGAAGTATGTTAGATAGAAACGGAAAGACTGAGAAAGATATCGAAAGGAGCGTGACTACAGGGAATAAACTTGTTAATCGAGGCAAGACTAACGGTTCACAATGGAGTCCTGGTATCGACACTGATGTATGTAAATGAAGCCTGGAGCGTATACTGAATGCTGTCAAAATGAGATCACTTAGGCGTACATGTGGCAGATCCATTTATGACAGAGTAAAGAATAAAGAAATAAGGAAAAAATATAAAGCTGATCTTAGTTTACTGAGTAAGATTAAGAAATGATCACTTAGGTGGTTTGGTCATATGGAACGGATGAATGAGTAGAGAATGGTAAGAAATATATATGACGCAAGTGTTGATGGCACGACCAGGTAAACCAGATATTGGAAGGTGGTTCTATTATTTGCCTCAATAATCGGCGAGCTTGTATGAGGTGTATGAATGCGGATGTCGGGACACTAGAGTGTGGCGCTCTATTGTCTCTGCTTACACTCGCGGGGAAACCGCGTGATGGTAAGTCAGTAAGTAAGTAAGTAATTAATTATAAATAAAATTAATTTCATTCTCCGGTTGCGTCCTAACGGTACGCATGTATCGTGTGCTCGATGAGAATGTACTATAATTGCATATTTATATTTAAGTACATATAGCAAAAAATGTTGTAAAACGTATTAGACGAATCAACATCGTTAGTTTTTTATCACCGCAATGAGTCAGCCAATGGAATAAATGTATCAAATGTTTATCGTTAAATATTTTAGTACGAGTTGAGTGAGAAACCATTAATAATAATATTGCGCTTCCCCGTCTATACCTATGACTTTTTGAATGCGGCGGTTACGGTAATGTCATTATCGTTATGGCTGTATAATGCTTTATTAAATGGCTAGGTCTGTGAGACGCGAGCATGACAAAAACGAACGTATTTCTTATATCTCTAGGTTAAGTTTACTTGTTTATTACACGTTTTCAATTTTATATATTCAATTTGAAATGGTGTACATTGTCTAACATATTTTAGCGAAATCGTATATTGACATAAGGCATATTTTCTTCTGTCTATGGTAAGGGAGAAATTTTACTTTAGAAATTGTCTATCTACGATTCTTATATGTCATTTTTGATCGTTTTGACTTTGAGCTAACTTACAAAGATGGAATAATTTTAATTACATCGAGATTTTATTTTCGTATGCTTTGTTTTGGGGAAAGCTTTAACGTTGAAATATAGGTTCTATTGAGACCCTGAAATATATAGAAGTAATAACAATTAAGAATTTTATTAAAAACAAATGTAAAAGTAATAAAAGTATATAGAAGAAAACATGTAATACTAATTAAATGTATTAATTAGAAGGATATACATATAAAATCAATTTTATCTAAAAATACGGCAAATTTTCAAACCTATATGTTATATTTTTTCAAATGAACACATCTATCGTTCCATTATTTGAAAGCCGTCTACTTTATTTTTACGGAATCTCAAATAACTTTGAGTAAACCGATATCAGACGCCAGAATTAGCAATTCATTTTTATTAAATTTACTTTACATTTAATTCATATTAAAAATATCACCAACCTATGTTTTGAATAATTACAATTTCACAATAAGAATGCGTTCTAATAACACATGTAATAACTATAAAAAATCGTGTCTAATGATAGTATTAAATAAAGTGTATAAATATATATATATATTCCATAATGTGCAGTTACCTTGCACCGTAGTGGAAAGGTTCCAACACCTTGTGACGTCACTGGACCACCTTCAAGCGTCAGTATATCGTGTAATGACCTTGGAAATGTTTGGGTGGTCCCGCGGGTTGAACGATCTCCCGGTCTAATGATAGCCTCCGTCTTCCTGTAATTTGTAGCGGTTTTCCCCTTGACTCATTCGTCATTCTCCGTCTTTTAAATTGTATGTAGTACTTGATGATGTATCGCGCCCTTAGAGCGACAGGGTATCGTCTGACATTCACGTCAAACTGAGATATTGAACTTTGGTTCACAGCCGTGAGACGAAATATTTATAAAAATATCGCTATGGAATAAAGTATTAATTCTAGATTTCGGACACATTATAAAGGGTGTAACAGACCTAGTCCACAATATTTTATGAGTGGATACCTAACTATATTACGAGTCGAAAATGTTCAAGGAATATGTGCAAATTCTGCACTGTTACGGAAAATATTGTGTATTGAAGCTTAAAGTGAATAAATATTTGCGAAATTGTTCCATTCAGACCCTAAATTATCCTAACAAAAAATAGTCCAGCTGCTCGGAATTCGGTGACCTTTAGCTTTTTATATTTAATATATAATTTGGAATCAATAAAATACTTAAATTAATCGAAATAATTATTTTTTAAATTTTATTTTTTTATTAAGGGATTTTGACAGTGAAAACATATTGTAATAAACATAGCAATTATTTAACATGCGATACTAATAATGAAAATCCACAAAAAATATTTGGATACAAAGTATGTTTAGATAAAAGAAAGAGAAGAGTGGGAAGGTTGCAACTAACGTTGCGGTAAAGGGAGAGCAACATGAGTTTTTATAGGTATAGTGAATGGCCAAAGTTTAGATTGTGGTGGTTCATAAGAAGAACCCTTTGAGCTTAGTGAGGCTAATGTTGAACAAGTCAATTTTTGTAAATTTCTCATTATGGTATTTGCATGACCGGTGAATGAATGAATTTTGTATGTAAGATGTTCTACTTCTGAGAATGTGGAAGAGTACGGATTGCCGGGTTGATCTAGATGACACGTGGAGAGATATTAACTCCAATTGGCTGGGAAAATCAATGTGGCCTTGCAGTAGTTTGAAGAGAAATATTAGGTCAGCACGTGTTCATCGATGTTCGCATTATTACGATATTTATGAAATCCTTATATCTCTGACATGGTTGAAATTAGGCACATATTTCTTGACTCGTAATTTAATCAGGTATCCACCCTTTAAGTATTGTGTACTAGATTTGTTACACCCTGTATAATAATATTACATACATTTCATTTGTATTCGCACAGCAGCTGTTGTACTAAAAAATATTACAAAAGTGCGACTAAAATATGACTTTTTTGTTTTTTGTTACTAAGAAATTTCACATATTCGTAACATATTTTAAATATTTCAACTCTATTTATATATATTTTTTACACACATAATAAACATTGCACAGCTAAAAAAACTGGCTGGCTTAAGTGATCACTTTACACAAAGTAACGTTCACCAATTCTACCCACAATCAACCTCCATACTTCCCATATAAATTGCTTCATATCTATGACATATCTATAATTTGACATATAATATATATTGTATATTAAAAAAAACAGTTTGTTACATATATTTTTTAAAACAGCTTTTTAAAATGCATTATACAACTAGGCAAGCCTGTCTTAGGGTAAATTAGCAAACAAATCATGTTTCACAAATCATGTAAACAAATATAACACATTGAACACGAGGCAAAACACAATTAAATTTAAAATGAAAGTATTAGGTTGAGTCATAAATAATAATAAGTATTAAAAAAATATATAAATTAATCTAAAATGTATTCTCAATTATTTGATAAGACTTGTTTTCAATTTATCGACTCTTTCCCCATAAAATTTGGCCGGTTTGGATTGAAAGAAGTCTCGGACAGCCTCACTTACTGCCTGGTCAGAATTGAAGTTTTTGTCATTTAAAAAATTCTGTAAGGAGCGCAAAATGTGGAAGTCTGTGGAAGCAAGGTCCGGTGAGTATGGTGGGTGAGGTAAAACGCACCAGCCCTCGGTTCGTCATTTGACAAACCAATTTCTAAGTGCTCCTTCACCGTACACACTGCATATTTTTTGAGCTGTGGCTGCAGCACTATTATTGAATTGTTTAAATTTCTAAAGCATCATACGGTGAAAGTGTATTTTTTGATTCTACATTTTTAATGTAATTTTTTTTTTAATGTAATAATGAAAACAATAATAGTATGACTAATACATACAAGGAAAATATATAAAATCAGAGAATAAAAAATATTTATTTGCAATACAATATGTATAAATGTAATATGAGCCCATACAAGGTAAAGGAAAATATATAAGACTGATTGTTTAGTTTTTTTTATTTGCTTTTTACTGTTTACTGTACGCCGATGATGAAGTACTAATGGCGAATAATGAACAAGAACTACAGAATCTGGCGAGCAGAATGTAAGGAAAGCGACCTCATGATGAATGTTAACAAGTCGAAAGTGATGGTATTCGAGAAGGAGGAAAGCAAGACACCGTGCTAAATACTTGCAGGTGATGAATGGTTGGAACAAGTAGACGAATTTGTGTATTTGGGAAGTATGTTCGATAGAAACGGAAAGGAGGGTGACTGCAGGGAATAAAGTGAACGGCGCTTTGAATGGAATTATATCTAACGGGAATTTGTCAACTGAGGCAAGACTAGCCGTGCACAATGGAATCCTGGTACCGACACTGATGTATGGAAGTGAGGACTCGAGCTGGCAGAAATGGTACGAAAATAGACTGCACAGTGGAAATGAGATCACTTAGGCGTATATGTGGCAAATCTATTTATGACAGAATAAAGAATACAAAAATAAGGAAAGAATGTAAAGCTGATGTTAGTGTAGTGAGTAAGATTAAGAAAGGATTACTTAGGTGGTTTGGTCATATGGAACAGATGAATGAGGAGAGAATGGTAAAAAAAATATATGACCCAAATCAGCACCAGAAATAGAGGATGTCCGCGGAAGACTTGGCATAACCAGGTAAACCAGTTGATGGAAGATGGTTCTGTTAGAAGCCTCAACAATCGGCGAGCTTGTATGAGAAGATGTATGAATGTGGATGAGGCGAGAATTGTGTGTCAGGACAGAAGAGTGTGGCGCTCTATCCTCTCTATCTACCCCCGCGGGGAAACGGCGTGATGGTAAGTAAGTATGTGTAAGATTGATTGATTGAAGATACACATAATGCAGTCATAAGAATAATTTATTTTCTTGTATGAGTCATGTGACTAGGAACACTCTCTCTCTGTTTCTCTCTATACAACGATTGGGTATTCTAGCCGGGTCGTGAGCGGGGCACATGTGCGTTAATGTGGACTCCCTGGAGTAGTTCTCCAGGAGGGTGCGGCCTTCAGGAATACCGGTGATTAATGGTTCAGGGGTGATGTGCCGCGCCCGATCCTCGGCTGTACATTGCATGCATCAATAATTCTATTATGAAGTGTGTAATTTAAAACCTATAATCGCCATTAGCCGAGTGAAATTCCATTCCATTATACAATATTGTGGCATCCAAGTATAAACGCTGAGGGTGTATCCGAGGGGTTTGTTTATATTTTATTGTTAATTATAGAAATAACTAGTTTTTTTTTTTTTAGCACAACACATTCTTTCGATGATTGATATCTGTGGTGTTTTGATTAATTTAAATATATATTTTGATTATTAAGGAAAACACATTCTTATTGTGAAGTTGTAATTAATAAAAATGAATTGATAATTCTGGCGTCTGCAAATCGGTTTACTCAAAGGTATTTGAGATTCTGTAAAAATAATGTAGATGGCTTTCAAATAATGGAACGACAGGTGTATTAATTTGAAAAATGTAACATATAGTTTCGAAAATTTGTCAAGAAAAATACTGGCGTTATAGCACAAAGGTAATGCACTTCCCCGGATTGGAAATGAAGATCCAGGTTTGAATCCCGGTGACGCTAAAACAATATTTTTCGACAAAATTGATTTTATATGTATATATGTATATATTTATAATTAATACATTAATTTAGTATTTAATATATTTTGATATAACTACGATGCAATTCATCAAAAATTCCAATACACATTTTTCGATCACGACCAAAACCACCCACAGTGTATATAATATATGTCATTTCGCAAATTTTGTGCTATCACGTTTGCTCCCAGATTCATTATCGGCTCCATAAAAAATTGACCTTGAAAATAACTCGGTTAAGTTCGTTAGCCAGCCTGATCCGCCATCTGATTTTAAAACAGCGCCTGAAATGAAATAATTCTCACCGGTTAATAACTATACGAATATATAAATATTTTTTCCTTTCTTTTCACACGTAGACGAAATCTGAAAACTATTAATTTCCCGTCAATATTGAGGTCTGTTTATATTTTACGATTTCAGAGTTATTTACGATTTAATTTGGAGAACAAATAGAACCGCAAATATATCTTATTATTACATCGATAGTAATCAGAACTACGCCGTGACCTCTACGTATTCTCGTGTTGTACAGGGTGATTATTATGTTCCAGGCCGATTTTGTTTAGTTGCCATTTTGGTTTGGCAGACATTTTTTCAGTTCGCATTTGGCAGTCGTAAAGAATAGTTGATTACAATTTATTGTGGAGCGTCTGACGCCTCAACAACGTGTTAAAGTCATTAAAACATTTTATTTAAATAATAATGGGAATGGTGTAACTATTTATGGTGATCGCTTTCGTCACATGTTGGAAAACTTCTTTGTGGCCGAATTGGGTCGATTGGGCCTGCAACACACGTGGTTTCAACAGGACGGTCCCGCCTCACACATAGCCCGAGCTACGGAATTTTTTCCCAGCCGCATTATGTCAAAAGGTGGTGTTATCAACTGGCCTCCTCGATCACCTGATTTTCTGCGGGGGTACTTGAAAGGAAAGAACTACGCCAATATAATACAACAATTCTGATGCTACAGGACAATATTCGAAATGAAATTGCTGAAATGACACGCGAAGTGTGCGAGAATGTTATGAAAAATATGATTAAAAGAGCACGCATTTGTGCCGCTGCCAGATGTGTTATATTCCGTACATAATTGTAATAAATATAATAATCGATAAATAAAAACCAAATAAATAAATTAGATGTCATTTCCTAGTTATTCTAAAACAACATCGGCCTGGAACATAATATTCATCCTGTATTTTTATCTGAATATATAAATAAATTGTTATAATACCAGGTTTGGAGGCAGTCGATCTGAGCAGTGGCGTGTCGGTAATCCATAAACACGTTTCCTTCCCTGGGCTGAAAAAAAAATTGCGCCACGTGCAAATCGCGTGTGAAATAATAGTCGTAAAAGTATGATTAGCTGTGATGGTCAGTCAGACGGGCGTCTGCAATGCACCTGTGTATAAGTCTTTGATGGATACGTGATGTACATTTGAAGGTCATAATCTTGTTAACGGCGAAGTAAATCAAAGTAAGTAGCTAATATTAGGGGTGGCTAATATCAACTACTGCATTAGCATTTTGTTTTTGGCTAATGAAGAAGAAATGCAACCATTGTCAATGTTGCAAAATAAAGCTTTGAAAATAATACTAAAAAAATTAGATATATCCGGATCAGTGCAATCCTGCGTGATCTGAATATGGTGACCTTTAAGCAGAAAATATATTTTAATATAATGGTATTTATTTATGAAATCCTCAATAAGAAAATATCGGCGGAATTTCTGCGTGAAACGTTTTGTTATTCTAATTAATTACTATTAGAATATTGCTTAAATAATTTTAAAAATAAATAAATTAGATTCTCCTTGTGACATATATGCTGTTTCAAAGAAATTAATTATCAAATTTAGTCAGTAGACGGCGATAGTGCAGTGGTACTCGAAACGAGTCCACATTTTAACATATGTACAACTTTACAATTTTTGATAGAAACGGAGATTGATGGGTGAAAATGGTGAACGTTCCATTAAATGTAATAAAAATGGCTTCGTGTCCATGAGATATCTATTATTTAGAGTGGAATTAGAGTATTCAGTTAATAACAGATCTTCAAGGTTTGTGAAGTACACACACACAGATGTTTGGGCTGAGGTCTTGTCATGCTCGCTTTCGCACATGACTCTGCGCATGTTGATATAGAAGGAAGTGCTGAACCTGAGGAGCTCGCGGAAGCCGTCGTTTAGTAAACGACGCCACGTGTCTCACTGTTTGGTGTGGCCGCTGTTCGCTTATTGCTGGTTCAGGGCGCGTTCAAGTACTCTGCGTTGCCGGATGCTTTTAGCGTTGTCAGCCCACGGGCATTAGACTCATGGCAAATTTGATAACTGAAGGAGCCTGTAATTTGTAAAAGGTCAGCAGAAGCATTTAAAGTACCTTCTAAACGAAACATTTTAGTAGAATTAGTCTGGCTTTTCGATTTATTAACCGCTGATCTTTTACGCTAGTGGCCGCTGCACTTAAGCAAATCACCTGAAGCTCCATTAGCTTGATTCGCTCCATCGGCGGCCGCGGGTCCCATTGTTCCGCTGGCACATACGAGGCGGATGGGCGCGCCGCTGATGGTCGAGAGCTGATTGCACAAAGGATGATCGGGACCTCTGAATTGATGGGCAAGGCAGCCAATCTCGCCAAGGCCGCCGCGTGATTTATCACCTAACCTCCCCGTGTGAAAATTTATGCATTAAACGATATTTAACAATTCTAAATCAAAATATATTTATAGTATATCTGATCTTTCTGGGCGACGTCGACATCCCGTTGCAGAGCTGATGTGATTATAGGTACTGGTTTGCAATACCGCGTCGAAAACAGTTTAATTTTTTTTTCTTTAAGATTCTAGAATTCAACTAAATACAATTTGGATGGTGTTCAATGCAATACTTATTTATATCGATTGGGAAGGGACGCGTATTCAGGGGAAGAGAAAGGGTTCTAAAGAGTAACTACGCAAAATTTGGCTTGGATCGATCAAAGGATAAAGGATTGTGTTACATACAAAGCATAGATGCCGGAAGAATCTCAGGACAATAAATAAATTGGCACTTACCACAAACCAGATTCTGCTGGCATCTCCAAAGATGTGGACTGTATATTTTACTCACTGTTTCGTCAAAGGTTCCGACACGTTATAGACGCGAAATCTCGGTAATATTGTAAACTGTACCGCACACGTATAATCGTACTGAATCGACTGAGTTCTCATTGTGACATATATGCTGTTTCAGGGAAATAAATTATCAAATTTGGTCCATAGATGACGATAATGTAGTGGTACTCGAAGTGAGTCCACATATTAACATATGTACAACTTAAAAAAATTTGATGGATATGGGGAGATTGATGGGTGAGAATTGGTGAAAGTTATATTTATATAAAGTGATCACTTAAGCCACCCTGAAGACATATCGTAAGCCCTGTAATTACCCATACTTCCATATATTTTCCATTAAATATAATAAAAAAATAGCTATGAGATATCTATTATTTATTCACGTATTTTTTATATTTTATAATTTCATTAATATTACGCTTTATGTGCTTTACTGGTGGATTGGTAACCATTTCTCCCGGTAAGACATAATTCCGGGTTTGCCTCCAGGTGGTAACTATATATTTTTTCGATACATACATTTTTTCTATTTATTCTTCATATTTTATTCTAAGTTATTCATATAATTGATTGATCGGCACGCTCTTTTTAAAAATAAGTCATTTTAGTCATTGCTTTGATCATTGTTTGATAATTCAAAAATAATAAAATAAAATTAGTGACCATTTTAACTGAAACTATCATGCTTTACGTAACGTTCAATAAAATAATACTTTGCTTAAATATTATACGTATTAAAAACATTAATTTGTGTTGATCTCTGTTTTCGGATAATAGAATTATCCAATATTAGAATCAAGACAGCTGAGGTACAATGTGATCACAATAACCGGAGCCTACAGTGGTTCTCTTTGAATATAACAATTAAAACAATATTGTATAAGAAAAGTAAAATTTCAATATTGTATTATTTATTCTGTACTGTAATGAAATATTTATACAAAGAAAAAATTAAAATTCATAATTTCATTTCGATGTCAAAGCAGATTAAAAATATTTTTTTGAGCTATCAAACGTTTTGGGAGGGGGTCAGAGGGAGAAATTCTACATAATTTAGAGGGAAATAAAATACTACAGAAGGTTGAGAGCCACAGCCTTCGACAGAGGCGGCTAACGCTTCAAAAATATTAATTTACGCTTTTAAAATATATATGCACAAAGAAATAAAATTATATCATATCAGCATGTTTTTTAATAATCTGAATTAAAAATAAAATGTGAAGTAAAGCAAACGATTGAGTTGAGACACAAAATATTGTAATAATGCAGTCCTATAAAGAGTTAACAGACAGCTTAACAGCTAAATTGCCGCATATTAATTCCCCAAAGAATGCATTCTGGGGACTGCCGGATTGTTCTGACATTACCACTGTGACAGAACAATGAATTGTGTTTCGATGACTTCAGCGGTGCGTGAAAGTCAAGCGGACCAACAATCTGGGGGCAGTCAATCATACCATGATGATCCTGTACATAAATATTAGGTCAGTCGTCGTACGTCTCACTGATAAGTTTAACAATTTTAGACGGCTAAGGAGATAATCGATATTCTCAGAGGGTATATTTAATTTCAAATTAATGTATCTTAAAAACTCTGTATGTATCTCTGGATATTTTTTAACCGACGTCGAGTGAATTGAAACCGTTATTTAATTCGTTATTGCGACTTATTATGTTCGATTGCAACGATGATTGATAACTGATGACAGTAGTGGGAGGTTTGGTTTTTAGTATCACTGGTACACTAGAAACTAAATCTCCAGCAGTTAAATCTCAGTTACAAATTATCATTTCAATCGAAGACAGAATTAAAGATATAAATATTTTAAAATTATCGTTATAAATAATAGATTGTCAAGCCACATACTTAGGACAGACTGGAAGAAAAATCACGCAATAACCCCAATGGTCACCGCTTCGCATTGATATCGTAGAATTAGTACATATTTGAAAAAAAAGGAAATATAACTAAATATTTTGGAAAACTTAACGATTAATTATAACAAATATGTCATCAATGTTCAAACACCTTCTGTCCCTATTATGTCCCTATTGTGTCTATATTATGTCCCCTCTCCTGCGCTTGTTGACTACGCCCTTACACCCACCCAACTCTAATCCCCTCTCCCTCCACTCCTCAACCCTAAGTAGCACGTAGTTTTCTAGTCTTGAGTTAGTATTAGTAACATTACTGAAGATTTAAATATACTAAGTCCAATCAGAGACACGACAATGGCTTTATATTTTATTATTATTACACATAATTTAATCCCCATCCCATCTTCCTTCCTCTTCTCCTTATTTTCCTTTTGGAAAAAATTTGTTCTTTATTTTTAATTTTCTTATTTTTTTTTACTCCTTAAATAGAAGAGACAGTTGTCACTCTTGTCATTCTCTACTACACTGCTTAATATTAGTTTTAATTACCAAACCCACACTGCATCGTGCAAGTGTATTTATTAATTTAGAGAAAACATGTAATTGGTTGGACGGATACAAATAAAACAATGTTATAACTCTGCTTGAGTTTATTAGCACTACTGACAGTTACTCTCATCGACAGGTGAAGTATTAAATGCTTCAATAAGTTTAATACTTCAAAGAACTTTGACTTATAGCCCACTCCTCGAATACACAAAAAATGCCACGCACTGGAATAGGTGGTGATAGTTCATCCATACTGTCATCCGCAATTACCACTTCCATGATCATGACTGTTCTCATTAAGAATAAGACGAAGATGAAGATTTCCTTACAAAATTAACATTTCTTTGCATACATTTTGGTGCTTTTTTTGACCTACATAAATATTGGTGCGTTTTTATTGACCTACATAAATGTCGGTGCATTTTTATTGACCTACATAAATGTTGGTGCGTTTTTATTGACCTACATAAATGTTGGTGGGTTTTTACTAAATTTGCACTGGAATGAGATGCAAGAAAGGAATGGGCTCACCTATAAGAAAATATGATTACGTCTTAAATAGTAATGGTGGTTCAGCCGCCTCTGCCTTCACCCATTGCTCCGTTCAATGTGTAAAGCTGTCGCCATTTTCCTAAGCTTTTCAGGTCAGGCTCTTAAGCGAAGCGGCCCGTATACAAAATGTCAAGATGGCGACATTTTAATTTGTTTTCTTCCCTTTGGCAGCACCCTCAAAGGAGGTTGGCTTTATTTATGATTTATGACGCAAAAAATCGCGCTTTTATTAAAGTTACACACAATAAATAACGCAGACCGCAGCTTTACATTCAGATCGTAAATTATTTTACCCAAAGGATAATTAACTCCTTTCTTATATATAATAATACATTCTTTCACTTTTAACATTCTTGTGATTTGTCAATACTTTAAAAATTCTAGTATGCTTTACTTACGAAATTAAGTAAGATCGGAATGATCTGATTCAAATTATTAAAAACCTGTGCTTAAAATTTTGATGTGTTTTAAAAATAAAAAAACTCGTATCTACTTGAATATATTACAGTTTTAATATTTAACTCGGTTTACTAAAATGATAATAATGTTTAGTGTGGTGCAATAAGAACTGCAGATAGAGAGGATAGAACGCCACACTGTTCTGTTCTAACACTCTCATTTCTCGCCTCAGAAAATATGATTTTGTAACACAGTAGTTTGACGCATTAATTAAAAAGATATACATATAAAATCAATTTTATCGAAAAATATTGTTGTCGCCACCGGGATTTGAACCTCTTTTCAATGCGGGGAAGGTGCATTAACCAGCTATGCTACAGCCAGACAGCACTTTTGACGACATATTTTCGAACCCATATGTTACGCTTTTCAAATTAATACATCTACCGGGATTCGAATCTGGATCTCTTCCAATCCGGGGAACGCGCATTAACCGATTATGCTATAGCACCACAATTTTCGTACCTATGTGTTACACTTTACAAATTAATACATCTATCGTTTCATTATTTGAAAGCCATCTACTTTAGTTTTACGGAATCTCAAATACCTTTGAGTAATCTGATGGGAGACGCCAGAATTAACAATTCATTTTTATTAAATTTTGGACACATTGATACAACTTATATATTATTAAGGAGAACACATTCTTATTGTGAAGTTGTAATTATTCATAATGTAGATCTATGTGATATTTTAAATACTAATTTAATGTATTCATTACAAAGATATATCTTTAAAATCAATTTTTTCGAAAAATAGTATTGTTACGCTACCGGGATTCAAATCTTTACAAACCAGGGAAGGTGCATTATCCAACCATGCAACAGTGACAGTACTTTTGACCGGTAGCGCAACAATAATATTTTTCGCTAAAATTGATTTTATATGTATATCTTTTTAATTAATACATTTAATTAGTATTTACAATTTCGCAGACCTGTGATCTGAATAATTACAAATTCACAGAAAGAATGTATTCTTCTTAATAAAATATAATAATGGATTCCCGCATTGAAATATAGATTCTGTTGATATCCTGACAGCGGTCACCGATGGCTGCGTAGCGCCTATTATCGGCCGCAAAGCATCCACAATAGACGGCCGCAAGGCCTTGCTGTAACTATCGCCGATTGCTTGTCTGTCAGTATTATACAATACCTTTATTATCGTCATCATCCCCAGCTTCACAATCCGATATAGCTTAACCAACGAATCGAACTTTATACTCGAGTACACGATGACGAAGGAGAAACGGATGAAACTCGTGGTGTTTTATTAGTTGTAAGAAGCTGCTATAGTACAGAATTATTAACTCGAAAAAATGTACCCTTAAAAGTTGATATGATGTTTTAATTTGTTTCGTGCTCTAAATTTCTTTTGTTTTAATTATATACGGAAAACTTATTTCCCCCCGCATCCCGCGCCACCCCCCTGCACGGAGCAGGCTCACATTTATTCAACCTCGTTATAAATATTAAAAAGGTCTCGGAGAGTTTTTTCGTATTTCCGAAAAGTTTTTTTTTCTTAATACGAAAAATCCGCCGCGCGTTTAGAAAAAGGGATGACAAAAAATGTGATTATCCTCCGTATTGATGTTTTGCAAAAAATTGTACAAATCCGATTTTTTTGTGAAATTCTAAAAAGGTGTAATCAAGTATAAAATCTTCTTTTTCCACGGCACTACATTCCAGGGTGAAATTTGGCCTCTTTCATTAGTGCTCTCCGCCGACTCCTATCCCTGGCCATCGTTCTCCAGTTCCCGGACTCCCTTATCCTGCTCCAGCCTTCACCCCACCTTTTGTGTCCTGTCATTTGGGATTCTTTCAGCATGGCCAAGCGGTCTTTAGGATCTCCAGAATCTTATAATTGCTTCTTGGTCAATTAAATTTTCTCTAGCTCGTGAATCATTTTTATTTTGTAAGTTATTTTATTTCGTAATAATTTACTAGAGTAGGTCTATAAAATTTTCTCAGTATATTTTCTATTATACAGATTTGAAAATAAAAAAATCGTTCCGGCACTTACTTCAAGAATCAGGTAGATTATGTGTAAGTGTGTTTTTTTTCTCTAGGTTCAATATTATTTTTATACGATTTATTAAAGTTTTTGAAAAAGATATTTGAGTTATCTTGCCCTTAAAATATTATTATTCATTCTTAATATAGTGCATACATAAGTATTTTTTTATATAAACAAAATCAAAAACTTATCTTTCACATGCAGTTTCTCCTCCTTTCTTATATCTTCTGGCATTTAATTAAAAATCGTCATCGCACTGTACATCATCTAATTCTGAGATTTATTTTTTTTCCCGAATGGCAGTCTCATTTTGCCTTTGTGTCATAACCTAACCAAACCTAACTAAATATTTACAAACATTATCTCTAAGATACTTGTATATGTGCCATTCAGCCAATCTGGTAATTCTACTTCCCACTCGCTAAAATGTTGTTCCTTGTGCTCGTCGAACGTTTCCCAGGAATCGTCGTAAGTTTTACATTCCATTTGATACAATGGTTCAATTTGGTGAATATTTAAAAAATTCGGTATCTCACAAGCATTGTTGATATTCTTTATCTATGTGTTTTATGGGTTCAGGGTTTGATTTGGTAAATGTTTTAAATATTGAATTACCACCAGATTCCTTTGGGGTGTTATCCTCTGATTACTGTCTAATTACTTGGGTCCCAATTTCTTTAAGTGAAACTCAGTCTTTCCAGGTAACAATATTAAGTTTATATAAATATAAATTATACATTATTAAGGAAAACACATTCTTATTGTGAAGTTGTAATTATTCAGAACAGACGGTCTGTAATATTTTAAATACTAAATTAATGTATTAATTATAAATATATACGTATAAAATTAATTTTTCGACAAAATTGATTTTATATGTATATATTTTTATAATGAATACATTAATTTAGTATTTATAAATTATACACTTCAGAGATAGATTAGTTATTCAGAAGAAGCTGTGATGGAAGAGAGCCCCCCCCCCCCCTCCCCAGAGACGGCCTCTTGTAAAGTTTGTCCCCCACCACTCATCTACTCACTTTCATGACACACACACACACACACGTACATTTACAAAGTGACAGTTCTTCCCCTTTATATAATATCCCTTTTTATAATATCTACAGCCATCACCTCGGTATCGGTTCGGTTCAAGTTCATCCGATGAAGTCCCGATGTGACGAGCCGCCGATCCGGTATTTCGGCCTCACGAATCTGGTTTCAAGTCTTCTCTCAATTAGCTTGAATAATATTATAAACTAGTTTTACAGATATTCGGTGTATCGGCATACTCAAATCTAGATTAAATCGGCCACTTTTCGTGCCGACAGTTCTTTCAACGTGTTCTTGTGTTATACAGAGTGATGTGTGCCAGTGCGGTAGTTTTCTGGACCGTTACTGTAAGTCTGATGATAATCGCAAGATTTTTGCCTAACTTTTACTTCTCGTGCAAATACTAGAATCGTCTTTTTTCCTTTAAGTCTTTCTATCACATTTTGGTCGGCTCTCCTGACGCCATAAACAGCGGTGTTGCGTCATTTTCTGGTTAGTCTGGTTGATAATTCTTTAACTCCTTTACTGCGTTTACACACAATCTATTTATTGAAAGAAACATTCGATGAGCGCATAATTGGACCTGCGAATTGGCCTCCAAGATCGTGCGATTTAACATCTTTGGATTATTTTCTGTGGGGATATGTGAACTCGTTAGTCTACGCCGATAAACCAGAGACGACTTGGAAGGCGGCATTTGTCGCGTTATTGCCGATATAGGTATGACCTTAGCTGCTTCAAAAATTGGTCGAAAATTTCACTTACAGATTGTGCTTTATTTGAGCCGAAATATTCGCGAAATCATATATAATCACTAATGGCGTACAGGTATCTTTCCAATAAAGCCAATACTACGGCCATTACCTCGATTTTTATGTATTTTATTTCATTTTAAAGTACTATACCTCTAAAAAAAAAACATCCTTTATAATAATGGATTCCCGCATTAAAATATAGATTCTATCGAGACCGCGCAGCGATCACCAAGGGCGGCGTAGCGGCCACTACCGGTCGATTGCTTATCTGTTAGTTGTGATATAAATTTATACAGTCCACTGCATCCGGAGGTGATTGAGAGACCCAGAAGAAGCGGAATTCGTCCCTTTTTCTTGTTTCTGTGTTTCTGGCACCTAAGGTGCTATTCAGCCATTACATTTTATAAATAATTAGACGAAACACTTTGTTTAAACCAGTATTTATTGATAAATCAATATGTTACCATTTATACTATTTTAGCTTCGCGACTGTTTGTATAATATCGGAAACCTTGGATTTTCTTCTCACCCACTTTTACATGGCTCTTTGTGTACCTCCCAGTTTTTACACTCTGAATTCCAACGAATTCTTCGAGTCGCACGTCTCGCGTAATGGAATACGACAATTCCGGTCGTAAATCGGAATCACCGCAAGGTATGGGAGGGAAGTAGGGAAACCTCGGTACAGGCTGAGGATTCGAAGGACCGATGAATTTCGGGGAACCGGAATTCGGAAGGACTGCTCGCCTTGCATATGACGTCTTCGTAATCCCCGCAATCGCTGCCGAGATCACACAAATGGCACGCGGATGAGCCGATCTCCGATCCCAATTGAATACGGCGATATCACAAGTTCGCCCATGGCACACAAACAACAAACAGGCATTAGGAAATATATGGATCGGAATTTGGATGCGGAATTGTGTCAATAACAGTGGTCGCGAATGAATCGAAAAGTCGCGCCAAATTGTGCTTATGAATTCGGAATGTATGTATACATATGTTCATTATTTAATTGAATACCATTAAATTTTAAACATGCATAAGTGTGGAATAATGCTGACTCGCTTTGCTTAAATTTCATTTTTAAAAAGTGAGCGCTTTCTGTGTTAATTAAATCTTTTTTTTCACTCCTCGATTGTTAAAACGGCAGAGGCCGCGCCGAGATGAACTAATGGTGATGGATTGCTGCAGCGGAACACGCGTACAATAGTGTTTTCAGTTGGGAAAGTAAACTGTCTGCATTGTTCGACATGACGGCTTTGTTATTATTATATATTTCATACGTTCATATATCACCTTCAGTTGTTAATCCACGTTTTGACGTGCACGCCGTATTAGCAGCGCGCTTGTCTCATCATCTTCGGCCGTCTTGATTTCTTGGATGGCTGAAGAATCGAATCGTGTGTCTACGGACAAAGGGGATTCAAATCGTATACGGATTGGGTCCTCCACTATAAGCAGGGGCGTGCACTGCATACAAGCAATATGCATTATTAAAAATTCTGCGAAAAAAATATAGATTAAGTAATATTATTAAAATTGGCAAAATTAAGTTTGTGATTAAAATCCATAAAATTTATATATTAAATTGAATACAATTAAAAAAATAGCCGTTAATAACGGGTATAATACACTATTTAAAAAAATTAATTTTTATATAAATCACAGACAAAACATAACGATAATAATGATTATTGGCGTAGGATTTTATACGAATATTAAATTTTCGAATCAAATATCTAAACACCTACCACGAAACATTAGACCGGCATTTTATACAAATAATAATATAGGAAATTTACTCATATATTCTAAAGACGAAGATGATAAATTGGTCAAGGATTGTGCTGCATTTTACATTGGTAAAACCGGTTGAAGTTTTAATATAAGAGTAAAGGAGCATTTGAGATGTTTCAACAATAGTGAGTTTTCAGAATTTCCGAATCATTTGATAGGAAATGGTTATGGTTTTGATAAAAATTTGAGATTGTAAATTTTACATGTAAACGGTGTTGGTCATAAATTAAATAATTTGGAATCGTTTGAGATAAATAAAGCGTGTAAAATTAAACAAAAAAAAATATGAACAACCAACTAAATTTAATTACAAGTCCCATTCTAAAATTTTATTCTAGTAATTTTGTAACAGTTTGAGTTAGGTACTAAATTAATTTTTTAAATAATTATTGTCAGAATCAATAACATATGTTTTTGATTAGTTATTGATTTCCTGGAGATGAAAATGATATTTTTCGAAACCGGTAGATGTATTTTAATTCAATAAGTGGTTAATAAAATACAGTTAACAAATAAATAAAAATAAATAATAATCCATAATTTGTTATAATTACGCTAGCCCCCACTGTGTATCAGTAGAATCATTATTGTGTGGTTCTGGATGCACAACGCCACCGAAGCGCTGTGGTTCTCTACTGGATTATTTTTCATTTATTGCTACTACAATTGCTATCCACTGTTTTGATATATCGTTCTATTCAAGTCATACAATTGCTACCTACTGAATTGAAAATTCTACTCGCCAGAGTCAGAAATGAATCAGCTACTTCCTCATTTACTAAATCGCAAATTTTATTACCTTATTAAAGGCTTTGTTTTCATGATTGTTTTTTTACGTTCAAAGATAATGCATTTTGCCTAAAGACGTCGGTTAAACATATTACATTATATAGAATTATATTATATGGTAACAGCATAACCTAAGTCGATACCTACTGCACGCCACTGGCTATAAGCCAGATGGGCTCGTGTGTCTCAGTTGTTACTTCCACGAAGAGTCCATTTACGATATAGTAAAGAATAAATATATTAGAGAATGTATGTATAAATATATAAATAGTGAAAAAGATTTTAGAGATATATGAATATGTAGTTTCGTTTGAATGTTATACATCCATGCATACGTTGTAAGAATCATAAAGTTATGAATTATTTTTTATAAAATTAAATAAAGAAAAATTACAAAATTTCAATCAACGGTGTATTCTCCATTATTGTTCAAGACTTCTTCCACATCTCTCAACAATGCCAAGTAATGCCACAGTTCAAGTCCATCGGATCTTCAATCTGACATCCAAGATCGTTCTGCCTATTTGTAAAATCACCGGATCCCGAGCTTGACCAACCGTGGCGCGTTTCCTCCTCAATATTCCTAGCACGCGTGTGGGTTTGCTCGATTGTACGTGAGTCGGTGATACCGTTGCGTAGACGTGTCGTGTCGGTGTCGGATACACCCACTGGAACGCCTCTTTACTCGCGTGATATTAGATCGCATACTGCTATTAAATACTCTTCTGTGATTGCGTAGGATAGACCGAATCTGACATATATTTCTGTTTTTCTACAAATGCTTATTGTCTTTCAATATCATCAGTTTTTTGTCCCCTCATCCTGAAAGAATCTAGAGCACAATGTCCCGACGAGGCACTTTGGCCAATCCATCTTCATATAGTGCTAATTGATTCGACTCAACTAATAACATGGAGCGACCAATCCTCCACCACAACTCCCGGCCGCTTTTCCTCCTGAGTTGCCAAAATCAATCTTAGTATCATTTCTCTGACATCCGTAAGAAGACGTGTCCAAGCCATCCTAATTATGATCTTTGGGTTTACAATATTAATGCAAAATTCAAATCAAAATTTCAAAAATTCGATAGTTACGGAGGTTGATTATGGGTGGAATGGTGAACGTTACATTATGTAAACTGTAAAGTGATCACTTAAGCCGGCTGATGATAAGTCATAATGTAATGTACACGGCTTCGTCTCTATGAGATATCTTTTATTTGCTTAATAACAATACATTTAGATGTAAAAATCCAATAATTGTGTGTTCTTGGACATACTCAAATATACTTACTTACTTACTTACCATCACGCCGTTTCCCCGTGGGGGTAGGCAGAGAGGATAGAGCGCCACACTCTTCTGTCCTGACATACAATTCTCGCCTCATCCACATTCATACATCTTGTCATACGAGCTCGCCGAATGTTGAGGCTTCTAACAGAACCATCCTCCATTATCTGGTTTACCTGGTCGTACCGTCAAATATTGTTAACATATTTGTTATATTTGTAAAAATAGTTTATTGTCATTTTTTTTTTGCATCATAAATATGTACTCTATGAGTGGGTTGTATATTGTAAGCGGAATTTTTTCTCGGGGTTATATTCACTAGCCACGATAGTTTAAAATAACAGCTCAATAATGTATGGAAATTGGCCAGATTTGTGTCTTTTTTGCGGTGTATATCGACCGTGGTGCGACCACTGCACGAGACATGATTCACACGTCCGCAGAGCAACATTTTTATAAAAAAAACCTCGTAGGCGTAAGTGATGCTGTTGCGTAGTACGTTATTTACCGGGTACTCATCTTGGGTATGAGAAAATAAACATTTTATTTAGATAGTTTGGACATATGTGTTGAACTAATGCCGCAATTGTTTGAAGAAACGGAAGAATACATTCTCGGTAGACCTACTTCTTCAGGCTTGATGATTGGAATTCTACCGATTGCGGAAGGTGGTCGCACTCTTTGCGGCCCCGGGGACCTAGGATATCTTTAAACCACCTTCTGTTAAATAGTTCATCTAAGTGAATACAGTGAAACCTCTATCTATCGTTTTTGAAGGGATCTATTAAAATAAACTATGAATGCGGGAATATAGAAAAAGTAACATTTTTCATACTTCAATGTTTAATACATATTGTATTGTAGAATATCAAGCGACAGCAGCAGTCAACATTCTCTCTATCTCTCTCTCTCTCTCTCTCTCTCTCTCTCGAATGTTCCGCTCATTGTTTACGAGTGCCGTTAGTGCGCAATTAAAACGATGAATGCGGTAAAATGTTGCACATAGGAACAATCCATTCGATCTATTTTTGGGTGTTTATTAATTCGGGACTAGAAGAAATAAACGATACATGCGGGAAAACGATTTTTCGAGGAACGATCGATCGCGATTTCACTGTATATATTTTTTAACAATATTTGAGTGTGTTCAAGAACCCATAATTACTAAATTCTTACCTTATTATACCTTATTATATCTCATAGAGACGAAGCTATTTATATTATATATAAATGGGAAAATATGGAAGTATGGGTAATTACAGGGCTTACGATCTGTCTTCGGCTGGGTTAAGTGATCACTTTACACAATGTAACGTTCACCATTCCACCCATTAGTCAATCTAATATGGAACCACTCGAGTATTTAACTACAACTTCGCTGTATATTTTTAATAGTAACTGGCGTCTCTTAAGTTAGATCACGTTTTTTTAGCACCGTAACACGTGCCATTGTCAAGGCGTTGTTTAAAAATATTACTCTACAACCGTACTTGTTTGCGGGAGATGTACATCTTGATGAAATATTACACACTTGACGTTCAAAATAAGAGGAAAATTATTGTCTACATTACTACCCCCACCCCTCTAAATGACGCCTCTTCACTCTGCGTAAAGTTCAGGTAGTATTATATAAAATTGATTGTCTGTCTAAACCAAATTTTTACTTATTTATTATGTTATTAGAATTCTTTATAGCCCTGTTTTCTTCATTCCTAATATTTTTAGTTTAGATAAAAAATAAAAAAAAACAATTAATATTAATAATGATTTTCATATTTGTATGATAGATAACGGATGAACCTGTCTTCTTTAGTACAGACTTCGGTCTGGTTAAGGAGACAGCGAACATCTCTTTTTCATTATGAAGCTTGTACGCCTTTTTTTGTATATTTTTGAAAATGTTTGTAATGTATAATATGTACGTATATTAAGAACATCAACAGAATAATTAAAAATAAGATCCTGCGCAAAACTAGGTACCACCCCCCTCCCTCAATAAATGTGAATTATATAAAACCATGCCTGATGTTTGAAGAAGTCGCTACCTCGCCGATGGTAACTCGCCTATTCGCTAGAATCATCTCTCGAGCTTGCTGAATCTTGTCGTCCGCGGTGGAGGTTGACGGACGGGCGTCCTGCTCCCTCTTCGTGCGTCGCACTCGTCCGGCCACGATGAATTACAACCCCTTTCACACTTTCCGACCAAAGAAATCGGATCACGGCCCGTTGTTCCTCCTTGGTGCAAACTGATAGCGGAGCGGACACGCGAATTTCGCACACGTGACCGCTATTATACCGACTCTAAGCGCGCACGCGCAGTAGGCAGTGTAACAGTCTTGAATGTGTTTTATTTTTGACTTCCCCTTGTAGTTAAATACATACCTCTATGCCTTAAAATGCCCCCCTTTACTCGAAACTTACTTTTGTGTCTCGCGTTGACAATGAGGAAAATATCTATTTCTCCACGGTAATGTAGAATAATTTACTGAGATATATGATTTACGCGATGGTGTCCGAGCTGTCAAAAGCCAGATCCCCTCGTCTTGACGCACCGACTTTCGTGCTGTGAGTGAGTGGCACCGTTCGCGACAATGGATCGCTCCGTCTAATCCTAAATTCCGACCCTGGAGACGATATTAATTGAAGTCGGGCGTAAGAACCGGAGTAATCAAGATTGTTGGACCGCGAGGACCCTGTTAAAGTTTTAAGTGCGCACCCGAGCCGTGAGGGACAATCAAATTTAATCTCGGTGGAACACGTGAAACGGAAAGATCTTCAGTATTAATGTTGTCAGTTGTGTAACGTATCGCCGTTGCGATGGCCATCACGAGAAAACTCTCACATATTAGATGTTCGCTAAGAAGTGTAGTAGACGCTTCGCGGCTAATGTTTTCCGTTGCGCAGCTGCGTCTCAACTTTTTACTATTGTGAAAAAAATTACTGGCTCTGAAATATACAAAAAATATCGGTCCCACAAAGTAGCAAATATTCGTAAGTACCGAATCTTGCTTCATATAAGGATTTTTTTAGAATGGGTGACACGTTGGAGCTACTTAGGTAGGTAGTTAGGCCGGCCTGCGTGGGTGGGATCTCCACCTACGCGCCTACCTCTCCCTCTCCATGCCTCGTGTTTTGCAACTCCGTTAGTCTGTCCGTGTAAGTGTGACTCAATCCATTTTGTGTCTCGTCCGCTGTCCCTCTTTTGGGAGTGTTTTTTGATGAATGGATCCCTGAGTGTCTGCCTCGAACTATTTTCCATCTGTATGTTCTATGGATTTATGTTATATGATTTTAATGAATAAAAGCAGCACTTAAGGGACGCTGGAGGGTCTCAATTTTAAAATCTTTGCCGTAATTGCTAATATCCACATTGAATTTTTTTCTCTTTTTTCGGTTTGGTTATACTTAAATATGTTATTGAATTAAAGCCGCGTATTTTTATTAGCTCTGATGAGTGGGACCGACAAGGAGGCCCTAGCTTCTAAACCGGTTCCGTGAAAGGTTGGGTCCCTCCCCTCCGGCTGTCCTTTATTAGAACACCAAATATATAGGTATGAACTAACGCAAATTTCTTGTTTCAATATTTTTCATTTAGTGTCACCCGCGTGATCATTTTCGTATCACTTACGCAATCAAATAGCTTCGCAACTTTTTTAAATATATGACTCGATTGGAACGAAAATTTAAACGCTGACAATATAAAATGTATTAATCTGAATAATACATCTTTTAATTTTCGAAGAGTGAGTACTTTTAATGTTGCATAAATGTGTCATAAACTATCGTATTTATGTTTCCACAAATAATGTGTGTAGAATGCCCTTCGTCCCGCAACTGATGTTCCAAACCCATCTCCTGTATGTACACTTTATTTCATGTCTATTCACGTATTGGTCCGTTCTAAAATTTGATAACTCCAACCAGTGAAACGTTAAAAGGGGCATAAAGGGTATATTTAATATTTTGGCTCATACGCGGGGTATCGCACTTTCACAGACTATTTAAAATTGGAAATTTTGCGAAATTTCTGTGTCTCCTGAACGCTTTACTGTCAATAATTTAGTCGTTGACTATCACACGTTAACCACGTTCACTGATTAAATCACAGCGCTTTTTGATCTCCGAGGATGAACCTTTTAAGCTTTAGTCCATCCCCTAGGGATGATACAGCTGGATAGACGGTCCCTGCGAAACATTTATAACTAATAGCAATTTGTTCGAGCAGAAGTTTATTCAGACGAAACTTTGTTCGGATACAATTAGCCTTAAAATGATCTAAACAAGTTATAGATATGTCATAGAGACGAAGCTATTTATATTATATTATATGGAAATATGGGTGATTACAGGGCTTACTATCTGTCTTCGGCTGGCTTAAGTGATCACTTTACACGATGTAACGTTCACCATTCCACCCAATCAACCTCCCATATCTATCAAATTTTATTGTATATAAATTAAGTTGTATATATGTTACCATGCAGAAAAACTTCGAGTATTTAACTATAACTTATAAGTACATATATATGAGAAATGATTGACACATTATATTGGAATACGTGTAAAAAGTCAATTTTCAATTTTATGAATTTCTTATTTAGACCTGTATATTATGTTAACGATATTTGAGTATGTCCAAGAACACACAATTACTGGATTTTTACTTCCAAAGGCATTCAAATTCTATTATTATCATTATTAAAGGAAAACACATTTTTATTGTGAAGTTGTAATGATTCAGAACATAGGTCTGTGATATTTTAAATATTAATTAAATGTATTAATCAGAAAGATATGTATATAAAATCAATTTTATCGAATCAATAATAAATAAAAGAGATTCAGGTTTGAATGTTTTTCTATAAAATTGATTATATATTTATCTTTCTAATTAATACATTTAATTAGTATTTAAAACAAATTATACATATCTCATAGAGACGAAGCTATTTATATTATATTATATGGGAATATAATAGAAGTATGAGTAATTATAGGGCTTATGGCCTGTCTTCGGCTGGCTTAAGTTACTTTACACAATGTAACGTTCACCATTCCACCCAATCAACCTTCATATCTATCAAATTTTTTAAAGTTGCATATATGTTACCATTTAGAAACACTTGGTTTATTTAAGAACAACTTATTCAAATATTGTTAATAAAAATGATCTATTTAATATTATATGAGCATCAAGAAGCTACTAAAGGGCTCGTTATAATGGTAAGATTCGGATTAAACTGCGATTAACTCGGTAGGTAACATTGAGGATCTACAACTTTTGGTTAACCAAGTAGTGAAGACGTGGGAGACTTTCGGGTTAGAACTTTAATACGACCAAAACGAAATATATGGGCATTAGCAAACAGAACACAGTTGATAATGAAAGTCTTTATATTGCTGGAACAAAATTGAGAAGATACAAAGTATATTATACCTGTGTTGGAATCAAGGGCATGCACCAGAGATATGTGCAGTTTAAGTTTTTTTTTTTGCGTTAGATTTGTTACCTCACTCATATCACCTTCTTTTCGCGATTTGCCGAAATTTAACCAGCGTATCTCCGTTCCTTTCTTTCCTAACCTCTTTCCGCAAGCACAAGGAAGAAAGAAGATATCGCAGTAATTAACAGACTCCAACTGCAGCAAGTTTAGTGCGCGCTTGGAATTTTGTACTTACTGACTACTGTTCCTTATTAATTACTTTAATTCCGCTTACATGAAAACAATCTTTGTTCGCGAGTGTTTGTATAACTCCGCAACACTTGTTCTTGTGGCGGAGAAGGAATTAACAAATGAACTAGCATCCGGCAGACGAAAAAGTGAGTGCCTTCCTTTCTTTCCTCGTATTTCCACCACACTCTATACAATTAAAAAAGCTATGCCTAAGTATAATTTTTGCAAAATAAATGTAAATGAAATATTCATTTGATTTATTACTATTAATTCAGTTATGATGTTAACGTGTTAAGATAAGCTGCGCATGAAACGATCGTCTGTTAGGTACCCGCGTTGAAACATTTTAGATTTGACAGTCCCTGCCCAGCGACCCGGGTGACCTTTCCGTACAGCATCATGTTTGACATTGTTTGACCCCCCTAGAGTTAGAATCCTTACAATTATTATTTTCACAATTATCGTTAACAAATTAAATAGATTTATTTTTTTGGGGACATTTCTACGAGTTTAGTATTCAGTATTCAATACGGCTTCTGCGCTTTACAAACAACGTTTGATAATCCATTATAAGTCAATTTGGCGAAGTACATCGGTGGGTACCTAAGATCTTTTTTTTAAATTTATTTTTATAAACTCGATGTCTTTTACCATTGCAATACGTTATTCGATTAAAAGCTAATTGTGACTGGTCGGTCGTTAGTGTAACATAATTACCCACAGCTGGCTAGTTTTGCCGGCGATGAAGATTGTTAAAAGGAATTAGTTGTAGGTAATAAACTTACACCGGCGTATTTTGTAATGTGAAAAAAATATTTAATTGTATTTGGCTGTTATCTGTCTGAAATCTTGTTATTTTTTCTTTGTCCTCACCTCATGCCGTTCACATGGAATCGAATCGTTCTTCTCCACTTTTGTGACAGTACTGCGTCAGCGGATTCGTGTAAAAGCTTTAAAGCGGCCATCTTTCTTTTCATTTTTGTACGGAGTGCTGCTGTGCATTTGACCTTAATGAGGTGTTCCTTTCAAAAAGTGAAGACCGTATTGAGGTCATGTCCTAATATCCTACTTAGGGCGTGACCTATAAGAATACCCATTGCCCTTTAAAATGATGTCCTCATCGCGCATCACCGAACCGAGTATGGCTCGAATTACTCGCCGTGATTTCTTGTACTAAAGGCCAGAAGCAGCCAGCCTGCAAATAAATATAGTCCGATCGATCGCCGCTGAACTTTGCCGACTATGCGCTGCTGGTTCTGCATTCTTGGCAGCGACTCCTGGTCCGCTGTAGTCTGCAGCGTGTGTCGCGCAGTTAGAAGTACTTAACCCTCCCCTAGCCATGACGTGACGGAGTAAATGAATCCGTGCAAAATTTTAGATAATCCTAAACAATTATTACCGAAGAAATAATAATAAAGAATGTTTAAAATAAACCAGATGGATAGATTTAAGATGTAATGATTCGGATGAGTAAAGAAAAATAAGAAGTATGAGATCTTGCATCTGAAGGTGGACGGACCCACCGCTTACCCAGGACAGATGCAATAAGCCTATACTCAGTCGCCTGGTTGGCATTTTTTAACGCTACTAGGCAGCTGTTCGATAGCGATACCGCACAGCTGCTAGAACAAAATTTGCCCTCATTGTCCCCGGTTGAATCATTTTATTAGTAAATGTATTTACAATACATAACATAAAGATAATATAATATAATACAATTAACAAGGCCGGGGAGTAGAGGGGAAATGAAGAGGCCCTCCTTTCCGAGAAACGAAACGGCACAAAAGAAAGAAAATATAAGAGACTCACCCTTCACGCACCACTGCCGACAGATTTAACCCACAAGAACAGTACATCGCAGATCATAGTTGGGCAGAAGGTAGAATAAAAAATATCATATTAATAATGATGAAGCCACTCAGCAGTTCTCCGATCAGATCTTGCATCTCATAATGAAAGTGAAAGAATGCTGTAAGTCTCTGGAAAAGCTCCTGTATCGTCCTTCTCATTCGCCGCCAGGTTGGCATTTATTTAATGCAACAGTGACAAGGCGCTGCTCCACGGCTGCCATACAAAAGCTCTCGTAGTGCCCCAACGAAATCAATTTTATTCAGAATAGGCAACAAGATACAATTAAAATAAGCAAAAATGAAGTACAGTAAGAAAAAATACAGAGACGTATAAATACCGGGGAACAGAAGGGATTAATTGATATGTTAATACCTTAATCTGCAAAGCAGCTAACTCCATTCTTTTAAAATGTTCAGGAGCAACAAAAAACTGTTTAATTTTGTAATTAAACGGATTACGAAAATTACAAAACATATTTTGGTAGATTTTTTATGCAAAAAATAGGGTGGCTGAGAAATTTTATTGATATTTTGATTTATCTCGTACTTATAGGGAGTATTTGGAGTTTAGCTGAATTTGTAAAATATTATTAGGAGTTAGGTGATTTTCCATGATAATGTAGTGATTATGATTCCCCCGGACGTCCTCTATTTCTGGTGCCATCAACACTTGTGTCAAGTAAACATTTAAGGCTTTTGCAAGGTCTATCTAAGGTTTTTACTTATTTATTATTTTAAAACACTTGTTTTAAAATTGATGGGAATTTTCGGCTTTCAGTGTACAATAAAAGAGGAAAATAATGTCATCAAAAACGGATGGAGTTAGCTGCTTTGCAGATTAATGTATCAAATAAGTTAATTCAAATTCAGTAAATTGTATCTAAGATGTTTTTTTTTCGACATCTTTAAATTGTTTGTTAAGATAACAATTAGTGAATTTTATATTGTTTATGTAATTATATGAATTCCCGAATGCTGAAATATAAAAATATTCATGTGAAAATGGCGCCTAGCCCTCTCTCCACCCGACTAATTTCACAAAGATACAATGAGTTAGCTGCTTTACAGATTAAGATATCGATATCTATCACTCCCTTTCGGGTATCATGGCTGGAGAACCTAGGGCAATGATTTGGCCAGTCTATTGTAGGGCTTTTAACAAAGTGATGATAGCCAACGTCCGTGGAAACGGATACGGCACAAGAAGAAGAAACAATTATTAGCGCTTGAAAATCAATTACGCATGGTGAATTCTACTGAAAATTGTTATTTTTAAATTAATTTAAAAATGATCATTGAATCTTAGCTGCGATGAAAATACCATTTATAATAAGACAGTAAGATATCTCACGTTAATTTTATTGTGAAAAGAATAACGAACATCATATGTTCGTTATTCTTTAATGAGAGATATACAGTTATATTCATATATAACTGTATATCTCTCATTAATTAATAAAGAACATTCTTGAGTGCATTACATAGTGAACGATTTATATTATTGTATCAATATTTTTCACTTTTAATTCTCAATACTTATAGTAAATGCATCTTATTCTCATTTCTAAGTTCCATTTTCAAAATAACTTGCACTGTTGATATTTTTATTCCAGTACGGGCTGCAATGATTGCGCATAATTTCACGTCGAACTTGAGCCACATGTTCTGGCGTCGCTGCCGACGTTGATGGTCCCGGAGGAGTTTGGTTGACGATTGTCCCTTCTCGTCTGAACTTTTGAACCCAACACCTGATAAGTTGCGCGCTCGGCCCATGAACCAATGAATCACCGTACTTTATATATTGCTCAATCGCGAACGCGCGGTGCGCTCACGGCCAGTGACTCATTGCGACTGGCAAATCAGCAAATCACGCCCGTCGATGGTTTACGAGCGATTACAATTTAATCTTGAATTTTTTCCGCTGGACACGCTATACTTCATAAAATTCAAATTCTTTACGGTAACACGAATTGACAACATGGCTGCGTACGGCTATTTTCTATCACGGTATGGTTAAGATTTAACACACACAGTACGTGAACAGCATGCAAATAAGTCACACTGTGTGTGTGCCGGTTCATTAACACCATCAATTGATGCGATTGCACGCTTTATAAACTAACTTATGATAAAAAAAAAATTATTCAATTGTAAGCTAAGTCAGATTAATAACGAATTAAAACACATTAAATTAATCATTTAGAAAGATAAACAAAATAAATAAATATATCTATCGAAAAAATATATAATTCTCACCGGAATTCGATCTCGCATTTTTTTTTTGTAGGGATAACAATTACACCATATTAATTAATTAAATTCACGACGAATTTTTAACCTTATGATATTCTTTTTATTATAGCGAGACATATTTAAAATAAATCATTTCAAATACTAATTAAATCTATTAATTAGAAAGATATACATATTAAATCAATTTTATCGAAAAATATCGTTATTACTACCGATATTCGAACCTGGATCTCTTTCCAATCTGCGGAACGTGCATTAATAGATTATGCTATAGCGCACAGTGAATTGACGACAAATTTTCGAACCTATATGTTACACTTTTCAAATGAATACATCTATCGTTCCATTGTTTGAAAGCCATCTACTTTATTTTTACGGATTCTCAAATATCTTCGAGTAGTCCGATAGGAGACGCCAAAATTATCAATTCATTTTTATTAAATTTTGGACACATTGATACAACTTATATATTATTAAGAAGAACACATTCTTTTTGTGAAGTTGTAATTATTCAGAACTGTGATATTTTAATTATTAATTATTCGATCATCGCTAAAACCTTCTGCCTTTCCTTCAGATAACTTTTTTCTTTTCCTTTATTATAAGGCACAATTATTACATTCAGTTATTGACTGATATAGGTTGGTTCCGATATCATCGTACCAGAGTCATACCTGTACAATTTGACGTGAGACTCGTTATCATATCAAATTCAGAATGTTACAGATGTCATGCACCCCCAAAAGTGGAGGGTCAATCAAAAAATCACATTTATGTGTTGAAGTCGCAAAACTCGGTCACATTCCAGCAGAAGTACACCCTGTTCTGATCGCAAGAGGGTGCTAGGGAGAGCCAGTGAAATGCTCCATCGGGTATCCTCACTTCCCGGCATCGTTCATCCCAGTAACCCTCAGCGGGAGACCCACACCTTAATAAATCGTTCCAGGGAATCCGATGATCTATTCCTTTTAATCCCGCAATCATGATCTCACATGCATCATCATAATCACACAGTCTTAGAGATGTGTTCTGTCGTCTGCCTCACCCGAGGGCAAACACCCCACGGTTCACGGACAAGTCCCAAGTCGAACCGGTACCCTCATCGGTCTTTTTCATAGAAACCGGATTCTTACGACACAGTATTTTCATTACAGGATATTGTTACGATGCGTTCTGGCTCCTACAGATAGAATGCCAGGGCAACGCCACCGAGTAGACAGTGGTTGATATGAAAATGTGGGTTCGGCTGGAATCGAGTCTTGACTTACCTTCAGCTGACGACCTTTCTTTCATCTGTGGTAAATTTAAGATACCAATAAATGTGAGGCTAATTTATTACAAGATTGTTTAATACAAAATAAATAATATTAATAGATCTCTCCATTCTGGCATCTGTTCATAAATACAACTTGACAAGAAGGTGGAAGTGGATCATCCCGAAGCATCGTTGACTCAATTCCTGTGGCAACCTTCTCGGATAAGACGCAACTAAGTTAAAATGATGATCACGTAACCTCGAAATCCGTGCGCTGTTACTACTGCACACACTTGATACTCCATCGTATAGGATCGTTGCCGTCACGCTGGATGTGGCGAAGATTCCTCCATCTCAAATGGACATCCCAGCTACCCGTGGCGACAACTTCAATTAGCCAGCTAGCACGAAATAGGAAATTATCATTTCTGCATAGGAAGAGAGTACAATGCAAATTGGATACTATAATATTATAAGCATCAACAAGATCTACATCTTAACCTGATATTCCTTCGATCGTGTACGTATGGATTTGCGACCGCGGCCGCGCAACGCGCCGCCTCGCGCATCTCCCCAAGCTCAAATGGCGCCGGGAGCCGAGCGAACGAACTTCTTACCTGCGATTTAGTGTTTACCTCATATAAACGTGGCGAGTTGCAAAAATTACAACTCGAAGTATTAAATTCTGACATAACAATATATTATGAGCTTCTGCGAGAGTACTACACGCATACTGCACGCTTTTGGTGGTATTTAATATTTTATCGTCACGTCAGTTCAGCAGGCAAAATCGTCACGACCAGGAAGATAGTCTTTTATTGTTTTATGACCGTAAATTCCTATGCCCGTATTAAAAGCATGATGGATTAAGACTTGGCAAGCGTATCGAGGATTAAACGGTTGGCTAGTTTTCTGTGCTCATATTTCACACCTGATCTAAAGACGATGAGTTTGTTCTGATTAACAGTGAATGAAGTTCTGTACAGATGAACGTATCTCAATAATAAATTATTATTTCTATTGTTTTATAACATTTGAATGTAGCTTGGTAGAATCTATTTGCATTTATTTATTTATTTCATAAACCGATGTAATATCATATATTAGCAATATTTAAATATTTCCAAGAACACACATATACTGAATTTTTACCTCCAAATGGATTGTTATTTAAACAAATTATATATATCTCATAGAGACGATTCAATTTATATTATATTATACGGGAAGTATGGGTTTTACAACCTGTCTTCGGGTGACTTAAATGATCACTTTACACAATGTAACGTTCACCAATTCTACCCACGATCAACCTCCATACTTACCATATAATTGTATATCGTATAGGTAAAAAAAAACAATTTGTTACATATAGATTTTTTAAAACATTACCCAACTAGATAATACTGTTTTAAGGCAAATTAGCAAACAAATCGTATTTCACAAACTAAATAAACCAATATGATTCATTGAATACGATTCAAAACACAATTAAATACAAAATAAAAGTAGATTCAAGGCTATGTAATAGTTAAAATATAAAAATACTTGTGATTGTATGGGTGTGTGTGTGTGAGTATATATATATATATATATATATATATATATATATATATATATATATATATATATATATATATATATATATATATATATATACTTCAAAAACACATAATTGGAAAATAAACAATATTACAGAACACTTCAGAAGCACGCAAATGGACAATGAATATGTAAGATATTATATACAATTATTGTAGTGTAACTCCCTCTCCAAGGACAAGGAGCTGGTCTCTTTTTTGGAGAGGTAAGCCAAAACAAAAACTATGTAATTTAAAAAATGTAACATACTCAATTCATGTTGTAAAAAATTGTAAAAATGTCAAATAAATAAAAATAAAATGTACATACTATCACGCAAGTACAAAAGTGCATAGTTTTCAAGGTCATCGAAGACGGCTATATCATAAGAATTTATTACACGCTACCGTCAACCGTGTACGTTAAAATTATGCTCTTCGTGAAGAATATTTCCAGGTTTGCGATAATGGATTAGATCTCCTTCTAATAATTAAGTAGAGTAGATAAATAGTTTGTATCGGATCGGTTTAGTCGCTTCAGTTAACCGTTCTAATCTATTGGATCTATTCAGCCACATCTCAAGCACGTCGCCAAATCTCTGATCCTTATTAGTCTTGACGATACAAAGCATCTTGAGAATTCAAATTCGCTAAGAAAACATTTATTTTATTCTACTAATTAAAATAAAATAATGTTTTTCTGTTTTTTTGGAACAATTATAATTATGATAGATTTAAATTAGATTTTTAATCAATCGAGCACCGTGTAACGTACAACGAATCACATTGTCGACGTATACTCACTGTAATAATTGCGTAAACGTAATCGGGGTTTTCTTGTTTATTTTAACCTCACTTTCTTCTTTGTGTTATCATTATCTTCACTGTTCAAAAGTTAAATCTGATATATAGGGTGTAACAGATCTACCCCACAATATTTTATTGATATTTGACTACATTACGAGTCGAAAATGTATAAAAAATAAGTACACATTCTGTACTTACTGTATTGGATGCGATTTTGACAAAATCGTGTTAAGTTTTAATTTTAGGTAGGTATTTACTTCGAAATAAATATTTGCGAAATCTCAGAATTCCAAAAATGTCTCTCTCTCTTATCTTTCTTGCTTTTTATCTTTCCTTATGTTATAAAAATATATATATGTCCTTTTCTATATGTTACCATTAAAATATAATTAGTGTCGAAACAGAATTCCTATTTAGAATATGTTGGAATCGTGCAAAAATTTATATAAACCTTCAGAATTCTAATGAATAATGCTGTCTCTTTTTATTATAAACGCAAGTTGTTGAGTTAAATTGTTAGATTGATAATGTACTTACAAGGCGAAACGCGTATCAAGTAAATTAAACGAGTAGTGTTGCCGTAATTACCTTCGACAGCCAGTCCTGGGTTTTCTAATTAGTTTGTTGGATATATTCATTCAACCTATGTAAATGAAAATACACTAACCTTTGCGAAACTGGGCTGTTATTCGCCGATTCTCCCACCGACGGTCACTCTCCCCGCTGTCTTGAATCTTCTGAAAACTTGGTTGAATCACAACCGATAATACAAAATGTTTTTATATATCACAGCCGTAGAATATATGACTGACTCCGAAAACGTCCGTTTTAAATTTACAAAATGTAATGAACATATTCAAACTATAATACCAGGCCTACCCGTCGAAGTGTAAAACGCGTAAACAAAGAGAATAAAAAAAAACAGATGTTTTATTATCAAATATTTGAAAAATTTTTGATATTTTAAATATATTAATTAGAAAGATGTACATGTAAAGTCAATTTTATCGAAAAATATTGTTGTTGCGCCACCGGGATTCGAACCTGGATCTCTTTTCAAACCGGGGAAGGTGCATTATCCAACTATGCTACAGCGACGATATTTTTAGCGACAAATTTTCGTACCTATATGCTACCTTTTTGATATGAATACAATTTAATCGTTCCTTATTTTTACGGAATCGCAAATACCTTCGAGTAATCTGATATTTTAATATTTTACTTAATATTTTTGTACCGTTTGAAAACAGCTGATCCGACACAATCTCGAAGGTCGCAGAAGAACGCGTGCCGTTTCATCGTAGGTACAAATTAGGGTTTACGGGAAACATAACCTTTACTGGTGTAGTCAATTTGAAAAGTTACGCCTTAGAATCTAACACAAATAGTGTAAAGGGCACGCGAGCCCGGTAATTTGGGTGATGATACACCCCTGTGAAATTTCCGAACCTTTTTAGGGATGATAATTACGCTTAGATTTTATTCCGCGTATAATTTTGCAATAATATAGTTCTGCGTGTGCAGGGGTGGTTCCCGACGCCTTTTCACGCCACGGTAATTCGCTATTCGAATTATATAATTTTCGCGGCACACTGTATAATGTGTACTTTTAACTCGTAAATTAACATATCTTGTGTACTTTTCAGGAAAGAAAAATAACGATACGTAATTTTTTGTAATGAATTTTTTCCGTGATAGCGTAGTAAGTAATGTTAAATACTGTCTGAATAGCCCGAGTCGCGTGTCGTTATCGGTTCACTTTAATATATGACCGCCAAATACGAATCCGTTTGGAGAAAGTAAGATTGAGAATCCAGGCTGTTATCGTAATGAGTTATCTCAAGAGAGTAGGAGGAGTACCATTAATGAACCGAGGTAAGAGAGACCGTCGGGACGGAATCCCTGCATCGTAACATCTGAGGATTGAAGTATAGTATTGGGCTAGGCTGAGAGGTTAGAGCGCCACGCACAATTCTCGCCTCATCCGCATTCATACATTTTCTCATACAAGCTCGCCGATTGTTGAAGCTTCTAATGGAACCATCCTCCATTATCTGGTTTTCCTGGTTGTACCAAGTCTTCCGCGGGCGTCCTCTATATCTGGTGCCATCAACACTTGCGTTATATATTTTTCTTACTATTCTTTCCTAATTCATCCGTTCCATATGACCAAACCATCTAAGTGATCCTTTCTTAAACATACTCATTATACTAATATCAACATACGCCTAAGTGATCTCATTTCCACTGCATTCAGTCTTCTTTCGTTCCTTGTCTGCCAGCTCCAGGCATCACTTCCAAACATCAGGACTCTATTTTGCAGTTTGCATGCAGTTTAGTTATGCGTTTTAGACGTCATGATTGTGTGTTAGGAGTTCTAGTTTAACGCACCGGTATATCCAAGGTACGTTCAGGATCGTCAGCGGTGACGATGACTGTTGAGGTGATAGAATTCCACAACTGCTTTGTACTTTAAAATTTTGGTGTTTGGTAGACAGCAGCTAGGATTTTATTCAATACAAATTAAATGTATTAATTAGAAAGATATATATGTAAAATCAATTTTATCGAAGAATATTGTTATTGCTATCAGGATTCGAACCTGAATCTCTTTCCGATCCGGGGAATTTGCATTAACTAACTATGCTACAGCAGACAGTACTTATGACGACAAATTTTCTAATCCATATGTTATAATTAATACATCTATCGTTCTATTATTTGAAAGCCGTTTACTTTTTAGTGATGCCTCGCTTAACGAACCTGCGCACAACGAACTTTCTGTTCGTCCATTACGCGACTCACACAACGAACCTTCCTTCATACAACGGATTGCATCGTATTTCATCTTGCCGTTCTAACGCACTTGTGTATCACGAAATCGCCCGAGCTTCCAAGGCAACATGATGAAGCTCAAAGGGAAGCTTCATCTGACAACGAGGAGGAGCAATCAAATCGCCCAATCTCAACTGCCACCATCAAGAAAATCCTGGTCAAATGGTGAGAGGTTCGGGAGTTTACCAACACTCACTATCCAAACTCAGTTGAGGCCAACAGGATCAACGATCTCTACAATGACACCCTTGTCCGTTATTTCCGGCAGGTTTTGAAGAAGAGAGAGAAACAGACAACCTTAGAAAGGTTTTTCAAGAAGCAAAGTATGGAACAAGAGGATTTAACCTTGCTAGACTTCGTAGACTCCTAAATCTGAGTTTGACTAAAAAATAAAAAACGTGAATATCTTTTTTATGCTACAGAACGAATTAAATTTTTTAACATGTATTGTTATGGGAAAACGCGTTTTACATAACGAACTTGCTCCTGGAACGAATTAAGTATGTTATGCGTATATCTTTCTAATGAATACATTTAATTCATATTTAAAATAACACAGACCTATGTTCTGAATAATTACAACTTCACAATAAGAATGTGTTCCCTTTTGTAGGCGGAAATAACTGCAATGCACTTTTTGATCTCTTTTGTAGTATTATTGTTTTGACTTCCCGATAAGAGTACGGCAGAGTATTTGATGAATGCAGTCAACCGCCATATATTATATATTTGGTCTTCTTCTGACTTATTACTAAATTCGTATTTTAAAGTAAAGTAAAGAAAACACTCGAATATTTTATGTTTTAGCAACAAGTTCTTGTCGAAAGATGTATGGTAATAACACTTACTGCCCGGTGGGTCAAAACAAAACACGTCCGGCGGTGGTGGGTCATTTTAGACTCACCATAAGTTAAAAAATATTACGAGTAATGCACGTATTCGCACGCATCAACAGACGCCCTACACAGCCAGAATACAAACATCTACTGTTAATTAGCAACAACAATATTGAAAACCCGAAGGTTGAGTCATAAAACTTACAGGTAGGCACAACGCCCCTCAAATAGTTATATTACTGGTATTGTTTAGGGGCCGCCAGACGAAAATAAGTCAAAACAAATAACTATATAAAATAATTAGATTAGCTAACAATAAATGAACGCATACCTAGTATCCTTTGTCTACACCCCGTAAGGAGTATGCTCAAAATGTTGAAAATATATGTTTCGGCGTAAGCGCTGAGATTCAATTCCGTAAAAGCGACTGTCTTAGGTCAGTTTTTGGGTACATTTTTATTAATAACTCATTTGAATCTCTTCACACGACATTTGCTTGTATCTCAAATTATTTGGAAATATTTAATAAAAGATTAGCTAGAAGGAAAACAGCATTAAACGAATATTTGTACATATTTTCACAAACACCCGGGTCAGATCTGACCCACCACCGCAGTGTATGTGTTTAAATGTCAAGAATTTTCGTTTCCAGAGCAGGATGTGTTTGCAGTGTTCTACATTGAACTGTCGCAGAATTTTTACTCATGATCCAATCCGCAAGTGTTATATATATATATATATATATATATATATATATATATATATATTTGCGGTCAGGTGCATGATTCACACACTTGGTGTCCTGCCAGTGGAGCATCATCGTCTCCCGAAATGCGGCAATGTGCTCGCGGTGTGCAGCCCGGTACAGAAATAATGTTCCGGCCCAATTCTGCGGTCACGGCGATGAGTGACGGCCATTTTCCCGCATTTCGCTCGTTTGCCAATTTTTTGCGGGACTTTGACACGGGCGCGCGTCATTGGGTAAAAAATATACACCATGCTGCAGCACGCGCGGGCCGGTCCGCTTCTTCTTTTGTTTATTTTTCTATTGAGGTCGCGGTGTAGATTTTATTTTTAAGACGATTCTGTCTGGGGACGTTGGCGCTATATTTTAATCTCCTGCTTCCGTATCGACTTAGTGCTGCTAATAATATGTACTATTATACGTAGCTAAGTAATGGTCGCTTTGGTGCCACTCATTATTATTTAGTGTTTTTTTCCTACCTTCTGCGCAAATATGATGTGCGATGTACTGTTCTTGTGGGTTATATCTGATGGCAGTGGTGCGTGGAGGGTGAATCTCTTATATGTTTTTCTTTTGTGTCGTCTAGGTTCTCTGTGAAGGGAGTGCCTCTTCACTTCCTCTCTGCTCCCCAGCCTTGTTAATCGTATTGTTTTATATTATCTCTATGTTATGTATTGTAAATATATTTACTAATAAAGTGAGTCAACCGGGGACAATGACAGCAAATTTTATTCTAGCAGCTGTGCGGTATCGCTGTCGAACAGCTGCCTAGTAGCATTAAAAAATGCCAACCAGGCGGCGAATGAGTAGGACCGAGATAGGAGCCTTGATCTTGTTGCATCGGTCCTTGGTAAGCGGTGGGTCCGTCTCTTAGGGGCCACTGGCGACCGCTGCGCGCCAACTTCCAGTGTTTCCGTGCCGATTGCTTTTGCTAGTTAATGGTGGTTGGTATTTTCGACACACTTAATGTTTAAAATAGAATTTAATATTATTAAAAAAGGTAAAGGTAGGTAAATAATAACAAATCCCGGTAGCAACTAAATATTTTTTTATACAAATTAAATTAATCCACTAGAATGATAAAATACATAAAAAATCTTATCCATCGAAAAAATATTTTTTCGATAATATTTTCTTTCTGTATATTTTTCTAGTTGAATAATTTAATTTGTATTAAAAGTAACACACAAGTAACTACGTTCTGAAGATGTGTTTGGTTTAATATTTTTGTTTCAAATAATAAATACGACTTTCGACTGTTCTGAACACCTGCAATTAATCGATTTGCCCGTACTTAGTAGACAAACGCGGCACCACTCACTATTTTATTGTTGTCATTCAAATGCGAACACCACCTGTTCTGGATCTTCCAGCACCTCCGGATGTGGACTGTATAAATTTTATCACACCGTCTTTGTCAAAGGTCACCAAAACAGAATGAATTGATAACAAGTTTAATCGTACTGGTTCAAGGCCGCCGACCGAGTGATCGCGCTAGGGGCAGGGAAAAGAAGTGAAGGGGGGGAGGGGGGGCACAGAACATTATTTCGTTCAAAGGCACACAATAATAAGTAAAGTCCTAAACAATAAATAATAAGTATAATTTTCGTGTTAGAATTTAATACATTTATATTTTTGATATACATTCTCATTTATATATTATTAACGTCAAG
Source organism: Eubasilissa regina (assembly GCA_022840565.1). Classification (NCBI taxonomy): domain Eukaryota; kingdom Metazoa; phylum Arthropoda; class Insecta; order Trichoptera; family Phryganeidae; genus Eubasilissa; species Eubasilissa regina. The sequence continues at coordinate 8,682,347 of JAINEB010000010.1, forward strand.
TTTTAATATAAATATTTAATTTTATTTAATAAAAAAAGAACTTTGTAACAAGCCAGTTTAAAATATTTATAAACTGCCATTTCACCGTATTGTTTTAACCTCGTAACGAGAGAATATTTTCTATGCATGGGCGGTATGATTCACGGGTCTGAGACAATTGACACAATTTTTTTTTGTCATGACAGCCCATATCCTTTCACATCTTCTATCATTATAAACTCCTGAATATAGACGCGTCATTGTGATAGGTCGTCAAATTGGTTTATTCATCGAGCCCTGAAGGCGTCCGCCCAATTTCCATTGTCTCCCTGATTGGCTGTTAAATTATGGCGAGCCCAGCAAGAAATCGGGCCTGCAGAAATGTGGATGTAAACCCACGGGTCTCAGGAGATGCCGCAGCGTTGTGGTGCGACGATCCCGAAAGCGTCGGGCGTGTTCGCAAACTGCAAACAATTTACCAAACACGCCGACCGTTCCCCCGTCGCGCTGTTCCAAAACTATTTAATGTTACGTGAATGTGACGCAAACCTCATTATATTACGCATGCCAACGCGGCGACAGCTTGCCGAGCCCTCGAGCCGCGACTTCGAGATTTTACCAAGTGAGAGAAATTTTTTTTTTTTTTGAGGAGAACGCATTCTTTATAATCTTCGGTCGTGTTCTAGATGTATTCGTAAATTGACAACTTGCGCGCGCATTCACCGTAAACAATTTTTTATAGTTTATTTTGCTGTTCTTAATATTGGCGTTGGAATCAGACCGCGAGAGCATTTAACCAGCTAACTGCCGAGCGGCCGCGGTGACATGTGTTAATGTGTTCACGGCACGGTATCACGCGCTGACTGGGTAAATAACAAATTTTACTTTATTATGTTCAATGATCGGTTTCGACACCGCCGTATCGTCATCAGGATTTGCCGTACACAAATAAATTACATATATCGGACGGGGGCATGGCTGCAGTCGTGGTGGAGAAACTACCTTGGAACTGGTTGACTTCGCGTTGTTATTTTTAACATCATAAACATCATTAATTTTCAATAACGTCCACCCCTTGACAGTAATTTAGATCATCCCTTCAACAACACTGTATATCGGTATTTGACAGATCTGCGTTATGAATACCACAACACTGTATATCTTCTTGAACATCGGACGGTATATTAAATAATGATGAGCTAAACCGTTATTTTAACTAATATTGTGAAATTTATGTTCGATTGTAACGATGATAAGTAAATGATTATTCGTAAATCGGCGATCAATCACTGATATAGTGGAAATTAAACCTCTAACAATAAAATATCAATTACCAATCAAACGCACAATCACAGTCACAATAACGTTTGGCTAATCCCTAATATTAAATAACTAACTAACTAACTAACTTACCATCACGCCGTTTCCCCGTGGGGGTAGGCAGAGAGGTTATAGCGCCACACTCTTCTGTCCTGACACATAATTCTCGCCTCATCCACATTCATACATCTTCTCATACAAGCTGGCCGATTGTTGAGGCTTCTAACAGAACTATCCTCCATTGTCTGGTTTACCTGGTCGTGCCAAGTCTTCCGCGGACGTCCTCTATTTCTGGTGCCATCAACACTTGCGTCATATATCTTTCTCACCATTCTCTCCTCATTCATTCGTTCCATATGATTAAATAATATTTTTAATATTCACAAAATCAACTTTGTAGTTAAAATATTATTTTTTTTGATTGTTAACTTTGTTTTATTAACCACTTTATTAAATAGATACATCTAACGGTTTTGAAAAATATCATTTTAATAATATGTTTTTTTAGTATTTTCCAACACAACAATTTGTGATTGTCTGTTTTACATTATTTTTCATTTTCAGTTTATTTTCAAAACAACATTCCTTTAAAGGTTGCATCAGTATAAAAATCCTTAAAGTAACCATTACACTCAGAAAGTACAAGTATTAATACTACATTCCATTTATATGCAAACCTGTTGGCTGCTACCTACCTCGCTAGGTGCAAATAAAGTACCAGCCATTTGGTTTCATTTGCTAGATTATAAGTTGGATTATAAGATACAATTAAATTATAAAAAACAGAAAAATCAAAAAGGAGACGAGTAGAGAATAAGTAAAAAGAACAAAATTATTTTTTTAATACTGACTAAAGACATGTTAGAAGTGAAAGAAAAGAAACAAGCAGGGATGTAAGAACAAAAAAGAATTACAAAAAATTAGTATCTTTGATTATTTGATTTATAAACAATGTTGGTCTTAAATTGAATAATTTAAAATAATTAGAAATAAATAAAGCGCGTAAAACTAATCAAAATATTATAAACAACCAATTAAATTTAACCAGTCTAAAAAATTTACGTTAAGTACTAAATTTATTTTTAAATAATAATTTTTTTTTAAATACAAACATTTTTAATTTAAAAATTAATACTATTTAAAAGAAACAATTTAAGGTATGTTTTTGATAGAAGAAGAAAATGATATTTTTGTAAATTGGTAGATATATTTAATTAATTAAGTGGTTAATAAAACAAAGTTAACAATCTAAAAAATAGTATATTAAACAACGAACTAACTATATGACCGATGCTCTGCCTATCTAGCAACATTTTTAAAAACCGATATACAGTGTTGTTGCAGGGGTATATCAATTATTATCCACCGTAGAACACCGGGATATCAATTGTTATCCACCAAACAGGGGGATATTAATTGTTATCCACCCTTAGAACTTTGAGGCCTCTTTTGTTCACGTATAAAATTGAAATGTCGATTTCTTTCACGAAAGCGCTACCTATCTCTAAAAGTTGATTTGAACACTCAGAAATTACTTAGAAGCCCTTAAATGTGAAACAGTATCTAGATGACTGCACAGAGGACCCTTCGATTCATTTAGATGAATTTAGAGTAATTTAGGGACCTTTCTTAAATCGTTTTTCCCTTTTTGCTAAGTAGTCTTCTCAGGATATTGCCTACCCAGTATTAAGATCCATGTCCGGTCTCGGAAATATTTCATCACTACATCATCATCATCATCATCGTCGTCGTCGTCGTCGTCGGGCATTCCGCTGCTGGATAAAGGCCTCCGCGTGAGTCTTCGGTACTTCGCTGATCTTTTGTCGTGTCAAATATATTGGCCGTCTTCTAGGTCATTATCAGATTTCAATAATCTATATATCTTTCTAATTCATTTATTTAAATAGTATTTACGATAGTTAAGTTTATTTATAGATTGAATTAACACTTGTATGTTAAATTGTAAAATGCATACGACTAGTTGCGGCGCGACGTATTGTTGTCGGCAATTTGGGGGGGTACCAGTCGGACTGTATGGCTGTTGAGTAATTTCATTACGCGAATCTGTGAGCCGCGAACAGGGACACCACACGTTTTTCTTCTTATCGTCTTTCCTACTTCTTGTCAGTATTGCCATATAGTGGCCTCAGTCAGATGAGACTCGGATCGTAATGCATCCCCACAAGTCCCGGTCCCTGGTCACCCTCACAGCAACTCCAGACGCAACGATTCTATCCCGAATAAATTCTTCAAGTTAAATACTAAATTAATGTATTAATTATAAATATATACATATAAAATCAATTTTGTCGAAAAATATTGTTTTTGCGTTACCGGGATTCGAACCTGGATCTCTATTTCCAATCCGGGGAAGTACACTACCAACTGTGTTATAAAGCCAGTATTTTTCATATCAAATTTTCGAACCTATATGTTACACTTTTTAAAATTAATACATCTGTCGTTCCATTATTTGAAAGCCATCTACATTATTTTTACAGAATCTCAAATACCTTTGAGTAAACCGACTGCAGACGCCAGAATTATCAATTCATTTTCATTAAATTTTGGACACATTGACACAACTTATATTATTAAGGAAAACACATTCTTATTGTGAAGTTGTAATTATTCAGAACAGACGGTCTGTGATATTTTAAATACTAAATTAATGTATTAATTATAAATATATACATACAAAATCAATTTTGTCAAAAAATATTGTTTTTGCGTTACCGGGATTCGAACGACAGATGTATTAATTTGAAAAAGTGTAACGTATAGGTTCGAAAATTTGTCATGAAAAATACTGGCGTTATAACACAATTGGTAGTGTACTTCCCCGGGTTAGAAATAGAGATCCAGGTTCGAATCCCGGTAACGCAAAAACAATATTTTTCGACAAAATTGATTATATATGTATATATTTATAATTAATGCATTAATTTAGTATTTAAAATATTACAGGCCGTCTGTTCTGAATAATTACAACTTCACAATAAGAATGTGTTATCCTTAATAATTCTTTATGTGTCGATGGATTTGTATGTCACGCTGTCCACGGGATTGATCAGTAATTCAAATTCAGAGACGCTTATTTCCACTTGTCGTTATTGCGGAGTATCCAAGTATCAATTAAAATTGGAAACATTATTTTATTTGATAACTTAAAGTCACTGTCTTTCCATAATCTCATGAGTTAATTCGTAACAAATTTATCTAGTTGTACGCGTCTTCGAATTTCATGCCTACTATCACCAAATTGATTGTCTCTTTAATTACCGCATCTTATTATATTAATTAATAATGACACGTTACTTTACGCGTCCGCGTCTGTCCACAAATCCTTCCATGTGATTATTTCACGTGAAGCAATTTTCACCTTAATGGTGTACTAGTGCTGCGACAATTGAGGACTGTTAACGACACCACCGTGCCACATACTGGTGTACTACCATTTATTTATAAACAGCTGTGCGATGTTGCAGTGCCACCGGTTTGCCTTGTGCCTTGCACCAGCCGATACGGGGTACTCGACATGTTATGATGCATGTAATTATCACACATACGACGTTATGTATGGCGACTATATAATATTCTTTGTATTTATTCTCTTTTGATACTATTTTTATTGGTAACGGAAAGGCTGAGAAAGATATTGAAAGGAAAATGACTCCAGGGCGTAAAGTGAATGGTGCTTTGATTACAGTCATTTTGCATAGTGGTGGAGTCCTGGTACCATTACTGACATATGCTAGTGAAGTCAGGAGCTAAGATAACAGGAAGGAAGCAGTGGAAAGAATCCGTTCAATCGAAAACGAAGCAAATTCATTAATAACGATGATTAATATTATTTATTCAATATTAACAAAATTACTTTGTGGCGGCGATACCTGCGGTATCTTCTACAGGAAACCTTATAGCAGTTCCCACTTAGTTGCCCACCACTTTATATTTTTGTTTTTATCTATGCTTGTATTTTTAATATTACTATACACTGTTTCCTGAAGAATATCTTCTACCATAAGTATCGAAACATGTTGATTTATCAATAAATAGTGGTTTTAAAAAAGTGTTTTGTCTTATTATTGAATTCATATTTTCTCTGATCATCTGAACACTGAAATCATTGCTAAACACTACGCCAACAGAAAGGTTTTAGCTAAGATGAAGCGACAATGTCCTCAAAGAGGTGTCTGCATAGATATTCAAACCTGGTGAGAAATAGTGCGAAACAGAAATCAATGAAGGCTAAGACTCACCAGGGGTTTTAGAACCAATGAAAGGCTTAAGAAATAAGAAATGAACGTATTTACTCGTAGAATATGTCCAAATCTTTGTAGTAACCGATTACTGGAATTTATCCCCTGAGGTATCGTCATCAAGATGTAGATGTCTCACAGAGACGAAGCTATTATTTTTATTTACATGTGAAGTTTGGAAGTCTCGGGTATTACAGGGCTTATGAGCTGTCATCGGCTGGCTTAAGTGATCACTTTACATAATGTAACGTTCACCATTCCACCCACACTACCACATCTATCAAACTTTTGGAAGTTGTATATATGTTATCATGTTGAAACATTTCAATTATTTATTACCAACTACGCCGTCGCCGTCTATGGTATTTTTGAAAACTTGATATTCATTCTCGTGTAACGGTGTAGATGTCGCTGAAGCTGAGACTCGTTATTTGGCTATATTCTTTATTTGTATATATGAAATTCATTCGCATTATTATTATTAATTATTTCTTCCCCAATAGCTTCGTCTCTACGAGATATCTGATATTTATTTAATAACAGTGCCTTTGCAGGTAAAAATCCAGTAATTGTGTGGTCTCTGACATATTCAAATATTGCTAAAATAAATCTATTTTTTTAATTTATTATCTTTATTTTATTAACCATTGAATTGAGTTTAAATACATGTACCGGTTTCGAAAAATACCATTTTCTTCTTTAGGATGTCATAACTAACTAAAAACATATATTATTGTTTCTTTACCAGAATCTATTTTAAAAAAAAACAATTATTTAAAAAATAAATTTAGTACCTAACTCAAATTAAATTTAATTTTTTAAATCAAATTTAATTTTTTTAAAGAATTGTTGTTTTTTTAAAAATAGATTCTGATGAAGAAACAATGATATATATTTTTAGTTAGTTATGACATCCTGAAGAAGAAAATGGTATTTTTCGAAACCGGTAGATGTATTTAAACTCAATTCAGTGGTTAATAAAACAAAGATAATAAATAAAAATATATGAATTTTAACCACAAAGTTAATATTGCTAATTTTAAAAGTAAAATCTATTCGTTTATGTAAATTTCAAGTAAGTTAAAACGTGCGGGACTGGACTCGGATTGTTAGCATTATTTTCCAAGGCTCATCAGCCAATTATACATTTTTTTTCGCTTACCTATTTGGTATTGTTCTTCACCGTTAATTATATACTAAAAGTTCTCAGGTTTTCACAGTCGTTCATATTTTTCTGTCACTGTTTATTGAGTGGTTGTGTCGTAGCTTCAACCTTCTAGATCGGATCCCATTACATGGTCCATACGTCCCGGTTGGCAGTACCGTGTCGAAGTTATCCTGCATTCGTGTATTTTAAATGCATCCCTAAATGTTGCACGATACCGTGTTGAAAGCAGCCAGTTTGAATATATATGTGAACTCAAAAGTTAGCAATATTGTATGAAAGAGACCTTGACATGCAATACCGCACCGAAGACAGGGTATTAGTGTTTATTTATTGAATATTATACAATTAATATATTCCGACTTGTTCTTGCCTTATCCCGTTCGTCTGGGGTTGGATACTGTGTCCCTTGATCACATTAAAATCTTGAAGATCGCTTTTAACTGAAGCTATTCACGTAGCTCGTGGTCTTTTCGGTCTTCCCCTATCAGTCTCTATACTCATCGTTTATGATCTTATTTAAGATCTTATTAACCCCTTCGTTTTGTGAAGATCTAGTTTATATTTTCCATCTATCTCCAACATTACACTCGAATGCTTTTAATATATTTCTATCTACTACGTCACTCTCATGCCGCTCCTGGATCGATCAACATCGTTTCACTCCAACCACCGTATTAGCATTCCACGCCATGTATATATTACACGCGTAATATACTTTTTTATTCATCTATATACTATTGATCTGTCTTTATATTAAAGATTGAGTTTTTTTTATTAATAGGTATTAATATAATATAACGAACACCACGAATATTTTTATTTGATGATCAATAGGAAATTCTATCTCTCGCTTGCATCACTTTTGTTTTCGTGTCAGCTCGTGTTCCACATTTGCACCATCTCGGGTGCCCGAGGAGTTGGCTGTTTTTTTCCCTTCGGCGAGAGGTGACTGATACCACAATGTTATTCTAATGACGAGTTTCTCTCCTCGATTGTCTCGGTAATTATATACAAACTGTAACACCATTCTTTCGTGGGATAATTTATATCATTTCTCTCATTATAGCATTTCTCATAACAGATCTTATGAGAATTCTTATGTCGGTACCCACTTTGTACTTTCGCCAATTTGCAATTTGGTTTCTGATTCATTTTCACCGAGCGTCGGCTATTTTCTTATTATTCCCTCCAGGTGGCTGCGTTCGCATCGCTCGTCATTTGGCAGATGTATTACGTCTGGTGCTTCCTCTCTATCTTATTGGCCGCTTAGACTTGTGATGATCCGGCTTATGCTTTCCATCTTTCCAGCGCTACATTCGATTGCTTTTAATTTTTATATATCTACTGCGTCACTCTCGTGCCGATCAACATTGTTTCACTCCAACCACTGTATTTGCATTCCACGGTATAGATATTACTCGTACATTTTTGTTTAGCTATATACAATTTAAATGAAGCATATTACACATAGTTTATACAAGGGACGGTGAAACAGAATGTAGGAATAATGGGATTTCAATGATACAGGGTCTTATCTCTTTCTTCAAAGCTTGGATACTCGTGGGCTTGTTGATATAAACTTTTGACTTCAAAATACCCCAGAGAAAGAAGTCCAAAGGCGTTAAATTCCAATTAAAGACCAATTCTGGTCGCCCAAACGTGAGATTACACAATGACGAACTCTCTGCGCTGTGTATTTATTTATTTATTTATCAGATGACATACATATTTTTGTTCTAACAGAGGTGAATACATTATAATATAATAAACATAAGACATAATTAATACTCATAGTTTATTGTGCGGGATGGAGTAGACTTCACCTCTGATATATTCAGCGTTGTCCTGGCTACTTTGTTAGACTGAAGTCTGTGTTAAAGTAGCCAGTTTGTATTTTCGTGCTGTTGTGGTGTTATTTAAATCATCGACAGGAATAAAAAAAATATGTATTAAAAATAAAAATATGTAGTGTTGTAGGACTAGTGAATTATTAGTGTAGATATTGTATAAATTAAATTAAAATGTTGAATAGCCATGCTTCTGATTCATCTCTACCTGATTGGATCATATATTGGGTTCATATTTGTGTAATATTATTGAAATTAAACGATTTCCAGTTGGTATTGAGTGTGTTGTATAGTTTCGAAGCTAAGAACATGTAGAATCTTTGATGAAATGTCGTTGTTGCTCTCGGAGCTGGCGTGTAGGTGTTCGTTGTTTGTCTTGTGTTGTGTACATGACTTATTGCTAGTCTTAACATAAAGATTTGTCTTATATCTAGGACATTGTACTCTTTGAATATAAAATCCGAGGGATATCTAAAGGGACGACCAATTATTACCGTGAGAATTGTCTTTTGTGCTTTTTTAGCCGACTCCAATATTGTTTTTGCCGCTCCCCCCCAAACTAAAATAGCATAATTAATTAAGGAGTAGCGCAGTGCAAAGTACACCGATCTTAAGTTTGTAGTCAACTATACATCGGTTCCTTTAAAAAAGTTAATAAGTTTTTTTTATGCGTTTAGATAGGTTCTTTAGGTATGGTCTTTAGATTTGAGTTATTGAGAATGTTGGATTTTGTATGCATGAAGTCGCAAATCTTTCTTTATGATACGCTGCGTAGTGTTTCTTGAAATGTTCAATTCTTGAGCACGATGCCGAATGGATGTTCCCGGACTCGACCACATTCTGGCGAACACCCGCGATGTTTTCTGCTGAACGACCTGGACGAACACGTGTCGACGGTCTGACATCCAGTGATCGACCCGGTCTCTTCGAATTTTTCGATCACTCTCTTCACAGGTGATGCATTGGACGCAATTTGCGAATCGTGGCAGTCAAATATTCACCATTGTTTTATTCATAAAATCACCGTTAACTTTATAAAGTTTCATCATAAATGAAACGATGTTATTACTCTACTTGAGTTTATTAGCACTTGTTTCGAGTTTCGAGATTGCAATAGTAAATATAACGGACAAACCTCTAGAAATCTCAACATTACATTAAATAACATCGTCGTTAACAATTTTTCTGAGTTCGCGAACCACATCATGGATATTCATTCATTCCTTTCATTCATGTAACATTAAACTTCTCCATCCCGTCACGCGTAAAGGTAATAAAATGAATGATTTTTAAAGTATAGAAATAAAAAGGAATTTAAACTCGGATATTGATTAAACAATATTACATTTTCTAATTCATCTCCTCTCCTCTCAATATTCCCATTACAACCACCCCTCCACCGTCCACTAGTAACTTGGTCAGCTCCCCTTCCATCTGTCAGTACCTAATTACTTGTATGTCTACCACCTAAGCCTTGTCTCCTATATTTATGTGTAGTCAGTTTAATACTTCATCTGTCGATGAGAGATACTGTTCCTCTCGATACTCGAGTAGTGCTAATAAACTCAAGTAGAGTAATAACATCGTTTCATTCATATCCACTCATTTCACCATAGCGTTTTTAATAATTACGGACCGTCTACCATTGAACTGTCATAATGGTTTGACTGTCAAAGCACAACAGCAGAAATGGTGCCAAATTTAAATTTTCCGCTCTTGTTGGGACACCTTTCCACATGTCAGTTATAAAAATTCATCTCGCGAATTAATTTTGTTCTTATATCATATTAGAGTATTTTCATGGCGAGAGATCATATTCGCAGCATCAATCCTTCTAGTTGAATCAACTCTCACTGCTTGGCTTGCACTGTAATGATGTTTACTTCGCCTTTGTTACATATTCCTTTATTGTTTGTCCTCTAATATGGCAGCGACACTGCCAGCTTTCTCTGTTGTTTCATAAAATGGAGAACGTCAATATTCGTACAGCCCACAGCTTGCGGTCTAAATATTTACCTCCTTACGGCTTCCGCCACATCTGTTTGTTTTCCCCATATTGGTGCCGGCACAACCCACAGACTATCAACATTGAAGGTTCTCACGCTATTTGACGCACACTCCGTACTTAGTATTGTTTATTTATGACGACTGTTGTACGCTAAATACAAATCTTTTAAGAAATCGTTAAAAACCATTTGAGTCTGCGAAATGTGTTTGATGGTGTGATGGGTGTATGGGATCTGAAGGATTTATAATTCGTTCAGCTCGGCTTTCTCGTTCATGATTGTGGCTTGAGCACGTCAGCGTTGAAATTATTGAATTCCTTTACATATTATTACATTAATATAAAAATCCGCAGTACAACTATTAATAATATATTTCATTTACATGCTAGCCTGTTGGCCGCTTCCTACCTCGCTAGGTATACATAAAGTACCTGTTCTGAGGTAGGTAGCTAGAATGTTCTATAAGCTAGAATGTAAGTAAGGTAACAAATTAAATTAAATAAGGTAAAAAATAGAAAAATAAAAAGAGAAATTAAGTAAAACGAACAAAGTACAATTTTTGATACAGACTAAAGACACGTAAGAAGTAAAAGAAAAGAAACGAGAATTACATAAAATGAGTAGCTTTTCCATCTGACTCATTGCAATTTTGAATAGTTATTCCTAATAAAAATGAATTGATAATTCTGGCGTCTGCTATCAGATTACTCAAAGGTATTTGAGATTCTGTAAATATAAGGTAGATGGCTCTTTAAAATAACGGAACGATTAAATGTATTAATATCAAAAAGGGTTCGAAAATTTGTCGCTGTAGTATAGTTGGATAATGCATGTTCCCCGGTTAGGAAAGAGATCTAAGTTCGAATCCCGGTGGCGCAACAACAATATTTTTCGATAAAATTGATTTTATAGGTATATCTTTCTAATTAATGTATTTAGTTATTCCTTTATAGGCACGCATAATTGAGGATACGACACCGTTGCCATATCGTATCTGCGATCCTATAAAACATGCGTGTCTTTGAGTAAATGAGGTTTTAATTAACAGGTACACTTAGAATGTGTGATAAGAGGCGTCAGATTCTGTTTTCGTGCATGTCTTTAAGCGGAGTTTTTATGAATAATTGCATGATATTTAGCAATTAAGATTACAATGATTTTCATCTTGTGGCCTATCCAATAGACGGACTTTGTTCACTGCGGTCCCTCTTCAGTAGACTGGCCAAACGGTTCTTCTCCCATGATGTTCTCCTCCTTCCAGGCCCGACTTCAGCAATATTTCCCTGCATTACTAGGCACTGAAGTACTGACAACCAACTAAATGTAACCAAAAGTGCCACTTTAAAATTTTTTCCTAAAAATTATGTATCATTAATAACAATTTAAGTTAAGTACATACTAAATTTATTCAAAAATAATAATTAATAATAATAGATTGTGCTGCATTTTTTATTGCTAAAACAGATTTTTGAATAATAGTGTGTTTTCAGAATTTTCTAATCATTTGTTAGAAAATGGTCATGGTTTTGATAAAAATTTTGGATTGTCAATTTTGCATGTAAACCGTGTTGGTCATAAATTAAATAATTTGGAAGCGTTGGACACAAATAAAGCGTATAGTCCTATTCTAAAATATTTTCCTAAAAATTATTCTACTAATTTTGTATCATCAATTTAAGTTAGGTACTAAATAATTTTTTTAAATAACTATTTTTTTTTAAAATAGATTCTGTTATTTTGATTAGTTAATGACATCCTAAAGAAGAAAAGGATATTTTTTGAAACCGGTAGATGTATTTTAATTCATTCAAGTGGTTAATAAAACAAAGTTAACATTAAAAAAAATGGATTTAAACCACAATGCTGATTTTGTAAATATTAAAAATACACAGATCTATTCCCCGCACTCTCCGGTTCTCCAAAAGGAAAATCTCCGAGAGAACAATATCAAATAACAATAGAATGAGAATTGGGCATTGCCAGATAGATTCACATTTATTCAGATTGCACTTAATAGATTACTCGACGTGCGAGTGTGGTGCCGAGGAGAAGACCCTGGACCGTATCTTTTATGTTTGTCATTGTGGATTACAGTTTTTTTTTACGGTGATCTCGTCAATGCCAGGCTAACTTGTGTCATCTTCTTTCCCTTAACTCGCCACATTTAATCTATATAATATCAAATTTTTCTTAGCAATATTTGAATATGTCCAAGAACACACAATTGCTGGATTTTCACATATAAAGGCACTGTTATTAAACAAATAATAGATATCTCATAAGAGATGAAATTTTCATTATGACATATATGCTGTTTCAGGAAAATTAATTATCAAATTTAGTCCATAGATAGCGATAGTGTGGCGGTACTCGAAATGTTTCCAATTATCAACATATATACAACTTTCAAAAATTTGATAGATACAGAGATTGATGGGTGGTGAGAATGGTGAACGTTATATTTATATAAAGTGATCACTTAACCTAGCCGAAGACAGATCATAAGTAGTGATGAGCTCAAAATCACGATCCGTGAGTCAATCACTCATATCTTTAAGTCACACTCACTCTCAGTGATTGAATATTTGGGAATATCGTGATTCGTGACTCAATGTTTTTTTGTTAAAATTCCATTGATTTTATGACGCCGTCTTTTAAATCGATTATTACTTGAATCAGCGCCATCTACAGGGTTTTCCGTAATTTGATTAGCGCCATCTGTTTTTGTTGGTAATGTTTGTGTATGGCTTAAGGTATTTTTTTTAAATGTAAGTATGTGCAATAATTTTCTAGTAATTATTTATGCTAGAATATGTTTTTTACGCAAATGAAGTTTTAATACGCTCAAAATTGTTTTTTTTTTTAAATTGTTTCGTGTATTGTGCTATAAGAAACTATGATCACAGTCACAGTTTTCAATTACTGAAATTATCGAATACCAATCACAATCATACCAGTCAGTCAAGAGTAGCCATTTTTCTCATCACTAGTCATAAACCCTGTAATTACTTGTACTTCCATATATTTTTCATTAAATATAATAAAAAATAGCTTCGTTTCTGTGAGATATCTATTATTATATATGTATAATATTATTGTACTTTTTTATTAAATGAAGTTTTAACTTTATTAACGGCACAAATCACTCTTGAAGGGTGGATTGCCTATGTTAACCCTTCCCAAACCATGCAGTGACACAGGTCTACAATCATAATTAAACCAGTAATATTTCGGTAAATACATGCAACATAAATTTCATATTTTAGATAATCCTGAAGAAAATATTAGCGCTTAGGAATGACTAGTGAAAAACCAATTATGAAAAGGGAATCATATAAAAACAATTACTTTTTCCATTCAATTCGCTGTAAAATTAATACGTTGGTAAAAATATCATTTGTGATATAAAAAACAGAGATCACACATTATTTTCACAGTGAAAAGAACAACAAACATATAAATATAATTGTCTCTTTCTCACTAATTAAATGAAGAGAGATAAGAAGGGAAGACACTGTATACGACTTTATGAATTCTTTAAATTATGTTATTAATCATTTTTCTTAAATTGAAAGCACAAAATAGAGTAAATTCGTGCCATTGAAGCCATTTAATCTAATAAAAACATTTTTTATAAATGTTATTTACGGTAACACGAGTTGACAGCATGGCTGCGTTCGGGTATTTTATATCACGGTATGGTAAAGGTTAAAAAATAAGAAGAAGAAAACAAATGATGAGGAAGAAGAATATATAGTTAGTTTTAATTGTTTCATTAGGAAGTATACATAATGCAACCGGTGGGTAGGTATGTTTCGTTATTTGGAACGTAGGTGGTTAAACACAAAATACAGGAAATGTTTCGACCGGCTGCTTTGCATAGAATGACGATCGTGCTCCATTGTTCGGGGTCTAATGCCTTTTATATATGTTTTCATTATATATTCCGCGTCTACGTGAAATGTTACAAATTTAAATTTGATTGGTGGCCGAAGCTCGAACGAACTCTGCAAACACATATTATTATAATGTCACTTTTATTGTGTGCGGAAGTTTGGTCTGATTTAATTATTCCTGTCGTGAAATACCCGTGACGTATTCACGCGACCGATGGGTTAAATTGTAGATCGAGTGAAATGGCGTCAAATCAATTTCGCCGCGGTGACGGCAGCCCGATAGTATTAAATTATACATACACATTTAAGGAGAACACATTCTTGTTGTGAAGTTGTAATTATTCAGAACAGACGGTCTGTGATAATGTAATTTCTCCGGATTGGAAGAGATCCAGGTTCGAATCTCGGTAGCAACAACAATATTTTTCGATAAAATTGATTTTACATGTATATCTTTCTAGTTAATACATTTAATTAGTATTTAAAACATCACAGACCTATGTTCTGAATAATTACAACTTCACAATAAGAATGTTTTCTCCCTAATAATATATAAGTTATATCAATGTGTCCAAAATTTAATAAAAATAAACTGTTAATCCTATTGGTTTACTCAAAGGTATTAGAGATTCTTTTAAATAATGGAACGATAGATGTGTTAATTTGAAAAGTGTAATATATAAGTTTGAAATTTGTTGTTAATCCACTGTGTTGGTATAGCATAATCGGATAATGCACGTTTCCCGGATTGGAAGAGATCCACGTTCGAATCCCGGTAGCGACAACAATATTTTTGATAAAATTGATTTTATATGTATATCAATCGAATTAATACATTTAATTAATTAATTTAATTTGGAACACACTGTTATATGCTGATTAAGTACTTTTAAGGGAAGCTTTTTTTTAAATAAGACTAAGTCTAACCAGTGGCGTATTTATGGTCGCAATTTTGAGGGTCCTCACTTCCCCTAGAGCTTCAGTATCAGTGAGAAAAGGGAAGTAAAACCAGGAATGACAGAGAAAGAAATTTAAAAAAAATAATCTGTTGTAACACTTCGAGTTCCGGACTATTTTGAGACCAAATTTAGGATTTCTCGGAGGCAGTTGTGGTGATTTTGGCGGGTATGGAGGAGCTATTTGATTATTGGACTTGTCACTATAGATTCATAATTCTTACTGAATTCTTGACCCTCTTCTTGAGATGCGTGATAAGATTCTATGTCGGAACTGTCAAAATCGCTGTAATTTTTATTTGTATTACGTAGACTTCTCCTTGGATATATGGACCTGTACAAAAATATGTTTATAAATATTGCAGAACTGCACGATTCTATTGAAATATCGGCAGGTAATGCGAACACCATCAAGGATATACTGACGCATAAAACGGTAACTTGCACAAACATGTTGACGCGCCGGTCAGGGGCCGCAAAGGGCTAAGATTGGAGTGACCTGAAATGTTGGTAATTTTTAATCCACTCGTTACTCGATGAGTTAACTAAAAAAAATAAAAAAAATGTGGCAGATCCGATTGTGCTCGGCTGCCGTCGGACATTCACGACTTTGTGTACCGCTACACGGGTTTGTCGTGTCGGTACGGGAACTTTCCATTTCTATTCTATTCTATTCATTCGCCTCCTTATTATCACTCAGACCCAAGCTATCTGACGACTGGTGTCGTAGATCATGATGAAGTGAGGTCCGACGGAGCTGTCGCTAACGCTTGTGCACCTAATGGGGCAATACTATTGATGATCATACTGTATTTTATGTTATTATTATTATTATTATTATTATCAACAACAACAAAAAATTCTGTTTCACAAATTTTCGTTTTAAGTTATCAAAATCTCGATAATTATAAATCCCCACGTGCCACCGTGCAGTGACACGCATAACGTAGAAATGTGAAAATAAAAATCCGTTGACCAATCAGAGCCGCTCCACACGACGACAAACACTTCTAAAAGTGACTCATTCTGATGTTTTTTGGCGTGCACAATATTTTAGAGAAATAATATATTGCAGAATGCGATAAATCTTTTTTCTAGTTGTCGTCTCGAACTGATCGATTGAAATCGGCTAGTTTATGAACAAAAATCAAAGCCATCTGGATATCTCTGAATGTGCCAGCTATGCAGTGAAAAAAATTACACAGAAATACTTCCTTAATATAGAATGGTTTTTTAAAATTTTTTTTTAAAGACAAATTACTTACGATGGTATTTAATTAGTTTTGATTGATTGCATGTTTCACAGTTACCGTTGGAGATTTGGTTTCTTGCAATTCTTATTAATGTTAATTCTCTTTTGTTGCAGGTGAGACCTCATGAATAATTCATCGTCTGATCACTGTAAAAGGTAAAAAATAAACAATATATTTCCTACAGCTAAAAAGTAATGCAAATGAAGGATTTTTATATTTCTTATTATTTCTAAAGAATTTGGAAAAAACCTTACAACCAGCGATGCAGTAATAATACATCTAACTTACTTACCATCACGCCGTTTCCCCGCGGGGGTAGGCAGAGAGGATAGAACGCCACGCTCCTCTGTCCTGACACACAATTCTCGCCTCATCCACTTTCATACAAGGCTTCTAACAGAACCATCCTCCGGTATCTGGTTTACCTGGTCGTGTCAAGTCTTCCGCGGACGTCCTCTATTTCTGGTGTCGTCAACACTTGCGTCATACATCTTTCATACCATTCTCTCCTCATTTATCCGTTTCATATGTTCCACTAATTTTTCAGATTTTACATTATTTTCGTATTTTATCATAAATGAATTTGCCACATGCATACATTGCCTGGGTGATCCCTTTTCCACTCCATTCAGTCTACTTTCGTTCCTTTTCTGCTAACTCCAGGCCTCACTTTTATACATCAGTGTCGGTACCAAGACTCGCTTGACAAGTTCCCGTTAGATATAATTCCATTCTAAGTGCCGTTCACTTTATTCCCTGCAGCCACCCTCTTTTCGATATGCTTGGATAATTGATATAATAGTGACATGATTGGATAATTGATATAATAGTGACATAATTGGATAATTGATATAATAGTGACATAATTGGATAATTGATATAATAGTGACATAATTGGATAATTTTTTTTTCTTTTTAAAAAAATAGAGATGCGTACACGGAATACACGTCACATCAATATTCTTACTATTTTCAAACTAAACTAAACGCTTGTGCTATGAAAATAGGACTAACTTGCTGGAGTCCTGGAACGAGGCGCGAACCACCGACCGCTGGATCACTAGGCCAGCGTCTTAACAACTACACCAACAAGCTACTAAATTAATATAATAGTGACATTTTCGTTAATTTTGTTTTTAAAATTAATTTACTATTTTTGTATTTTTTGTTTTGAAGAATTTGATTTATTAAATATATTATTAATGACAACACATTCTTATTGTGAAGTTTTAATTATTCAGAACATAGGTCTGTGATATTTTAAATACTAATTTAACCAACTATTTACATTACGACAAATTTTCGAACCTATATGTTACATTTTTTCAAATTAATACATCTATCATTTCACCTCAATACATCTTCCCCGGATTGCAAAGAGATCCAGGTTCGAATCCGGTATCGCAACAACAATATTTTTCAATAAAATTGATTTTATATATCTCTTTTTAATTAATACATTTAATTCGTATTTTAAATATTTTTTTAAACAAAAAATAAAGTATATATTATTGTTTTTTTTAAGTTACCATAACCGCAGCGAGTGCTGCATACGAATAAATTAAAATATAAGGTCACGCTATAAAATACAATCGTTTACTCGACGCGGTCGGTTCTGCAGGGTTGTGAAAACAGGTTTGAAATAATGGGACAATTTGTCTTGTGTTCTTCAGCCATAATATTCTCCTTCTTTCAGGGCCCCAGCAGTCTTTCCCTGAATTATGAGGCGCAAGATCTCATATATTTAAAAAAAAATACAGATGTTTACACGGTGTACATATCACATCAATATTCGTACTATTTTCAAACTAAGCTGAACGCTTGTGCTATGAAAATAGGACTAGACGCGAACCCCTGATAACTAGATCAATAGACCAACAAACTACTTCACACATCCGAGACATTAAAGTTTTCAGATTTATTATTATTAAATTTATTCATCCAAATCATGACAACTTCTTCAATATTTGCAAAATTATTTTATGGTCAATCACTATTTATTGATAAATCAACATGTTTCGATATCTATAGTATCTTCATCAGGAGACAATGTATAATAAAATTAAAAATGCAAGCATATATACAAACAAAACTATAAGAGTATAAGTGGCGGGTAACTAATTCATTCGTAACTCTTTCCATCCAGCTTATTTTGAATATTCTTCTGTAGATCCACATCTCAAATGCATCAGTAGTATCATCATTTGTATATATATATATATATAGTGTTAGGTACCGGAAAAAACAATACAAGACGAACAAAAAGATCTCACCGAACTTCACTTGTTCTGTATCTGCCAAGCACCTCCAGAAGTGGACTGTATATAGATTTTATCTCACCGTATTTCACCACATATAGACAAGTATTGTACGCCGATGATGCGGCAGTAATGGCGAATAATGAACAAGAACTACAGAGGCTAGTGAGTATTATGTACGATGTATGCAAGGAAAACGACCTTATTACGATCGTTAACAAGTCGAAAATGATAGTATTCGAGAAGGAGGAAAGCGAGACACCGTGCTAATTACTTGGAGGTAATGAATGTTTGGAACAAGTAGATGAGTTTGTGTATTTGGGAAGTATGTTCGATAGAAACGGAAAGGAGGGTGACTCCAGGGAATAAAGTGAACGGCGCTTTGAATGGAATTATAGCTATCGCGAATTTGTCGACGGAGGCAAGACTAACGGTGCACAATGGAGTTTTGGTACCGACACTTATGTATGAAAGTGAGGTGAAAATAGATTAAATTCAAAGACTAGGAAATGAGATCACTCAGGCGTATATGTGGCAAATTCATTTATGATAGAATACGGAAATAATAATAAAATATAATATTGAGTAAGATTAAGAAAAAATCACTCATGCGGTTTGGTCATATGGAACGGATGAATGAGGAGAGAATAGTAAGAAAGATATATGACGCAAGCGTTGATGGCACCAGAAATGGAAAACGTCCCCAGAAGACATGGCACGATCGGGTAAACCAGATTATGGAGAATGGTTCTGTTAGAAGCCTGAACAACTGGCGAGCTTGTTTGAGAAGGTGCATGAATGTGGATGAGGAGAGAATTTTGTATTAGGACAGAGAGGTGTGGTGCTCTATACTCTATACTCTCGGCGTGATGGTAAGTCAGGTAGTAAGTCTCCGAAATTGATAACAGCTTTTTGTAATGTTCCGGGATAGGGTCGCCGGCCGACTGATCGCTAGCGTTGCGAATGGCAGAGAAGGGGCGGGGAGGGAGGCACAGAATATTATTTCGTTCAAAGTATTAATAATAAATGTAAGTCCAAACACATAGTTACTGCAGATTTTTGATAATCCCGAAATTCCATACCTTGACGCAGCGCAGCCCTGTATATCGGCCGACGTCAATAAATGAAAGTTAAAAAATATATCAATTAGTGAATGTGTGCGGCTACTTGGCGAGTCTCCCAAATGCGCTGATGCGGACCAGGAAACGGGACAGGAACCGGCAGCCCACTTTGGCCGAGTGGACCGTGTTTAATGTCAAGGTTGTTCAGTTTCAGCCAAAACTCACGCTTCGTGAAAGTTGTTGCTATTTTTACATTTCTCTCGGTGAACAAACACCATTAACAATAGAATAAGACGAACTTGTAATGTGTACATTAGAAGCCAGGAATACAAAAAGAAATAAAAAAATAAATAAAATATCAATAATTTTATATGAAGCCATGAAATTTATTATACGTCAACCATTCATTTAAAAAGGACGCTAGAAAGGGGGACCTTCCCTTTCCCGGAACCGTTGTAGAAGTTTCAACTTCTTTTATCGATTCCACTCACAGTACTACAGAAATGCGAAATGTTCAATGAATAAACACAAAAGAAAGAAGATAAAAAACAAAAGCTAATGTAAGAGATTGCGATATCTTTATTTATTTTGAAATACAGGTATATAACAACATTACAAACGAACAGATAATAGAGTGTTATCTACGGTAGTAAAGAGACCAGTGGGTACCGTCAACCTTTGTATTTTCTCTTAATGTTCCGTCTATCTGTATATGTATTCTGTCTCTCTCTTTCGCATATAATTTTATATTCTGTGTCCCCTGATATTCCAACATGTCATAGCACTTTTATTACATACTTTCATTGTGTTTTTTTTCAAAATTGTTTATATTATATTATTTGCTCCTTCTCCGGTTAGTAAAGAGATCCAGGTTCGAATCTAGGTGGCGCAACAACAATATTTTTCATATTTTATAAAAATTAAATTAAATGGTAAAAAATAGAAAAATCAAAAGGAGACCAGCAGAGATGATAAGTAAATTGAACAAAGCAAATTTTTTGATACAGACTAAAGATATGTAAGACGCAAATGAAAAGAAACAAGAATTACATAAAATGAGTAGCTTTGTTCATTGAAGGTACTCTTCCAGCTGACTTCTTCCAATTTTGAGAAGCCATTCCTTTATAATCACACAGAATTGAGGATACGATACGGTTGAATGTGTGTAGAATGCCCCTCCTCCTCCAACTAATGTTCCAAACCTCTCTCCTATATGTAATCATTATTCCATGTCTATTCATTTACTGCTCTGTGATTTTAACCTTGATTGATGATAAAAAATAATACGTTACGCGTTAAAAAAAAAAACCACGGAGACGACCCGATACAACGTGAGCGCGGATTTATTAGTTAACTGTGCTACTGTTATAAATATTTACAAAGGCAATTTATTATATCGGATCGGGGCCGATTTCTGGTATTGCATTTTAAGTGAAGATTCGAACATAGTTTAGCTTTTCGGCTGCGGCATTCAGCCTAGATCCGTACGTGGCTCGAATATACAACGGAGGCGTGCCACGGACTTGTGGCATATTTACCGCGAAATTACTTTCGATGTCTGCTTTTGAATCGCACGCTGCTTTCTCCCCGGGCAATTTTCCTCATGGTGCACAACTTTCATGTGTGCTGCAGCAGCTGATGGATTAATAACAAATGAAACTGTGCGCGCCGATCGCTCCACCACTTCCTTAAACTTGCGTGTGCGTATATTTGTATTTAGTTGTGAAAAAATTCTTACACCTAGTGTGCGAACACTTTATAAAACATAAGAAAAACAATAATTACATCGTATGTCGCTCGGGGTCGGTTGTGTGATGAGCTCGAAATCACGAACCGTTGGTCAATCACTCATATCTTCAAGTCACACTCACTATCAGTGATTGAATGTCTTTGTGGAATATCGTGATTCGCGATTCGGCGCGTGTGCGTACGGAACGAAAATATTCATGAAGGAATGACGTTATAACTAAATACTAATTAAATGTATGAATTAGAAAGATATAGATATAAAATTAATTTTATCGAAAAATATTGTTGTTGCGCCACCGGGATTCGAACCTGGATATCTTTCCAAAGGTATTCCAAAGGTAAAAGGGGAAGGTGCATTATCTAACTATGCTACAGCGACAAATTTTCGAACCTATATGTCACACCTTTTCAAATGAATACATTTATCATACTTTTAAAATTAGCAATATTAACTTTGTGGTTAAAATCCATATTTTTTATTTATTATCTTTGTTTTATTAACCACTGAATTGAGTTTAAATACATCTACCGGTTTCGAAAAATACCATTTTCTTCTTCAGGATGTCATGACTAACCAAAAATATATAGCATTATTTCTTCATCAGAATCTATTTTTAAAAAATTTAAAAAAAACAATTATTTAAAAAATAAATTTAGTACCTAACTCAAATTGCTGCTCAATACAAATTTAGTCGAATAATTTTTAGGAAATTAGCCAACTAAATTTAACTTCGAGTCCTGTTCTAAAATTTTTTCCTAAAAATTATTCGACTAAATTTGTATTGAGCAGCAATTTGAGTTAGGTACTAAATTTATTTTTTAAATAATTTTTTTAAAAATAGATTCTCATGAAGAAACAATGCTATATATTTTTGGTTAGTTATGACATCCTGAAGAAGAAAATGGTATTTTTCGAAACCGGTAGATGTATTTAAACTCAATTCAAGTGGTTAATAAAACAAAGATAATAAATAAAAAATAAAAAATAATACATTTATCGTTCCATTATTTACAAGAGCTATCTACTTTGTTTTTACGGAATCTGTATCTATTTTTTTTATGTATCTGTATCTGTTTTTCACAATCGTATATCGCAAAAGTTTAAGTTAAGTTAAAAAAGGGATGTATTTTCTAGAAATATATATATGTTTTTACTAACGATCGAATGAATACACAAGAAAGATGATCAGTTATTTAGCTTAACCTATGAAAAGTAGCAAGACCAGTTGCTTCCTTCACATTTGCTGGCACATTGTACATTTTGAAACCTTTATACTATAAACTATTATATTTTGTGTTCCTGCCAGATTTGTTTGTGGAATTCTAAAATCTCACCGTCTTCTCGTAAGATATGTGATTCCTCAAAATTATATTTCATATATTTATTCATGTACGATGGCAATAATAAATTTTTATTTTTGTATATCAATATTACAACATTTTGTATAATTGTTTGCTTACCCGTCATTAATTTGAATTGTTTTGGTGTATAACTTATTCTTGTATATTTATTACATCTTAAAATACTCCTCGTTGCTCTGTATTGAATTATTAGATTTTTTTCTACTCGGCTTCATTTCTCAAAAATGTGCGGAGTGACAATTAAATTGTAATCAAAATCAAACATATCCAGTTTTTATGGTTTTTGATTTAAGTATGTACAAATATAAAGGAAATTAACGTCTACAATACTAACTAGCCTATTGAAATTAGACAGATATTGCTGAATTTCGTATAAAAACGTATTTCAAATTTTATTATTAATAGAATCGGTTTTAAATTTGTAGAGTTTCATCATAACGGATGGATATAAATGAAACAATGTTATTACTCTACTTGAGTTTATTAGCTCTACTCGAGTTGAATACATGTGAAGTATTCAACTCGAGTAGTGCTAATAAACTCAAGTAGTGTTTATTAGCACTACTTGTTGTACATTGTTTGTGCTAATAAACTCAAGTAGAGTTTATTAGTACTACTCGTTGTACATTGTTTCATTTATATTGCTTGTTGCTTCAATCGCAGATATATGTTAAAATACAATTAATTCAAACCCAGACAAATATGTTTACAGCCAATAAGACGACAATATTTGGTCACGTGACCTGTGATTACTGATCATGTTAAATATGATCCCGAATTGGACATATCTGCTTTTGATTTTGGACCTCTCAGTTTGCTATTTTAATTTCGATAGTAAAGCATCGCATTACGCTAAAATGACTTGAATTAATTGAGATGTGAAGTGAAAAATTTGGAAATTATAACATTTTGATGAGATGAGATTGAATGATGAAGGCGAAATTGGTAGCACATGATGTCTTGGAAGACGGAGATCAAACATTCTGGATGAAGAATTAGTACATTATAGATCAGGTTCAGAATCCAACACCACGCCCGCCCGGGTTGAAGCGCACTCATCAGGAATGAATATGTAAATGTCTGGCATAATTGGAGACACGATGATGCTTAGTCCCGTATAATACAAGTCTATTAAAGTTTCGGCGTGGGAGCAGCCTCATCAACTACACCAAAACGGCATTTAAAACTATGCACATTTGCATACATTTTTGTTGTATTTATTTATTATTCATTTCTTTAGTATATTTTTTTTTAATTCTCTTAATGAAAGATGAATAAAACCGACATACATAAATTTTTTTCATTCAAAATAATAAATATCTTCATATACACCTTTTATATAAAAATCTTCATATACACCTTTTATATGTTAATAAATCTTTCTACTTGTAATTTTAACCAATTGAACAATTGCTTGTAAACTATGCCCGTCTCTACACAGAATTTCTCTAGTGAGACGGGCACAGTCCAAACAAATTTTTATATGTATTATATAGTTACAAATAAAATAAATAAATAAAATAATAAAATAAAACACAATTTGTTTCGATACATATGGTGTCTTCTTCAGGAAACGAGGTATATTGAAATTATAAATCTAAGCATAGATAAAAAGAAAACTATGAAAGTACATTTGGTTGTTTATAATATTTAATCCAACTGTAAACCCCTAGTATTAGTAATTTCTAAACCCATGTTAATATCAAAATAATGTTTTGTTTCCAAAATATGATTGGCGAATTCAGAATAGTTAATGTTATTTAGACATCTCAAGTGCTCCTTAAATCTAATATTAAAATTTCTACAAGTTTTACCCGTATGTATAAAAATGATTGCAATCATTACAAATTAATATGTATTATTTGTTTACTGAATTATTGGAATTTTTTTTTTTACGGAAAACACATTATTGTTGCAAATTTAATTACTTTTGTATTAATTTGAATGACCTGTAGAATATATGTTCAAAAATTTGTCGCAAACCTACTTGGTTGGTACGGTGAAACTAGATAACGCATTTCTCCGGATAGGTAATGGTCCAGATTCGAAACTAGGTGGCAACAAAAATATTTTTTCGATAAATAGATATTTTCTGTATATCTTTAGTTGGTACATTTAAATTATATTATATTCGAGAAAAAAAAATATAGCGTTATATATGTATCTCAGGCACATGTATCATAACACCCCTGCATAGAACATGTTTTTCTGGTTCCAAAAAAAATCTTAAATTCTGTTAGATGACAAAATAAATATCAGATTAAATAAAACATATTCACTTTTGTATAAAACCGCGAATTTTATTAAACACCAACTGGTTTCGCTTAGCTTGAGCTTCGTTTTGATGTGAAAAATATTTTTTAAAAAATCATTAAAATCATCAAAATCACTCTGGTCTGGATCCGAACCCAGGACCCGTAACCCGTAACGGGTAAGGATACTTTACCAATGTCCTGCCAAGAAAGGAAGGATCGTGGAAATAGCACTTTATTACAATGGTCACCTTTTCTCAATGGGATAACTATTTTTTTTAAATATAATTCAATGTTAGTGTTAAAATTTGTTAACCACGTATGAGTGATAATATATATCAAACATATAAATTATACGTATATGATAATTTGACACCACAGTCTAATAGGAGTGTAGCTAAAATGATGGAGAAATACCGGAGTCTATACCTGGCATATTCAAAATCTTCAAATTTGACTAATAATTAATATTTATTTCGCATGGTTATGGGTATGATATATTTTTTTATTGTATTGACTGCACGCCCCTGGCTCCAGCAATGTGCATGAAGCACACGTGTGTGTGTGTATGAAAGTGAGTAGACGAGTGGTGGGGGGAGAGCCTTATAAGAAGCCGCCTCTGGAGGAAGACCTCTCTTCCATCACAGCTTCTTCTTAAAAATAAGCCTATATCTGAAGTGTATAATTATTATTGACTAATAACGTGTATTAACAAACTGAATATTGTTAAATACTTATTAAATGTATTCATTAGAAAAATATTGCTATTCAAAAAATTGCCGTCAAAAGTATTGTCGCTGTAAAATAGTTGGATAATGCACCTTCCCCGGTTTAGAAAGAGATCCAGATTCCAATCTCGGTGGCGCAACAACAATATTTTTCGATTAAATTGATTTTATATGTATATATTTATAATTAATACATTAATTTAGTATTTAAAATATCACAGACCGTCTGTTCTGAATCATTACAACTTCACAATAAGAATGTGTTCTAATGAATATTGTTACCTGAAAAAGACTGAGTTTCACTAGACAGTAATCAGAGGATAGAACTCCAAGGGAATCTGTGGTAATTGAAGATTTATCACGCTTCTGTCCTCATCAGCCTTCCATGTGGTCGAGTCGTTCCGATCCAATCAGCATTTGAACTGGGTTTTAAAACCCCGTGATAATCCGCAAAGTTGTTGTACCTAGGAACGCAAAACAATTTTAAAAGCCGAAAGCTTTGAAGCGTTTTTGTTGATTATCTGTATAATTGATTGTTTCCGGGTAGGTTCGTGTATATTAACGATTTTAATTTCACTGTTTTAGCACGTGATCACCGCCCGATCGCTAATCACCGCGGGTCGCGGGCCACCCATCGTGGAACGCCGCGTGTCGAAAATACATTACAAATTCGTTTCTGAAACAGTATCATTTATTTCACAAAAATAACTAACTTTGATCGATTTAACGTCGTCCCATTACGATGCCGCTGTACCTTCGAACTGATCCATAAAATAAAATATGAAACTAAATTAATGTACGGCCGCTATACCGTTACCGGATATTCCCGGTGTAGCGTTGTTGCGCACGCGCGATGGTTTCCTTCATCTGTTGACTCACCGCATGCAATGTTCGAGACACGTGAGATTTGATTCTTGAATTCGCGAAAGTCAAGCGTTCTGATGACGATGATGAAGTCAAAGACGGAGTACAGACATGGTTTCAGTCCCAAGCGGCGTCGTTCTATGACGAAGATGTATAAAAATTAGTGCCCCGTTATGATAAGTATCTTAATTATGGTGGCGAAGTAGTTAAATGCAGTGTGTCAAAAAGTTTTTTCATTTTGGTTCATTCGCTGCACCGACACAACGAGCGAGAGAGTGGCGGGGGTATGCCGATCGCTAGCCGCGTCCTTAATAATTCAGTCTCTATAGAGCGTGTCGTTACCAGTTGTTTATGAAATTTTCCCTGAAAAATTGATATCCCGACGAGGAGACATAAATTGGCCTCTACGTAGCCCCGACTTGACACCAATAAACTTTTTCCTATGGGGCTACCTTAAATTAATGGTATACAGTGACAATCCTCCATCTCTGGACCAATAAGAAAATATCCAAGATAAAATGGTAGCGGATCGCGGAGATTACGTTTTGCCTCCCGTTTAGAAGAGTAGCAACAAAATAACTGATCACATTTAGAAAACATTATTTTTAAGAAATAAATTCTTAAAAATAATGAACTGTACTTAAATGCAAAATAAAGGTTTTTTTCATTTAAACCCATTCTTTATTTTATTATAGAATTTTTATTAAGAGAAAGACTTTTAAGACACCTTGTATATGCAATTAGTCATTTTACTAAAATCATTATCATCGTCATTAACTGTTTTCTATCTATTGCTGAGCGAAGCCCTCTCCTTGCGTCTCCCACTTTTCTCTGTCCATTGTCACGTTTAATGATTTCATGACTGCGTTTCTCCAATGTTTGTATTTATTATGTCGACTTTTCTTATCCTTACGTTTCTTTAGTTTAACAGTGAGGAGTGAGAAATGTTGACACAGTAATGAGGCGTGGACAAAGAAAGTACTTACGTGAACTCGCTGAATTTATTCAACAAAGGTTTTCAATAGATTGCCTTAATCAAACAAACAAAAGCGGTGAAAAGTTAAAGTGAACTCTATCGTACAGAGAAGTGACTGACCCCGCAGAGAGGGTCCTTAAAAGCGTGGTATTCTCCCGTAGGTGTCCCGACGAACTACATCGTATCGTCGCTAAATATCACCCTGTATCCGTTACACCATAATAATATATACTGATACGAAAGAAGGAAGCCAAGACGTGAGATTAAACCATCCTAATCCATTTGCTGTGTGAATGACGTGCTCCGGTTGCAATTGCCCGGGACGAGCGCCTGGCGAATGTTACGTGACGTGTTCTCATCTCCCCGAACGCGAATTTTAGTCGTGCAAGAAATCACGTAAGTGCTGGCAAAGATGTTTCACTTGAAGAATGTAGCGTCCATATTTACGAGATTCCGTTTAGATTGTGATGTTTGGTGCGCGTGTGTGAAACGCCCTGTGGGCTATGATTAATCACCGTCTCAGATAGCGCGGTAAGTGATTAAATACGTCTGTATTTTGTGTAGTCAAGAACGCCCCGGTTCGCGGGCTCCGAGGAACTAGCACCAATAATATACGTGCGTAATCGGCAATGTTTTGAATATTCTGTAAATTGAGTTGAAATACTGTTGTATTCCACTATATTTCATTTGTATTCGGGAACATCTTCCCATTATCAATAATACAATTCAACTAAAGTTAAAAACATTTTCAGATAGCAATTAACCATAAGGGAGGTGGGGTTGGGGTTGGAGTTAAAATGGATAAGAGAGGGGATGTAATGCACGGTATTTGAATGTTTATTGTTTATGATCTAGCTACTTTATTGATACTTAGCTTATAGAATTATATTAATTTGATACAAATTCTAATTGTGTTCGTTTGTTTTAATTATTAACCAGTCAGGTCAAGGAGAAAGCATTGTCTACATCTAGTCCTTCTTGAAATAAAAGGTCTCAGAACAATGAGATGGACCAGGCGGGTACGAATTATTTATGTATGGGTTAGGTCTAAAAAAATCTAACCTTAAAACGAAGAGTGTTTATATTAAACCTAGACAAAGCATTTGCGGTATAAAATCTCAAAGCGGCGATTTCGGATATTACTCTTCTTAAAGAAATCCTCGATATAACGGATAAAATTTCCACACCATTTTCGTAATTTTAGAGAGTTGATTAACTTCATGTTTTTTTTCAAAGTAGGATTACAGAAAGCAAGGTCCTCGAGCGCCTCGACATCGAACATTAACTTCACTCCACAACGGATGTATTTGGATATGTAATCCGAAAGAGAATAAATAGTATTTTGTTTGTGTTTTTAAATTTTTTAACCTAGATGTAATTAAAGTGCGTTTTCGGAAAAATATGTTTTTTTGTTTATTTATATTTACATAGCAGAAATTTTTTTACAGTGTAATTTATATTTATAGAAACATCATTGGTCTTGTTTATTTCATTTTTTAGATGAATTGAGACATTCGTTACATGGTATACGCAGCATGCGACGCCAACACCATATCTCGAAGGTGTTGAGTACGTTGCTTTATTTTCTTCTCAAGACCTTTTATCAATGGTTAATTAATCAATTAATAATAAATATTATTGAAGAATTCATGAACGATATGTGTGTATACAACCAAATATCTAATATAATCAAATTATGTCCGATAATAGAACTACATTATTACAAAATTTGTTGGATATGAACATTATATTTGACGTTGAAATAACATTCATTTCATTTCATTTTCAGCGCCGATAAATCGGCGTTTATTTTTAAAACAACATTCCTTTAAAGCTTGCATCAATATAAAAATCCTTAAAGTAACCATTACACCAGAAAGTACACGTATTAACAATACATTTCATTTACATATAAAGTACCTGTTCTGCCGACAGACGCGGAGCACATATTCTGGGTGGGTGAGATTATGAGGGACGCCTGGGAGGATATTCTCGCGGGATTGGATGTGACGAGAATCTAAAGGAATTTCGGACTTTTCGTGGGTGTGTGGGTGTCTCGCTGGGAGATTTTGAGACGGTCAGATATTTAGAAAGTGCCGCACTTTCCTTTCTTGCTCAAAAAATATGTTATCTCGATTAATATCTGTCGGTCTTTGCTTCCCTTGCCGGTAAGACCCTTTTTTGTTTTTGTGTATTTTCTTATTTTCCCTTTAACCTTTTGACAGCCAACTCTATTTGAAATGGAAGACACCACTTCTGGTAAGACTAGGCTTTATGACTTATCTATTAAAAACTGGGATCTATCGTTCACAGATGCCAAAATGATTTGAAAATATGACTTTAATCCCTGCATGTTGTTTGCAAAGTCAAAAAGTGCGTGTTAACACGCTTATAGCCTGGCATGACATACAATGTTTGGCGTGATAACGCGCGTGTCATTTAGGACAGATGATTACTTTGTACAAGAGTAATTCGTTTTGTATGGATAGTGAACTGTAGGAATTTAGGAGGGGGTATAGTCGGTCGTAATCGAAGTCATCCAAAATATTTCTTTCCTTCTTTCTTAGTCACCTTGTTTCCATTCCATATAGTGCTATGGAGAATACTACAAATATTTTGGTTCTTTTCAGGATGGACCGATTTTTCCACAGTAACATCTTAATATTTTAAATTTAAATAAATATATAGGGAATTACGTGCGACACCTGGTTTATATATTTTGCACGCAACGTATAGGTAGGTATATTCAGATAATAATATACGACCGACTTATCCGTCGATCGAATCACAGCAGCGTTCTTTCGCCACGTCTCTGTATCAAAACCGTAAAAGTGTGCGCCTAGACTCTCCGGTACTCGGATTTAGTTGAAATCGTGGGTGGCTTCGTCCGGCCCGGAGCGCTAATTCAAGCGGCGCCCGGTTGCAGTAGGTTATCATAACTGGGTTTTATTGGGACCCGTGCGTAGATTGTGTATTTTTAATTATAATGTTTTATTTATATTTTTCTGAAGACTAAAACAACAACCATTGCGTGCTCTCAGTACACACGTATCCTCACCGTAAATGTCATATGTATATATATAATTATAATAATACGTTTATTCCAACGTGATCGGCTATTTTTTTTATGAAGACCCGACTCGCCATAGAGATAATACATATTATATTATACATTTATATAATGAAATGAAAAGAAAATATACATAAATATAAACAAAATATAGATGCTACATTTCATTCACGGCCATTGTTTTGTATCTGTAGTTATTCTGTAGGCGTTGCCGTTCTCTGGTCAGGAAACCAGATTTCCATGAGAGCGCCGCTTGCACTTTACTCCAGCAACTCGATGTCTCAGAAATGGAACAAATCCATGCACATGGCCTTCGGCAAACATTGTAGATACGCTGCAATAACGCGCCAGTCCGAACAGTATTCTGTATGAGTTGTTGTACTGAATTCGGAGACGGTTGTATTTAGACCAGAACTCGAAAGTATACATGCTGCTGATGGAAGATTTAAACAAGATCCTCTTCACCTCTTCACTGCATATATCATCAAGTTGCTCAAATAGCAATGAAAACGGTTACGCGACTATCTAATGTATAGCAGGAGAACGCTTGCAAGTCGACGAGCTCGGATCTTCGTTAACTTGCGCGACATTCTATTCACTTCTCCCGCTCCGTTGCCGCCCGGTTTTCTTCTTATTTAGCTTTGAAACGGTCTCCTCGAATTTCATACTGTGTAATTGGTAGTGAGCACGAAACAGGCGCCGTACAATTACACAAGAATCGTTGTTTTTGTAAAACTGTTTTTCGCAGAGCGCGCGTTGTTCCCCTGTGAAGCGATCTATTGCAACTATATTTTCAAAGAACAAGTTTCCGCGCAGAATCATTTTAAAAGGTGTAAAAACTTGTGGCCCTTCTTGTATTGATCATAAGATATATTATCATCTATTTGTTCTACAGAATACTATTTTTTTTAAATACTGCCCAATAAATAGAAGTGGAGAAACAATATTAAGAGACTGCACAAGTTTGTCTTTTAATTATTTTAGATGTAGATGAAATAAAAAAAAACACATTAAAAAGATTGATTTAAACATTATTTAGTAAGAAATTATTGTGTTTTTCATATAAAGTTTTATTTTTAAGCCACAAAGCGTGTAAATAAACATTATATATTATTTTAAATGATTTCTTTTCACTAACACAAAGTGTTTTAAAAACGTCAAAAATTGATCGTATGTACTTCAAATTTTATGGTTTATATCTCTATTACTTTTTAACATTTCGCTTATTTGGTTCAATGCAGATTTGTCTCCGTAGTCTTAGCTTCGGATATACAAGCATTTTCTGTATTAAGGCAGTTTTGTGGCACGCT
Source organism: Eubasilissa regina (assembly GCA_022840565.1). Lineage (NCBI taxonomy): Eukaryota > Metazoa > Arthropoda > Insecta > Trichoptera > Phryganeidae > Eubasilissa > Eubasilissa regina. The sequence continues at coordinate 8,714,664 of JAINEB010000010.1, forward strand.
GAAAATAAATTTAACGGTCGCGGTCTTTCTTACAATGTTTGTATTTTCTTAATTATGGCAAATAACATTCAGTTTATTAGTTTTATATTAGTGTAAAAGGTTCTATCTGAATAATAGCTTTAAAAGAAATCAAATCTAGTATATAATTTCAGATATAAATGAATAATAAATTCCCACATTTTCGTGAAAAACGCGAAAATATTAATTATTTTTGAAAGTGCATCTTTAACTTCTAGACATAAAAATGTTTAAATAATAATTGATCAATTAACATTATTTTTTTGCATTTTTTATTTATCCTATCGGCGCACAGTTCCGTGCCGCGTATCGAATAACCGTGTAATTCCACGCGTCGCCGCGTACTCCGTGGACTGTTTAAAATATGTCGAATACGTCATCACAACGCTATCATTCCGTATTCATCTGGCCCATGAAAGATGTACATATTACTCTTCAAACGAGAATATTGAAAAGTAAAATATATAAATATTGTCCATATTAGCACCGTCCACAACCACTTTCATTTTTCACTGAAACTCTTCTCTCCCCAACACCGCTCTCATACCGACACCGCACCACCCCTCATGCAGTCGATAGTCTAACTTCTAGTTGCTTTAGTTTATTACTGACGATGACGCAGTAAGTGTCGAATACGTTTGAATTAATATTTAATTAAAGTGTTGTGTGATATAAACAACGTTGTGTTTTTTTTAAGTTAATTAATATATATATATATATACTTACGGTACTTGTAAAGAGTTCGTTTATAGATACAATAAAAGTGTAAAAATGTATAAGGTGGCGTGTTAAGGAGTTCAACTTGTTTTTGTTGAGAGGAACCGGTACGTGAGTGAAAAACTTTTATAACGATTCCGGGAAAGGGTGGGGTCCTTTCAATGGTTTAATGGCGAAACCGCAGTCGGTTATGGACGGGAATGGCGCCGATTGTAGGTCAGCGCACAGATCACGAACGTAAATAAATATTACGTTCTGCCTGATGCTCCAGGGTGGGGTGTCATCGGGCGGTCGATGATGCATGCGAGTTCATCAAATCTAATTGATATGATCCGAAAGCGGACACGTCATAACGGAAAGAATCCAAATTTCTTCATTCTATAACTCGTCACGTTACATATACCCGTGACTATCTCTAACCATTTCTTATTCGTACTTGGATTTGAAAAGTAACTGATACACTTATTTACTTTCTTACTTACTTACTTACTTACCATCACGCCGTTTCCCCGTGGGGGTAGGCAGAGAGGATAGAGCGCCACACCTTTCTGTCCTGACACACAATTCTCGCCTCATCCACATTCATACATCATCTCATACAAGCTCGCCGGTTGTTGAGGCTTCTAACAGAACCATCCACCATTATCTGGTTTACCCGGTCGTGTCAAGTCTTCCGTGGACGTCTTATATTTCTATTTCTGGTGCCATCAACACTTGCATCGTATATCTTTCTTACTATTTTCTCCTCATTAAGTGATCCTTTTTTAATCTTACTCACTATACTAACATCAGCTTTAGATTATTTCCTTATTTCTTCATTCTTTACTCTGTCATAAATAGATTTGCCACAAATACGCCTAAGTGATATCATTTCCACTACATTCAGTCTACTTTCGTTCATTTTTTGCCAGCTCCAGGCCTCACTTCCATACATCAGTATCGGTACCTGGATTCCATTGTGCACCGCTAGTCTTGCCTCGGTTGACAAATTCCCGTTAGATATAATTCCATTCAAAGCGCCGTTCATTTTATTCCCTGCAGTCACCCTCCTTTCCGTTTCTATCAAACATACTTCCCAAATACACAAACTCGTCTACTTGTTCCAACCATTCATCACCTGCAAGTATTTAGCACGGTGTCTTGCTTTCCTCCTTCTCGAATACCATCACTTTCGACTTGTTAACATTCATTATGAGACCGCTTTCCTTGCATACATCGTACATTCTGCTCACCAGATTCTGTAGTTCTTGTTCATTATTCGCCATTAGTACTGCATCATCGGCGTACATTAAACAGCATAAATCAAATCGCCTGATACATTTCATTCTAGGAATTCCTTTGAAATATGATAAAGGCGGATATGTGACTTTTTCGCTCTGAATGAGTTCATTAATTTGGCAAAACTGTCATTTAATCATAAATGTTGTAACTTTACATTATTATAAACTGTTTGATATTTGCGACAGATCAACGGATCGCAGGTGACTCCCAGCATCCATCGAGGGATTCTTCATTACTGAGCGTAGAGATAGGGGAGACTAATAAAGGGGAGTAAACAGTTTCTCGAGTATTGTGTCATCCTGTTTATTCCTCCACATTTCTTTCATACAGTCCACTTGATTATCTTTAATATCTACCACCTAAGCCTTGTCTCCTATATTTGCGTGTAGTTAGTTTACTACTTCACCTATCGATGAGAGTTGCTGTTGCTCTCGAAACTCGGGTAGTGCTAATAAACTCAAGTAGAGTTATAACATTGTTTTATTTATATCCATCCATTATGATGAAACTCGACAATGTTAACGCCGATTCTATCAATAAGTAAAATATTTTTTTGATAAATATTTTTTTTTTTTTGTATAATATATTAATTTAATTTGGTTTAAAAATACTACATATCTATGTTCTGAAAAACTGCAAATTTACAACAATAATGTGTTCTAATTAAAAATAATCATAATATTTGTATTAGGTATTTAAATATGGTTTTAGGTATGGGTTATTCACACTCTGTTTTCTATCTTTATATAATTTTTTATAAATAATCTTGTTGTATTGTAATGGTATTATTGTTCCTATAAAGTTAATAGTGCATCATATTGCATTACGCAATTCCCCATAAATATAAAACTAAACAAATAACATATTCTTGTTATTAAGGAGAGAACACATTCTTATTGTGAAGTTGTAATTATTCTGAACATAGCTGGTTGATCTGTGATGTTTTAAATACTAATTAAATGTATTAATTACAAAGATATACATATATAATCAATTTTAACGAAAAATATTGCTATTGCGCTACCGATATTCGAATCTGGATCTCTTTTCCAATCCGGGGAAGGTACATTATCAACTATGCTACAGCGACACTATTTTTATCGACAAATTTTCGAAACTATATGTTACACATTTTTCAAATTAATACATCTATCGTTTCATTACTAAGCTCAAAGGGTTCTTTTTATGAACCACTACAATCTAAACTTTGGCCATTCACTATACCTATAAAAACTCATGTTGCTCTCCCTTTACCGCAACGTTAGTTGCAACCTCCCCACCCTTCTCCTTCTTTTATCTAAACATACTTTGTATCCAAATATTTTTAGTGGATTTTCTTTATTAGTATCGCATGTTAAATAATTATGATGTTCATTACAATACGTTTTCACTGTCAAAATCCCTTAATAAAAAATAAAAATAAAATTATTTGAAAGCCATCTTTTCGCGCGACAGGAAGACATTCCGATCTTAATCGTCGTGTCTCAGAATTTGCGGGCTACAAGACCCGCGAGAGCGCGCGCAGTTGGGCGAGGTGCGTGCCGCGCGCCGACCGCTGGAGCCGTTGCTGGCACCGGCACACTGACATGCTTCCGGCCGGAGCCGGCGGTCGGCGTTTCACTGTGCAGCGCGTGGCGTATTCCATTACCAGTATTTCGTCTCTTCGAGTTAGTCCTGTCAATAATTGGCAGTGATGAGAAAAAATGCTACTCTTAACTCACTGGTGCGATTGTGATTGATATTCGATAATATCAGTGATTGGAAACTGTGACTGTGATCACAGTGTCACTGCTAATACGCATGCGCCTCACGATATCACAATACATACACGAATAAATAATAAAAAACATAATTTTGAGCGTTTTTACTTATATTATTCAAAATTCATTTCAGTAAAAAACATATTCTAGCACATATATATATAATTTAATATCATCACAAAGAGAATGAAAACCCTTTAAAAAAATGTGAGTTTATTTTTCGGGTCACATGTGTAAAACGTTTTGGCAGAATCCATTACATGGGTGCTATTCAACAATTAAACGTAATTCTTTCATCAATATTTTCATTTCATATGCACATGCGCTGAATCACGGTTCACAACCAAATATAAATAAAATTTTAAAAAATCACGATATTCTCAGATATTCAATCACTGATGGTGAGTGTGACTCAAAGATAACAGTGATTGACTCACGGATCGTGATTTTGAGCTCATCGCTAATAATTGGTGAATACAAATTATTCGTTTCCATGTTTTCGTGATCTTAAATCCGTCTAATTTCAACCTTTACAACACCCGTGATAGAAAATATCTGACGTAAGATTCGTTATCATATTGATTCCAGAAGGCAGTCAGAGAAAAGCTATGAAAGTCATGCACCCCAAAAAGTCAACATTTATGTCTTGAAGTCGTAGAAATCGGCCACAGTTCGGCAGAAATTCACACTGTCCATGTCGCAAGAGGGTGCGGAGGAGAGCCAGTGGAATACTCCGCTAGGTCTCCCTAGCTATCGCTCTTCCCGGCATTGTCCTTCCCAGAAACCCCCAGTGAGACACCCACACCCTAATAAATTCTCAGAAAAGTCAGAGATTCCGGGGGGTCCGATAACCTATTTCTTCTAATCCCGCATTCATGATCTCACGTGCATCATCACAATCGCAGAGTCACAGAGGATGTGTTAATTATTGAAAATGTCCATAGCTTCGATAAAAATATAGAAGTCAATACTCTCCACATTGATAATGAAAGTAAACGTTTAAATAACTTAGAGGCCCTAGAAATCAGGGAGTCCATAAATAATAATGCAAAATTAACAACCAAAAAAATCTAATCTTCACTTCCTCCCCCAGTTGCCCATATTCTGTAACACTTAGTTAGTATCCAGTACATCCTGAAAGGAACGGTTTTCCCAAAACCAGTTGGTGTTAGCATAAATAAAATAATGTTTAAACAAAGTGAATTGTATATTTGATAAATATAATTACAGTTAAAGAATATTACTTTAAATTATTAAAAAAAATAATTAGTTTCTCATTGTGACGTATGTTGTTTCAAGGAAATGAATTATCAAATTTAGTCCATAGATGGCGATAGTGTAGTGGTATTCGAAGTGTTTTCATATATTAACATATATACAACTTCCGAAAACTTGATAGATATGAAGATTAATTAATGGGTGAGATTGGTGAACGTTATATTTATTTAAAGTGATCACTTAAGCCAGCCGAAGACAGGTCGTACGCCCTGCAATTACCTATACTTCCATTAAATATAATAAAAATATAATTTCGTGTCTATGATTTTTTTTAATCTATTATTTGTTTAAATTGTTTTTTAATTTATAGCGTAATACAACAATATATAACATCTTCATTTGTAACTATCCATTCAGCTTAGATTCTGTAGATAGATCCAAAAATAATATCGAAAGCATCTAACCATTCGTATTCGTAATCTAAGGTTGAGATCAGAATACCTTTCTCATGCGGATAAAGCTTACGCGAGCTTGCTCAATGCGGCATTTGATTTCAGTAGAAGGATCCCATATTTAATTTATATTGCAACCGACAACATTCTATATTTTATATTTTTTCATTGTATTACGCTTAGTTTTAATGGATATCTGAGAAAAGATTAAAATAGAAATATGACTGTTATTCGCCCGTTGTTCAAATAAACTGGTAGGCACGATAGAACTAGTTAATGGCTTTAATGTGATTATATTCCTGACTTAAGAGTTCTCGAACTATTACAGTTGCAAACTTTACGGATCGCGCTCGTTGTGTAGTGGACGGGGGGGGTGAGTACCGACTGCACGGACGAGCCGCTTCCAGGATTACGGAGGATGAGACAGAGTGTATGGTTTTCCTTCTTCATCATTACACGTTGCAAAGTGTCCTTGCGGTGAGACCGCTGGCGTAGCGCGACATTACCCAGCCCTCGGGCGACTGAATAAATCAGCCCTTCCACGAAGATTCGCAGTCACGTGTCTCCGTATGGAACTCGCGTCACATCTAGATTAGATCGCGTTTTTTGTGGATGATTTTCATGAGGACACCTAGGTCGACGAAACGCGTGCCATTGTCAAGGCAGTGCCTGTAAAGTTACGGTACAACCGTACTTATATAAATATTTTTACTAGAATAATTCGCATTTTTTAAAAAATAATAAACATGAAACTTGTACACTGCAAGTCAAATTTGCAAATTATAAAATATTCGCACATTATTTAGGTACTTGTAAAACATGTTGGCTTTTCCAACTTCTGTCCTATCTGTGATAAACGACTACGGACGGACGTGGCACCAGACACTAGTATCGAGCGTAACGCGCGACGACAACTGCAAGTCAGTATTTGTCACCTACGGAAATAATTAGATGAACCAGTCTGTGAGCGGGTTTTACATGCTTGAGAGAGTATCAAAGTAGAAGTCGTTCAAGAAGACAGGAATTTCACGCACGCTGATGAGACTGAAGGTGATTCCATTTATGAAGAAAATGCCGATTCAGACATTGACAATTTAAAAAAAATAAATTATTTTAATATTAGAAAATATAATACATTTTTAGAATATTCAGTAGTATATATATATATTTCTTTTAACATTTATTTCTTCTCTATGAGATGCGTATAGAGAAGGAATATATACGAGACTTTATATTTCAGTTAGTCTGTGTACATATTTTTTTTACTTCAGATACAAATTTACAGTAGTCTGTGATATTTTTAATTGTGATGGGGAGATTGTTAAAAAATTTGATGCCTTGATAAATATTGTGATTTTGGATTGAGGTATATTTTAGTTTTGGTATATCAATTTGGTCTCTAAATCTTGTAGATCGGAATTCGCTTCTAAAATTTAATTGATTTTTAATTTTGAAAATTTTTATTACTGAATTTTTTTGTATGTCTATTATTTTTGGTACTTTGAAATCTGTTAACAGTTGTATACTTGGATAGTCTTTTTTTTTTTCAGAATAATTTTTATTATCATTTTTTGAGTGATTTCTAATTGTGACTTTGAAGTTTTATATGCACCTCCTCATCCAATAACGCGTAATATATTATTTTCAGATTTGTAAGTGATAAGATGTTTCCGGGTCCTACAGTAGTAATGCTATATGTTCAGTAATAATATATTTGAATAAAAACTTTTTTTATCCATAATTTTATACTTGTAAAAATACGGTATGTTTTATAGCTCCTGTGAAAAAGTATGGTTGTATCGAAACTTTTTGAAGCAACGCCTTGACAATGGCACGTGTTACCGTCAGACTAAATTTTCTCATGGAACCATCACCGTTATTAAGCCATTAAGGCACTTGTCATAACGGGGCACCAATTTTTGTATACCTTCGTCATAGAACGACCCCGCGTGGGATGGAAACCATGTCTGTACTCTATCTTTGACTTCATCATCGTCATCACCATGTCACCAAGGAACCGCTTCAAATGAAGGAAAAGTTGGAAATCACTTGGCGTCAAATCAGAACAGCGATGAATGTCAGCTGGTTTCATATTTCGTGTAGTCAAGAAACGGCGGGCTTATCTATTCCCTTGAACATTTCAACCACTCACTGCAAGATGGCCACACTATGTGAGTGTCGCTAACGTTGCATGCGGTGAGTCAACAGATGAAGGAAACCAATCCGGCAACGGCACTTACTAAAAAAACGGGCCTAGTATATATGTCCTAGAAAGCTTTCACTCAATCAGAATCATTAAAATGAAATAACGCGCGTGCTCAGTACACACTTTCATAATATATAAAACGTAACGTATAACATCAATTCTATCACATACAAGTGTGCGGTTATAGCGTAAATAATTTGATTAGTATATTTTCATTGATATTAAATTTTATCATAAATTCTCAATACAAATTAAAAGAATCAACTCGGACGATAATATACAGAAAAAATCATTTATCAAAAAAATATTTTAGTTCCTACGGAGATTTGAACCTGGACCTTTTCCTATTCGGCCCAAATGCGTTATCCAGTTTCGCCACACTGAGTAAATTGACGACAAATTGACTACCTATTAGCTGTCTCGATATCATTCGCCCATCTACGTATCATATTAATAATAATACAAAATACTTTGATTAAACCACTATTTATTGATTATTCTACAAGTTTTGTTTTTATCTATGCTTGTATTTTTTAATTTCAGTATAAATTGTTTCCTGAAGAAGATACCACAGGTGTCGAAACATGTAGAATAATCAATAATTAGTGGTTTAAATAAAATATTTTGGAAAATTATTAATATAAAATGAGACCACAAAGTAATTTTGCAAATATTCACTGTTGCATTATTACATTGTTCTCGTAGTTCTAATATCCTTAACCTCATATATTCTCCATTTTAACGTAAATTAAGGTTATAAAAATGATTAATTTCCCGTCGTTATGGATGGGTTATTTCCTATTTCTATATCTATTCCTTATTATGCTTCAAATGCTAATATTATAGCGTGTTTATTATAAATACGCGCCGATATTGACGTACTTTGTATTACCGATCATAGCCGAGGAGTCTTAATATGCTGGATTCAGAAATTCGAATTCCAGTTTATTAATAAATAGCCAAGACACAAACCACTGCCGCTAGTGATCTCTGTATTTCTCTTTTTGTAATAATTAGACAGTTCACGCACGCGTGCCAACCTTAAATTCCGCACTCTCTGCCCATTCTTGCATTGCGCAACCTGAGTTACATATTTCCTCATCGCATTGTTCGCGCCCGGTAGATACTTAACTCCCGCGTTGGCGAAATTCTACACCTCGTGTTCATCCGTGGGTTGGTCCACCCGATCACCTTCGGATTAGTGACGTCACACCGCCTGTTTGATGGTGAAACAGTATACATTTCACTGTAAACAAATGCGTGCTTTTCGGGGTCTGTTGTACCAGCGTGTTTCCCTACAATACAGGCGGTCCTCTTTGACTTTCGCACAATTCGCTATTTCGTACATATTTAAAATTGAGATTTTTATCGATATGTAATGCAAAAACGATTGTAATTCCATTTAGTCACTCCCCTATCTTCTCCGACATTAGTTCCTTTCCTCCTCTTGGAAAGGTTTCTGGAAAAAGGTGATCACAAGTGAAGATCCACAAATGTTTAATGATCCTATGGACTTGGAAGAAACTCCTGTCGACAACGAAGATACTTACATTATTACGTTTTTTTATTTTTTTATATTAATAATGTATAATATGTACGTATATTAAGGAATCGCATCCCTGTACGAAGGAAGTTCTGCGTGTGTAAGAATCAATGGAGCACTCACACCATGGTTTAACATTACAAAGGGTGTCAAGCAGGATTGTGTAATGTATCCATGGCTGTACAACTTGTATATGGATAAACGTGTGAAAAAAATGTAGGAGCAAAAATCGGCGATTTGATTGTATGCTGTTTATTGTACGCCGATGATGCAGTACTAATGGCGAATAATGAACAAGGACTACAGAGGCTAGTGAGTAGAATGCACGATGTATGCAAGGAGAGCGACATCATGATGAATGTTAACAAGTCGAAAGTGATGGTATTCGAGAAGGAGGAAAGCAAGACACCGTGCTAAATACTTGGAGGTAATGAATGTTTGGAATAAGTAGACGAGTTTGTGTATTTGGGAAGTATGTTTGATAGAAACGGAAAGGAGGGTGACTGCAGGGAATAAAGTGAACGGCGCTTTGAATGGAATTATATATAACGGGAATTTGTCAACCGAGGCAAGACTAGCGGTGCACAATGGAATCCAGGTACCGATACTGATGTATGGAAGTGAGGCCTGGAGCTGGCAAAAAATGAACGAAAGTAGACTGAATGCAGTGGAAATGATATCACTTCGGCGTATTTGTGGCGAATCTATTTATGACAAAGTAAATAATGAAGAAATAAGGAAAGAATGTAAAGCTGATGTTAGTATAGTGAGTAAGATTAAAAAAGGATAACTTAGGTGGTTTGGTCATATGGAACGGATGAATGTTAAGAAAGATATATGACGCAAGTGTTGATGGAACCAGAAATAGAGGACGTCCGCGGAAGACTTGGCATGACCAGGTAAACCAGATAATGGAGGATGGTTCTGTTAGAAGCCTCAACAACCGGCGAGCTTGTATGATGAGAAGATGTATGAATGTGGATGAGGCGAGAATTGTGTGCCAGGACAGAAGAGTGTGTCGCTCTATACTCTCTGCCTACCCCCGCTGGAAAACGGCGTAATGGTAGTGAGTTAGTAACAGAATAAATAAATAATTGGTCTTATGAAAAAATTATATATTTTAATTTTGCAACTCATGCGTCCATAACTGGATAAAGTGAATTGAAGCATTTGAGATGTGGATCTTCAGTGCTCCAAATTAGCTCTTTGGATGGAGATACAAGTCATGAAGATGTCATGGTTCACATGAATAAAGAATGAAGAAGTATTTAAAATAATAAAGACAGTGAACATCTCTGACACGATGAAGCTTGTTCGCCTATTTTTGTATATTTATAAGAATGTTTATAATGTATAATATGTTTGTATATTAAGAAAATTAACAGAATTAACATATATACATCTCCATTCCTTCCGGGCTTGAGTCGTGTTGGTGGCATCATTTAAAAGGGACTATCCTTGTTGAGAGAGAGAGCGTCCTCTTGCTCGCTTCCCTTCAACTGTCCCCGGGATCACGAACTCTCATTGTTTCTTCTGGCTGTTGCCGTAAATACTTTGATAGCTAATTCTGGGTTTTCGACACGTAATGTTGAATACTCTGCAAGTCCAAAATACACAAACCTCTGTGAACCTGTGCTGGTAGACGCCGACGTCGCTCTCCTTGTAATCTGATGCCCCTTAAATCTGCTGGTCAGCCACCGAGAAACCTTCTCACAACCGATAATCCGAAAATACATAATACAAAATGTTTTTATATCGCCGCCGTAAAAATCCGTCCGAATCGCAAAAACTGTGTCTTCCCAGGAGCAGCTTCGCCTTTGTTTTCTGTTTTTAAATCCACACAAAAAGAACACACATATTTAAAATTTTATATCAGGCCTACTGATCGAAGTATAAAAGCGCGTCAACACTGGCAACGTGTCCAAAATATGTAAGAATTTATAATAAATAAATTATGAATAACTTGTATTTTTCACAATAAATGTGGATGCTGTAATACTTCCAACCAATCTTCCTTGTAAGCTGCGCGCGCACATGATTTAGCATCACTTTTAACCTTTCCCAAACCATGTCTACCGCTCTAATTAAATCTGTCATATTTCGGTAAATATTCGCAACATCTACTTCATATTTTAGTTAATTTGAAAGAAAATATTTACACTTAGAAATGACTAGTGAATAATCAATTATGTAAGGCGAATCCTACAAAAATAATTATTTTCAATTCGTTCCGTTGTAAAATTAATACGTTGACAAAAATACCAATTATAGCAAGACAGAAAGAAATCACACATTCTTTTCACAGTGAAAATAATAACAAACATACGAATATAATGGTGTCTCTTTCTCACTAATTAAATGAAGATAGATAAAAAAAGAAGGTTGTATTATACAATTCAGAATGCAATATTATACAATTCATATACTCGTACATAATGCACCGAATTATAATATTACATATTTTTAAAATATTTAATGTTCAATACTTAAAGTAAATTTATGGCATTAACCATTTTTTCAAATTTTAAAGGCTAATAGAATTTATTACGGTAACACGAGTTGACAGCATGACTGCGTACGAGTATTTTATATCACGGTAAGGTAAAGGTTAATAAGACACTTCTCATGTGCCGTCTTCTATCGAAGGTTTACGATCACAAGGTGCAGTATACTGATTTAGGCTGTGTGAAATCAACGTCATCTTGGGCATTAAAACACTTCCTGAAGTTAGACAGCCAAGATAACCTCTTTCTACATATATACTTCTATCTTTTCCAACATAATAACTTGTCAAATATCATATTTCTCGCATCTTTATCTTATTACGCAGATTTTCATCGTTTGATACTTGTGTAGGAGTTGAGGTGTGCTGTTGAAGTTATTCAAATTATGATTGATTCGAGATTGTGTCAGAAGGTTATGATTCTGTGAGACAGAAGCTCCTAACCTCTTCTTGTCTCAATGTAGGGTGTCTGTTGTAACTAGAGCAGGGTATATAAATGAAAGAGCACTTACAAGGTTTCGTTTATTGAGGTGATGAATTAATACAATGTAAATGCGCGGTCGAATGCTGATGTTGCTGATGGGACGGCTTGCGGAGAAGTGATGTTAGTCGCTTGAGCAGTATCCGTCTCTGGTGCTAATATATATTTGCGTCTGCTTATTGGCCGCTCTGGTTCGTGTCCTAATGGTTGATAGGTGAGCGCTTACACGGCCATATTTACGGGCGTGTGTAGGGTCATCAATTCGGGCTATTGTGGAGGGTTATCGAACCTTCTGGTCGACACATGTGGCAACATAACTTATACCTATAACTGGTAATACAGGCTTTTATAACCTATAGTGTTAACCCCGTCTTTCTTATATAATCCCCAAAGCCCATGAATGCAATCCCTATAAAATCCTTAGTATACCTACGTCGAAATAGCTACAATACACTGTCTTCTTATTAACCTTTACCTATGGTAATATAAAATACCCGTACGCAGACATGCTGTCAACTTGTGTTACCGTAAGATATGTAGAGTTGTTTTAAAATGTGAAAAAATGCTTTTATTAGCTTAAGTGTTGTTAATGCCATAAATTGACTCTAAATATTGTGTATTAAATGCGAAAAAAGGATTAATATAATATTATAATTCGGAGCATTCATCAAGTCCTATAAAACCTTCCTTTTTACCCCTCTTCATTTGATTAGTGAAAAGGAACATAATTAAATTCGCATGCTTGTGAAATTAATGTGTGATCTCTTTCTGTCTTACCGTATGTGATACGTATTAATTTTGCAATAGATAAAATAGAAAAATAATTATTTTTGTTATATTCGCTTTACATAATTTGTTTTTCACTATTCATTTCTAAGCGTGAATGCTATCCTTAAGATTAACTAAAATATGAATATTATGTTGTGTGTATTTACCGATATATTAAGGCGGTAGACCTGTGTTACTTACTGCGTGGTTTGGGAAGGGTTAATGCTAGTTAATGACAGTTTTAGGTGTGTTGTCCTCATTATCGCAACGACTACGGCAGCTCTACCGAGAGCATAAAGAAGGTGTCAAATCTTCTAATTCCATGTGAATCTATCGTCCTACAAATAACCTTGAGTTAGATAGATTTCGACAGAATCCACTACCTTTTGCTTAGAAGGTCTCATGGTAACAGAGGACCTCGAATCGATCCTCAGTTAAAGAGTTTATCTTATTTTTTTATATTAGAAAACAAACAGTTAATACAAGTGTAATGTTTACAATGTTTACTATGAACTATGAACTAGTGATCCGACAAATAATCACATGAGAACTCTTCTTCCATTAAATCAGTCCAGCAAAAGGGACAATGTGTACTGATTGCGAGTGGGCTAAGGGGTAGGAACAAAACTAGAACTGATGACAAAAATACTACATTTTACAATAACATTTGTTTCAAGTTATGGAAGTAATGTATACGTATTCATCTATTAAAAAAAATAATATTACAAATACGGATCAAGATGTGTCCACACAATTAACGCGACATCTCCCGTAGTTCTTATCAAATATTGACAATTTTTTTTTTTTAATAATTGACTCGGTAATTATCTCGCCCATGTTCGTTAGCCAGCCTGATACGCTGCTCGGCAGTTCAAAATTTAAAATCACTCTTGCACAGGCGCGCAGCCGAAGCCGGAAGGAATTTTTTAAGCGTCTCACTATTAGATGTTGTGTAATTCTTTGTTTTTTTTTTTACGTAATGTACGCCTGTGCAGCCCGTTTATAAATTAGCATGTCACGAAACGGTACACTTGAATTACGATTCCGCTCCATGTTCGGAGCGATGATCAACCGCCCACTGTCAACGTCCAATTATATTCTCAGGTTCACGGCTGATGTGGATGTAGTAAAAGAGGCCGTGATTTGTGTTTAATTTATGCGCCAATCAATATTTTTTACATACCAATTAGTTTACTTTTAAAGATGGTCTGCATCGTTCCCGGCCAGAAGACGGACTTATTATTATTATTGGAATGTTGGCGGGTTATCGGGAGATAAAAGACAGGATGGCACTTTCTTGTTGGCCTCCTATCTCTGGAAGCTGGTTCTTTTCTCCCTGGTCCACCAATTCACAAGCGACGCAGAATTATGTCACGCACTTGTTGACACTCGCGTTAAAAGTAATTGTTTTAAATCTATTAGCGGTAGTAAAAAATGATATATTAGCGATAATCAAGGTTAGCGGTTGTAAGCGGATTTTGCAGCGACGGCGACGTACCGTGTTCGGTTTCAAAAGCGGAGTAGCTTGTTCAGGCGTATCAATCAGACTGCAGGAATCTTCTTTCTCCCTCGTGTCTAGGGACTAGGATTGGACAAGAGTAAAAGGGAAAAGATATATTTCTATAATCCAATGAAAAGTGCGCGTGTATACGTGCGTAGTACATTTAATGGCGCTAACAATTATTATTATTCGCAAATTGAACAGCCTGTGCAATTGCGATTGTTCAAATCGTAGCTCCTTGATAATTAAAACAAATTTTTATTTTTTAAAGAGAAACAAACAGTACAACAATAATAACTAATAAGTAATATAACATGATATGTAAAAATAATATATAATCTTTCTAATTAATATATTTAATTCATATTTAAAATATCACAGACCGTCCGTTCTGAATAATTACAACTTCACAATAAAAATGTGTTCTCCTTAATAATATAAGTTGTGTAATCAATGTGTCCAAAATTTAATAAAAATTAATTGATAATTCTGGCGTCTGCTATCAGGTTACTCAAAGGTATTTGAGATTCCGTAAAAATAAGGTAGGCTCTTTCAAATAATGGAACGATTAAATGTATCAATATCAAAAAGGTAACATATGTGTTCGAAAATATGTCGCTAAAAATATCGTCGCTGTTGCATAGTTGGATAATGCACCGTCCCCGGTTTGGAAAGAGATCCAGGTTCTAATTTCGATAAAATTGATTTTATATGTATATCTTTCTAATGAATATATTTAATTCATATTTTAAAATAATACCAGTGAAGTCTCTTGGAAAGTAAAAAAGGAAGAGTATAACACAAACTGATAAACAAAAAGTGTTTTATACCAAAATAAACATAATAAACTAAAAAATTGTGTGTATTAAAAAAATTGATAAACAAAAGAGTCTTTTTACACTGAAAATATAAAGTGGAAAGAGTAAGGAGGAGAGGGAAATAGGATGCAATATATATAGTTATTAAAAAGTTCGCGTAGTTTAATTTTAAAGGGAAGCAATTTATCGTTGAAAATGTTATTAGAAGAATTTACTGGATTATATTTTGACGTAGTATTTTTAAGTAATTAGTTATGCCAAAATTTGTTTAAAATAAATTATTTGATCGTGTTGGGTGTGTGCGACAGTTTAAAAATATTTGTTTTAATAAACAGGGCGAGTCAACTAAGTTATTTAACATAAATCTTGTGTGTTTCTTCTATTTAAAAGTGAGGGATTTTATGGAAACACTCACTTTCTGAATGAGATTTAATGTCTAAGCGGGCACATGAATCTAATATACATTGATTGATTGATTAATACACAGAAAAAAAAAATCTTTGGCTCGTGTTGGTATTAGTTTAGAGGTAGAGTGATGAACTCGGCTGATTTAGTTTGTACTAGCCATATAAAGAATCTTTCATCTCCATTAATCAGAATGGCGTAGGGGGAATGGCATCTAGGGTGTGTTAAATAAAATAACCATACCTTGGGTCTTGTCGTCAAGTTTGTTGCAATCCGCAATCAGGACACGCTATAAATTACAGATAGTTAGAATTTCAAGTTACTAAATAATTCACACTTGAATTTTTAAGAGAAATTGTTAATAGAATTAAAACAGAATGACTTTTCGTTGTGCCCTGCGTAGTGTAGCCGCCTAGCGGTTAGCCGGTCAGCTTCCGAACACTCTTGGCAGGTATCACTATGAGTCCGCCACATACCTATCGAAAAAATATAGTCACAGCTTTACGAATTAAGCTGGTCATAAATGGAGGTCTATTGCCTCAATAATGAATATACCTGGGTGCAAACAATAAGCTCACTTGGTACCGACCCACAAACTGACGATAATACATCGCGACTCAGCCGCCCGGCCATAACAGTTCACTTCGTAATAAAAAAAAACGCCTAACAACTGTAAGTTATTTATCTTATTCGTCCAACCCGTTCTAGCCACATTCACGCACACATCTACACACACACTCCGCGATATCATTCTCATACGAACTCGCGGAGAGCTGAGAGAAATAGGTCCCCATCTCCCACACGTACAACCTTCTGATCGACATACATGACAACATAACTCATCCCACAATAAATTCTCTAAATTAGTCACGCACTTCTACACTCTATAACTTTATAATAGATTATTGGTAAATTTCATCAATATCGGAAGGACTTCACCCTTTCCCGGAACTTTTTTAAAAATTTTCACTCATGGACCGGTTCCTCTCAACAAATGCAAAAAAAGTTTAACTCCCGAGAATCTATATGCAATTATTTAAGATATATTATACAACAAAATAAGATGAGATGTTAGTTTGTGAATTTAAAAATAACACCTTTCGACTATCTATTTTTTCGCTTTAGAAATTGGTGTTTAATAAAATATTGTGTTGAACTCCTGGTGCCACCTAGCGGGTTCTAATCAAGGCTTATTATTAAAAAGATGGCTGATTCCACGGGGAAAAATATCTCACTTTTAAAATGTAGTTGAAATATGCCGAAAGTTTTTGCACGTTTTCTATGTAATTTTATTTATTGTATCTAATTTATTTTATTAAGAAATCTCCCTAGGCGCTAAAACATCGCGAAGGGTGAATTAAAATTATCGTAGATTACTTGAAGGGATGAAATTCCTTCTTAATCTCGCGAAACTTCCGACCGAAATGGATTAACGCACTAAATGATAATAAATATTACTAATAATAACTTTAATAAACATATTAAGTTGATTTTTCAAGCGTATTCTAGTATAATGTGTTAAAAACATTTTACACATAGAGAATATTGCTTTAAATAATTTCTAAAAAAAATAATTAGATTCTCATTGTGACATATAAATTAATTATCGAATTTAGTCTATAGATGGCGATAGTGTAGTGGTACTCGAAGCGAGTCAACATATGAACATATATACAACTTTAAAAAAAATTGATAGATGTGCAGAGTGATGGGTGAGACTGGTGAACGTTACATTTATATAAAGTGATCACTTAAGCCAGCCGAAGACAGGTCGTAAGCCTTGTAATTACCCCGTACTTCCATATATTTTCCATTAAATATAATAAATAATAGTTTCGTCTCTATGAGACATCTGTTATTTGTGCAATTTATAATATTTTATAAAAATCCAACAAGAATGTACGTAGCTGATTTCTTTTTACAATTTCTTTTCGCATCAATTGATGCCAACAGTTCGGTGTTCAAGAGGTTATTATGTTGCGCACGGCGTCTGATGGAGATAGTGTTGTCTGCAGTCATGCTTTCACGTACAGCTTCAATGTTTCCATTTTAATGTCGTTCACGGGTGACGTATATTGTTCATACATCACACATAGAATTTTTTTTTTCCAATTTTGCCATTAAACGCTGGATCGTGTTCTTAGCAGGTGCCAAATGGCAACCTGCAATTACTCGCAATTTTCTATTAGTTTTACAATTGATCTGTTACATTCTGATGTGAGGCATTCCATTTTATAATTGCACGCTGTCAAGTTTCAACTTTCAAAAACCACCGCTAGAAAAATTGTTCTAATTTCAAATCCGACTGACTACCTTTTGTTGGAACTCATTAATGATTACATTTTGTCTGAAAAGAGATTCGGAAATTTGTCACTGTGTGGTGTTGTCTATGTGTGTGTACCTGTATTGTGTGCGGTTGTCATGAACCAATATTATACTATCCGTCGCATATGTAATTAACAATTCACATTATATATATATATATATATATATATATATATATATATATATATATATATATATATATATATATATATATATATAATAATTTGCGGAGACCTAACATCGCCTGTTATTTTGATAATACATATTCTGTTACGCGTGTTAATTTATTTGTGGGTGTTATAATTAAAATGTTATCCTCTGGATATTGTTTATGACTGTATTAAAAGTGTTAGTATTAGGAAGGGTTCAGCGAAGGGTCTTGTTAATGCGATCAAATATTTAGCTCCCTCGCTGAAAATTCCGGATATTTCTGTTTCGATTCCAATTTATATTTTCCAAGGTATTCACGGTATATTAACAAGTCATTCAAAATATTTCGTTATGTTAGATTGTTCTGAAAATATGTGTACAGAGTGTGATAATTTCATTTTATTTAAACGGCCACGAACCACAGGGGGAGATAAGACAAGAAAGGTAAAATCAAGATGTCACAATAGGGTAATCGATTTTTTGGCCAGAAAGTCTCTCGCAGTGAACGTGTTATGACTGCACTACATATTATATTATAGATCGCTCATTTTTACTTCAAAATGACACGCAAATATCGGCTATCTTCTCAATAGCTAACTAACGCCCGGCTCTATTAGCTTGAAATTTACGCACGTATTAGTTCAAACATAAATGTATCGAAATCGAATTATTTCGATACAATTACATGCGTCACGGGTGATACGGGCGACTGCACGGTAGTGATGAGTTCAAAATCACGAACCGTGAGTCAATCGCTGATATCTTTTGAGTCACACTCACTATCGGCGATTGAAAATCTGGGAATATCGTGATTCAATTTTTGTTTTGTTAAAAATTCTATTGATTTTCTGACGCCGCCGTTTAAATCAATTGTCGCTTGAATCAGCGCCATCTACTGGATTTTCCGTAATTTAGTTAACGCAGTCTTTTAGAATCTGTTTTTGTTGGTAATATTTATGGAAAACGCTGGTGACTTAAATTTGTTCGTGTTTTTTTTTACATTTTGTTGGTACGTGTACGTATGTGCAGTAATTTTCTACTAATTATTCTAAATATTTATGCTAAAATATGTTTTTTTAACGCAAGTGAAGTTTTAATTATATAAATAAATACCTACGCTTAAAAACACGTTTTTAAAAAAATTTATTTCGTAAATTGTGATATCAGAAACGGTGATCACAGTTATAGTTTTCAATCACTGATATTATCGAATACCAATCACAATCACATCAGTGAGTCAAGAGTAGCATTTTTTCTCATCACTACATGGGAAATAAACTGTCGCACCTCGAATGATCGATTTTAATCTTCAAATTAAATTAACCATAACTTGTTTGATCCTACGCATTCATATCTGGGACTGTGAGATTGTGAATGATGCACGTGAGATGCGGGATTAGAAGGACTAGGTCATCGAATCCCCCGGAACCTCGGACATTTCCGGAATTTATTAGGGTGTGGGTCTCCCGCTGGGGGTTGCTGGGATGGACGTTGCGATGGAAGAGAGAGACCTAACCTGGCTTTCCCTCGCGCCTCTTGCGAGCCGGACAGGGTGAATTTCTGCCGGACTGTGACCGACAGTGTTCGTGAAATAAGCTGGATCCTTGTTTCACGACAATTTAGGATAGATTCTGGCTAATCTGTGCTGGTTATTTAGTTGTGTATTTTCTTCTACTGAAGCTTTCAATTCGTCGTTTTCAACAGTGACTCGAACCCTCTTAATCTTTAAGATTTTAATGTACTGTTCGTTCAGAAGTGATTCTTTCACGACGTGCTTGACTAGCACTGCGTGATGTTTTAGATGCGTATTGCTTATTTAGATAAGAGACCAGGAATTGGGATGTTCCTACACAAATTAAAGGGATTTGGTACAAGGAGGTGCTCAAATACCAACCAAAGAACACGACCTACATGAAGTGATGTTTCTTTGTCTGGATTTCTATTCTGTGAGTTTTTGTCTTCAGGATCACACACTTCGCTGATACGCACAAATCACTACCACGCACCACACACAATAGCAAAGATGTAACTTATTTCGGCACGCAAAATAGTGTAATGTATTTAATAAAGTCATAGACAACACGCACATAAAAAATATCGTGCTGTAAGGTATCGGGAGGGACGAGGACAGGTAGATAATAGGACAGAAACCATTTTATCTACGCGCGGTGCGTTCATGATGCTCATGTCCACAACAACAATGTTTAAAAACAAGTAAATCTTGTATTGGGTTGTATTTAAGTTGCCAGACAAAAACGCGTACGCGTTCAAAATGATTTAATATTAAAATCGGCCACACAGGACAGATATGAAATTGTTTCACAATTTTTACCCTCATTCGAATACCGCTGAGTATTCCGCCACATCTTTTTGTTTCAAATATGTGTAATATTTCAATGGTTTGTTAAACCTGTAGCAGTAACCGTTTTCACCTTGCGGTAACGCCAGACCGCTCACAAAAACAAAAAATAACAAAATACAATATTTTGGCGCTGTATTTAAGGGCTTTACAATGCGGTTAAGAGGGAGGGGTGTTTAATAGAGTTTTGGAAAACAGTTTTACTTTGCGGTTTTCAACTTTTAACTGTGGGGAATTTGACAAAAACAGGCGAGGATATTCGAGAAAGTTCTATTAGCACATCATTAAACTCGGTGAAATGCTACGGTTGTTTATCATCATCACCCCACCTTGATCTTCCTAATAAAGTTAGAGGACAAGCTAATCACTTTGTTTACTGCTCTCGGAAAAGCTCTACAGTAGATCAAACCATTGGACCATTCTGCCATGATTTTTTATTTACACAAAATTATCCAATTCAATAGATAAATCAATTATCGTATTTGAATTGGGGAGTATTTTTGTTTTAAAATAATGTAAAGGTAGGTATAAAAGTAATATATAAATATAGAATTAAATTATTGTTACGTAGACTACTTCTACTTCTACTTACCGGCTGCGCCAATGTTATGTACTACTCTTCTTAGTACGTCTTTAGTGTACACCTCGTCCTTTCTAACAATTATAGGTTTCTTAAAATATCATATCATTAGTACAAAATATATCACTAGTATCACTAAGCCGACGAACACACGGAGAAAAAGAACCGCGCCCTGCTGCGCGCCGCCCTTTATAGCCTCACGCACACGCGCCGGCGGTGCGGTACTCACACACAAACACACAACCATACAATTCCGAGGACATCATAATTAGAACTTGTAATCAATTAGAAATTGTAATTGCTGTCGGAGTTTTCTAAGATTTGTTTGATTTGCGATTTGAAGGCTTTATAATTTTTTTCTGTTTTGATTTTATGTGGGAGGGAGGGCATTACAAATTTTATACCTTGATATGCGTAATGGTGTTGAGAAGCACTAGTTTTAAATGTTACCTATTTTTGTGGAAATTGTTGAATTGAAATAGTCTTTGTGAATTTGTAGCGGTGCGTTCTTTTTGAAGATTTTATTTAAACTGAAAATCCTGAAAGAGTTACACAGCTGTGATGTTGGAAACATTGATGGTTTTCGAAGGGTGGCTTTCAAAACCAGCTTCCGAACCTTTTCTAGGCAAAAATACTTTGTTTAAACCACTATTTATTGATTATTTGATATGTTTCCGATACCTATGGTATCTTCTTTAGGAAACAGTGTACACTGAAATTAAAAATACAAGCATAGATAAAAACAAAACTATAAAGTGGTGAATAAGTAAGAACTAATATAACTAACAAATTTAAAAGGTGACTATTGCAAAGAGGATTTGGTTATTTATATTATTAAGCTTGCTATTAACACTTTTTTTTATTTTTAAATTTTCAAATTTGTCTAATTGTAAACCGCTAGTATTTGTATGTATACTTTCGAAACCCTTGTTAATATCAAAAGAGTGGTTTATTTCCATAAGGTGATTGGAAAATTCTGAATAGTTGTTGTTATTTTGGCATTTCAAGTGCTCCTTAATTCTAATATGTATAGCAAATTAATTTTTAGACTCGATTTTTTTTAAATATCTTCCTTATCCTTGTTATTTAATATATAATTCTTTAATCTGTTATTATTAGCGTAAAAAGCTGGTTGTATAGAATTTGGGATATTTTTTATAATTGAATTTGATGTAAGATTATTTAAAGATACAATTTTTCTCCACTGTTTCCCATTATCAATAGGTGGGTAAACATATATTATGATCTGATAAACTTTTTCTTGTACTTATTGTACCATTATTCATTTAATAATATTTAATTCTATGTAAAACATTAACTAGTCTAATTATTTATTTATAATGAGGTCGCAAAGTAATTTTGCTAATATTGAAAAAAAAAAAATATTTTGATTTAATATATACAACTTCCAAAAATTTGATAGATGTGGTAGCGTGGGTAAATAGGTGAACGTTACATTGTGTAAAGTGATCACTTAAGCCAGCCGATGACAGGTCGTAAGTCCTGTAATGCCCGAGACTTCCATACTTCTCATGTAAATATAATAGCTTCGTCTCTGTGAGACATCTTAATCTTAAAAAAAGATATTTTTTTGCGCGACTGTGGGTTGGATTTAATAACAAAAAATATTTCGGGGAACAGCCAAGAAGTTGAGTATTTTGAATGGGTTATCGTTTTTATCTCGAATGCTTTAACGGGCAATATTGGGTTTTGCTGACAACGTTTCGGAATTTTTATTGGTCAATTTGTCATATATTATCAGCGTAGTTGACTTATAGCATCTTTTTGTTTGGTAATTTAATGCCTATCGGTTTTTGTTGACTTTTGATGTCATATTTTACCAAGACAAGATAAAATGGAATGTGAGTAATTTAATAACACGTTTATATATTCCTAATAGCTTGCTATAAATAATCTTTCAATTGAAATTGCAAATCTGAATGTGTGTGCGCATATCTTACTACCACACACTTTTCGACTTTGCAGAGACGGGATTAAATGCGATTTATAATAGCGATCGATAGGATCCGAATGAATTGCGCAAACTCCGGATCGCGCGTCCCGCGTAAATCGGAATCACCGCAAGGTAGGGGAGGGAAGTAGGGAAACGTGGTACAGGTTGAAGTCGGTGAGAGGATAAGGGTTCTAGTCCGGAATTCGGAAGGACTACTCGCTTTACCTTGTATATGACGCCTCCGTAATTTCTGCAGTCGCCGCCGAGATCACACAAAATGACATGCGGATGAGCCGATCTCCGATCCCACTTGTGATTACAGCGATGTTACAAGTTCACCCACGGCACACACACAATCAACAATACGTGATCAAAACACAATATCACAAAATATAGTGCTGGTGTACTGGAGCTGACAAGTCTACATCACGAATGCTATCGCGATAAATATCGATTGAGTTGACGTCTGCCGACGTCAAGGTCACAATGGATACTGTGCATGAGCAAATTTTTGGATGAGAATTTGGATGCGGAATGTGTCAATAACAGTGGTCGCTGCTGAATCGAAATGACGTGCCGTAATGGTGTTTACGAATTCGGAACAATGTCTTTATGCTTATTGTACGCCATGTCTTTTATTATTTCTACGCAGTTCGATCGGCATTGTTTATGACTTATTTTAATACTTTGAACGAACTGATGCCTACCGCCTTCCTTTCTCAGACGGCCGGCCACCCTGTATCGGAACAGTTCAAAACGTCTATTGTGTTGGAGACTTCGTAAGTCTATCTTGTGTTCAAGCTTGGCGAAATACTGTGTGATAATTCTATATACAGTCCACTGCGGAGAGGCGAGTTTGGTGAGTTATTTTCTTCTTTCTTGTCCTGTGTTTTCTAGTACCTAAAGGGTGCGATTCCAACAGGCGTGTTACGGTGGAAAATAGTGTATTTAGTTCATTCTTAATCTGTGTTTTCATTTACTGTGGTCTCATGAATCTGTCTCGCGTGAAGAACTTTTTATCGCAAAGTTTTCCTGCAACACCTGGTCTTAAGAACCCAATTATTTCCCCGTTGTCGGCTCCGAGCTCCTTGGCAGCCTCCCAACCGGCTGCTGGGATCTTGTTAGACGATCTCTGGAAGAGTTTTTTTTTTCATATGCGGCTAATTTTAGCTTATGTAGTCATCGCGAAGATCGATCTACGTTGGTTGATTAATAGCGGTTAAGCTTATTCTAAGATGGGGCCTAATGATGCATGAACGTGAGTCCGAGATGTTGACAAAGAAGCAACGTATTTAAATAATATATAATATATTCATTAATCTTTTTTTTTTTTTTTAAATATGTATTTATTTGTTCTGTGTAGTAGTAAGTAGGTCATCGTAATTCTTTGCTATTTTCAATCACAGATGTCTCTGAGTCATACTCGTTAATATACTGACTATTTTACCAGATCATCAGGATGAACCATTAAAGTACCGATCGCGAACAATGTGTATGGTGAGAGAACGAGAGAATGTGTTGTGCCAATAAAATTAATGCATACTTATTAAATATGATGAAAAATAATGAGACCCCGATGACCACCGTAAAATATCAAGTGAAAGAATACATTCTCATCTAATTGTTTGTTTCCGTTGTTGTATTTCATAAAAAATATATATTATTGATTAGGTTAACACTATTAATTAAACGTGTAAATTAGAAAGATATATGTTATCGAAAAATATTGTTATTGCTACCGAGATTCGAACCTGGATCTCTTCCAATCTGGTGAACGTACATTAACCGATTATGCTACAGCACACAGTGCATTGACGACAAATTTTCGAATCTATATTTTACGCGTTTCAAATTGATATATCTATCGTTCTATTATTTGAAAGCCATCTACTTTATTTTTACGGAATCTCAAATACCTTTCAGTAGTCCGATAATTAACAATTCATTTTTATTAAATTTTGAACACGTTGATACAACGTATTAATTATTATTAAGAAAAACACATTCTTATTGTGAAGTTTTTATTTTATTTTTCAATAAAATTAATTTTATATGTATATCTTTCAAATGAATACATTAATACATACAAATATCACAGAGTTGTGTTCTGAATAATTACAACCTCACAATAAGAATGTGTTCTTCTTTATACTATTGAGTACAGCTATAGTTTGACAAATATTGAAAAATATAATATATATGACTGTAATAAAGTTGAGATAAAGATAATATATCTATATATAATAATAATAATAGCTATAACTGAAAAAAAAATACAATGATTAATTTTATCTGAGAATATCGTGTTTCGTGATTTTCTTATCTGACAACGGATTGTCAACTAATTACTGTGTTATTGTATTAAAACAATTTATTTGTATTTTGCTATGTTTTGATCTTTATTTATCATCATGGTTGGATGAACGCCTCTCCAACTGTTTATTGTTGTTATTCGCTGGCGTATTATGATGATTTTATCAGACCTGCGACTTTCTTTATTTTCCTCGGGCACTACTGAATGACCGCGTTCGTCCAACGATTGTCCCTCCTCCGAGCGTTGTGGCTCGCACCATCATTAAATTATTTTTTGGCGTATTCTATTATATCGATTACTTTTATCTGTTGTCTTATCCACACATATCCGTCTCTTAGTGTTGTTCCCAACATATATATCTTTGCGTTACTCTTTTATTTTGTATTATTAAATCTATTATTGTAAACATTTTGCAATATTTTGTATTATTAAATCTATTATTGTAAACGTTTTGCAATATTTTGTATTATTAAATCTATTATTGTAAACATTTTGCAATATTTTGTATTATTAAATCTATTATTGTAAACGTTTTGCAATATTTTGTATTATTAAATCTATTATTGTAAACGTTTACAATATTTTGTATTATTAAATCTATTATTGTAAACGTTTACAATATTTTGTATTATTAA
Source organism: Eubasilissa regina (assembly GCA_022840565.1). Taxonomy (NCBI): domain Eukaryota; kingdom Metazoa; phylum Arthropoda; class Insecta; order Trichoptera; family Phryganeidae; genus Eubasilissa; species Eubasilissa regina. The sequence continues at coordinate 8,740,652 of JAINEB010000010.1, forward strand.
ATCTATTATTGTAAACATTTTGCAATATTTTGTATTATTAAATCTATTATTGTAAACATTTTGCAATATTTTGTATTATTAAATCTATTATTGTAAACGTTTTGCAATATTTTGTATTATTAAATCTATTATTGTAAACATTTTGCAATATTTTGTATTATTAAATCTATTATTGTAAACGTTTTGCAATATTTTGTATTATTAAATCTATTATTGTAAACGTTTACAATATTTTATAATGACAACGAATTTTATGAAATAAATTATTTCGCGTGGGAGTCACAAGCTCATGTTACGAGTTACAATTCGACCTTCTGGAGTATACTAGAGATATGGAAGTAAGTTTACAACGATGTGGAATTAAATTGTGCGTTTTGTAACTTAGTTTTTTTATTTTTTTATGCCATCATTTGCAAGAATTTAACTCAAATATTTTAAACGCGTCAGTGATTTTAAATCGTTGTGAGGAATAAATGTCTCGTGTCTGCGTTTTATTGCTGGCCTACAATTTTAATATCAAAGTTATTAAATACATTGTTTATATTCTCTCTCAGTTTACTGGTATATTAAGTTATTTTAAACAAATATTAGATATCTCACAGAGACAAAGCTATTTTTTATTATATTTAATGGAAAATATATGGAAGTATGAGGTAATTACAAGGCTTATGTCCTGCCTTCGGCTGGCTTAAGTAATATGTATATATAACGTTCACCAATTCTCACCCCTAAATCTCCATATTTATCAAATTTTTAAAGTTGTATATATGTTAGTATTTGGACTAACTTCGAGTACACCTTCGCCATGTGGTGGGATAAGATCCCGTGGACTGTATCTAGAATGGTTTTAAATATTTAACGCAACTCGAAATGGAAGTCTGAAGGAAACTAAGGCAAATGGATATGGCCTACCTTGCTTTGAAGTCCTGGGTTGGGCGTCGATTGCACCTCTGGTTGACGAGCACGTATATTATGCCAAACCGAGATCTCTATGACGGCACTTCCGAAACGGATCCACTTCCTCTGCGCGGTCCAAGCGATACGCACGGCGCGAGTGTAGGGCGGCAGGAAGAAGCACAAAAAAACTTAATGCTTCGTGGTCGAAGCACAATCGGAGAGTGGTCCCCGGCGGCGAAATGAAAGGTAATCGGCCAGAGCGGGACAGGTATAGATTATTGGATCAACGAAAGAGGACAGGCAATGAGTATTCGACTTGCGCCAACACCATCTATGGACCAAATTTGATAATTAATTTTTTTAAACAGCATATATGTCATCACTATGAGAATCTGATATTTTTTTTTACGTTTTCAAAAAATTAATTACAATGGACTTCCATCAACTTAATACTTAACTTAAACGAGACGTATTTTTTACATTAATGTATATTATATTGTCAGCGTTTAAATTTTCGTTTCAATCGAGTCATATATTTAAAAAAAATCGCGGTGCTATTTGATTGCGAAAGTCATCACGCGGATGATACAACACAAAAATATTGAAACAAGAAATTTGCGTTAGTTTATGTCTTAGTATATTTGTAATATCAATTTAATGAAGATTGTCAGAATACTAAACGTGCTAATATATGAAGACGTTGAAAATGAAAAATGTGACATGTGCGAAATAACTCGCGTAGATTGCGTTACAAAATACGTGGGTCAAACCGCAAGAAACCTGAATACGAGAGTTGAACGGCATCACGGGTTGCCTGAAAAATAATATTTTGACTTGAATGTTGACTTTTCAGTGGCAGGAACACACGAGCGTACATTTAAATAAACGTGACGTATTTTTTTTTCCTGAAATATTTGTTTTCCTTTACCGAACCGTATATTTGCAAATCTTTGAAGGTATCCTGGATTATCCACGCCATTTACAATGGGATAAATTATAATCATTTTTTTTCATCAGATGGCATTGGGTTTTGCAAAGAGACGAATCTATTTTTTTTTCTCGACAAAGCCAGTCGTAAATCTGGACAGAAAAAAAATTTACATCACATTTTAGGTATCTTGAATCAATTTTTTTCTACACGAGCTTCAAGGCAACCGGATTTAGATGCATCTACCGTTAAAAATTACTGTTCGTAGATAAACTTAAATATATGAAAATAAAAACGCTTGTTTTTTTAGTTCTTTTGTTTAGCGAGGCGCGTTTCGCCTTATAAGGGCATTATTGATCTAAGCATTTTAGTAATATGTGAATATGTCCAAGAACACACAATTATAAATAAATAATAGGTATCTCATAGAGACGAAGCTATTTTTTTATTATATTTGTATAGAAATATGTGGAAGTGTGAGCAATTACAAGACTCATAAAAACAAAACAAAAAAAAAAGATTTTTTTTTTATTTATCATTTATTATCTTTGTTTTATTAACCACTTATTGAGTTTAAATACATCTACCGGTTTCGAAAAATACAATTTTCTTCTTCAGGATGTCATAACTAACTAAAAACATATATCATTGTTTCTTCACCAGAATCTATTTTTAAAAAAAAAAACAACAATTATTTAAAAAATAAATTTAGTACCTAACTCAAATCATTATTATTAAATATTATAAATTATTAGTTGTGACATCCTGAAGAAGAAAATGGTATTTTTCGAAACCGGTAGATGTATTTAAACTCAATTCAGTGGTTAATAAAACAAAGGTAAAAAATAAAAATTATGAATTTTAACCACAAAGTTAATATTGCTAATTTTAAAAGTAAAAAAGAATTAAATTCTCATTGTGGCTTAAATGCTGTTTTAGAGAAATTCATTATCAGATTTAGCCAATAGATGGCGATAGTGTAGTGGTAGTTTTCACATACTAACATATATACACACAACTTTAAACAATTTGATAGATTGATTAATGAATGGGTGAGAATGGTGAACGTTATATTTATATAAAGTAATCATTTTAAATTCAACAATTTGTATTTAAGTGTATGAAATCTATTAAAAAGGAACAGCTATATAATTCTAAGTACTTAAGATAATAATGGTTAGATTGATAATGTCCTCACAAGGGCGGAAATTAAACGAGTAGAACTAAAAAAAGAGTGTTTTTATTTTCATACGTTTGATTATGGAGTTCTACAAAATAATCTCCGAAATAATAAATTTAAACTATGTCACGTTAAAATGTGTCACGAATCTGCGTTAATAAAGTGCGTAACATATTATGGAATAATACGCGATGAATAAAATAAAATATATATCATTTTAATATTTCACTTGAATTGAAATTCAGACGATGTTTGAAGACACCGCAACAAAATATTATACAATGATATTATGATATATGAAAATCGGAAAATTATACTATGCAAGGGTGGTATAATACACGTGTCTGAGACACGCAACCCATTTTTTTTTATTACGGGCACCATATTCAGTCATTGTTTTACTATCGAATTTTTATTTTACTTCTAAGTCATTTCTTTGTCGCTGTAGTGTGTCACTCCATCGATCACTATTCTGCGCCAGGTCTTTTAATTCTCAATGTTTCGAGTATGTCCGACTCTTTGTAGGAACCAATTACTGGGATCTATCCCTTGAGGGATTGTCATTAAGATATGGATGTCTCACAGAGACGAAGCTATTATTTTTATTTTACATGGGAAGTATGGAAGTCTTGGGCATTACAGAGCTTACGACCTGTCAAGTGATTACTTCACCAATTTACCCATACTCGACTACGACATCTCATCAAATTTTTTGGAAGTTATATATATGTTATCTTGTAGAAACTTTTCATTATTGGTAAATTGGTGAACGTTACATTGTGTAAAGCGATCACTTAAGCCAGCCGATTAAGCCTTGTAATGCCCGAGACTTCCATACTTCCCATGTAAATAAACAATAGCTTCGTCTCTGTTAGACATCTATATCTTTTAATTCTCGGTTGCTTCTGCTGTATCTGCTCCACTCCAACTGGCTCATGTGTTCCTCGGCCGTCCTATTCGTATTTTTTTTTCTACCACTAACATTACGAATATCTTTCCTTCTGTTCTAACACTGTTCATTCTTTCACTTTTTTTTGTATGACCAAAACATTTTCAGGTTCTCATTCTCAGGATATATCTATATTCCTCTCAATCTATCAAATTTTCATCACTCTTCTCCAACGACACATAACTGTATTGGGACTTGACCACCGGTTTAAAGAAATGTTAATAACTGTAATCCATGATAATATTGCTCTTTCCCATCTTTTATCTATGACTTACTGGACTGTATTGGACCGGACTATAGTGTCATTGCCAGTTGACGATTGGCAAGTAGTCACTTCCGACTTACGAACATTCGCACTTACGACGGAAAAAAGGAAAAAAAAAATGGCTGCTGATTTTAGTCAAATTAATGTAGCAATTTAAAAATAATGAAAATACGCACCCTGACAATGAAAGGTTTTCGAAGGTACAGCGCAAAGTTCACCAAGCAATCGCCAGAATTCGACATGTTAAATGATAAATGTGATAAATATTAAGAGGCAGCCATGGATGGCAGTAGTAGAAATTATTAAGATAATCCAAAGTTATTTATCTATTCTCACAGTCTCATCAGTCACGCAATATGTGCATGGGGCTGTGCAGCTCTTACTTTAATGGATTCTCTAATTACAGCTCAAAATCTTTCAGGTGCCAAAAATGGATATCAAATTTGGTCAATGATCTTTCTTATTATGTGCACCGCGTATATTTATTAAATTGCCACTAGATCTTAAAGAGTCTAAAGTGATTAAATTAAAAATAACAAAATGGTCGCTTGATGTAGGTAGAATACAAAATGAAATTAATTAAAGTATATTCGACTTACGGCCAAAGTTTCGGAACGGAACCCAGTCGTAAGTCGAGAAGTGTTTATATATTTACCACCTGTAATCTTCTTTTCTTATCTATGGTCATCTCGAGTCGTACCATACGTAGATAAAATATATACTGTACCATAGAAGCCGTGGATAATTGTCGGTTATATTTGCGACCAATTTGTCAAAATTGGTTTGGGAATATTTTTCACCAAAATTTTTAATATGTTCTACTAGGTTGAGTGAGATAACCATTCATCCGATTCCGTTTTTATTTAAATAATAAAATAGCATTTTTATTTTTATTATTGTCTATCCTCTAGTTGTATAGAATACTATACTATAGTTTTGTGGATAAATTAATAGTTTAATCTCTTTCTAAAATCTCGTAGAAAATAAAACCAAACAATAATACATTTCAGGAAACTAAATTTAAACTCGTAAATTTTATGGTTTATTATTACATGAATATGATAATTCTATTGTGAAAAGCCGTAGCGACGCCCCGCGGTGGTGCATATTAAATAAATCAACAATTCATTTCGTAATAATTCATAATTTAGACACTTTCACACCGGGCACCCCGGCGGGATAGACACTTACGACACAATAGTCCTTTTTAACATTCTAGCCGGTTCCAAGTCCAATAAATCGTCGTTTTCAGGTTATTCGGGACATTCCTAGATATCTCCATATTTTCACGTGTATTTCAATTCTTTCACACAAAAGATTAATCTACGTTTTATTTACTTAAAAACTGACTTTTTTTTTTTTTTGCACTTGCGAAAGCAATGTAGAGATATGACAAGATATAGACTTTTAGAAAAGATATAGAGGAATATTTTTATATACACTTTTTTCCGAATACTTATTTCTATATAAAGGTACTGTTTTTATACTTCTTCAGTGGTATCTAATTTTATCAACGTGAATTGTGTATAATCACTCCTCCGGTGTCGCCAGCGCGCCTGGCGCGTTCACATCAAGTTAAATTTATGGTGAGCTGAACACAGTCCTGAAAGCACCTGGCGGAGCAGTATCGCAATGCACAGTAGTGAACGTAACTAGTGCCACCGACCGTCCGGCCGCGCTCTTCCCGGCACTTGTCAACATCGTTTTCTCCAAAATGACAGGTGAAATTCAGAATTTAACTAAATATTCGCCGAAACGTTAGGCAGAGAGAATAGAACGCCACACTCTTCGGTCATGCACTTCACTTGCTTTGCCTCGTCCATTTTTTGATATCTATCTTCTCATGTGCTCTTTGATTGGTGAAGTTTTTAATATAGCTGCTTTTCAATATTTGATTTATCTGATCATGCAACATCTTTTGCGGACCATTCTCACTTCATTCATACGTTCCAAATGACCGAACCATCTCATCGTCCCTTTTTATTACATTATAAGTTTTGCTTTGCACTACACACTAGTGATGAGAAAAAATGCTACACTTGACTCACTGGTGTGATTGTGATTGATATTCGATAATAACAGTGATTGAAAACTGTGACTGTGATCGCAGTTTTATTACTAATAATACGCATGCGCCGCACGATATCACAACACACGAAATAAATGAATAAATAAAAAAACATAATTTTTAGCATATTTACTTATATTATTCAAACTTTATTTGTGTAAAAAACATATTCTAGAATATATAATTAGTATATATCTGATTTAATATCATCACAAATATAATGAAAACTAAAAATCAAAATGTCTAATAATAGATGGTGCTTATCACGAATTATAACGTCATTCCTTCATTAATATTTTCGTTTCATATGCACATGCGCCGAATTACGGTTCACAACCAAACATAAATCAAATAAGAAAATGAATCACGATATTTCTAGATATTAAATCACTGATAGTGAGTATGACTGATCACCACTGCACACACGTTGAATTATTTAAGCGACGAAATAACACAAACAATTATTTTTTTTTAAATATCAAATAGTCTCTTTTATAGAACATTTGGTCAACAAGCCAAATGGTAGTATTAATGATTTATTTTATCAATGTTTAATATTATTACGCTGTATATCTGACTTATCGTAATTTAGTCTAGTTACAATGTACATATTCCACCGCATAAATCGTGTCAGAATTTTGGCGAAATTTAATGGCCAAATGGGTTAGTCGTGTGTAGTAATATTTAACATTCTCATTTCCGTATATTAAATTCATTTAATATGTACAATCATGTTATCGCTTGCGGTTTACTGATACTTGGGACATTATTAAATTTGATCAAATGCTAGATAAAACGAAGTGTTGTGAATTATGGTTAATTAGGTTAGCGGTACCGAAACTGGCATCCTTCGAAACCCTTTTCAAAATCATAATTCTAATTTTATTTTTCATTTATATGAGAAGTTATATACTATATTAGTCTTTTTTATTTTTTTTTTTTAATTAGATAGAATCTTTACATTATTGTAAAACTAATAAACTGGATATTATTTGCTATAATTAAGACAAAACAGGTATTATAAGAAAGACCGCCATCGTCAAATTTGTTTTCAGCGGGTCAGAAAAATTTTCAAGTACGGAAAATTTATACATGTACAGAATATGTTTTCTTACGGGTCCAAAGCTAAATTTGTATTTATAAAATTACTGAAATGTTAAAATTAATATAGTTTAATGTTTCGTATTCACATAAAAAATCGATTTTAATAAATATATTGCGTTAATGAGGACGCATTCTTATTGTGAAGTTATAATTATTCAGAACAGACGGTCTGTGAAAAATAAAGTAGATGGCTTTCAAATAATGGAACGATTGATATGTTAATTTGAAAAGTTTAACATACATTCATAATTCAAAAGTACTATCGCTGTAGCATAGTTGGATAATACACCTTCCCTGGTTTGGAAAGATATCCAGGTTCGAATCCCGTTAGCGCGACAACAATACTTTTCGATAAAATTAATTTTATACGTATATCTTTCTAATTAATACATTTTAAATATATTCTATTTATTCACAAGCTCTAACGCTTCAATTACTGTTTAACTCTATGTTTTGTATGAAAAACACAATAATTTAAATGATTATTTGTGCCAAAACTAAACAAAACAAACAATGATTCCATTTACTTCTAGCACCAAAAATATACAACGGTCTAAATGCAAAAGTGAAAGATTGCAACCATAGTCTTGCATATTTTTCACGAAAAGTGCAGTTCTGGCTCCACGAAATGGGGAGAAATTACGCCCAAGAACTTTTAATGGTTCAAACCTGAGAATAAAACTGCCACAACAGTATATTGAATTACCTAATTGCATCTCTTGATTAACTGTTTATATATATATATATATTTTATACATTGATCATTGCACTTTGCTTACTGTTATACCGGAGGAACACTGTCTGCTATAATACAGTAAATTACTAGTGTAGCAGGCAGGCTTACTTTCTTACTGATATGTTGTATTTACTTTGCCAAATTTTATACGCATACCCTCGGTACATTTATCTGATATTAGAAATATGACGCAACACTCATAGTAATGAACTAGGTGAAAATGTATACTTAATGAATATTAATTTGGAAGAGTAATACGTCAGACCGTTAGACGTTATTTATCAATGTAAGTACATAATACATGTAAAAAGTGAACCTAATAAATGTATTACTAAATAATATTTTTATCGTTCTTATCAGTGTGAATTCTTCACTGACTGATTGATTGTTTTGAGGCTGCAAACTTTTGAGTTTGAGGCGCTTTTTAAAAAAACCATTACCTTATGCAGCCGGGTAACGGTGGGTGAATGTAGTATTTGTCTCGACATTGTCGTAATGAAATAACTAACCCCGCGGCTCGGCTGACCCCTCTCGGCCCGATCATCCGCGCGGCGTGCCGACGTCTGATCTAATAGATTTTGCCACTGCACTGATGATGTCGACCTCCTTACCCACGCGCTGAAAGAATTGGGGAAGTATTCCTTTATTTATTATTAACGGGAACAACGCGCGACTGTTCGCAGATTGCGGCGGCGTGTCTCCCGAATGTATGTCAAACAAATTAATAGCCGTCCAAACGTGTTATATTTTATTGTTCCGTGCCAACAGTTTGTCTTCACGAAAACTTCCTCGAATTCCGCTTATCGGACCAATGTTTATATTATATTGTTAAGGAAAACACATTCTTATTGTGAAGTTGTAATTATTCAGAACAGACGGTCTGTGATATTTTAAATACTAAATTAATGTATTAATTATAAATATATACATATAAAATCAATTTTGTCGAAAAATATTGTTTTTGCGTCATCGGGATACGAACCTGAATCTCTATTTACAATCCGGGGAAGTGCACTACCTTTGTGCTATAACGCCAGTATTTTTCTTGACAAATTTTCGAACCTATATGTTACATTTTTCAAATTAATACACCTGTCGTTCCATTATTTGAAAGCCATCTACATTATTTTTACAGAATCTCAAATACCTTTGAGTAAACCGACTGCAGACGCCAGAATTATCAATTCATTTTCATTAAATTTTGGACACATTGATACAACATACGGTGACGCAAAAACAATTTTTTTCGACAAAATTGATTTTATATGTATATATTTATAATTAATACATTAATTTAGTATATAATATATTATATTGTTTTAACGTAGAATATGTTAGTGAAATATGCACATTTAACGTGCTCGTGGTCTAGTGGTTACGATACTCGGGGTCGGGGTTCGAGGTATTCGAGTTGGTCCTATTTCTGAGCTTAGTTTGAAAATAAAAATATTGATGTGACACGTATTAGGCGTAGGAATGCAAATCTAATTAGTAACGGGACGAATCTTGTTTTATATAAGGAATTTATCCGGGTATGGGTGACTTGTTGGAGCTCCTTAGGTGGGTAGTTAGGCCGGCCTGCGTGGGTGGGACTCCACCTACGCGTCTACCTCTCACTCTCCATACCTTGTATTTTTCAACTCAGTTCGTCTGTCCGTGTAAGTGCGACTCAATCCATTTTGTGTCTCGTCCGCTGTCTCTCTTTTGGGAGTGTTTTTTTGATGAATGGATCCCTGAGTGTCTGCCTCGAACTACTGCACCTTAATTTTCCATATATATGTTATTCTACGTTCTATGGATTTATGTCATATGATTTTTATGAATAAAGACAGTGCTTAAGGGACGCTGGAGGGTCTAAATTTTAAAATCTTTGCGATAATTGCTAATAACCATATTAGATTTCTTCTCTTTTTTCGTTTTGCATATATTTAAATATGTTATTCAAAAAAAGTCGCATATTTTTATTAGCTTTGATGAGTGCTACTGACAAGGAAGCCCTGGCTTCTAAACCGGTCTCAGGAAAGGGTGAGTCCCCCCCTTCCAGCTGTACTTTATTATAGCACCATGACGTCACCACAGTCGCCATGACGGCTGGTAGGGCGTTTCGCCGGGCGTTGCGCTCGGCGCGTCGCTTCTTTACCAGACTTCATCTAAATTACAACTACACTCGCACAGCTTCACCTCGTGTTTAATTAAATTTTTTTACATATTTATAACAAAACAATTTTGACTTACGTCATGTCATTATTTATTTATTTTATTCCTGAAATATTATTCAATAATTAGATAACCATCTGTAGTTTCTTTCTGCAAACATTAATTGTGACGCAAAGAAATTTCACTTGAAAATACAAAAAAATTACAATAAAAAAAAACTTTAGGTACGCTAATTAATATCTATTTTGTGAGAAAATTCACATATTTTATTATAAAGAAATGTCAAATCTTATTGAAAATGTATGCGAAACTTTTTTTTCTGAAGGTACATTTTCTTCAAAATATTTAACATATAAAAAATTTACTGTCAATATGTTTTTAATAAAATTGGAATTGGAACATTGCGATGGTGCCGTAGTCAATATGGGTATAGTAGAATATGGAAATAATATATATATATAATATGCAATACTTAAGAAACTTATTATAAAATAGATTAAAAAATTATACCAAGAAATGTTAAAAATGGTACTAATAGCCAACCTCGACACACAGTCATTCTAGTGATTTGACATTATTTTTAATAAATGTAAAAAAAAAAATATATATAAACTTTAAACATTTTTTTGGTTGTAATTACAATTAGTTAGTTTTATACATTTTTTTGTCAGCTACATGCAGAATACATTGTTTCTCGCAAAAACCACTTAGATTCAATGATATTACGTGTTCAAAATCAGGGTTAGTTCCAAAATACCCTAAAACAGATTGAGTATATGCTGCTATTCCTCTTAAATTGAAATCAGCTAATACAACACTTTTTGATGATCACGTGATTTAAAATCCAGTATGTCTGCCAGAACGATATATACGGACCAAAAAGAATTTACATTACAGAATTGTCTCGTTAACCTTTTAACTGCCAATTTTATTTGAAATGGAAGACACTACATAAACATAGGGTAAGACTAGGCTTTAAGGGTCTTGTCTTATCTATCAAAATCTGGGACCTGTCGTCCGTAGATGGCAAAATGATTTTAAAATATGACTTTAATCCCTGCAAATTTTTAAGATCTAAAATTGCGCGTTAACACGCTTATAGCAACATACAAAGTTTAGCGTGTTAACGCGCTCATGGCATTTAAATGGTTAAGAAATGCTGATATAAAAAAACATTAAACACAAAGTAGTTTTAGGGGGTTTGGAAATTATGCGCGGAATGTTTCATTAATATGAAAGACGATTCAGTTGCGAAAAAGCGATGCTCAGATAGAGAAAAACATAAAAATATGGAAACAAACGTACACCTGATGTTGTATATCACGCCAACTGACCTAAGACAGGACTAGTTTACATAATAAAACGAAATAAATAACGCGTAACGACCTTAAAACACGAATATAAATCTGGCCCGCTTCACGCAACGAACAAAGACATTTTTTGAATTGTAGAAATATAATATTAACGATTGTTCAATATGAACAGTCCACGAAAACTCGATTACGCTTCAGACATCCGCTCGTGAAATCCAATAACCAGGCAGAGTTCAATTCTCGGTGCGTGTCCGCACGGACACGGCATTCTCGGGTCTCGGCTGAAATTTCAGGTCCCAAATCTAAATGAATAAATAGCGAGAACGATTGTTCGCCGGCCGAATTTTCAGGCCAAACCCATTATTTCTTTCATTACGTTGCGGTCATATCACATATTTTCGCTGCGCGAGGGGGACAATTTATTTCCTCTGTGTTCGCTGGAAATTTCTCGTTTCTGTCGGGGTTACACCGGTTAAGTGACTTGATTTAAGTAGCTTGAATGGAATTTATTAATTTATCGCCTCCTCAAGTGGGTTAAACTCGTATTTATTAACAACTGGATGAATGTGCCACCTCTACACGTTATTATCTTCTTGATCGAAAATTGGATTCTTTCTGTGACCACATAGGACAACTGCATACGGTAATTGCACATAGTGACGAGTGAACACAAAGTAATAGAACATTAGATAAACAAATAATAGATATCTCATAGAGACGAAGCTATTTTTTATTATATTTTAATGGAAATATATCGAAGTATGCGTAATTACAAGGCTTACGATAGTGTAGTTGTATTCGAAGTGTTTCCACATATTAACATATGTACAACTTTCAAAAATTTGATAGATATGGAGATGATGAGAAGTGATCACTTAAGCCAGCTGAGGACAGGTCGTAAGCCCTGTTTCCATATATTTCCATTCAAATATATTAAAAAATAGCTCCGCATCCCTTTTATTCTAGAGTCAAAAAGCTTTGGACTTTTGTTTCTAGCCTTGTTGTTGCAGGTAAATTCGTTCTGTCCTTTAGAGACCAATCATAAACACGCCACGACACGGCGAAATACATATATAATACATTCTCATATTACATATAGATATTAACAACAATGGATTCTATCATTCGTTCCGTATCCACAAAGTTTGAATGTGTTCGACTTTCGCGCATGCGCATTCAGTCCCGCCTGTCAAGGTCTTCGAATACTGTATACGCATTTGTTAACAGCATCCAACGTACAAAAAAAAAAGATTTTAATGCTTATGTGTATAATGCGCAGAATTGCATACATATGATTATTTTGAGAAATTTGTCTGTGTGACGCATTTTTGACAGTTTGGCCTGAATACTCGAAGCGGAATTATTGAAATATTTTATTATTATTATTTTAATTATTTATATATTTAATTCATTTACTTCACCGACGTGTTCTAACGCTGTTAACAAAAATGGTGAATTTCGTGAGTGTTCGTGGGCTAGTCTATAGATTTGTATATTTGATACTAGGTATAAACTAATTATCCAGCATTCCTTCTGCAAAAAAGTCACTTCGGTCCGACGTGAATTTAAATCAAGTTAAAAAATCAGTGTAAACCCGCATTATTTGACGTTGAATTTTCCAGTTTTTCACGGCATAGGTCCCGCCTAGCCATCGTCGTAGGGTTTTGTCATTTTTATACACCCGACACAGCAGAATATATTATTATTACATGTATACACATCCACACATCCACGCATGTGTAGATTGTGCATGATGCGCAATAATTCTCCCCGAGCTCTTCGCTTTATTGTCCCGTATAATTTTACGACCCCAAGCAATGTGACGTTAAGAACTTCGCACGCACGATCTGAAAGCCGTCTCGGGTAGAAATCATGGACAAAGCATTTAGTCTACGAGGTTGTGCCGGATCGATGTGACCATTTCCGACAAAGAAGATTTCATTTATCCTCATTCTTTGTGCTGAGAAGTGACTTCTAATTTTTTTCCTCTTTTTCCTTTAAGTACTTTTTTATTTCACATTTCATTATTCTAAATGAGTCAAGCCTGTTATAGAGATGCCATTATTTCCGAGTTTCTATTACGGGACTTACTTTTGAGTTCGCCCCCCAAAAGGTTGAATGTAATAAAAATCGGTTTACTTACAATAGTATTTTTTTAAGACTAGCAAAATCAACTTTGTGGTTAAAATCCATTATTTTAGATTGTTAACTTTGTTTTATTAACCACTTAATGAATTAAATACATCAACCGGTTTCGAAAAATATCATTTTCTGCTTCAGGATGTTATTAACTAATCAAAAATATATTTTATTATATTTAATGGAAAATATATGGAAGAATGGGGTAATTACAGGGCTTACGACCGGCCTTCGGCTGGTTTAAGTGATCACTTTATAACGTTCACCAATTCTCACCCCTCAATCTCCACATTTATCAAATTTTTGAAAGTTGTATATATGTTAGTACGTGGACTCGTTTCAAGTACCACTACACCATCGCCATCTATTCTAAAATATTGATTTTTCTGGCGTATTCTAGTATAATATGTTAAAAAACATTTTGCAGATTAAAAGTATTGCTTTAAAATAATTTCAAAAAAATTAGATTCTCATAGTGATGACATAAAAAAACAAATAACAAAAAAAAAAGGGAAAAAAGAATTATCAAATTGGTCCATACATGGCGATGGTGTAGTGGTACTCGAAGCGAGTCTACATACTAACATATTTACAACTTTAAAAAAATTGATAATTGTGGAGTTGAGGGGGGAGAATTGGTGAACGTTATATATAATAAAGTAATCACTTAAGCCAGCCGAAGACTGGTCGTAATTACCCCATACTTCCATATATTTTTCTTTAAATATAATAGAAAATATCTTTGTATCTATGAGATATGTGATATTTGTTTAATAACAGTGTCTTTGTAGCTAAAAATCCAGTAATTGTGTGTTCTTGAACATACTCAAATATTGCTAAAATGTTATATTGTTTCATACAAAATTATTAGAATAATTTATAAGAAAAAAATTTAGAATGGGACTTGTGGTTAAATTTAATTGGTTGTTTATAATGTTTTGGTTAGTTTTACACGTTTTATTTATCACCAATGATTCCAAATTATTCAATGCAACACCAACATTGTTTGTGTGTAAAATAGATAATCCCAAATTTTTATCAAAAGTACGATAATTTTCTAACAAATGATTAGAAAATTCTGAAAAATCATTATTATTTAAACATTTCAAATGTTCTTTAACTCTTATATTAAAATTTAGACCTGTTACATCTTTACAACTAAGAAGAAAATGATATTTTTCGAAACCGGTTGATGTGTTTAATTCATTAAGTGGTTAATAAAACAAAGTTAACAATATGAAATATAATATTTACAATAGTTTTATTAAATTTGATTATATTTAAGTACTATAATATTAATGTTAGGTCATAGGCTTTGCAGCGTTGCGACCGGCAGTTCTGGTAAGCTCTCTGATAGGTTGGCATGTCGCCATACTGGATCTTTTTTGTTTTGCTCGGATTAATGGCAGATATGGTTAATAGAATTATGTCTGATGCACTGGAAAGCGTCTACTTACTCAGCATACGTCACGCGGCCAGTGTTTCCGTAGAATCTATATTTCAATGCGGAAATCCCTTATTACATCGCTTTAACTATGGAACCACGTCTTAATTTCATACTTTGCCTTCATTTCCAGTAAGAAAAAATAAAATATTAATAAAATTATACATGATGTATACATATGCAGGGGCGTGCAGTGCATACAAGCAAAAAAGCTGTGCTATACTAAAAATTCTGGGAATCTAATATAAGCTAAATAATCTATAATATGAATCGTGAACGTATATTTACGGATTTCTTGTGTACCAGTTGAAACTTTAATGGCTTAGTTCTAAAAACTACCACGGCAACCCACCGCTGTAGCCATGGCGCTAGTAGCTACAATCGATTCATTGTAGCTATTCATATTACTATCATTTACTTTTAAGCTAGTGAACTACTCAAGTCATACAATTGACAATTTACTGATTTTAAAATTTCTTTCGGTTGATCCGTTTTGTATAGAGTCGTTATTTATGCTGTTTTTAACAGAATAACATTTTGAAAGGCTTACAACTGCGTGTAAATCATTGAAGTGTTTACTTCCTCTTTTACTAATTGGCGAATTTTACTATCTTACTGTTTTTAACGTGTTGATTTCATGATCGTTCTTTGCTTCGGTGCATGGATTTGTTTTTGATTTGGGAAAAACAAAAAGCGATTGGCAGAACTATTTCCTACGTTGACCTTTAATAGAAATAATTATTTCCTTTTCAAACAATAAATGAATCATGTTCAGTCATAGAAAGGGTTCTAAAAAATACATTTTTTATATGGATAAGAATGTATTATTTTACGTTAAAACTAAAACTATAAAAACACTATTAATAGTAGTCTAAAATTACTAATAGCACATGGTAGGGTCGTATAAACGATGGATTCATTTTGTCTAAAGAAGTCGGTTAAACTAAAGTTCAATGACCTACGTACAACATACATATATTGTAGTACATATATTATATATGATTGTATAATATCATAACCTAAATCTATACCTACCGCACGCCATTGTATATCAGTGACATCTAACACACAATGCGAAAAGATTGTAATTGAATATCCATTATTATTTTTGCAAATCTGTACTGCCAATATTGATAATAATAATATAAAAACCCATTTATTCGATAAATAGATTTTTTCCGTATGTCTCTTTAGTTGATTAATTTAAATTGCATTAAAAAAAAACATAGAATTGTGTTCCAAAAATACAAAACAATTCACAGAAAAAAAATGCGATTTTTTTTTTGCTTTACTGAAGATTTCTCTAGATTTTTGCTACGCATGATTCTGGCCTCGTTTGTAAACGTGTCAAAATACCATTCCATTTCTATAGGGTTGTTGATTTCTGCGTCACGCCTCTCTCTGAATATTTCTCACCGCGTGTGTCGATCCATCTCACTCAATATCCGATTATTTGGACGGAAAGCTTCGCAAACTCTCCTCTAGACGGTGCGTGGTGTGAGAGGTCGGCGAGGGGAGAGGAGGGGAGCACATAAAATTCGGAGCCCTTTATTCGACAGTAAAATTTCAGTTTAGTAATGCACACTGGCACGCGGGTGTGGGGCGGGTCGTGAAAATTTGAAACTTTGACGGTTTTAATAAAATTTTACCCTTTCATGAAACGATTTTGTCAAGTCGTCGGCCAACCTTCACGAGGTGCTCTGTAAAGTTCACCGAGTTGTGTAAATTTAACTCTTAAAATTTTTAATTGCCCTCCCCATGATAATACGTGGAGCTTAATCCTAAATTCTAAAAAGATAGGACTTAAAAATTTAAATTATATGTACTATTAATACTAATTAAATAAAATAACTTTATTGAAAAAATATTGTTTTCGCTACCGGGATTCGAACATGGTTCTCTTCCTATCCGGGGAAATGCATTAAACGATTATGCTACACCGACACAGTAAGTTGACGACAAATTTTCGAACTTATATAATGCAAAAATTTCACAATAATGTTCTCATTAAAAATATATATGTATATTTATTAATCTTTTAAATGCCATGAGTGTGTTAACACGCTGAACTTTATATGTCACATCGTGTTAATACGCACTTTTGGACCTTGCAAACTTGCAAGGATTAAAGTCATAATTTTTAATTATTTTACCATCTGTGGACGACAGGTTCCAGCTTTTGATAGATAAGGCCTAGTTTTACCCCGTGTGGTGTCTTCCATTTCAAATAGAGTTGGCAGTTAAAAGGTTTTAAACTAATTTTATAATTGTTTTGGTTCCTTTTGAACCTGCTCAAATTGGACTGTTTGGAGAATAAGATATAATGACGAGTTTTTTTTTTTTTAATCTTACGGTAAATGTCGGGGTTTGGTAAATCGTAAGTCGATGTGTGGAACTGTTATGTTCTAGCATTTGATAAGGGTGTTATCATACCGAAGGGCATGGTATGCACCTGGGGAGATTATTTCGAATCGGCCTACGTGACGAAACGCAGCGGTGGTTCCAGTATCATAGTTCATTTTTGTAAACCGTATCTAAGCCTAGTTGTATTACGCCTCACACGTGTCTGTACTGTGTTATTTCTCAATAAATACTTCAACAACTTACAAGTGTTTCCTTTTGAAATTGAACTCATCCTGCCTTCGCTCTCCAACTGACTAAAAAACTTTTTTTTCCATTCTTGTGTAACAGAACGTCGGGATCCCAGTTTGGTGATTGTGGTAGTTGCTTAGATTGTGGTCGCCATCTGCTCTGACTCTGGTTAATTCACTATTTAGATTCAAGAAATATTTGTACTAGCATCTCGGATGTCAGGCCAGGCGTACGAGAGAGAATGGCTTCCGTTGTCAGATGCCAGTCCCTACTACGCGACGTCCCCCCCATATTTTTCTGGTCCAGGCCACGTGAGTGTATGACCTCTCTTGCTGTTACCGGTCTGAGTGTCATGGCTAAAACGAGTTCACCGCTCGGCCTACAGACGGAGTTGCCTAACCGCCATAAATGTAGCAGAGCTGCTACAAATAGTCGCCGAGAACCGGAACCAAGACTTGATATAAGCTGCAGAAACTTGATATGAAGTAGAACAATAAGTTACTACTTATTGTAGAGGGTCTCATGATGCAATTTCCGGAAAATTTCAATGCACTTGTGGAGCACTTGTATGATGGAAGAAGTTGACTGTACAAAGAAGTTACTGCTAGGTGGTCCGAATTGTTATCGGAGGCGGTTTCTGGAACTGTTTCTTGGAAGACGTTCGTAGGAAGATCGTGATTTAGCCCTACCCAGTGCAGTATTGCGTCTGTATTGTTGTTGTACTACGTGGGTACGCTGTGTCTTTATGGCTGGTGAGAGTTGACGCGAGTTCCGCCTCGCTGTGCGATCTCGGTGACGAGGGAGGAGGCGATATCCCTCTACACACTTTTTATTTATGTTCCCACGTGTATATGAGATGTAACGGATTTTGTGGACACGATGACTTCTGGATTTCTTAACAGTTTTCTGATTTAGAGCCTTTTTCGACCGATCCACTTCTTCCCTTCAATTTCGCCGATCTTCGATTTGATATTTGGGTCATGACTTCATGTGGCCTGGGCACTTCGCTTATCGACGCTTGATGGAGTTCAAGAGAACACGGGTTGTCACATTATATGGAGCACTATTTCCACCCATTAATTCTTACACACGCTCTACTTCCTTCGTAAAGGGTAATTGTCTGTATTAATAGACCATTCGCCCTTATCCAGACAGTATTTTTCATAACTTGCCTCTTATCACTCTCATCTCATAGAGCTTTTGCAGATGAACAAAGGGTCAGATAAGTTTACCATTGTTTATGTAAATGTCTTCGATAGCTGGTTCCCAGGTTTCCACTGACAATAAGGACACAAGGTATGATATATGAACACTGCACTAACCGTTTCATTGTATTTGCTGTCTTTCTGGTCCGACATTGTTGTTCTTTTAGCTTGGTTTATTTTGATCTCTCGACTGATCGAAGCACGGGATGTAATTGAAGCGCCTGTCGTTTACCGTCTTCTTGGCTCTCCGAAAAAAGGCGGCAATACTCTCACGTACATTACTATAAATCAGAAAACCCAGTGGTGCCAATCGAAGTAACAAGGCGCGTAAACAACCATCATCATCGATATTGGCCCTACAGTTCCCAATGGGTCTCCTCAAGAGTTTTAACTCTATATACTTAGCCGTAGCGTTTTCAGATTTTTATCGATAGCACTAAATAAAATGGTTTTTGTCTTGGCTAAGTAGACGTCACCGTCGTTATTTAATGAGTCTAACATCTACCTAATCTTGGCCTCTTTAAGGCTCCCCTTTTAAAAATAATTAATTTTTTCGCGTTTTTTTTTTTTACGAAAATGTGGGTTTTTATTATTCATTTATATCTAATTGTTATTCACTAGATTTGACATTTTGTAAAACTATTACTTATATAGGACCTTTACACTAATGTTAAACTAATAAACTTATAATAATTTGTTTTCACTAACACAAAATGTTTTAAAAAGGTCGAAAATTGATCATATGTACTGCAAATTGAATTTTAATAATAATTAATTTTTAACATTTTATTTATTTGTCTCCGTAATCTTGGCTTCAACATTATATAATATATTCTTATATGCAAGAATTTTTCATTTTAAGGCAATTTTGTGGCACGCGGAAAATGAATTTAATGGTTGTGGTCTTTCTTATAAGGCTTGTACTTTCTTAATTACGGCAAATATAATTGGATGAATTATTTTTGAAAGGGAAGCCTCAGGAGTTTTCCTCTGTTTCGCATCGTTTCTCTCCGGTTCTGAAACTAATTTGACCACACTGTCGCTTCTTCTTAGATCAAGTCTTCCCAAACTCCTGGGTCCTGTTGGACTGATGTTCAGGAGTAACTTCGGTGTTTGTTGTTTGCTCATCTTTACTTTACCATATCAATCATTAAGAGGCGGTAGTGCACGATCCACGTGTTTATTTTTTGGAGACTCAATTTATTGTAAAGTTTTCGATTATTTTTTGCGAAAACTACAGCAATACGTACTATTAAACAGATTTATTATGAAAGATCTATCCAATCTTAAAGCATTTCTATAAAAGTGAATATCTAAATATATTGTATTTATTACCATAAAAATATAATGACGAAACCATATTTAATTTTTTTCTCAATAGTATTATCTTTGGTACACCGAATCTCGAAATATTTCCATATAAACACCATACATTTTGTTTATAAATTGATTGTAAAATGTTCAAACGGAAATTATTACCTTTCATAAATGAATATTATCGCATTGGTTATTAAATATGCCGTTTTTAAAAAAGTTACAAATTGTAATATTCAAAAAAATTATTGAAACATTGAAGTATTTATTTAAAATTTATAAGGGGTACCTAGACAATTTTTAGTATTTCAAATAAATTATACCATATGCACATTTATTTTAAATTATTATTAGAAAGGAGCTTGTAGAACAAAAATTATCGCATAGTTTCATCGAATGGAAATGTTATTAATGTTAATTTTCTCTTCTTGCAGGTGAGACATGCTGACATTCATACGCCATCTGATTATTACACAAGGTAACCTAAATTACATTAATTGATTATACATTGGAGGATGTTTCGTCATACACATATGGTAATTAAAGTATCGTGTGTGTGGTCAGAGGAGGTGATACGATTAAGGATAAAACTACTCAGGGTTGACACTTTTTTTTATTTCTTTCTTATTACATATATATTCATTTTTATTTTATCTTTTGCCAAACTGCATGGCAATTTTACGGCAAGGATTGCCTTTTACATAGTTTACAAGTATAGGGCAGTTAAGGGCGAGCTTTCATTTTACACGAATTAGATATGCTTTCAAAATAACGCTAATAGTTACATTATTATTGACGTTATTTGTTACGTAAATCGTGCGAGGGTGGAAGGTTTGAATAGAAAGAGATGACAATAAAATTATTGATTTTCTCGAATTGATACAAGTTTTAAATATAACTCGTGTCGGGAGTATTTTCCACTTTTTTCATATTGATATTGAATTCGAAACGTTAATCCTGCACCGATAGGATCCAAATTAAGGAATTCGAATTGCGCGATCTTCGGGTCGCACGAATCACCGCAGGGTAAGGAATGGAAAATAGGGAAACCTTGTTACAGGATGAGGTCGTTGAGGTTCCAGTCGAAGGACCAGTGATCTCGGGAACCGGGATTCGAAAGGACTTGCTCGCCTTACCTTGTATATGATGACTCCGTCACCCCTGCAATCGCCGCCGAGATTACACAAATGGCACACGGATGAGCAGAACTCCGTTTCCAATTGAAGACGGCGATATCACAATTTCACCCACGTCACAAACAAATAACAAACAATACATGATCAAAATAAAGTGCTGGTGCACAGGATCTGAAAAGTCCTCACCGCGTATTGTAGCGCGATGTCGAGATCGAACAAATATCAGTCAAGTTGACGTTTGGTAATGTCAAGGTCTTAATTCTCACTGACAAGACGAGCATGAGGAAATCTATGGATGGGAATTTGGACGGGGAAATGTGTCAATGACATGGGTCGCGACCGATTCGAAAAGACGCGCCAAAAGAATGTTTACGAATTCGGAACAGATGTATTGGAATCATATGGAATGAAATAAAAATGTGTGTTGTCATTTGAATTAATTAATCGAAAATTAAATAATTTATTGGGTATATAATTCACACGCATGAATGTGTCTTGAAATCAAACAAAGTACCTACATATATTTAGATGGTCGCTCAAATCAATGTTCTAAATATAAAGAATTTATGACAGCTTCGATTTATTATTTTGTTTAATATTATCAATTTAAAATTGCCCCGTTGCCGTTCTGGTGTTGTCTGTTTCATAATTATATACTATTTATAAAACAGACAGTTTTATTTAAAATGAAGCAGTGTTATATATAAACGAAATATTTAATTCCGACCTACATAAAAATGACGTATAATTCATAGCGTGGATAAAATATGCGTGAAAACATATTTTCGGCATTTTTAAACGAAAATAATGGCAGTACGAATCCTACGACCGTCATAGCCGGATCGAGCGGCGTATTGAAAGTTCGATGGACGATCAAAATTATCTTATTTTATAAGACTGAAAATATATTATTTTAAAATAGATTATCGTGTTTTTGATGCAAAACTTACTGTTAAATAGTAGCTGAAGCCTCAAAGCATGTGAGTAAATACAATATATAATTTTAAAATGTTTTTTTTTTTACTAAAACAAAGTATTTTAAAAACGTCGAAAATTGATCATATGTACATTAAGACAGATTTGTCTCCGTAATCTTAGCTTTATGATTATAAGAAAACATATCTCGTTTATGCAGTAATTTAGCATATTAACATAATTTTGTAGCACACAGAAAATGCATCTAATGGTCGCGGTCTTTTTTATAATACTTGTATTGTCTTAATTATGGCAAACAACATTCAATTTATTAGTTTTAAATGAGTATAAAGGTAATAATTTAAAAAAAAATTCAAATCTAGTGTATAACGTCTGATATAAATGAATAATAAAAACCCACATTTTCGTAAAAAAGCGAAAATTTGAATTAACATTGAAAGTAGCCTTTAAGCTGTACAATAAAAGCTACTACACGCGAATAGTTTACTAGGGAGTGTCTTGTAGCTGTTGTTGGGCTTTCTTGACTGCAGCTGGCCGCATTGGTATTGCTACCTTGCATCGATACTGGAATGTTTATGGGTAGTTTAAGTGACAGGGGCCCGAAAGGACCCACTCTTTCGGGTCGGTCCCACTCAACAAAGCAAAAATGTTTTTTTTATTTTTACATATATATATAAATTTGAGCCCTAGAGGATAGAATGGTATATGGGCCGATGTTTATGTACGTGCACTAGTCATATGTTCATAGATAGTTTATTTTTATGACGGACGCATATATTTATTTTAGCAGTCTGTTCTAATTTCTAATCGTAGCATCAAAATTAAATTTTCTTCTCTCGTAGACGTGTAAATCATTGTCAAAATGTCTCTCTGCAATGATTTATTTGTCAACAGTTTTATTGCGGGGCGACCGCACCACCGACCGATTACACCTAACCGTACACAACACGTGGATTTTATAACATTAATGTGTCATACCTGTTGGCAGTTGCAAATTATTACATCTTTTTGGGGCAAAGGTATTTCACGTATTTTTCAGACGTTTCATTTTACACGCATGTTTGACGTAAAACGTGGTTCGCGCTCGTGCCCCCATTTTTAACGCAGACAGAAAACAATTTATTATACGAAAAGGAAAATCACCATCTATCGCAGTACAACTTAACAATTATGGAAAAGGCCAGAAAATATCCTTCCCTTGTGGCCGGACGGGACGAAACTGAACGTTTAGAATAAGATCAAATATCTTGGCCGTATGTTCAACGAAGCTGGACAAGACGATGATGATGTAGAACGACAGAAGATACAGTTGAGTGTTCGTGTATATATGCAGTCACGGCGTTTCTACCGATGCAGTAAGGAGGTGAAGATGATTCTGTTTAAATCGCTTCATCACCAGTATGTATACCTGCGAGCTCTGGTCGAAATACAGCCGTCTCCGAATTCAGTACAACAACTCATCCAGAATACTGTTCGGATTGGCGCGTTATTGCAGCGCATCTACAATGTTTGCCTAAGGCCATATGCATGGATTCGTTCCGCTTCTGAGACATCGAGTTGATGGCGTAAAGTGCAGCGCAGCTCTAGTGCAAGCGGCACTCTCATGGAAAGCTGGTTCCTTGACCAGAGAATGGCTACGCCTACAGAATAGCTACAGATACAATAATGGCCGTGACTGAAATGTAGTATCTATATTTTGTTTATATTTATATATATGTGTGAACTTTTTATTTATTTATATTTTCCTTGGTTTTCTTTTCATGACATAAATAATATTTCGTAACTTAAAAGTATTATATAATATGTATTATCTTTATGGCGAATCGGGTCTTTGTAAAAAAAAAACCGATCACGCTGGAATAAACCCATTATTATTATTATTATTAATTATAGCGGTCGCGGTACCGTGTCAAGCGTCGGCCCAGCGTGCACGCTAGGCAGAACGCAGCCAGTGGCACCGCGTTTCTCGCGCGGGCTAAGCTTCTCGCTCTTTCTCCGGCTTCGTGCTCGACAACTTGCCTTTGTTTTCAACTCCGTTCCCACCGCGTCAATTATAACAATAGATATTAAACAAAACATTTGTGGTTTGACATATTGGATTAAATAAAATACAATCGTAAAATACAAACAGTAAATACAAAAACAGTACATTGACGACAAATTTTCGAACGTTACACTTTTCCAATTGATACATCTATCGTTCCATTATTTGAAAGCCATCTACTTTATTTTTACGGAATCTCAAATACTTTCGAGAAATCCGATAGGAGACGCCAGAATGAACAATGAATTTTTATTAAATGTTGGACACATTAATACGATTTGTATGTTATTAAGGAAAACACATTCTTATTGCGAAGTTGTAATTATTCAGATCATATCATATTTTTGATGCGAATTAAATATGTTAATTAGAAAAATATACATGTAAAATCAATTTTATCGAAAAATATTGTTGTTGTTGCTACCGGGATTCGAACCTCTTACAATCCGGAGAACTGCATTAACCGATTATGCTACAGCACACAGTGTATTGACGATATGTTACATTTTTCAAATTGATACATCTACCGTACTATTATTTGAAAGCCATCTACTTTATTTTAAATTGATTTTATATGTATATCTTTCTAATTAATGCATTTAATTAGTATTTAAAATATCATAGACTTACGTTTTGAATAATTACAATTTGACAATGAGAATGTGTTCTCCTTAATAAGATTATAACGGGGTTGTTTTTGATTTGATGTCTATGTACTAGTCGCTTATATATCTTCCATTGTAATCCTGGCGGTGTGTAGGCTCAAAGATAACAGACGGATCTTGGATCCAACCCTCGTAAGCAGTGTTCTGAATCTTGACGTATAATTTATTGTGGTAAAGATTATACTAAGGCTATTTAAGCACATATTTTAGTACTCTACTACCTCGTATAAGGTCTCCATGAATATATTTGCTAGCTTTTTTAAAAATAACTTTTAGCGGTTTTTATACTTGATAAAAATAAATATTTCCCGTACATTAAAGTAGACAGTTTCGAGTGAAAAATGGCAATCTTTTTTTTACAATTTAAAGCTTAATAAATATAATATTATCACGCGAATTTTCCTTTTTTTTAATGTAAATAAAAAACACGTTATCGTAAAGAAAACGCCTCGTGTATCGTGCCATATGTTATACTTGTTCGAAAAAATAAATAGCCCCACTTC
Organism: Eubasilissa regina; assembly: GCA_022840565.1. Lineage (NCBI taxonomy): Eukaryota > Metazoa > Arthropoda > Insecta > Trichoptera > Phryganeidae > Eubasilissa > Eubasilissa regina. The sequence goes on from JAINEB010000010.1 coordinate 8,766,227, forward strand.
AGAGCATCGAACCCGGGTCTAAAACGTGAAACTGACCACTGTACTACCTGTTGATAAGAATGTAACATTTAAATAGTCGTTAACAAATGTTTTAATCTTGTTAAAAAATTAAGGTGTATAACTATTTTTAAAGTATCAATTTTATAAATCAATATTTTTAATTTTAATGCAATGAAATTAACATTATATTAATAATACGACATGTTTGTGATATAGTAGTTACGATACTCACCCAGTGATCTAGGGGTTCGAGTCAGGAGGCCGTCAAATTAGTTCTATTTTATAGCAATGCGTTTAGTTTAGTTTGAATTTTGTATAGTTACACCTGCTCAATAGATAGGCACCATCCTCCTCACTCTGGCCACCCCACCCTGACATACCAATATAAACGTACATTATATTAAATTTTATCCGTTTGCTTAGTTGCACTCTAGGATCCTCAGAAAAACCCTCCCGGGACATCTTTCCCTCTCGCTGCCTGAACCAAATATTGCACGCGTCGTGGATGGATATAAATGAAACAATGTTATTACTCTACTTCAGTTTATTAACACTACTCGGGTATAAATTTGTTAAACAATATTACATTTTCTAACTCATCTCCTTTCCTCTCAATATTCCCGTTTCAACCACCCCTCCACCGTCCACCAGTAACTCCGCCCCCTCCCCCTCCATCTGTCAGCACCTAATAACTTATATGTCTACCACCTAAGCCTTGTCTCCTACATTTATGTGTAGTTAGTTTCATACTTCACGTGTCGATGAGAGTGACTGTTCCTCTCGATACTCGGGTAGTGCTAATAAACTCAAGTAGAGTAATAACATTGTTTCATTTATATCCATCCAAGTTAAAGCCGATTCTATGAACAACGTATTTGCATGCTACGTTACTCTTAAGCGCCTGCGGAATATAAAGGCACCCCGATAATAATAATGTTCTCTCGTGCACAATTTAATTACGAACGTGTAATTTGACCCACAAGCGTCTAATTCTGAAGACGTTAAAAATGATGAAACATCCACAAATTTTACCTAATTAAAATATCAGTAGGTCAGCGCTTCATATGTCTAGGAATGTTCGGTATACTACTTCGTTTAGACTCTCTCTCACATCCAAAACATCGTACGTATGTATTTTGTGGCGTAATGTATCGAGTCTCAAAATAATACACCTTATGAATGTATCCCTTTGCGTAACGCAGACTGAAAATAACATATTGTATGAGTGAAGTATTTTGGGAATACGTTGCGGACTAAATTCGGGTGCGTCCGTTTTTCTTCGGCGGTCTGCCACGCTTTAAAATATTAGTCTCTTACGGAGGATGGCGATGATGGTGATAGCGTTATATCGCACAGGATTGAGAGGTCGCCAAAGTGACGCCAATAAATTGATGTAACAAGGACGCGCGGCAGTACGCACCGAGCGTCTTGCGTGGTTCATGTATTCGGTACATATTTTTTATTGCCACAAACTCTCCGAACCAGGGCTGCAGAGAATGGTGGAGAATAATCGTTAAGGACGTCGGCAGGCCACCGCTCGAGGATCACTATCCTCTGTAATGAGGTTGGATGCCATAGCATAAATAAACCTGCAGACCAACCTCGTGGAAGAAGACGAGCAAGACTAGTTTCGTAACATTATTTAAAAAACTTAAAATGCGTGTAAACCATAAAAATATAAAAGTAACAAAGTGCTTTTCCAACACCCTATGAATTTATAGTAGATTTACATGATTCCGAGGGCGTATTTTCTGTGATATTGGTAATTCAGATATTTCGGCATACAGCCTTCCGCCATCCCCTTCGATAACTTCCGAACCATTTCACTTCTGATGCCGGCTTCCAAGGCTGCTTGTCAGTGTCATGTTCACTCGACATTTTCACACATTAGCTTAAAGCTTTTTTTAAAAAAAAACTATTTCTAACGATCAATTTTTAACGATCTAGATAAAATAAAAACATTTTATTGTCGCGTTTTTTATTCTATCTCAGTCGATGTGCTCATGACTGAGAATCGTGCTTCTGTATTTTGCTTCCACAGGGCGAAACGCATGCAATCCGTACGATGATGTATTTAGTCAAGACATAAACCGTATTATTTAAAAGCGGGCTTGAAAATTATCACCGCCAGGGCGGCGGAATAATGAACGAGATAATAGCATAGTTTTATAATACACCTTCCCCGGTTAGGAAAGAGATCCAGGTTCGAATCTCGATGGCAACAACAATATTTTTCGATAAAATTGATTTTATATGAATATCTTTCTAATTAATGTATTTAATTCATTTTTAAAATATCATAGACCTATGTTCTGAATAGTTACAACTTTACAATAATAATGTGTTTTCCTAATAAAAAATAAACTACTTGGGTTTTTACAAAAGAGTACGCTTTCTCCCAATCTGGAAGAGATGTTAAAAAAATGGCTTATCGATAATAGCCTGTCTTATTTCGATTTTTCGATTATATTAAATGTAACAAAATTGATATAAATGTAGCTGCACAGAAACGTCTAACAAGACGTTTTGTGGGTCTAGTTTTAAGTAAAAAAAAAATTAAAAAACGTACGTATTTCTCGCAATATCTTTCTCCGAGTGACAACGTTAATTTCTTCCCATTACATTACATTGTAAATACTAAATGAATGTATTAATTATAAATATATACATATAAAATCAATTTTGTCGAAAAATATTGTTTTTGCGTCACCGGGATTCGAACCTGGATCTCTATTTCCAATCCGGGGAAGTGCACTACCTTTGTGCTATAACGCCAGTATTTTTCTTGACAAATTTTCGAACCTATATGTTACATTTTTCAAATTAATACACCTGTCGTTCCATTATTTGAAAGCCATCTACATTATTTTTACAGAATCTCAAATACCTTTGAGTAAACCGACTGCAGACGCCAGAATTATCAATTCATTTTTATTAAATTTTGAACACATTGATACAACATATATTATTAAGGAAAACACATTCTTATTGTGAAGTTGTAATTATTCAGAACATAGGTCTGTGATATTTTAAATACTAAATGAATGTATTAATTATAAATATATACATGTAAAATCAATTTTGTCGAAAAATATTGTTTTTGCGTCACCGGGATTCGAACCTGGATCTCTATTTCCAATCCGGGGAAGTGCACTACCTTTGTGCTATAACGCCAGTATTTTTCTTGACAAATAAAAATAAAATCTAATAATAAAAATCTAATAATAATAATAAAAATCTTGGAAATAGAGATCCAGGTTCGAATCCCGGTGATGCAAAAACAATATTTTTCGACAAAATTTTATATGTATATATTTATAATTAATACATTCATTTAGTATTTAAAATATCACAGACCGTCTGTTCTGAATAATTACAACTTCACAATAAAAATGTGTTTTCCTTAATAACATTACATTGTATTAATTAATTAGTTAAATTTATTATGAATACGGAACACAGATATATAGTGTTTTATCACTTTGCAAATAAAACTCCAACCCCTGTGTGTCTTCTCAAAGTTGATGAGAAAGTAGTATGTCGCTTTCATCAAACATTATTTTCTTACTGCGACATATCTATTTGCGATCAGAGTTTCTAGCGTATCATCTTGTTTATTGGTGAATTTCCGGGTAAATAATTTACACATTTTATCGGGAAAAATATATTTATTTTCTCTAATATTCAAATTTTATTCAATACGGTGTAGGTTATTTTTTTTAACATGATTTGAGTCTTTGGCGGTAATGTTATGATGTTCCAACTCCGTTTTTCGGATTATTATCCAAGTTCGGGTATTTCGATGTTCACCTTGGCTACAATGTATAGTGGGGTAAATTGAGGCAGTACTGTTTGACCACTGATAAGATCTGGTCTGATTCTGGTGCATCTGTTTCTCTACATATGTCGCCTTGTATGCACATACACATAAAATATATCAGGCGATATTCGTTAGATGAAAGTTACGTAGAAATATTTATACAAAACGTTCGCCGGTCGCCGTGTGCGTGCAATATGACCGCGTCATAGAATGGTTCCTGTCTACTACCCATCCACTACCCCCTCCACATATACCAGAACACGATCTTATCTGTCGTTGTGTTCTCTACGGTTTTTATAGCAGTTGCCTTATTGCCGCCAAGCTCGTCCTGCTGTCGGGACGAAATGTTCGCTTGAATTATTATCCTTCTGTGTGGGGCTGATTGGTGCAAGGTTCGACAGATTTAATAGTGAGGTGAGACAAATAAAGATATAGAACTTAAAAATGAAGTAGAACTTCTAAAAATCGTGGTAATGGCCATGGTACTGGCTTTATTGGAAAGATAATTATTATGAAGAACGCATTCTTATTGTGAAGTTGTAATTATAAAAAATTGATTTTATATGTATATATTTATAATTAATACATTAATTTAGTATTTAAAATATCACAGACCTATGTTCTGAATAATTACAACTTCACATTAAGAAAGTGTTTTGCTTAATAATATAAGTTGTATCAGTGTGTCCAAAATTTAATAAAAATGAATTGATAATTCTGGCGTCTGCAGTCGGTTTACTCAACGGTATTTGAGATTCTGTAAAAATAATGTAGATGGCTTTCAAATAATGGAACGACAGGTGTATTAATTTGAAAAAGTGTAACATATAGGTTCGAAAATTTGTCATGAAAAGTACTGGCGTTATAACACAATTGTTAGTGTACTTCCCCGGATTGGAAATAGAGATCCAGGTTCGAATCCCGGTGACGCAAAAACAATATTTTTCGACAAAATTGATTTTATATATATTTATAATTAATACATTAATTTAGTTTTGGAAATATAATATTATAATAATTAGTGTTGAAATATGATTTCGCGCATATGGGCGCCGCGTCTGGCTCGAATAAAGCGCAATCGGAAAGTTCAATTTACGACCAATTTTTTGGAGCAGCTGGGGACGAATATTGGCTTCTACGTCGTCTATTATCTCTGGTTTATCTTGAAGGCCAATTCACAGGTCCATTACGCGAATGTTTCTATCAATAAATAGATTGTGGCGCGTGCTGTGTGACATGTTGGGCCTTCTTGTTGGAACCACAGCTCTTTCACATTAATCCCATTCAATTGGGGAACGGAACAGTCAGTAATCGTGGATCTACAGCGCTCTCCATTGACTGTAACGTTCTGGTGGCATCATTTTTGAAGAAACAAGAGTAGGACGTCTCTGCGGATGCGTATTATCAATTACAGTGTGCTTGGTGTGAAAACGATCCATGGTTATTCGAATTACTCGCTCGGACGGACGATTATGTCGACCGTAAGTTTCGCGAACTGTATATATTTGCACAATTTGCAAGCGTTGTTCTGGCTTAAGTCTATTCATGATAAAATATCAATACAAACTGAGCACAAATCAGCTGTCAACCGTTAAACTGGCTATGTTGCCTATTCGAAAAACAAACGTCTTTTACTTATCGTTCTATTTTTTTGACCATTACTAATAATGCTCGCGCACTATGCGTAAATTTTTCTTATTCGCTTGGTACTATACATATACACACGTCACGTCTACCAACAGAATATTTTCGTTTACTTTGACGAATGAAATGTTACATTCGTCCCAAATTGGCTAAATCAATTTTCCATCACATCTCTACACCGTAATCGTGATATCATTTCACGACTGACGTTCCTCGTGCCTGGAACGCGTTGTTGCGCAAAGCGCGTGGTAGTTTATGGCTAACAAACATTATCTAATTATTTCGCAATGAATTATTACGTGGTATGACCGAAATATTTTTATCTTCAATCAGATCACAATGTATTTTTGTTAGCGGCGTCATCGCTCAGAGGCTGTTTCTAATGTGAACTTGTCTTGAACAGTTTAAATCCTTCAAGGAATACTATAATAATTTTACTTTACTGTATAGACGTAAATCCTGCGCTGATACCAAACGGCACGCGGATTGAAGACGGCGATATCACTACTTCACCCGCGGCACACAAAAAACAAACAATGCGTGATCAAACACAATATCACATATATACAATGCTGGTGCACTGGATCTGAACGTCCACACCGCGAATGCTATCGCGATGTCGAAATCGAACAAATATCGAATCTAGTTGACGTCTGCCGACGTCAAAATCACTATTCACACTAAAGACTAGCATAAAGGAAAGGTCGTGGGTGTGAATTTGAACGTGGAAAGACGCGCCAAAAATGTATTGAACAGTTACTATTGTAACAATACTGGGACGGTCGCTCAGTTTAATTCTACAATATACAGAATATATGGAACGGATATATTTTTTTGCACAAGTACGCAGACATCGCTAATGTATGGAATATAACTTTACATAAATATTTCTTCTATGGGACGGTTGTGAGACCTGTAGTAACTTTTTATTACACGATCGTAATTACACGAACATGAACATAACCTAACCTGACCAAGTCACAATCAATGAATCATCTGAATTAGAATGAGAACAAAAGATAACAGTGTGAACTGAGTCAGTAGACAGTAGCGACAAGATATGGCAGAAAGATTCAATATGAGACCTAACCTAACCTAGCCATATGAACAACTAAACTAAGTGAGTGTATAAACAATTAATCACCTGAATTAGAATGAGAACAAAAGATAACAGTAGCGATGAGATAAGACAGAAAGATGTAAGATTATATATTTTTAATATGCTATGTAAATAAATATAAGGATAAAATAAATATTAAAATCAATTCATTATATTCTAATAAAAAATTGAACTACGAAATTGGACGAAATCGGACGTCTTCGTAACCAGATATAAGGAATTCATACACGTTGGAGGTGATTATGTGAAAAAATAGATAAAAATAGATAAAATTCTGTGACTTTAATAAAATATTTTCTTAATAATACAATCACTTTATCACATATACGCACATTTTTGGATACCTCGTCGTACGACTGGAATCATTTAAACCTTCGGACCTTTCAGACCTACCCGGGTCAGTCGGAATGCTGTCGTGTAACACTGCGTCTCGAGTCCCCGCATCGCGTAGACCGAATACCGTGGGCAGTCGTGACAGGGGACCGGTTCTCGGAGCCGGCGCCACCACCGCCACATTTTACTTTCGTTCTTCACGCGAGCACGTTTCCATCTAGAAATATTATTTATTTGGTTTCGTTAACCTTCGGTGCACCGAGGTACGAGTAACCCGACATCAGATCCGGAAAGATATTCCAAAATTCAGTACCACAATTGAAAAATTAATTATATCTACTAACCAATTTAGCATCACGCTTCTCTGTCCAGACACACAGTTCTCTCATCATCCACATTTATACATAAAAATCTAAATAAATAAATTATGCTAGAATATGTTAAAATTTTAAAATTACCTACGCTCGGTCTATTTTTATTATTTCATTATTTATTTCACGAGTTGTGATATCGTGCGGCGCTGAAATAGTGATCACAGTCGCAGTTTTCAATCACTGATGTCGAATACCAATCACAATCACACCTGTGAGTCAAGTGTGGCATTTTTTCTCATCACTAATCACAATGAAAGGATTGATAAAGTTTAGTTTTTCAGAGAATCCTATCCCAGGCATCGTTAAACCCTTTTTTCTGGCATTTAGGACAGTTTCGAAATAAACCACTTGTCCGAGGGCGCGGCGAGGAGTGCGGCGACGATAGTACCCAACACCCTAATCATAAAGTTTTGACATCCAACTTCCATTTATCCTCCATATTTCAATCTTGCGGTCTACCTTTTAATTAAATTAGTCCATTGAGTGCGTTCACGTACAAATCTCATCTGCGTAAATTATAACAGTCTGTCAGAAAATTTTCATATTCATGTACTGTAAAAACCCTTTGCCCGTTTCCAAAGTATTGATATTAAATGTTCCATTTTTTTTATAAATCCGAGTAATGTTATTCTTACTGAATCTCTCTTAATTAAAATTACTGTTTTCGCTTTAAATTTCAATTTATAAAAGATTTCGTATATTTTTTTTCTCTGTCTACAAGCAATATTTAAAAAATCCTTTTTTAATATCCTAAAGATTCTTTAATGAGACCACATTCTTATTGTGAAGTTGTAATTATTCAGAACATTGGTCTGTGATTATTTAAATACTAATTAAATATACATATAAAATCAATTTTATTCAAAAGTATTGTTGAATTCAAACCTGGATCACTTTCTAAACCGTGGAAGGTGTATTATCCAACTTAGCTACAGCAACAGTACTTTTGAATTATGAATATGTGTTACACTTTTCAAATGAATACATCTATCGTTCCATTATTTGAAAGCTATCTACTTTGTTTTTACGGAATCTCAAATACCTTTGAGTAGTCCGATAGGAGACGCCAGAATTTTAGGGAATCTACTGTCGTACTTTCTATGGTATCTTTCTAATTAATACATTTAAATAGTATCCTAAAGATTCGTCTGATTGTGTTCACGAGTATTATATCAATAACTAGCAGAAAAGGGTTTCAGTAGAATATATATTTCAATGCTGAAATCCCTCATTTTATTGCTTTAACAATACTTTCTAGTAAGAAAACATAAAATATTACATAGTAAAATGATACATGCTATATACATACGGACCTTTGGACTATATACATATGGAAATTTCCTGTAAAGATCATTTACCATGCGATTAGACTAACAAGTTAACATTAAATTTTGAACTAGTGATTGAATAATAAAAAAATCTTATCCTCCAGGTAGAGTGAATCACATACGGCTACATTTTTAGTCTGACGACGGTTTGAAAACAAACCATAGATTTCAACCGTTTTTATAAGCTCAGACATCGATTGCGATACCAACCTGAAGGTAACTATTTGTGAAATGTCAAGGTGCTTGACAAAATTAAGTGACGGGGTAATTGTGTACGCGACCCTTATTTAAAACATCATAACAGGTAAAAAAATTAACTTAAAATCTCAAGTGAATACGATATTTTGTGTAAAACCGTTAGATCAGTGACATATATTGCACAATGCGGAAAGATAGTAAATTAATATTAATATTCATTATTATGTTTTGTTAATTCGAAAATTATACGAATACAAGCAAGTATAATAATAATTATTATTTTTGTTGTCAGACATTTAGATTTGTTATTTTTAAATCCGTACAAATTTTAAATCGATACTGTACTGAATAAAACAATACGTCCGGTCATTTTGATTACTACACGGTGTTTCACATTTTTTGTCTTCATAAGACCGTCAAGGGGTGGGTCACGACCGTCAGTTGATTTTATTGCCAGCCCAGTTCATACAACCTCTCTGGGATGCTAGACAGAACCTCTCCTGGTACATGATCTAACCAGCGTAGTCTTCTAACTCTTCGTCAGATACCATCATCGTTAATCTGGCCAAATATATTCTGGGACTTTTCGTCTTGTTTTGTTAATGTTGGAACATCGGCGGGACATACGGTCGCCAGCGGTCAGCTGTCGTGCGATCCGATTTTTTATCGAATCTGAAACTTTAGAACTTTGTACTATGGTTTTCGCCATGCAATCAATAAATTCAGTGTATCTCAAATAAGTATTGTGTTTTTATAGTTATTATTTTATTTTAATACTTTTTAAAAATAGGGATGTGATCACGGAATTCGTATCACATCAAAACTCTTACTACTTTCAAACTAAGCTAAACACTCGTTCTATGATAATAGAACTAACTTGCTGGTCTCCTGGAACGAGGTGACCACTAAATCTAACGTCTTAACTACTAGACCAACACGCTACATATTTTTTATATAACGTATTTAGCCGCGACACTGTATTGTCCCCTCCCCCCCACCCCCGCGCGCGCACTAGACACCGATCAGCCTTCTCACATCTTTCACCAAGCGGCCACAAATACGTACACTTTGACAGATGTCAAATATTTCACACTTAACTATCAAACCAAGGTACATATTAAAGTAATTCGAACACATCATTTTTATATAAAATCCTTCTGATTGAACACATTCATATTTCATATCCAATATTACCAAACGGTCAACTCGTGAATAACTTGGCTTGACCACTTTTTCAATATCCATTCTAAATTCTACCTGTTCCAGAGAATTCCTTCGATAGCTTGTTGTTCCCTATTTTCCAATTAATAATATGAACGTCAATGCAGGTAGAAAAGTTATCAGTAACCAGATATTAAAGTTGCTTGTTTCCTTGCTCGTCGCGGGTTATATTGCTCTTCCTTGTGCTCCGATTTGAGGCGGATGCGCTGACTGTTGACTCCGCGTACTGTTTCAATCGGCCTAAACAATTAACAACGGTGGCGGATTTGTATGTCTTTATATGACGGAAGACCAACTGCGATTGATACTCTCAAAAAAAGCGGCAACCTTACACTCGTACGGAGAAATCACATACCAACATGCAAAACCTTTAGACTGCCAACCGAAGGAATAATAATGTGCATAAATACTACCTCTCGACAATATCCACTAGAGTTAGTGGATATTGTCGAGAGGAGTATAATGTATGGAATTAATACCCGAATTATATCAAATCATACAATCGTTGCTACCGGGGGCGTTAATATCGGCATTGTAATTTTTTTTTTTGTTAAATTTAATCTGTTGAACAAAGTACCCCGAATAAAGACCCATAAACGCCATAACCAATCACTCTAAATGAATTCGTAATCCCTTAGTTTGCCTCCAGGTGGCCTTTAAGCTCGATTATTTTTTAAATCCTGTCACATATATTATTTAATAATGGAAACGGAATATTACCATTTTCCCGCTATGGGTTAAGCTTAAAACATATTTAAGCATACCAGAAAATCATTATTAAGATTGATATTAAAATTTTCTATATTTTAACTTGTATCTTCTTCTTCATAGTATGCTCAATGCCGAACATACATACGATGATCCCCTGAAATATCTGGAACTACAGGGTGAATATTATGTTCCAGGCCACCATTTTAGTTTAGCAGACGTTTGTCAGTTCGCATTTGGTAAGCCGTGTTGATTACAAATCATTAAAACATTTATATAAATATTAATGGCAATGTCACACGATTAATGGTGATCGCTCTCGTTACATGTTGGATAACTAATTGGGTCGATTGGGCCTGCAACACATGCGGTTTCAATAGGACGGTGCCACCTCACACACAATACATTACAATGTCAAATATCGGCTAATGAAATTGCTGAAATAACACAAATATGGTTAAAAGAGCACGCATTTTTGCCGCTGCCAGAGGCGGCCACTCGGCCTATGTCGTATTCCATACATAATTGTAATAAACCTAATAATCGATAAATAAAAATAAACTTTAAAAAATATGTTTAATTTCTTTGTCATTTAAAAACAATATCGGCCTGGAACATAATATTCATCCTGTAGATGCATAATACGTCTCATTTCCTTCCGGTCTTGAGGCGCTGTTAATCGCAGCGCTTGCAGATCACCCTGTTAACAACTTAATTTGGTCTATTCATCCTACAGGGAATCGTCCTTTTGCTCTGTCTCCTCAATTTACTGGAAGTGTTCCATGTAAATGCGTCATATACAAATTTGTATAGAAATGCACCCACACAAAGACTTCCCAGGCTTGGGAATGATTTTGGTCTTGTAGACATATTCCAATGTTAAATATTTAAATATAAGATTGGCGTTTTTGATGGTGTTCCGAGTCAAAGGTATGATAATTGACTTTACTGACTGGCACTCGGTCTTTCTGGGTTAAAAATCTAAATTTGTAATATTTTTTCCTTTTTTATCAATTTATTTTATATGTTAAATACTAAATTAATGTATTAATTATAAATATATACATATAAAATCAATTTTGTCGAAAAATATTGTTTTAGCGTCACCGGGATTCGAACCTGGATCTCTATTTCCAATCCGGGGAAGTGCACTACCTTTATGCTATAACGCCAGTATTTTTCTTGACAAATTTTCAAACCTATATGTTACATTTTTTCAAATTAATACACCTGTCGTTCCAATATTTGAAAGCCATCTACATTATTTTTACAGAATCTCAAATACCTTTGAGTAAACCGATTTGCAGACGCCAGAATTATCAATTCATTTTTATTAAATTTTGGACACGTTGATACAACATATATTATTAAGGAAAACACATTCTTATTGTGAAGTTGTAATTATTCAGAACATAGGTCTGTGAACCGGGATCCCGGTGACGCTAAAACAATATTTTTCGACAAAATTGATTTTATATGTATATATTTATAATTAATACATTAATTTAGTATTTAAAATATCACAGACCGTCTGTTCTGAATAATTACAACTTCACAATAAGAATGTGTTTTCCTTAATATTTTATATGTATTCCATGCTACTCATGTAGCCGCATTTTTTTTAAATTAGTTAATTTTGTAAATGCCCATGAGCGCGTGAGTTTAATATAAATAAAATAAATATCTCATTATATAGTAAAAGAGTTTTGTGTTATTGTAATGTTAAATCAAGTAAAAAAAATATATTGTAATAATACGGCAATAGGATTGTGGATGTCTTATCGCCTCTGCCATCAGGGGCGTGCAGTGCATACAAGCAAAAAAGCTGTGCATTACCAAAAATACTGGGAAACAAATATAAATTAAATAATCCATATGTTATAAATACGCTAGCGTCCATCGAAGCGCGACGCCACCGGAGCGCTATAGTCATCTACTGGGTTATTCTTCATTTTTTACTACTAATAATTTTTAATCTAATCTATTTAAGCCATACAATTGCTACCCACTGAATTGAAAATTCCACTCGACAGTATCAGAAATGGATCAGCTGATCTATGTTGTATGAAGTCCTCACTTATTCTGTTTCCTAACAGAATGACATTTGAAAGGTTTTGAACTTGGCTTAAAGTTGATAGGAGCATCTACTTCTTCATTTATTAATTCGCAAATTTTACTACCTTCCTAGATGTGTTGTTTTCTTGGTTGTTCTTTTGCGTTCAAGATTCATTTTGACAAAAATACGTCGGTTAAATGGAAGTTCATAAACCTACCTACTGTACAATGTAGCATATATATATTATATAGTAATATATAATATCATGGTAACAGCATAACCTAAGTCTACACCTACTGTACGCCACTGTCCACAATCATCATGACCACTGAAGAGCCCTGAACGCATCGTGCATATACCTGGGCGTAAAACTCGCTCATTACCGACTACAATGCGTGTCAATAACATGCTCCCGCAGCCGTCCGGGAAACGGTTCCTGACCACAAGCTTCGTTAACTAGTTGCGCATGTCTTTATTGTACAAAAAAAGGACAGTTCGAGGGGGGGGGGGGGGCACCCTTAATACTACCTTTAATTACTTTACCCTTAAAATACGTGACTTTAATTCAATATCATATTAAAGAAAAGAAGAAATTATCGCAAATAAATTTTAAAATTGAGACCCTCCAGCGTCCCTTAAGCACTGTCTTTATTCATAAAAATCATATGACATAAATCCATAGAACGTAGAATAACATATATATGGAAAATTAAGGTGCAGTAGTTCGAGGCAGACACTCAGGGATCCATTCATCAAAAACACTCCCTAAAGGTAATAATTGGTCGTCCCTTTAGATATCCATCAGACCTTATATTTAAAGAGTACAATGTCCTTGATATAAGACAAATCTTTATGTTGAGACTCGTTCAATATTTCCATACTAACAACAACTCTCCCCAAGCAATAAATCATGGACACAATACTAGACAAACAACAAACATCTACACACTAGTTCCGAGAGCAACAACGACATTTTATCAAAGATTCTGCATGTTCCTAGCTCCGAAACTATACAATACACTCAGTACCAACTGGAAATCGTACAATTCCTATAAGATTACACAAATATGGACCCAATATATGATTCAATCGGGCAGAGATGAATCAGAAACATGGATATCCAACAATTTAATATAATGTATACAATTCTTTTACTAATAACTCACTAGTCCTACAACACTCCCGCTCCACATATTTTTATTATATTTTTATTTTATTCTTATTTTTTTATTCATATTTTATTTATCTTTTTATTCCAAATAACACCACAACAGCACGAAAATAAAAACTAGCTACTTTAACACAGCTTTAGTCTAGCAAAGGAGCCAGGACAACGCTATATATATCAGAGGTGAAGTCTACTCCATCCCACACAATAAACTATGTATTATGTATGTTTATTATGTATCCACCTCTGTTAGTACAAAAATATGGATGTCAAAATATATATAAATAAATAAAGAGGGATAGTGGACGAGACACAAAATGGATTGAGTCACACTTGCACGGACAGACTAACGGAGGTGCAAAACACGAGATACGGAGAGTGAGAGGTAGGCGCGTAGGTGGAGTTCCACTCACGCATGCCGGCCTAACTACCTACCTAAGGATCTCCAACGAGTCACCCGTACCCGAATAAATACCGTATATAAAACAACATTCGTCTCATTACTAATTATGTCTGCATCCCTGGGCTTAAGTAGTCTTTCTCGCCTCCAACCTGCTCTAGTATAGCCACAGCACTCCGCGATTATAATTAAACGAACATGTGAATGGTGGGTTGTTATCGGGGTAGGTACTCATCATTCACGCCACAGCGAATCCTTTTGATTCAGCTCTCATACGACGTCACCGACTTCAAACATCAATATATATATAAAATACATATAATTGGTGACGTCGCCATATCATCTTATTGGATCAACTTTTATTTTTATTTCTGATTAGAAAAACATATTATAACTTGTTTTATTAATATATAATCTCGTATTAATCAATTAATTAATTGAATTTTAATTACAATTAATCTTGCCGACTTATATTTACGGAATCCGTCTTTTGTTTCTTTTCAACTTCACTGAGTGAGGAATGTGCTGACCTGCGGATCTGGATGGAATGACTGATGATATCCGTGTACCAAATATCCGGCTCGAAGGACCAATTTTCGGAGGTTGTTCTCTGTCTCCCTTCGTCTATTGAAATAATGAATACGTGACTATCACAGATACTATCTAAAGCAGTGATGTTCAATCTTTTTTACTGACACGACACACCGAATTATAAAAATAATTATAATTAATAATGATATTGTCAATCATGTGCGTTTGACAAAGTTTTCACTTCATTCGCAGACGATTATAATACTTATTTTTCTTTTTTCATCCGAACCGCATCATCTTCATTCATATCTCTATCTATCCAGCTTCTTTTAAGTTTTATTCTGTAGATCTACATCTCGAACGCTTCAAGTCGCTTCATAATTTCTTCCATAAATGTCCATGCTTTCATTACATAACATGAAATCGAGAACACATAGCATTTATAATCTAACGTTGAGATCATGACTGCAGAACATTTTCTCACCAATTTGACTTACGCTTGCAAATTTATTTCGAAAATCGTGATGCGCTACGTCCATTTTACGATCGACCTAATCGTCCATCCGAGCAAGTAACTCGAATAACCGTGGATCGTTTTCGCACCACGCATACTCTAATTGGTAATACGTACAGTGCGCACCGAAGAAGGTGTTGTTGCAGTGGAGCGTTGTAGTGCTATCGTGCACAGCAATAGATCCATGATTACTGACTTTTTTGTTCCCAAATTGAATGGCATTAATGTGGAAGAGCTGCGGTTCCAACAAGACGGCGCAACGTGCCACATAGCGCGCGCCACTATCTATTTATTGGAGGAAACATTCGATGAGCGCATAATTTAGCATAATGGATTCCAAGATCGCGTGATTTAACACTTTTAGATTATTTTCTGTAGGGATATGTGAAGTGGCTAGTGTACGCCGATAAACCAGAGACGATAAACGACTTGGAAGCCAGCATTTTTCGCCTATATACGACTCCAGCTGCTCCAAAAAGTGGTCGAAAATTGGACTTTCAGATTGCCCATATGCGCGAAATCATATTTAAACACAAATGGCATAATATTACATTTCGATAAAGCCAATACCGTGGCCATTACCACGATTTTTATGTATTTTATTTCGTTTTAAATTTGTGTTGGGATAAGATCCCGTTATCTGTATCGATTATGATATTGATCAGTTGACGCAATCCGAATTGAATTTATGGCCTACTTTGATCTAAAATCCTGGGGTTGAACGTCGTTTTCACCTCCGGTTGACTAGCACGTTTATTATGAAGAACCGAGAGATCACCGGTAGAAAAATAACAGATCTTGACAATTCGGTGTCAGAAGGCAATCTGCCCTCCCCGTCAGCTAAGTCTCTTAGTCATCGGTTGGCCAGAGCGGCGGGACGGGTATATTATGGTTTATTAGAAGGATAAATGCGCAAGGGGCGAGTTCTCGACTCGCGTCAACGAGTCGTATACCATTAATAAAAATATCCTTTTGTTGAAACTTTACAAAATGTGGCACCACACTGCCAGTGTCGCACCGGTGTGCCGCGGCTCACCGTTTAAACAACGCTGATCTAGAGGTGCTCATCGTCGTAGACTCGGAAAGGATATTACAACGGTAATGAATCCACTTTCATACCGGACGTATACTGATTTATCACGCCGAAGGTTTTTGTGCGTCAGACGCAAGACAACCTGAGTGGAACGACACAAAAAACACGAGTGTAGCAAAATGGTGTGTTTTTGCCGGCATTAATGGTACCTATTTACCCGTTAAGTAAATCAGATTTATCTTTTTTATTTCATCCACATCTCTTTTTGTCGCGGTCGTGCAATTCTAACGTATTTTAGGTGTAATTTTTCGCGTACAGCAGGGTTTTGAAAACGGTCTTTGGTAGAATGCTATACTTGTTAAGCTTTCTCAGATAGGCACACGTAGATAATTGCACTCAAAGTAATATATTTAATAACATACAACGTAAATTTTTAGGTTAGGTTAGTTGGGACACGTCACGTCTCGCCCAACAATACAAATTCATTACGGAAGAATAATATGCTGACTGAGTGGATTTGCCACGTGTGCAGTTGTCTATATGCCCAATGCATTTTTCTGTGTGCAGTTGTCTATATGCCATTTAAGTTTTTTGCTGTGTGCAGTTGTCTATATGCCCTTTGAATTTTTTACTGCGTGCAGTTGTCTGTGTTAATTATTAAAAGGACTGGGGGGGGGGGGCGTCCCACTCATCAAAGTTCATAAAAATATCCGGCTTTAATTAAATTACATATTTAAGTATAAGCAAAACGAAAAAAGATAATAAATTCAATGTGGTTATTAGCGATGAAGATTTAAAATTGAGACTCTCCAGCGTCTCTTAAGTGCTGTCTTTATACATAAAAAATCGTATAACATAAATTCATAAAACATAGTTTTACATACAGATGGAAAATTAAGGTGCAGTAGTGCCAAAAGAGGGACAGTGGACGAGACACAAAATGGATTGAATCACACTTGCACGGACAGACTAACGGAGGTGCAAAACACGAGGTATGGAGAGTGAGAGGTGGAGTCCCATCTGCGCAGGCCGGCCTTACTACCCACCTAAAAAGTTCCAACGATCCGAATAAATACCTAAAATAAAACAAGATTCGTCTCATTACTAATTAGTTCTGTATACGTTCACGTGCACCTTTATTGTGTGCAGTTATCTATTAGTTCAGTCGTCTACGTACACTTTACGCTTTTCACAGTGTGCAGTTGTCTTCGTGTCCAAATCCAGTAATTTTTACACATTTCTTGTGTGCATTCGTCGTGGAATCTTGAAGAACACCTTTAATTTTGAATGTTTAAAACTACATTTATGTTCGTTATCGGAATCTTTACTTTACATTAGTTTTACTATCCCGTGAATCAATCGGCGACGCACAAAGGAAATATAATGAGACAGGCTGGCTCTAAATAATCATGAAATCCGACCGAATTCGCCGTCGCCTGATTAAACTCGGTCGCAAAGTTCTCGGCGGGAGAAGAAAATTCTCATAAATCTTCCGCACGAGGGGCACCCTCGGGCCGGATTCACAATCGAACTCATCGGACGGCAACGGTAGACACTTTACCGAGACACAAAAAATGTTTTCGTATTTTTTATTTTTTTATTTATTAAACTAAACTTTTGTGCTACACACACGTTGAGTTATTTTTTCACTACTATAGTTTCATCACCGACGTCCACGCCCTCTTGACTGTGCTCTCCTCTATTTTTCTCAGCATACTGCAGATCTTAGGGGTGTCATCAGATGTCACCTGGCCGGTCGGTTAGTAACGACGACCTGATGAGAAATGAAATGAACTTTGGATACTTTCGAGAGTTTGTGGGTGAGTGGGTGACCCGCTGGGAGATTTTGAGCGCGTACAAATGCTGCGATTGAGAGTGAGAGATAACCGCCCTTCCTGTAACTTGCCTTCTTTTGATCAGATATCTGCCGGTCCTGGTTTCCTAGCTGGAAGGAAATGTGTTTCTTTTTATGTTTAGTCCGCTGTCCATTGTTCTGTTTCTGTGCACTGTTAAATGTGTCAATCTCATATCTGTGTAATAACTAAATATGTCCAATGGTAATAAATTATTTTGGATATGGGCGCTGAATTGGACTGGGAATGGTGTTGGTTTTGGTGTACGTGCAAAGCCTCCGTCTTGCTGTGCAGCTCTGAGACGTAGCACGGTTGCCTTTGTAGTAATAAAAAAATGGCAATCTGGCGGCGAAATGGGAGCTTTTGCTCATAGAACGGTCTTGGGTCCCATTCATTGGCCAACCACAATTATTACTTATAAACAAGATTGCTGGATTAGAAGGAATAGGTTATAGGATCCACCGGAACGATGACCTAGTAAGAAATGAAAAAAATCTCGGACATTTTCGGGTATTTATTAGGGTGTGAGTCTCCCGCTGGGAGTTGCTGGGATGGGCGTTGCCTGAAATAGCGGTGGTTAGAGAGACCTAACGGAGCATTCTAATGGCTCTCCCTCGCACCTCTCGCGACCTGGACATGGTGAATTTCTGCCGGACTGTGACTGAGCTCTGCGACTGAAACACATAAATGTGACGTCTACGCTCCCCTTTTGGGGGTGTGTGATTTCTATAGCTTCTTTTTGGCTGCCTTTTGAATTTAATGTGACAACAAGTCTCTCATATTGTACAGGTATTGTTCTGGTACGACGATACCGGAGCCAACCTATGATGGTATTATGATGATGACTGAATGTAATAAAATATATGTTATTATGACGAATCGAAACGAGGGTAAACAACTCTCAAAACGATTCGGGATAGGGTGTAATAAATAATTAAATAAAAATAAAAAATGTAACTAAAAAAAAAAAATTAGAATCATTCAAAATGTATGTAAATCCTCAAAATTCCAATGAATAATGTTGTCTCTTTTCTTCTCATGCAAATAAAATTGTGTAGATGTCTTCCACTATAGATATAAAGTAAATTATACGTTTTATTTTCACATATGTCTTCTTTAAATGACGTCGTCAACACAAACATGTTGTGCACCAAGTTTCAGATACTTCGAGGGACCACGACGCTCTGCATCGAGCATACTAAGAAGAAGAAATAAATATCATATTCAGATTGGTTGACGTTACGTTCTCGTTGCCGTCAGGATCATTGTGAGTCTGCCTTTATTCGGCTCCGTCGTTTGTGACTCTATTTTTTTTTCTTTTGTACACTTACTTGTAAACCAGAAAGAAAATTCTAAAATTACTCTCGCCTGTTCGCCGACGTGAAAAGGTTAAGGGAACATTTTAACTAACCGTACAAAGAAGTGTTGTGTCAACCCGTCGGCGCGTGCGACTCGGGGAGCTGCCGAGTTAATACTAATTAAGCCATTTAAAACGTGAAACTTCAAAATGGATACAGCAATATTAGTGTTTATTTATTTATTCGGTTATAAGTATTAAGTATTTACTCTCCGAAAATTAAATCTAGGCGTATTTTTTACATTAATGCATATTTTATTGTTTATTTAAATTTTCGTTACAATTGGGTCATATATTTTTAAAAAGTCGCGAAGCTCTTTGTCACCAAAGTGATTAATTTTCAATGCCGATAAATCGAAGTTGATTTTTAAAACAACATTCCTTTAAAGCTTGCATCAATATAAAAATCCTTAAAGTAACCAATACCCCAGAAAGTATAAGTATTAATACTACATTCCATTTACATGCAAGCCTGTTAGCCTCTAAACTACCTCTAAAGCAATGAATTTTCGTTAATTCATGTCTATATATTTGGTAGTCTGCGCATATTATATATTAAGTAGTGTAAGTCCACGCGCAAATTATTAATAGTTCGCATATTAATGTTTTTAAATAGAACCACTTAGCGGAAGAATTTACAAACGACAAATAAAGCTGCGCTTGTTTTTTGCGTAATTTGTCGCAGAATCCGCCCTACACGTGTACCAACTTATCGCAACTCTCGCAACCGAATACACGTCTTCGCTTGAACAGACATTAAACTAAAATTGTGCGAAATCGGATGAGGCGAGAATTATGTGTCAAGGATATAAAAGTGTAACATTTATTATTCCCACCGTGTTGTAAGATTAAAAAATAGATGTCTCTTCTGCTTTGCAGTAAAACCTGCGTCAATCTTTGCACTTCCATACACATTACCTATTTGAAAGTAAACCGCTAGAGACTCGGGTCGACACCGAAAGTGAGCCTAGTTTTTATCTCCCCGCTCGCCTCATTCTCTACGCCCTAACTAGGGTCGAATCAGGGCAGGAATAGCAAACTTGCCACCGACAAGTTTCTCTTATACAAGGCCGTCATAAGGCCTATACTCCTCTACGCAGCCCCCGTCTGTAGAACGTTGTAGAACCGACCAGTCGTCGAAACGGGCGTTTGCGGTGGCAGGCCCAAACGCGTGGAACTCTTTGCCATCCGTCATAAGAAACAGTTATTTATTTATTTATATATATATATATTTTTGTTCTAATAATTTGAATACATAATAAACGTAAGACATAATTATACTCATAGTTTATTGTGTGTGATGGAGTAGACTTCACCTCTGATATATACAGCGTTGTCCTGGCTACTTTGCTAGACTGAAGTTTGTGTTAAAGTAGCCAATTTTTTTTTTCGTGCTGTTGTGGTGTTATTTATGTCATCAACAGGAATAAAAAGATAATTACAAATATGTTTAAAAAAGTAAAAATATATGTAGTGGGAATGTTGTAGGACTAGTGAATTATTTGTGTAGGTATTGTATAAATTATATTAGAATGTTGGATAGCCATGCTTCTGAATCATATATTGGGTCCATATTTGTGTAATCTTATTGGAATTGTACGATTTCCAGTTGGTACTGAGTGTGTTGTATAGTTTCGGAGCTAAGAACATGTAGAATCTTTGATAAAATGTCGCCGTTGTTCTCGAAACTGGTGTGTAGATGTTTGTTGTTTGTCTTGTGCTGTGTCCATGATTTATTGCTTACATAAGAGACTTTATTTAAGAAGAAATTAAAAACGCACCCTTTCAAAAAATCATTTAGATAAGTTCAAATAACAATTTTTAAGTATAAACCGCCCCTGAGGTAATATCTTTTGCGAAAATTGCGATGCAAAAATTATCCGATGTACTTCCTCACCAATATAGAAACAGTCTTTATCGACTGTTTTCTATCTACCGCTGGATGAAAGTCTCCCCAAGTGTCACGCTTTTTTTCTGTTCTTATTTATTCACTGCTGTGTAATTTGGCAGTGTTTGATAATTTTATCAATCCAGCGGGTTTTATTAATTGTTATTTCATTTTCTGGGCATTTTATATTGTATCAAGTAGATGTATAAAAATTTTAATACTTTACATTATTACCATTTTAATTTTTTTTTCTTTACAAGAATAAAAATTAGCCTTATCGTTACCGTTATCGTATCAGAAGCATCGCTATCCAATATTCTAACATACACTAATAATTCACTAGTTCTACAACAATCTCACTGCATTTTTTCTTTCAAATCTTTATCTTTATTGAATTATATAACACCACAACAGCATGAAAAGAAACTGACGGCAGTCTAGCGAAATAGCCAGGACAATGCTGCATATATCAGAGGTGGGGTCTTCTCCATCCCACACAATAAACAATCAAATTAATATTTAATTGAAATATGATCGTATCTTATGTTTGTCGTATTATATTATAATATATTCACATCTGTTATAATAATAACATGCATGTCAATAAAGTCTAATAAATAATATAATAATACTGTTTTTCCATGTGATGAATTACAATGTTCAGATCAAAAGAAAAAATAATTCTCTATATGTCACTTTGTCATAAGACTCTCAAAAAGATAAAAAAATGTACCTTACATAAAACACTCACAAGTCGTATGCATGCAGAAAAAAATATTTTTATTTTTCTAAAACCCCCGATTCAACGTTTTGCCTGGGGATCTAATTTTCTTAATCCAGCTCTGGCCTTCCTACTACGTCTGTCGCAAAATATTTCTCATCACTCGTTAGTCTTGTCGGCACTGCGTCTTATTCGCGTCTATTTCTATGATCTTACACATACTGTCATCTCTGTTTTTGCGACACATCTCCCGACGGCCGAGGGAGACGGCGCGATTTCACTGTCGGGGAATATTCATTCGCATATTAAAAAAAATTTAGAGACATATTTTTGTATACCTCGTTTTGTTTTGTGATAAAAAAATGTCTACGTTTTATATTTCACGAGCTAATGAAGAGAGCTAAGCACACTAGTTAATGAATATACACGATATGAACTAACTAACTACGCCGTTTTAGGCAGAAAGGATAGAGCGTTATACTCCTCTGTCCTGACACAGTTTTTGCCTCATCCATATTCATACATCTTCTCATACAAGATTGCCGATTATTGAGGCTTCCAATAGGACCATCTTACAATACTTATTAAATTTTTTTTTTAAACGATGAGACCCCAGTGATCACAATTTAATTTAAAATACAAAGTAAAAGAACATATTCTTATCTATTTTTTTTGTTTCCTTGTTATATTATAATATATTATATTATTCAGGTATCCACCCATAAAATATTGTAGACTATTTGTTGCACTCTGTAAAAATTGTATATTTTTTCCGAAAAATTGTTTTTTTTTTGTATCTAATTAATTCATCAAATTTCTTTTTACTTTACTATAACATGATTTATAAGCGTGTCCCACCAGTCAAAATGGAAATGATTATATAATATATTAACATACCAATTACGTGTCACATATTTAGTTCATTAACATCTTATCTATTTTTTTCCCTTGTTATATTTCATTTATAAATAAATAAATAAATGTTGTTTATAAAACCTCAATAATAATGACTAAGTAAAGGCAATCTTTGCCGTCAAAATGTCATTCAGTTGGGCAAAAAATAAAAATATAATGTATATACAGGGTGGCCCAAAAAAGTGAGAATCTACTGGGTTTTAATCCGGGCTTTTCGGTGGCCATATGCCTGGCTCGATAAAATTAGCATTCTCACGACGAAAAAAGTTGATTGTATTTCTGGCTGTGTGAGATGGAGCTCCGTCCCGCTGTAATGCTGTTATGTCTGGCTTTCTTTTGAAACTGTTTGATCATTTTCCTAGCACCCCGACGTTTTTCAATTCGCAAAATTTTGATCAGAATACGGTCTTCTGCAGTGATTTTTGTCATTCTGGGGGAAAATTTAAAAAAACCAAATATAAACAATGGGAAAATTAATAATCAAAGATGGCGACCGTAAATTTTCGAAATAAAACGTAATATAGGTAAATACGTAAGTAAGTAAATTAGTAAACTATTTAAGCTATTGTTAATATAATTAAACTGATTTTGATGTAATCATATCACATTTTACGAACTCTTTTCACTTCTCACTTTTTTTGGACCACCCTGTGTATTTAATTATGTTGAAATAAAATAAATAAATATCTTCCTATACAAGCTGTTCGATTATTGAGGCTTCTAACATGACCATCTGTTTTACCTGGTCGTGCCAAGTCTTCCGCGGACGTCCTCTATTTCTGGTGCCATCGACACTATAATTTTAATATATTAAGGAATTATTTTCCAGTAGCGTTTAGTCTTGAAGCCTAGCAAAAGTGAAGAGCGATTTTGGTGTCGAGTGCCGGCTTAAGAGCCTCAGCTCTCGGTACCCGCGGCGGGATCACAGAGAGGGATAACAGGACGGGAAGCCTCAGCGGGGTCCCGAGGGTGAACACCCACACATATCTCCTACTTCGCCCGCGCTCCGCGTACGGACACACACACACACACATGCACGCGTGCGGAGAGCTTTAAGAAACTGAGTTTTAAAAGGTTTTGTTTAATATGTAATGCAAATAGGACGTTTTTTTTTATTAGCTTTTTTTTAAAACATGCGAAATGTGTTTGGATTTATTTTGATGTTTTATTTATTTAAAACTGTTTATGTAAATGCCTTCGATAGCTGGTTCTCAGGTTTCCGATTAACAATAAGCACACACTTGATATATGAACTGGACTGACCTCTTTAATTTTGGACTCTTTCTGATCCGATGTTGTTGTTCTTTTAGCTGGGTTGTCTCCTTTAGATTTCGACCGACCGAAGCGCGCACTGGTGGTTTATTTGAACCGCTGGACTGATCGATGTACGGGATGTAGAAAGAATGATGCCTGTCGGTTACCGTCTTCTTAGAACTAACTAACTTACTATCACGCTGTAGGCTGAGAGGATAGAACGCCATACTCCTCTGTCTCGACACACAATTCTCGCCTCATTCACATTCATATATCTTCGCATACAAGCTCGTCAATAATTGAAGCTTCTAACATGACCATCTGTTTTGCGGTCGCGCCAAGTCTTCCGCGGACGTCCTCTATTTCTGATACCATCAACACTTGCGTCATATATACATCAGCTTTATATTATTTCCTTATTCCTTCATTCTTCATTCGTAGCTTCCGAAAAAAGACGGCAATACTCACACACACACACACAGACATGTACATTATTATAAATCAGGAAACCCAATGATGCCAATCGAAGTAACGCGGTGCGTAAACAAAAACTTTTGGTCAATATCGTGTATCCTATCTCGGTATGACCGGCGCAAGTCGCCTGTAACACGGGGGGTGTGACGGAGTAGGAAAGGAATGGAATGATGGGAAATATGGGAATGGGTAGAGAATCCTTCGGTAATTAATGGATCAGGTGTTAGGATATACGGGATACAAAGGACGGCTCGACTCACCTGATGCTGACGCTGAGGAATCCTTATTATACAAGTATATTGCGTTTCCCCATCTATTATCCATGACTTATTAGACGTCTCGGATGCAGTGTCATTTGCCAGTAATGAAAAAATTGCGAAAATGTCAAAATTGTTTTAATGTATCTTACTTAAATGTGTTCCCTTTATAAATAACTTTTAATGTTTAAAAAATAACGGTACATAAATATATATTCAATTTAAAATGAAGTGTCATCTTTTCTTATCTATTCTGCCTATGGTATTCCGCAATGTCGTAACAACGATTTTTGATTATGTTTCGATCTATTGTGATTTTTGTGTTTATTATTGTATATCCGTGTTTCTTATACATCACCTAGATGTCACTTTTATTACTTTTGACAGCTAACTTACAAAGGTGGAATAATTTTAATTATATCGTGATTTTATTTAGGCGTGGTTTGTTTTAGGGAAAGCTCTATTATTGAAGTGCAGATTCTATTGAGCTATCAAAGATCATCTATATAATCCCTTATCGTTTCAATAGCACGATGTGTAGCACGATGTGACGACATTACTTAATTGCTTTAACATGTCTATTAGTTATAGTGATTAAGATTCGGGTTCGAGTCCCGGTGGTGATTGAGTTTTTTTGATTAGATTTTTTTTGTGTATCTTTGTAATTTGAAATCTAACTGATTACCGGAAGAGATTGTTTTTTTTTAAAATGTGATTAAACGTCTTGAATTCATCGCTCTCTCTGGCCATTATTAGAAGTTTTTTCGAGCTCTGAGCTGTGTCCAATATCCGAGTCTGTCCTCCTCTCCGCGGCCAGAAATAATTCGTGATCATTACAGTTGATGGCCGGACTAATAGATCATGGCTCCCTGATTGGATAATGGGTCTGATTATAAGTGATTTATGGCCTAATGTAAACGAAGAACTCTTTGTCGGGCTGGTTGCGATCTGAGCTGCGGTCGATGCTTAAGTATTTAATAAGTACACTGTCGATAGAGACCCAGCAGATACATGTATTCTTTATTAGTTTCCTTCATATTATGGAGTTCTATGTACATACGACACGCGGTTGTGCCGGGTGAATATAATGTTCGAGGCCGATGTTGTTTTTGAATAACAATAAAATGAAACACAATTTTAATTTGCTTTTTATTTATCGATTGTTTGATTATGAGGCCGCGTCTGGCAGCGGCACACATTCTCGCACACTTCGCGTGTTAGTTCAGCAATTTCATTTCGAATATTATCCTGTGGCATCGGAATTGTTGTTGCCTTATCGGCGTAGACCTTTCTTTCAAGTACCCCCGCAGAAAATAATCGGAGGCCGTCCAAATCAGGTGATGGAGGAAGCCAGTCGATATCAACAATTTTAAGCGTAGCTCGGGCTGTGTGCGAGGTGGCACCGTCATGCCGAAACGACCCGACCCAATTCGACCACAGAGAAGTTTTCCAATATACGGTTGCTATTATTATTTAAATAAAATGTTTGAATGACTTCAACACGTTTGTTGAGGCCTCAGATGCTCCATGATAAATTGTATTCAATTACTCTCTGCTAGTAATGAGCTAAACATTAATAATAGTATAATTTTAAATTCAGTAAATTAGTATTATTAGACTAATAATTTCAAAAAATCATTTACATGTGTTCAAATAACAGTTTTTAATTTTAAATCAATATTGGACTACAAACAGCTTGTATGTAAAGCGCCCTTGACGCGAAATTTTTTACGAAAATGGCTCTATAAAAATTATTATTTATTTATTAATGGTATATAGTTATTTTAGTAATTATAATTAATGTTACGCAATGTTGAAGATAATGAGAATTCTTTTTTCTATAGAACGAGTAAACAAAATTGCAAAATGAGAAAAATAATAGTAAAAAATGACTATTAAAATATATTTATTTTTAAACAGGGGGGGAGAAAGGAAGCTAGGTGGAATAGGGATTAAAATCTGCGCTATAATAATTACAGTATCTGTTATAATGAGGTACTTGGTGAGTGGTGATTCCAACCCCGAGTTTAAATTGCAATCTCGAAATTGGATTTCGGCTCAGCCCCTAGATTAGAAAATACTTATTTGCTCATTAACGTTATATTTATAAAAAAAATGACCTTACAGAACGAATACAAATATATTTAAGTAAGGAATCGTGAAACAAAATATAATATTATTTGTATATATATCGCGGGAGTCAAACATGCAACTATACTGAATGAATTAAACTATTACTTTTAAAATTAGCAATATTAATTTTGTGGTTAAAATTCATATTTTTTATTTATTATCTTTGTTTTATTAACCACTTAATTGAGTTTAAATACATCTACCGGTTTCGAAAAATACCATTTTCTTCTTCAGCATGTCATAACTATATGTCATATCCGGTAGATATATTTAAACTCAATTCAGTGGTTAATAAAACAAAGATAATAAATAAAAAATATGAATTAAACTATGATTTAAATAAATACAGCAATATGGCTCAATAAAAATAAACTAAAACTAAATTCATGAACTTTGTAAATAAAAGGATACCAATCACCCCAGCAATCATCATAGATGGTGAAGGTCTGAAGGTAGTGACTGAAATCAAATATTTGGGAGTCATAATAGATTCTAAATTGAATCTATCGCAACATACAAGACACGTGACTAAAACGATTCATTAGTACTGAGTCTTGTCAAATAGTATACAGCTCTGTTATTATTCCTCACATCGACTACTGCACCAGCATTTTGTTTTTGGTTAGTGAAGAAGAAATGCGACAATTGTCAGTGTTGCAAAATAAAGCTATAAGAAGAAATAGATACACTCGGATCAGTGCAATGCTGAAAGATCTGAATATGACGACCTTTAAGCAGAAAATATATTTTAATATAATGGTATTTATTTATACAATTCTCAATTGAATCCTGAATTTGTACGAAAGATTGATGCAAATCAACATGAGCACGAGCATCGTACAATACGAAGGAATAGACTGAGACTGCCATTCAGGAAGCAGGCCAAATCTCAGAAATTGATAATGTATAGTGCGATGAAGAAAATGAGGAATAGATTTAAAGTGAAACTGACCAGATATATAAAAGAATAGACTTTAATCTTGTTTATATTAGAGCGTATATAGGAGTGCTTATTTGTGCACTATGTTAATTAATTAATTAAATGAATATAAATATAGCTTAAAGTAATAATGAAAGCGATGTCTATACATATTATATAATAAAAAATTTATTATCATCGATAATATATGGCCTTAGTAATGCCAAATTATGGAGTATTTCATCATTTAGTTTTGTTCTTATCTTGGTGCCCCGAAATTAAGCCAAAATTTTATTATTCTTTCAATAAATTTACCTTTTTACTGTGAAAACGCCATTTTAGAACAAATTCAATAAAAGGTTTAATTAAGTAACTCGCCCAGCTATCAAGTGGTCGGGGCTTCGAGCCTCATTCCAGGAGACCACCAAGTTAGTCCTATTTCCATAGCACGAGTGTTTAGCTTAGTTTGAAAATAGTAAAAATATTAATGTGACACACATTCTGTATACAGATTGTTACGTCGTGCGACGTCATCCGAGGATGGAATCCAGCGCACCACGCCACCAGCTAGACTCAGTCTGTGGGTACATTAGGGTTGGTTTTGGAATGCCTATCTCAGATGTGTGGGGGAGGTCTCAGAAAATAATAACACTTAATCACATAATTTCCACTTTATTCACTAAACAGGAGAAATTCGTCATTGTAACACGTAGAGGGTTCCAGATCTTTCCGTGGCCGGACCAAAGCATCCGCTCGTCTTCTGAAGGCTTCCAAGTGGACCTATCTTGACGTCAAGGCGTGGACCGTGCTCGCCTCGCTTCCATTTACGCTTGCAGCCTCCCGCTCGTTCCCGCGGAGAGTCCTTCCTTCCTTGACATTCACGGGCAGAACAAGTATCTCTTATTCTGCCGTGAATATAATACTACGCGATGAGTCCCTCCTTCCTTGACACACACGGACAGAACAAGGCCCAAATATCTCTTGTCCTGCCGTGATTATAATACTCAGTCTTATTCGTCGCCATTTCTCGATCTTTTACACTAATACTCTGATCTCGGCGGAGCGCCGCTTGCCCTCCGCCCACCCGCACCGCACAGCCCTGGCGCTCGTTACGAAGTCCCCTTCTACCTTCCTCCGACCTCGCTCTACCGGCCGCGTCTGTTCGCGTCGGAAGATGGCGCCTTCGGTCTTCGCGCGTATTTTCGAATGTTACAAGATATTTATTATTTTAGTACGGAAATAAAAATATGATATCTCTATTTAATTAAAAGTAAAACGAACACATGTAAAGTCAAAAATTCGACATGAAAATGTATGATTTATATTGTGCAATAGGTAAGTTATTCTTCTGATAAGGGAATGTTCCGGGTTTGATTTCCGGTAATTTTTTTTGTGTGTGTCTCTATGTACCCTTGCAACTTGTAACTAATTGAGAACATCACGATTGAAGATCCTGAGGATAGTGGTTTGGCCAGTCTACTGTAGACCTTTTCCGGGCAGCAGTAAACAAAATAATGATCCCCTACACGATAGCCAGCAAAAAAAAAATATGTTAATGTAATTTCGACATCTCAGAATAACAAGGTTCCATCTGACACTGACACTGTTTTGAGATAATGAGCTCATTGTATATCAACATATATTCATGTATATTTTGTTTTGAGTATGCAAATATGATAAATTTTAAGGTCTTAACTTATTTTCAGTATTATCATCAATGACCACTGAGAAATAAATAAAAACATTGTAAATTAACAATAATTATCCAAAAATTACGATTATTTAATGAGTCTACTTCATTTGAAAAAATTATCCTGGAGAAGGGATGTGACCGATATTGTATATCTTGTATAATATGATTAATAGCATGTTGGACTGACAAATGGTTTCGTATAAAGTACCAACTCAAACGAGACAACATGAAGTGTTCTCTGTAGGTACACATAGATATAATTATGCTGTTAACTCGCCAATACCGCGGATGCATCGGCTCGGGTATTTTGTATTTAAATTGTGTATTTAAATTATTTTTTTATGTTATACGAATGAAATGACAATTAAAAATGTATTGTTAAATAAAAAAATAAATATTCGTTAAATAGAGTTTGCGTGTATGGAATAAATAAAGAATAATACATTCGGAACCCTTTTCACGCAATAACTCAAATTAGCCCAAAATGTAGTTGGAACCTTGTTGTTTTAATGGGTCGGTCTGTCGACATTGTATAGTGTCACTACTATTTAATTTTGTTAAAGCGACAATAATTATTCAGCGATTCACCTAATTTGTTTCAAAATATTATTTCTTAATTTCAGTACATAAATACTGGCGTGCCGCGTCACACCATTCGGGGTCTACAGTTTGTATTATAACTTTGAGAACATTATTTTCCTTGTTTTCAAGTCATCCGTATCAGCCGGTAACACGCGCTGCTCGACGCGTTCACATTCATTTCTCAATTCTCCCTTGAGAATTCAATTCTTACTAGCGCGAGCAAGTTTCGCGAGATGGATGTGAATCGCGCAGCGTTTGTATATTCGCCCGAGGAGATGCGAGATTGAAGCCAAATACCGTTTCGAAAACGAGTGCAACCACTTGAAATGGTCTAATCCGTCACTAATCTTCAATCTAAATTGGCGCTTCGTTTTCGCGGTGGCACGGGAGGTACTCCTCAATTGGTCGGAATACAATTGATAGTTTTTTCGAATATCTCATGTTCGAATTACAAGATACGTCATCTTTTTCGTTTTTACTCTCAATGAGAGCAGTGGTGATCACGGAACCACGACTATCATTGTATTGCTCTAACGTGGCGATTCCTATGTCAGTGAATGACACCGAAAACGCCAGTAATAAAAAAAAAACACCAAAGTAGCGAGATCGCGTGTCTTATACAGCGTGTCGCAAAAGTCTTTTTCATTTTGGTTCATTCGCTGCACCAGCGCAACGAGCGGGAGATTTCACCGAGTAATGTTATGTGTTAAAATAATAATTAAATGTATTAATTAGAAACATATTTAAAATCAATTTTGTCGAAAAATATATTTTTTTAAATTTATTATATATACTCGTATATATATTTTGTAACGCCGTGACCTTCATCCGCCAGCGGAATCCGGTGCACAACGCCACCAGCTAAGCTCAGTCTGTGGGTACCTCAGGGTTGGTGTCAGAATGCCAGATGTGTGGGGGGATCTCAGAATAGTAACGCTAATATCACATTGATTGCACTTTATTTACACAACAGGGTAGAATTGTCTTTCATTTCACCCAGAGGGATTCCTAACATTCCTTGGCCGGGCCACAGCATCGTCTCGTCGTCGGGAGGTTTCCTGGGGACCAATCCTGTCGTCATAGCGCGGACGGTGCTCGTCCCGCTTCCGCATTTGCTCGCAGCCTCTTGAGAGTCCTTTTATTTACCTTCACAGGCAGAGCAAGGCCCAAATTCTTCTTATTCCTGCCATGACTGAACCACTAGGCGAAGAATCCTTTCTTCTGGCATGCCCACGGACAGAACAAGGCTCAAATACCTCTTGTTCTTCCGTGTTTATTAAAATTCCGTCTTCATTCGCGCCATTGCTCGATCCTCACAACAATCCGCCGAACTCGGCAGAGCGCCACAGCGTGTCCGCCACCGACACGACCTCTCTCTCTCGGCGCTTGTAACGAAGTCCCCCTTCCTTCATGCGACCTCGCTCTACCGGCCGCATCTGCTCGCGTCGGTAAGGCTCGTACTGTCACTGTAGCATAGTTGGATAATGTACCTTCCTCGGTTTGGAAGATCCAGGTTTGAATCCCGGTAGCGCTACAACAATATTTTCGATAAAAATGATTTTATGTGTATATATTTCTAATGAATTAATTAGATATATATACATTTAATTAGTATTTAAAATTTCACAAACCATCTGTTCTGAATAATTACAACTTCATAATAAAAATGTGTTCACCTTAATAATGTTATATGTACTTTATAATGAAAACTGTGATATTACTTTAATACTATTGTGCTTAAATATCTTTGCGAATTTTTATAATTACTTTTATACGCTATACGTTATATTAGAGTATTATGAAATTTTATATTGTTAAAATCTTCGAAATAATTAAATAAATAAACATGCACTTAACATAAACCAACGCTCTCAACGGCAAGGATTGTCGCACATCATGTGATTAGACTTCGTTGACCTTGGAACTCACGTACTTCTGTGTGATAGTTTTAAATATTATTGTTCATTCTTTTCAACTGTCAATTTGTAAATTAATTATTATTTTTTAGTATTTTTAATGTCATATCAGGACTATCTGTCAGGGTCATTAATAATTTGTAC
The DNA here is from genome assembly GCA_022840565.1 of Eubasilissa regina. Lineage (NCBI taxonomy): Eukaryota > Metazoa > Arthropoda > Insecta > Trichoptera > Phryganeidae > Eubasilissa > Eubasilissa regina. The sequence goes on from JAINEB010000010.1 coordinate 8,798,781, forward strand.
GTTAAAAATCCGAGAATTATTTTCGGAACCAAAATGTTATAATATCGATTTAATTAGTATTTCAAAGGAAATTAACACTCGTTTCTTTTCAAATTTGCCTACAATGAAGCGTTATACCAAGCTAAACTTTTATTTGTGTTCGGTTTCGCCATGAGTTCGACACGGTACTCGCAGTAATTCAGGCCGGCGGGCTTTTTTCCCTTTGAGCTTAATTAAAAGTAATCCCGCTTACTGTGGAAGCCGCACAATTCCTCCGTCCTATTTGGGGCGTTCGGCTGTTAGCGGCTTAACATATTATTTCGAACGGTGCCACCTTTTCTCGATGGTATTACACAAGGTTCGTATTTTTTACGTCCGATGTACCGCGGCGAGAGCAAAAATTCTTCTCGCTGAATCAAAATTGTCGATAATTTTCGTAAAACTAATTTCGTAATCTAATTATTGTAGGCATAATATTTATCAGAGAGTACAAATAAAATCTAGGATTACTATCATTCCGGTTGTAAGTCGAATTTACCGCAGGGGAAAGAATTTTTTTCAAAGAACCGGTGATCTCGGGAACCGGGGTTTAGAAGAGATTCTCACCTTACCTCAGGTATGATACCTCCGAAGTCCCTGCAGTAGCCGCCGAAATCACACACTGCGTGTACGAGTATGGTCGACGATCTCCGCTCCCGACTGAAGATGGTGATGTAACAATTCACCCAATATGATCACAACACAAGATCACACAAAACAGTGCTCCAATGCGCTGGAGGTAATCGTCCACACCGCGAATGGTATCGCGTTGTGGAGATCAAACAAAACAATATTGATCCAGTAACGCCCGATGGTGTCAGGCTTCCAATTCACAACGAGGGTAAGCAGTAGGTACAGTAAGTTTGATAATTTAACATTTTAACAATTTTTAAATTCTAATAATAGAAAATGACAAAATAACACCTTCATAATTAAAATGTATTCATTGATTCGTGTATTTCAATGATAATAAAACTTAACTTCAAAGAAAAATATAGACGTGCTACAGTGCACTTTATTGATAATTTGAAATGGAAACTAATACAATAAATCAAAGTTGTGTGTCAATTTTTACTGTCAAACCAGGATGAATATTAAAGTAACTTGAACACAAATGATGTGCCGACATATTGGGGTGTAAACTCGGCTATCTTCATGTATATTTTATTTTGAGAAAAACACCAAAAACCGGTAGGAGCTTCAAAAATAGGCTAGTTGTCATACTGAAGGTTAATTCAATTTCAGAGTAGCGAAGACTGCTAGTGGTCGAATTCTAATATAAATGGCGGTGGGCTAAAACAACCGATTTTGCAACTAAAACCTATTTTGAATGATCAGTTTACATCAAAAAGAGTTTTAAATAAAATACAATCACTTTGTATGAAACCACCAAATTTATTATTCGTCAACCGGGTTCGCTTATCTCAAGCTTCATCAGGACGTATTTAAAACTGACAATATATACAAAAATAGTGCACTTATAAAGAGGGAGATAGAATATAAAATTACATTTGAAATATGTCAAATCAAAAATTTGAAATATGTCAAATCATACCATATACGATATGGAGATGGTTTGTCATTCTCATTAAAATCCTTTTATTTCAATATATATCTAATATCTCAATAGCACAGAAGAATCGGTGCATCGATTTTTACTGTATTCTTAGCGTTCGTCTCCAGCACTAAAGATCTTAAAATATATTACGTTGAGTCATAAATAACTTCCGTTTATTTTTCGTACATTTATTTTTCAACAACAAAAAATATATATATATATAAATTAATCTAAAATGCATTCTTCATTATCTGATATGACTCGTTCCCATCTTGTTTTCAATTTATCGATTTCTTCCCCATAAAATTTACCTGCTATGGAATGGAACAAGTCTCGGACAGCGTCAATTACTGCGTGGTCAGAATTGAAATTTTTGTCATTTAAAAAAGTCTGTCGGAGCAAGGTCCGATGTGTATGGTTGATGAGATAAAACGGACTAGCCAAGTTTGAGAATTTTTTTTTGAGTCACTTTTGCTGTATGCGTATGTTGTTGCGTTCACTGAAACTATGTGGCACCCGTACTCCCAATTTATTGACTTTCACGACGTATTGAGCTTCTCCGCTAATTCTCTGGTCGTTTGACATAGATTTTGTTCCAATATTGTCTTCAAAATGTCGTCATCGAAGTCCAAAGTACAACCCACCCTTGGTGACTGCAGCACTATTGCATTGTTTAAATTCCCAAAACAGCGTCATATGGGAAAAGTGCATTTTTTGATTCTCTATTTTTAACGTAAATTTTTTTTTAGATGTAACTGCACAACACTAGACTACTGTTTGAAGACTGACCAAACCTTTAACTGTGTAACGTAAACAAGAATCCCTTGTCTGGGTAACCCATTGTGCGCTTAAACAACAATAGTAGTTTACTCCCTACTTGGGACTCAATCTAATATATACAGGGTGGCCCAAAAAAAGTGAGAACATCTCGTAACACGCGTGTTATTTCAAAACGTAATATATAATTAATTATGATTCTTAATGTAATTTATTTTACACAATATTTTTAGCTCATCGAAAATCATCAAAACACACCCCGTATTGCATAATCTACAGGGTTTAAATTTGAGCTGTACGGTGGCCACATGCCTGGCTCGATGAAATTAACATTCTCACGACGAAGAAAGTCGATTGTGTTTCTGGCTGTGTGAGATGGAGCTCCGTCCCGCTCTAATGCTGTAATGTCTGGCTTTCTTTTAAAACTGTTTGATCATTTTCCTAGCACCCCGGCGTTTTTCAATTCGCAAATTTTTGATCAGAATACGATTTTTGTCATTGTCGAAATAAAACGTAATATAGGTTAGTAAATGAGTAAACTATTGAATCTATTGTCGATATAGTTAAACTAATTTTGATGTAATTATATCGCATTTTACGAAATGTTCTCACTTTTTTTGGACCATCCTGTATATATATGTTTTCTCTTGGTCAATTTTCGGGCTGGTTTGAAATATCCCGTTCAATGATTGTTCCACAGGTGAGGATATTCCAGCGGAGAAAACGCCGGACTAAGCTCGCGTTACCGTTGGAGAGTTTGCGGTCGAGACCCGGCTGTGCACAACTCCTCGTGATTGTTTCCGAACCACCGCAAAGAATTATTGTTGCGGTCTCGCGGCGCGAGATCTCCACAGAGATGCTGCACAAGGTGCACTCGGCCCGACCTCGGCGAAATTACAACAACGCATTCATAACTTAGTATTGCACGGACACAGTGCGGTGATCCGTTATTTCTTAACTACCTTGTAGCTTGTAACCCATCCCTGGACGGTCGTTAAACATTATATAAATATTATTAAGGAGAACACATTATTATTATTGTGATGATATTTTAATACAAATTGAATGTATCATTAAGAAAAATATACAGATGAAATCAATTTAGCGAAAGTATAATTTTGTTGCCACCCGGACTCGAACCAGGGACCCTTCCTATCCTATTACATCACGTCAACGTTTATGTTACTGACAAATTATCAGTTATTTCATTATTTGTAAACAATATACTTTTTATTTGTATAGGTAAAATAAAATTATTAGGAGTACACATTCTTATTGTGTAGTTGCAATTATTCAGAATTTAGGCCTGTAATATTTTAAATATGAATTAAATATGTGAATTAGAAAGATATAGATATAAAATCAATTTCATCTAAAAATATTGTTGTTGCGCCACCGGGATTCGTATCTGGATCTCTTTCCAAACCGGGGAAGGTGCATTATTATTATTATTATATTGACGCTGTAGCGTAGAAATAAAATAAAATTAATTCTGGCGTTTTCTTTCGAATTTTACTCAAAGGTGATTGAGTTTTTCCGTAAATATAAATTACATTCCTTTCAAATGATGGAATAGTTGAGTAGCTTGTTGGTTAAGACGTTGGCTTAGTTATCTGGTGGTCGGTGGTTCGCTCCTCGTTCCGGGAGACCAGCAAGTTAATCATGTTTTCATAGCACAAACGTTTAGCTTTGTTTGAAAATAGTAAGAATATTGATGTGAAGTTCGAAAATTTGTCGTTGACTTACTATGATGACGTAGTCAGCGCACTTCCCCGGATAGCGAGGGTTCCTGGTTCGAGTCCGGATAGTTCTTATTGACACATTTAATTTGTATTATATTTAGGAATTATATTGTGAGAGTCACTCGTATGGAGCGACTGATGTTTGTAGGTAAAGATTATCATAACAATTTGTTTAAGGTGAGTCTGAGGGCCCTAATTCTCTTCAGATTCTCACACATGTATATGAATATCGCAGCGTATATTAATGTACAGAGCGTGCGCGTGAGTATTGGTGTTGGTGTTGCGGCTAGAGCACGTTGATGAAGAGAAACAGGACTTATAATCGGTTGGCGTTTACTGTCGAACGATTCACAAATACGTTTACATATTTTGAAAGTTAAATTGTAAATTAAAATTCGTGACTAGCGTAGCTCACTGGAGGCGGTTCTGAAAGATGCGTCCGAGAAAATGTTTCCGAAAAGATGTGCCAAGGAGAAGTGATCGCTTTCGCTAGCTTCTCGGACTGGGTCCGTCGCGATGTATTATCATTTGCATTTGTTTCGTACGGTTCGGTATTAAATGCCTGTGGAGCGCCTAAATAAATAAAGCGTCTTTTAAGTAAGTACCATTGCCGAATATTCTTGTTGTTTCTCTGTTGGCTCACCACATGCAATCTTATAGACATTCACATAATGTGGCCATCTTGTAGTGAGTGGTTAAAATACTATGAGATAAGGTCCGTGATTCGTTTCTTGGATCCACGATACATGAAACCAGCCGACGTTCATCGCCAAGTGTGTCCTGATTTAGCGCCAAGTGATTTGCATCTTTTCCTTCATCTGAAGCGGTGATGAACTAAAAAACGGAGTACAGACATGATTTGCATCTCAGGTGATGACGTTCTACGTCGAAGGTATACAAAAAATGGTGCCCCGTTATAATAAGTGTCCTAATAATGGTGGCGACTGTGTTGAGAAGTATTTTAAGGTGTGTAGCGTCCGAAGTAAGTAAAGTGTTGTAAAAATGTTGTGTTTATTTTTTTAAAAAATCCAGCCTCGTAAATAAAAGTTCCTCTCCCAAGAGTTACGGGTCGGAAAGGGTTGACAAATATTTTGTTCCAGGGCGCGTCTTCCTTCACAGCTTCGTTTTGCTGTTCGGTTCACACTTTATGTCCTGACAGCTGTGCACCGCAGCACCACAAATAGAAATTGCTGAACAAAGAAATGTTGGAAGTTTTTTGAAAGGAAAAACGAAAAATGCTCACTCGCTGTCGCTCCTCATTTCCTGGCACTCGGCGGCGGATACCGGGTAGGTACTCCTCTGGTGTCGGGGAAGCTGACTACTTTTCTTTGTAAAATCACCCCGTGTCAGTGGCGCGGCGGCGACTATCATTATTCATTGGCAGTCGAGGCAGTGATCTGAGCCCCAATGCGCTACGTAAAAATATGCAAAATAATATTTCAAATCGCAGATAAGCAATTCGATTGCTTCCTATACAGGGAATCACGTTAAACATTTTCGCTATCGAATATATTTTCGACAAATTTTGATCTTGTGTTCTGTAATCTTTCCAACTGATTCATCTATTACACCATTTTTAAAAGCAATCAACTTTATATTGCGGTGAATCTCACGTACCTTTGAGTAAAGCACGCTAAGAAGACGCCAGTAAAAAAGTAAATAGATTTTTTCTGTACATCTTTCTAGTTGATTAATTTAATTTGTATTAAAAATAGCACATAATTATGTTCTGAAAATGCAACGTCACAACAAAAATGTTGTGAAGTTGCAGTTTATCAAAATTTATTAATTAATTTTCTGGGGTCTTCTAGCTTGTTTTACTCAAAAGTATTTATTTGAGATTCACTGCAATTTAAACTCGATTGCTTTTTAAAAATTTAAGGAGTTGAATCTCGTGATTGTGATTGAGGTCACCGTATGACCTTTGAGCAGAAAATGTAATGGTATTTATTTATAAAATCCTCACTAAGAAAATATCGGCAGAATTTATAAAAAAAATGGATGCAGATCAACATGAGCACGAACATCATACAAGAGGGAAGGATAGACTGAGACTGACATTCAGGAAGAAGGAATGCCAAAAAACGTAAGAAAGGAGGAGAAATTACATAGATTCAAAATGAAACTAAACAAATATATGAAAGGTGAGTTGTTGTAAAAAGGAACTATTTTGATATTATTTATATTAGAGCATATATAAAAATACTTATATATTAAGAATAACTTTGATGGTTATAATAATATAAAATATGTATTAAATATATTAATTAGAAAGTTATTCATATAAAATCAATTCTATCGAAAAATATTGTTGTTGCGCCACCGGGATTCGAACCTGGATTTTTTTCCTAACCGGGGAAGGTGCAAAGTATCCAACTATGCTACAGTGACAATATTCTTAGCGACAAATTTTCGAACCTATGTGTTATCTTTTTGATATTAATACATTTAATCGTGCCATTATTTGAAAGAGCCATCTATCTTAATTTTACAGAATCTCAAATACCTTATCAATTCATTTTTATTAAATTTTGGACACATTGATACAACTTTATTATTTTTCGATTGAATTGATTTTATATGTGTATCTTTCTTATTAATATATTGAATTAATATTGAAAATATCACAGAGCTATGTTTTGAATAATTACAACAATGTGTTCTAATAATAATAAATAAGAGGAAAAAAGAAGGTTGTTAGCTGGTATTCTAATTGGTTCTCTGTTACTTTGTTAGTTTACAATTATTTTAGTCTTGTCACTGTTACGATATTTTTCAGTAGTTTTACGATATTTTTCAGTAGTTTTACGATATTTTAAAGCAGCCATATCGCTCATCTCTATATTGCCATTTTATTTGAGCTATCGATTCTTTGCGCATTGTCAACAATGGGGCTATCTCTTTCAGATTCACGTATTGTCCTATTGTCCTATTGTCTACTGTCCACCGTCCTCGACTTTTTGTATTCAGGCTGTGTAACCACCGGCCCCACACCCCCTGCCAGCCCGGCTCGAGATAATCAGCTCCACGTAGCGCACCGCTCTTGAATTTGCTGATCCGGGCTAAATTAGTGTTATATGAGACTTTATATCATCGTCGGCCAGTGTCACACACATATATATATATATATAATATCTGGGACCATATTTCTGGAGGTAATTTTCAAATTTGGTCAAATTCACTTTTTTAATGATTTTGGTTAATTGTTTTTGCGATGGTTATCGGTTTAAATATATTTGGCCTTGTTTCAAAATAAACCTATCTAGATTTATTTTTTATTTATTTAATATTTTATTTCATAATTTTGGATTAACTTATGATTTCGCGTTGAATTTTGCAAAATTTGAAAATCACACAATGTCAAGTGTCAAGCACTCTCAAAAGAGTGACCTGACATTACCAGTATAGAAAAGAATCAAATTAACTCCTGTTGTTTTAATGTTTATAAATTTTTTTAATGTTTATATCTTTCTTTTAATTGCAATTATTCTCAAAAACCTCGTCAACTTTTGTTAAAGCGTTATTATTACTTTTGTAAATAAAATTATTATAATTTTTTATATTCTACCTATGATTACACGCCCATGTGTAGTGATGCGACAGGGCGGGCGGTAGTTTTTGATAATATAACATCGTCATCAAAAAGTCGAAATGCTTAAACAAGTGACAATCTGTTGGCAAGATCTGGCGAATATGGTGGATAAAGCGAAATTTCATAGCATTTTTTTTCGTTATTTCGTGCGGCACCCATTATTCAAACTTCTTCAACGAATGGCATGTTTTGAACTAAATTTATATACACCCAGTGTTATGACATTGCCTGTATGTGTGTGTGTGTGTGTGTGTGTGTATATTTCTCTGATATTGTTTATTCACGAGGTGCCTTCAGGTCGGCAGCCGAGATCAGATCATTATAGATGCATGCGCGAAGTACACAGCTTCCACTGTGCCTAAACTCGGCGGCCACGCTCCGACATTATAAACCGAGACACTGTCTAGAATATTATTCACGCTTGTGTACGTTTATCTGTTCAGCGCCGTGAAAATTTAATACCATCCAAATATAACCTCAGGTTCCATACGAACTTACGTAATACAGAAATCGTTTTTGCTCGATCCCTCTTTTCTTCAGGCAACAAATTTCAACAATTAATAAATGTTTAGAATTAAACATCTTCAGATTCAATTATATGATTACCTAAAAAATTAATTGTATATTTTGGAGATGTTTTTCAGGGTAACAATTAAATAAACAGTATACCTTATTAAGTATTAAATACCTAAAATATGTTTAAACAAATTTCCAACCACATGAATAGTAACTATTTTGGGGTTGGTTCCAGCTCATCAATTAAAAATACACGTATCTTATTAGGTGCCGGACCTCTAAAATATCCAAATTATTATTCCTCACATCAGCTATTACAGCAACATTTTAATTTTGGCTAATGAAGAAGAAATAAAACCATAACACCACAACACAAAAAACTGGCTACTTTAACACAGACTTCAGTCTAGCAAAGTAGCCAGGACAACGCTGTATATATCAGAGCTGAAGTCTACTCCATCCCACGCAATAAACTATGTATTATGTATGTTTATTATGTATCCACCCCTGTTAGTACAAAAATATGGATGTCAAAATATATATAAATAAATAAATAAAATAAAAATAAAAATTGTCAGTGTTGCAAAATATAGCTTTGTAAACAATAGTCGGATCAGTGCAATGCTGGGAGATCTGAATATGATGACCTTTGAGAAGAAAATATATTTCAGTGTAACGGTATTTATTTATAAAATCCTCAGTAAAAAAATATCGGTAGAATTTATAAGAAAAATGGATGCAAATCGATATGACTGAGACTGCCATTCAGGGAGAAGGCTAACTCTCAGAAATCGATGGTGTACAATGTCATGAAGATTTTTAATTAAATGCCAAGAGATATAAGAAAGGAGAAGAAACTACGTAGATTCAAAATGAAACAATGTGAAAGACGGTTATAGTAAAAAGGAACATTTTGATTCTTGTTTATATTAGAGTATTATATAAATAAATATATTTATGTATGCACTGTATCAGTGATGGCGAACCTATGACACGCGTGTCAAAGGTGACACGCCACAGCATTTTGAGCGACACGCCAGCGTTCACTAATATATAGAGTCATCAAAGAACACATGTCCCGCCACATTTATAATTATAGTTATTTCTTGTATTGTATGGATAGTTAAAAATTTAATAAAATATGAAAATAACGTTGGGAAGCACCCGTAATTTTTACCCCACGTTATATTTTAATTTTAAATTGAACACTGCTATGTTTTGAATAAACAAGTGTGTTTTATAATCATTATTCAAGCCACGAAATTAAGAAGCACTAAATAAATATTGCAAATGTTAAAAACGTTTTCTCGGTAGGGTGGCCGGAGCAAAATGAAAATGGAAATTGCCCGAGCATAAAAAAAGGCATCTGAGCGAGTAGCAAAAAAGTTTCAGATAAAGATCTTAACGAAATTTAAAAGTTTTTTTTTTACGGCGATGGAAGCGATTTCGGCCTGTCCGCGGCTGTACAAAAAATAGCGAAATAATCAACAAAGAATATGATAAAGTTTAAAGTGTAAAAACGGTTCGGAACCAGGCTTAATTATTACTTTAATAAATGTCCGCGTTAAGCCATTTGATGAACAGTTTTTGAAATTTATTCAATATTTTTAAATATATTAATTAGAAAGATATATAAAATTAATTTTATCGAAAAATTTTGTTGTTGCGTTGCCGAGATTCGAACCTGGATCTCTTTCCAAACTGGGGAATATACTACAGCGACAATACTTTTAGCGACAAATTTTCGATCCTATATGTATGAATATTTTAAAATATATTTATTAGAAAGATATACGTATAAAATCAATTATATCAAAAATATTGTTGTTGCGTCGCCGGAATTCGAACCTGGATCTCTTTCCAAACTGGGGAAGGTGCATTATCCAACTACACTACAGCGACAATATTTTTAGCGACAAATTTTCGAACCTATATGTTTGAATATTTTTTAATATATTTATTAGAAAGATATACGTATAAAATTAATTATATTAAAAATATTGTTGTTGCGTCGCCGGGATTCGAACCTGGATCTCTTTCCAAACCGGGGAAGGTGCATTATCCAACTATGCTACAGCGACAATATTTTTAGCGACAAATTTTCGAACTTATATGTTACCTTGTTTTCTTCCTATGAGCTAAACGTTGTTGTGACTAATTGTGTGATTTTTTATTCGATGGTTGGTAATTGTTGCGAGTCTTAGTTAGTCCAGTGGTTGCCGAATAATCATTGTTACAATAGAATATCACACAATCACAGTTAAAATAATTAACAATATTTGAGTGTGTCCAAGAACTCACAATTACTGGCATTGTTATTAAACAAATTATATATATTTCACAGAGACGAATCCATTAATATCACATTATATGGGAATATATGGAAGTATGGCTTAGTATGGCACTTTACACAATGTAACGTTTAACATTCTACCCACAATCAACCTCCATATCTATCAAATTTTTGGTATTTGAGTATTTAAGTATTTAACTACAACTTATATAAAATTTAACAACAACATTAACTTTTCAGGCGTATACTAGTATAATGTGTTAATCGTTTGTCATATATACAGATAAATAATATATCTACCTTATTTACTAAGAAATAAGATTTTCATTAGTGACATCTATGCTGTTTCAGGGAAATGAATATCAAATTTCAGACCATAGATGGCGACACCGAAATCGTAGTTTCAGGGAATTGATTACCAAATTTCATTCAAATGTTTACGTATGGTTGAATTATGAATTAATGGATTAAATTTTGTTCATACATACATACATGCCAAATGACATCTCTACTTTTTCCTGTTGGAAGTGATAATTTTTTTAATTACTACTGTATATTGTAATATCGCCTCTAACTACATAGCAAACAAGATGAATACCAGTATACGAACACGAATGATTAGCCGAGTTTGGGGGCAATTATCGTTCGATCATTCTGATACTATCACACAACAAATCTTCCAAATAACATTTGGGCGCTAACTCAACGTGCATCATATTTCGTGGCTAAGGACCGACTTCTCTTTTCCTTCGTTATGCTCTTGGCAGAGCAGCCATAGTTGCCAAGATAATGATGATTTCGTCAAGTCATCCATTGGTTGCTGACTTACCAGATCCGTCAGATCAGTCAGCGATCTTCCCCCGATTTTGTATTCCACCATTAGTCTCTTAAATAGCTTAAGCTCTTCATTAATGCTGGCTTGTTACAAAATTTAACAGGGGTAACATTTTTTTTTAAATGAAGTTGCTATATTAAAAATATTTAAGTACATCATTATTAGATTTAATTAATTGAATCACCAACCCCCCCCCCCCACTGCAACAACACTGTATTTCGGTTTTTACAAATGTTGATAGATATACGGAGCGTCGGTCATCTTGGATGATATACGGTGTTGTTGCAGGGAAGCTCACTTAGAAATTGTGTTGAATAGTACTTTTTAAAGAGAACATATTCTTATTGTGAAGTTGTAATTTTTTTATAACAGATATACATACATATTAAATCAATATATTTTTTTTTCCGATAAATTGATTTTAAATGTATATATTTCTAATTTGTTTACTATGTCATTCGATGCCCAAGATTGTAACATTTATAACGCAGATCTGCCCGTAACCGATATACCGATATCTTTTGTTAAACATGATATCGTACAGAATCTTTATTAATTTATTTTTTCTCTTTCTTGCAGGTGAGACGCGCTGACATTCATTCACCGTCTGATTTTTATCACGTAAGGTAAACAAATTATTGTTACATAAGGTAAAAAAAATAAATATATTAATTGACTATACATACTGCACTGTATATAGACTACGTATACCTATTGCAGGCCGTGTGTTCGTACGCGCTGTGAATTTTTAATACGGGTTGGTATATATATTGGGTTATCACATAAATAATTCGGTTTTTCAATTACATAAACTAAAAGTCGAACGGGGGTGGGATAAACTACCCGCGTTAGGTAAAATTATTACCCGTTATAGTGACTTAGTATAGTGTAGGAGTTGAGGTGGACCACCAAATCGCCACTAAACACTCTGTACTTGTCATATGTTGTAAGTATCATCGAATATGCCTCCCATATCTGGAATCCAAGACATACTACATACATCAAAAAATACAGAACAGATTCTTTAAAAACCGGCACTGCTGAGTCATCTTATCATTTTCAAAGTTCCATCGATTCAAACTCGAAGAGACACGGCCGTTGTCATTTTCCTACACAAAATAGCCAACTGTCCTGATTTACTCAGACGCGTATCTATTCGAGTGCCAGCCAGGTCAACTAGAACTAATCTTACATTCAATCTTCCACATTGCAACATAAATACCAAACAAAACTCATTTTTCTACCGAGCAACCCTATATTTCAATTCACACCTAAACGAACTAGACATTTTCAATACATTACGGTCATAATCCGTTTAATATTATTGAAATTGAATTATATTTTTAATATTAATAAAAAAAGAAAGAAAAAATAATCAAATTAAAAAAAAAAGCGACTAGAATTTTATTGTCTTTTTAGAAGATAAGGAATGTGTAATTAATATTTATTTTCCAGAATATTTTGTAATGCACAGCATATAGTTTCCTATCCTCCTGGCTTGTAGGTTTAAAAATAATGATTAAATTCTATACGGATGTCACATTTTGCTGATACCGATTGTCAAAAAAACTGTTATCTGTGAAAAAAAATAATTTTTTAATTTCCATAAATTTGTAATCTCTAAACTCTAACAATTTAGTGTGGCGTCATATCCACCCGCACGGGATTACAATTGTAATTCCACCCTTTGAATCAAACAATAAATAACGCGATTGTCGTCGGCCTTTGTTGGCTTTGCAAAATTCTATTCATTTTTAAAATGATTTATCTCCTGGCCCGCGAGCCTACAGTGCGGTCGTAAACTACTTGTTTAAATAATTCCATTTGATTATTTTTAATGCGCACACGTTTAACATAAACGCGCTGTCGTGGATTAATTCTGCAAAATAATTTTTCATTCGTTTTTTTTTTTTTTAGGGGAAACGTTAGTTTTTAACGTTTAACGATAGAAATAGCGCGATGAAAATTAATTAAACCTTATGTTTTATTTTCAAAAGATATTTCGCATCGTCCGGAATAGGTTTGTTACACTACTAGTTACTGCAGGGGCGGCGATTCAAATTTACCGGTAGCGATAATGACGCGAGCGATGGATTGGATATGGATTGAGAACGCAGGCTGTCGCATCAGTCTGGCTCTATCGCTCTGTTACACCTAAGAGTGGAACAAATTGTTCTGTAGGCAACTTGCAAGATGATTTTATCTTCTTCTAAATGCTTCGATTTCACAAGGAAACAATTTGAAGTTGTTGAAGTATTTATTGAGAAATAATACAGTACTAACTACTTCGCGTCCAATAGTGGACGCTGCACCGTCAGGGTCTCGATAGAATCTGTATTTCAATGATAGAACAAACCACACGTAAATTAATATAATTAAAATTATTCCACCTTTGTAAGTTAGCTGTCAAAACGAACAAAAATGACATAAAAATCGTGATTTTGCTTAAATATGTTTTCATTTCAAATCGAATATATATTTACGTACTGTTATTGAATGTATAAAAGAGAAAACATTTCAATAGTCTTAACCTAAAGATATTATAAGCATGTTCCTTTTTTTATTTACAGAGCTGGCCGTTTAATCAAGCACTGTACAGCCATAATGACACTACTAAAGTAAGACGGCATCCAGAAAGTCACAAATGCAGATGTGGAAGCTAATATTATTATGGATAGACATGTGTGAGGTGTGATACAAAAAGGCTTAGATTAACGGTTAATTAATAGAATTTGGCTTCAATTGTGTCGTTATGGCTGTATATTGCTTGATTAAACGGCCAGGATTGTAAAAATTGTTATATATAGTAAAATTACTTAAATATTTTCTTTTTTATATATTCAATTTGAAATAACGTGTTGTAAATAATATTACGAGTAAGAAAAAAATATATTATAGCGAAATCGTATATTCACATCTGTCATCTTTTCTTCTGTCTATGGTAAGAGAGAAGTTTTACTTTAGAAATTGTTTACCCACGATTCTTATATGACATCTAGGTGTCACCTTCAAGTAACTTTCATCTAAGTTTAGTTAAAGTACGAATCATCATTGATTTTTGTAATGTCCTCGAGTGCCCTCGCTCAACGACTTTGAACTTGTCAGAATATAATAAATAAAATTGATATAAAATATTTTCATTTAAAATATTTTCTTTTTTTTTTCGTAGAAACCAGTCACTTTGTAGTTTTACATATTATATTAAATAAAATAACAAATCATTTTGTATGAAACCACGAAATTTATTATACGTCAACCGGTTTCGTTTATCTCAAGCTTTATCACGAGATAGAATATAAAATTACACTCGAATGAGAGACAGAATATATATATATATATATATATATATATTCTGTCATATATATATATCTTCAGAATATATATATAATATATATATATATATATAATAGTTAAATAGAACATGAAGGGAGACAGAAAGATAGCATATGAAGCCACTCGGATATATATAAATTAACTTGCAATAATTGTCCATCATGGAAAACTGCTCGTAATTTCAATATTCGTGTCAATGAACATCTTAAGTGCTTAAACAGTAATGGTTTTTTTTAATAATAGTACATATAATCCTCCATAAAAACGGATTTAACCTCCGGTTGGACAATTTAGAAGCCCTCGAAATAAAAAAGGTAATAAATACTTAATAATCAAATTAATTTATCCATTAGCCATATATTAGGTATGTTTCCTTTAAAATCAATTTAATTATCCATCAACACTGAATTTTCCACTCCCTTAATGTTCTGTCTATCTATATATGTATTCTGTCTCTCTCTTTCGCATACAATTTTATATTCTGTCTCCCTTCATGTTCTATTATGCTTTATCATGCTTGAGGCATACAAAGTGATTGTTATTTTATTTAATATAAAATGTTTTCTTAAAAAGTATCGAAATATGTTTGCGATACGGTGAGAATTTTATGACAGAGATGAAATTTAAATGAATTTTGAATAATGTTTTGTCTCAACCCTGTCCCACGTAAGAATTATGAAGATACCTATGAAGTTCCACCGTACCTGACCTGACATCCAGACAGTCGTCGAGCTGGTCAATAAATTTAATTGAATATCTTCCGATCGCCTCGTTGTCCGGGAGTCTTCTTTGGAATTCACTTTAAAATGCATTTTAAAACATCAACTCGACACAGTTTCCCTGAAAATGGCTACGGTTGCCAGATTTCTATCTAGTATTATACAAATTTACAGTTGTAAACTTGTGATACCGATATTAAAACTTGTCACATGTCTCAGACAATTGTTTTATACCATCCCTGCACATGCGAGTAATATATCCACTTAATATTCCTATAATATATCCTCTCCTTTTTCCAATCTTATTTCAAAAAACGTCAATACTTAATATTTTAGTGAAAATAAATTTTTGTTACGATGTTGCAATTTCAGTTACCTAGTTCTGTGGTATTTTTAATTAAAATTAAATTAATCAAACAGAAAGATATACAGAAAAAATATATTTATCAAATAAATATTTAGATGTTACTGTAACTATCTTAACACATTAACTGCCAACTATATTTGAAATGAAAGACTCCACATAGGGTAAGACTACGCTTCATGGGTCTCAACCTATCTATCAAAAGCTGGGACCTGTCGTCAACAGATGGAAAAATGATTTAAAAATATAACTTTAATCCCTGCAAGTTTGCAAGGTCCAAAAGTGCGTGTTAACACGCTTATAGCTTAGATTAACATGCAAAGTTTGGCGAGTTAACGCGCTGAAGGCATTTAAAACGTCGTACCTTAATGTCATAACTAAGACTATCTAGCAGTGTCATTAAATACCTGTTAATAATCTCTGTACAAATAAATAAATAATGTTCTTATTTACTAATTTTAATAAAAATGGATTGTTAATTCTGGCGACTGCTATCGGTTTACTCAGAGGTATTTGAGATTCCGTAAAAACAAAATAGATGGCTTCCAAATAATGGAACGGTAGATGTATTCATTTGAAAAGTGTAAAATATGGGTTCGAAAATTTGTCGTCAAAAGTACTGTTTGCTGTAGCATAGTTGGTTATTGCACCCTACCCGGATTGGAAAGAGATCCAGGTTCGAATCCCGGTAGCAACAACAATATTTTTCAATAAAATTTATTTTATATGTATATCTTTCTAATTGATACATTTAATTAGTATTTAATATTCTTATCAAATAGAATACTTTGATTTAAAACATATTGTAGTAATACTAGCAGATAAGCAATCGGCGACATTGGCTAGTGTGGCCGCTACGTGACTTATGACTTTTGTGATAGTAGAATGTATATTTCAATGATACAGCTTTCCCCAGAACAAACCACACGTATATAATATCTCGATATAATTAAAAATTTTCCACCTTTGATCCCGGATAGACAAAAATGCTATTTGGAATAGGACGAATGGTTTTCTCTAAAATTTGATTTTGACAAATTTTAGGTCGAAAAATAACCAAATATAGTTGTTTTGACATTGAGGAAATGTAGACAGTATAGATAAGAAAAGATATCATGTATGTTTTTTTTCTTAATCGTAATCATTTATAATAATACAAATTGAATATATATTTACGCACTGTATCTTAACGCAGAGATATTAAAAACACGTTCATTTTTGCACTGCTCGCGTCTCACAGACCTGGCCGTTTAAGCAAGCACTTTACAGCCACAAATGACACTTCCGAAGTCATAAATATAGATGGTGGTGGAAATATGAGGATGAAAGGAAGACACTTGCTTTTCGTCTGCCGGATGCCGATTCATTGATAGATTCCTCGCCACCAAAAATACAAGCGTTGCGGCGTGTACTTACACTCGCGAAAAGAATTATTATATATAAGCGGGATCAAATAGCGGAATGAAATTGAGTGGCTTGTTGGTGTAGTGGTCAAGACGTTGGCCTAGTCGGCGGTCGGGGTTTGCGCCTCGTTCCAGGACACGTTTTATAGCACAGGCGTTTAGCTTAGTTTGAAAATAGTAAGAATATTAATGTTACATGTATTCCGTGTACGCATATCTATTTTTTTTTTAAAGTTAGTAAAAAAAAAGCGCAGCGAAGCGATGGTAGTTATCCGTACAATAGTTCCAAGCGCACTGAACTGGCTGCAGTTGGAAGACTTTAATCACTGCGACATCTTCTTTCTTCCTTGTGCTTAAAGATAGGAGAGGATAAAAAAAGAAAGGACATACGTTGTTTAAAATTTAGTAAACCGCGAATTGAATCTACGCAACGCCAAAAAACTTAATAGAATTTAATTAAATGGCGCCAACAGATGAGAAAGCGTAATATTCTTTGAACTTTTTTCAAATCGAATTATTATGCTATTTTATAATATTAGGGTGAATTTAGTAAAAAAAAATAATATTTCCAGCTATTACGAAAGTATTATTACAGTAGTTTTGTATTGTTTAGTCACAATCTAACAATACCATATTCAAATGAATCCATCAGTGTTGTTGTCCTTTTTCCATTGCCCGCTAGTGTAGCCAGCCACCACAAAAGGTCGTAATCGTTTAGTCCCACGCTCAAAAATGTTCCATTGTTTTTTTTTTCTGATTTATTGAAGTCTCGCTCCTCAAATTGTAAATTACCCTTTCCGGTTCGGGCCGCCAAGGTCGCGCTGGCGGCGCCGCATCAAGCGGAAGAGGCTCGTGTTAGTATCCTCCCTCTTCGTGCCGGGCCTACCGCGGGCGCAGGCATCGATTGCACTTGTAACTTTGATAACTCGGGCTATAAATCTGAATGGTACTTTTAAATATAAATTGAATTTCTTATAGATGACAAGATCTTAGATTGGCTCCGATAGAAATACTACAATATTGCAGCAAGTCTCGTACGCGCGACACGCGCCCCTGGAATCATTACTTAAATATTTATTTATTTATATATTCAACGCATGCACGGACAAATATAAATAGCCTACAAACCCCAAGAGCGCATACTACATTCGGTCAAAGGAACTACAAATATTTTGGACCTAAACTATTTAATAGAATGCTAAAAGACTTAAATCAATTGAATTGTCCCAAGAACATGAAACTATATATTAAAATTTGGATTCGTAATATTGGTGCACTCACTCAAACATATTAACTCATACCTATATTAAGTATTGCTACAAAGTGATCCAAAAATTAATTCCATTTTAAAATTGTTCTTCATGTACACCTTTTATATAGTAATAAATGTAATTCTATCTACTTGTAATTCTAATTAATTGAACAATTCAAACAATGTAAACTATGCCCGTCTCGACACAGAATTTCTCTAGTGAAACGGGCACAGTTCAAACAGATTTTTACATAGTATTATATAGTTACTAATAATATAAATACGAAATTTTCTTCTTCTGCTGTAGCGATAGAAGATACCGCGGCAGATTTCTGTAATCTAAAAATATTTCAGTAAAACGAAATAATCACGGTTAGGTTAGTTTTACTCATATTTTTTAATATGTACCGACCCCTAAATATTGTACTCAGAGTGTGGTACACGTTACAAAGATAAAGTTATAAGACTGAGATAGATTTACATTAATGTATTGATGAATCGAAGAGAGATCCAAGTCGCAAAATTTCTTGTTGAACATATTTGATGAGCCCTGTGTGCCGGTGTTACAGAGGGAGCAGCTCAAGGTTTCGGTTGATCTGATAGACCTTCTAGGTATTCTCAAAGATATTTATACATTTTCGATCAATAATTATTGAGCTCCGTCAAAAGAAACGAATAATTCATTCCGTATAAGAGCGCCAGCTTTTCGAAACCCTACTGTAAAATTTATAGAAGATATTTTACCCATTATTCTTTTTCCTTATGCTCCGATACGAGCTCCCAAATTTACGTATATAAAAAATAACAATCTATAAAATAACCATAGTTTAGCATTGCCTATTGCGACGCACGTTTTTCGAATTTATGTATGTTGCAATGTACAAGCGAAACCTTTTTTGAGATTGATTTCTTAACTGTATTCCCTAGCGAATCGTATCCGATTACGTTTTCACCGGAAAATATATTTCTACTGGCGAAAATATTATTTAAATAATTAGACAAAATACTTTGTTTAAACCACTATTTATAGATTATTGGACATGTTTCAATACCTAAGGTATCTTATTTATATAAAATGAGGCCACAAAGTAATTTTGCTAATATTGAAGAAGAAAATATCATTTAACTGATGGGCGCTACTGAAATTATATATTATTAAAGAGAACACATTCTTACTGTGAAGGTGTAATTATTGATGTCTTAAATACTAATTAAATGTATTTATTATAAAGATATACATATAAAAAAATATAAAGTAGATAGTTTTCAAATAATGGAACGATAGATGTATTCATTTGAAAAAGTGTAACATATAGGTTCGAAAATTAGTCGTCAAAAGTACTGTCGCTATAGCATAGTTGGATAAGGTGTAATTATTGATGTCTTAAATACTAATTAAATGTATTTATTATAAAGATATACATATAAAAAAATACAAAGTAGATGGCTTTCAAATAATGGAACGATAAATGTATTCATTTGAAAAAGTGTAACATATAGGTTCGAAAATTTATCGTCAAAAGTACTGTCGCTGTAGCATAGTTGGATAACGCACCTTCCCTGGTTTGGAAAGAGATTCAGGTTCGAATCCCGGCAACGCAATAACAATATTTTTTGATAAAATTGATATTATATGTATATTTTTCTAATTAATACATTTAATTAGTATTTGAAATTATACATATGTATATTGCTTTAAATTGTCAATTTGACAATTGTGAAACGTCCATGAGTTTCTTCTCAATCTGCGGGTGGACCAGGACCATACATTCTTGGTCAACCGCGGTAACATCACTCTTAATCTCCGATATCTCTCGCCACCGTTTCCCTCGCGGGAGCGCCGCACCGACCCGCTACTCTCTTTCCCAGCAATCCTCTCCAAAAATTGACGTCTCACTCAGATGATCTCCAGAGTTGGATTCTAGTCCCTGATTCATCCATTTAGAGAGCCAATCGTCATATGTATGTGAAGCAAGATACCCTGACCTACGTTTTCACAACGTTTTAATTCAATTCAATATTAACAATACTGACGCAAGTCGCCGGTCACCAAAATGGATGGATGATGATAGAATCGGAAGGATGGGTTAGATAGAAAATAGTGATTGAAGGAGAGATGAGGGAATGGAGGGGTGGAAGAAGAATACCTTCTAGAGCGGACCAAGATGGACTCACAAAACCAAAAGACATCTCGACTCACCTGGTTGATGACGCTGTCACCTCCGGAAGTTTACCCAATGTACTAAATGACACAGCACAAAAAACTCTGATGAGTGTCACGTTCACAAACAACAAAATCACAGCGGTGTGTGCAAAGTAGTGATTCAACACAAATTCATACGAGAACGCTTCCTCTCCTCGACTTTCAAAAGGATAAACGGTCGATCCAAAGGAGCAATATGTACTGGGGAGAATAGGCTATGGAGGTATGAATAAATTAAAAACTGGTGACAATATACCACAATTAACAATAATACGAATGAATGAATAAGTATGAAAGTGTACGTGTTCACCTACAATATAATAATTAATTTAATTTATTACGAATACAGAACAATTAGTTTTGTACGAAAAGTATGTTATGATATAAAATAAAAATATTTATATATACATAATGTAATGGTATAATGGTTATAAAGTGAGATATGATATCGAAAACCGCAAATCCGTCACACGCCTGAAATATAATAATTTTACCTGTACTCTGGCAGGTGTGTTCACATTATAATTAATTTTAACATCTCACTAATCTTCATTTAACATTGTGTAGGCATAATAATTATAATATCTTAGAAATGTACGATATATGAAGAGACCTCGTGATACTTTTCCAATTTTCACCTTTTTGACAATAGAATCGGACTCGTTTATTTTCAATTCAAAAATGTCTATTCAGAACCGAGCAATTCTATTTAAATCACAATTCATAGAAAATTGATAATTCAATCCAAAGTCTTTTGTGTCAATTTTTTTTCAAATTACCCCAAATATTCCTGGGATGATGCATGATAGTTTTGATACTTTTTATATTTATCTTTTATGTCTTAAATATTCACATATTATATATTCTTATTATTGTTATTAAATGGTGTATACGAATTTGCACACATTTTAAAGCCTTGTTATTTATTTAGTTCAAAATCACGATCCGTGAGTCAATCATTGATATCTTTGAGTCACACTCACTATCAGCGATTAAATATCTGGGAATATCGTGATTAATTTTTTAATTTTATTTATATTTGGTTGTGAACCGTGATTCAGCGCATGTGAAATTAAAATATTGATGAAGGAATTACGTTTAATTCTTGATTAGCACTATCTAATAGATTCTGTCAAAACGTTTTACACATTTGACCCGAAAAATAAACTTAATTTTTTTAAAGGGTCTTCATTCTCTTTGTGATGATATTAAATTATAGACATACATATGCTAAAATATGTTTTTTACGTAAATGAATAATATAAATAAATACGCTAAAATTATGTTTTCTTTATTTATTTATTTATTGCGTGTATGTGTATGTGTTATGTAATGAAACTGTGATCAATCACAGTTTTCAATAAGTGATATTATTGAATATCAATCACAATCGCACCAGTGAGTCTAGAGTAGCAATTTTTTTCATCACTAATTTTGAGTAATAATGACTTCGTGTTAACGAACGAGTTCTATCTGGTCTGCACAATGGATGTATCCAAACAATCACAAGGTTAATCGGCTTAAAATGATCCAAGGGTCTATTGCCCGCACCCCTTGATTCTCCAACAGGAAGGTCTCTAAAAGAACAATATCAAATATCTCTAGAATGAGAATTGGACATTGCCAGGTAGCCTCACATTGTTTAGATTGAACATAATAGATTCCCCAATGTGTGAGTGTGGTGTCGAGGAGGAGACCCTTGACCATGTCTTTTTTGCCTGTCCATTTCGAATCACAGGTTTTTTTACAATAATCTTATCAATGGTAATTTTTAACTCCCAGTTAACTTGTGTCATCTTCTCTCCCTTAACTCGCCACATTTGAGCTATATGATAGCAAATTTCTTGAACGACAATGGTATTAACTTGTAGCGTAATATTCCCTAATCTATAATATTGTTGTACTGCTTTCTATGAAATAATGTTTTAACTTGTTTAATGGCACAAATCACTCTTGAAGGGTGGATTGCCTGTTTAAAAGAAGAAGACTTCGTGTTCATATATTTCTATATTAACCTTATGTACGATGATGAGAAGATGAAGGTATTCAGAGAGTATCTTAAGTAAATGGAAATAACGGTAACTATGTGTGAAGCACTGATCCTATTACGTGGATGATATATATGTGGTGGAATGTTAATACTGAGATTGAAGTGAAACGCTGTTGACAGGTCAGGAGCATCATAAAAGTGGCAGATTTGCACTAAATTTAATGATCATAAGCTGCAATTATTCTCCTATTAATCTCATGTGATTAAATTCAAAATCAATTCTATAAATTTTATTATTAAATATAATGAATTATTTTATGAATTTTTGGCCATGGTCGATTTATTTCTTCACTAAAGATCGTTTGAAACGTCTGTTTCAAGATCTAACACAAGGCATAAATTACGATGCGGAAATCTGTCCGTCCATCCGACAGCTGAGATCCTTTTCAGATGATAATTGGTCCATTTGCGCAAGATCGCGACCTTCGGCGAGCGAGGAAGTCGCACGGAGGCTGGAACAATGGCAGTCACACTGCAGATGAAATGTGATTTATAGGACCGCTGAATCGATGGCTCCATCGCCCGCATTATGGTCGTTCATTACTGTTGTTTACTGTATTTGGTTGATGGATAAGTTTGTAACGTTTTTATTAAATTTAATATATTTTTTTATAAACAAAATATTACTCGTAAACTAATCAATAATAAACACTAATTAAATGTATTAATTAGAAAGATATACATATAAAAACAATTTTATCGAAAAATATCGCTGTTGCGCTACCGGGATTCAAACCTGGATCTCTTTTCAAACCGGGGAATGTGTATTATCCAACTATGCTACAGCGACAGTACTTTTGACGACAAATTCTCGAACCTATATGTTACACTTTTCAAAATTTTAATACATCTATCGTTCCATTATTTAATAGCCATATATTTTGTTTTTACACACGAAGAAGAAATCTATTAAAAATTGTGTGCTCGCTATATTTTTTTGCGTGCGCTATGATACTAAATCGTGTGCGCGCGCACACTTCAGAGGGAACATTGATCTTTATGCTGAAAAATGAGTTGATACCGTTGATGCCTTATCTCTTCGGTTAAACTCAAACAAAAATATGACGCAAATTTTAATTTTTTTGTATTTACACTCAAATTTCACTGTGCTTTCTTTCTACATATTAAAAAAATCTAGACTTTTTAATAAAACAATATTTAAGCATTAAAATGACATTGTCAAATGTTTAAAAAATTTCTATACAAAGCACTCTTGTTTTGAAATACAAAAATGCTACGAACTTATAAATTCAAATTCATCTGGCGACGTGGAATTTTACGATTAGATTTTTTTTTCAGTCACTTTAGAATACTGTTCCGTCGTGGGTGGCGAGAGTTAGGGGAGAATTATAAAAAATATTAGCTATACGTGCCAGATGTATCGTAGTTGTAATTTAAAATAGTGAGATAGGGGATGAGAGAGGGAGGCGCTAATGTTTTGCGCAGACCCTAAACACTTAACTATATATTCACAATTTGATACGGGCAGGAGTGGTGTGAGATATCCGGGGATAGTTGTAAGGGATGATTTTATTTTCCTTAAAGTTCTAGGGTGCAACTGAGCAAAATTTTTATATTCGAAGGAGGGGGAGGGTGCCTACTATTTACGCAGGCTCTTAAAAAGTAACAGACTGTGCAAAATTTGGTTTAGGTAGGTTAAGGAATGTTGAATTGTGTAGATAATAGATATATATGTAACAAATATTATATTATACATTTCCTATGCGATTCCAAACATCTTAACCCGATTATAGCCAGGGGCGTGCAGTGCACACAGGCAAAAAAGCTGTGCATTACTCAAAATTCTGGGAAACAAATATAAATTAAATAATTGGATTATCATAAACGAAAACATTATTTTATAATTAGCGTCATCTATGTACCGGTAGACTTATATTGCTTAGTTCTAAAAACTACCACGACAACTCAACGCTGTAGCCATGGCGCTCTTGTGCAATTGCCGCATTGTAACTATTTACATTACTCTGTTCTATCTTTAAGCCAATGAATTACTCAAGTCATATAATTGGCTATTTACTGAATTTAAAATTCCTTTCGGTTTATACGTTTTTTATACAGTTTTGAATGTCGGCTAGTTTCACGTTTCATGCATTCAGGAAACGAATCACTCACAGTCGGCGGGCCGATCTACTGTCTTGAACATTTCAACAACTCACTACAAGATGGCCACACTGTGTGAATATCTCTAACGTTGCATGTGGTGAGTCAACAGATGAAGGATACCGTTGTTCATGCGCAATGGTACACCGGGAATATCCAGCAAAGGTACTTACTTAAAAAACACGCCTCATTTATATTTTTTATCATTCTCTCATCGTTAATATTGTAATAGGAAGTTAAGTTAATTTGGTATGTCAATGAGTTACTCAGTATCGACGTATTTCGTATTCCATTAAAACTGAGAATAGATTCCAGTCTAACAAAAGTTAATCGTGAATTATGATCAAAGCGTGCTTGGAATTGAGTTTACCGAAAACGCGATGTAAAAGAATAGCCAATCTCAAGCACAAAAAAGGTAATTTTTTCAATGTCGGCGTTTTTCTAAAATTATCGAAAGAATTAAAAATAATTCCAGTTATTTATTATGATGTTACTATACGAAGGTTCTTCTGTGTGACAGAAGAATAGAGAAGGTGTGCGTTCTCTGTAGTAGCGCGCGGCCGTCCTCTTGGCGACGCTAGCAAGCGCACCACTCGTCAGTGATGAAAGTTTATTTGTTTCCAAAGATAATACCACAAGTCCTCATAATCGAACAGTTTGAAAATACTTCACACACTGAGTTGAACCGTTGTATTGTGACTGTGATTGTGTGATTGGTATTTGATTTTCGCGATGATTGGTAATTAAGTTTTAGTGTACTGGTGATTGCTCGCCGAATCAGACTATCACAGTCACAATAATGGTTCAACTCCTAACTAATCGAAATCATAGTTTTCATATGAATATGTGCGACCTTATGAAATCCAAATGAAGACTGTTGGTCTACCTGATCACTTCAGATGTTTCGTGGACGCCCTCTGTCCTCATTGCCGATACACCTTTATATGGAGAATACCGGAAATTTTGCTAATAAATTGCGTATTCTAAAATATATATTTTTAAAATGCCAATCTAATTGTACAGCTCGGTAACCTTCACCGCCGAACTCAGTTGTCTTATTAGCACACTGTATCCAAACAGCACGAACTTGGCAACGCACAACCTAACTGCAACTTGCAGAAAACAAGTGTTTCCTTAAATGGCGCGCGGCCGGGCAGGAGATATATTATGGTCCGTTGCGTAATGAAGGCGGTTACCAGTTGGCTGCTGATGTTCCGCGCTGTGTAAACCGGTATTTACAAACAGCTGACTTCCGCTGAAACAAGATTTTGACACTTCAACAGAAACCAGTTTTGTAAAACGGAATACATCCTGTAACAGTTATCGCAATGTTAAAGTATGAAGTATCACTTCCTTTTTTATCTTTTGGCAATTTTTTTATCATATATTTTTCTATAATTCTATATTTGAAAGTTGGATATTCAGTAAGAAAGATGAAAATTCACTACTGGTCTTTGAATGTAAGATACCAAGAACGCACTAACAAGCTTTCACAGGAAAATAAGCGCTCCGTCTGTTAGAACTGAACGATATTATATCCCACAAGAGCAAATAATTTTTAAATCAATATGTAATCAGACATACTTTCAAAATTATTTAAACAATAATGTATTTTAGCATTCCGGTGATACACTCATCACCTGGAGACTAGTGATGAGCTCAAAATCACAAACAGTGATTCAATCACCGATATCTTGAGTTACACTCACTATAGGTGATTGAATATCTGGGAATATCGTGATTCATTTTATTTATTTATTTATATTTGGTTGTGAATCGTGATTTAGCGCATGTGCGTATATAACGAAAATATTCACGAAGGAATGGGGTTTAATTATTGATTAGCGCCATATAATAGATTCTGCCAAAACGTTTTACACATTTGACCCGAAAAATAAACTTAATTTTTTTTAAATGGTCTTCATTCTCTTTGTGATGATATTAAATTATATACATATATATGCTAGAATATGTTTTTTATGCAAATGAAGTTTGAATAGTAAAAGTAAATACGCTCAAAATTGTGTTTTTATTAATTTATTTCGTATATTGTGATATCGTGCGGCGCATGCGTTAGTAATGAAACTGTGATCACAGTCACAGTTTTCAACCACTGATATTATTTAAAATCAATCACAATCACACCAGTGAGTCAAGAGTAGCATTTTTCTCATCACTGCTGTAAACGATTATTTAAAAGTGTATTTTTAAATAATCCAATATTGGGTTTTAGGCGCTCGCGCCAGTTAAATGAAATAGGGGACGAGGAAATAGGTTTGTGTTTTACCTAAAAAAAATAATTTTAAACTTAGAAATTCTCACCATTGTTTCTGAATCTGATTCTAGCGTCTTACTCGCCTGCGTCACTACTGATTATCGAGAATGTGTCGATGTCACCATAATATACAGCATCATACGCTGGCACGTTACTTGATAACTATTCATAAACAATACCGCCACTGTTCAATTGATAGAGGCGTGACGTATTTGAAAATTATTGTTTCGCAATGGTAGCATATCTACCTTTCTTGTTTCTGAACCTCTCGTATACAAATCCTCAAGAATTGTGTCGTTTTCACCTTAACCATTTGGCCACGGTCAAAGGTTCGCCACCCACCATCGCCGGGTCGAAGGTTTCATTTCCCAGTACACCTCTTCGTGTTGTCGTTACATTATACATTTATTTAATTATTTGACCGTAAAGTTTTCATCTGAAAACTTTTCCAATTCCCGTTTAAACACACCAGACACGTAACTTTTGATGCCGCGGTGCACGATTGGAGCGACTCTCAGTACGGAACTTTTTTTTTTGTTTTGACAATAAATGACATAATTAACAAAACGAAATAAAATGTGGATTCTCACCACAAATTTTACTATCCACAAAGATTCGTTATCCTTTTTACTTTTATACTTTTACTATTTTTCTTCTTCTCGTGCATTACATATTCAACGATCTTTGGCTATCATTACTTAAATTAAAATTAAAAGATTAATAATAATACAATATACTTTGTTTTAATCACTATTTATTAATTTTTCTACCTATGGTATCATCTTCGGGAAACAATGTATACTAAAATTAAAAATACATGCATAGATAAAACAAATTTAAAAGGTGACTATGTATTTGCAAATAGGATTTGGTTATTTATAACATTAAGCTTGCTATTAACACTTTTTTTTATTTCTAAAATTTCAAATCGATCTATATGTAAACCTCTACTATTTGTATGTATAATTTCTAAACTCTTATTAATATCAAAGGAATGGTTTGTTTCCAAAAGGTGATTTGAAAATTCTGAATAGTTATTATTATTTAGGCATCTCAAATATTTCTTAATTCTTATATAAAAATTTCTGCAATCATTGTAAATTAATTTGTAGACCCCATATTTTTTTTAAATATCGTCTTTTTCCTTGTTATTTAATATATAATTCTTTAATTTGTTATTTTTTTTTTACAAATAGTCACCTTTTAAATTTGTTTTCATATTAGTTCTTACTTATTCACCATTTTATAGTTTTGTTTTTATCTACGCTTGTATTTTTAATTTCAGTATACTTTGTTTCCTGAAGAAGATACCATAGATATCGAAACACGTAGAATAATTAATAAATAGTGATTTAAACAATGTACTTTGTATTATTATTAATATAAAATGAGGCCACAAAGTAATTTTGCAAATATTGAAGAAGTTAAGTTAAAAGCTGTACAGTAGACTGGCCAGACCATTTCCTTAAGTTCTTCAAGTTAAGTTATGTTTCCCTACATTACATCATACTTCTCTAGATAAACTCATCACGCTTCGGAGTTACTTAAGTTTTCGGATCTTTTAAGTTTGTTTTCATATTAGTTCTTACTTATTCACCATTTTATAGTTTTGTTTTTATCTATGCTTGTATTTTTAATTTCAGTATACATTGTTTCCTGCAGAAGATGCCATAGGTATCGAAACATGTAGAATAATTAATAAATAGTGATTTAAACAATGTACTTTGTATTATTATTAATATTAAATGAGGCCCGCGAAGTAATTTTGCAAATATTGAAGAAGTTAAGTTAAAAGCTCTACAGTAGACTGGCCAGACCATTTCCTTAAGTTCTTCAAGTTAAGTTATGTTTCCCTACATTACCTCATACTTCTCTGGATAAACTCATCACGCTTCGGAGTTATTGAAGTTTCGGATCTTATATTTTTTTTGATTGGTAAATATCCTGCTATTTTTTTTTTCGTATCTGGGATGGTGATTTGTCTATTGCATTAACGAGCTCGGAAATTGTGATTTAGGTTTTTTTTATTTGTTTATTTATTCTTAGCATTTTGAGTGCTTTTACAGTCTTAATATTATAAAACAAATACAAAATCTTCAAACAGGTATAGTGAAAAAATGTAAGATTGGAAGCATTTAAATTGAGACATAATTTAAAATTGTTATATTCTTCCGTAAACTAACTAAATCCCTAACTAAGTGCCCCGCGCACTACACTTTCCGCACCACTCTGCACGTACACATACATACACGTATTGACAAATTCACGTCAGGTTTTTCGAGAAAACATTTTTTATTGTTGCGTATGGTAAATTCTTATATATTGTAATTATTTTATCCCCATACATAAATATATTACGAAGGAATCCTTAAAATATGAACTCTGCGTTTAGTTTATTTACCCATAATTAGCGGCAATATCAACTCAGTTTACATAGCGGAGTGAAAAGGTTAATAAAGTAACGAATGTGTATTTTCATAGGTCTGGGGCGAGAGCGAATCATCAATAAAATTGACCTTGTATGTATCTCGGCTAAGTTCGTTAGCCAATCTGATACGCTATCTCGTTTCAAAATGGTGGAGGTACATTTAAAAAATATATTTAACCCCGTTAATATTGGTTTTTTAAAAAAAGTTAATGAAAATATCAAATATGAAAATAAAATAGTTTTTTTTTTTTTGTATCCAAAATTATAATATTATGTATTTGTCTCCCGTGTCTGCGTTGCGTCATCTGTTTTTAGTCACGTGTTACCAGTGTTTTTATGCAGGATCAATTCCTTTGTTCTCTTTGTCCCTGGTCATTTCTCAGAGAATCCATTTTCAAATAAACGCACGCGTCATGATGACCCTTAAAATTCCGTGCACTTCCCGCGCGGTAACTCCCCAACCCAGCAGAGGCGAACTGACCCAGGGGCGAGAACGCCTGGGGCTATTTAAAAATATTTATTATTTTTTGACACCGTTGTGTGTTTGCGCACAGGTGACGCAGACGCCGGAGCACATCCTCTGAGACTGTGGGATTATTAATGATGCCCGTGAGATCACGATTGCGGGATTAGAAGGAATAGGTCATTTATTAGAGTATGGGTTTCCCGCTGGGGGTTGCTGGGACGGACGACGCCGGGAAGAGCAGTAGATAGAGAGATCTAACGGAGCATTCTACTGGCTCTCGGGTGATGGGTGAATTTCTGCCGGACTGTGACCGAGTTGTGCGACTGCAACACGTGAATGTTACGTCTACCCTCCCCTTTTGGGAGTGTATGACTTCTGTAACATTCTGAATTTAATGTGATAACGAGTCTCACGTCAAATTGTACAGGTATGGCTCTGGTACGATGATACCGGACCCAACCTATGGTGGTATTATGATGATAATGTAATTATGACGAATCGAAACGAGAGTAAACAACTCTCAAAACGATTCAGGATAGGGTGTAAATAAATAAAATAAATATTTTTTGACACCCATCTTAATCGCACATAAATTTTTCTTCTTTCGATAAAGGTCTCGGAGAACATTGTTGTCTTGTTTTTTTTTTTTTTTTAATAGAGATGCGTACACGGAATACATGTCACATCAATATTCTTACTATTTTCAAACTAAATTAAACGCTTGTGCTATGAAAATAGGACTAACTTGCAGGTGTCCTGGAACGAGGCGCGAACCCCCGACCACTAGATCACTAGGTCAACGTCTTGACCACTACACCAACAAGCTACTTATTTGCTGTTTGCTGTACGATTCTCTTCTCCACACACAGTTGTATACGCTTAAAGTGGAACCCCAATTTAACATGCCCGGAATTCACGTTTTCCCTCCATTTGCGTGTTATTTTTGAAGTCCCGTGTCATTTCAGTACATTAAAAACCCCTATTTTACGTTGTCTTTCCCGCTATTTACGATTAAAATTAATTGAAATTCACTCAGCCAGTTCGCTATTCGTTATAGAACCAAGAGTGTGTCGGTCTACCTACGTAATTTTTACATTTCGTTTTTTTTATGAGTTTTTACAGATTGTTTTGTATTGATAACAATGATAGCTGGGAAAGAATTTATGAATAACCCTTGCAGATTTACTTAGACGTCGTATAAACGAAAACTTGACAGAATAAGAACCTTCCTGCTCATCCCATAAATCTAGTTCTTACAAGAGACGATGCCATGAGGCGTATTGAAGGCTTTGTAGCATATGTTACTAGTATTAATAATGTGCCACCAGAAATCTTTAATTTAATTTATAATATTGAAAAAACTTTTCACAATTTACATTTTCTCTCTGTTCACTTAGAATCGGAGTTTCACTGTATAGTTAAATCTTTAAGTTCAATTTTTATGATCCATTGATCATAGATCATCGTGCGCGCGTGTGTGATCGCGATCCATATTGATAATGGTTCCTGTCCCATTACCCCCTTCCTATACCCAGAGCACGACTTTATTACTATGGTTTTGGACCAGTGTAGTTAACGTTTGCTATTGGGATGCGTTATACAAGGTGTCTCAAAAGTTTTCAGTGATAAAATAATGGATAGGTTTAATAAAAAATTTATTTTACATTTAATTCTTAAAATTAATGTTTTCTTGAGAATTGCTCAACGCGTATTCTCCTTGATCGCTGCCATTTCTTTTCATATATTTTGTTTTAATTTTATCGTCTGCTGATTTTATATCCTTATCCCGCTTGTTCTCGAAAGACTCCGTAATCCTTGGCGCCTCAAAATATTACATGAATTCTAGAAGTTTCGTACTAATCCTTGGATTTACAAATACTGTAAACTAGGGTGGGATCTCTGAATTGAATTCCCTAATCGCGCACTCCTCCCCTGCGAATAGGGTGAATTATTTGATATTTCCCAGGGCGTCTGTATTACTAGTACCGATCCCGTCTCGTGGTGATTTCCTCTTTAATCTTCCACTGAGACTTGTGCGTCGCGTCTCGCGTCGGGAGCACTTCGCAGCTCAAATATATTCACGTACATATTATCTTGGACCCGTTCCAGACGTGCATTGTAGCTCAGCAGCGAGCACGCCGCCGCTGGTCACCAGCGCGACCGACCGTTGGAGATATTTTTACACACGTGTTGTCGCAGCACTGACGAGGCGGAGTGTTGCGAACATTATTATTATCTTAATTGTACGGCGTCAAAGATTGTAGACTTTGCGCTACAATACGATATGAGATTCAGTACCGACGTGTTGTATGAATATGTGATAATAATAATCTGATCTAGATTGTCTTGAGATTGGTAGATAGAGTCAATAACTCAAACTAGCGTACACGACACTCGATCTGACAACGAGATTTGACACGTGCACACAAACTTGACTTATTAAAAAAATGTTTTACGGCCCGCTCTATGTCAAAATATAATACCGTAAATTCTTCTAATAACTTGGACATTTTCACTGATAAATTGCTTCACCTTAAAATCAAACAACGTCAAATTTTTAATAACTATTGACATAAATTGTATATACATGTATGTACAGAGTGTAACAGACCTAGTCCACAATATTTTATGCGTGGATACCTGACTAAATTACGAATCGAAAATGTTCAAGGAATATATGTATCTGCCTAATTTCAACCGTTTCAAAAAAATCGTATTTATGCGATTATTTTGATTAATTGCAAATATTTCATTGATTCCAAATGTTCCGAGCGGCTAGACTATTTTGTATTATATGATCCAGGACTTGAAGCAAAGATATGGATTGATAGTTGATCAATTTTGTAAATATTTATTTCGTAGTATGTAGACTTAAAGCTTAACATGATATTGTAAAAATTTCAAACAATAATATCTTCCGTAACGGTGCAGAATTTGCACATATTCCTTGAACCTTTTCGACTCGCAATTTAGCCAGGTATCCATAAAATTTTGTGGACTAGGTACGTTACATCCTGTATATATATATTTATATTTTTAAAATATATATTACATCCCATTTTTCTCCCCACCTCACACTTTATATGTTCAGTGTAAAAACACTTTTTATTTATCAGTTTGTTAAAATGTACCATTTCTTTGTTTATATTATACTTTTTCTCGTTTAATTCCAAAGACGCCATATACTATATTACGCCACCAAAAACATTTGCATTGTCCAAAAACGACAGTGTGGTGTGCAATTTCTGCCCGAGGGATAATTGGCCCTTATTTTTCACTGCTTTTTATTTTCACTTCTGACGTGTATTGCCGAATGATCGACGAGTTTTTGCTACCGCAACTGCAGCTGTTTCTCGGGTTTAACAACATAACACAATTTTAGCAAGACGGGGCCACTCTACACACAGCTTGAGTTTCAATGTAAAAGCTGAGAGGAATTTTTCCCAACATATTAATCAGCTAGTACGGAGACATACCCTGGGCACCTCGGTCACCGGACCTTACACCGTGCGCCTTTTGTTCGTGGGGATACCTTAAATCGAGAGTTTACAGCGACAATCCTCGAAATATCCACCGTAAAGTTGCTGCCGTTGAACTCTCGCGTGTTCGCAAATTTAATAGTCCGATCGCAAGAGTGTCTTGAGAGAAATGGACGACATTTAGACTATATTGTTTATAAAACGTAAAATCCGCATCGTTAAACTCCATTTTGTATAAATAAATAAATGTAAGAATAACTCCCTGGACACCCTTTATATTGAAAATTAAATAAACAATTGCGAAGTCAGATCTGTTGGGCACGGTTTCAAATCTAAGGTAGACATGTTTTTTATTTTAGTAAAATTATTTAGTTAAGACACAAACCACTTTATTACGCAAACTCTCGGAGCCGTTGAAGTCGTGTATCGTATTTAAATAATTTACAACAATGAAAACAATACTAAAATGAATTTTCGAACAAAAAAATATGAATCATTATTTAAATTGTTTAAAAGTAAATCTTCATATTTTCTATCACATTTTTTTTAAATAATTTTATAATTATAATATATTTACACAAACTATAGTTATACGTGCGCCGGTACTAACTTATTACACACTGTGTTTAATGTACTAAATATATTGGAAAGTTAAATATAATTAAAAAAGGTCCCCTCTGGGATGTAAGTTTGTATTAATATTTTCGTTGCCACGGGTTGACACAGCTTTGCGAGTGTGAACACAGCTTTACGAGTGTGAACACGGCTTAGCACTAAATAATTATTTAAATAATATACGGACACTGTTAACAAAATTTGTTATCGAGTTGAAATATAATTGTTACTAATGACTTTAATACAACTTTCAGGTTGGACGTTTTAACAATTTAACCGTACTAAAATTTGTATTTTATTAATTCACTCACCATCGCGCCGTTCCGCAGCGAGGGTACGCAGAGAGGATAGAGCGCGACACTCTTCTGTTCTGACATAATTCTTGGCTCATTCATCTTCTCGTGCAAACTCGTCGATTATTGAAGTTTCTAACTGGATCATCTTACCTGGTCGTGCCGAGTCTTCTCATTTATCCGTTCCATATGACCAAACCACATAAGCGATCCGTTAAATGTGTCTTTTTTCAAGATTATTTATGCTATCTATTTGATCTTTATGACAGATAACGGATCGTGGTCGCCGTGCGAGCATATGAACGTACACATGGTTCCTGTCCTATTACCTACCCGTTTCCCCCTCCCCACCTTATGCCACAGAGCACGACCTTTTTCTGTGTCGTGTTATCGATGATTCTAACGGGTTGATGTTCCGCTATTGAGCATGTCACTGATTATGTGTGTGATTGGTATTTTTCGCTCCTTTCTATTGTTCACGGCGCGTGTTGCTGACTTCGTGCCTATCAGCGAAATGATAAGAAAGATATATGACGCAAGTGTCGACGGCACCAGAAGTAGAGAACGTCCGCTGAAGACTTGGCACAACCGGGCAAACCAGATACCGGAGGACGGTCCTGTTGTGAAGTCTCAGTAATCGGCGAACTTGTACGAGATGATGTATGAATGTGGACGAGGCGAAAATTGTGTGTCAGGACAGAAGAGTGTTGCGCTCTATTCTCTCTGCTTATTCCCGCGGTGAAACGGCGTGATGGTAAGTAAGTAGTGCTTATATTTCCTGAGAACTTCCAAATTTTAGTCATAGCAGTCATATTCTGTTTTAACTACCAGTTTTCGCACAGTCATTTAGTAAACTAACCGTCATAATTTAGTCTTAATGTAAAATACCATTTACACTGATCGATAATTAACTCCCTTTTTTTATTGTATTGTTTAACTTCATCTGTGGGTTTCTTGTGCTTTACGGTGGCCATGCTCGAACATTCTGCGGTTATCGTTGTAGATGCAGAAGTGCAACATCAACCCGCCGCGTTCTTCCATTCGGCTAATTTTGATGAAACTTTTAACGTCGTGTGGTTTTGAATTTCCGCCATGAACCAAGCCATTAATAATGCACGAAGTGTTAAAACTCGTGTTAAACACTGTACTTTATATTACTTTTAGAATAACTAACTGGTGTATTAACCTTAAGTTTGCCATTTCTGTGATGCGAACGAATTTATTGCCTCCTTTTGCTCTGATATTAGGGTCCGAGTGCGAAACCAGTAGTTATGTGAAACCTTCATTCGGTACAAATTTTCGGTCATTTTTAGTGTTAAAACTGAATAATGGGGTTGTAATACTCAAAATTAAGCACAGATGGCGTCGCCGTCGGAAGTTTTACATTAATTTTGACATATAGGCGTGTCAGTGCGAACAAAGTATTTTCTAAGACTTTGAACTTTCAACTGCTGAAACATAATATTAAATTTGTTCTTATAAGTGATACTTTTAACTAACAAAGACTTGAACTAACAAATAGACAAATTAAAGGATAAAAAGGTGCAAACCGAAATTTTTACTTCATTTAAATTAAAAAACGGGCTAATAACGAGAATATTGTTTTTTTCTCGGTTTTTTGTGAAAAATATATTTTTTTGTAGTGATGGTAAACCGTTCCGTGACTGATTGTATCGATGATCGGTAACTGAGATTTAACCATGATTGGTAATTAAGACTTAGCTGTCGGAGGCTTACTCTTACTACATTTATTGAAGTTATGAATTAATGCAATTTAAATGCGCGGTTAAACCTGGAGTCACTCGAGATGCGGTTGAATGCCAATGTTGGTGATAGGACGGCCTGCGGAGAAGTGAAGTTAGTGGCCTGAGCAGTATCCGACTCTGGCGCTAATTGCTTATTTGCGTATGCTTATTGGTCGCTCTAGTTTGGGCCCTAATGGTTGATAGTTGAGCTCTTACACGGCCATGTCTATGTGCGCGTGTAGGGTCTCCGCAACACCTTAAAATAGTTCTTATTGTTCTGTAAATATGATGAATTCACTCAAATCATAGACAAGTCAGAAACATGATGAAGATATACTAAATTATTTTTTTAAGAAAATGATGAAGAGATTTTTTTAAGAAAATGTACATTTTCTGTTAGAATAAAACTAATTTTTACTTAATACAAATTAAATCAATTAAAAAGATATACATACAGATAAACTCATTTCATCGAAAAAAATTTTAGCTGCCACCGGGATTTGAACAAGGACCTCTTCCTATCCGGGGAAGTACGATAAACCAATTACACTATGTAACTGATAACTACACTATATAACTTATGTGTTGCAGCTATTTCAAATTGATACATCTTTCGTTTCATTTATTTAAAAGCTGTAACCTTTAATAACGCGTTCTCTTTGAAAAAAAATATATAAGTTGTATTAAGTATATCTAAAAATTTAATAAAATGACATTGAAAAATTTCTGGCGCCTCCTAGCGAATATTTCTCAAAGGTATTTGTAATAAAAAGGTTACAGTTTGCTGTGTTTTTTAAATTTTTGCTTTGATAGTGTATTATTATTATAATATTATGGCTTTGCACGAAAGTCTTAAGTGAGATATTTTTTAAATATTTTCGACTTACTATTGTTTATGAAAAATCACGCCTTTTTTAGAAATCTCAAAAGTTAACCATGATAGTGTTTCGAACTTCAGATATTATTTTAGTGAAATTTCGAAATTTTAAGGTGTAATAAGTTTTTAAATACTTGTGACCTGATATTTGAGAAAACACTGTATTCTCAATATATGCCCTTGCAAGGTTAACCGTATAATGTACCGAAGGGTTTCTAGAATGCTCTGAAGACGTACTGTGGATTGTCTATTTTTATTATCTACCTACTCAACGATCTAGATTTTTTTTTATTATTGCCCGTTGCGCATTTAGAACCTTCCAGAAAACCTTTCAAATAAGAGATGAAACGGAAATAAAACAATTTTCCATTTTCGCCAAAAGAATACAAAAATTATTATCAAATTAAAATATGATATTTTCTCGAAATATATCGAAAGCGTCAAATAAATTGTGTTATCCCACGAAATGTAATTTGAATCGTTTCTTGTTGTATTTCATTTTGACTCTGATGTGATTAATTCAAAGAAACATCCGATGTATCGGGTACTCCAAAATGTTTTTCGTAATTAAGGCATTTCAGAAATATAATATTATATAATGTACACGAAATTTTAATTAACAATATTTGTACATAACATATTCTTGTAGGAAATTTAATTCCATGAACATTGTTCATAATGAGAAGAACATGTAGCTACGATGATCCGCCGACGTCATTTGTGTTCGGATATTTCATTATTCACCTTGGTTACAGTGAGAAAAGAAAAGAATTTAGTCAGTGAATTGTATGACCTTTCGTATGAATCGCTCGACGGATGTCGGGAGCCACCTTTTAAGACACTCGAAATTGATCTAGGGAAAGAATTTTTTTCGGTGTAGTTAGGTTGATACGGCGTCGGGCTTTCCTCACTGCCCGATCATCGTATCTCAATGCAACGTTGGTCATTGAGAAGGAGGCGGGGATGAAAATTAATAAGTCAATAATTTAGTAAAATATTTACAATTTTAATCGATTGGTTAAGCGAGGAGACAAAAATAATCCTAGGCTAAATTATCTTAATTTATCTTACGGTCTACTTAATTCTATTCTTAAATTAATCTTAACTCTACCTTAATTAAGTTCGGTCGGTCCGGGCTTCGAGGATCGATGTCCGCCGCGCGGATGGCGACCGACGGCGCGATCTGGGCGGGACTGGGGCTTCAAGCCCGCTCTGCGATCCCGTCCTTCTGGTGGGTGGTCTTGTTCACCAGCTCCTCTGCACTGCCTTCCTTCCATCTCCGCTCGAGTTGCACTATTTTCCAGTCTTAGTTTCGCCTGTTGTTCCAAGCGTTCCTTCACGCTGGCCGACCTCGAGCGCTGGTCGCCAGCCGTCCGATGGCTGACGGTGGAGTAGAATATTAACTCGAGAGTTTTTACTTTTCCATTTCTCCAAGTGTCTAAGTTAACTGTCTGTGTTAGCTTTAACTGTCTTCAAGTAACCAACTGGCTAGTGCCTCACTGCAACTGTTCGAGTCTCACTGACCGAGTCTAACTTTCCAACTTTAACTGCGACTGCTAACTGCAAGTGTTCGTGACTAACTGACTAGTGTTCAACTCTAAGTGTTCTCTGCAAGTGTGTTGTTTACCGCCGCGTCCGGCCTTTTTAAACCCTCAGGGGCTTAGGGTGTGCGCGGATCGTAAGGACAGGTCGGTCGCACATGCTATACCATTAAAATTACCCTAGTCTATTGTTATTATACTAAAATCGGAAAATACTAAAACGTTGGAAGGTCTTGTCGGCATTCTGAGAATGCATATAATTTGGCGGGCTTGCGAAAAATTCCGACCGGGTATTATCCTTGGAAAGGTACGTCCTCAACAATATACAATCAGGATTAGATGCATTTCTTGGGGTTGGACCGTCATAAAATGTCCCTTAATCCCCCAAGAAAACAAACGCATTCACCTAATCCTAATTGGTTGTACGGCCCTGTTACCCATGCTGATAATCCCTTAAGGAATGCACCGCGTTAAGTGTTTTTTTTCTTCACAATATGGGGAAATTCGCGTCACTTTAATCACCGGGCACATCAAGGTGACTGGCGAAAAGGTAAAAAGGTTCACAGTTTTTAACGTTTACAGTACGGCGACCAAATTAGTACTGACTGTGGCGCGCTAATGAGCGAGTGCCGTGTGTCGAAAGGGATCTATACCGGGATTATAAACTTTCTCTAACACGGAATTAATGATAATAATAAACATTGGATAATAATTTTATAAGGCCATTTTCATAAAAAAAATAATAAAACGCATTTTTATACATAAACTGTTTAGTTCTAAAATATCTTTGTATTTAAAATTGTTATTTGTATGAAAGATTCGACTCCATTTAATTGTCCCGGTAATATGAAATTGAAAATAAACACGCGGATTCGTAATGTGGTTAGAGCTAGTATTGGTATACTCGCCGAGTGTTTGTGTGTGAATATTGCCGCCCTTTTTTCGGAAAGCTAAGAAGACGGCAAACGTTTAAATACATCCCGTGCGATCGACCAGTCTAAAGGTTCAAATAAACCACCAGTGCTCGCTTCGGTTGGTCCAAATCTAAAAAAGACGACCCAGCCAAAAGAACAACAACATCCGACCAGAAAGACAGAAAAATAAAATGGTTGGTGCAGTTCATATATCATATGTGTGCTTATTAATTGTTAATCGGACACCTGGGAACCAGCTATCGAAGGCATTTACATAAACACCTATGATAATCGTTGTCGCGAATTTCTAAAAATAATATATTAAAAGTTCACTTTGTAACTGGTTTTTATACATACATCTTATGTATGATATATAACTTGTATGTATAAGTCCAAACATATTATTCACATATTTTATATAGTTTGTAGTAAATAAAATAAATTAATTTATCTGAAAAGAAAATGTAAATCCCGCGCTGAATAGGATTTCACGTTTCTTGGATTGGAATACGACGATTCCGGTCGTAAATCGGAATCGCCGAAGGGGGGGCGGTAAAGGAAGGAATGAAGGAACTTAGATTAACGGTGATAAGAATCGATGATGGGATAGGGAGTCCAGTCGAAGGACCAGTGTATCTCGGGGAACCGAAATCTGAAGGACTGCCCGCCTTACCTCGCGTATGACGCCTCCGTTACTACCGCAGTAGCAGGCGAGATCACACAAACAGCACGCGGGCGGGCAAATTTCCACTTCCAAATGAAGACGGCGATATCAATCGCGTCACCCGCGGCTCACACATAATCACTGTGCACAAATCACAGGATCACAATATAACAGTGCTGATGCGCCGGAGTTGAACTAATCCACACCTCTGATACAATCGCGGTGTGGGAACAAAACAAGTATCGCGTCGCGTTAACGTCTGCTGACGTCAAGGTCACTGTTCACATTGGAGAGACGAGCATGAGGAACGGAATATTTGGACGTGAAAAGGGTGTCAATAACACGGTCGCGGCCGATTCGCAAAGCGCGCCTTATCATTCTAAAATACATATTTGTGTTCAAATTAATACAATAATTAACGTGATTACATAATAATTTTATTTTAGATGAAAGTAATTTATAAATTTTCTAAAAAATGTAATAATGCCCGGCATTAAAGTGTTGCAGTTTTGCTTGATTTTCTCGAAATTGTGAAAACGTGTTATTGCGGGTTTTGAAAGTTAACGATTCGTTTGAACTGATGGAAATGATTACTTGAAACGGTGTGTTGAGTTGATTCAAGGATTGACAACATCGCTATATCACTGTCGTATATAGATTTTCTGAATACACTGAGTTACAATGCCGCTATAAGCAGTAATTTAAATATAACGAAATTCATTAATATCACCATGTCGTTACAACTAAATTCGCGATTTGCTTTTCTGTGTGGAACTGTCAAGAGAGTATCCACTCTCATATTAGGAGTACCACGAGTTCTTGGACCTATCCTTTTCATTGTCTATTGCAAAATAAGTTTATTTGCAAAGGATGCATTCATATATATAGCGGATGACAATTATGCAACTATATTAAATGAATTAAGCTATGTGTTTCGTATTCGTAATGAAAAAAAAAATTATTATTTAGTAGGTGAACACATATATTTCCACACCTATTCATTCAGTTATAATATTGTCACTAGTAGTATATTGTCATCAGATTTTAGTTTATTTATACCCCCATAGCCTGTTCTCCCCAGTACATATTGTCCCTTTGGCTCGATTGGTTGTCCTTTTAGAGGTCGAGATAAATTGTATTGTGTGATTCTTTGTGTTAAATCTCTAACCGTGAATTTGTTATGGTGAACGTGACACTCATCAGAGTTTTTTTTGTGCTGTGTCATTGACTACATTGGCGTGAATTTCCGGAAGTGCAACGCGACGGCGTCACCAACCGGGTGACTCGAGCTGTCCTTTGGTTCTGTGAGTCCATCCTGGTCCGCTATCGAAGGTTCCCATCCTCTCATTATCCGATTTCCAATTTCCTATTTAACTCATCCCTCCACCACTACCCACCACATCCTTTTTTGGTGACCGGAGACTTGCGTCGGTCACACTATGACTTAAATAAATACAGCAATATGACAGAAGAAAAATAAACTAAATGTAAACAGAACTAAATTCATGAATATTGTAAATAAAAGAATACCAATCGCACCAGCAATCATCATAGATGGTGAAGGTCTGAAGGTAGTGACTGAAATTAAATATTTGGGAGTCATAATAGATTCTAAATTGAATCTATCGCAACATACAAGACACGTGACTAAAACGATTCATTAGTACTGAGTCTTGTCAAATAGTATACAACTCTGTTATTATTCCTCGCATCAACTGCTGCTGCAGCATTTTGTTTTTGGTTAGTGAAGAAGAAATGCGACAATTGTCAGTGTTGCAAAATAAAGCTTTAAGAAGAAATAGATACACTCGGATCAGTGCAATGCTGAAAGATCTGAATATGATGACCTTTAAGCTTAAAATATATTTTAATATAATGGTATTTATTTATACAATTCTCAATGAGGAAATATCGCCTGAATTTGTACGAAAGATTGACGCAAATCAATATGAGCACGAGCATTGTACAAGAGGAAGGGATAGACTGAGACTGCCATTCAGGAAGAAGGGTAAATTTCAGAAATCAGATTTTTAATGAAATGCCAGAAAACATAAGAAAGGAGGAGAAATTGAATAAATTTAAAGTGAAACTGGCCAGATATGTAAAAAAATAAGACTTTAATCTGGTTTATATTAGCGCATATATAGGAGTGCTTATGTATGCACTGTGTTAAGA
The DNA here is from genome assembly GCA_022840565.1 of Eubasilissa regina. Lineage (NCBI taxonomy): Eukaryota > Metazoa > Arthropoda > Insecta > Trichoptera > Phryganeidae > Eubasilissa > Eubasilissa regina. Next base: position 8,841,029 of record JAINEB010000010.1, read on the forward strand.
ATGAAATAAATTACAGTTCTGATATAGGGACTTCACTTGTTCGGACATTGTTGACATTTGAAGCCATGCCCTTTTGTACATGTACGGTAGTTTTAATATCTTGTTTATTCTTCTTAATAATGTATTATATATTAGAATGATTTTTTGTACTTTAGGTTTATTATTGTCCCGTTGATAATTATCACATTAATTAATTTCTTTTCAATTTAGTTGAATTCGTTACACTGTGTTTCACACTTGAAGTTTTGTCCTTAAATAGTACGATTCGACTTAAAAATGGCTTTAAAAAAACTATACCGTTTAAATTGTATCAAGTATTCGTCAAAAAAGTTCACTCTCATAAAATTTTGAAAATCAGAACTACGATCTTTATCGAAATAGCAAAACATTATCAAAATCGATGCCTTTTGAAAACATGGACTTGAAAATTTTTTAATTAATTCACTACTAAAGATTTTTACGCATTTTGCCCGGGATTTGGAATTAATTATAATTAAAGTAAGGGCATTTTTTTATCATCAAAATCATCATCTTATCCTAGAAGGATCAGAGGCTCAAAGTCTTGACAAGGTTCTTCTATCTTCCCCTGTCTTGCTCTGCTTCCATACTTGTTGACCAATCGATCTCAGGGTAGTTAATAGTTACGGAGAACTCGGTTGGCTCAGGTGGATCAGATATAGAAAGAATTATTGATTCCAATATTCAGAATGAATTTACGATGAAGCTGACATCAGGATTGTGATAAAATAAATAAAAATAGAATTAACTTGAAGTCTCCTGGTTGTATAAAAATAAGGTTATGATGAGTATTATGTGAATTTTAGTATAATAAATTACAGCTGCCGTACAATGGCTCGCGCTATCTCTGCGTCCATCTCTGTCGGTTGAACTATGAAGCTATCGACTCTGGTAGAGCTCGAACGCGACCTGCTGCTACAGCGTCTCTGCCGCGTGGCGCCAGACACCGCCCTCCGTCCGACTCACATCTATCTTCACAGTCTTTCCTGCCGATTATCCCAGATTAGCCTGAAACGACCCACCGGTCGTCTTCTCTGCGGAGTTGCCAAGAAGATACATTTTGGTAAGATGTTCCTCTGGCATTCTCATGACGTGTCCAAGCCACCTTAAATGAGAAAAGTTTCTATAATTACCGTTAGAATGAAGAAATGAATATTCATTATATCCAGGGGAATTAATGTGGATCGGAAACGGTAGATCAGATTGCTGCAAAAACCACCCCAGCATAAGGGATTAGATCGTTTATTTAAAAAAAAAAAAAAACTCACCATAAGAAGGAAGTTCTTATCCAAGTTCTGAACATGCGCGTAATTTATCACCGTCCCCTATGAACGGTAAAAAAAGCTTTCTTGTTAGTTTCTAGTTCATTTTTTATTTTTTCCAGGGGATGTCGTGTCGGGGGTTAAGGGATATTTATTTCTAGTTTCAGAGTAAGGGATGTCTTATCCGCGGGTAAAATTAAAACTTTGCAACCCTCGTGCCTCCCGCAAAACAAAGTTATTAATTGTGTTATGTTTTCGTTTATTTTTGTTCATATATATCTTACGAGCCCTCTCAGGGGAGTTATATTTATGTACATATTTTTATACGAATTTATAGACATTAAATTTTTATTTAATTTATTAATACTTACAATCATTTATTATTTATTATTGCTAAAAATTCTAGAAAACAAATATAAATTAAATAATCGATAATTTATTACAATTAGCGCCATCGGTGTACCAGTATAAACTTTAATGCATTAGTTCTAAAAACTACCACGACAACCCACCACTGTAACAGTAGCGCTAGTAGCTACAATGAGCATTTGAAGCTATTCACATTACTCTCTTCTATTTTTAAGCAAGTGTATTACTCGAGTCATACAATTGGCTATTTACTGAATTGAAACTATTTCCTACGTTAACCTTTAATAAAAATAATTATTTCCTTTATTTGTTAAGAAAACGATTTTCAAACAATAAAAGAATCATGTCTAGTCATAGAAAGTGTTTTTAACCTTCGGGAACCGGAAGATCGAAAATAGGATCGAGGGCCGGAGCGGGGTACAATGTGACTATTCAAATTTGCGTTTTAATGAAGTATAATAGTTTGAGCATATTCTATCATATTTTTAATTAAATTTCTTGTACAATGCGAACAAGATACTACTAAATTGTTGTCATTTTATAAGAAACCGTAGTATTTTGAAATGTCCATCACCCGTAAGCGCCCGGCCCACGCAAGCTACGTGAGGAGAATGACGTAACTGGATCTGTCGCGATCGCGAACATACCGCGCACGTGCAGCCGTGATCTATGAACGTGTGTTCAAAGAAAGTTACGGTCCAATATTATTTATTTAAAAATGAATAGAAGTAGGATGGAATTATTGAGATTATTTTTAAATACATACATTAAGTACAAATGGAATAGATTTTTAATATTTTACATTCATCTCAAAGTAAAATGATGTGTAAATGACAAATAAAAATCTTCACATTTATTTGATCAGAATTAAAAAATCTTAGCACAAAACTTAGAAAAATAAATATAAATATTTTCATTAAAATTACAAACATAAACAAGGAAAAATTCGCAATATATTGGAAAAAAAATTAAAAAGGTTTATACGGAAATTAATTATTATAAGGTTTAAACTGGAATGCAAGGATAATAAATATTATATGATAGCCAAAGAAAATATATAAATTGTTGGTGAATAAGTATAGGAATAAAAGTACAACTAAGAACAAAATGGAATAGAGATGTCATTAAATTTTAAAATAAAAACTTCAAAAATATTACATAAAATTACGTAGCGCGCTCGGTGAAGAGATCTGAGACGCAGCTCATCCAAATACGTGTCATATCTGGCGTTACCTAACAAGGGGATTTACCTTATAAAATTTTACCGATTGTCTATGGAAAAACACCATTTTCTCTACTTTTTACTGCCTTATTATTGTTTTTTTTTGCGCGTTGTATTTTTTGGGATATTCATGAGGATTACAATAAATACCAGCTCAATATCATTACTATTTTAAAAATAGTTTTCAAAATAGAAATTTTGGAGTTATGTTGTACCCCGTTCTGGAGCGGGAGTGTTAAAAATGTCCATACATTTTTTATATTGATTTTTATATCGATAAGAAAGTATTATTTATTATTATTATTAAAACTTTAAATATTAAAAACACTATTAATAGTACTCTAAAATTACAAATAAATACATGGTAGGGTCGTATAAACGACGGATTCATTTTGTCTAAACGTAAGTTCATAATCCTATGTACAACATATATTATATATGATTGTATAATATCTAAATCTATACCTACTGCACGCCACTGTTCGAAGGAAGAACAATTGTCGGACTTGTGGTACAATATTTTTGTATATGTTTTCTGAACTGCAAAAAATATTATAAAATGTGAGGCGATTTCTCTAGATCACGTGGGAAGTTGCCATAATATTATTGTATATATATATAATAAAGTAGTATTTTTAAATTGATCAAATCAAATCAGTGTTTATGATTGAAAGTTCGTCCCTGTTATGTTATTTGCGGCGACTGTACACAAACAAACAAAGTTACGAGTGAATAGTCAGCTGTCGTCTCTGTCGCGTCGGTTTAGTAGTTCTAATTCTAACGTAATCTGGGAGACAGATCAGTACTGTTGAAAAGACGTGATTATTCGCTCCGTAGTTGGGTCTTTGCTTTATAAATTTACCCCCGCTGGTGATACTCGAATATCTCGTCTTTTGTCTTAATTTCCTCTCTATCCGTCTCCACAACGAAGCGCTTGTTTCATCTGAAACATTACATTTTTTTAATGGTCCCTTAGACGCGTTTGTGGAAACAAATTTTACGGAAATGGTGATATTTATAAAGGAATGTTGTACGTGATGGGGCCCTATTTCTTCCAGCGCCCCGCGTGTTTGTTTGAAGATGAGAAATTACTTACGGTTCACGCGAGATTTATTCAACACTGCTACTGATGGCTGACCTTGAGTTTGCGGTCGGGAAGACGTGAAGCTCACAACTCGATCTTCGCGATGGTTGCCAGTTGATTTTATTTTGGTATGACCCTGTTCCGGGAGTGTTTGTGGCTGTTGAGAGCCTGGTTTTACGATCAGGTGAGGCGCGTTTAGGGCCTCCACAATCTAGCAAGTAGCATAGTTTATAGTAATAAGATATATTATTTTATTATTAAGGAGAACACATCCTTATTGTGAAGTTGTAATTATTCAGAATATAGCTCTGTGATATTTTAAATACTAATTAAATGCATTAATTAGAAAGATATACATATAAAATCTATTTTATCGAAAAATATTATTGTTGCTACCGGGATTCGAACCTGCATCTCTTCTAATCCAGGGAACGTGAATTATCCGATTATCCTATGCCAACACAGTGGATTGACGACAAATTTTCGAACCTATATGTTACACTTTTCAGAGTAATATAAATAGCTCGATGCGGCGAATACACAAGACAAGTACAGCGGTGAGTTGTCGTGGTAGTTTTTAGAGCTAAGCAATTAAAGTCTCTACTGGCACGCAGATGGCACTAATTGTAAAATAATATTTCCGTTTATGTTAATCCAATTATTTAATTTATATTCGTTTCCCAGAATTTTTAGTATGCACTGCACGCCCCTGCTTACGACTGATACAGAGTCATTTGCAAAACTGTGATTGAGTACAAAATTTTATTGCACGTACATTTACTGCCACTAGCATAAAAGAGTGATGTTATTACACAAAACATATTAGAGCAATAATAGGAGTGACGTTTTGCGATACACTCCCTAAGCGGGAGAAAGTACGCCGTCTTCATTGACAGGGCGATATAAAATATTGTCGTCTGTGCGGAAAATAAAAATATTTTTCGTCCTGTCTATTTGGTCCTGATTTTATTTCATCTGTTGAGATAAAATGCATTTTATTTTATGTGACGTCATCGACTGTCGTCGAGTAAAATTGCGCGTTGTGGAAGTATAACAATATTCACACCCGTGCCACTTTCCGGAATTGAAACAAAGGGAGATACCCGCACATCTCTTCTGTGTAGACTCCACGTGGAGCGGTGCCAATAAAACTATCATAAATAATATTTAAATTACCTAAAACGAGTCTATCAAATGTATATATTTCTACGTAAGCCGACGCCGACACCGACAGACACTAGACAGACCGAGACATCTATTGTAGGTACATTTATCTTGTTGATAAACGGTGCTAAATGGAAGATAGTTCTCACTTCCAAAGGAAGAGCGTTTGAGTGTTTCTTTCTTGTACCTCTGTTTTTGTGTAATGTAATGGAAACAGTTTTGATGAACATTATTATGTATTTAAACAAAAAACTATCCCGTCTCACTGATTCTTTCGAAAATTTATTATCTCATTTGAATCACTCCTTGGTTTTCCAACAGGAAGGTCTCTAAAAGAACAATATCAAATATCTCTAGAATGAGAATTGAACATTGCCAGATAGCCTCACATTGTTTAGATTGAACATAATAGACTCCCCAATGTGTGAGTGTGGTGCCTATAAGGAAACCCTTGACCATGTCTTTTTTGCCTGTCCATTGCGGATCACAGGTTTTTTTTACAGTAATCTTCTCAGTGGTAATTTTCAACTCCCGGTTAACTTGTGTCATCTTCTCTCCCTTAACTCGCCACATTTGAGCTATATGATAGCAAATTTCTTGAACGACAATGGTATTAACTTGTAGCGTAATATTCCCTATTCTATAATATTGTTGTACTGCTTTCTATGAAATAATGTTTTAACTTGTTTAATGGCACAAATCACTCTTGAAAGGTGGATTACCTGTTTTACCTGAGGAAAAAAAGAAAAAAAAGAAGAATTTGCTCTCTGTTAACTGTACTATTACCATTTTGACGTGAGTTGTGTATTACGCCATACTGATTTGACAGTTTTTTGTCTCTCTTGAAAAGTTTAGTAATTTTGATATACAGACAACTGCATTTACCACAACGATGTATACATAAGATAGGTTATTAGATATCAGCAAGTTATGTGTGATTGTCCGAGTCCCCCCAAATAAATTTACAACTAGCGCTTACCTGTTCGTTTGAATTATAACGCGATATGTGCGTGCGACAGTGTGTGGCCATAGTAGAATGGACAATGAAAGACTACTTACAATAGATCGATGTTTATTGATGCTTCAAACACAGTTATGGTTAGAAGTATAAACAGTTGATAAAGGCGATCGCGACGAGTTGTATTGTTGTCTGTTTTCTGTTATTGGTGAGAGACCCGTTTTGCACTCAAGTATATGCAGGGTGCGTGAAGATTGTTGAGCCGATAGACTTCCATACTGTGTTAAACCAATCTTCTATTTTTGTACACAAATTTTTACATGGATATTATGGCAATTTTCTTTATGTTCATGGTATTTGTACGTACCGTGAACATCAAGAACAGACACTCAACCTGCAGCCTGGGACGGATCCTTCAATTTTTTGGGCATCTTGCAAAAAGGGAAGAATTCCTACAGTTCACTATCCCTAAAAAACAATTTACTCTTGTAAATACGAAGCGATCTTCCGTCCTATACTCACGTACGCGAGCCCTGGATATGGAGTATCTGTAGTTCAAGTAACACAAAAATTTTAGAATCCAAACAAAACTACATCCTTGGAAGAATTACAAACTCACCCTGGTTTGTCAGAAACACAATCATTCACAGAGACCCAAACATACCTTCACTTAAACGACACGAACACGATTTATCGTTTAAATTTTATTCTAAATTAATATCCATCCCAAACCATTCCATAAACTCGCTCGGCCTCTATGATCCCTCTTCCGATCCCCATCATCTTCCCAAAATATAAAATAAAATAAAATATATTATTTAAAAATACTTTACACAATTATATACAAAGTTAAAATTACCTGATATTAAAAAAAAAAACAATTTTTCAATGTTCCCTGAATAGGGTCACCCAAAAAAACCTTACGCCATTGTTGTTACCTCGTGTGTCGGAGATAAGAGGGCTCAGCCCTTATCCCTCCTTTAACAATCGAATCAGAGAGCATAGGAAGATAGCTTGGAGAAGCTCGTTGCCGAGTGCCACGGAGAAGAACAGATGAAGAGAAAGATGGACTAACCTATGGGAAAAGCAACTGGCACTTCTAGACGCTGAGAAAGGTGGAGGAACATATTTCTAATTTTAAAAGTGTTAATTCATGGTGGAAAACAATTTTATCGATTTAATTATTGTTTAATTGAACAAAAACACCCCATGTATTGAAATGTATAAATATCCTAACTTAGGGGTAAAATATACCGGTAATGATAATAAAATAATAAATAGTGGAAAAAAGTTAAAAAGTGTTTAAATTAAATCGTTATAAGGAAACCGCCTCATATTTTGTAATAATTTCTGTAGTTTTGAAACATAGAGTGGTGTACATTTATAATATAACATATATAATAATAATACTAATAACAGAAACTAAACTAAATTCTTATATAATAATAATAATAATAACAGAAACTAAACTAAACTTCAATATTTGCAAAATTACTTTTTGGCCTCATTTTATATTAATACTTTATTAATTATAATATTATAATTAAGGAGCATTTGAGATGTCTAAATAACATTAACTATTCAGAATTTTCCAATCATCTTTTGGAAACACACCATTCCTTTGATATTAACGAGGGTTTAGTAATTATACGTACAAATACTAGGGGTTTACAGTCAGATAAATTTGAAATTTTAGAAATAAGAAGCTTAATTTTATATTCAACCGAATCTTCTTTGCAAATATTCACCTTTTAAATTTATTTTCATATTACTTACTTATTCACCATTTTATATTTTTGTTTTTATCCTTGTTTACATTGTTTCCTGAAGATGATACCATAGGTATCGAAACATGTAGAATAATTAATAAATAGTGATTTAAACAAAGTATTTTGTATAACTGGTGCAACTCTTCCTCGTGGTTTTTCAGTCTTTCAACAATTTATTTTTTGAAAAACGTATGTGACAGAATTACCTATCTGATTAAGTCTATAATATTATTGAGTTTATGTGCACATAAATATATGTGAGGTATAGGAAATGTCTTTGTCTAAATGTAGTCTTAATATGTCACAGTTATAGTATGTTTTGTGTTTGTTATTCTAGTCTTGTAACGATATAATGAATTGTCATTGTGATAACGATATAACGAATTGTCATTGTGATAACGATATAACGAATTGTCATTGTGATAACGATATAACGAATTGTCATTGTGATAACGATATAATGGATTGCCATTGTGATAACGATATAATGAATTGTCATTGTGATAACGATATAATGAATTGTCATTGTGATAACGATATAATGAATTGTTGTTGTGATATCAAATAATTGGTGATCTAGAGGAAAGTAGAATTTTAAACAATTCAAGTGATTTCAAGTTGCTCCGTTATGTGTAAAAATGCTTATCTTGGTACCACACGTATTATTGATTTCTGCGCTTTAATAAGACACTCCCCAACCCTATGGTTCTATTGAATTCCTTGAGATAGAATGTTTCTGCTTATTGTGAAAATGTACACCTTTTATTGCCAATATATTTGAGTAATGTACGCTAGGAGACGCCAGAGATATTTCAATTTTATTTTATTAAATAATTTTGATAATCTTTAATACAACATGTACATTTTTAAGAGAACATATTTTTATTGTGAAGTTGTAGTTTTTTCAGAACATAATGGATGTATCGATTTGAAATATTTGCAACATATAGGTTCGAAAATTTACTAGACTGACATGGTATAATTGGTCAGCGCGCTTCCCCTGATAGGAAGAGTTCCCGATTCAAATTGATTTTATCTGTATGTATATCTTTCTAATTTATGTATTTAATTTGTGTTAAAATATCACTTAATTATATTCTGTAAAAACTACAACTTCACAATAATAATGTGTTCTCTTTAAAATGTAATAATATTGTAAATATTAATTAAATATATTATTTAGAAAGATATACATATAAAATCAATTTTATCAAAAAGTATTGTTGTTGCGCCACCGGGATTCGAACCTGGATCTCTTTCCAAACCGGGGAAGGTGCATGATCCAACCATACTACAGTGACAATATTTTTAGCGACAAATTTTCGAACTTATATTTTTTAAATTTTTTTTTGGGGTTTTCGTACAATCTGTACTTCAATGCAGAAATCCCTTATTATATTGCTTTAACAATGCCTTGTATTGCACTTTGTTTAAAATCAATATGATTCCAAGAATTATTCACACCAGTTTTTGACAAATATTGGTAGCATCCTTTGCATATTGCGTAAAATTTGTAAATATATATTATATCTAACGTATTTTTAAAGAAAATGGAGGACACTAACACTGAGGATGCAATAGCAGAAAGTTAGGTCCTGCGGGCGGCTATCATTAACGCTACGCAGCCATTGGTGACCGCTGCGCGGCCAGGATCTCATCGGCTATCGTCGATTGTTTGCTGCTAAGCCCTGCGGGCGGATATTGTGGCCACTACGCGGTCTTTGGTTACCGCTACGCACTAGATGATGTATAAGAATCGCGGATAGACAATAATAAACACAAAAATAGTATTTTATCAGTATAATACGCATTTAAGTAAAGATTAATGGTTTTTTCGCTCAACCTAGAACACATTAACATTTTTAGTTATAATAATTCCCGCGCAGATTTTGACATTCATAACCAAAAATTATATTATTAAAACCAACAATTATTATTCATGGCATTTTTAATTTTTTACTGTAATGTAATGCATAATAAAAGAGAAAACATTTTACATCTTGTCTCTCAATTTACATCGCGACCATATTCTTAAAAAAACTGAGATCATGTTTACATAAATGATTATTATTAAACTCATTATTTGACAATGCGACCATAGAAAAAATTCTTACAATTTCATTCACGGCTTCTATGAGATGACCATAGATTAGAGAGATGACAGCTTAAAATTCGTACGATTTCGCTATTTACGAACTGTTATTGAATATATAGAAGAGAAAATATTTAATTAATCTTAACCTTACATAAAAAAACACGTTCATTTTTTTGACCCGCTGATGTCTCACAGACCTGGCATTATATAGCCATAGACACTACATCCAGGACCTACTAGACGTCCAGAAAGTCATAGAAATAGATTAAAATGGACTGTGAGAGGTTATATTATTATGGATATATTTTTCAGTCGGCATCCTCCTGAACAGAGTACACCGTGTGACACCTGTCGGTTTTGTTACACACTAAAGTAACAAATTTCCCCGAAATGTTTACCAGACTATCAGCCCTTGGCCGGTACTCAACATGAATTTATTATGTAATGAATATTATAAGGGTCCTCTTGTTTCGGAAGCTGGGCCAGACGAATCGATAGAGCCTTTAGACTGATGTAGTGGCTGCATATCGATGTCATTTAAGGGATACGTTTTATCGTTACGTAAAAATTTAATTTTGCTTATTTCTAAAATAACTAGGGGTTGTTAGCTTATGCTAGAACGTTGCCATTAATTGAGTAAAAATAGATACATAAATAAAAATATAATTTATACTACGTATATAATATAATATTTATTTATACATCCTACCTGCCACGTCGCATAGCAACATAAAATAACATTATTAAGGAGAACATATTTTTATTGTGAAGAAATATATACATATATAAGCTATTTAATCGAAAAAATATTGTTGTTGCGCTACCGGGATTCGAACCTTGATATCTTTCCAAACTGGGGAATGTGCATTATCCAATTATGTTACAGCAGACTGTAATTTTGACAACATATTTTCGAATTCATATACATTATAATTAATACATTTAATTAGTATTTAAAATATCACAGATCTATGTTCTGAATAATTACAACATCACATTAAGAATGTGTTCTCATTAATAATATATAAGTTGTATCAACGTGTCCAAAAATTCAATTCTGGCGTCTGCTATCGGTTTACTCAAAGGTATTTGAGATTCCATAAAAACAATGTAGATGGCTTTCACATAATGGAACGATAGATGTATTCATTTGAAAAGTGTAACATATAGGTTCGAAAATTTGTCGTCAAAAGTATTGTCGCTGTAGCGTAGTTGGATCCCGGTTTGGAAAGAGATCCAGGTTCGAATCCCGGTAACGCAACAATATTTTTCGATAAAATTGATTTTATATGTATATTTTTATAATTAATATATTTATTTAGTATTTACCGCTGTTCGTTTAGCTTGGCAACATTAAAAATATATTGACGTGTCGAAAGGCAACATGTACAATAAACATATGTGGTTATAGCGATAAGATATTTAGTTGAGGTTGATTGTGTAAATAAATAATTTAAACGTGGAAGATTTACTGTCGAACCTCTCATGGCCTCTATATGTAGGCACGTACGTGCATTTTTTTTTTTTTAAATATTAAAAACCTGCGTCAACTTTTACGTTAATTAATCACGCAAAGTGTGGCGGTAAAATTTGCACAGGTAATTTATCACGTACATTATAACAGCCGTCGCACGTTTTAGCGTGCTCTCCATAATTTAATATATTATATATATGTATATGGTTAAATATATCTCCCAATGTGGGAACGCGAAAAACAACAATAATTATAATTCAAACAAATTAGGTTAATTATTTCAAGATAATTATGCCAGGATTCAAGATAATTATGCCAGGAATTATGCTAGGATAATGTGTGAAGTTGCATTTTCAGAACATAATTCTGTGGTGTTTTAATACAAGATATATTAATCAACCTCGATTGAAAGATATACAGAAAAAAATCTATCTATTGAATAAATATTAGGTGCTACCGGGATTCGAACCTTGACATCTCCCCATCCAAATTATTATTTAGATTAAAATATCACAGAACTAGATTCTGAAAATGTATCTTCAAATTAAAAATGTGTTCTCCTCACAGACGACCAAGTGGTGATCTGTGGTTATTTTTAATATGTATATAAGTTATCTTAAAGTTCAATATTTAATAAAGCGGATTCATTAATTTAATTCGTCTCCTGTCGGATTTTACTCAAAGGTATTTAAGATGCACCGTAATAATGTCGATTGCTTTTATAAATGGAATAGTAGATTTATCGATTGGAAATATTATAGAATATAAGTTAAAAATTTGTCGAAAATGTATTCTAATGCTATAGCGAAAGTGGTAGCGCGCTTTCCCCGGATAGGAAGAAATCCATGTTGGAAGCGACAAAATATTTTTTCTGTATATCTGTCTAGTTGATTAATTATTAAAATTTTTGAGTTTTCGGGCATGTGAGCTATAAGAGCAAACGATTCGCCGCCCCTGGGGTATGATTTTTTACCAATACACATAGCGCATACTGAAAAGAATGCACCGCGCCGTGGCGAGGGTTCTCACGCGCGGGGCACAATTGTCGGAAATAACCGAATTCGTGACCGCCCTACCAAACCCCGCGCGGAGTCCTGGCCCGTCATGAGACCATAGCAGACAGGGTCTCTCGAGCACACGGCCAAATTTGTACTTTTTTTTTTGGATCGATATTTTTGATCGATTCCGTGACAACTGCACACAAAATAGATGCACACATTGACAACTGCACATCAAATAGATGTTCACATTGACAACTGCACACAACATGGATGTTCACATTGACAACTGCACACAATATAGATGTAAATAGTGCACATACAATAGATGCACACGTTGACAACTGCATTTAAATAGATGCACACATTGACAACTGCACACAATATAGGTGTAAATAGTGACAACTGCACATACAATAGATGCACACGTTGACAACTGCATTTAAATAGATGCACAAGTTTACAACTGCACGCATTGACAACTGTACGTATAATAGATGCACACATTGACAACTGCGTACAATATAGATGCACATAGTGAAAACTGCACATAAAATAGATACACACATTAACAACTGCATACAAAATAGATACACACGTTGACAACTGCACATAAAATAGATGCACACATTAATAATTACACATAAGACAGGTGTACACGGTGTATTCAACGGCATTCTTTTGTCTTGTGTAAAATAAATTCATTACCATTTATTTTAGTTTATTCATTGTATATTATTTATGCTATATACAATTATACGCACATTTTTTTAAAATGCGGTTTCGTTTTTTTTTTTGCGTTTTATTACCCTCCCTGTACGCTTCCGAAAAAAAACATACGTTAAAAATGGTTCAAGGTTACCACCTTCCTCCCCCCCCTTCGTAGCCGTGTACCGTTTTTCTTTTTCGAAATCTGGCCATCTTAATTACAGACAAAGAAAAAGTATTTCTTTTTTCTTCATCTTCAGTGCGGGATTGTGCCTCCGCCGCCCCCTATCCCGGGACAAAGTTCCCCTATCCTGCTTTCACAGCCAGCTCACCTTTTCCTCCTCGATCTGCTCTATGTTGTTTTTCGATTAGATGCTCAATTATTTTTTTCTGTATATTTTTAAGATATTAAATAAATGTCCTATTGTTACTTAACGTTGTTTTTTTTTTATATATATAATTTAATTAAACCATTTATTGGCTCGTTCTGTAATAAAATATTATTTTCCAGAGCCGAAAATGTCAAGGGGCAAAAGTTCGATTTAAATTATTTCGTTTACATCACATTATTGTTGTTTATCCATCCCCCCCCTCCCCCCCCCCCCCTTACGACAGATCTTTGAGTGCGTACGCAGAATCTTCTCCATCTTTATAATTAAAAGCTTAAAATACCCAAGAAACTTTTAATTCAACTGTGGGTAATATGGCTCTTTTGATCTTTGATTTTTAATTATGTTAATTATTACTTTATTTTATTTTATTGAAATCATATTATATTTAAAAAGTTGTCATTTTACGTAACAGAAAAAAATCTAACCCCACACTTTTAAACATTCAGTTAAGAGTACAGGGAAAACAAAAAGTAATGGGCAGAACTATTTCCTACGTTAACCTTTAATAGAAATAATTATTTCCTTTAGTTATTATTATTTTTTTTTTTGAACTTTATTTTGATTTTAACAGAAATATATCATATTTACATCTTTACACACATTTAAATACGTTGTCCAACTAGGCTAGCCTGTTTTTGGGCTAATTATATATATATATATATATAATATTTTATAAAACCAAAACTCATCGAAGGCAAAACACAGTAAGATCGAATATATACATAGCATATAATGTGGCAATATTTAAGGAGAGAGAAAAGAAAATGATAATAATAAAAAATGTGTATATATGAAATATAAAAAAGTTAATTAAAAATGAGTGAAGAGAAAAAATAATAATAATAATACCAATAATGTAAGCAGATAAATATAAGGTAGATGTAAATATACAAGACCAAAACGCACAAAATTATTTCATTATATAAAAGAGTTGACTCTTTGTATATGCTCTTCCTAATTGCAACAACCAATTTGAAGTATCCTTTTTAAAAGTCTTAATGTCAGTTAAATTTCTAATTTTATTATATATTCTGGGAGCTTGAAAGGTAAATAATCCCCAAAACTAGTTTTCATGCTTGGAACTATTTTAGGCTTGTTTGCTCTTGTGGGATAATATCTTTCAGTCCTCACAGATGGAGTCCTTATTTTCCTATGAAAGCTTGTTAATATATTCTGCACATATAATTGTCTTATATCCAAAACCTGAACTTATATCCTAAATCCCTATTACGTGAAGGATTTCCAAACAATAAATGAATCATGTACAGTCATAAAAAGTGTTCTTTAAAAACGTCCATACATTTTTTATTTTAGTAATAAGGTATTTTTTTACGTTAAAACTTAAACTTTAAAAACACTATTAATAGTACTCTAAAATTACAAATAAATACATGGTAGGGTTGTATAAACGACGGATTCATTTTGTCTAAAGACGTTTGTTAAACGAAAGTTCATAATCATATGTACAACATACCATTGGTAACAGTCAGGGGCGTGCAGTGCATACAAGCAAAAAAAACTGTTGCTTGAATTAACAATTCTGGGAAACAAATATAAATTTAAAAATTGGATTAACATTAACGTAAACATTATTATGCAATTAGTGCCATCTGTGTACCAGTAGAGACTTTAATTGCTTAGTTCTAAAAACTCACCGCAGTACTCATGGTGCTCTTTTTTTATTCGCCGCATCGTGCTATTTACATTACTCAGTTCTGTCTTTAAGATAGTGAATTACTAAAGTTATACAAATGGCTATTTACTAAATTGAAAATTGAAAATTTAGTAAATAGCCATTTGTATAACTTTAGTAATCCCTTTTGTACGGAGTCGTTGCCTATGTTGTTTTTTAACAAAATAACATTAGAAAGGATTACAACTGCGTGCAAATCATTGATGTGTCTACTTCTTCTTTTACTAATTCGCGAATTTTACTATCTTACTGTTTTTAACTTGTTGATTTCATGATAGTTCTTTAAATTTGGTGCATGGATTGGTTTTAGATTTGGGAAAAATAAAAAGCAATTGGCGGAACTATTTTCTACGTTAACCTTTAATAAAAATAATTATTTCCTTTAGTTATTACGTGAATGATTTTCAAATAATAAAAGAATCATGTTCAGTCATAGAAAGTGTTCTTAAAAACGTCCATACATTTTTTGTACGGGTAAGAAGGTATTATTTTACGTTGAAACTTAAACTAAACACTATTCATAGTAGTCTAAAATCACAAATAAATACATGGTAGGTTCGTATTCATTTTGTCTAAAGAAGTTCGTTAAACGAAAGTTTAACATCTTATATTTATTTTTTTCTTTCTAGCTAAAAGTACATTTCATGTTGCATTTCCGCAATGAAATTTTCGCCGCGCGACCACTATCGACCACGAAGTGTCCACAATATGAATGACAACGGATCGTTTTCGATTAAGACTCATCTCAAATATAAAAATGTTGAAATCTTCACCCTAGCGCGATTTTCGTGACATTTACCGCGTATAAAAATATATTCTATTAAAAATTGATTTTCGACAGTATCGAGCAACAGGTTTAACGTCACGTCGCGGAGCTCAGCTAGGTGACCCCTGTGACCTCACGCATCACGAAGCGTCGTGAGCCATTCCTCGACCGATTGAATTCTCCGACTCGAGAAAATAAATCAACCTTCTCGTTTCAATAACCGTCACGGAGTTTAATATCGACGTTAATTGTCGGCTGATTTGTCCGAACGGCGTACAATTTTTAATGTACTCAATTGAATAATCGATTGCGTTTAATTTGAAGGGGATTCTCAATTCTTGAGACTGATAATTCACTTCTCATTCATTTGATTTAATACAATTAAAATTATTAAAATTATTAAATAATAATAATAATAATAATGTTTATTCCAGCGTGATCAGGTTTTTTTTTTTAAACCTGATTGGCCATAGAGATAATACATATTAAGTTATATATACTTATATATATTAAGTTATATTAAGTTATATGTACTCTTCTGTCCTGTCACACAATTATCGCCTCATTCATATTCATAAATCTTCTCATACAAGCTCGACGATTATTGAGGCTTCTAACAGGACCGTCTGGTTTACCTGGTGGTGCCAAGTCTTCCGCGGACTTCTGGTGCCATCAACACTTGCGTCATATATCTTTCTTACCATTCTCTCCTCATTCATTCGTTCCGTATGACCAAAACACTATACTGAGATCAGCTTTACATTCTTTCCTTATTTTTTCATTCTTCACTCTGTCATAAATGGATCTGCCGCATATACGCCTAAGTGATCTCATTTCTACTGCATTCAGTCTACTTTCGTTCCTCTTCTGCCGGCTTCAGGCCTCACTTCCATCGGTACCGGGACTCTCCATTGTGAACCGCTAGTCTTGTCTCAGTTGACAAGTTCCCGTTAGCTATAATTCCCTGCAGTCTCTTTCCGTTTCTATCGAACGTGCTTCCAAAATACACAAACTCATCTACTTGTTCCAAACAAATATTACCTCCGAGTATTTAGCGCGGTGTCTTGCTTTCCTCCTTCTCGAATACCATCGTTTTCGACATGTTGACATTTGTGATAAGGTCGCTTTCCTTTCATACATCGTATTTTTAACTAACGATTTTCGGTTTTTACCATCCGTTGTAAGATGGTTAAATTTATACAGTATTTAATGTACATTCGATGAGTAAATATTTTTTACTTTCGATCGAACAACCGACACAGTGAGAATCGCAATGTATCAACGATTGTGACCTTAATCTCGAGAAATCTTATACCTGCACACACGCATACTATGTTCCCAGAGTCGCAATTTTCCAAACATTACGATAATGCCGATTGAATATTATTCGCGCTGACAATAGTCCATTGTTTTGGTGTGCGCTTCAGGGTCACGTCGCTGACCTCATCG
This sequence comes from Eubasilissa regina, assembly GCA_022840565.1. Classification (NCBI taxonomy): domain Eukaryota; kingdom Metazoa; phylum Arthropoda; class Insecta; order Trichoptera; family Phryganeidae; genus Eubasilissa; species Eubasilissa regina. The sequence continues at coordinate 8,858,450 of JAINEB010000010.1, forward strand.
ACGCCCGATCACCGCCCGTCCTATTCCGAGCTGCTGGGCCCGAACGGATATACTATCGGACCTTACTCTCTAGCTTTTATGTACGAGTGGTCAACATACTAATCGTGCTAGTGCATCACAATAAACTTCCCAAATAGCTGGTGAGAGATAGTTTAAGATCCAATTTATTCAGGCGCGCTTGATCACAAACACTAGCGTAGTTCAGACGCACATAACTAGCTAATGTTGCTATTAGTGATGAGGAAAAATGCTACTCTTGACTCACTCGTGTTATTGTGATTCGATAATATCAGTGATTGAAAACTGTGACTGAGATCACAGTTTCATTACTAATACGCATGCGCCGCACGATATCACAATACACGAAATAAATAAATAAATAAAAAAACATAATTGTGAAGGTATTTACTTATATTATTCAAACTTTATTTGCGTAAAAAACATATTCTAGCATATATAATTATATATCATCATAAAGAGAATGAAAAACCTTTTAAAATAATGTGAATTTATTTTTCAGTCACATAGAATAGAATGAATTATAACATCATTCTTACATGAATATTTTCCTTTAATATGAACATGCGCCGATTCACAATTCACAACCAAATATAAATAAAAAACAATTTTAAATCACGAATCACGATATTTCTAGATATTAAATCACTAATAGTGAGTGTGACACAAAGATATCAGTGATTGACTCGCGGTTCGTGGTTTAGTGCTCATCACTAGTTGCTATCTATGAAGCGAGTGTAGAGAATATGGAAAGACAGTGACATCAAGCAAACAACTCAAATTATTAAGGAGAATTTTCAGAATTCAGTTCTGTGATTGTTTAGTACAAAAAAATACGTAAATATATTTAACACACAGCAAAAATGCGTTCTTCTTAATTATTAAATTTTAATTCAAGTTTCCTAATTTAATAAAAATGGATTAGTTCATTTAATTCTTACAGGGGGAATACGTTACCATTACGCGATTAAATATTGAATTTATATATAAATTTTTAAGTGAGATATCTACTATTTCCAATTGTTACATAATATTAGGGGTACCAGTCGAAAATGTCGCATTTCGGTATGGCCCTTGTTTGATCCTCAGTCGCGTCTGTCTCGTCGAGTCGCCAGCACGTAATATATATTACTTTTGTTCCTTAACATTTGGAGATCATCTTTCGAAAGTTATTTTTATTTTTGTTAGCGATACATTTAAAATGGAAGGGTTTATACCAGATAAGAATTTTGTGCGCAATTGCTTGATCTACGAGTTCCACCAAAAAACTCTGCGAGGAAGGCTGCAGAAAAAATTTGCAGTATATACGGTGATGTGATATCCATTCGCCAATCGCAAAAGTGGTTTAAAAAATTTCAGAGTGGGAATTTTGATACGGAAAACCAGCCTCGAGAAGAAAAGGTCTTTAAAGTGGATGATGACATTTTAATGTGTGAAGTCGAAGCAAATCCAACAAAATCAATTCAGCAGATTGCAGACACACTCGGATACTCCTGGTCGAGTGTAAAAGCCATTTGAAAAAATCGTCGAAATAAAAGTTAAGCGACCCAGAATGCACGCAGAACACAAAGTTTTTTTTCAACACGACAACGCAAGACCCCACACTGCAGCGATTATTCGAAAAAAAATAAACGCCTTTGGCTGGAAACAAATCGATCACCCCCCATATTCACCGGATTTAGCCCCATCAGATTACCATTTATTTAGATCCCTACAGCATTTTTTATCGGGAAAAAATTTCAACAACTTCGAAACGAAATAAAATCTGCCCTTGACGACTATTTCCAGTCGAAACCAGAAACTTTCTATTCAAAGGGCATAAAAATGCTTGAAAATAGATGGAAGACTGTATTAGAAAGTAATGGGGAATATATAATATAAATTTTTTCAAATAATAAATGATTTAAATTTATATTTGCCTTTTTATTTAAAATGCGACATTTTCGACTGGTACCCCTAATAAATTATTAGGTTGGGTATGATTAATAAGAACGTTATGGGTTTATTTTCAAGGCACGCTCAGACTACGAACGACACACACGGCAAAGTCGGTAAGAAGAGTGCTACGTCTCCGAAGTTAGTTGCGCGTCCTTCCTTCTAACGGCAATCCCGGTAATCTTTTGTAGTGGTTATCCTGGAATGCGATCTTTGAGTATTTGGCGCGTAACAAAATATAATAGTTAAAATTATAAGCACTTGTACAAACTTTATGAACAATAATGACAAAAACAATTTATAAAAAAGGAAATAAAATTGTTATGTAACAGAGAAGAAATCGATTTAAGAATTATAAAAAAATTTAACTAAATTAATATCGTATTATTTTGCAATCAACCCGCACGGTTTCATTATATCGTATCTGAATTATTATAAAACTTTTGTGTGATAAAATAATTATTTATTATTACATTATTTATTATTGTATTTAGATTTTCGAAATTTTTCGAGATTTGCTTTCACTTCGAACGAAGTTCAGAGCGTTCCGGGCAAATTGAGTGTTTATCGTTTATAATATAATAATAGTAAATATAAGAAAGAATCAGATAAAAAATAACTTATCACATGATAACGTATCCGTGTAATGAAAGTTCCTTAACGTACAAATTATATTGTATTCTTTTTTTAAATACGTATTTTAATACTTTTTCTTTTGTAATTATATTTCACACTGATTCACTTTGTTCCGTATCCGTATCTGTATCCGTAGAATTTCCGTAATATAAAGTGTTTTAGGGATTATCTCGTGGACTGTATGAAAGAAAATATAGAGGGAGAAACAGGATGACACACTACTTTGAAAACTACCACTCACCTTTTGTAGTCGCGCCAACTCACTCCACGCTCAGCAATTGAAGGATCTCTCGTCGGATGCTGGGAGTCACTTTTAAGACGCTCGAAGTTGTAGTCGGCCATTTTGCAAAATATCTCGCGATGTAGGTAGATCTGACCGGCGCGTATTTGAAAAAGGAACAGGTTGTAATGTTAATTAACACTGATTCCCGCAGTGATGGACGAGTATGTAAAACAAGTAAGTTTGAGTAGATAGAACAAGTTGGAAGGGATTAGGAATAATGTGGATAATGGAAAAGTAGATATATCAATTTGAAATGTTACAGAAAATGTATTTGATTTCTATAGCGAGGTTCAAGTTCAAATCCCGGTAGCCAAAATTAAAAAAAATATATGAATTAAATATATTAATTAGGAAGATATACATATAAAATCAATTTTATCGAACATATTGTAATACATCGGGAATCGAACCTGGATCTCTTTCCAAAACGGGAAGGAAGGTGCATTGTCCAACTATGCTACAGCGACGATATTTTAGCGACAAATTTTCGAACCTATATGTTACCTTTTTGATATTAATACATTTAAATTAATCGTTCCGTTATTTGAAAGAGGCGTCTACCTTATTCTTACGGAATCTCAAATACCTTTGAGTAATCTGACAGCAGACGCCAGAATTATCAATTCATTTTTATTATATTTTGGACACATTGATTCAACTTTATTATTAGGAGAATTGATAATAATTCTGGTGTCTGCTTCAGATTCGGGTTCTTCCAATAGTAACAGCCTGCGAATGGGGATGGTAAATGGTAAAATTCATTTACCATATGATATATGCTGTGCCATCTCATTTTTATGTACATTGTACTTCATTTTCAATACATGGATCTTATTATACATTTTAGAAAAATACAAAAACTCGTACATCATATAATGGAAGTAATATACCTAGCGCATAATATTTTAGGGGTCATCCCTCCGTGTCGATCCGTCGTGGCTATGGATCGCGATCTCCATGAACTCCCGCCGTCTTGACTATGCTTGTTGCCCCATAATTACCATCAATAGCTGGTCTTCGGTTTTCTATTGGCATTGTTGAATATATATATGAAAAGACTATGTAATAGACTATGTAAAAGTACTATGTAAATGAAAAGACTATGTAATAGACTATGTAAAAGAAAAGACTATGTAATAGACTACGTAAAAGTACTATGTATATGAAAAGACTATGTAATAGACTATGTAAAAGTACTATGTAAATGAAAAGACTATGTAATAGACTATGTAAAAGTACTATGTAAATGAAAAGACTATGTAATAGACTACGTAAAAGTACTATGTAAATGAAAAGACTATGTAATAGACTATGTAAAAGTACTATGTAAATGAAAAGACTATGTAATAGACTATGTAAAAGTACTATGTAAATGAAAAGACTATGTAATAGACTATGTAAAAGTACTATGTAAATGAAAAGACTATGTAATAGACTACGTAAAAGTACTATGTAAATGAAAAGACTATGTAATAGACTACGTAAAAGTACTATGTAAATGAAAAGACTATGTAATAGACTATGTAAAAGTACTATGTAAATGAAAAGACTATGTAATAGACTACGTAAAAGTACTATGTAAATGAAAAGACTATGTAATAGACTACGTAAAAGTACTATGTAAATGAAAAGACTATGTAATAGACTACGTAAAAGTACTATGTAAATGAAAAGACTATGTAATAGACTACGTAAAAGTACTATGTAAATGAAAAGACTATGTAATAGACTACGTAAAAGTACTATGTAAATGAAAAGACACCAATTTTTGCGAAATTGTGCTGCCACTCGCCGATTCTTCCACCGATGGACGCTCTCCCTGCTGTCTTGAATCTTCTAAAAACTCGGCTAGCCAGCCACCGAAACATTACATAACCGACAACCAAAAAAGTAATACACTAAATGTTTTTATATCACTGGCGTAAAATATATCAGATCGACTCCGAAACTGTCTCTGAACAGAAGCAGTTTTGCTTCTGTTTCCTGTTTTAAATGTACATAAATGGAATACATATATTTTAATTATAATACCATGCCTACCCATCGAAGTATAAAACGCGTAAACAATGCTCTTCCAATTCCAATCTCGGCATTCTGCAGATCTTAGGGTTGCCAGCACCACTCGGTCTACAGCCATCTTCCTTCGCCTCTTCGTCCTTCGACATGACCCACCACAACGAGCTTCTCCAAGCTATCTTCCCTTTTAACAAGATGTCCAAAAAATTTAATGTTTCGTCTCGGACGAATTCCAGTGATAACCAATTTGATAATACAATACCTGTTAACTCTCACACTCCACCTGCTTTAACCTGGACCATTCTCTTTCTTCTTCACCTCTCTTCTGTCCTCGCCTCATCTGTCGGGATTCGCAGCGTAATTAAACATCTTTAAACTGTTGACGAAATTCTCCAAATTTTCGGCGAATCCATTAATTTAATGGCCATCCATTTCCTTTCGTTTTTAGGCAGTTAGACAAGTCCCGCTCGGGTCTTATTAATTGGACAATTTGGACAATTAGGACAATTACTTGACTAAATACTGTAATTATTTATTTCCAGCCGTTTCTTTTGCTCGTTCGGTGGCTCCTCTCGCGGCATTTAGGAAAATCTCCGGCGAGTGTTAAATAGGTTCAATTTAAATACTCTTGCGACTTTTCCACCGTCGTCAACCGCGGACATTATAATCACTTTTATATTAGATTATTTGTATATGTTTTTGAAGTGAAAGCTCGTACCTACCCCCCCCCCCCCTCCCCCTCTCCCCCTACCTCATCTTGATATTCATACTTGAGTAATCTCGGAAAAATATATGACTAAATAGTAAAACTTCTATGTTATTTCACGTTAACTTCAGTACCTACCTAAAAGTTAAATAAAAAAATTTAGAAATACATTCCTCGTAACTAAAACTGATATCTGTTAATATATATATATTTTTATTATAATATAAGCTTATAATAACTATTTTTCAAATAAAATTTGATGTTCAAAATGTGAAAATACTGAATAAACATGTACTTTGGAAAAAAAAATTTGACAATATTCATCTTTGCTTACATTACATATAAATCTGTCTTGTCTTGTATTGAATGTTTTTTTTAAGGAGAACGCATTATTATTGTGTTTTTTTTTTCAGAACATATTTCTGTGGTATTTTAATACAGATTAAATTGATTTGTCGTCAACTTACTTTGTTGGTATAGTGCAGGGTTCGACAGACTTTCTAGTGAGGTGAACCAAATGAAGAGTGTTTTTTTTAGAGGTATAGAAATTTAAAATGAAATAAGACACTTAAAAATCGTGGTAATATCCATGGTATTGGCTTTATTGGAAAGATAATTGTATGCCCAACTGACGAACGGAAAATCAATGGTCAGCTTATGTTTGACAACAAGCGTAAGGTATGGAGCGAGATGGCAAATATCTGAGGCTCTGTAAGTGTTGAAATATGATTTCGCGCATATGGGCGCCGCGGCTAGCTCGAATAAAGCGCAATCTGGAAGTCCAATTCTCGACCACTTTTTGGAGCAGCTGGGTCCATATTTTGGCAATAACACGATGAATGTTGGCTTCCAAGACCTGTATCGTCTCTGGTTTTTCGGTGTAGGCTAGCCACTTTACATATTTCCATAGAAAATAATCCAAAGGTGTTAAATTACACGATCTTGGAGGCCAATTCACAGATCCATTACGTGAAATTATGCGCTCATCGAATGTTTCCTTCAATAAATTGGTTGTGGCGCGCGCTGTGTGGCATGTTGCGCCGTCTTGTTGAAACTCTCTACTCTTCTACATTAATTCCATTCAATTGGGGAACGAAACAGACAGTAATCATGGATCTACAGCGTTCTCCATTGACTGTAACGTTCTGGCCGGCATCGTTTTTGAGGACATTGCAGCGTTTTCGGTGTGCACTGTACGACGTCTCTGCGGAACCGTATTATCAATCAGAGTATGCGCGGTGCTAAAACGATCCATGGTTATTCGAATTACTTGGTCAGATGGACGATTATGTCGACAGTAAAATGGACGTAGCGCACGCGAACTAAACCACGATTTTCAAAATAAATTTGCGCAATTTGCAAGCGTTGTTCTGGCGTAAGTCTATTCACGGTGAAATGGCAAACCAAACTGAGTACAAATCAGCTAAAAATCGCACCTTGATGCTAGTGTGATGTCGATATCTTTCTGATTGATATCTTTAATTTGTATTATTATAGAATATTTATTATTTTTGAATTTACATTTTTGTTTTGTGAAATGATACGAGCAAGGGTCTGCGTTGTTTGTCTCGCTATTTAAAATATAGTCAACCTGAAGCGCTGAAGGGCGGAACGGCGGAAGGGCGCGCGAAGGGGCCGGGTGGATTTAAGATTTGTGAACGTTTGCTGATGGAATTTATGTATTCCCGAGAGGCCTCCGTCAAATGACGCCGTTAACTCGAGACTGCGTAGCGTGGAATAATTAATTACTATCATCTTTTGTGTACCGTGATAATGCGGTTGTGCCGTGTCTCTGTTGACGCTGTTCTTGAAAACTAAAATAGGGAAACAAATTAGAAATTTAAATAGAATCAGATGATCGGCAGTGGATGTCTTTGTGCTGGGGTATTTACTTTTCGGTAGATTAATAACGGATTATTTTTATAACTTATTTATTGTATATTCTTTTATTTATGAATTTCTTGCTTAACCTTTCCCAAACCATGCAATAACACAGGTCTACCGCTCTAATTAAGTCTGTAATATTTCGGTAAGTATACGTGACATACACTTCATATTTTAGTTAATTTGAAAGAAAATATTTACGCTTAGAAATGACTAGCGACAAATCAATTATGTAAGGCGAATTCTACAAAAATAATTATTTTTAATTAATTTCGTTGTAAAATAAATACGTTGACAAAAATACCATTTCTAGTGGCAAGACAGAAAGAAATCACACATTAATTTCACAGTGAAAACTATAACAAACATACGTCTCTTTCTCACTAATTAAATGAAGATAGATAAAAGAGGAAGGTTGTATTATATAATGCAACCTCCTATACAGAACTTGTAATAATTGCTCCGAATTATAATATTAAATATTTTTTAAATATTTTATGCTCAGTAGTTAAAAGTTAAATTTATGGCATTAACCATTTTTTCACATTTAAAGGCTAATAGAACTCTAATTTCTTACGGTAACACGAGTTGACAGCATGGCTGCGTACGAGTATTTTATATCACGGTATGGTAAAGGTTAAACGAATATTCTTGTAGCTAAGTAGCCAACCAGATAGAATTACTTATATAAACATATTAATAAATATAATACAGCTGATTCCTTTTAAAAATATTTACAAATAATAAATATATCAATTGTAAAAATATAAGTTCTAAATTGTCTCGACTCGTTTAGAATTTCCCTTAAAGTGACACACAAAAAAACATTTCGATTTTATATATAAGAATTAAATGTTAATAATAATTTAGAAATATTAATAATACATCTAACTTAACTTCACTTGGATATCGTCGGTTAAGAGCGATCAGTGGTTAATATAATATCTAATCTTGTTATTTTAATTATTCACCTTAGTTATTTGAATAAAAATGAAATGAATCAACAAGAAAGGTACACAGAAAAAATATTATTAGGATAACACAATCTTATTGTGGAGTTATAATTATTCAGAACATACGGTCTGTAATATGTAACGATAGATGTATTCATTTGAAAAAGTGTAACATATGGGTTCGAAAATTTGTCGTCATAAATAATGTCGTTGTAGCATAGTTGGATAATATATCTTCCCCGGTTTAGAAAGAGATCCAGGTTCGAATCTCGGTGGCGCAACAACAATTTTCTCGATAAAATTTATTTTATATGTACATCTTTCTAATTAATACATTGTATTTAGAAAAAAATAGAAAAAATATTTTAAACGCTAATAGAATTCGAACCTGGATCTTATCCTATCCGGGTAAATGCGTTATCCAGTTTCGCCATAGGTTTATGATAATTTTTTGAACTTATATCTATAGATATAAAGCAATCAACTTTACATCTCGAATATGTTTTTTATATCTTTCTAGTTGATCAATTTAATTGAAAAATAGTTATTTTACTTCACCGTTTCTTATATTTGTATATTGAATCATATTATAAAGTTTAATAGTGTTTTTTTCATGAATTTTTACATAATGTTACAGGAAACACTCCTGTTTCCAATACACGATTCATTTTATAGAAGAGGAGTAGTTTTTGTAATGATTCGTATGGCATTGAATATTTTCTTACGTCGTTATTTTCGTTGCAGAGCTATGGATTGGGACGCTGTTCGAGCGCTCCGCCCGCGAGCCCGGCGGCGCCCGCCGCAGCGCGGCCCGCGCGCACCTCCAACGCGGGCCTGCCGCTGCCGGGCGGGCGGCGCGCGGCCGTGCCCCGCTTCCACTTCCCTCGCGGCCGCCCTCCGGCGCAGGCCGCCATCGATCAAGCCGTGCTCAAGGTGCAGTCCGCGTTCAACACCTTCCCCAACAGCCAGGTGAGACTAGACTGCGTGTATGTACCGTGTCCCATGTCAAGGCCGTTTTTCTTCTCATTAAAGGCAGTGTAGGGCTCTTAGTGCGGGCTGGGGTGCTCCCTCCAGATTTGTTGATACTTGTTCCCGCGAATAACTTCGACAGCTGTGATTCCCGGGTTTCCTGTTCATAATGTGGTCATATATGCAATATGAACTAGTGATGTGAAAAATGCTATTCTCGACTCCACTGGTGTGATTGTGATTGTGATTGTTATTCAATAATATCAGTGATTGAAAACTGTGACTGTGATCACTGTTTTATTACTAATACGCATGCGTCGCACGATATCAGAATACACGAAATAAATTAAAAAACATAAATTTGAACGAATTAACTTATATTATTCAAACTTCATTTGCGTAAAAAATATATTCTAGCTTATATAATCAATATAATTTAATATTATTACAAATAGAATGAAAACCCTTAAAAAATGTAAGTTTGTTTTTCGGGTCAAATTCTCAGCATTTCGGGTTAAATGCGTAAAACGTTTTTGCAGAATCTACTAGATAACGCTTATCACGAATTATAACGACATTCCTTCATGAATATTTTCGTTTCATATGCACTTGCGCTAAATCACGGTTCATAACCAAATATAAATATAATAAAAAAATTAATCACGAATCACGATATTTCCAGATATTCAATCACTGATAGTGAGCGTGACTCAAAGATATCAGTGATTGACTCACGGTTCGTGATTTTGAGCTCATCAAGCGATGTTAATAATAATGAATTATTATTATTAATAATAATAATAATTCTCGATAGCAAATTTTTTTTCAAGAATCACATTGACCAAATTACCTCCAAGGCCTATAGAATGCTAAGATTCTCTAACGCCATAGTTGGTCCTATTTTGTTGGTACTGGACGAAGTAGTGAATGGAATTTCCGATCCGCTGCCGTAATCTCCGAATGCGGCATCATTCACATACATAATATGACAACAGCAAGAAATCCAAGGGGAGCCAATCGAAGGAACAAATAACAATACTACGATAAACTGTAATTAGTCTTTATTATTTATCCTGCTCTGGCCATACGCACGCATGTTATATTCCGGCTACCTATCTCCTCACACTTCTTACTTCATACCATTATGACCTACTAACTACGGTTTATTAAAATTGATGCGATTTATAATAGCATATAAATATCATTGTATTCGTTTTTTATTTTACTTTGTCAGGTCAACGAACTCGGCTACTTGGAAGCTGGCGTTTAGGTTAACCAGCTGGTTCAATTTATTTATTTATTTATTTATTTATTTATTTATTGACAAACATATTTTTGTTTTAACAGAGGTGAATATATTATAATATAACATTGTAATATGTTTATTGTGTGGGATGGAGTAGACTCCACCTCTGATATATACAGCGTTGTCCTGGCTTCTTTGCTAGACTAAAGTCTGTGTTAAAGTAGCCAGTTTTTTTCGTGCTGTTATTTAAGATTCGATAGGAATAAAAATAGAGATAAAAAAAATATAATATATATATATAGAATAAAGGAAAATGAAGTGGGAGTATTGTAGAATTAGTTTATTATTAGTGTAGGCACTGTATAATGATTATGTTAGAATGTTGAATAGCCATGCTTCTGATTGATCTCTACCCGATTGGATCATATATTGGGTCCATATTTGTGTAATCTTTATTGGAGTAACGATTTTCAGTTGATTCTGAGTGTGTTGTACAGTTTCGGAGAACATGTAGAATCTTTGATAAAATGTTGTTGCTCTCGGAACTGGCGTATAGATGTTCGTTGTTTGTCTTTTGTTGTGTCCATGATTTATTGCTTGGGGTGAGTTGTTAGCACGGAAAAATTGGACGAGTCTCAACATAAAGATTTGTCTAATATCTAGGGCATTGTACTCTTTAAATATAACATCTGATGGATATCTAAACCCATAAAAACGATCCAGACGAAAATCTTCCCTTAAAACAAAAAATGTTTATATTATCCAAGAACAAAGGATTGTAGGTAATAAAAGGCCCGAAGACATATCTGGCAAATCAGTATGTTTTGGGATCCAATTCATTATTTTCTCCTCATAGTGTTCAAAGGATGCACTTCTCCTTTTAATTCGGCACTATCCAGATGCGAGAAATATAATTCGCACACACCGCGTTATAATTCAAACGAGCAGGTGAGCGCCTGGTGGAATTTATTTAACGCTCACACATAACCCACTGATATCTCATAACTTATTTTATCTTCCATTTACATCACACCTTAAACTTCATAGGTTTATATCTTTGATAACATCGTGGGATCCTATATTCTCTCGCCGCCCTAGCAGCGACGATTTAAAATACAGTTTTTAATTTTTTTTAAATTATTCTAATATAGTAAATTAATGTAAATGTGGATTTTTTGTATTAAAATTAAATTGAATATAAACAAAAAAAATGATTGACTTAACTGATTTTTAAACCTTGTAATACAAGTGTCTACATTATCGTATTTGTTTGATCTTTATGATAGATTCATGGGTCGCCGATGGCGCTTCTGAACCTGTCTGAATGCACCACTATGTAGACATCATGGTCCTTGTCCTGGTATTTACTTCTTCCCCTCACCCTTACCTCAGAGCACGACCTTTTCTGTTGTGTTGTCTATGACTTCAATCAGTTGACATGTTGATGTCCAGCTGTTTCGTTATTGATCGCGTCGAACTGTTGTGAACGTGTCAGATTGACTGTTCACCTTGCTATTGTATATGGTGCGTGTTGTCTTCACTTCGCGCTGTCAACGAAGTGTGCGTTCGAGTCAAGTAAGAAATCCAGATATGGAATGTCAATACTGGCAGGTGGGTCATGTTCTCCTTTCTGGTTGGTGCTTGAGGCCATATTTATATCTGAGCAGTCTTCTTTCAGCTCGATACGTTTATTCCAGCGATATTCCTTATAACGTTTTTAAACTATCCAAAATTATGATTTATCGATCTCAGCAAAATAGGCCTCTGTTTTAGCGATGACTTCCTCGGTTGGCGTAATCCGCTCTTCTTCAAGCAATTTTTTCTATGTTTGGAAACAAAAATAAATTGCATGGGGCCAAATCTGGAGAATATGATGTATGAGGCAGCGATTCGTAGTATAATTCGATCAGTTTTGCTGTGGTGATTGCGGATAAATGAATTGGCGCATTGTCATGGTGAAATACCACTTTTTTCTTGGCTAAATAGTGCTGTTTTCTCATTAATTCTGCGTCGAATCAGCCTAGTACTGCTCCGCGATCGTCCTCCCCTTCTCTAAATAGTCGGTGAGGGTGATGCTCGTATCATATATAATCTTAGCGAATAAATCTTTGTCTTCTCAAATAGGAGTTTTCGTCACTGCTATCAATTTTCACAGTTAGTCAGTCTTCCAGTCGTTAACGCCAAATTTTCTTTTGTCTTTCTGAATATTGTCGCCTCATCTTCTTCGAGGTTTTCCTTTCTCGGGGATGAACACCTGCTGTTGAAATTAGATCCCGTCGACTGTATCGATTAAATTAATGGTCAGGTGACGCAGTCCGAACTGGAACAAGACAAAAATATTGGCAGATAAATCTGGCCTACTTTGATCACAGTCCTGGGTTGGACTGTCACTGCACTCCGGATGCTGCAGAACACCGCTACGTTTTTGTGGTCCGGATTTTTACGTACGGCGCCACTCTCGAACGTTAAAAAAAACACAGATGTTAACCGTTTCGGGTCGAAATGCAATCTGTTCTCTCGTCGGCGAAATCCCTAAGTAATAAGCCAGAGCTGGAAAGGTATATTAATGTTTATTGGAAGGACAAAATGCACAGGGAGTAGGTACTCGACTTGTACCTTAATGTTGCCACGACGTCTGGTTCCTTGTACAATGCATACGGTTCATGGTTCAATCTGATTCTCCACTCCTCATTTTCTGGTGTCGCTCCAAAACTGTTTCGGAATACCATACCAGATATTTAGCGTGTTTTATATATAAATAATAATGTTGAACTCTTATTCTCGAATATTGGAAAATATTAAAAAAAAAATGTAATGTTAATTTTGCAAGCACAACCGCGAGGTTGATGAACTTCGTCACATACGCTTCACTTTCGCAAGAGACCACTGACCTACTGATTCTGCTGACAGATGTCAGTCAATCATACGAAAAGCTACCGATTCGATCATGCTAACAAAAAATATGCTGACGTAATGCGATTGTTGCTAGTGATCATCTATGAGGTCAACGTTTTACTGTAAATAGATATACAGGATGTTCTGTAAATAGTGATCCAAACAAAAACCATCGATAGCTGATACTATGCCCTGTCAGAATAACCCACCATAGGTCTGATGAATGACGCACGGTTTTTCAGATATTAGAATTTTTGAATACCCATTGTTACTTCATTTCATGTCATTTTTAAAACTTGATAAAATATCGCTTTCCGTTTGTTGATTATTATTTATGATAAGTTTTCCTATGAAATGTGGTCACTATTTTTTACATACAGAAACAGCTTTGCCAGGAAAAATGTATAAAAATATGAATTCGTACCATTTAATATTTTTCACGCATCTCGATATTTCGTCGAACGAGTGCACTTTGCGTTGAAAGTTGCCTATTGTGTACGAGATTTAAATCATTTACCGAGGAAGGGTTGACTCGTGAGCGTTTACAAGAAAGTTTTTTGATGAAACCGCAACCGGTAATAATTATTTTATACGATTTATCAATTATATATTACGAAATAAAATTAGTTAGTCGTGTCAAAGATCACCAGATCTATGGATTTATCAAAAAAATTAAAGTCTTTTTGGTTGTTTTTTATAGCACATAAATATATCATTATTCAAACTGGTTTTTTTTAGATTCTTCGTAATTTTACGAATAAATTCGAATATTTTATCATTTATTATTCGACATACGAATAGTTGAAAGTAACAAATATTCGGAAACTCTAATGAGAACTTCAAAAGACAGGTGGCAGAGTTTGAGAGTGTCGTGTATTGAAATATCGGTGCGAAATGGCTAAAGAAGGAAAGATACATTTAAAGTGTTAGATTTTATTTTGTAAAAATGGCGACATGAGAATAATATCGGGGGTGGTTTTTTTCAATCTGTGCACATTGAACCAATGGAGGGGCAAGAGATGCAACGTCACTATATGTCGTCAACTGATTCGGAGTCTACGTTTGCGGCGATAACGTATGAGAATCTATCAGATTACGGTCAAATGTATTGTGCGATGAAACGTCACGATCAAACGTTTAACCTTTTAAATGCCATGAGCGCGTTAACACGCCAAACTTTGTATGTCACGGGAAGCTATGAGGGTGTTAATACGCGCTTTTAAATCTTGCAACTTGCAGGGATTAAAGTCATATTTTTAATTCATTTTTCCATTTGTGAACTACAGGTACCGGCTTTTGATAGATAAGTCAAGACCCTTAAAGCCTAGTTGACCCTACGTGGTGGACTATATTTCAAATAGAGTTGGCAGTTAAAAGGGTAAAGACGAAACTATTATGATTGAGTTTAATTATTATTAACTGTATTAATTAGAAAGATATACATGTAAAATCAATTTTATCGAAAAATATTGTTGTTGCTACCGGAATTCGAACCTGGATCTTATTTCCAATCCGGAGAAAGTCCATTACCAACTATGCTATAGCGACAGTACTTTTGACGACAAATTTTTGAATCTATATATTACACTTTTACAAATTAATACATCTTATGTCACAGAGCGTCTATTCTGAATAATAACAATAAGAATGTGTTCTCCTTAATAATAATTATAACAATTATTAATTAATTTGCTATAAAGTTGTTGTTTTGTAACCTTAGAGAGACGTTTTTATGGTAATATTGATTTGCGAAATGTATCCTGGAACGTAATATATCGACCTATTTCTATTAATAGTTTCTCATAACTATTTATTGACATTCTGTAATAATAAAAAATCCTGGAACGTAATATATGGAGCCAATTCTATCAAAAGCTGTCAAAACTATTTATTGACATTCTGTAATAAAAAATCCTGGCACGTAATATACGGAGCCACTTCTATTAAAAGCTGTCAAAACAATCTATTGACCTTCTGTAATAATAAAAAATCCTGGCACGTAATATATGTAGCCACTTCTATTAAAAGCTGTCAAAACTATTTATTGACATTCTGCAATAAAAATTCCTGGAACGTAATATATGGAGACACTTCTATTAAAAGTTGTCAAAACTATCTATTGACATTCTGTAATAATTAAAAATCCTGGCACGTAATATATGGAGCCACTTCTATTAAAAGGTGTCAAAACTATTTATTGACATTATATAATAATTAAAAAACCTTAACGGGTTTTTTTCACATATTTTGGTACAGTTTATAAAAATAACCCTTAGATATCTTGTCAGTTAACAGATGAACTATTTATAATGGCAGCGGCGATTATATTTTCTATGTCTAATAACCAAAGATTACAATATACAACACAAGCTGTCATCTAGAAGTCCATTTACATACAGAACTGAAAATACGCGGTTTAAAATCACAGTGCGTGTTGGTGCGCGGTTTTGTAAAAAACCGCGGCGGTAAAAAATCGCAGTGCGCGTTGGCCTTACGGCGGGAAATTTGTTTCCCGGTGTACGTCGCCTGGCAACTCTTGTCAGCTTGTCATTGGCAGCGAATGTCAAAAAATGAATAAAATAATCATCCTGTCTAATAATTTTGAAATTGAATTTTCTGTAGACGAGAAGAAGGGAGCTTTTCAATTTTGATATAATTTTTTTGCTACTGCGCCTTTTTTGCTGCAGGGATCAAATTATATAATAATAATCTCCTGGAAGAAGATTTGTGACCGACCGTCAAAAACGAGCGTGCACTGGACGTTTTTTAAAAGAAAATTTTGTAGCGTGTTTTTGGGCCGGATTCAGAAAATTGATTTTACAATTTTTACGCTATAATAATGAGTTTTTTACTAGGTTGTATACAGTGGCGTGCAGTAGGTATAGATATAGGTTATGCTGTTACCAATGATATTATATACGTACTACAATATATGTTGTACATACTATTATGAACTTTCGTTTAACCATAGTTGTTAAACAAAATGAATCTACTACTACTACTACTACTACTACTACTACTATTAATAGTGTTTTTAAAGTTTAAGTTTTATCGTAAAATAATACCTTATTACATTCTCGTGTAATAACTAAAGGTTAACGTAGGAAATAGTTCTGCAAATTGCTTTTTGTTTTTCCCAAATTAAAAACAAATTCATGCACCTCAAACGCAAAGAACGACCATGAAATCAACACGTTAGAAAACAGTAAGAAGGTAAAATAAGCGAATTAGTAAAAGAGGAAGTAGACACTTCAATGATCTGCACCCAGTTTTAAGCCTTTCTAATGTTATTCTGTTAAAAGGCAGCATATGTAACGACTCTATACAAAATGGATGAACCGAAAGGATTTTTTAATTCACTAAATAGCTAATTGTATGACTTGAGTAATAGCTACAATCGATGCATTGTAGCACGTTCCCCGGATTGGAAGAGATCCAGGTTCGAATCCTGGTAGAAACAAGAATATTTTTCGATAAAACTGATTTTATATGTATATCTTTCTAATTAATACATTTAATTAGTATTTAACCTATCTTCTGAACAACTCCACAAAAAGAATGTGTTCTCTTTAATGAAAAAATAATGATTGAAATGATTTACTCTATTATCAAAATAAACACTAGCGGAATACTGTTGGACGTCGTAACAATACACTCAATATAACGCTTTTAATCTTTCATAATTGTTACAATTTGCATCATATGATTGATAAACTCTTTTTTTTTCTCAATTTCTTGACTTAGACCACTTTCATAATAATGTGCGCATATGTACAGAGTGGCCAAAAAAAGGTGAGAACATTTCGTAAAATGTGATTACATCAAAATTAGTTTAACAACATCAACAATAGCTTAAATAGTTTTCTAATTACTCATGTATTTATCTATATTTTGTTTTATTTCGACAATTTTCGGTCGCCATCTTTGATTATTAATTTTGCCATTGTTTTGTATTTGTTTTTTTCAAATTGTTGCCCAGAATGACAAAAATCACTGCAGAAGACCGTATTCTGATCAAAAATTTTGCGAATTGAAAAACGTCGGGGTGCTAGGAAAATGATCAGACAGTTTCTTAACAATGCCTGGAGTATAGCTAGACATTACAGGATAACTGGACATTTCAGCGGGACAGAGCTCCATCTCACACACCCAGAAATACAATCAACTTTCTTCGTCGCGAGAATGTTAATTTCATCGAGTCAGGCACGTGGCCACCGAACAGGCCAGATTTAAACCTAGTAGATTATGCAATATGGGGTGTGTTTTGGTAATTTTTGATTAGCTAAATATTGTCCAAAAAAAAATAACATTAAGAATTATAATTAATTATGATATTACGTTTTGAAATAACTCATGTGTTACGAGATGTTCTCACTTTTTTTGGACCACCCTCTATATACTGACATGAAGGGGGAAATAATTTATATTTAATGAGCTAAGCATCTCAAAGTTTATACAGATAGGATGACATCGGTGGTTGGATCATGTGTAGAAGGTAAACAGTTAACAGTGAAGTCATACTGAACGCCAGACCAACAAATCGCGGAGGTTTGGAAAGATTTAAGCCAAGACGTAGGGACAATGTACTCAAAGACTGTCTGTCTTAAAAATCCAAAATAGAAGAAAAACGGCGCGAAATAGAAATCAGTGGAGGAAAATTCTTGGAGAGGCTACGACCCACCACTGGGTGTAGACCCAATAGTGATGATGATGACAGAACTTGAACTCAAGTCATGTTTTTCTTGTGCCAAGTTGGGCAAAAAACAAGAAACTCAATAAGTACAAAAAAATGTCATACGTACATCTTGAGGAAACATATTATACTAACAGCAGTGGCGTGGGATGCTTTCCAACATAAGGCATGATGCAATGAAACAAAAAAAAAACTTCCGCTATGTACCTGCGTACACGGCCTACGTACGCGTGACACCGTATCACAACAACAATACCATCTGGTGACTTGTAAAGAGACGCATAGATGTCTTAGCACTAAAAAAATATTATAATGCTGTTATTTTGGGATATATATTTATTTGTGTATAAATAAATTAATTATTGAACGAAAATAATGCACTGTGCCTTCCCCCCCCTCCCCCTTCCCGCCACTCCCTGTCGAGCCGCCGACCAGTCGATTGGCGACCTTGAACCAGTTCGGTTATAACGTGTACGGAACAGTTTACAATGTTATACTAATCTCGAGACTTCGCGTCCATACTTTGTGGGAACCCTTGACGGAAATATTGAGTTAAATAATATACAGCCCACATTTTGGAGGTTTCAGCAGAATCCGAATTGTGGTAAGTGCCAAATTCCTTCCCGTATTCAACAGCTGTAATAATAATAATATATAAAAAAAGTCGAAAATGGGTTTAATAAAATTAACATCATAATAATGTTATAATATAAATAATTTAATAGCGGTCAAAGGCAGAGAAGCTGTAAGTAGGTACTTACCTGCTTATAAAGATAAAATTATTACAAGACTTAACTATGTCATAAAATGAAAGGTTACGGAGCCATACCTTTAATATCGTGAACATACAGTTTTACGGTAAAATATTGTACAGATGATATTTGAAATGTTTTTGGTATGCTTAATAATAAATACGCCAACATTTTTACTACTTTTTAAACTGAGCCACTTCTTTCAAGTATTGGTAGTGGTATTCTAATACCAGTTTTTGAAATTAAAAGCGGTCGCTTTGGCCACGCCAAGTCTTTACGGACGTCCTCTTTTTGTTTCATATGCCACCATCAATCGTAATTCAAGATTATGACCATTTATACGACACTTCTTTAACTCATTATTCACTATACTATAATTATTATCCTTGTCTCCATAAGGAACTTGTTCAATTTTCATTGTATTATTTGAAATATACATAGATAAATACAAATACCGTATTTATTTTCGTATTGTATATATCTATGTATATTTCAAATCGTATTGTATCGCATAATGGATTCAAATACACGCCACGTCAACATTCCTTTTATTTTCAAACTAATATAAGCGCTATTGCTATGAAAATGTGACTAACTTGGTGGTCTTACGGAATGAAGCTAATACCTCGGTCCACTTGATCACTGGATCAGTGGTTTCATTTACAGGTTTTTTGTTAAAAAAATATAACGAATTCATTTCCACTATTCATTTTCATTACATTCGTTCTTATTGTACCAATAACTAATAATGTACTTGTTTACACATAGGGTGGGGAAACGGGATGTAGGAAGGGTGATAAGAATTTTATATAGAGACAGGACAATAAAGACTCGAGAACCAACCGGGACCAAGAACACGATTTACCTAGATTTTCTCTCCTGTAGTCACACCTCCTGAACTTCAGGAAACTTCTTCGATGATCAGCATGAAGCACTGTGATAACACGCACACGCGAGGAACCGAATACACACTGGCACCAAGTAACTTTACAATAACTTCAAGTCCACATCCATTCTCCTTGACAGTTCAAAAATTGTAAACAATACACACAGAAAATTCGTGCTCTGAGGTGTAGGGTATAGGGTGCGGGGGACAGATTTGTACAGTAAATATAGTGGAGCATCGGCGATCCGCGGATCTGTCATAAATATCGAACAGCACTCAAAGCATCATTCACACCATTTTCTGCAATCATCCTCTTCTTGATATCTTTCTCGTCCTTTCATTTTAATTCAAATATTCATAAATATCTTAACCGATCATAAAATCTTAACCAATTTATACCTAATTAGCACCACCCCAAATAATGATTCATTGTTCAATTATAGATTCCGCTAGTGTACGAAAATTTTTGCTGTTGAACATGTCACACGATTTTAGTATTAGTTGCATGGTAGGATTATCCCAAGATATTTAATATAGTTGGTGTGATCGATGGCAGGGCACTAACAGTGCGTGACTTGGCATGTATTTTAGGCTTCAAAAATAAGTAATTTGCTTTTATTTTATTTATCACAAACTTGGGGTTTGAGGGAGATGTGTCGAGGTGACGAATGCCAAGGGATGTTTATCATCGTCACATAATAATAAGTAATTTTCAAATCATAAAAAGTTATTAAAATATATGTGATTTACTCGAGATTGTGTCAGAAGGTTATGATGCTGTGAGACAGAAGCTCCTAACCTCTTCTTGGCTCACGCGTGTTCGCTGTGTGTCGCAGTGGAGGGTGTCTATTGTAACTAGAGCGTGGTATATAAATGAAAGAGCATTTACAAGGTTTCGTTTATTGAGGTGATGAATTAATACAATTTAAATGCGCGGTTGAACTCTGGAGTGACTCGAGATGCGGTTAAATACCGATGTTGGTGATAGGACGGCTTGCGGAGAAGTGAAGTCAGTGTCTTGAGCAGTGTCCGTCTCTGGTGCTAATTGGTTATTTGCGTCTGCTTATTGGTCGCTTTGGTTCGAGCTCACGCGTGTTGGTTGTGTGTCTGTTGCGACTAGAACAGGGTATGTATGACAAATTTATTTTTAAACTATCTGAAAGTTATGGATGCTACGATGCCATGATCATGACAGAGTTGATAAAACGGTTAAGAGATTAATAATTATTTTCTCTCATCCCGCAGTATCACCCCAAGGATCTCCCACTTTTCTCTGCCATTTGGAGTTTTTAATAATTTCGTTATTCCAGCGAGTTTTGGGACGGCATGTCGACCATATCGTACTACTGGTTGATCCTTGTTTGTCCAATCATCCGACCAACATGGCCTGCTCATTGCCATTACATTTTCTTATCGTGTTAAAAACCGTATACTTACACATCTATCTGAGTTAGACGTACCTTAATGCTGTCGTTCGTGATGATCAAAGCATTTTTACATAAATTATTCACTTATACTCGTATATATATATATATATATATATATATATATATATATATATATATATATATATATATATATATGTCAACTATTATTTTAAATGTAAAATATTCATATTTAGTTAACAGCACCGGAACGCACGTTTTTATTTTATCACCGTAAGGGAAAGGTTAAATATAACAAATTAAATTTATGTTTAGAACTAAGTATATATATATTTTTTAATAAAAGAGCAACAGGAAAGGCCAAAGGTTGCAAAACGATAATACTGCGTAATAAAAACAATCCAAGAAAGCAAATCTAATAGTTATTTTCTAATAAAGCAGTAATTTATAGTCAACACTAGTGTCCAGAATGTCTTTTGGTAAAAAGCCGCCTTTGGGCAAGTTTCAAAATGCCTGCCTAACAAAACACCGCCCCTAACGTGTGCGGCACGCGGGCGATGGCATACGGGAATGGTTTTACAAAAATTGAACACATCATCTTCACTTAAATAGACTGATACGAAAGCAGTAATGGATGTGAATCTATTTACTGTTCTCCGGTTCTTCAACGGTCCGAGTCCGACGTGCGTCGAAAGGTTCATTTCTATATTCACAATAAACCCCTGTGTTATGACCATTACTCAGCAGAAATTCATCACTTAGTTGGTAAGGTTCGATGGGCACGCATAATGGGCAGCTGAGCGAAATGCCACCATCGCACTCTCAGACATTTGCGTGAATTTCCCGATATTCTTGTGAAATAGAAAAACATTTTTTAATTTAAAATACCAATTAAATATATTAATTAGAAAGATATACATATAAAATCAATTTTATCGAAGAATATTGTTGTTGCGCTACCGGAACTCGAACCTGGATCTCTTTCCGAATCGGGGAAGATGCATTATCCAACTATGCTACAGCAGACAGTACTTTTGATGACAAATTTTCGAACCTATATATTACGCTTATTCAAATTAATACGTCTATCGTTCCATTATTTGAAAGCCATTATAGTAAGGTATGCTTTGAAAACGATATTTTGTACAAAACCGTTTTGAAATGCAATTCTAAAATATGTAAGAATTATTCACAGTAGTTTTAGATAAATATTAGACACCACTGATATCTATTGAACATTGCGGAAAGATTGTAAATTAATATTAATAATTATTTTTTGCTAATCGCGCAATGTATTGCTGATTTTAAAACTTGACCGCGATTAGCTGGGGATTAAGTTCACAAACATCTAATTTACCGTGAAAATGTTTCTACGTCATCTGCGTTCAAAACTTAACTGCCCGGTGGGTCAAAACAAAATACGTCCGGCGCGGTGGTGGGTCATTTTAGACCCACCTTAAGTTTTCAGTTTTTCAACCGTTTTGTGGGAGATTTTTTATAGATATTTCATTTTAAATATGATTTAATGAAATGGCATGATATGCCGTAATGTTTCTGCTAAAAAATTAAAGATAAAAATTAAAAAATATTACGAATAATGTACATATTCTCACGCATCAACAGACGCCCTGTAGGGCTGTGTACAGCCAAAATACAAACATCCGCTGAGCATGTAATCATCTCGTCGGAACCCGAACAGGTAGTGTCATAAAATTTACAGGTAGGCGCAACGCCCCTCAAATAGTTATATTACTAGCTTTGTCTAGGAGCCATCAGACGAAAATAAGTCAAAACAAATACATGGACACATACCTGGTATCCTTTGTTTACCCGCTCAAAATGTTGACAATATATATTTCGGTGTAAGTAAGCGCTGAGTTTCAATCTCGTAAAAGCGACTGATTTTTGAGCGTTTTTTCACATTTTTATCAATAACTCATTTGAATCTCGTCCGATAACATTTATTTGTATCTCAAATTATTTGGAAATATTTACTAAAAGATTAGCTAGAAGGAAAACAGCATTAAACGAATATTTGCAGCGTAATTCATATTTTTACCAACACCCGGGTCAAACCACCGCAGAGTATGCGTTAAATTGTCAGTTCAAAATGTATTTGTGACGTCAGATCCAGACGAGCGCGTAGGAGGGTGCTGAAACAAAAGTATTTTTCATTTTGGTTCATTCGCTGCACCAACACAACGAGCGGGAGATGGGCAGGGAGTATGCCGATCTCTAGCCATGCCCTTGGAAATTCAGTCGCTATAGAGCGTGTCCTTATCAGGTGCTCACTTGACACCAATAGATTTTTTCCTATGGGGCTACCTTAAATCAAAGCGTGTACAGTGACAATCCTCCCTCTCTGGACCAATTAAAAGAAAATATCCGAAAAGAAATGTCAGCGATCACGGAGAGTATGTGCCGAGCAGTTTTCATTAATTTTGCCTCCCGTTTAGAAGAGTGCCAGCTAAATAACGGATCACATTTAGAAATCATAATTTTTAAGGTATAAATTCCCAGGGACTAGTTAAATGCGAAATAAACATTTTTTATTAAACCCATCCATTATTTTATTACATCTCTTTTAATTATGAATTAAATATATTAATAAGAAATATATATACATATAAAAACAATTTTATCGAAGCATATTGTTGCGCCACCGGGATTCCAACCTGGATCTCTTTCCTAACCGGGGAAGGCTCATTATCCAACTATGCTACAGCGACAACAATTTTTGCGACAATTTTCGAACCTGTATATTACTTTTTTGATATTAATACATTTAATCGTTCCATTATTTGAAAGAGCCGTCTACCTAATTTTTACGGAATCTCAAATACCTTTGAGTAATCTGATAGCAGACGCGAGAATTGTTAATTAATTTTTATTAAATTTTGGACAAATTGATACAATTTTATTATTAAGAGAACACCGGAAAGGTGAAAATAAAATAAGCACATTTAACGACCTTATCGTGCGCCTACTACTCGCCATCAGCGGGGGAGAGAGACTTGATGTTATAATATGTGTCGCGTCGTCTACATCGAGCGCCAAATAAGCGCCCGTCGAACTAAGTTAATAATGACAGGGTCGTTGATGACGATACATGTCACCCCTTTCATTCATTCATTCAGAGTTCGTTTACCGACCAATTCGATGGAACGAAATAAAAATGTTTTGTGACAGATTTTACTAGGGCACCTGCTGTATAAACATGTTAAAATCTGTATTCCTTGTAGATTATTGTGATAGTCGATTAGGGTATTTGTTTTTTTGAATTTATGGTCGCTCATATTATCGTCGTACTGACGGGCGAGATAAATCCGATATGAGGAAATCCGACAGTTTACGTTTTGTTCAGCTTTACATTTGTATGTCAAAACAACTGAAACGTTACTGTGACATTGTGACATTAGTCGTTGTCGGGACATTAAAATGTGTAATACAGGGTGAACATTATGTTCCAGCCCATTTTGATTTTGGTAGACATTTGTCAGTTTGCATCTGGTAGTCGTACAGATTAGTTGATTACAATTTATTGTATATTAGCGTGTTGAAGTCATTAAAATGTTTTATGTAAATATTAATTATCTCAGTACAGGTACTTTATATGTACCTAGTGAGGTAGAAAGCGGCTAATATTTATTTATCGGCACTGAAATGAATGAATAATGGCAATGGTGTAACCGGTAATGGTGATCGCTATGGTCACATGATGGAAAACTTCTTGGTTTCCGAATTGGGTCGATTGGGCCTGTAACACGCGTGGCTTCAACAGGACGGTGCCACCTCATACACAGACCGAACTACGCTTGAAACTTTGCGAGAATTTTGTCCCGTCCGAAAAAGTGGTGATGTCGCTTCCTCGATCGCCTGATTTGATGGCTCCCGACTATTTTCTGTGGAAAGAAAAGGTGTCTATGCCAATTAGCTAACGAAAATTCCGATGCTACAGGACACGCCACGAAATAACACGCTAAGTGTGCGGGAATGTTATGAAAAATATGGTTAAAGGAGCACGTATTTGTGCCGCTGCCAGAGGCGGCCACTCTGCCGATGTCATATTCCATACACAATTGTAATGCCAAAGCTATGTCTATGTCAAAGCTATACCAATGCTATGCCTATGATGTGATACCTTGTCAAATTCTTTAGATAAATCCATATAATATAATCACCTGAACCAAAAAAGAGAACACCAGATTTATGTAAGAAAAAAAAACATTTTTCATCATGATAATGCTGGTCCTTATACCATTATATATGAGTCGTTATAATATATAAAATCACCGAATTTAGATTTAATTTAATATATTTTAATATATATAGTAATCAATATATTTTATATTTCCGTAGATGGACGTATGCCACGGCGCCCTTGTGCAATCGCCGCATTGTAACTATTCACATTACTCCGTTCTATCTTTAAGCTAGTGAATTACTCAAGTCATAAAATTGGCTATTTACTAAATTGAAAATTCCTTTTGTGTGAAGTCGTTACCTATGCTGTTTTTTAACAGAATAACATTAGAAATCCTTACAACTGCGTGCAAATCGTTGAAGTGTCTACTTCCTCTTTTACTAATTCGCGAATTTTACTATCTTAATGTTTTTATCGTGTTGATTTCATGATCGTTCTTTGCATTTGATGCATGGATTTGTTTTTGATTTGAGAAAAACAAAAAGCAATTGGCAGAACTATTTCCTACGTTAACCTTTAATAGAAATAAATATTTTCTTAGAATTACATTTAGTTATTACGTAAAGGTTTTTCAAACAATAAAATAATCATGTTCAGTCATAGAAAGTGTTCTTAGAAACGTTCGTACATTTTTTTATATGAGTAATAAGAAGGTATTATTATACTTTAAAACATAAACTTTAAAAACACTATTAAATTACAAATAAATACATGGTAGGGTCGTATAAACGACGGATTCATTTTGTTTAACAACGTTGGTTAAACGAAAGTTCATAATGCTGTATACAACATATCATTGGTTGCATACAGCATAACCTAAATCTATACCTACCGCACGCCACTGCTGGCACGCCACATCACCATTTTTTTTTATTGTCTCATTAAATTTTTCCTTTTCATCCATCATCCGTTTTCTATCCACTGCTAGATGAAGGCCTTCCAGAGTGTCCCCCACTTTTCCGGACCGTTTTCGCTGCTTGTCCAACGATTGTCTACCCTCCGATAACTTGTGATATTATTTTTGCGACTTATTTATCCACGTGCGAATTCTCTCACCG
The DNA here is from genome assembly GCA_022840565.1 of Eubasilissa regina. NCBI lineage: Eukaryota > Metazoa > Arthropoda > Insecta > Trichoptera > Phryganeidae > Eubasilissa > Eubasilissa regina. The sequence goes on from JAINEB010000010.1 coordinate 8,884,969, forward strand.
AATATTTGCCGAATTCTCTCAATAAACATTTGCTAATTCTCTCACCGAACATTTACCGAATTCTCACCGAACATTTGCCGAATTCTCTCACCGAACATTTGCCGAATTCTCTCACCGAACATTTGCCGAATTCTCTCACCGAACATTTGCCGAATTCTCTCACCGAACATTTGCCGAATTCTCTCACCAAACATTTGCCGAATTCTCTCACGTTGTTGTAATATCGAAATTTATTATGAATTTCAATATGTTTGTAAATTTACATATTTATGGGCCAACTCGATGCCTATTTATTATTATAGACATTATATTTATCTCTAGACTTTTTTGGCAAGATGCCCATTGGAACAACGCTGTTTCGGCACAACTCTGTTTTGAACCGAATCATTTACAAAGTATTTTCAAAGACTTCTGAAAATGAATCTCTTTGTTGGAAATATGGTAATTATAGGTAAAGGCCGATAGTTTGATCGGTAGTAAAATTTTACCATAGAAAATTTTTACTACAGTAACTTTTTTACTATCGTTTATGATAAAAAACGTTTGCGGGTTGTTCGAACGTCGAGTTTAGTAATGTCAAAATTAATCCCACCAAGTGCGACAAGGTAATTATCAAAAATATGAGAATGACGTCAAATTTTATTTATTTTAAATATTTATACCATTTATCAGGGGCGTGCAGTGCGCATACGAGCAATAAAGCTGTACATTACTAAAAATTCTGGGAAACAAATATTAATTAAATAATTGAACATAAGCGGAAACATTATTTTACAATTAGCGCCATCTGTGTACCAGTAGAGATTTTAATTGCTTAGTTCTAAAAACTACCACGACAACTCATCGCTGTACCCATGGCGCTCTTGTGCAATTGCCGCATTGTAACTATTCACATTACTCTGTTCTATTTTTAAGCTAGTGAATTACTCAAGTCATATAATTGGCTATTTACTGAAATTGAAAATTTCTTTCAGTTGATCCGTTTTGTGTGGAGTCATTTTTTTAACAGAATAACATTAGAACATATTTAAACACTATTAATAGTACTCTATAATTACAAATAAATACATGGTAGGGCCGTATAAACGACGGATTCATTTTGTGTAAAGACATTGGTTAAACGAATGTTCATAATCCTGTGTACTTACATATATATTATGTATGATTGTGTAACATCATTGGTAACAGCATAACCTAAATCTATACCTACTGCACGCCGCTGCCATTTAGAATACAAATTCGTATAATTTTATAGTTTACGTATGACTTTTTTCACCCCTGCATTCGAATTGGCATTTTTTCTGGCGAAATATCTTCCATCTATGTGCTAATATAAATTCAACAGCGAGATTATCATCCAGTGAATCAGCGGGATATTGAATGATTCATTCTCAAAGTGTCAATGTGACAGCCGACTTTTGAAACAGCTGTGAAGAGTCCGCCATTTTTAACTAACGATTTACAATTTTTCACCCTCCGATATTGAATAGTAAAATTAGATGTCGAAAATATTACCGTCACATGCAAAGGTCAATAAGTGAGCGGTGACCAGATAACTGCACACGTGGCAACTGCACATGCGGCCTCACGATAGCTTACATTCCTGTATGCTATGTTGCGGTTAGGTTATTTAAAATAAAGTTACGGCAGCAGAGTAATAATAAAATGTGCACCTGTCTTGTGTGCAGTTGTCATTGAACCAGAGTGAATCTATCTTTCGATAAAATATAGTTGCCGCCGATACCTGAGCAATATAAAAATGGTTGCTTTGGAAAACTAGAAAAAATACATAATGACGTTCTGTCGGCAATATAACTTATTGTGGTGTAGTGATTAAGTCGCTGGCCTCGTATTGGGGGTTTGCGCCTCGTTCCAGGACACCAGCAAGCTAGTCCTATTTTCATAGTTCAAGCGTTTAGCTTAGTTTGAAAATAATAAGAATGTTGATGTGACATGTATTCCGTGTACGTATCTCTATTTATAAAAAAAAAGTTCTGGGCTCGAGTTCCAGCGGTGACAACATTTTTTCGAAAGATAAATTTGTTCTTTGTTTGGAGGTTATGTTGTATAAATGTGTATGGATATATATGAGATGAATGGACGAACTCTCATCAGAAGGATTAAAACTGTCCCCTATATATTAATGGCAGTAGTGTACTTACATGTTTACACTGAATTTATTATAATAAAGTTACAAAGTTGTGGTAATATGCGATTCTGAGGTGGTGGTTGTTCGCTGCTCTGCCGGGTGCGTTCGGTGGCGTGTCCCGATCACGACATTTGTTATTTTTAAGTGATGTATATTATTTGTTTTAATGTAATATGGTTTGTTTGTTGTCTGCACGAACGATATCGCCCTCGTTAGATAGTAATGATATTCTTCCAGAATATCACAATTTTTCTGAAGATGATCGGAAATACATGATGTGATCTTTTGTTATGTAAATATATTTTGAAATTGAACAAAACTAAATATTGTGTTTGTTTTCATTTTTTATAGGTTCCTCGTGACAGCTTCCATCACATAGTCAAGGCCTGCGACTGCCCCCTGTACTGGAAGGCTCCCCTGTTCCTGGCCACGCAGAGGAATCTCCACACGCCTGTGGATGGACACAAGTTTATAGACTTCTGGAGACAGTGAGTCCTCATTTAGAAATTCATTCAATAATAAAGACCATATTTATTAATATGTAGGTAAAACTTACAGAAATTTTGATATTACAATTAAGGAACATTTGAGATGCCTAAATAGCAACAACTATTCTGAATTCGCCAATCACCTTTTGGAAACAAACTACTCTTTTGACATTAATAAGGGTTTAGAAATTATACAGTTAGATAAATTAGAAATTTTAAAAATAAGAAAAAATGTTAAATACAAACTAAATAATTATAAATAACCAAATAAATAAATTTGTTTTCATATTAGTTCCTACTTAGTTACCCACTACTTTATAGTTTTGTTTTTATATATGCTTGTATTTTTAATTTCGATTTACATTATTTCCTGAAGAAGATACCATAGGTATCGAAACATGTAGAATAATCAATAATTAGTGGTTTAAACAAAGTATTTTGTCTTATTATTAATATAAAATGTGGCCACTGAGTAATTTTGCTAATATTGATGAAAAATTTTGATGGAAACCACATATTGATAATATATCCATGTTAAGTGGATTTTATATGTTGATTTTATATGTTGATGTTATATCGGGCCGCACTGTACTGACTGTACTCTGCGATGGTCGACTCGGTTATCAGTCATGGAGTGAGTAGTTATGGACTAACTTATAAAACATATATTGATAAAATTAAACAGTTAAAATTAAGATTTTTTAAATTTATAGTAGATAACAGAATGAAGTGTTTGTATAAAGATGATTATAGTAAATTATTTACAAAATGTAAAATCTTACCAGTTGACAAAGCAGTAAGTAATATATAATATAATTTTAGAAGAGACGATAAACAATGTAAATATGAATACTGACCCTCACCATATCTATTCTACTAGATCGTCGGGACGAACCACGAGAGTGCCGATCGCGAATGTGTCGTGCCAAGAATTTTTAATAAAATCAGTTAAAAATTATTGAACACTATGGAAAACAATGAGACATCAGTGAACACTATCAGATATGTTCTTATCTAATTATTTGTTTTCTCTATTGTATTACATTTCAAATAAAATTTTGGCTTACTCTGTTTTACTAATTTAATTACTTTAATTAAAGGGCATCCTTGCAGTTTGGAAAGAAATAAAAATTGTCATGTAATTATGTATGAAATAAAGTTGTAATAAAAATAATTAAAAATCCCCACATCGGTTTTGGTCAGATGTGAATGCGACAACATCTAATGGTATATTAAACAATCATATCAAATATATATTACACACTGTTTTCTAAGTGAACGTACCTGCACCAACGCTGTACGTCAACCGAGATGGCCGTCACTCCGTTCATCTAGTAACATTTGTAAAAATCGATATACAGTGTTGTTACAAGGACAGTCTCATATTGTTTTATGCTTCTCGGAGATATTTCTATTGTACATGTCGTTTTCATTTTCTTAATAGATATTTTTCATTAATTAATAAATATTTGTACCGTTCTTATTCAAAACCATTTTTATTTCCAGATTAATTACGCAGTGCCACGACCAGGCATCGAGGTTCGTTTACGTCCTGACAAGGGGCACCTCCGACACCCTTGGACCGGAGGAGCTGGCTCCGTTGGTCCAGGATGTGGTGGATACCCATCCGGGGCTGTCATTCCTTAAAGAAGCAACAGAATTCCACTCTAGATACGTGCACACTGTAAGGATTTAACAAAATACCATATATTATTTACTTGTTGTTCCGTACAGGACACGAGAACATAGACAAGGGTTGTTCGCAAGTTTCACTCAATCGGCGGTGATGATAATGATAATGAGGTCAAAAGAAATGAAACACGAAAGATGTTCATTATCAGTACACTACGGCGACACGACACAATTGAGAATAGCTTCCTGTCTGCAGAATACTCTGTTTTTATCATATTAGCTAGGCCGCCTCTGTAACATCTAAGACGTAATTGTTTTCCTGATATCTATCCCACGGGTTTTGTGGCACCACGCCGATGATTACACCTTTAAATTATTGACACGTGTCTTACCGTATCAATTATATGGCGCCTCGTACTTTTAAAATAATAATAAAATGTATTTATTAGAAAGATATACATATATAATCAATTTTATCAAAAAATATATTGTTGCTGCACCGGGATTTGAACCTGGATCTCTTTCCAATCGGAGGAAGGTGCATTATTCAACTATGCTACAGCGACAATATGCAATGCACCTTCCCTTGTTAGGAAAGAGATCCAGGTTCGAATTCCGGTGATGCAACAACAATATTTTTCAATAAAATTAATTTTATATGTATATCTTTCTAATTAATATATTTAATTCATATTTATAATACCTAAGTTCTGAATAATTACAACTTCACAATAAGAATGTGTTCTCCTAATAATTTAAAATGAAATAAAAGTAAAGCATTCAAATACGATGAATTTACACATTTTAGTAATGGCTTTTATATTAATATGATACATAATTTTAAATAGAATAGCTACATTCAAAATGAACAAATAGCATCAATAGAAATGGCACGATTAATATCAGATGTCTGATATTACTATCAGAGAACAATTTAAACTAAACCGCATCATGGACCAAATCCAACAATAATTTTGTGTTTTACATGTCGTGTACCCTTATTATTAGTCTATATTACACAACACTGAGATGTGATAACTTTACTTTCCTGAATTTACTCCATCTGGGACTCGCACTGAAATGGAAACTGCTCGTTTACGTTTATACAATGTTGGATGATCCAGGGTTTACATATAACGGTATAGCTCGGACGGCACTCGCCGGCTGCCTGTCTACGGAAACGTCAAATTTGCCATCTTACAACATGCTGCGCTACTAATGGTCAGAGCGTTAAATCAGTAATGCCAAAATAAACTAGTGACCTTATTTTTGTAATGTCACAATATATATATCAAATTATAGGTAAAATGACAGAAATATGAAATTAGAGGCTATATAAACAGTGTATAAAATTTTGATAAGACCAGTACTTACCTATGGACTCTAACAAAGAATGATCTAATAAGATTAATTAGATGTATTTGAAAGAAGGAACAAAGAGAATTTTCAGACTTATCAAAGAAAATGGAGTGCGGCAAAGGCGTTACAACTAAACTCCCCTGTAAACTGTGCGTGTGAGCGCGCTGCACACGATATAGCATATTTTAACAAGAATAATAATTGAGTGCTAAAGAAGCTCATCAGAAATGTCAGTTTATTTTGGTATAGTATTAATAATAATTGAGTGCTAAAGAAGCTCATCAGAAATGTCAGTTTATTTTGGTATAGTATTAATAAACTGACATTTCTGATGAGCTTCTTTAGTACTCAAATATTATTCTTGTTAAAATGTGCTATATCGTGTGCAGCGCGCTCACACGCACAGCTTACAGTGGAGTATTAGATCATTCTTTGTTAGAGTCCATAGGTAAGTACTGGTCTTATCAAAATTTTATACACTGTTTATATAGCCTCTAATTTCATATTTCTGTCATTTTACCTATTAATTTGATATTATTTTGCAAACAATTAATTTTTTAAAAATTGGTTCGATGTTAAACAAAAATTTGTGCATTTTTTGCCCCAATTTGATGATTCAAATTTAAATATCTATAATTTTTGTTATTCCTTTATAGGTGATAGCGAGGATATTCTATTGCGTGAATCGCTCCTGGTCAGGAAGGATCACCATCCAAGAATTGAGGAGAACAGATCTACTGCAGGTGTTGCAGCTTCTAGAAGAAGAAGAGGATATTAATCAAGTCACCGCCTACTTCAGGTAAGATGGACATGCATTGTTTAAAGCATTGAAGCAATTATTTTTTTAAATACACCTTAAATAAAGATGTAATCTATTTCATATATTTGAGACTACTTATAATATATAAATTAGTTATTCAGGTCTAGCCACTTAGTAGTCTTAAACAAGCTTTGTTTTAAATACAGTGGAATCTGATTGTTGTGATCACTATGGGACCTGTAACTTTCATAACAATAACCGGCTGATAACATTAAACAGAAGATAAAAAATGTTATTATTGAACACAATTTATTAAAAATTATACAACTTAAGTAGAGAAATCGTAACAAGATACACGCTGATCACTTTAAAATCACCTATTAATAAGTTTTTTATTGTTAAATAACAATTATGCACTCAACTTATTAAGAATCCATTAAACGTACAAGAATTAGAGGTTTGTTTTTCTAACCGGCAACACTTTTTCTAACAGCCAATTTGACAGCTGACAGCTGATTTGTGCTCAGTTTGGTTTGCCATTGCACCATGAATAGACTTACGCCAGAACAATGCTCGCAAATTGTGCACATTTATTTCGAAAATCGTGGTTAAGTTTGCGAAAATTAACATGCGCTGCGGTATACTATACGGTATATTATACGGTCGACATAATCGTCCATCTGAGCAAGTAATTTGAATAACCATGGATCATTTTCGCACCACTCATCCGCAGAGATATCGTACAGTGCGCACTGAAGAAGCTGTTGCTGCAGTCCACTGCAGTCCTCAATGCTACGCTCCAGCGTAGCATTTAGGAGAACCCGAATGTGTCGATTCGCCATCGTGCACAGCAATTTCTCGACTTTTTTGTTCTCCAATTGAACGGCATTAATGTGGAAGAGCTGTGGTTCCAACAAGACGGTGCAACATGCCACACAGCGCACGCCACAATCTATTTATTAATACTAACATTCCATGAGTGCATAATTTAGCATAATGGCCTCCAAGATCATGTGATTTAACACCTTTAGATTATTTTCTGTAGGGATATGTGAAGTGGCTAGTGTACGCCGATAAATCAGAGACGATAAACGACTTGGAAGCTAATATTCGTCGTGTTATCTTCGAAAATTGGACTTTCAGATTGCGCTCTATTTAAGTCAACCGCGTACGCGCGAAATCATATTTAAACTTTAATGGCATAAAATTGTCTTTTCAATAAAGCCAATATCATGGCCATTACATCGATTTGTAAATGTTTTATTTCATTTTAAAGTTCTATACCTCTAAAAAAAAACTTTTAATAGTGTTTTATTTTACTGATTATGATAGCAATAACCGATTGATAACATTATCCGTGATTATAATATCCGGATTCCACTGTATTTGTAAATTTAACATGTAGGACTCAATTTACACAGTTCGTTATTTATACTTTGGGAGATTTATATATGTGCATGTGTATTTGTGTATGAGAAGTGATGTGTGAATAATAAATAATCCACCCACAAGTCATCTTGTCATTCGTGTTTGTATAATTGACTTCACCTTGGTTTACTGGCGGGAAAAGGAAAATATTCAGACAGTGGCGGAGTAAATGAAACAATCGATACTTACAATAAACACTGAGTTTATTGTGTTACATTTAACAATTATTACCCAGGTAGAATTTATATGATGGAATACTAATGCCAGTGATATATCTGGTCTATCACGTAACATCCTAACTGAACTAATTAACACAAATATATATATATATATATATACAACCTTAAAATGATTGAAATAATAATGTAACAATACAACCATCAATATTTCTAATTCATCAATTCATCGTTTTAATTTCAGCTATGAACATTTCTACGTAATTTACTGCAAATTCTGGGAGCTGGACCGTGACCACGACTTGTTCATCGACAAGCAGGACCTGGCCAGGCACAATGACCACGGTAATTATAATTACTATTCAGTGGTATAATATTTAAAAATAAATACTGTTTGTCTCAAATGAAAATTGAATGAATGGAATAAGAATATTGATAAGAAATATTGAATGAAGAGAAATGTCAAATTATAAGGGATAAGAAGAAATTGAATGAAGAGAAATGTCAAATTCCTTTGGTTCTGAAGGTACGTTATTTTCAATTGTTTTAAATTAACAAATTTGATTCAAATATTATGTAGATATCTATTTCGAAATATTTAATTATTGTGAGAATTATTTCTTTGTAAATGTATGTGTGTGTGTGTATGTGTGTGCGCATCATGAAAGTGAGTAGATGAGTGATGGGGGACGAACCTTATAAGAGGGGAACGGGGCTCTGTTCCATCACAGTTTCTTCTGAATAACTAGTCTATCTCTGAGTGTATAATTTATATTTACTGTGACATGTTTTAATAAACTTAATATTGTTACCTGGAAAGACTGAGTTTCACTTACAAGGAATGGGGACCAAAGTAGTTAGACAGTAATCAGAGGATCGAACCTCAAAGGAATCTGGTGGTAATTCAAGATTTATCACAATTATAATCAGTTTTCAAAATCGAAATGTCAAATTATTTTCCTTGACGTTGGATATTTAAAACTGTTTGTAGTGTTTTGTGTGTAATGTTTCGTTAATATGGTGGACGATTCGGTTCAGAAAAAGCAGCGCTGAAATGTACATCATGCGCAAGAAAAATATGTAGAAATAAACGCAAATTATGCATGCACCCGATGTTCTCTATCACACCATCCTCCCTATGTGTGTTCTTGATGCCCATCCCAGGACAGGGTGTAAATACTAGTGATCATTTTCTGATTTGACATCATAGCGCGCACGCAATTTTTAATAAGACTTCTTCTTCACGCGCCGCGTTCTATCAAAAATTAGCGACCACGTTGATTTATCCTGTATAAGATCACAAACATTTTGGTTATCAAACTAATTTCTGAGATTATACAGCCAAGATAATCTCTTTCTACCTATACTACTTTGTTGCTTCGCTACCTTTTATCTCCCCCTTCATAATGACTTGTAAAAGATCATATTTCTCGTTGCTGAGAATCTCTTTGCTGAGAAATACGCGGTTTTCATTGATATCTATTATTAGTTATCTTGACGTATTTATGTGTCTTAAAACATGTCTTGTAATGTTTTTATCCCCCGCACAAACAATACCAAGATTATTATCTTATCAGCCCTATGAACTACAAGGTGTGTTTTTTAAGTAAGTACCGTTGCCTGATATTCCCGGTGTAGCGCTGCAGTTGCGATGTTGCGCATGCGCAGTGGTTTCCTTCATCTGTTGACTCACTACATGTAGCGTTAGAGACATTCACATAGTGCGGCCATCTTGCAGTGAGTGGTTGAAATGTTCAAGACAATAGATCAGCCCGCTGACTGTGAGATACGGTCCGTGATTTTATTCTAGAAAGCACGAAACATGAAACCAGCTTACGTTCATTGCCAAGTAATTTCCATATTTTTATTCCAGGCGGCGTTGTTCTATAACGAAGGTATACAAAAATTGGTACTCTGTTATAACAATTGCTTTAATAACGGCGACGAGTATGTTGAGAAGTAGTTTAATATGTGTGACGTCCGAAGAAAGTTAAGTGTTTTAAAAATTATATTGTTTTCTAGTACTTATTTAAAAAACGCGCCACGCACATTAATAATTAGAAATTAAGTTTCAGTCTGATTCAGTATTGAGCATCTGACATTAGGTATGCAAAAAAAAATTAACCTGACATAATTTGTTGACAATTTTTTTACATATTTTTCGATTTGTTATCTAGCATTGTCCAGCCGCATGATTGAGCGTGTCGTGTCGGGCTGCGTCACACGCGGCTCCAGGAGGACCGCCCAGCGCGAGGGAGACGATCCCCGTATGTCCTATACGGAGTTTGTGTGGTTCTTGTTGGCTGAAGAAGATAAACAGCACCCGACCGCCATTGAATACTGGTTCAGGTGAGTTTTCAAATAAATTGCGACATTGCCGTAAACATCGTTTTTGCAGTACTTATTTTTAGTATATTTAAAATAAATAATTACCCATGTTGATCTTTGTTATAAGCCAGTAATAATAAAGTGCTTAAGATATTTGTAAACGACTATTTAGTCATGTTAGTTGATTTCTCGGCAGTGTATAGAGACCGGGATTTGATTCTTCACCAGGGACATTTTTATTATTTCCTATTTATTTAACTGAATTTTAAAATATTTTTTTTGTACCAGAAAAACGTTTGTACGATACATTTATTTATTTATTAGACTTTATTGACATACGTGTTTTTGTTATAAGAGGTGAATATATTATAATATAACACGATAAACATAAGATACAATCATATTGCAATTAAATATTAATTTGATTGTTTATTGTGTGGGATGGAATAGACTCCACCTTTGATATATGCAGCATTGTCCTGGCTACTTTGCTAGACTGCCGTCTGTGTTAAAGTAGACAGTTTTTTTCATGCTGTTGTGGTGTTATTTAATTCAAGAAAGATAAAGATTCAACAGGAATAAAAAAAAAATGTTGTGGAACTAGTGTAGTGGAATTATTAGTGTAGACACTGTATAATGATTATGTTAGAATATTGGATAGTCATGCTTCTGATTAATCTCTACCCAATTAGATCATATATTGGGTCCATATTTTTGTAATCTTATTGGAAGTGAACGATTTCCAGTTGGTGCTGAGTGTGTTGTACAGTTTCAGAGCTAAGAACTAGTAAAATCTGTTGTTGCTCTTGGAACTGTAAATTTATTGCTTGGGATGAGTTGTTGTTACCATGGAAATATTGAACGAGTCTCAGCATATAGATTTGTCTTACGTCTAGGGCATTGTACTTTTTAAATAATAAGATCTGGTGGATATCTAAAGGGACCACCATTTGTTACCCTAAGAATTGTCTTTTATGCTCTTTTAGCTGACTCTAATATTGTTTTTACTGCTCCTCCCCAAACTAAAATAGCATAATTAATTAAGGAGTAGCAGAGTGCAAAGTACACCAATCTTAAGAGTTTGTAATCAATTATACATTGTATTGCTTTAAAAAAGTAAATTATTTTTCTTATGCGTTTAACTAGGTTCGATATATGTTCTTTCCAGTTAAGATAATCATCGATCTGTACTCCCAGATGTCAAATAATTTTAACTCGTGCCAATTTTTCATATTGGCACAAGGAAGCCGTGTTCTCGTTTGTTTTGCAGTCATGTACGATGTGAGTTTGAAAGTATTCGACTTTCGCCTGTCAAGGTCTTCGAATACTGTATACGCGTTCAAAAACATGTTTTGTTTATAAATTTAATAGTGTATTCTTTAAATTGATCCAAATGTAGTAAAATTGTTCTTTTACAATTTGAAAAAATATCAGTTTTTGTTATAATAATGTTAAACATTTTTTCCAGGTGTATGGACCTCGATGGCGATGGCTACCTGTCCATGTACGAGCTGGAATACTTCTATGAAGAGCAGATGCATCGCATGGAGGCTATCGGCATCGAGACCCTGCCATTCCAAGACTGCCTGTGTCAGGTAAACAATAATATACCAAAAATAGTTAGGTTACCAATTTTATTTATCTATTATGAGCATGGGGCTCGTTGCGGCTGTGTAACCTCAAAAAGTGATTTAATGTCCAAAATATTGATGATATTAAACATGATAAATCAACATACAGTATAACCTCGATATAATGGACTTCGGATATACCGAACAAAATTTGCACACCCATTTTCCTAATTTTAGAGAGATAATTATAAAAAAAAAAACAGCAGACTTCAAAAGTTCAAACAAAACTTCATGGGTTTTTTTAAGTAGGATTACGGAAAGCAAGCACCTCGAGCGCCTCGACACCGAACATTAACGTCACTCCACAACGGATGTGTTTTTGATATATCATCCGAAGAAGAATAAGTAGGATTTTTTTTGTGTTTTTATATTTTTTTAACTTTATACCTACAGGAAGGCCCAAAAAAAGTGAGAACATTTTGTAAATGTGATATAATTACATCAAAATTAGTTTAACTATATCAACAATACCTTAAATAGTTTACTAATTTACTTACTTACTATTTACCTATATTACGTTTTATTTTGACAATTTATAGTCACATTCTTTGATTATTCATTTTCCCATTGTTTATATTTGGTTTTTTTCAAATTGTTGCCTAGAATGATAAAAATCACTGCAGAGGACCGTATTCTGATTAAAAATTTGCGAATTGAAAAATGTCAGGGTGCTAGGAAAATTATCAAAGAGTTTCAAAACAAAGCCCGGAGTACAGTATCACTGAACATTACATATAATTAAAATATATTTTTGAAAAAAGTATTTGTTATTTATTTATATTGAGATAGCAGACTTTTTTTAAAAATCACAATATTTTTAATCAATTTATAGAAACATCACTGGTCTTGTTTATACATACATGTATTGTGCCGTTTATTTTCTCAATATAAAAAGTGCATTCGAAACCTCATTGTATAACAGACTTTCAACTTTAACGGACACCCCTCACCCGTATTAGTCCGTTATATCGAGGGTCTACTGTACTGCAATATGATCGGCAACATTTGATACAAGACAGTACATTGCTTATTAGTACAAATCTAGTCGTTTAATTATATTAAAAGTATTCTTAATAATTTTCAGATGTTAGACATGGTACAGCCGGCGGTGCGCGACAAGATCTCCCTGAGCGATCTGAAGCGGTGTAAGATGACTCCAATATTCTTCGACACATTCTTCAATCTTGAAAAATACCTGGACCACGAGCAGAGGGACCCCTTCGCGTCCCAGAGGGATCACGATGCTGAAGGACGAGAGGTTTGTTGTCTCCAGCATATTCAGCGATGTTCAATATGTAAAGCTAATTAAACTGTGAAGGGATAACCTTGTGATTTTTTTATTTTTATTTTTTTATTTATTTTATAACTATATAATATATATAAAAAAAAATTTTGGACTGTGCCCGTCTCACTAGAGAAATTCTGTGTCGAGATGGGCATAGTTTACAAGCAATTGTTCAATTAATTAAAATTACAAGTAGATAGAGTTACATTTATTACCATACAAAAAGTGTATATGAAGAACAATTTTAAAATGGACTTAATTTTTGGATCACTTTGTAGCAATAATTAATATAGGTATGAATCAATATGTTTGGGTGAGTGCACCAATACTGGCTCTACCCATATTACAAATCCAAGTTTTAATATATAGTTTCATGTTCTTGTGACATTTCAATTGATTTAAGTCTTTTAGCATTCTATTAAACAGTTTAGGTCCAAAATATTTGTAGTTCCTTTGACCAAATGTAGTATGTGCTCTTTGGGTTTGTAGGTTATTTGTATTTGTCCATGTGGAAATTATGTTTTGGGTTGTTTTAAAATGTGCATGTTTGTATTTATATATGTATTTAAGAGTAGTATTAGCGTATATTTGTCTAATATCAAAGACATTGAATTTATCAAAAATTTTGTTAGTGCTCGTTGGTGATTGGGGATTTGAGGATAACTTTTAATATAATTTTTTGAGCTGCTATTATTGGATTAATTGCAGATATAGTCGCTCCACCCCAAGCAATTATACCATGCTCTATGATTGATTGACAGATAGCGTAGTATGCCATTTTAAGAAGTTTTATATTAAGGAAATTTCTAATATTTCTAAAAAAAATATTGTTTTTTTTATTTTATTTGTAATGAGTTGTATATGATGATTGGTGACCCCGACGTGACTCAACACGGGATGCGGGAAATGGTGGGTCCAATTTGTAATTATTTTAAGGGGCTACGCGCACTTGTTATAGGCAAAATTTGAGATTTTTTTTCACAATTTTAATTCATATTTTAATCCAAAACAAAGCGTGATGTTTTGGTACAAGCCAGTATTAAACTTAATATATAAATTATTTCAATATATATTTATAAATAGGCGAGATACAGCAAATCTCCAGAAACATACAAAATAAATAATTATGTTAGAACATGTCAACATCCCCGAATGATCGAAGAATTTTTAAAAATTACCAAGATGCCAATTCTCTTAAAATAGCAAATTTCTATAAAAACAAAATTTCTTCAATCATTCAGCAGTCATTCATGTGTAGTATAACCTCTCAAAACTTGAAGCCGATCGGCGAAATAGTTTTTGAAATATCGTGTATACTGTATCGGCCTTTTTTGAAAAATGCATTTTCGAAAAAAACGCATTTGAATCTATGTATGTAAAAAAATTTTGATAGCTATTTCAAATCTTTTCATACACTAATACAAATGTATAATCGTATTCTAATGGTATTATATTGTGTACAATAAGTCAAATATGCAGGTAAAAGGGCCAGAGGGAGGAGCATGTAGCTACGTACCTTGCGCTTACTCACGTAACTTCGTGAAAAATACTTGGATCGTTCTGAAATTTTGTGGAGGTATTCTCTAAATATAATACTTTGAAAATATATTAAAAAAACAATTTTTTGATCCAAACAAGTGTGCGTAATCCCTTAAGAGTAAACATCTCTCGTGACTTTTTGTGACTTTTGTCCATGACTAGTCTATACCACCTCCACACTGCTGGCAATGATACATCACTTTATATCATCATAGCAGCATCTACTGCAATATTTTACTAGTGGGATTGCGTTGCCAGAAGTCACATCTCTCCACATTTGTAATCACAGTTAGGTTTTTAAAAATTTTTATGTCACTTTTTTTTAAAAATCGTTTTCTCCTTTTCAGTTATCGGAGTGGGACAGATTCGCAGCCGAGGAATACGAACTTCTGGTGGCCGAAGAGGGTGGAAGCGACGCTCAGGAGCAAGTGTGAGTAACTCATTCAATTCCACAATATCAAAGTTGATTCATCGGGGTCTTTCCTCGACACTTCTGAATCATAAATCGCAAATTTCTACTGAAAATGTACAATTTACAAAAAAATCATTTTATTAATCTACATTCTAATGATACTATTATATACGTACAAGTGCAATTTTAGTTGTCTTCATCTGTTGCAGTGCTACTGATTTACAAGTCTATTCAACATTACGATTTGGTGTTTACAATGAAATGTGAAATGGTGAAACAATGTTATAACTCTACTTGAGTTTATTAGCACTACTCGAGTTTTAAGAGAAACAGTAACTCTCATCGACAGGTGAAGTATTATAGTGTTTATCTCGAAACTCTAGTAGTGTTAATAAACTCAAGTGGAGTTATAACATTGTTTTATTTGTATCCATCCATTTTGATGATGAAACTTTACAAAATTGATGCTGATTCTATCAATAAAATCCCTGGGTAACGTTGAGTTAGGGAATTGGGGGGTATTGTTTATGAAAGATCGCAGTTAATGCAGTTCAATTTTTACCATTTTCAAATATTATATATATATATGTATTGTTGTTTGAGAATACAGTAGAACTGCATTAATTCGAACCCCTTGTATTCGAAATTTGGATTAAGTGATCACTTTACACAATGTAACTTTCACCATTCTGCCCAATCAACCTCCATATCTATCACATTTTTGAAAGTTGTATATATGTTAATATAATATGTGGAAACATTTCGAATACCACTACATTATCGCCATCTATGGACTAAATTTGATATTCATTTTTCTGAAACAGCATATATGTCACAATGAGAATCTTGAAAAAAGAAAAATTGAAAAATCAACATTTTTCAATTTTTATATATTTTCTTATTTTGACCAGTATATTATTACCAAGAACACAAATAATTAGATTGTCATTGTGACATATATGCTGTTTCAGGGAAATGAATATCAAATTTAGTGCATAGATGGCGATAGTGTAGTGGTATTCGAAGTGTTTCCACATATTAACATATATACAACTTTAAAAAAATTGATGGATATGTAGGTTGATTGAGTGGGATGGTGAACGTTGCATTGTGCAAAGTAATCACTTAAGCCAGCCGAAGACGAGTCATATTCCCTGTAATTACCCATATTTTTCCATTAATAACAATGCCTTTGTAGGTGAAAATCATTTATAATCCTTCAAACAACATAACCTATAATCACTTTTTCTTTTCTCTCACTCCCAGTTACCGACAAATGTCACGTGGGAACGAAATAATGAAGTGCAAAAAGAGATTCGTTGAAGTACTCCGCAGGAATTCCATCGATTAACGATGATAATTGTACATACAATATTTTAATCTTTGCCATATGTGATGTGAAATACATGCGCTATATTTGGGTGTTTGAATTGTGTTTTGCTATCAGGAACTATGGGTGTTTTTAAGTGAACCACTGAGTAAGTGAGCGTTTGGTTTGTTATGGTTTTTTGCGATGCAATCCTTAGTTTAGTTGAATGTTTGTTACAAAGTGGTCATGGTTTATCTCTTTTGTTAGTGCTCATTTCGAATACGTTTGTGTGCCTTTTGGATTGAACGAGTTATTCTGAAAATTAAAGGCACCTCTGTTTAGTTACGCTGTAGTGTCGATTTTATTAATGGAGTGTTGTCAATTTAAAAACAGTTGCAAGCACTCGACATGTGTTCAACTATGTTGCAGATCATTACAGAAATAAGTGATAATATTTCATTTTTCACAAATTTCATCATTTTGTTGACTGTTTTTTTAGTGCCATTCTATTTATTGTATAATTGTTTCTTTTTTTATGTATTATTTATTGCACTTAATTAAATATTTTTAGTATATTTGGAACTGCATCTTCATATTTTGAGAAAATGCCCCGTTTTGTACGGTATGAACCTAGACCTTAATCTTAGTCAAACAATATTGGTAATATAAATACAGTATTGAATAAAAATCATGATTCATTTCCATTTGTGTATTCCTGGTTGTCTGAACTTCGGGGGAGTCTACGTCATTTAATTTTGAGTAGATAATTTTATATCTATGATTCGAAATCACGGTGGCAATAGAAATGCCGTGGCGTGGCATAAATTAATAAACTATTCAAATATATTTTTATTCAGAATATAAATTAATGATGAATA
Source organism: Eubasilissa regina (assembly GCA_022840565.1). Classification (NCBI taxonomy): domain Eukaryota; kingdom Metazoa; phylum Arthropoda; class Insecta; order Trichoptera; family Phryganeidae; genus Eubasilissa; species Eubasilissa regina. The sequence goes on from JAINEB010000010.1 coordinate 8,902,343, forward strand.
TTGCCTTCAAACATTGTAAAAATACAATTACATACTATTAGTATATCTACACAAAAAGACTTCATAGAAAAAATACAACTCTTTGCACATATTACATATACAGGTGTTATATACCTGATTAAATTACGAGTCAAAAATGTTCAAGGAATATGTGCCTAATATCATAATATAATTATGCGATTATTTTGATTAATTAGAATATTTTATTAATTCCAAATTATATATTAGGTACAAAAAATTTAAAATCATTGGATTTTGAGCAGCCAGACTATTTTTTGTTACATGGCCTGAAGCAAAAATATAGATTTTCATCAGATCAAGTATTTATTTCAAAGTTCGTAAACTTAAAGGTTAATATGATTTTGTAAAAATTTCGAGCAATTAATTAATATACTGAAATTAAAAATACAAGCATAGATAAAAACAAAACTATAGAGTGGTGAATAAATAAGAACTAATATGAAAACAAATTTTAAAAGGTGATTATTTGCAAAGATTATTTGGTTTTTTTCACAATACACTTTTTCTTATTTCTAAAATTTCAAATTTATCTATCTGTAAACTTCTAGTATTTGTATGTATAATTTCAATATTATAAATAACCAAATGTTCTTTGCGAATAGTCACCTTTTAAATTTGTTATCATATTAGTTCTTACTTATTTACCACTTTATAGTTTTGTTTTTATCTATGCTTGTATTTTTAATTTCAGTATACATTGTTTCCTGAAGAATCCACAGGTATCGAAACATGTTGAATAATCAATAAATAGTGGTTTAAACAAAGTATTTTGTCTAATTATTTATATAAAATGAGGCCACAAAGAAATTTTGCTAATATTGAATTAATAATATTTTCCGTAAAGTTGCAGAATTTGCACATATTCCTTGAATATTTTATAATATAAATAATAATTTTAAAGATGTGTTTTAGCATTTAAATGATATTGGAAATAAGTTAACTATATAAGAACATGCTGTGAAAAAGATTCTAATTCAAATTGTATAATATATTTACCGGAAATAACAATTTTACCATGAGATTCCGGACCCTAGATATAACTAATAATAAGTTAAGGCGCTACGTGACGTGCACCCAGTGCCGAGAGTTGTCGATATTGTTGTATGTATAATAAAAGTGTACACCATTACGCTAGCGACGTTTTTGGGATAATATAATATAGGATTTTTTAAATTATTATCTATGCCATGCAACATCCATTTCTAAGAATCAGGTTAAAATTTGCCATTCCTGGTCTAGACAATGGTTTTCTGACAAATATTTTGGTCTAGATTGTATCCTTACAAAATGTCCCTATCATGACTGCCACTGAAATGTAGCCGTGTAGATGAATGAGAAGATTTGTTTGTTTCTTGATTACATTGTTTGTCACCGATGCTTACCCCAGCCCCAACACTAGGGTAGTAATTTGTATTTTTTATTTTATTTTACTAGGAAGGAGGAGACGACAGGCTTTGCCAGGGTAAGAGTGAGTCGAGAGACAATCGCCTGTTAACACCTATCCATATCTTACAATATAATGATATAACATCCCGACATGTTGTTACTTACTTGCTTGTTTTCATTATACAGACATGTTGCTTGCGTTAAAAGGGAGCTTGTAGAAGTCACACAAATCTTTGCAATCTGCGCGCCCTTACACGCACACTCTATTTAGATATTAATCCCTGTTATAAAGGGATATATTCGTCTTGTTATAAAGCTATAGCCAATATTGGGTTTGGCTATAAAAATTAGTCTGCGTGTAAGGGACTTTTTATAGAAATCCAAGTGTGCTCAGTATTATATGTTGTGAAATTAACAGGGGTCCATTTATTTTACGTCTCTAAATCAATAGATGTCATCACTTTAGTGTTAATATGACATAACTATTAAAATTTGATTTGAATCTATAAATCTTACACGGAAATAAATATATAAATTATACAAATTAAACAATTCTTACTATTTGTTTATTTTGTATATTTTATTGACAGTTCGATACCTTAATCTGCAAAGCAGCTAACTCCACCCATGGTAAAAAAACCGTTTTTGATGCCATTATTTTCCTCTTTTATTGTTCTATGGTACACTAAAAGCCAAAAATTCTAATCAATTTTAAAACACGTGACACCATGTGTTTTAAAATAATAAATAAGTCCTACGTGCTGAATAATCTTAGAATGATTCATGTATAATCCTTAAATGACACAAGTGTTGATGGCACCAGAAATAGAGGACGTCCGCGGAAATTATAATCACTACATTATCATGGAAAATCACCTAACTTCCAATAATATTTTACAATTTTGGTAATGTAATTCAGCTAACTTCTCAAATATTTCCTATAAGTACGAAATAAATCAAAATATTAATAAAATTTCTCAGCCACCCTGTTTCTGCATAAACAATCTACCAAAGTGTGTTTTGAAATTTTCGTAATCTTTTTAATTACAAAATTAAACAGTTTTTGTTGCTCCTGAACATTTTAGAAAAACGGAGTTAGCTGGTTTGCAGATTAAGGTGTCGAATGCCTTTAATAATATATATGATTGGTAGAATCAGTAGAATTCTGATTGATTTAGTGTGTTGGACGGAAAACATGGCATGCTTGACTGTGCATGCAAATTATTTTTACTAAACAGCAAAGAATATAACTCATCTTGATGTTACGATAATATAATGATTTTTAACACTTAAATAGTATATGTTTTTGAACAGTTATGTAGTGTAGCCTTTATGACTGCATACTAGTACATAATAAAATAAAATATCTGAACACACATCAAGATTATTACAGTGATATTTATGAAAATAAATAATTATCTTTATACTGGGACTAATACACTTATAATTATTACAACATAAAATAGAATGATAGCATTTTTTACTCCATCTTGACACACTGAATTCTAACAGTTTATTTTATTTTTCATTTTTTGCTTTACAAATGAAAGAATGGAAATTTTAAAATGAACGATTGCATCAATTTTTGTGATTTTCTACATAATTTACCATTGACCCCGTACAAGAGTCAATTCTTTGTTGACAAATCATCGACAATGCGTTGGCAGGGCAGAAATTTTCATTCCCTTACTTGCAACATTAATAATAAAATGTAAAACGCAACAGAATATTTCTGTACCTAAGAAATATTTTAATGTCACAGAATTAAAATAAATCAAATTAAATTCAACTATTCATTCATCGTAAAAAAAAATACATAGTATTAAATGTTTTGCTTTATAAATTTTAAAAATGTTTATGAAAACACATATTAAAATGTGACTAGTTTATTTATCATCATTTTAAATTAATTAATACATAAAAAAAAATTGATAAATCATTTAGAAAAATCTAATTTATTGACAAAATATATTTACCATCAAAATTCAAACCCAGAACTTTATTTTACCGGTAGACTACTTATACTAATAATTATACTTACATTTTGTCTGATTTTTGAAGTATGTAATATGAGGATACTAGTTGCAAAGTCAGGAATCTCTTTTTCATTTATTTTAATTCAGTTTTGTTTTCTTATAATTTTTACACATTGTGTTTATTTATTAATAATGAAACATATTTTTCATGTAAATTTGCTGCAAAGTTAGTTGCTCTTTCGATCCGCCTTTCGACCCGATAGCAGTTTTCATTTCTCTGATATTTAAACAGCTAAAATAAGGTGTTGGATTTATATTGTGTTTTAAAATAGACTATAGGGATTATCATTCTCAGTCAGTTTTTCATGTTTTTCTTCAAATAAAAATACACTGAGATAGCAACTAGTACTATCTTTAATTTCTTACTGAAAGTGACCATCTTTTTATGTACAATGAATTTCAAATTTTCTCGAGTAAAACCTTCTAGATGACATCAAGACTTTCAGTTCATTTTATATGAAAAGAAAATATTTATTTTAAAGATGTCCCAACAAGAGCGGAAAATTTTAATTTGGTGTCATTTTTGCTGTTGTGCTTTGATAGTCAAACCATTATGACAGTTCGATGGTAGACAGTTCGTCATTATTAAAACTGGATTGCTATTCGATACAACAATGCATTCTTTTTGTTAAACATTATTTCAAAAATGGTGAGATTTTGACTGCCACGATTCAATTTTTGGTAATCAAAATGTTCCAAGTGCATCAACTGTGAAGAGAATAATCGAAAAATTCAAGGAGACTGGGTCGATTACTGATGTCAGACCATCTCGACCTGCGTTCGTCCAAGTTGTTCAGCAGAAAACATCATGGCTATTCACCAAAATGTGGCCGAGAGTCCGGGAACATCCATTCGGCATCGTGTTCTAGAATTGAACATTTCAAGAAGCACTATGTAGCGTACACTCACAAAAGATTTGCGTCTTCGTGCCTACAAAATCCAACTGACTCAACAACTCAAGCCTACAGACTATACGCAGCGAAGAGAGTTCATCATCATATAATTTTCCGTTTGGGCGATCAGAATTGGCCACGTAGATCGTGATTGAAGTTTTTTGAAGTCAAAAGTTTATGTCAATAAGCTTTCTACCACCCAAGCCTTAAAGGTTGAGGTTAGACGCTGTATCACTGAAATCCGGCCACAGTTAAGCCAAACCGTGATTGAAAATTTCGTCAAAAGAACGCAAATGTGCCGGCACAGTCGGGGAGGGCATTTATCAGATGTGTTGTTCTATACATAATTTTCACATGTATATTTTATGATTTAATCAAAATTTCGCTATTTTCTCAAAAAACTGTTATATTTAAGATTTCAATTTTCCGTTCTTGTTGGGACACCAATAGGAAAGTAACATACAAGACTACCCGTGCAACAACACTGTATACCAGTTTTGGGCAGATCTGAGTTATAAATGCCACAACACTATACATCTTTTGGGCGTCCGATGGTATATTAAAACAACTATACCTGGGTGGATACCTGACTAAATTACGAGTCGAAAATGTTCAAGAAATATGTGCAAATTCTGCACTGTTACAGAAAATATTATTGTTTGAAATTTTTACGAAATCGTGTCAAGTTTGGAGTCTACGTACTTTGAAATAAATATTTGCGAAGTTGTTCCATTATTAATCTATCTAACAAAAAATAGTCTGGCTGCTCGAAATTCGATGACCATTAATTCAATGTATAATTTGGAATCAATAAAATATTTAAATCAACTGAAATAATATACGATTTTTCTGAAATACTTATTTATCTGACATGATTGACATCCCTTGAACATTTTCCACTAGTAATTTAGTCAGATATCTGCCCATAAAGTATTGTGGACTAGGTCTGTTACACTCTGTATAAAATAAATAATAATACAATATCTATTAATAAACACTATTTCAAAACCAGCTTCCTGACGCTCCATCGGCAAAAACATTGTAAAAACTGATATACAGTGTTGTTGCAGGAAGGATCTCATATATACTTTAAAAATCAGACATTAAACCATAGGTTAGTAAGTGTAGCGCAATTGATATCACAAGTGGTAAACTGTATTTTTTATGTGATTTATCTGATATCTTTTAATTATCAAAGAACTACGTTCTGAAAAATGGCAACTTCACAATAAATGTGATTTCATTAAAAATTAAAAACACACTGATTACAGAAAATTCATCTGTTCATTTTCATCGTCGTGAAGTTCTTTTCATTTTTATTTCTCGTACAGTCTGGAAGTGAAATTACATGCATCACCATCCTCACCTTCTACGGAACTATCTCACGCAGAGTGGATTAATTAACAATGTGAATTACATATATGTCGGTGTTTGCTTGATTTCAATTGTTAGTATGCAGCCTGAAGGAATAAGATTTGCATTTTGAAGCTTATGTTTTCTAAATCTGCGCTTGCGTTTGAATGATTTTAAATATATTTTGTTACTTGTTATTGTATAAATAATGGGTTTTGCATTTGCAATTAATTCCAGTTATCTATGATTGTTTAATGTTGATTTTACACACACAAGTGGGATTCAAAAATGTTCTCTTTTTCTTCACATTGCTAAATTTTTTGTCTATTTTTTGTTTTGTTTGTTGTGTCGGATTGAAATTTTTAATTTCAAATTGATGGAAAAATTCACAGGTCAGTAAATTAATAGACATGAAATAAAGTATGCATATAGAAGAGGGGTTTAAAATATTAATAGCGGGATGAGGGGCATTCTACACACAATTCTTGGTGGAAACATAAATCTGATAGTTTATGACATATTTATGCAACAGTTAACATATTTACTCTTCGAAAATTAAATCTTTGTGTTAAATATTATATTGTCAACTTTATAATTTTCATATTTTTAAAAAAAGTCACAGAGCTATTTTATTGCGTAACCGGTACCAGAGTGATCGCTTGGGTGATACCAAAATGAAAATATTGAGACAAGAAGTTTGCGTTATTTCATGTCTATATATTTGGCGGTCTGTGGAAAAATTAAAATTTGACATTGCTAGGATCACCATTCAGGACTAATCTCTATTTAAGAAGTATCCGTACTACGTGAAAAGGAACTGGTTCTGCATTTCTGTTATTTTAGTAACTGGATCACGTGAACTACTTGAATCCCGCCACTAGTTATATCGTGCTCTTGGAACAACAAATCATCTGATATTTACAACAAATTGAGATATAAAGCTTCAAAGTTTTGTAAATTCATTTTTTAATATCTTTGCTGGAGTTTGGTTCGTTGCCCATAAGGTAAATTTTTTTTCAAAATGTCTATAATTTAAAATAATAAAATTACTTCGATTTCGAACACATTACAAGTGCTACTAAAATACATCTATGATATATGATTTCTTGTTATCTTATAAACTATTAGGAAATTTGATATGCTTTAAAGAAAACAATATTGTAATAATTTTGAATGACAAAATTGATTGTCAAATTTGACAAATACAAATTGATTCATTATTGTTCCAAGATCACAATATGTCAAATGTATTTTATAAATAAGATGGTATAAATATTCACAAATTTTGATTCTATATTTCGTCTCACCCGTGAAATATTTTTTTGTAGCACTTACAACCTAATCGGGTTGTTGCAGTTTAAGTATTTTATAATGTTTAAGACAGTATTGTGGCCTTTCTCTGTAAACACTTTCGGAAAAATAAATGTACATATTAATATTTTTTGTATTGTTTACATTTACTTGTACATATATATTTTTTAAATGTATGTGTTAACATTCATTACAAACACTGTCTTATTAATTTCTCATATAAGATATACTAAATTTATTTTAGTTTATTATATTTTTTGGATTGTTTTTCCAGCTCGTACGATGAGACAGACGACGACTGTCTCTCACCCAATCTGGATGAAATCCTCTCCACGGAGGTGATCGAGGAGGCGAGCATCATGAGTGTCGGCCCACCGGGTCGCTCAGGTGACAAGTCTCCCCTGTTTTCCCCGACTAAAATGGACCCGGATGCGTCTAGCGGCTATGTTAACCTAAACTCTCTGTATAGAACTTCGCCACACGAGAAGGCCATTCTCTCCAAGCCCAGCGATCCGTACTTCAAGAACGGATACCTCGATAGGCAGACCCAATCCCCCGCGAATCACAAATCTCTCAGTCTACATTCAATGACGAAGATGTCAAACGACGGCAATAACAGTTTCTTATACAGCCATCTGCTTTCTCCGCAGCGTAAGAACTCGTCCGAAAGTGAAAATGGCCGCAACCCGTCGGTCTACACGAATCTCTCGAGTGAAAAGAGTCAAGGACAAGCTGTGGACTATGGAAAACACCACGCGAGCCTCGGCGATGGCGCACTCAACCGTCTTTCGTTCACTAGCGGAATTAATAAGATCCCGGATAGTTACGAAAAGACCGTCAGCACCAAGATACCTCTGAAAGAAATCTCGGCTATGAACAAAGTCGGGATTTTCAATAAAGACTCGTTGAAGTCACCAAAGAAAGAGAAACCAGCTTTGCAGAATTATAGGGACGAAGAAGACGAGGATTACGCGAGGGACAGTGATGAATGTTCTATTTAATGTAAATTAAGACGCTCAGTTTGATGAGTTACGACAATGATCAACGGTAAAGAGAAAAAACTTACAAAATATCTGGAAACTACCGTACTTATTACGAATGATCAAAATTTGTGTCGCCAATGCGATACAGTTTCACCAATGAATCCATTTTTAATTGGCAAAAATTTATTAGACTGTTTCAGGCCTATATTTGTTGAAGTTTCCCCACTAAAATTAACATTTCAAATGAAATTTTTTATTTGTGAGAGAACGCAACAATCTGATTAACGTACTCTGAAACGAGTGTTAAGGAATTAACTCTGTAGTGTGTATTTTATAAGATTTTAATATAAGGTTATCAGCGATAGATGTCAGGTCTAATCATGCCATAGATGAAATGTTGAATGAAGTTTTTTATAATCGCTTTTGGTAGAAAAACTAAGGTTGGAATTTAGGGTTTAGAGTTGTGTCGGGTTGATTAGAAATATAAGTAACACGCCATTTATACCATGTCTTATTGGATAGTTTAATAATTATCATTATTGAGTACCCAAATTATTTTGGGAATTTTCTTACAAGTAGTGAATTTAGTACATTGTGATTAAAAATATTAATAACAATTTGTCTCATATGTACAACGGTTATAACGTCGTTACTAGATATTCTGAATATGTTAAAGGAGTATTTATTTACGAATGTCCCGCTGATAATTCAAATTGAATTTATGATTTTCAAAGTAAAAAACTTGTCACTGAAATAGACATTTCAAATTACGCTATTTTTTTGAGGTCACACGTCAACATGTAACGAAAATAATCAAAGCACGTGTCAAAATAAATAAATGTGTCATTAATTAATTAGGCAGTTACTTTGTGGTGTAATATCACTAATTAATTTTTTTTTTTAATAAAACAAACACTGTACTACACACATAATTATTTTTATAAAGACTACATAGTTTTGAAAATGCAGTTCCTCTGATCAATATGTAAATTAAATACAGTTGGGTAACAACCTATTCAGGCTGAGGGATGGTGGCACGGAGGGGGCGTGAATGACGATAAGAAGGGGGAGGGTTACTACTGACCTTATTTAATTTAGATATTATTTACCCCTGTTGTTATCTATAGTCAGGAAAAAAATTATTAGTGTTATGTGTGTAGTTCAATGTAAGGTTTATTTAAAAAAAATAAAATAAACAGTTTATTTGGTTGCTGCCTTTGATTTGTGTGTTGTATATATGAAAAGTAGTTTCACTATTCAAATGATAAACAGCAGAGATGATATAAAGTGCCATCAATCCTCTGCATCTGTAAAATTACTATTCTCCCTGAAATAATTTTTAAAATGCCAAAATTTATGTTGCATTTGCTGTACATTTTTTTTGATGGGATTTTATGATGAACATAATTATAATTGTATATTAGCTATGTCTAAATCAATCGTTCTATGTAATTATTTGAAAACAACATTCACAAAAAAAAGATAATTGAAATACATAGTAATAAAACAAACAACGTAGCCTTTCTTAACGTGTAAATGTTAACAGCAAATATGACGGAATTCTGATTGTATCTGATCAGTTTGTCGTCATATATGAAATGAAAGATAATTGTTGAATAAATCGTGATTTAAGATACAAAATCTCACAAATACTTTAACTTTAACTTTTTCTCTCCAGAATAGATTAATTGAAGTACACGTGTACATATTTCAATTAAAAAAATATTAGTTTAAAGTATATTAATGTCGTTTTTGAAACATATTACTTAGCCTGTCGTCAATATCTAATGTTAAGTCAAAACTTATAGTGAAATGGTAATAATACCGACCCCTCCTACGTAAAGTATTGTAAGTAACAAATATGTAATTTTATTACATATTTTAAATGGCAGTAAAAATTTTTTACTGCCATTTGTACTGTATTAAATACTATTTATTAATTATAGTACTTTGCATAGGATAGGTTGATATACAAATATACGTAGTGTACCGATTGGTTTTTTGCACTCGAAGAGTGCTCTCTATAGAAGAAATTTCTTATTTAATTTAATACCATCATAAATACAGAGGATTCTGATTAATTGAGACATGTCAATAGTATCTGTACGCCTTGATAATCATTCTCCATACTTTCCAGTCTTCCGCTATCTAGTAGGATCGCAAGATTGCAAAGAGTAATGACAATGTTATTAAGCGGCGAGCTGTCCCAAATAAGCAGACCGGCTCCGGCCCCGATTAACTATTGTCTCAATTGACCATAATCCGGTGTACTTGGATTTTAATAGCGTTGATTAAACACATTTTGTGACACGAGGGACTGGCAGTAAAAATGGGATTCCACAAAATGTGAAAAACTAGTTATTCAGTCCGATGATATTGTACTACATATCACTTATAATAAGTTTTCGATCTTCGCTAATAATAATGCCATCTTATCAATATAAAATTCATACGTATTGTAAAATTGTTGCAAATTTTATTTAAATCGGTTCATGCACCGTTATAATAAAAACGAATTATTCTTTATCATATTATATATTTACTGACAAAAATTGTCATTTTGCTATATCGTCCTTAATAGAATTTTACGCGCATTTTGGGTCTTAATACTAAGTTAGCTCACGCATAATAAAGCCAATCTTGTTTGTTTGAAAAGGATATTCAACTGAAAATGTACGTATTTTTTAATAAGGAATGAGGTGAGAGCCCGTCCAAGATGGTTCCAAACATCTTTTTCCTTGAGAAATAAACTAAAGCTATGTTAAAAAATACTGATCCCATTTTCGTTCTATTGATTGGTCAATTAAACAGGAAAAAAAATATATACACATAACATTTTATTAGCATAGTTATATATTATGATGGAACATAAGAGTTTTTCATCAATTTTTCTTATTCTTGTACTTATCCAATTTTGGTGATCATTATTTTATTTACATCAGCTCGAATTTGTTAGACTGTGGACCTCCGGTAGCTTCTTTAGTTTTGCTAGCAATTTGTTGGACTGTAGACCTCCGGTAGCTTCTTCAGTTTTGCTAGCAATTTGTCGGACTGTGGACCTCCGGTAGCTTCTTTAGTTTTGCTAGCAATTTTGTGTTGATTGATGACATGCAGTGTCAGACATTTTTCCGGATGATCCATGATATAACCAAAGTTTTTATTGCTTTAAGAATTTCTTTCGCATCCGTATTAACACATTGTCATGGTGATCCTATAAATCGAGCTTTATTTTTAGAAGACGTCTGTAGACTTATTAAAAAGTCGCAATTATCTCAATTTCTCATTTTGAGGGACACCCTGTTCTTATTGCCAACCCGTGTGTTTCAAATTGAAAGCTTTTCTGGGATATATAAATAATATTTGAATTAATACAGTTTTGTCCATTTGCCCAAATAAATTGATCATCACATCCGTACCGTGATTGAGAATACCTGTGGCCTGTGTTTCTGTATAGAAAAGGAGGGATTGAGAAATATTAGAATGTGTAATGTTTTAGAGAATAAATCATTAATGTCTTTCATTTAAAATAGTTGCCATCTCACTATATACTGTATTCCTAACACTCATTGCCTGTATTAACCTAACAACAATTCTATTTAAGGTTTTAATGTAGCTGGTAAAGAAGCAATCGAACTAATATTTTTGTGAACAGAGAATACATATATATATATATTTTTGGCAATACATTTTTTCATCCACTGAGAATACTCATAGACGATATATTTAGCTTTCGTAAAAAAAACATTTTGTGAACAAAATATAAATAGTCGCTGTAGATTTTGCAGATCAGAATTGATGTCAATTTTTATAAATAGACCTAGTTTTCAGCAATTTATTGGTATATTATTTTAAGAAATATATTTTGGAAGTATGTAATATCAAAATACAATTCCAAATTATTGGGTTGATTTATTAATAAGTGCCGTTTAACTATTGAGTTTTATTTTAAAAATGCCATAATCAATTACGCTTTAATTTTCAATATTATTAAGGACTACTTGTTCCTATTTAGATACTAATTTATTAATTCCTTCCTTGAAGAATTCTATCGTAAGAAAAAAATATTGATAACTTTCTGGAAAGTTTTTCTATTCAATGCATTTTGCGGTGTTTTAACCAGGTAAATTTTGTCAGGGCAGGCTCTGGAGATAAAAACAGAAGATGTGACAAATCTGACAATGAAATTCTCTGAAAAAATAATTTTGGCCACAACTAATACGAAACAAGGTGTGCTTCGCCTTATTTAAAACGGCGCTTAATTATGAATCGACCCAATACATAATACATGTTGCGCATGCTTTACTTCAGTGAGAGTTTTGTAATTTGAGTCTTATAGAAGTAATGTTGATTTTTTTTCTACTAAGATAGGAGCTTAATACATTTTGCCTAATAAAGCCATATTGAATATCAATATTTTGAACCGCCTTATAAATAATCTTATGTAGTGAGGTACCGAAACATTTTCGAATCGCCAGTATTGAAAATAAGTGGAAAATGAATTATCAATTTTTTATCAAAGATGAATATTTTTGCCACCGTAATAATATCTTAGGAATGTACCATTCAGATAAGTGCTGAAATTCTTTTGTTTATTTATTTCAATTGTTTAATGAGAAAATCACAAATCTTGATTGAACCGACGTGGTTCAGTTACGCTTGTTACCAACTGGAGAATTACATTTTATCATTTTTTTTAAAACTGATGTCAATTTACGATGCGGTAATAAAAATCAAATACACTTCGATCAGTATTTATAAACTATTTTTTTATTTGTTACCTACAGCCAATATGAATCTCTAGGACATAATTCAACCCTGTTAAAAACTGCAGTATCATTTTATGTTTTGTATACCTTGTAAAACTATTCATTCTTGTCTCAAAATAAAAACAATTTTATTTGAGGTTACGTTTTTTTTTATCATTAAATTTTTTTTTTAAATTAATTCCCCTATAGTGAGTCCCAAAATTAGTGATCTAATCCATTGAAAAGTTTTTAAAATTGATTTTAGATAAAGTTTATCACTAATAAGATCACTTAAAAGCAAAAAAATAATTAATTAATAAAAATAATTAAAAAATGTTATTAATTTTGTAATTCTTTATTCTGACAAGCGTAACATGAATCCAAATCTTGTCCACATTTTCAATACATATCTTCTTCAATATCGTATTATTTAGATTTCACGTACATTGTTTTATATACAGTACTGTTAACATTTGTATTTATATTTTTTTAAATACATAATAATAACATTTTCAATTAAATCCATTTTCAGATATTTTGTAAAACTATTTTTCCATTTCACAATCTCATCATTCAGAAATATATCGGAGTGAATTGAGAACATTGAAACGAACAATACCTTGCATACTCTTAACGTTTCAATAGTCGACTCACCTCGGTAGTGGACTGTTGAAATCATTTTGTAACATATCCGCTAGAATTTTTCTTCTCGCAAACAAATTTTAACCGATTCTTGTAAATTTGTGTAGTAGTAATTACATTGGTCAGCTAAGGGTTATTACTTAATATATAAGCATTTGGTATATTCCACCAATATTACTTACATTGTAAACATTAACTATGCTTAGTCTTTTTTCTCCTTGTATAGAAGAATATAATTAAAAATCAAATGATTATAAAAAATATAAACAACATTCTTTAAATAATTTGTGTCTGTTTTTTGCAGCATAGAGATCGGACATATTTATAAGTAGATCAATGCTCTGCTCAATATAATTATGTTTAATTTTCACTGTAAACAGGTCCGGCGACGGAGGGGACAATTAGATTCTTTAGCTTTTTTCAATTACGTAATAAAGTGTGTTTGTAAGTAAAGTAAGCACAGTTAGTTTAGTTTCTTCCTCACTGTTCTCTACAGGAAACAAGAATGTAGACAAGGATGGTTTGCCAATCTCAGTTTCTCTCAACTGGCAATGATGGTGATGAGGTCGAAAGAAATGAAACACAAAAGATGTTCAATATCGGTACACTACGGCGACACGACACAACCGAGAATGGCTTCCCACCCGCAGAATAACCTATTTTTATTCAGATACATACATTCGTACAATAATATTTTCCCATCATATTTGCAAGTAGGTACGTAGCGACAGGTCGCCGCTGTGACGTTGAATTAAGAATGATAGTCTTCGTTTTCTCGAAATCTAACCACCTTTGGCACCACACCGACGACTATACCTTTTAAATTACTGACACGTGTCTTATCATATTAATTACTCGGTGCCACTGCTGCGATATTCACTGCATTATTATTCATTATTCACAGGGTTACAGAAAAGATTTTTGGATAAACGGTTTTAGGATTCGTATACCCTTTATCAGTCATGCCTGTTTGTAAGCCACGAAGGGCGTCCCAACATTTCTGTCGCCGGACCTGACTGGAAAAAATTATTGTATAAACTACTGCTTTATAATAAATACATAAATTTGTGACTTTGCTCAATGACGGTTAATTTTTCAAATCCGAAATTGGAAAATTGTTTAACTCACGGTTTACCAGAAGATGTTGCCTGCGATGTAACAACCGCAAAATTGCTGGATGCTCTTCAGTTCTTTCAGTGTAAGTATTGTTTGATGACAGGTTATCTATGTTAGCTGAATGTAATGTTTCTCAGTTGCCAAAGAGTAAATCTCTTTTTTAAATCAAATCATATTTCTGCGCTTGTTTATCTGTCCTCAAAACATTGTGTGGTTAATGTGTGTTGATGTATCGATGGACCCAATCCTGTTAGACCTTGATGACTCGATTCCGTATTGAAGGATGTATTGGAGGATGTCGTGCCCTTATTTAGAATTGAAGTCACATATAACTGTGTGTGTATAGTGTGTCTGTATTTTATACCAGTACGTTTAGTAATTTATCTATTAAATAATTATTTAAACAATTATGAAGACAAAGGGTATTAAAAAAACGTTGGTTACATTTAAATTAATAATATTATTAAATTATTTGCATACATTGTAAAAAGCTTATCAATTACGTAAATATATTTATCATCTTAATAAAAAATAATATTAATGTTAGGTGTTTTAAATTTTCTGTAATTTATTTATTTATCGTTATCAAAATTATTATATTTACGCCATTTACATAGTTTCAGCAATTTATCTTATGTGTAAGAAGTAGCATTATTGAAGTATTGTCTTTTGATCTTTCAAATAACAATAAAAAGTTTGTATTAGCCATTTAACCTTGTTACAAATTAGGTGAGGCCCTCACTTTGCTTTGTTACGAATTAGGTGAGGTCCTCACCTTGCTTTGTTACGAATTAGGTGAGGCCCTCACCTTGCTTTGTTACGAATCGGGTGAGGCTCTCACCTTACCTCGTTACAAAGGAAGAAAATAAATGTCCTTATTTTCATTCAATTGGCTGCCTGACTAAAAGGTGAAGTGTTATTATATTTTCAAAGTGTTTTTGAAATTGATTTTGATTTGGGTAGCAAATATTAACTAATTGTTTGGGCCATTTATTTAGAACTATAAATAAAACCGATACAAATTTATTTTGAGAAAAGGAAAAAAATTACTAAATATTTATACTGTACATCTTTTTCAATCATTTCAGTTTGAGTTGTAATTTAATTTGTGTTTTTGTTTTCGTCTGTAATTACACGGTTAACTTTGTTCGTTTGATTTGAAACATTCTTTCTAATAGTGAATTTGAAATTGTCGAGAGATGTAATGTTCATTTCAGTGAAACAAAAATATTATTAGAGTTATTCTACAAAACTCAGTAGCAAAAGTAATTTTGATATAGTTTTTGATTTGTTAGAAATATGCTGTAGAAGTGTTAGAAATAGATATTTTGAATGTTATTTTAATTTTACATTATACTTTTTACACTCAGAATATTATAGAAGGTACAATCATTTGTTTTTTTTTTTTGATATATCTGATGAAAAAAATAATATAATTTTATACAGGCAACACTTTGCTCGCTTTGCTTTTTACACTAATTTCAATTCTGTTGGCAATCACCTGTCTCGTGGACTATACAATTTATTTTAAACACATCTAAACTATAAATAATGAACGTTAAATATTATATTAATAATAAATTGTTGCTTGTCAACGACAGGATTCACAAAGATAGTATCAATCACATGGTACAAGGGAGAGGTGTTAACTTCTACTTCCATTTTACTGTATTTATTTTACCACAATAACACTTTTTATAAATCAATTTTATATTCTGTATATCGAAGCCGAGTATAACATTTTGAAACATATCAATCCCTCTTACATAAAGTATTGTAAATAATAAATGGTTCATTTTTTTGTATTTCATGTGTATTTGAAAAATTTTTAAGTGGCAGTAAATATTTTAATATATATATTGTGCTTAATAGAATATAATATATAAAAAAATTACTCTATCAAATGTATCTGAAATACTAGAACAATCGAAAATTACATATTTGTTAGTATGATACTTTAAGTACGAAGGTTTGATATTTAATTTCATTGTGTGCTGTATTTTGTATACAACTGATATTATGTATACGACTGTACTGATAAAAACTGATCAGTCTCATTCATTTACACGCACATTATCTATGGTTTTTGATAAGCACAGCACTTTTATTTGTAACATAATAATCAAATTAAAAATAAACGGTCTTCAATACTTTCAGACTATCGCGACAAAATGACACTTTATAAAATTCCTACAAATTGAAAGAAATACGCAGTTTACACACGGTACGATTGTCCATTTTCTGCTCAACATTAAATAACATTCATTATAACTTCTAAGGTGGTTTATCTAGAACAGGGAATGACCATTCAAAATCACAGTAAAATCAATAAGACTCATAAAACAATTTTGTAGTGTGGATAGATTTGATTTTTTATATTGCTAACATTTAGAATTATATAAAGGGCCTTTTATTTTCTACAAGTATTACTTTAGGCTTAAAGGCATTCCTTTATTTGTAAGTGCATAAAAATGTGTTTAAAAAAATCAAAAACATTTATTTCTTAAAATTTTATTAATTTATTTTAAATTAATTATCTCATCGACGCAATTCTTCGCCTAACACATCAACTGTGTCACTATATTTTTCAAAATGTCCACTTTAGTGTTATTAAAATTTTAATACTAATATACTTCTACTTATTTGAATGCAGATTTCATGATATAATATTGTTTAATTCTTGTCATAATCTTATAATGATAATTATTCTGCAAATTCTTACTGGGCAGTCATCTGGTGTCAAACCAAATCTAGTCGGCAAGTGCTAATACTAATAATTACTTTGATTTTAATTAGTTTGTTAAGATTTTTTTTTTAATCCATCTTCATAATATATTATAATATGAATAATTTATAAGATATATCATTATATAGATAACAGTTTTTTCTTTAAATTTTTTTTCTACATTTATTCAAATCACTCAATAATATTTATTGCTAAAACCAAAGACGTGTGTACATACAATTGTTTAATTAAAATATAATGCAGTGAAATTTTCTCACAATATACATATTCCAAGGGAGCAGTCGATTAAAACTTCAATTCATACGAGTTCATGTGACAAGCAATCTGAATGATGTACCAATTCTGTGCACTGTCACGACCAGCACGAAATCCTGACACAATATTTGTATATTTTTTTGATTAGGCCAATCAGACAGGTTAATTTTTAGAATGCGCCTTTCGCATTGTCAGCACGGAACTTGTTAAGCAAAACAATATATATTCATATTTTAAATATTCTCATACACATTATATTTTCGCATTTACCCGCACCTTCTATTGTATTAAGATTTATAAAATGCAGTTTTTACAAATTATCACAATTTCTATTTTGCTACCTAATAGGTGTTACAGAAATAATAGCCATAGTTAGTATTAATTTCCTTAACACCTATATTCCAATACATAATGTAATGAGATACACAACTCCGACGCCGTTGCCTGGCGGCAGATTCAGTATATCGCTAAATAAAGTGGTTTGTGTCTTAATTTTAAAAAAATAATAATTTGCTGGCTAGGATTTGAAACAGCGCCCTCTGAATTTAATTCTGATTTCCAAATCTGGTGTCTTATTCCACTGCGCTATGACCGATTCCTTTGAATGTGTCAATATTACATACAACAATGCAACGTCGCACAGTTACTCACATTTTTAGCACAATATAATTACAAACTTTATATTATTTGATTACAATAATTGTACTTCATTGTTTATCAAAAAAATCTTAAAGACTTTGTAAAAAATCCATTTGAATATAATTATGAATTATTAAAAGAGTATAACTTTATATATAGTTTCTTCAGCCGGAAAATGTATTAAATGGAAAAAATACTTAGTGTGGAGTTTTTTTGGAACCGAAAAAAATTGATTTTATTAGAGAAAATATTTAAAACAGATACATTTACATATTAAGCAAATTTCACTGTAGCAGAAAGTTACAATAACTTTTTATCATATTTTTATTATTTAAGATGTGGTCTCACAATACAATCAATTATTTAATTTTTTAGAATAATTTATTTGTGTTAAAATAGTCGAGACAACTGATTTAGAAACTTTAACATTACAGTAGTAAAAAATTAATTAATTAATTAAAACCCAGAACACTACATAAGTGAATATAGCAGACTTAGCAATTCAAACACTTTTCGACTAGATATGAAGTAGCAACATCGTGTCATGACTAGGCGATAATCCCGACAGTCTTCCCTTATTCAGTACTTAACGTAATCTTTTACGTTACAATTTAATAGATCTTTTTTTTTAGAAATTTCTAATGAGTCAAACATAACATATCTGCTAATTTTATTGGTTAATATTTTCTTATGAAGATTGAAGAGTGACTTTTCAATACTTTTTCTGCCAATCGCTTCCTAGCTGGAGTGTACGCCTGTCATAAAACTCTCCGCCGAATACAACTTGTGCATAGTCGCTACAGGCTTCCTACAAGTGTGTATGAAAGGCACGTTTGTTATGCTTTCTATGGGCATCTGAAAAATAACTCCCGTTTTGTGAGTCTTACCAATAAGTGATTTTGTGATTACAGCGAATCACCGTCTTCATCGCAAAGGCATTTCAATATGGCCAATGTTCAAAAAACACATATTTAATTATTTAACACTCTACATTCTGAATAAAATTATCTATAGCAAATACTCAATATATCATTCGTACAAACTTGACAAGTGTGCAACCCATTTCATGGCCAAAGACCGACTAGCGAACCTGGTTATAAGAAACTATGTACTATATCTGAACGCGTCTTATTAACTCAAAAGTATTTGAAAAGTTATTCTCCAAATATTAAACACGTTCTTGAAGCGTTTTTCGTGAATTTTTTAAATCAATATGATTAATCAATAATTAATATTCACTAAAAAATAAGATGTTTAATTTCTCGGATGCCCTGATTGCAATCCATTTTTTGATAAAGATAATATTTTAG
Organism: Eubasilissa regina; assembly: GCA_022840565.1. Lineage (NCBI taxonomy): Eukaryota > Metazoa > Arthropoda > Insecta > Trichoptera > Phryganeidae > Eubasilissa > Eubasilissa regina. The sequence continues at coordinate 8,921,779 of JAINEB010000010.1, forward strand.
TAATCTACGTTATCATTTAATAAAAAAATTAGAATCATAGTGAATTAATTTAGTCTCGAAAATTGGTAGCTACGAACGCGAGTGCTGACACTCGGTGTAAACAAAAACACGTCGAGAAATAAATATAAAGAATTATTAGTTTGTGTTGTGTGATTTAATAATGTGTAACTTTTGTTCTGATTATTTCTAAGAGGTTTATTAATGAAATGATATAAGTTTGAGCTTATTTTAATAATAATTATCACCCGTAACGAGTGTACCGTATGTTAGTCTTGGATGTTAAGTAATTTAGAAAAGTTTTGTACAAATGTATCGTTATTTTAAGATTTTATAGTTCACATTGTTTATTACCATTTAGATTTTATAAACTAATTATATTTATTTCTGTTTGTTATTATATTATAAATTATTAATTTTACATAATTTATGTATATTATTTCCCTTCTGTTTTGTATTGTGCGGGAGGAATCCAAAGGGAAACATACTAACCTGAATTATTTTAGCAGGTGGATTAAAAAATTATAATATCAATATTAATCTGGAAATACACAATCTATTCCCAAACGCTCTCTTGTTTTCTTTCAACCTTTGAATCCCAGTCCTATTTAACCTTTTAACTGCCAACTCTATTTGAAATGAAAGACACCGCATAGGGTTTAACGCTACTAGGCTTTAAGGGTCTTGATTTATCTATCAAAAGTTGGGACCGTCATCCACAGATGGCAAAATGATTTAAAATTAAGACTTTAATCCCTGCAAGTTTGCAAGGTCCAAAAGTGCGTATTAACACGCTTACAGCTTGGCATGACATACAAAATTTGGCGTGTTAACGCACTCATGGTATTTAAAAGGTAAATATTCTTCAAGTAATATAGTGTAAATTTGTAATGATATGCAATGCTGATGTCAAGCAGGAAAAACCACCGCAACAGACACACTTCATTCTGTACTCGACTTGGCAGTCTTCAGTGGTTTTTAAGAGACATTGACAACCTTCTAGTAATTCTTAACTTTGCATAGCGCCTGTAACATTATTTTCCTCATGTGCGCAGTCATTGAATCATATGGTAATGTATTTAGTCATATACATATATAGCGTCGAAAATACAACCAATTGTAAGTAAAATGCTTTCGGTTTCCATTAACATTTAGTGCCGAATCGTGGAGAGATTTGGAAATCTGGAGCCTGAATCTTTAGTCTCGGCTGGAGCCAAGACATACAGACTAAACATCTTGAGAGAACCGAAAGTAAAACCCATTTTATAAAGAAACCAGAATTGGCTTGAGGAATGAAAGGAATTTCGGACTTTTTACAAGAGTTTGTGGGTGTCTCGCTAGGAGATTTTGAGACGGTCAGGTGTTAAAAAAGAGGGTGAGGGCCATTTTCTGGAAGGAACCTTTTTTATTTTTGTGTATTGTTTTCTTGTTCCCGTTAATGAGTGTGTGATAAACTTAGGAACCGCCATTTGCTCTAACACTCAGTGCCGCTTGTGTGGATATTTTATCTATTACTGTTGTGTGCATTTGATTTATTTCTGTATTACTGAATAAATGTTGACAGTGAAAGATCTTTGGTTGGCAGCTATATCGTGTTGCATTGCCGCTACACAGCAAATCATGGTTGCCAAATAGCGTTAAAAAATACCAATCTGGCGGTGAATGTGAAGGACCGTGAAGCGGTGGGTCACCATTCACTAATAAAATATAAATGATTTAAAGAAGTGAAGAGATTCTTTTACTTACATGTAATATTTATTAGAGCAGTGAGAGTGAGTATAAATCGCAAATGAATTATGACACGGGTAAATGTACTGACAAAGACAAAGCACAGTGAACTGTCAAATCTGAAAAATCACATGTTAGCCTTCTTTCTCTGTTTGGTTGCAGTTTACTGTCACGGCCTCAGTAAGGGAAACATCCCCATTACAGAGATTAAAGGATTGTTGGGGTATTGAGCCTTGTGGGGGAGTGGTACCCCAATATCACAAATACTTTTTTTTATTTAATACAAAGATATACAGATAAAATCAATTTATTGAAAAAATATTTTGGTCGCCACCGGTATTCGAACCAGGAACTTTTCTTATCCGGGGAATTGCATTACCGTTACACCATGTCAACCGAGTAAGTTAACAACAAATTTTCTAAACTGGTACATTCAATAAAAATTTTAAAAAGCTATCACCTTTTATTACGACAAATCTCAATATACACTAGGAGATAACAGAGATTAAATAAATTAAATGTGGATATACTTTAATACAACTTATATATTTTTAATAACACATTATTAATGTGAAGTTGCAGTTTTGTTAATAATGACATTAAATTATTATTTTTTCTATACCGCAAAAACTCTTTTGAATATTTTATAGAATTAAAGTCGCATATTTTTATTAGTTTTGACGAATGGGACCGAGAAGGGAGTCCTGGCTTCTAAACCGGTCCCGAGTAAGGGTAGTATAGTTGAACATTCTTTGACTCTAAACTGGTTCTAAATCATGTGTCGTAGCTAATTCTAGTCGGACATTGACTTTATTAATAATCAAGTTTTTCATATGTGCCTTGCATTCATATCAGACATTTCAACTTGCCTTCATTAACTAATAACTTTACTAACATTGGACAAAACAGTTTGCTACTGTATTGCACCACCTTATCTGAAGTCTGTGCGAATAATTACTTGACATTTGACTCAATCATGTTATTAATTAAATGGACATTACAATGCGGTCATTTCCAGCGGACTTTCTTTACAATTGGGTTGACCAATAATAATTCTGTTGTATTTGTTTACAAACTGACATTGTTTTGTAAATATTGGTGCTTGAAGAATTATCTTTGAATATTTTATATTCAAGCAACCGACACTAATCAGCTACAGCTGTGTTCGCCGAATGTAGTCAACCTTCAGCCTGAGTCTTCACCTGGCAACGTGACACTCGAAGAACCACAGCCTCGAACTTTCAAGCATCATCGCCCAGGACAGGGAGACACTCTACCACTGTTGCCTTGCTACTATTGTAATAAACATTTTACAACTGAGATCAGTTGCATTGAGTCCTGGTTTGATTCTTTCCTCTTTTCATTTAAAGGGGTGGATATCAACCTTTAATTTTATATTTCTTATGTGTCTACTATTTGTACCATTTGTTGTTTTTTTATATATAATAAACTAGCTGAAGTACACGGCGTTACCTAAGCTTTACGTAGAGTGAAGAGGCTTCATTTAGGGGGATAAGAGTAATTTTTTTCGAAATCAGATGTAGACAATGACTTTCTCCTTGTTTTGAAGGTCAAGTGTGCAAAATTTCATCAAGCTCGGAATAAAACTAACCCACAGACGCTCTTCTTTATATACAACTAGCTGAAGTACCCAGCATTGCCCGGACTTTACGCAGAGTGAAGAGTCTTCATTTAGGGGGATGGGGGGTAGTTTCTTTTTTTAGAAATCAGATGACAGTAATTTTCCTCTTATTTTGAACGTCAAGTGTGTAAAATTTCTTCAAGAAATTCAAAATTCTGCTGTAAGAGGCGGGAAGGGGAGATGGGGGTGGATTTTCGAAATCTCATATAGACAGTGACTTTTGTTTTGAAGGTTAAATGTGCAAAATTTCATCAACCTCGGAATAAAATTGCAGATTTGAAAAAAAAAAACAAACAAACCTACCCACAGACATTCTTCTTTATACATGTATATAGATTATATGACCGTTCCAGATGTCTTTCAATGAGCCCTCTTGATACCTTTGTATCAATATTTATAATACCATAACGGATTATTTCTTTACTATTTCAACAAATTAAATGTTGTCATCTTAATTTTGAGAACCGTCGGAGTACTGTCGTCTCAGGAGACGCCATAAAAAATTGTTTGCTGCGAATTTTCAAGTCTACAATAAAATACATGCGCAAGTACTCCACGAGGTACTCCGGTACTCAGTAAAAAGGATCCGGCTGGTCTTTAAAATAAAACATTAAATGAATTTTAAATGATATCTCTTTTTTATCGAGGGTCAAATTACTTGTAGATATTCGTAAAATGTGTGAATTTTTTGTAAAAATGCATAAAAAGTCGCAAATACACAGAGGGGCGAGTACTAACTTACAAGTGGAGAAAAATTAAATTGTGATATAGATTCAGCTGGGGTTTTATCACAATTCTCACTTTAATTATTATACAATTTAATTACGTTTTGAAAGAATCGTAAAAGTAATAGATCGTATATGACGATATTTGATAAGTCAATAACTGTAATAAAAAAATCAAATATTAAATCTCGATTTTTAAGCATTTTCGATTCACAATTTAGACAGCTAACCACCCATAAAATGTTGTGGATTAGGTCTATTAATTCCAGTATATGTTTAATATATTTGGTATACATTGACAAGTGCATAGGAATATATTTATTTTAATATCTGATTAATCTTACATTATATCATGTTACGAAGGAAAGTTACATTAATATAAATGTGAAAAAAAACACCTACCAAGTGAAAAGTGATTGTGTGCTGCGGTGCCGTATAACGATATGGTGTATGACCGGCTGGCTTTACAGCGCTCAGTAGGAGGGATCCATTATCTGGCGGGAAACTGACTGGAGATACTCTCCAATATATTATATATTGAAGCTAAAGGAGCATTCCACTGGGTCTCCCTCGCACCTCTTACGACCTGACAGGGTGAATTTTTACCGGACTGTGACCGAGTTCTGCTACTTCAACACATAAATGTGACGTTTAGCATCACCTTTTAGGGGTACACGACTTTTATAGCTTGTCTCTGGCTGCCTTCTGAATTTAATATGGTAACGAGTCTCATGTCAAATTGTACAGGTATGGCTCTGGCACGATGATACCGGAGCCAACCTATGATGTTAATGATTGAATGTAATAATGACCAACTGTAATAATTGTGCCATATAATAAAGAAAAAGGAAAAAGTTAACTATGAAGGGGCGCCACAGGGTTTTAGTAACTAACTGCTCTAACTTTAAAATACAGTACAAAAAAAGCTTTTAAGATTTTTTAAAATATTGCACACGTTGCTTTGTTGAGTGAAATCGAAACAAGAGTAAACAACTATCAAAATAGTTCCGGGATATGGTGGTATCCTTTGAGTTTTCCTTCATATCATAAATTGAAAAAAATACACAATTTTGAGACAGATTAGTTAATTGGGAAACAATAGAGTTTTTTTTGTATTTTCTATTTGTATCTTAAGTGGTGACAGTGATTTGCCTGTGGTGAAAGTGAGAGTGATCTTTAAAGAAACTCATATTGAAACATTATTGAACTAAAACGCTGCTGAAGTATTGCCAGTCACTTTATATACAAATACTTTACAAAACGTCATGTGATAAAGCTGACACCCAAACTAGAAGCAGGCAAGTAGAAAAACTCAAAAAGAAGAAGAAATAAATATCCTTAAAATAAATATCTTCTTCTTTTAAATAGGTAATCCACCCTTCAAGAGTGATTTGTGTCATTAATCAAGTTAAAACTTTATTTTATAGAAAAAAGTACAATAATATTATAGAATAGGAAACTTTATATTACAAGTCAACATCATTATCGTTTAGAAAATTTGCTATTATATAGATTAAATGTGGTGAGTTAAGGGAAAGAAGATGACACTGGATAACCGGGAGTTGAAAATTACCATTGACGAGATTATAGTAAAAAAAACCTGCGATCCGCAATGGTCAGCCAAAAAATATATGGTCAAGGGTTTCCTCCTCGGCATCACACTCACACATTGGGGAATCTATTAAGTTCAATCTGAATAAATGTGAGGCCACCTGGCAATGCCCAATTCTCATACCAGAGATAATAAAATAAATATCAATAAATTGGAAAAAAATACTGAAGACTCTCAGCAATTTAATATAAAAGGCAATATCCTAACTATGGAAATACCAGAAACAAAAAATTAAGACGTTTCTATGATAATAAACAGAGTTGCGTTATCTATTGGATTACAGTTTCAAAATACCGATACAAGAAACAAAAACCCTGCTAGTCTAATTCTGATCAAACTTGTTTAAAGAAGTACAAAAAACGAGTGGAACTTCAAGAAATTCGCCTGAGAAAATAAGACCTGACCTGGAATGTGCCTGGAAAAAATCTTACCCCGCCCTGAAGGGGGTAGGTTTAAGGTGGTGGAGGACCTTAACGACAACATAAAGACGCTCCTACAAGATACTGTAAAAGTACCAATTAGAAAATAACTATAAGTTTGTTTGGATTCGAAATGGCAAGATTCACATAAGAATCACAAGCCACAGTAATTAAATCGCGACAGTATCTTGAGTAACATTAAACTTAACTAGGATTCAAGTATTAAAATATTGATTTATTATTATACACGCCCTATTCGGGTAATAACATAATTTGTAAAATAACAGAAAATTTCATCAGAAGTGTAATACACAAAGAAAAAAATTATACAATGTCAGTGTTTTTCATAATCAAAATTAAAAATAAAAAAAAATATACAATGTGAAGTAAAGCAATTTATCCGTCACTATTGAATTGAGCCACAAAAAATGGTAATAATGTAATCCTATAAAGCGTTAGATTTACAGCAAAAATGTCGACCACCTCCGCATATTCATTCCCCGAAGAATGCGGAGTTAGCTAATGCACGTGTTCTGACATTACCCCTCTAATAGAACAATGAATTGTGTCTCAATGACCTCAATGGTGCACGAAAGTCAAGCAGATCAGCAATCTAGGGGCAGTCTATTATATCATTGATGATTCTGTATAGAAATATAAGGTCGGTCATCGTACGTCACACTGATAATTTTAACATAATCATAATTCATATCCTCAGAGCGCATATTTAACTTTCAACTGCAAGTGAACAATGAAGTGAGGCGACCGTATGATCAAATTATATTCTACCTGAGGTCTGATTAGAGAAGTGTAGAGGACTTTATAAGTGTGCAGGTCTGAAAAATTTTTTGCAGTCCGCAAAACAAATCCCAACATTTTGAGACCATTATTAGATATCAAATCAATGTGGGGAATGAATGATAATTTACTGTCAAATATTACACTCGGATCATCGATCTCCCTAACTGATACCAAGTCAACAATTTTCACAGAATTATTTTTTTTGTAAAACTAATAGATTGGCACTTGGGATATTAAGATGTGCTAGTATAAAGAGTGTCTATAATTTGCCATGGCTGGCACAATAAATAATAATGATATCTCAATTAAAGTAGAAACATCAAGCGTAGTAGACGACAATTTTTACAATTTAATTAATAAAGATAATATATTTTATTTAACATAATACGCCTGAACATAAGAGGCATGAATAAGAATATCGATGAATTATTAACTTTAATTCACAACATTAATACAGATTAACATATAATAATACTAACCGAAACTTGACTCTGTAATTACATATTGTTGATATTCCTAAATATACTGCAGGTCTAGCAGATACTTTTCACAATAAATGTGATGGTATAATAATATATATAAAAGATTATATTAAAATTAAAGAAATATAACATAATCCGATTTCAGACTGCAATAGTATTACAGATAAATTTCAGTATCATTGCTTACCTTTTTCAATAGCCACAGTATACATCATGGTCACGAAACCTTTAAATAAATGGATTAATAAAGCTCTAGATCAATTTTTGAATCAAACTAAAAATTATCAGATTACTCAGAGTATTTGAAATTCCGTAAAAATAAGGCTCCTTCAAATAATGGAACAATTAAATGTAGTAATATCAAAAAGGTAACATATAGGTTTGAAAATTTGTCGCTAAAAATATCACCGCTGTAGCATAGTTGAATAATACACCTTCCCTGGTTTGGGACAAGATCCAGGTTCGAATTCCGGTGGCGCAACAACAATATTTTTCGATAAAATTGATTTTATATGTATATCTTTCTAATTAATATATTTAATTCATATTTAAACTAAAAACATTCATAATCAAAATATTTCAGGTGATAATAATATTAACACTTCCGAAAATGGTCATAAAACTAAAGTTGAAGAATATAAAACAAACTTAAAGTACAAGAAAAAGTTTATCAGATCATATGTTTATCCACCTATTATTGATAGTGGAAAGCAGTGGAGAAAAATTGTTTTTAAATAATCTTACTTCAAATTAAATTATAAAAAATATCTCAAATTCTATACAACCAGCTTTTTACATTAATAACAAATTAAAGAGTTATATATTAAATAACAAGGATAAGGACGATATTTAAAAAAAAATCAGGGGTCTACAAATTAATTTGCAATGATTGCAATTATTTTTATACAGGTAAAACTTGCAGAAATTTTGATATTAGAATTAAGAAGCATTTGAGATGCCTAAATAACAATATCTATTCAGAATTTTCCAATCACCTTTTGGAAACAAACCATTCCTTTAATAAGGGTTTAGAAATTATATATACAAATACTAGAGTTTACAGTTAAATCAATTTGAAATTTTAGAAATAAGAAAAAGTGTTAATATCAAGCTTAATAATTATAAATAACCAAATCCTCTTTGCAAATAGTCAACTTTTAAATTTGTTTTCATATTAGTTCTTACTTATTCACCATTTTATAGTTTTGTTTTTATCTATGCTTGTATTTTTAATTTCAGTATACATTGTTTCCTGAAGAAGATACCATAGGTATCGAAACATGTAGAATAATTAAAAAATAGTGGTTTAAACAAAGAATTTTGTATTATTATTGATATAAAATGAGGCAATTTTGCAAATATGTATTGAAAAAGTAAAACAAACTTAGCTGAGCACGGTTTCTTGTCGTGCATTAATACTCATACAAGAATTACTGATCATTTTCTTGTAGGTCTATTAATAGATGTTAAAAAAATAATAATAAACTGTAGAAATCAAAAATACATTCACTAAAATAAATTCCGAACAGTTAATTCATGATATAAACAAATTAAAATGGGATGATAGATAATGCTAATAATGCTGCAAATTATTTTATAGAATCGATTAAAGAACACATACAAAACTCTTCAACTATAATGATTAGAAAAAATTATACCATAAAAAAAAGGATAACTGTCAGATTTATTAAAAGTATTAGTGTTCGGGATAAAATATTTAAACAAACAATAAAATAATCGTTCAATAATGACTTAATAAACAGATAAAGAATGCACAGAAATAAGTGATCACATTGAATCAGAATAACAAAAGATACTTTTTACCATAACGAAATTTGTAATACAAATGGCGATTCAAAAAAAAAAAAGGATTACCATTAACGAAAGTAAAAATGTATGTAATGGACTAATGGTAATTCAACCATTATTTCATCTCAGTAGGTGAAAATTTGGCTAAAAAGTTAACTGACTGTAAATGTAAATTAAAAACTGTTTCACAAAACTTAGTAAAAGTATCTACCTAATACTGATAAACGAAGTTAAAATTAAAATGTTGATCTAAAGTTTAAAACTAAATACATACATCTCCTGGAATAGATTTAACCTTATCACTAATAATAAAAAAAATGTCAATCTAATTAAACCATTGAAATATATTTTTAATTTATCATTAAACATATATTTTTCCCAATGTCTTTAAGGAAGCAATAAAAACACATTTTTAAAAGTGGAAATTCCGAGAATCTCACATATTATAGACCGATTTCTCTGCTATCTAAATATTTGAAAAATGTTTTAAAAAAACGATTAGTAAGCTTTTTTGATAAACACAGTGTTATATAAACTAATCATTTTGACAAATGCACCGAACACGTTTGCAATGCCAAACATTAAGGAATGTTTCAACACTGTAGAAATTTTTAACAAACATTAAATTTTAATGTAAGATCTTTGCAGAAGAATTTAGATAAAGGTATAGAGGTGGGGTAATAATTTATTTAAAATGAAACTTCAAATGCTACAGTACAATTATAAATAACATGTATATGAAAACAATACAGTTAAAAATACATACAGATAATGAAGAAATTATTAATATAATTGCGGTATCCAGTCCGCTGAAACTAAACAAAAATTAATTTTTACATCTGTAGATGAAATAACACTCAAGTAAAAAATATGACATAATAAATACCCTTACACAACGTGTTTTGTGTTATTCTGGTGACTATAAATACCAGAGTGAATTGCAATTTATAAAAATGAAATTTAACAACCCTATTCACAATGGACCAATTTATACCAAAAAATAATTTATTTGAAATTTGATGTTATATCATTTCTTGAAGAAAGAACTGCAATAAGTGTCACTTAACATATTTATGACGTACTGGGAGATGTTTTGGATGTTCACAAGTGTCATAGATGGTTCACGAAATTTCAATCAGGAAATTTTGATTTAAAAAATAGCCCTGGAAGTGGAAGACATATTATAGCGAATGATGTCATATTGGCTGCCGAAATCGAAAACAATCTAACTTTATCTATTGAAAAAATCGCAGACAAACTCAGATACTTGTGGTTAAGCGTTCAACTGCATCTTAAAAAATCAGAAAGATGTGGGACAAGGAAAATGGATTCCGAACGAACCAAGCGAAGAACACCTAGGCGATCCAATAGATGCAAATGAACAACTTTTGGAAATGGAATCAGACAAGCCATTATTACAAGATCTGATAACTGGAGACGAGTAATAGGTGCAATACTCAAACCAAGAATGGCTTTCGAAAGGTTATGTAATAAAACTCACCGTCAAGCCCTACCTCACAATGAAAAAAATCTTTTTGTCTGTTTGGTGGGACTGCAAGGGTATTATTCACTTTAAATGCTCAATTGTATTGTGAACAACTGGACCGCTAAGCGGTGGAAATTAAAAAATTATAAGCATTCAAATTATTTAATAAAAACATTTTTTTGGTACCCCTAGTAGTAACAAAACCGTATTATAATCATATTTTTATTAGAATTCAATAAAAGAGAATTATTTCGGCCATCACTACAGCAAAAATCTCCGACTACTGTAGAACAGTGGTATTGGCCATTACAATAATAAGGAAAAGGGAAAAAGTTATAAAGGAAAAAAAAGTAATTAATAATTTATAGGTTATTGATTGTCAATATATTTAACGACTCAATAGAGAGCAATAAAATATCCTGCAATTGAAAATCATTAATTTAAATGATCACTCCAGTGAAGAACCCCAAATAATTTCTATGTAGTTGCCACGACCAACGATAGCTGGAATAATTGATAAAATAAATTAAAACAAGGGACATGGATATGATGGAATTAGGGCAAGAAATATAAATCAAATTAGAGACCTAATATCCTTAGTATTTTGCAAATTAACTAACACTTCTCATTTCTCTCAAAATACTTACTGTCCGCTCTATATGGAAGACACAATGAAGTCGGCAACTACAGACCCATTATTTCTATCTTATCAGTAGTGAATTAAATATTCTAAAAACACATACATAATAACGGCTTGGTACAATCTAGTATAAGGATAAATTTGTAAAAAAATGTTAAAAAATTGGATTTCAAAATAACGTGAGTACTACTGACGCAATCTACAAATTAACCAAAATTATTAGCGATAATTTAGATAATCACAAAAAATGTCTAGCTATATTTCTAGTTCTCCAGAAAGCTTTTGATACAGTAAGTCACGAAAAACTGCTATCAACAGTAGAAACCTGCGGCATTCGAGGTGTAGCGTATGACCCCTATTACAAAACTATTTGAAAGTTAATGACTGCATAATTAATAAACTGGTATTTAACTGTACAAGGTATAGTTTTAGGACCCTTAAATAGTTTTTCAGGGAAGATAATCGCGGACGATATAGTTATCTAAATGAATGGAGATACCTGGGAACAAGTCTTTTAAAGAAACACCTACTAAGATTTTAACTTATTTTCATTGTGGTTCTTGCATTGAATGGCCGAGTTAACTAGTCAGTTTAGAGTAGGATTCAGGATAAAAGGCTCTTAAGAATGAGTAATGATATTTACTCAAAACGTCAGGAGTTTAAAAGTCCTTCTCAGGACTATTTCACACGGGTGCTCCTAGAAAATAATTCGTTATATATATATATATATATTTCATAATTTATATTTGTATTCAAATCAACAGTTGTTGATGTTCTAAATAAATAAAATAAAAATAGAAAACAGAGACGACTAACAAGAAAAAACTTAGAACATATCGGAAAAAAATTTTTTGATATAGAAGTAATTATTAACACAATTATTACATCTAATAATATTTTTATAATATATTTTCTGGGTATTTAACTATCCTGATGAGTTGTTAAAACACTTTTCAAATAACACTTTGCAAGAAAAATGCAGAGTGAACATATTAATAATTTATATTCTGTAAGAAAATTTTGTTTTAAGTACTTTTTCACATTACATGTATAAGTGTAGGGACAAATGCCCTACCTTTGGAAAAAACTTTATTTTTCAACCTTAAATTTTTTTATCTGATAAATAGAAAATAATATGTGCCAAACTCTTTTTTCTTACCTATTGTGATGACATTTGTGTATATATTTTATATAGTTAATTTTACACAGTTTAAAGGTTATAAGGACTTTACTGAAAAACTGTATTTTTGTCCAAAGGTACAACAGGTGCACATAACTTTGGACAGGGGTGAACCTACCTTTGAATATAATTAATTCATGACTATAATATTATGTATGAGTAAGATTTAAGCTACAAATATACGTTGATTGTTTTTAAAAAGGTTTAATATATATTTTTTATAATCTTCTGAATAACATGGAATAACAGTAATTAAACATGGCTATCAAAACAACGATATAAGATGTTATCAAAAAATATAGCGTGAGAGTTTGATAAAAAATATGATATAATTAAACTTCTTAGTTACATTTGTTTTTTAAATAAATGTTGTACCTCTCTTCTGAATCCACAGAATTATTTGTATCTGATTCTTCTGATCGAATAAAACAATTCTGGCATGGAAATTATATAATTTCTTTGTGTTGTTTCGGTATGCACCCTACATAAAAATTATTCTTGCACGTGTCGCAGGCGAGTGAATTTTCTCCATTGACCAATAGCTTGCATACATAACATGTTATAACTATTTTATCCATAAGGATCTTTATTTTTGTAACTTTATTTTTTCACTCTTTGTAAAATTTTTCATAATCTCATTTTTTTTCAGTGTTTAAGAATTCTTGATTTTCTTTCTTTCTACCTCCTTGATTTTTTTCCCTTTACCTGCCTTTGGAAATGGCATAATCATTTCAGGGGTTATTAGATGCATTTCCGAAGAGGTTGATTAAATGGGAGTTTCTGCGAAAACAATTTCTTCTAAATTTTCTTCAGTACATGAAATGGCCGTTTTTTTTTTATTGGATCCTGCTTTGGAAGCTAGTTCCAAATTCAAAATTTTAGAATTAGTTGGTTCCACATTTAGAATATCTCTGAAGAGTGAGCTGTACTTACTTCAGCTTAGCTCGAAGTAGCACGCTGCTTCACATAGTTAAACAGTGAAGACTTAGTAAGTTTCCATTTTGCAGCAGTCGTGCGAATACTTTTGCCTTCGATCATCTCTTTAACAGCTTCATTCAAGTCTTCAATATTAACATTCTCTCTATTACGCCGCAGATTACTTTTCGGCACTATTAAAAAAAAGAGATTTTATTAGCCACAAACCTTTTGGCAAATATACTCCATTGCGTTTGTACCTTTGGACGCGTCCAAAAGTATGAAGGTAAAGTTGTCCAAAGGTACAGAATGAAAAAATTATTAGTAGTAGAAATTTGACTTTAGAAATATACAAAAGTAATATCAAATAGGCTTATTCTTGGTTTACTAATATGCAATTAACAAACATTAATAGACATTAAAAATACTTCATCAAAATAGGCATAAAACTTACTTTTCGTAGAATTATTTTTTCAAATTTGTAAAACAAAAACACTATCAACAAAATGAAAGATTTGACACAATAGTGTTGCCAGCTGACGAAAATAGAATATTCGTATATTTTTAGGGAATTTTTATGCTGAATATTACCAGAGATATTAATGTTGTCCAAAGGTAAAACCGTACAAAGGTAGGACACTTGTTCCTACTGTGAACAAGAAGAACAGTGTTAAGCATCTTTTCTAATAACACGAATAAGTTCACTGCGAACATGAAACAGGTTATTCTCTAGTATGTGTAAGTATATGGCTTTTTAAGTTTCCTTTCTGATTACACGAATAAGAGCACTGCGTACATGAAAATGGTTTTTCTCCAGTGTGTGTAAGCATATGACTATTTAAGTTTCCTCTGCGATTACACGAATAAGTGCACAGTGAACAAGAAAACAGTTTTTCTCCAGTGTGAGCAAGCAAATGACTTTTTAAGCTTCCTCTGTGATTACACGAATAAGAGCATTGTGAACATGAAAATAGTTTTTCTCCAGTATGTATAGTCATATGGCTTTGTAAGCTATCTTTCCAGTTACATGAAAAATTACACAGCGTACATGAAAATGGTTTTTCACCAGTATGAGTAAGCATATGGATTTTTAAGCTTTCTTTCCGATTATACGTATAAGTGCACTGAGTACATGAAAATAATTTTTGTCCAGTATGATTAAACATGTGGTTTTTTAAGTAAACTCTTTGATTACACGAATAAGTGCACAGCGAACATGAAAATAGTTTTTCTCCAGTGTGAGTAAGCATATGACTTTTTAAGCTCCCTCTGTGATTACACGAATAAGTGCACAGTGAACACGAAAACGGTTTCTCTCCAGTGTGATTAAGCATGTGGTTTTTTAAGCTTCCTCTGTGATTACACGAATAAGTGCACTGTGAACATGAAAACCGCTTTACTCCAGTATGAGTAAGTATATGACTTTTTAAGCTTTCTCTGTGATTACACGAATAAGTGCACTGTGAACATGAAAACGGTTTCTCTCCAGTGTGATTAAGCATATGGTTTTTTAAGTGACCTCTTTGATTACACGAATAAGTGCACTGCGTACATGAAAAAGGTTTCTCCGCAGTGTGAGTAAGCATATGACTTTTCAAGTTTCCTTTCTGATTACATGAATAATTGCACTGCGTACATGAAAATGGTTTTTCTCCAGTGTGATTAAGCATATGACTTTTTAAGCTTCCTCTGTGATTACACGAATATGTGCACTGTGAACATGAAAATAGTTTTTCTCCAGTATGTATAATAATATGTCTTTTTAAGTTTCCTTTCTGGTTAGTCGAATAAGCGCACTGCGTACATGAAAATAGTTTTTCCACAGTGTGAGTAAGCACATGACTTTTTAAGCTTCCTCTGTCATTACACGAATAAGTGCACTGCGAACATGAAAATAGTTTTTCTCCAGTATGTATAATCATATGTCTTTTTAGGTTTCCTTTCTGATTACACGAATAAGGGCACTGTGAACATGAAAATTGTTTTTCTCCAATGGAAGAACGTAGACTGCTAATCGAGTTGTTTTTGGTGCTAATTATTTGCATTAATTCTGGGTCTTCTCCAGGGGAAGCCGGAGACACTTCTAGTTTCACGAGACCTGTAAATAAAATAAATGACTAATTAAAAAAAAAAAGATCAAATGATACAGATAAAAAATAATCTTTTTCGTGTTTTCATAATATTCCACAAAAGAGTAGAGCCGATAGAGGTAGATGGCGACCTAAAAAACTAAACTAAAACTAAAGAGACGATGACCGCAGGGAATAGAGTGAATGATGCCCTGAACGCAGTTATCGCTAATATGAATTTGTTATTTGAAACAAGACTAGATGTTTTGTGCAATATCACTAATGTATGAGGTGGCTCGCGCGCATCGTCCAGATCTTTCTCGTTCTGTCATTTCTCGGTATTACCCAACCTTACCACATATGTGTATTACTACATTAGTGTGACATTCTATTCTCTTTACTATCCCTGTAAGAAACGGCGTGACGGTAAGTTAGTTAGCCTTTCTACCTGCACCATGTATCAAAATCAATTTGGCACATTCATGAATACCGAGGAAGAAAAAATAAATAACCATTTTTGCATTGTTATATATTATATAATACAATCACATTCACCTTGAATCATTAGATTTAAAGAAAATGCTTTCGATAATCATATTATGAGAAATCGCGAAAATTGATTATTGAAAGATCACATTTGACAGTTCTTTTGGAAGTAACAGTTGCCAAAAATATAGCGGCACTACATGCATTCCTGCTCGATAAATAATGACTTTTAGACGGAGCGGATAAATTTAATAGTTAACAGCAACGTTACTTACAGAATACGACACCGACAAAATTGAGGCAAACGGCCTCTAAAATCTGGCTGCCATAAGAATACAGGACCAAAATTACAGGTAGCACCAAACCGCTAGTACGCGTTCAGTAATTCAAGCCTCAGTGGAGTTTTTGAATGGGATCTCCATGTCAACTACAAGATTTAATATAATGAATCATCAATTCAAAGAAATCAACTCCTTACATGTGTCCTTATCGGCATTTCTGGAGAACTCCAAACATTCCTGCTTTATATCAGGGAATGATATATCTATATCAGTGTAGGGTATTTCATCGCCTTCTCCTTCATCTGGAGATTCTGGTTCAAGCTTGACGGCAGGAACATCTGGGTCAACACGGTTCATGGTTATGGAATTATGGATCGCTATGTGAGCACGAGTGGCCAGTCGCGGAGGATATCTTTAAATGGACAACATCTATGAAGTCGTCAATAGACACGAGCGGTCCATTGACTAATTAACATATTGTTTATAGGCAGGTCCTACGTAGAAAGGTTATAAATATAAATTTTTTGAAATCGTGATGATATGAACGTGATACGCCTGAACTGTAAGCTTATTTTGATTCAGACCGACCGATCATTATAACCCGCGATATACTTGATTTTCTTGGAAATGTATTTCGCATCATTGAAAAGCTATCTTTTTTTCTCGGCCATTCATCCGGGAGATTTATCTCTTCCGCAATTATGAAGATCGACCACATGCTCTACGCAATAGATTATGTTCTAGCGATAAACATAATAACCAGGAGAGCTCCAAGATCGAATTAATCGATTGCCTTTTGTCCGAGAATAAAATGTTCTGAGAAAGATCTCACTCGGGAGCGGTTAATGGCAAAACAATACATCCTCGCCGGCCAATACATCAAATACATCGCACAAAAGAAGGCGATTAGGTTGCGGCTCTATGTCGCCCTAGGATATTTAGCTCACGGTAAGAAAAGTAGCTCTTTTGTTGTATTCGGGCCAGAACACGTACGACGACCACCGTGAGCGGCGACTGACAATCGCGTCTTTTCTCTGCAGGGGTAGGCAGAGAGGATAGAGCTAATACCCACAAGTTGATGTACTCAGATTTACATCTTCCATCTTATGTGGTGCGTAAATCGGACAAAGCCATCGGCAAATGTTCGTCCTATACGGAAAACAATCTGAACGAGTCTGATCAATCGCGAATTTGAATCTAATCAAAGTGTGCCGATGTAGCGGCACCTCCGCGGTAATCTATTCTACTAATCAACTAGAATAATAAGAATGAAGGCGATTAGGGAGATTAAAATATAAATAAATAATGTAATTATAACTGCGCAGGTAGGAAAAATGTGTAATAGGTTTAAGTGTGTGTAATGTAAGGCTGAATAAATAAAAGACCAGATCCCATATATTGTACCTTATTGTAATAAAAGATAATTCAAGATGGTTAAGGGGTAATAATTCTAAAGAGTAAGCTTAATGTGTAAAATAATGAGGATGAATAGAATGTAAGTTATTCATAGTTTATATAGGTCGATAGATTATAAACAATTAAAATGAACAGTGACATCGTTAAGTTATTATGTAATAATACAGACAGTAAATCAATTATGAAGAAAGTGGGCGGAACCAAAAATTAGGCCTACAAGAGAAGCGTCTTAGATGGACCAATGGGACCTCGTCAATCGTGAGGACGGACCAACCGTCGAGCAAGAAATACGCCCTCGCCACGGTTACTTTAAAAGGGCCAGAACGCCATTTTAAAAATTAATTTGAAAACGTGTTCCGAGAGAGTTAGTTGGAAACGAGGTTTGGGAGGGAAGTTAGTTGAAGACGAAGTCCGGAGGAGTCAGTCGAAAACGAGGTCCAGAAGGAGAAAGTTGTAAACAGACTAGAAAGTGAAGAGTTAAAGACACTAGTTGAAAACCAACCAGGAAGTAAAGAGTTGAAAACAGCAGTTGAAATCGCCAGTTGAAGACACCAGTCTAAAACAGAGTTGTAGACAAGAACTGGAAGTGAAGAGTTAAAAAACGCACAGTCAAAAAATCAACAGACCGTCAACACCAGAAATCCGACCAAACGCTACAGGGAACCGGAGGATAGACAGCCATGGCCCACCGCAGTCTGCAGCTGACCAGCCCGCTGTCCAGCAGATCAGTCAGCAGGTAGCCGCCTACGCCGAATACTAACGACATCACTCCGCCGATCTGCGACCAGGTCTCCGGAAGATTCGGAGGAACTTCGCAAAATAATCCGAGGTAGAAAGATCATAGATTAAGTTAGTTTTAAGTATTTCCACCTGCCCATTGAGTATAAACTGTAATTAATAAATGTCTAATTAATGCATCTTCCGTGTGTTCATATTCACCAGTATTCTTCCGATAACCGTGGTATTAATGAAGTCGTGATACCTGATGGATGGGTCGCGAAGCGAACATTCCATTAGAGTGCGGGGTATCTTTCTGACGAGAGATCAAGAACACGACACATGTTCGATTAATCGAATTATAACTCCTAAAGAACCCCGACTTAACATCAAACGGATAACTCCGGTCGATGCGCAATCAAATTTGTGGTGGTCACGAGGAGATGACGGGAAGGTAAATTAAATTAACACGTCATTCTATATACAAATTTATACATTTAATTATAACTAAAAGGGAAAAAAAAAGATTTTTTTTTATTGCTACTTATATATAACCGTAATTAAATGCGGGCGCACTAATTTTAACTGTTTGTTTCCATTTACTATTTTGTCCATTTCACATATGTAGACACTTGCGGCCTGCTAACGGCGCGTGCGACAAACTGCGTTGGAGCCCGCCTCTGGTCCAGTTCACGGACGCGGGCTCTGTACCTTCGCTCGCCATGTGGTCTTTATGGCCGCGATCGGTCATCTCGTAATGGGTAGCCTCCGGTCCTCTAGTGTGAGCGGCAGGAATAGCCACTACTCGGCTCGTACCCAAGACGGGGCCTTCGGGTGCCTATCAGGAGGCATAACATAAGGCAAGAGGTACACAATGGTTTATCTCCAGTGTAAGTAAGCATATGGCTTTTTAAGCTTCTTAACTAATAACACGAATAAGTGCACTGCGAACATACAAATGGTTATTCTCCAATATGTGTAAGCATGTGCCTTTTTAATATTCTTTTTTGATTACAAGAATAAGTGCAGTGTGCACAAGAAAATCGTTTTTCACCAGTGTGAATAAGCATATGATATTTTAAGCTTCCTTTGTGAATACATGAATAAGTACACTGTGAACATGAAAATGGTTTTTCCCCAGTGTGAATACGCATATGACTTTTTAAACCACTTCTGTGATTACACGAATAAGTGCACTGCGTACAAGAAAATGGTTTTTCTCCAGTGTGAGTAAGCATATGATATTTTAAGCTTCCTTTGTGATTACATGAATAAGTGCACTGCGAACATAAAAACAGTTTTTCTCCAGTGTGAGTAAGCATATGATATTTTAAGCTTCCTTTATGATTACAAGAATAAGTGCACTGTGAACATGAGAATGGTTTTTCCTCAGTGTGAATACGCATATGACTTTTTAAGCCTCCTCTGTGATTACACGAAAATATGCAGTGTGAACATGAAAATAGTTTTTCCCCATTGTGAGTAAGCATATGATATTTTAAGCTTCCTCTGTTACTGTAAGTATTAGTGCACTGAGAACATGAAAATAGTTTCTCTCCAGTATGTTTAGTCATATGACTAATTAATAATCCTTTTTGATTACACGTATATGTGCACTGTGAACATGAAAATGGTTTTTCTATAGTGTGAGTAAACATATGACTTTTTAAGGTTGCTTTCTGGGTACACGAATAAGTGCACTGTGAACATGAAAATGGTTTTTCTCCAGTGTGAGTAAGAATATGAATATTTAAGCGTCCTCTGTGATTACACGAATATGTGCACTGTGAACATGAAAACAGTTTTTTTCCAGTATGTATAGTCATATGACTTTTTAATATTTCTTTCTGATTACACGAAAAAGTGCACTGTGAACATGAAAATGGTTTTTCTCCAGTGTGAGTAAGCAAATGAATTTTGAAGCTCCATCTGTGATTACACGAATAAGTGCACTGTGAACATGAAAACAGTTTTTTTCCAGTATGTATAGTCATATGACTTTTTAAAGCATCTTTCCTATTACACGAATAAATGCACTGTGAACATGAAAATAGTTTTTCTCTACTGTGCACAGTCATATGCTTTTTTAAACCTATTTTCCAATTACACGAAAAAGTACAATGCGTACATGAAAATTGGTTTTCTGCAGCGTGAGTAAGCGTATGCCTTTTTAAGCTGTCTTTTCGATTATACGAATATGTGCACTGTGAACATGAAAAGAGTTTTTCTCCAGTGTGTATAGTCATATGGCTTTTTAAGTAGGCTTTTTTATTACACGTATAAGTACACTGTGAACATGAAAACAGTTTTTTTGCAGTATGTATAGTCATATGACTATTTAATATTTCTTTTTGATTACACGAATAAGTGCACTGTGAAAGTGAAAATGGTTTTTCTATAGTGTGAGTAAACATATGACTTTTTAAGTTTCCTTTCTGGGTACACGAATAAGTGCACTGAGAACATGAAAATGGTTTTTCCCCAGTGTGAGTTAGCATATGACGTTTTAGGCTTCCTCTGTGATTACACGAATAAATGCATTGTGAACATGAAAACAGTTTTTCTCCAGTGTGTGTAGTCATATGACTTTTTAATATTTCTTTCTGACTACAAGAATAAGTGCATTGTGAACATGAAAATGGTTTTTCTCCAGTGTGAGTAAGCATATGACGTTTTAAGCTTGCTCTGCGATTACATGAAAAAATGCACTGTGAACACGAAAATAGTTTTTCTTCAGAATGTACAGTCATATGGCGTTTTAAGTAGGCTTTTTTATTACACGAATAAGTGCACTGTAAACATGAATATAGTTTTTCTCCAACGGAAGTACGTAGACTGCGTGTCGAGTTGTTTTTGGCAATAATTATTTTCTTCAATTCTGGGTCTTCTCCAGAGGAAGCCGGAAGAACCTCTAGTTTCAAGAGACCTGCAAAGAAAATAAATGATTATTCAAAAAATAATTGTTCAAATTGTTTCGTGTTTTAATAATATTCCACAAAAGAGTAGAGCCGATAGAGGATGATGGCGACCTAATATACCATTTGAAGGAAACAAAAAAAAAAGTAATACTTACGTTTTATTGAAGTGAAATTTCTTAGCTCAGAATATAAAACAGTTATATCGACCCAAAAATTACACACTGATCATATACACGACGGAATCGCCTCGATATGAGGTGTTGAGTGGGCACAATGTAAGACATCAGAAACAATGTTGACAAATCAAATGTGATTGTGTTCGAGCGAAACGAAATAAATATGACGAAATGGTATACAGTTGATGAGTTTGTATTCAGGAAGTGTATTCTCTAAGAAAGGTAAGTTGAGAAAGGTATAGAAGAGACGATGATCGCAGAAAATAGAGTGAATGATGCTCTGAACGTAATTATCGCTAAAATGAATTTATTATCAGAAGCAAGACACGATGTTTTGTGCAATATCACTAATGTATGTATACGTACAGTAGTGTGACATTTTATTCTCTTTACTATCCCTGTAAGAAACGGCGTGACGGGAAATTAGTTAGCCTTTCTACCTGCACCGTGTATCAAAATCAATTTGCCAAAACATTCATGAATACTGAGGAAGTAAAAACATATAACCATTTTTGCATTGTTATATAGTATATAATACAATCATATTCACCTTGAATCATTAGATTTAAAGAAAATGCTTTCGATAGTCATATTACGAGAAATTTCGAAAAATGATTACTGAAAGATCGTATTTTTTTGTCATAATTGACAGTTCTTTTGGAAGTAACGTCTGCCAAAAATATAGCGGCACTATATGTATTCCTGCTCGATAAATAATAACGTTTAGAGGGAGCCGACAAATTTAATATTTAACAGCAACGTCACTCACAGAATACGACACCGACAAAA
Organism: Eubasilissa regina; assembly: GCA_022840565.1. Taxonomy (NCBI): domain Eukaryota; kingdom Metazoa; phylum Arthropoda; class Insecta; order Trichoptera; family Phryganeidae; genus Eubasilissa; species Eubasilissa regina. The sequence continues at coordinate 8,944,067 of JAINEB010000010.1, forward strand.
TTAAGGCCTCTAAAATCTGGTTGCTATGAGAATACGGGACCAAAATTACAGACAGTGACAAGTAGCACCAAACCGCTGATACACTTTTAGTAATTCAAGCTTTAGTCGAGTTTTTTAATGGGATATCCATTACAACTTTGAGATTTAATATAATCAATAATCAATTCAAATAAGTCAACTTCTTACATGTGTCCTTATCGGCATTTCTGGAGAACTCCAAACATTCCTGCTTTATATCAGGGAATGATATATCTATATCAGTGTAGGGTATTTCATCGCCTTCTCCTTCATCTGGAGATTCTGGTTCAAGCTTGATGGCTGGAACATCTGGGTCAACACGGTTCATGGTTATGGAATTATGGATCGCTATGTGAGCACGGGTGGCCAGTCGCGGAGGATATCTTTAAATGGACAACATCTATGAAGTCGTCCATAGACACGAGCGGTGTATTGATGAATTAACATAGGCGGGTCCTACGCAAAGAGAGTATAAATATACAAATTTTCATATCGTGACGAATCGCAAACGATGTATGTGTTGGTAACGTATATATATCACAGACCGAGATCGCGCCATTAAGATACTGGCGAACTTAAGAACAAGGAAGACCTCTGGCAGAACTATTATACTTATTTTCTATTAACATTTCATGGAAAGCCAAAACTGAGGTGTTGCAGTGAGAGGCATCTTTGGCGTTATCTTAAGTCTTTTTGTTCTACTGTCATTTTCACCGAGGACATTTGTTTTAAATGAATTTTTTTGTCGTTTTCCACTGAGCCTTCTTCATACCCTCGTATCAAGTACATACATATAAATTTTACAATACTAATGGTTAATAGACCATTGATGGTTATATCAAAAATATGCAAGTCAATACGTCAAGAATATCATACTATTACTTTTGCAAAAGTATTCATCATGGAGGTCAATAATCTGTTTACAACAAAACAATATTAACGTTTTGAACATAAACATGTTTTAAACATTAAAAAATTACTTTATTAAGAGTGTTTTATGTAGAAGTCAATAATTGTCCGTTTATATCAAAGCAAAGTTAAGGTCTCGGTCAATATCTACGTGTTTCAAACAATAAACAATTACTCTACTAATTATGTTCCTCATTGATGGTAATAATCTACATACATTTAGGTATCCAAACACAAAGTTAAAGCTCAACATTATATGATGCATATATCAACATATCTATTAAAACCCAGCTCAGTAGCACATCTTTCCAAGACTTTTTATTTTGAAAGTCACTTGATGTTGGTAATCCATTTGAGGTTGACGAGAACTCTGCCGGTGTTGGTGTGGTCAGTTCTTACATGTCATTTTGCCAATTCCTGTGAATAAATTACTAGTGATTATTACAACTTAAATGAAGCCCAGGCCGAACTGTGCGAGAATAAATTGAATCTTCCCAATCTCATCGGAAGAGTAGGAGGCATTATTTCAATTACAAAGGAAGCCATAATATCGTTGGTGCTTACATTGAATTTATTTATGTAATGGTAGAATTTTTGTCTGCTCATTGTAAACAGTTTATAATATGAATTTTCATAATGAGAAAATATTACCAAGTGGAATAGAGTAAAAAATAAAGCTTAGAAACACAGTCTGAGCTCCAAAAATACTGTCAAATCCGATACTTGGGCTTTTCTCAAGACAAGAATTTTCCAAAATGTTTAGTGTGAGGCCCCTGCACCATAACACAGCCCCCCTGTACTATGTGTAATGCATATGATATAATGTTTTTGCAATGAAAATACACATATTAAAGTCATGTCGAGACTAACTATCAAATTGTGCATTTACTTGTAGTCTCTCACAATGAATAATAAATGAGGGCGGACACACCGCTTACCCAGGGCCAATGCAATAAGCTCATTTATCTCGATCCTACTCATTCGCCACCGGCTTGGCATTTTTTAATGCTAATAGACAGCTCTCCGATAGCGCCCTGCATATGACAGGGAGATACCGCACAACTGCCAAAAAAAAAAAAAAATTTGCCCTCGTTGTCTCCGGCTGACACTTTATTAGTAAATAAATAAATAATATTTATAATACATAACATAAAGATAAAATAAAAGAATACAATTGACAAGGCCGGGGAGCAGAGTCGAAATGAAAATGGACTCCCTTCAAGAACAGTACATCGCAGATCATATTTGGGCAGACGGTAGAAAAAAAAAATTAGGAAGCTACTCAGCAGTTCTCTGGAGGATCTCCCATCTGGAGAACATCATGGATGAAGAACGTGGTTTGGCCAGATTACCGAAGAGCTTTCCCGGGCTGCAGTAAATAAAGTGATGATAGCCAACGTCCGTTGAACGAATAGGGTACAAGAAGAAGACAATAAACGTCAACAAGTCATTTTTAATTTCATCAAGCTGCAACACCAGCACCTATACTCACATGCACGCTCCGTCACATTAGGATAGACGGATCAGAGTCTCACTGTGAAACATTAGAAGAGTGCGAAACGAGGCGAGAGTAATGCAGCTAGCTACACATCTTACGAGATTGATTCATGCGTCTTGCATTGTTCACGTTGGAATTTACGTATTTCAATCAATGTCAATACTATCAATGTTCACGTTTCACTACGGACCACCACTTAGGCGAACGCTGGTCTAGCTATGAAAACGGTGCTTATTTTCGATAAAAATTGTATCTTATTTTTTGGAACCAATATTTGGACAATTCAATTTTACTGTCCAGATTCCAAAAAGACCGGTAGGAACCTTTGGTGGGATGAGGAATGTTTGCAGCCGATTGAATTCAGACAGGAAAATAAAATTATTTCTTTTGTTGTCATTCATTGTCAATAAAAACGGCAATCTATAACTGACAAATGAATACTACTTGCAGGGCATTACGCCATCGGCTAGGCTTAGTCTGTGGGTGTATGGTGTCGGTATGACTGACCCAGATGGATGGGAATGATCTAATTATGCATAACACTATATCACATGATAAACAATATAATTTCCATAAACAAGAGTTTGCCCGACAAAGATAATTGCACGATTAGAGTTCTGCTTTCTTCCACCATCCGTTTGTCCAAAGTGTGGAGGACACATTTAGTTATGAATTTGTCATGTCAGTTTAAGGAGGACTGGTTCGAACTAGATTACCAGGAGTGATGTGTGACCGCCGTGGTCTCGGACGTCATGACGGCCACCAAATTCTTTTCGTCATCAGAGAAGTTTCAAACGTCGTCATCTTGAGCCGCTTCGAATAGGATGACCTCGACATGCTCTACAATCGCTCACAGGCAGTCTCCGTACTAATCCCAGCGAAGAGATTCTTCTCGTACGCGGGTGGATCAAGGATCAGATTCTCTTTATCCACCGCGTCAAATCCAATCCTATGTTCGTAATGTCTTTTTCGCCATTCAGACACCGTGTCCCCCGGAGCCAGAACGGTCGGTGCCGCCGCTTCAAATTTAAAATGTTCAAAACAACTGCAGGGAGACACGTTACCAGCCAAGCTACCAAATACAAATAAACCATTTTTGAATTTATCGAAAAATGAAATATTAAAAAAAAGCAGTTGCGGTCGTCAGCTAGCATACTATCGCCAGATAATATATCTTTTCTCTGTGCGTCATATAGCTATGGTTAGCCTCAATTATTGTTGGTTTAACCATCTTTTGTGACATCAATAACACAAACACATAATAACTATGCACACAATCATTCGTATACAAATATACTTTCAATGATATTGAGCAGTGCAAATAAAAATCAATTACCTATTCGATTCATTTTAACTGGCTGAGTCAGTAAAATTATATATTCACTAGTGAAAATATATAAAATACCCATTCACTGTAACATATATATACATATAAGTCATACTTTATACTTGTACTGAAATCAAAAATTGTTCTAAATAAATAAAATACAATAAATTTAGTAAACAAATTGCACTAACAAGAAATCATTTTCAGATTACACTTTATAAGAAAAATGTAAAGTGCAGAGTGAACATATTAATTTATATTCTGAAAGTAACACGAATAAGTACACTGCGACATGAAAATGGTTATTCTATAGTATGTGTAAGCATATGGCTTTTTAATTTTCTTTTTTGATTACACGAATAAGTGCACTGCGCACAAGAAAATGGTTTTTCTCCAGTGTGAGTAAGCATATGACTTTTTAAGCTTCCTCTGTGATTACACGAATAAGTGCACTGTGGGCATGAAAACAATTTTTCTCCAGTGTGAGTAAGCATATGATATTTTAAGCTTCCTCTGTGATTACATGAAAAAATGCACTGTGAACATGAAAATGGTTTTTCACCAGTGTGAGTACGCATATGACTTTTTAAGCTTCCTCTGTGATTGCACGAAAAAGTGCACTGTAAACATGAAAACTGTTTTTCTCCACTGTGAGTAAGCATATGATATTTTAAGCTTCCTCTGTGACTATATGAATAATTGCATTGAGAACATGAAAATAGTTTTTCTCCAGTATGTAAAGTCATATGACTTTTTAATAATCCTTTCTGATTACACGAATAAGTGCACTGTGAACATGAAAATGGTTTTTCACTAGTGTGAGTAAACATATGACTCTTTAAGTTTGCTCTTTGAGTACACGTATAAGTGCACTGTGAACATGAAAATGGTTTTTCTCCAGTGTGAGTAAGCATATGAATATTTAAGCTTCCTCTGTGATTACACGAATAAGTGCACTGTGAACATGAAAATAGTTTTTCTCCAGTATGTATAGTCATATGGCTTTTTAATATTCCTTTCTGATTACACGAATAAGTGCAATGTGAACATGAAAATGGTTTTTCTCCAGTGTGAGTAAGCATATGAATTTTGAAGTTCCCTCTGTGATTACACGAATAAGTGCACTGTGAACATGAAAACAGTTTTTCTCCAGTATGTATGGTCATATGACTTTTTAATGTTCCTTTCCGATTACATGAATATGTGCACTGTGAACATGAAAATAGTTTTTCTCCACTGTGCATAGTCATATGATTTATTAAGCTTACTTTCCAATTACACGAAAAAGTACATTGCGTACACGAAAATGGTTTTTCTCCAGTGTGAGTAAGCATATGCCTTTTTAAGCTGTCTTTCCGATTATACGAATAAGTGCATTGTGAACATGAAAAGAGTTTTTCTCCAGTGTGTATGGTCATATGGCTTTTTAAGATTCTTTTTTGATTACACGAAAAAGTGCACTGCGCACAAGAAAATGGTTTTTCTCCACTATGAGTAAACATATGACGTTTTAAGCTTCCTCTACGATTACATGAATAAGTACACTGTGAACATGAAAACAGTTTTTCTCCAGTGTGATTAAGCATATGACTTTTTAAGCTTCCTCTTTGATTACACGAATAAGTGCACTGTGAACATGAAAATAGTTTTTCTCTAGTGTGTATAGTCATATGACTTTTTAATATTTCTTTCTGACTACACGAATAAGTGCACTGTGAACATGAAAATGGTTTTTCTCCAGTGTGAGTAAGCATATGACTTTTTAAGTTTCCTCTGTGATTACATGAATATGTGCACTGTGAACATGAAAATAGTTTTTCTTCAGTATGTGTAATCATATGCCTTTTTAAGTTTCCTTTCTGATTACTCGAATAAGTGCATTGTGAACACGAATAAGGTTTTTCTTCACTGGAAGTACGTAGACTGCGTATCGGATTGTTTTTGGCGATAATTATTTGCTTCAATTCTGGTTCTTCTCCAGGGTCTGCTGGAGGCACCTCTAGTTTCACGAGACCTGCAAAGAAAATAAATGACTTATTATTATTATAACAAAAAAATTATTGTTCAAATTGGATACAAGTATTGGTGCAATGCGCGGTGTAAAACATACAAATAAAAGAAAATCTTTTTCGTGTTTTAATAATATTACACAAAAGAGTAGAGGCGATAGAGAAAGATGGCGACCTAAAAAAATCATTTGAAGGAAACAAAAAAAAAAGTAATACTTACGTTTTATTGATGTGAAATTTCTTCGATTTAGAATATGAAACATTTATATCTACCCAAAAATTACACACTGATTGTGTACACGACGGAATCGCCTTGATACGTGGTGTTAAGTGGGTACAATGTAAGACATTCGAAACAGTTATAGATTAATATTTTCCAAGTTTACGGCCCAAAAAATGAACAGTTCAGTAACCATCAGCTTCTATAATTAATTAATTATACCACGAAGGCCTCAATTGTGTTAATTACACAACTTAATTATACCGTTCGTGATTCAGATCACGAAGTTATTTGTTTATTTGAGTAATGAGTAATTTTGTTAAAAATAAATAAGCTGCACGCTTATATTAATTATTTGTAATAGCCCGTAAGGGCGCAAATATAAATCAATAAATAAAATAAATATCCTTTAAAACTGCATAGTAAATGAATGAAATATGTATAACTGCACATCGATATTGTATTATGTTTATTCCTTAAACAGTATACATGGGAAATGAACCTCTCAACAATAGTTGACAAATCAAATATGATTGTGTTAGACAGAAATGAAATAAATATGACGAAATGTTATCTGAATTATATTATAGGAATTTGTTATCTGAAGCAAAACTAGATGTTTTGTGCAATATCACTAATGTATGTATAAGTACAGAAGTGTGACATTCTATTCTTTTTACTATCCCTGTAAAAAATAGCGTGACGGATTGGTTAGCCTTTCTACCTGCACCGTGCATCAAACTCAATTTGACACATACATTCATGAGTACTGAGGACGAAAAAATCTTTAGATTTAAAAAAAATGCTTTCGATGATCATATTACGAGAAATCTCGTAAAATGATTATTGAAAGATCACATTTTTTGTCACATTTGACAGATCTTTTGGAATTAATGACTGCCAAAAATATAGCGGCACCATAAGCATTCCTGCTCGATTAATAATGACGTTTAGTGGGGCAAATATTTAACAGCAATGTCACTTACAGAATACGACACCAACAACACTGAGCTTTTATATTTTGCTGCTATAAGAATACGGGACCAAAATTACAGACAGCGGTTGATCGCCCACAGCCAGGTAGCATCAAGCCAATGATACACCCTTAGTAATTCAAGCCTCAGTGGAATTTTTGAATGAGATCTTCGTGTCAACTCCGAGATTTAATATAATCAACCATCAATTTAAAGAAATCAACTCCTTACCTATGTCCTTATCGGCATTTCTGGAGAACTTCAAACATTCCTGCTTTATATCAGGAAATGATATATCTATATCAGTGTAAGGTATATCATCGCTGCTCTCTACTGGAGATTCTGGTTCAGGCTTGACGGCAAGAACATCCGGGTCGGCACGGTTCATGATTATAGATCGCTCAGCGAGTACGAGTCTAGTCGCGGAGAATAGCTTTAAATGGAAAACATCTATGAAGTCGTCCATAGACGAATTAACATATTGTTCTGGCAGGTCTTACGCAGAAAAACTATAAAAATAAAATTTTTGATATCGTGAAAAATCGCAAACGACATTTGCGTTGGTATTGTATATATATCACAGACTGAGATCGCATCATCAAGAGATTGATAAGGGGTTGTTTACTTTAAATAAATAAATATTACTAAGTTGTTAATCGCTTGCTAGAGCGACATCCCGCCGCTCGTTAAATTCTTCGCTCTGCAATGCATCTACCATGATACCCACGGGGGATACGGGACGTTGTGCGTTATGTCATACACGAGGGACACGACATTGGCTCGAGTCGGGGTTCGTCTAGGAGTCATGTCAGGATTAATCGAACACGTATCAGCTCCTGATAGTTTATCAAAACGATACCCCGCACTCTAAAGGAATGTCCGCTTCGCAACCCATCCATCAGGTATCATGCTTTCATCAGTACTATGGTTATAGGAAGAATAATACAGGTGAATATGAACACACGAAGATGCACAAATTATACATTTATTGAATACACATTTACATTTGCGGGCAGGTGGAAATACTTATAGCTAACTTAATCTAAGATTAATTCTATCTCGTGATTTTTTCGGATCTTTTGGCCGGCGAAGTGATACCGTGAGCACCCGGCGTGGGCGGCTACCTGCTGGCTTCACGGCTGCCCCGGCGACAGGCTATCAGACTGGTTGCTCGGAACGGGCGGGGTGGCTGCTCCTGGATAAAATGCGGTGAACTGTGGCATTTTATCCTCCGGCTCTCTATTACGTTCGATCGGGTTTCCGGTGTTAACTGTCTGCTTCTGTGTGCTTTCGACTGCGTTTCGACAACTTCCCTGTCTAACTTCTTCCGAGCCTCGTCCAACTCATTCTTCCGGACCTCGTCTCCGACAAATTCTCTCTATAACTTCTTCTCTACAACTTCTCTTCCCGAACCTCGTCTCCGACACACTCCTCCGGGTTTCGACAACCGAGTTCTCGTACTTCTTGTTTACCACTTCCTCTCTACAACTTCGATCCTCCCAGACCTCGTGTCCGACTCATTCCTCCGGGTTTCGACAACTGAGTTCTATTACTTCCTTTTCCAACTGAGTTCCCGGGCCGTGCGTAGGCCATTTTTATACCTCAACAGTGAGGTGTTTCCCATTTGTCGATCTGCCCTCTTCTCGTCAGGAGACGGGCCACCATCCCATTGGTCCATTCGCTTCTTCTGGAGGCCACGCCCGATCCAAGCCCGAACTGACTCCTCCTTCGTCTTATCGCTGACTATAATTGATCTTATATTCTAATTATTTACACTTTAGTCAATATAGTTATTTATTTACTTCTTACGCTACTTTACAGAATCTTATATCGTTTAATTATTCTTATTCCACTTAACACTAGGCCCACCATGATCGATTGTCATATTCATAGAGCAATCTAGATTCGTACTCAACGCTTCAAAACACGTTCTGTCAGGATTATATTCACTCGTCAAAACATATAATTTATTATATTCTATGTGATTAAAATAAAGACTGAATTGGCGGGCATGTTATTTCTTGCAATATTCATTTACATTTCGAATCGAGCCATGTGGTTCGTCCAACGTTGTACTAAAAGAGCAGATTGCACAAAAAAACTGCGTCTTTTGTTCTCGTCACGCTTTGACCCTGGACGCTAGCTAATGGGCACGTAACGGTGCATTCCCTATTCTCGTCGGTACAACGTGTTCAGCTTTAATGGCCCTACGACCTTCGGTTCTATCTGTCGGCAGGACGCGTCCCCTCGAAACAATGCGCGCCGATTTAGCGATTTGCTATCGCTTCTCAGGAAACCTTCATAATCCCGTTATTTTCAGCCCCCGTCGTTTTAACGTACATCGCACAACATTTGGTCTTGAGGTCACTACGGTCGACATTCGCTTTTGAACGAGCCGGTAGGTTTTTTTTTTGTTACGAGACGACCGGTCCCATTTATATGGGCCTGCCGTCAGCGACCTGCATGCACTTGCGAGACGCGATTTCCAGCCGCCATTATTTTATTTCTTTTTATTCGGCTAATAAATGTGATAACTTCGCGTCACTTCGCGCTGAGGCATATCAACCAGGTCAGTGTTATTTATACTAATAAAATGTAAAGTAAAGCAATTTATCCGTCATCATTGAGTTGAGCCACAAAACATTGTAATAATGTAGTATATCGACTACCTCCGGATATTTATTCCCCAAAGAATTCAATCTTGGGACTGCGGAGTTAGCTAATACATGTTTTCTGACATTACCACTGTAATAGAACAATGAATTGTGTCTCGATAACCTCAATTGTGCGTGAAAGTCAAGCAGACCAACAATCTGTGGACAGTTTATTATACCATTGATGACCCTGTATAGAAATACAAAGTCGGTCATCGCAATTCTGATTGATAATTTTAACAATTTGACATTGTGGTGTGCAACTTCTACCCGAGGGATAATTGGCCCTTATTTTTTTAACTAGCGAGAGACGGTCGCTACTGACGTGTATTGCCAAATAACCGACGAGTTTTTGGTACCGAAACTATAGCTGTTACCCGGGTTCAACAGAACACAATTTCAGCAAGACGGGGACACTCCACACACAGCTAGAATTTCAATGGAGAAGCTGAAGAGAATTTTACCCAATAAATTAATCAGCAAGTACGAAGACATACCCTAGGCACCTCAGTCACCGGACCTTACACCGTGCCATTTTTTTTTGTGGGGATACCTTAAGTCGAGAGTTTACAGCAACAATTTTGGAACAATTCAGGCCCTACAAGAAAATATCCGCCTTTAAGTTGCTGCCATTGAACCAATGATTCGCTCTCGCGTGTTCTTAAATTTAAGAGTCCGATTGCAAGAGTGTCTTGAGAGAAATGGACGGCATTTAGACGATATTGTTAATAAAACGTAAAATCCGCATCATTAAACTCCATTGCATAAATAATATATGAGAATAACATTGTAGTTTTTATATTATTATTTAATTTTAAACTTGAAAATTTTTCGCTGGACAGCTTTTATTTAATGTGTAATATTGTTGTTGCTCATTAACAATATTTTTCGATAAAATTGATGTGATATGAATATCCTTCTAATTAATACATTTAATTAGTATTTAAAATATCACAGACCGTCTGTTATGAATAATTACAAGTTCACAATAAGAATGTGTTCTCCTTAATAAGTTATAAGTATAAGTTGTATCCACGTGTCCAAAATTTTATAAAAATGAATTATTAATTTTGGCGCCTCCTATTGGATTATTCAAAGGTGTTTGAGATTCCGTAAAAATAAAGAATAAAGGCTTTCAAATAATGTGATGATAGGTGTATTAATTTGAAAAGTGTGACATATAAGTTCGAAAATTTGTCGTTAAACCACTGTGTTGATATAGCATAATCGGTTAATGCACGTTCCCCGGAATGGAAGAGATCCAGGTTCAAATCCCATTTCGCAAGAACCCACGTCACACGAGAACCTTTTCTGCCGTCATTGGAAAGCTGTCCTTTGTTTTCTAGGCCATTCATCGGGAATTTTTATCTCTTCCGACTCGATTCCGATTTCGAGGGATGACCACACGTGTGATACGAAATACGTTATGGAGTCAATCGGTTGCCTTTTGTCCGAGAAGAAATCGTTCCGAGAAATTTCGCGCTCGGGAGCGACCTGGTAACAATGTACCGTCAGTAAATTAGGTCGACAGTAAGAAAATGACCGCACAGAAAAAAAAGGGACCATTAAGAAGCGGTGCATTTTTTCCGCCCGAGGATAATTGACTCCGGGGTAATAAAGCATCTTTTGTTGCATGAGGGCCAGTACCCACGTGCGGAAGGGCCACCGTGAGCGACGACTGACTATCGCGTCTTTTCTCCGTAGGGGTAGGCAGAGAAAATAAGACGCGTACGAATGAGTCTGTGTACGCGGATTCACATCTTCCACATTCATGTGGTGCGTAGATCGGATTATTCCGTCGTGTGAGCAAGTCTCAAATCGACCGCGATTCGATCTAATTAAAGTATGCCGGCGCAGTAGCACTTCCGCAGTATTCAGTCTGCATCCGTTCCTAATCTACTAGCAATAATCGAGTCGACTAAAACAAATAAGAATGAAGGCGGGCAGAGAGATTGCAATATAAATAAATATAAATAATAATGTAATTATAACTGGGCAGGTGAGAAAAACATGTAATAGGTATGTATAAGTGTACGTAATGCGAAAATCACTCATGAAACAATGTAATTTGAAGCTGAAATAAAGAAACCCCATGTGTACCTAATTATAAAAGTCTCAAAGGTAATAAAAAATAATAAAATGATTAGCTCTTAAGTAGGATTTTATGTGAAATATTTCTATACTGATTGAAGAGGTACTTAGAGGAAAACTTAAGATTTAATTAGAGATAGTAATAATTCTGATAAGGAGTAAGCTTAATGTGAAAAATGTATAGAATATAAGTTAGTAATAGTTTATATATGTTAGTGGATTATTGTAGGGCTTTTAATGGACAATTCAAGTGAACAGTGACATTATTAAATTTTTATATAATGAGGCAGGACTGAAATTAATTACGAAGAAAATGGGCGGAACCGAAAATTAGGCTTACAAGTGAGGGTGTAGCGAAAATGTTAACGGATGGACCAATGAGGTGTCACCAATCCCGTGAGGACGGATCGACCCCTAGCGGGAAGTATGCCCTCGCCATGGTTTCTTTAAAAGGGCCAGAACGCCATTTTGAAAGACAGTCGAAGGGATGAGTTGTAAAAGAAGAGAGTTGAAGTTGTAAACCCGGAGTGGTGAGACGCGGTTGTAAACCCGGAGTCGGACATGAGGTCTGGGAGGACGAGTGGAACGAGGTTCAGAAGGAAGTTGTAAACCCGGAGTGGTGAGACGGAGATATAAGGCCGGAGTAGTGAGAAGTGAGACGCAGTTGTAAACCCGGAGTCAGACATGAGGTCTGGAAGGACCGGTGAAACAAGGTTCGGAAGGGAGTTGTAGAGAGGAAGTCAGAGGCCAGTCGAAAGGAAATCGAAAGCACGCAGTTATGAAACAAGGTCCGGAGAAGTGAATCGGAGACGAGGTTCGGGAGAACGAGTTGAACGAGATTCGGAGAGCAGTTGTAAACACGCGACGGGAACGGAAGTAAGAGCTAGAGGCGAGAGCGCGTTCAATTAGTTGGAAGCGAGGTCCGAAAGAGACGTCAAGACAGCCACAGTTGATACCGAAATCAACAGAGGAAGCAGTCACGGTTCATCGCCATCCACCCAGGAGCAGCCGCCCAGACTGGTTCGCATTCCTACAGAGTAGACAGCGGGTAGCCGCCCACGCCGGGTGTCAACGGCATCACCCGCCGGCCGGCCGGAAGAACGTCGCCGAGCAACTCTAGGTAGACATAATTTAAAGTAAGTTAGTTATAAGTATTTCCACCTGCCCGTAATGTAAATGTGTGTTTAATAAATGTATAATGTGCATCTTCGTGTATTCATATTCACCTGTATTATCTTCCTATAACCATGGTAATAATGAAAGCGTGATATCTAATGGATGGTTCGCGAAGCGAATATTCCATTAGAGTGCGGGGAATCGTTCTGTTGAGCGATCAGGAGCATGGTATGAATAATGACTCCTGAACGAACCCCGACTCAAACCAATGGCGCACAACGCCGTCGTGGCCCGGTTGTATCAACGGCTATGAATATCATCGAGCGACAATCATGAACGCATCTCAGAATAGTTGAAATGTAAAAAATTCCCCTCCAACGACATTCACGTATTTATTTCTTTGGTTAAATCATAACCTACCTATATATCATTTAACTCTTGGCGTATCTCTTATCTCTGAACTCGCGGTTCTCCAGTCGGCTGTTCGAGCATCATACATTTTTGTAAGTACACATTAGAAATATTTATATTTTTAACATCAAGCGTGCCATAATTAATTATTTTAGATTTGACTTGGTTGAAGACAAGATAGATATCTCTGACGGTTGTTTGCGAACTTTTATTAATTTCTAAACTTCGTGAAACTATCGTAGAATTAAATTAAATCAATGATTCAAATAGTTCGGTGAAAATATTTTTAAACGAGAAAAGCAAATGTAGCATAATATAATATGTCATGTGGGTCCATCCATGTGAAATCACCTAGCTATTGCTTAACCATTTCAGATATTTGTAGTGTGTAGCTCAAAACGATGTTTATTTTATTTTTATCTGCCACCATCTCGGAGGTGGGCCCAATTTTATTCTTCTCCTATAAGAGATAAAAGATTCTGGTTTTCAATAACATAAAGAATGAGGTTATAAAAATTATAGAAAATTAAATAAACCAAGACTCAAATGACCTTGAAATATGTTAAATTTGGAAGCATAATCACCAATCAGACCATCATTCTTTAAATTACCACAGTACCAAAATCGTAATTAAAACTCTATATAAGTTCTGTGAATATGCAATGAAAATAAATTTATTTTTATCTTTACTAGGTACTTTAAGAATAATAAAAAATGTCAATGATAAAACCGGCATTGGGTGCCAGTTGTTTGAGAGTTCTGGTTGGTTATTTGAATGCCGAATAAGAGGGAGTTTACTGTGTACGGTGAAATGTATTTTATGACCACAGCTGCACTGGAGTGAAGTGTGGGTACAGTGTACACACAAACCAAACACGGTATGCATTGTTAATGGTTTTTCTCCAGGAAACGAACCTTGAGTTGACCTTTGATTCAATCAGTGAAAATGAGTCATTGTTTAACAAATATTCAATTCATTTAGTATGTAAAGTGTTGGGCCGTGTATATGATTCTGTAATTTCTCAAGTTTGGTCAGTGACTCACTGTACGGTCGAAATGGAATCCGACAAATAGATAAATTCGCGCCAACTGATTCTTTAAATATATATGACATATTTTTTATCAACAGTTTCATGTTCAATTAATATTTTTTGAATCTCGGTACATTCATATTTCTCTAGAAAAATATTAAATTTATACTATTTAAAAAAAATTTATGACATCATTGGAAAATAAATAAAAAATGTAACACATAAGCAATAAAAAAACACGATACGCAGAAAATATATATTTGCAATTTAATACAAAAAAAAAAACAGCAAAAATTAATTAATGTTAACAGCATATTGAAAACGCAAAACATTTTTTTAAGCTTAAAAAAAATAAAAACAGTGAAAATTAAATATAAAAATCTTGTTGGTTATTTAAAAAGTATGAATAAATATTTACTAAGCCAATAATAATAATAATAATAATAAAAATCACAAAAAAAAAAACAATAGAATTTCATACTTTTAAAATTAGCAATATTAACTTGGTGGTTAAGATTCATATTTTTTATTTATTATCTTAGTTTAATAACCATAATTGAGTTTAAAAAACATCTACCGGTTTCGGAAAACACCTTTTCCTTCTTCAGGATATGTCAAAACTAACTAAAAATATAGCATTGTTTTTCTATTTATCCAGAATCTATTTTTAAATTTTTAAAAACAACTATTATTTAAAAAGTAAATTTAGTACCTAACTCAAATTGCTGCTCAATACAAATTTAGTCGAATAATTTTTATTGAATATATATATATATATATATATATATATATATATCTATATACACACATTTCAAAATAACAAACAAGTTGTCAAAATACAGTGTAAACAAATCACAACATTACTTTAAAAAACCCGATTGTAATGGCCTATCTTTTCGCTATTTTTAATAATGACACAATTGCCAAACTTGTCAATACCGCTATTTCTCCGATGTATTGAAGTTAGCAACAAAAGTTTCCAGCGCCTTTAAAACCTAGTTTTGTGGTGGTCGCCTGTGACTTCTTGTTATTTATCTTCTTCAATCTCTGCTTCCTTTCTCCTTTTCTCTCCATGACATTTCTAGCCTTTATTGCTAAAGTTCTATCTGTCAGCATGTTTTATATTGTCGACAACGTCATTAATGGGGTTGTGTATTCTTCTGTTAATTTTATTATGGGTAATATTTTTTGACAATCTCTTGTATTAATTAGATTTTTTAGCAACTGTTGGTGTTTTGTGCGAGTTTCGCATTGGTGCAATTTTTGAGATTATAAAATTATCAGTCAAAGTCATATAAATGTTTTAATTTAAATTCAATGAATTACGGAGAAGTCTGTAGAATGCAAACCACGCATTCGCGAATTTCAAAATATCTAACACATAAATATTAGAGAAATACATAGAAATATGTCTTAACATATAAAACAATGGCAAAAAAAATTTAATAAGATATGAGAAAATCTGAGAAACGCCAACCACACATTCTTTAAAATTCCTTGATGCTGTACTTAAATACAGAAATGTCTGTATTAAAATGAGTACAAATTAAATAATTTATACAACACGGAAAAGTCTGAGGAACTCAACCACGTACTAGCATTTGTACAACAAAATATACAAACGCTATGTAAACAAAAATAATGATGGTATTAATACGGAACAGAAGGTTGACAAGCACTGACATTCGCAGAAACCGGGAGAATTACGTTACCTATAAGGGCGCACAAATAATATTTACTATCTTTTCTAATGCAAAGAAAACGAGTGAGAAAAATAAGCACACACATTGATGTATCGCAGTAAGGAAGATAAGATTTAAAGATAACTAGATATGTTTATTATCTTTTTTTAGTATACTGAAAATCAGTGAAAAACAAACAATGGGAATTAATTTTATGCGTTGTGAATCGGTATAGGTGCAGAAATTACCCATTTGGATGGACTTTGACATTTGACAGGTACATCGCGTAGCGTATATGTATTTTGCAGATTACAGATTACAGACATTTGACAAAAAAATTTAATTGACGAAAAATAGATCGACAAACTCATCTGATGGGGTCCAAAAATAGCTTTGAATAACAATATTCGACTTATAAGTACAATTTAGTATGAAAACTTTCCAGAGGTACCACACTCTGCTCCAAAACTTCGACTTGTGGTGATTTTCGAATAAACGGAATTTTACTGCATTTCATTAAATTTTTATCTCTTGTAATCTGAACCATAGTGACATATATAACCACTTCTATTTAAAATATTGTAATTAACAAACATACCATTTTTGGTTCTAACATTGCACACATACGTATTTGATTAATATTATGGCATTATTTTTTTAAGTATTATAATATATTTTATTCCATTAGGTATGTACTATTGAACACAATCCATTTATTAGGAGAACACACTCTTATTGTGAAGTTGTAATTATTCAGAACATAGATCTGTGATATTTTAAATATGAATAAAATGTATTAATTAGAAAGATATACATATAAAATCAATTTTATCGAAAAATATTGTCGTTGCGTAATAAAAAAAAAATATAAATCTCTTTCCAAACTGGGGAAGGTGCATTATCCGAGTATACTACAGCGACAATATTTTTAGCGACAAATTTTCAAACAAAGTACACTCCCGTCAAAGCTGCTCATCTCGCCTCGTCCATGCTCCGACCAGAACGGAGCGTAGACGAAGCGAGGCGACGTGGAGCGAGAGAAACCGAGGGCTGGCTGTGCACTTGCGGCGAGGGCGAACGGCACCAGACGATCCGAGTCGACAAGAGAATAGCCGATGCAAACCATTACATTTTTTTAATATTTAAATTAAAACTGGACCCACAAAACGTCTCGATAGACGTTTGTCTGCAGGTAAATTTATATCCATTTTATTACATTTAATATAATCAAAAACATAACAACTAATCATTCGCAATTTAAACAATTCATTTCATTCTTACAGCTAAGACAAGTTATTATCGATATGTCATTTTTTATCATTTCATTCAAATTGGGAGAAAGCGTACTCTTTTGTTAAAACCCAGGTGGTTTATTTTATTATTTGTAGAAACAACAAATTCTATTGTCCATACTTATTCGTGATTTCCATTGATTCCATGATTATTCATACTTATTAGTGATTTTGGGAATTGTTATTTCAGATTAGCTACACCCCTCAATTTTTACCGTTAACATTCACTTATAATTTGTGTCATTTTCACTTTATAATTTGTACATTTATAAGGTTAATTAAAATAATTAAATAAAATCTACATTTATAAGATTAATTAAAATAAATAATAAAAATAACATTTATTAAGTTAATTAATACAGTAGACTTGATAATCCGAGATGGTTGGGAGAAAAAAAAAATTATTAACCTGGATAACACAACCTGATAAATATGACCCCACATAATCAAGAGTCTACTGTATTTGTAATATATTATTTTATTACAATTATATTCAATTTATTTTCATATTATTGTGTTCTTTATCATTATGTAATTTTAAGATTTTTGTTAATTGCTTATCAATATTTTTGCTTAAAAGCTGTTTTTTTTTAAATAAATTTAATCATCATTTCATCTTTTATTTTTATTGTATCTCTTTGTTGAATTTGTATACTGGCAACGAGTGTAGGTTATTAAAGTTTGTATAGTTAAAATACAACAACCAAATTTAACATATATTGTACATACATAATGGCTTTATTTCACATGTAATGGTTAACACGAAAACACCGTACGCGTACTTCAAAAAATCGGTCAGTTGTACACGATGCATCTAGTGCATTTTATGATCATATTAATTTGCTTATAATACGACATAGTGGAGTGCCGTGACAGCGGGGCTTTTTAAACCCTCGGCACAGATATATCGTACGCACATGATTCGAATTGTTTGTCATAGGAATTTTTACTGTACACACATAAGACATAATTAAAATAATTACCCACTTACAATACTAAAACATTGCAGATTTCTGTTTTCGAGTAAGTTTGTAGAACTCCATAATCACATACGTGAAAATAAAATACTTATTTTTTTTATTCTACTTGTTTAATTTACTTATCAATGATAAGGCGAAATGCGTCTCAAGTCATTTATATAAGGAGAATAAAAAAACAAGTGTATTATTTTCACATATGTGATTACAGATTTCACATTTTCAAATTTCTAATAATAAAAATAGATGTTGAAAATTGTTTGTTTGCCATTTAAAAATGTACTTTCAAATTGACACTAAAATTCAACAATTTTTAAAATAAATTATTAAAACTTAATGTTATATCAAAAACATAAATCAATGCATTAAATTCTAACACAAAAAATCTATATTATATGCTTATATTACATTGACACTATATGACACAACAGAAATTAGTTAAGTTGACAAAGTGCTAGATTAATATGCGAGAGGTACTAGGATTGATCGCTCGCTGCCTCCAAAATATCCTCATTTCCAAGTGGATTTGAAAGCAACTGGGATAAATACTCTGGGTACCCCACTGAATAAACATATCCTATGTTAAATAATACAAAAAATGTAATTTTACATTTTAATGAGTAGAATGTAATATGTTCTAGTTTTGGCAAATTCTTATTATATTCCTAGTACAGTGGAACCTCTATATTCGTCACATTTTGATAACAAAAAAATGTTTCCATATTCTTTAATATTTTCTATATTTGTCACATCCAATGTTGTCTGACTGAGCCAAAATGCAGAATATGGTCGAAAAGTAGCACCCAAATGTTGCCATAGTCAACCAAAACATAAATGGATTCAACGATAATGTGATTGATTACTTTATGAGACAGACAGGAACAGGCAACATCGGGCAAGTTTGTTAAATCGAGAGCTACTGAATCATCGGCAAACTAAAACCATCACCATAATTAGAGTTACCTGATGTTTAAATTGTCTCCTAAATATTATTAACTTTCCATCATGTCTCCTCTTTCTTCTACCATCATGTCTCCTCAGTATAATAAAGTACACAATTTTGTTTTTTCTTATTGGAAATAAAGGCAAAGTATTCTTAAAGCGATATAATAATGGATACAGATTCTATGGAAGTCCTGACTGCCCGCAGGGCCCAGCACCAAGTAATGGGCGACCGCCAATTGCTTTTCTGATAGTATTTTAGTTGAATATGTCACTGGCAATAGATTGATAAACGACTCTTGTACTCATTTGGATTACAGTCTACAACAGAAATACTTCTGAACGAGATATCCACATCACGTTCATTATGACAGCAACGCCTTTTTCTGCCCAGCTAACTTGTCATCCACTTCCTTCATCGATTGTTTTGATTTTACAGGGTTACATCAATACAATGGAATACCAAACGCAAATAAACATTTCCTTTACTTAATCCTATCTAACAAGCAAGTTTCTGTCTCTCTTATTATTAGAAGATATTCACCACATTAAACATCAATTTTCCTTCCCAAGTTGTACCTTCCATCCCAACAGAGCAAAGATGGATATCTATATTTAAACTAGGTGATTATGATTCAATTAATTCGCATCTGTATAAATTCAATTGTGATCAAATTCTCATGCCAGGTGACATTGACATCGCCCTCCACCATTTCTATTAAATTATAAACGACCTCATCGCAACCCGAGAGAATTATATTGAAATACCAAATACCTCCTATGGTATAGCCCGGCGCTTATTAAACGTGACATTTTCCAACATGGATTTTTCTTTAATCATTCTACCTTCCAATCTTGTATCACATGGACAAATGAATCCAGATCAATGCCATCTATACGGACTACACCAAAGTCTTCGATAAAGTTGTAAATTCTAAACTCCTCCTTATCGGTATCATAGAAAAAGAGATATTGTCGATATTCACGGGGACCTGCATGGTTTTCCTCCTACATATCTAATAGGAGCTAAGTAATAGTAGTTAGTGGCTACAAATCCGACAGGGTAAGTACGCGTCACATCGGATGTTCCTCAGGGGTCACTTTTAGGACCACTCCTCTTCAATATTTATATCAATGACATCTCTAACTGTTTCCTATGTACTCATTTGCAGATGATATGAACATTTTTACTCCAATTCATAATATGATTGCTATAAACTTCAAAGCGATTTAAACCGCCTCGATATATATTGCAATCAACATAACGTACAGATAAATACCAGCTAGTGCTCCATTATACAGTTTACCAGCGACAAGAAATTGGTCAACTTCCTTTACTATCTTAATAATCAACTATTGATCAAGAAATCTGAAATTAAAGCTTTTGGAATTATTTTGGATTCCAAATTACTCTGACATTCACACTGACCATATTACTGCCAGAGCAACTAAAATGTTAGGTTACACTCTTCGGCTATACAAACAATTTAATAATATCACCATTATGAAAACATTGTACTTTTTATATGTTCGAAGAATCGTCGAATAAGCCTCCCAAGTCTGGAATCAAAGATATAGCGTGTACATCAATTTATTTATTTATTTGTAACTATATAATACAATGTAAAAATATTTTTAGACTGTGCCTGTCTCACTGGAGAAATTCTGTGTCGAGACGGGCATAGATATAAGAATTTTCCTTTTCCATAGTTTTCTTTTGTTGTAATAAATGTGTAAATTTGTATATACAAAATCGTATTAATTTAATTTACCTTCCCGCCATCTCCTCGTGACCACCACAAATATTGATTGCGCAACGACCAGAACGTTGCGTTTATATCAATTAATACTTTTGTAAAATAAATTTCTCTCTTTTTATCGTTTTCTGTGGAGCGTAAAATTCATTTCTTATTACTAAAGTTTTAATAATCTATTGTATCAATTTAATAAGTTATATTCAAATTATTGTCTTATACTGTATCTAGTTTATCGTTGATTGAGAGAAAACATGTAATTGGTTTAATTTTTGTTACATTTATATTACGATTTTTTTACATCGAATAAAGGTTCGTTTTCCAAATGAAATTAATATTTGAAGCTGGATAACCATAATAGAAATTAAAATGAAGTATAAATGGTGAGAGCTGTGGGTCGAGAAGAGTGTGTTATTCTATCGTGAATGAAAGCTGCTGGGCAACCAACATCGATATGAATAATACATGTATAATGTGCGCTGGTGTGTAGCTAGTTTTATAATTTATCAGCTTGTGTCAATTATCTATAATCCTGTCTATGTTTGCAGGCTTTTTTTTCAACTAATCTGTACATTGTCTATTGTTTTTAAAAATACCGTCGTTGACAGATGTCAAACTATGCGATCAATTGTTTGAAAACAGTGAAGAATATTTGTAGTAATATTGCGTTATCTTATTTAACTTTGAAAATGCCCTTTTATGCCGTGGCTAGCGGCAGAGCTCAAGGTGTTTTTCCATCATGGCCCGATTGCGAACGTCAAGTGAAAGGCTTCAAGGGGGCAAGATACAAAAAGTTCGATACGTTAGATGAAGCGACCCGCTTTGTTTCCGGAGGAGGCCAAAATTTTCAAGCTAGCAGAGCATTCAAGACTCCAACTCAACCGTCGATTGTAAAACCTAGTGTTCCCAAAGCAAAAAAGGCCGTTGCTCCTGAATACAAAATTACCCCTAGTAGTTCAAACGAAGATGTGCAATTTGATAACATAGACGACATACACGATGCGCTCATGCGTAAAATGGACCAAATAGAAAGCGACATCGGCCATATTAAAGAAAAAGTTTCAAAAAAGTCACAAAAACTTAAGAAGACAATATTAATCGATCCAATACCTGCCGTAACTCTCACTGTGAAACGTCCCGGTGAGCCGATATCCGAAACAGCTGACACTAAAAAGAGAAGAGTAGATATATCGCGTGGAGGAGAGTCTTACAAGTTTGATACGGATGATTCTGGTTACGTGGTTGTGTACACAGATGGAGCTTGCTCCAGTAACGGGACCAAGGCGGCGCGAGCAGGGCTCGGCGTTTACTTCGGAGAGGACCACCCTCTTAACGTTAGCGAACCGGTTTCCGGAAGAGCTACCAACAACTGCGGAGAGATCCAGGCGACGACGAAGGCCATCCGATTGGCGCATTCGATGGGCATTCAGAAATTATCAATTAATACAGATTCTCAGTTTGTGATCAACTCTGTCACCAAATGGATGAATGGTAAGTTACTCTTTTTAACATGTTTGCTTGACAACTCTACAGTAGTGATAGCTCAAAATCACGAACCGTGAGTCAATCACTGATATCTTTGAGTCACACTCACCATCAGTGATTGAATATCTGGGTATATCGTGATTCATTATTTCATTTTATTTATTGATTTATGATTCGGTGCATGTGCAAATGAAATGAAAATATTCATGAACTTGTTAAAATTTGTGAACACGACATTTTTTATATGTATGTAGTATATTGGCACACACAATCCTATTAGAGGGAATACTGCTTAGATATATTATGATTTTTATTATATTTTCATATTAAATTTCTTTGTTTAACGCAAAGTCTTCAAATTTCCAGGTTGGAAGCGCAAAGGCTGGAAACTGGCGACCGGTGGCCCGGTAAAAAATGAAATAGACTTTAAAGAGTTGGACAGTGCTGTCAAATTATTAGATGTTAAATGGGTGTACGTCAACGCGCACAAAGGCATCCATGGAAATGAAAGAGCTGATGAGTTGGCTAAAGCCGGAGCAGCAAAATATAGAAAGTGATTCTATGAGACACATTTTTTAAGTAAGTACCGGAATTCTTCTTAAAGAAACACATCATTTTTATGACACTACACACCTCAAACTACTTCTTAACATAGTCGCCACCATTATCAAGGCACTTGTCATAATGGGGCACTAAATTTTGTATACCTTAGTCATAGAACGACACTGCCTGGGATGAAAACCATGTCTTTAAGTCATCGTCATCAAAACACTTGCCACTAAGGAACCACTTCAGATGAAGGAAAATATGAAAATCACTTGGCGCCAAATCAGGACACATTTGGCGATGATTGTCAGCTGGTTTCATGTTTTGTTCATTCAAGAAACGAATCACGGACCGTATCTCACAGTCGGCGGGCTGATCTATTATCTTGAACATTTTAACTACTCACTACAAGATGGCCACACTATGTGAATGTCTCTAACGTTGCATGTGGTGAGTCAACAGATGAAGGAAACCATTGCGCATGCGCTACATCAGGAGTATCAGGCAACGGTACTTACTTACGCGCCTCGTAGTTTATCAAAATTGTTAATTCGATTTAAAATTCAAATCTGTCTACTTGGAATAAAATTTGTGTGCATGATGGTATTGGTAATAGATTTCTCTGGTTAAGGATGGCTATTTGAATTGCTGGAAGTTTTTTTCATCCTGGAACATAACATTCACCTGTATTTACACATTATTTTATTTACTAATATATTTTGTAATTGTTCCAAAAATATTATTCCTACATATAGATTAAGTGTTATGTATGTATATCACAATGTCATCATTATATTGAAATAATCATAGTCAAACATTGCATGTCAGGTCAGACAGGTTTTGAGCAAGATAACTCGGGTTCACTTTTTAACCTTGCAGTGACGTAATCATTGGGTAGCTTTTAATTATGTAAATGCTTATAATTCTGACACCAAAAATAGCCAAATATTTAGTAATTAATTATATGAAATTATTGTTTAATATAAAACTATTTGCTTTCTACACCATATCCATAAAGTTAAATCTCACTGCCCAACATTTGGAATGACAAGTTGTTTCAGGTGTGCTATTGTGCATATTCTTATTTTTCTCCATGTATATACATACGAGGCACGTTTTTTAAGTAAGTACCGTTGCTGGATATTCCTTCCTAGATGATTTCTTTCATCTGTTGACTCACCACACGCAACGTTACAAACATTCACATAGTGAGGCCATCTTATAGTGAGTGGTTGAAAAACCTGACGACTGTGAGATACGGTCCGCAATTCGTTTCTTGAATGCACGAAACATGAAAACAGCTAACATTTGTTGCTAAGTGTATCCTAATTTGACGACAAATGATTTACATATTTTCTTTCATCTGAAGCGATTTCTCGGTGGCAAGAGTTTTGATGACAATGTTTAACTCAAAGATGTAAGTCTGCAAGGGTTATTCATAAATTCTTTCCCAGCCATCAATGTTGTCTATACTTTCTTCTACGCAATTTTCTTGCTGATTCTAGCTTGTGAAAAACGAAAGATAAAAATTATGTAGGTATGAAAATAAAAAATTCGTATATACGACAAGCAAACGACCAACACATTCTTGGCTTTATGGCGAAATGCAAAATGGCTGAACGAATTTCAATAAATTTTAGATGTAAATTGTGGGAAAGACAAATGTAAAATAGGGTTTCTAACATACTAAAATGACACAGGACTGTAGAAATAACACGCTAATGAAGGGAAAACGTGAATTCCGGGCATGTAAAATCAGGGTTCCACTGTAAGTGCTTACACCAAAAAATCATATATTAAAAATAAATATTCCTAAAAGCATTATATGTTGCAATAAACCATTTTTTCTCTGTACATAAATATACTTAACCTTATTTCTATCACATAATACACAGTGACAGATAACATAAAAAATATATGATGTATCGCAAAAGAAACAACAGTGTAGGGGAGAGGGACCTAGCCCTAAAATCTAAAAATAATACTCATATTTTCGAGTATTAATAAATAAAATTCAATATATAAATAGAAAAATGGTTTATTTATGTAAACGATACAAGAAAACAAACAAAAAATATTTTTTAAATACCGAAATTAGTGTTTTAAACTAATATCATTTTTTTCATCGTTCTGTGATGAAGGTATACAAAAATTAGTGCCCCGTTATGACAAGTGCCTTAATAATGGTGGCAACTATGTTTATAAGTAATTTAAGGTGTGTAGTGTCATAAAAAATGATGTTAAGTTTCTTTAAAAGAATTCCAGTACTTACTTAAAAGACACACCTCGTATATTGGAATAATCTTTTTGTTAAACTGTATTGTTCAAGGAAAAATTCTGCAAATTTACAAAATTGCATATTTAAACCAAATTTTATTAGTAATATTGCAAATTGCTATTTTTCACATGGTATGCAAAATAGTTTACTTATTATAATAATTAAAGCTTATCTATACTCGGACCTGGTTATCTCCCCGCCATTGTTTATATGACCCAGTTATCTTTACTTTAATTTTATTTTATTAGAAAAATATACAGTTTATCTGTATATTTATCATAATGAAAGTGAAACAATAATTTAATCAGTAACATGTTTTCTCAGAAGATACAGTATACTTTAAACAGTGAGGACAATTTAAAAATGACTCTCCTCTAATGCAGAAAAAAGTGAGAGAAAAAGTTGAAAATAAAAATATAAACAGGAGAGATAAAAGTTATAAAGAAGAAAATATTCCTGGGGAAAGGAAAATGGGATAGGGAATAAAATCTGCGTGACAAAAATAAAATGAAGGCCATTGAAGTGTATGTATTGAATTGAGGTAACTGGAGTATTGAAAATGTCTAGTTCGTTTAGGTGTGAATTGAAATAAAGGGGGGCTCGGTAGAAAAATGAGTTCTGTTTGGTATTGGTGTTGCAATGTGGAAGGTTAAATGTAAGATTATTTCTGATTGACCTGGCTGGCACTCGAATGGATATGCGTCCACTTTATTTTAGAGTTAGCTTTTTTGTGTAGGAAAATGACATCGGCCATGTGTCTTCAAATTTGTAGTGATGGAACTTTGAAAATGATAGATGACTCAACAGTGCTGGTTAAGGTTCGAAAGTACTGGAAAGTTTTTTTTCTAATATGAATGATTCATTATTTATATACTCGTTTGAGTTCAGTAGTCTATCTGGTTAGGTGAGTATAGTATATATTTTCTTAAACAGTTTCAAAATGTGTTTTCTATCTAGTATCATTTTATACATCAATTAGAACCCAGTAAATAGTGGCGGGCAAATATCAGGAATGATCCCAAGAATCGACAAATGTTCCAGTCTCCAATTTTTTCAAGTCAGTCTGCCGAAAGACGACAGCCTCAGCCGTGTAAGGACAGAAAGATTGTCACGATTTTGACTTTTAAACTCAGGGAATTGTAAAAGTGTCTTGTGTGCTTATAATTTTTTTACTATGTATTATACATGGATAATAATTATTGTCGTATATGTATAAGAAGTAATAAAAAGATTTGTAATATGTTCATATTTTATTTAAATCACTCCAAGTATCGCTTATCTTACCACTAATTAAATTAATCTTAATAGGAAGCATTAAAAAAATACATAAATTGAGATTACATTATGTAACATAATATACACACATGAAATATCGACACGCTGCCCAAAGACATCATATGATGGGTTTGTACAGTGAATTAAAAATCCTTAATGTAATTTAGTAAATGTTGTCCAGAGTGCAGGTACACATGTATCGCTCTGGTGCAAGATTATCAATCAGCATGCCTTGCTGGATAACTTCTGCAATGTTTAGAGACCAGATTTGAGTTATCAGAATTAGCCTAAGATTTCTTAACATTCTTGCTTCTCTTAACTTAACACACAGATCACGAGAATTTATTTTGCATTGCCGCCGTTTAATTTGCGAAATGCGTAATGATAAAAATGAATAAAATTTTTGGTGGAGCTTTAAAATAGTATTCCGAGGATGTACAGAAATATAAACATGATTGGGATAAGTGACAACGGTGTAATGTCATCACTTTTTTTATGTTCAATTGCCAAAAGTAAAACATAATTTCAACAGTTGTGGCAATCAATAAATTAATAAAAAAATAGATACAATTTTTTAATTACTATCATAAAAATTAATTGAAATTTTATGATAATTTAACTTCTAAGTGACCGTAATTTTTTCCTAGTTTTACCGTACACGGTGCGGTGCGTCTATGGCTTTTATTTGCGAATATGTGAATTTAACTGTGATATGGAAATTGCATTTCCATATAAATGAATTAAAATAGACAAGAGCTTTTCCTTGCATATTTTACCAACAAAAACTCATTCGTTTAGAGGTTAAAATGATTATAACTAATTATAAATGATTCGGTTTTCAGACTTACTCGCTTGATATAAATATTATTAAATAGTAAATGCAAATGATTACCATACTAAATTTTATATAATATAATCAGGACGAACGTATACGAGGTTTGATCAAAAAATATGTGGAATTTTTGAATTTCGCAGGCTGTATAAGTCCAATTATCATTTTTTTTTTGTATTGTGTTGGTACACCTGTCCCAGACGTTTGACATTGGTAACTATATTGGATGCTTACTTTATTGTTGGCTGTCGAAAGGGTTACATGTGTTTTGGTGTGCTCAGCGGTGTTTTACTTAGGAAAATATTGAACAAAGAATTTGTTTTAAGAATGAAAAAGTGCAGCACCATATTGGAAATGTTGAATGATGCTTTTGTTGAGTCTTCTATGAATAAAACAAGCATTTACAAGTAATACAAACATGTCATGAAGATGTTGAAGACGACGACAGCCGTGGATGTCCCAGCACATCAGCAACTGATGACAATGTTGAAAAAGTGAAGAAAATGATTATGGACAATCGCTGAATCACTATCAGAGAGGTTGCTGTGTCATTTGGCAGTTCATGTAAAGCAATTTTTTTCTAATGTTTTGGGCACGAGATGTGTGGCAGCAAAACCTGTTACAAATTTTTGGCCAAAAACAACATTATAATGCCTCGGCCTCCGTATTCGCTAGACATGGCCCCCTGACTTCTTCCTGTTCTCGAAGAAAAAAAATCTATGAAAGGATGACGTTTTATCAACATTGAGGAGATAAAAACAGAATCGTTGAAAGAGCTAAACGCCATACCGAAAACTGAGTTCCAGAAATACTTTGAAGATTGGAAGAAGTGCAGGCGCAAGTGTATTGTATCTGATGGGAACAAAATTAATATTGACAAATAAATAAAATAAAACATGAGAAATACGAAAATTCCACATATATTTTGATCAAACTTTGTAATACGTATATAGCAACTGCTATAAAGTGCTCAAAAGATGGTAAACAGACTCTTTTGTTATTATTATACTAAACTATTCAAAGTTTTTTGGCTGCGCGAACGAATACTGCTTAGAATATATTGATTTAGAAATTTTTTCAGTAACATTAGTACATTTTAATGTTTTTTGAACACAGGCTTTAAATCACTACATATATAAATGACAAATTAGAAAGTGATTGAAAACATAGAATGTGATCTCAGAGATTCAAGAGACTCGCTCAGTGAGAAGCACTACTAAAGAAAAATAAAAAAGTTCTTGTAATACATGGTAGATATAAAAAATGACTGCATCTTGAACTGTTTTGTTTTATGTGTTGATTTAAAATGGTGGGAATATACTGAATGTTTATTATTGATATTATTTTTTTCTATTTTGTTTTGAAGATTGGTTCATCTTATGTTCTCAGGGGCAGAATTCACTTAGGTGCGCTTTTGCAGCGTTGCAACACCATATTAATGTGTAATTTCACAATACGGTCTTATCACTTTTTTATTTATTATTTCCTGTAATGTAGTGAAAATTGCATATTTCTTACCGTGATTTTTTTCATTAACTAATTTATTATGTTTTTTTAAGTGTTCTCACGAACGCCTTAAATAGCCAGGGTTCAAGAAATCAGAACAGCAGAAATAAAACCCTTTAACATTTTGCTGAGGTGGCCGACGAATAACGTCTCATCTACATTAATATCACCTACGCTCTAGGTGTTTTATCACTTCCAAAATGCTGCATCAGAGTGAGGTTAATTTATCATTAAAACTCGTTACACAATAGATTTACACATTAATTTTATGAATCTCAGATCAACGATTGCTTGACAAACTATGAACACCCGTAATTACTAATCATCATTATAATTGGACAGAAAACACACAATCACAGTTCATCTCATCATCAAATGCTACCCTTCCGAGTCGATTGAAATATGTCATTTCCGATGATAAATACTTTGTAATATATGTGCGTACACATTTTTTTAAAATGAATTGTAAATAAACAATACAATGAAGATTACTTTATAAATCTACTGCCTACAGATACACTTATCTGGTAAAGGGTGCTAATTGAAATACATCTTGTAAAATTCATCCTTAGTTTGCATCTTAAATATAATTAATGCTGTGATAACATCACAATGGAAGAAATCCTACTAATTGTCGGTAATGTAAAATGTTGTATGAATCTTAACTATAATTTGATAACTAAATATTTACAAAACATTTATTCTATGCGGTCAATTATTACAGATTAAATGACATCCGGAGTCTGTTTTTATATAAAAATTTTAAAGAATGCAAATAATTTGCAAAGAGAATGCAGTTACTTATTTTACGTCCAAAAATATATTATTTCAACAGTAACATGTCGTAAAAACAATTGACTGTAGGAAAATATCGGTTTTAAGACAGTATATTTTTCTAGATTTACGATAAATCCAAAGGAGTTTTATTTTGAGACTGAATTAAGGTCGCCGGTAGGTGTCGCTATTCAAAGTAAAAATAAAATACATGACATGCCAGATAAATAAATTACGTCACCATGGAGGTTTCGGCGCTGGCCGTGGTGGAAAGGTTTTTTTGTGACATATATTCGGCGCTGGGCCGTAGAGGGGTTTTAAACTGTGAAGTGAAATCATGCAGCAGGGGCGCTATCTGTTATCTTATGTTATGAAAACCTGATGGCATTGAGGGATACCAACTTACTAAGAAACAAAATTTGTACAAGGGTTACCCAGATTTGGAAAATATCAATACTAAATACCCGCAGAAAATGCCCATTCGGTAGAACTCTAATATATGACTTACCTTAAATATTTTACAATATAAATGCCTCCTATTTTAATGAAACGAAGATGTTTATTTTGGAACTGGCATTGAATGACGGTATGTTTGATATGTGCAAATTGATCTGGAAACGTGATCTGCAAAAAATAAAAACGTGTACACGGAGACATTTTTACTAATGTAAACTTTGCACCGCTTGTGCCGTGACAGTAGAACTAATTTCTTGGTCTCCTGTGACGAGGCTCAAACCCCTCAATCATTAGGAACCTTAATATGCTAGATAATAAGCAAATCTTTTTATTACACTTTAGAAAGCATTGAAATTGTATTTCAACCAACTTACGATTGTCAAAATATCTCTTCATATTTAATTCAACTGCAAATTTGGGACCTGTTTAGAATTTATATTTTTTATAAATTACATATTTGAATTGTACAAATACTTAGGTATTTTGCTAAATAAGAAATGAGACCAATCCCAAGAATAATAGAAGCATTTTTACCAAAATGAAAAAATTATGTGACATTCACATCACGAGAGGAAATAGTTTCAGCAAAATGGGGGAAAATTGTGACAGAAGACGAAATTCCCGGCTGTAAAATTTATGAGACTGGTTCGGGTGCAGTTCCATTAAATTATTTCACTCTAAAGCATCCATATCGCCATGATCATTGCCAACCTCTGTTAGGCGACAGCACGCAGAGAAGCATAATTAAATATTTTTAATTTAATACGCTTTGTACTGATGAGGCGCAAGATGCGATCTCTGAAAAATTGCTCATTTATTAATATTTGTTAAATGCAGCGGGTTCTTTAAGGTCTCAGCACAGAGATATCAGTCAGCAAGAATCGGTGTGTTGTTTAGATTGTTTTCACACGAATGTGTTAATGAATAATTTTACATATCTGATTTAAATT
Source organism: Eubasilissa regina (assembly GCA_022840565.1). Classification (NCBI taxonomy): domain Eukaryota; kingdom Metazoa; phylum Arthropoda; class Insecta; order Trichoptera; family Phryganeidae; genus Eubasilissa; species Eubasilissa regina. Next base: position 8,975,074 of record JAINEB010000010.1, read on the forward strand.
GAAATAAAAGAGATAACTAAAATGTCATGTTTAAAGGTAACGGCAACTTGTCGAGGTTTGAATTCCACCGACTATGAAATTGCCAACACCTATCGGAAGTTGCATCTTAAAAAAACATGTGTGTATATATTTATTAAATGTAATGTCTGCAAACATTACAATACTCATTTTAATATCGACATATATAAAAATTATTCAAATAAAATGAGAATGAATGAGTTTTAAATTATCGTCATTTTAAAGAGAGAAAATTCAACTACATACATAACAATATTAAAAATATTATTTTTAATTTTATTTATTAAGTGATTTATTCACATCAAAATATAATTTTTAAATCAAAATATAGTTATGGAAGTATCTCTTTCTAAACGACATTATACTTCAGTTATATCACAAAATATTCGGCATCGTGTGAAGTTAATTTGTATTTGAAAACAATTATTACTATTAATGTACATTTAAAGTATTCTATATATTTTTAAACATATTTGTGTAAACTAGGGAAAACTTTGCAATCGTCGACCCACTCTACAGTGATTGCCCACTTCTGTTTTATCACTATTTCCCAATAATAATGTAAACAATTAGTTCTACTGTTTGGTTGGTTTTTTCATTTATTTTTTATTTTTTATCTTGTAAAGTTAAGAACTTATATCAAGACAATACAGTAAAACCTCGTTATTGCGAAATCCAAGGTATCAAAAAATAAAATTTAGTAATAACGAATTCCCACATATAGCAAAATATTATATACATTTTTTTCCTAATATATGAATATTCCACACGCGCCGTAGAAATAAATGTAGCGCGGCTTTAAATTTTTTTGTAAGTTCCGTAAACAAGACACCCATTGTCAGTTTAATATGGGATATAATGTAATAAAGCATTCTGCAAACAAAGGAAAATTTTCTATATAAATAAAACTGAATAATCTACAGTGAAACTCTCTTAATACGTTTTCCAAGGGACCATTAAAAAAAAAATTCTTAAGCAGCAAAACGTATTAACAGTGATTTCAATTTTGCCATGAATTATTTGAACATCTAATATTGTATTTTAACTAACATTACATTTATATTATGATAACTAAGAAATTAAAATATTTTATTTATAAAAAAAAATATTAAAAAAATAACTTGTCGATATGAATCAAAAAAAAAAAATCCCCTGAAAGAAATTAGACCATAACAACTGAATTTAAATTTTCATTGCCATTCATAATTACACGGGTAGATAAATTAAAAAAATAATAACAATATAGCAATTTATTTATTTTTAAAATAGTCCTTCATACTAGATTGTTTTTTTATTTTTTTAAATATAATAATTGTGTATTTTCAATACATTATTAATATTTTTTTTCTGGTACATTTGGAACATAAAAACACCTAAACTGCAAAAAAAAAGTAAAAAAAAAAATATATAAAACGAAATTAAAAATCTAACTAACTAAATAGAATAAATCGACGTAGCAAAAAGTAAAAGTAGAACCACTGACAAGACCCAAATTCAAATTATTTGGCATTTTTGTAGTAGAATAAGGGTAGGTCAAAGGTATTAGGAGATAAAATACATATGACAAAAGATGTAACCTGTAAATGTCGGTTGTATCAGTCCGACGAAAGTTTGTTTTTTTTACAAAATGTAAAAAAAATTGCATGACAAGACGTATCGTATCTCTTCCTGGCCAACTTGAAGAATGCACATTTAAAAAAGTACCGTTTGTAAACATAAACCTGTTGGACTGCGTACCTAAAATTTGTCCCTTTTGACAATTTTTGCATCATTTATTTGTACACTGAATATATCGAGACATCACTGCAATGTCAAGAACCGCAATAGAATTACGTTTAAAAATGGAATATTCATCTTTACTGAATCTCGGGTCAGTGAAATTATTATCGGCATTGACATCGACGATGACAGGCCCGAACTTACAAAAAATGAAATATCAGATTTAGAACATTATAATAATTTATTTTTTTTGAGTTAAATTAATCATCAATCGGTTTCAAAAAATATCTTTTCTTTTACGCAAAAAAAAACATACTTTTAGTTAGTTTATTTGACATTCTGATGAAGGAAAAGATATTTTCCGAAACCGGTTGGTGTATTAAATTTAACTCATAAAAGTAGTTAAAAACAAAGTTATACATAATATCATGAACTACAAGTGAGGGTACTAGTTGCAAAGTCAACAATATCCATTATTATTTGTTCTAACTTTTAATGCAGTTGTTTTTTCATACAATTTTTAAGTGTAATTTATGAGCAGTCAAACTTAACTCATTTTTATATTAATTGGTCATTCAAAATCAGTGTTAGTTGTAAAATCTGTTGTTTTTGCCGCTTTTTCGCTACTCAGAAATTTAAAAGACCGTCAGTATGGGGACTAGATTATTTTTGAAAGAATATGTTGTATTTTAAACCAGATTATGGGGATTATAATTTATAGTAAGTAATGCATCAATAAATATATTGTTCTTCATGCTCCTATCAGATTTTCACGTTTTCTCCAAATAAAAAATATGGAAGTAGCTGAGATTACGACTAAGTAATAACCAAAAAGAAATATTAGCAATTTGCATTAAAATGGTTGGTTAGTTGGTCGGGTACTGCTATATTTTATGAGTAGATACCTACTAAATTACGAGTCAAAAATGTTCAATGAGTATGTATGAATTCTGTAACGTTACAGAAAATACTATTGTGAGATTTTTACAAAATCATGTTAAGCTTCAAATAAATTTACTTGATCCATTATTATTATTCTATATCGTTGCTTCAGGCCGTAAATCGTCTAATAAAAAATATTTTATGTGCTCGAAGCTCAATGACCTTTATTTTTTTATAACTAAATACCATTATGCCGTTTCGTTGCGGGAGTTGCGGGCAGAGAGGATAGAACGTCACATATGCATACATCTTCTTTTACAAGTTCGTCGTTTATTGAAGCTTCCAACAGAATTATCTTCCAGCATCTGATTTACCTGGTTTTCCGTGGTATTTTGTTATATTATCTATATGGTTTCTGAAAAAACAAGCTTAGCATAAAATGAGGCCTAATTCAATGCGGGTCATCGTAAGAGTTAAGTAAATTTTTGTGTATTCTAAGAATTTATTTTAAGGGTTTTTCTACCTTCTAAGCAATTAAGAATACTCAAAGGTAGATATTAGTGGAAATAAAACAAAATTACCAATGTGGCTCTGGTATTATAGATGCTGAATGTATTGTTTATGATGGCTGGGGTTCTGTTTTGTTGATTTTTGGGTTTTATTTTGCTTGGGCACTCTGTTTTATTGGCCTATTCAAATATTACTGTTTTTGTAAATAAATAAACTTTTATGATACATAGAAAAACCCATTCAAAGGGAGTTAATTTTATTGTACCCATTGAAAGAATACCATATTCATTTTTAGAAATGTCAAAATTACTTCTGCGAAAAATGTATTACATGGGTTTTTTTGTAAGGATAAATTGAGTTGTCATAAATATTTTTATTTCTTAGGCGGGAAACTTATTATTTGGAAAACGTATTAAGCATAAAAAAATACGTAATTTGTATTGGACTTTTTCGGGACCGAAGAATGTAATCCTATTAGGCAGAAAAACATATTAAAGGGGAACTTATTAAGAGGGTTTCACTGTATTTAGTTTTGTTTCAATACGGCGATATTTTTGGAAATTTTAAAACATCATACAAATATAAAACAACATTAAATTTTAACTGTGTTTAATTGTAGAGCCCGCTACAAGCATTGAGAGTTTCGCATCAGTCAATCGATCATCATATTTCTTTAAATCGTAGAGAAGAGCCGAATTCAGAATCATAGTTTTTTGTCAACGGTAAAAATTTTGCAGGAATTATCATGACCTGAAGTCATTTTAGGGTTCAACAAAATATTAAAAAATATACTTTAAAAAATAAATTACGGAATACTAGTACACATAAATGTTGGTAACAAACACACGAAAATGGTCAAAAAAACACATTAACGAAAATGTTGTACGCAATATTACCATTCATCGGAATCGATGTAAATGTTCAGTTATAATGTAAAATGTGACATAAGTTGATGATGATAATGAAGATAAAAAACGAAGATCAAATAATGCACATAATTGTAGGCTAGGCATCTCGAGCTTTGCGGGCGATACCTTACACAAAGCTGACGCGTGCGTGCCGATCGCGATTTTGGGGGTTTTTATTTTCTCCAGCTAGTCTAGATAAGACCCGTTTTTAGAGGCGTGAACACGTGTACACTTCAGAGCATGGGAAGAGTGACATTCTAATTTACTTTGACAATGGGCAATAAATCCAACCTTGGACAAGTGGAGATTGTGCCAAATGGCTTTATCCCAAGGAGAAGTTTTACAAGTGCGCAGCGACCGCTCGCGCCGACTGGCCTATTGCGCCAAAGCAATAAAACAATTGACAAACATGATTGTAAATTGCCAAAATATTTTTGTTCGTTACGTATTTACGTAAAAGATCGGAATTTTTTAATATGGGACAAAAATAATTTCGCTATATAAATTCATTTTTGTATGAAAAATTGATTGTAGGGAATTAATTTTGAAAAAAATTTCGATACATGTCATTTTTCAGTATAGCGGGATTCGTTTTAACGAGGTTTTACTGTAGTATTAAATGTTTTGTAATTCTAAATGTGTATTTAGGACACTGTAAATACTTCTTTTCTTTACAGATTATAATGTACAATTGCTGACCAAATAAGTTTAATTTTTTGAAAATAAAACACATTTAATACGTACCGTGATTACGGCGCGTGTGTTCTTCAAAGATTGGCAAGTTTTATGGTCCTATTCATTCACTTATATTAGTAGAGTGTTGTGATAGTGTCATTAGTCAGAAAGAATCGGTACATTGTTTGTTACATACATTTTGTATGGATTTTAATAAGCGACAGACATGCGCAAAACTATTAATTAGTACAGTTTAGAGTTTTATTGCTATCGGTTGAAACATTTCAACTTTATAACTTGACAAATTAAATTTCATTAACCCATCAGCTTTCCAGTTACTGCTACATAGATTTGATATCCCATTGTAATATAAATACAACAGAAAAAAATATATTTCAAGGCTTTTTTTGGTACTGAATGTCAAACATCTGTAAAACAAAAACCAAGGTACAAACATTTATGACTGCATTTCACAGACCAGTAAATGAGTAGACATGAAATAAAGTGTACATATAGGAGAAGGGTTTTGGAACATTAGTTGCAGGAGGAGGGGCATTCTACACACATTCTTGGTGGAAACATAAATCCGATAGTTTATGGCACATTTATGCAACAGTAAAAGTATTTACACTTTGAAAATTATATCTTTGTGTAAACAAGACGTATTTTTTGTATTAATGCATAATATTATATTATCAATGTTTAAATTTTCATTCCAATCGAATCATATATTTTTTTAAAAGTCAGAGCTATTTGACTGCGTAAGTGGTACCAAAGTGATCACGCGGATATCACCAAAATGAAAATATTGAAATAAGGAATTTGCATTAGTTCATGTCTATATATTTGGTGGTCCGTGCTGCATTTAAAAGAATCACCAATTCCAAAATGAAATGGTAGACAGTTAGGTCAAGAGGGCAAATCATTGCATATTTTTCTCTATATTTATTCAACATTTATAAACAGATACAAAACAAACACAAGTTGTATGTATCAAAAACTTAAAATATAAAAAAAAACAAATTCAAAATATTAAATCGTACATATAAAAAATGACAGCATGTTAACAAATATGGTCAGATTAAAAAAAAAAACCTTAAATCTGATACACACATCGGTGAAATGCAAATCTATTAGCGGAGGCGTATTACTGGGGTGGTTCAGAAACAATACTCGATTCAGTGAGAAAGTGAAATTCACCATATGAATATACACCCTTAAGACAAAGTACAAATTAGCTACGCGAGTTTATACTTCCATTTGAAGTATATTATTTATTATGTTAAATGTTGCTTACGATTCCAATGTATAATAATGGTTTACTCGATTTGAGAAAATGTGAATTATAATTACATATAAGACGTTCACATTTCATCACGACAGATCGGACTTCGATCGGTCTGGCCTCTCAACGAGACTCTGGGCCCCCCGCTCTCTTTAGGGTTAAGGGGATGAGTGGATGAGGGGATGCGTCATCATTTCATTCTAATTATTAGACTATTAGACTATCAATAAAACAACACTTTCTCACCAAATATACAATAAATGAAATGTATATAATAAATAATTAGTGTGAAAACCAAGAGAAATTTCAATTTGAACGTGGCTGATTTTGATCCCGACACTGGATTTATTGAAACATAAATTATAATATGAAAATACATCACAGATTTGAACCGTCAATTTTACACAAAAATGGGTGGATTCAATGTATATTTTTGAACATTATTTAACAAGCATAAATCATAAACGCAAATGTCATTTTTCACTGGAGTTTGGCCAAGTTTAGGTCAAGTTGGATAATTGTTCTGCAACATTAACACAAGAGCATGGTCTAAGAGTCTTCAGTACAGTATATAGATTGCTCAAATTTTCACAATAGAAAGCTCGGCAGCTTTAAATTTCACATACTACAACACTCAAAACGACCTAACGTCTCAATCTACTAATACACACACATACAGTAATATATTACTGGGGCGGCCGACTGAGAGGTTAAGTACCGAGTATAAACACACTGGTAGTTCCGTTCTTCGGTGATGTGGACTCACCCTGCTCAATGTCCATCGACTGAGTGCTGCGAACCAGCTGCGGTGTGGTCGTTTGTGGAACCACCTTGAATGCGGTGTTTGTCTTGCTAGCGCTTGTGTTTGAATCTGAAATTGTAAAATTAAAGGTAAATTAAGACTTCATCCAACTTCGCGCATTCGTTTGATTTGAGCTTATTCGATTATTTCATTCAAATAAATAATGGATGTCTCATTATCTTATTGTTCCGTATAGGAAACAAGAATATAGACAAGGGTGGTTTGCCCATCTCAGCTTCTCTCAACCGGCGATGATGATGATGATTATGAGGTCGAAAGAAATGAAACACAAAATATGTTTAATATTAGTACCTACGGTGACATGACACGATCGAAAATGGCTTCCCACCTGCAGAATACTCTCTTTTTATTCAGATTCATAACAATACATATAGTCATATTTGCAAGTACTTACACGGCGACAAGCCGCCACGGTAATGTTTTACTAAGAATAATAGTCTTTATTTTCCTGAAATTTATCCCACAGGTTTTTTGGCGCCACGTCGATGATTACAGCTTTAGATTACTGACACGTGTCTTATCGTATCAATTATATGGCGCCTCTGCTGCGACCTTGCAATTCTGTGCGATCCACTTATTGGTCATATAATATGCCTTAAATAAATTAACTTACTTAGCAATGATCCCACAGTGATAGCTTGAACATTCTGGATGGTGGTCTGCGGAACCATGGAGGGAACCGACGTCCTCGCTATGATGACTTGTTTTTTGCCCCGGTTAATCTGGTTCAGCTGACTTCCCATCACTTGCTGTCGATTCTGCGGCATACAATATAATATAATCATATTTTATTTGTTCAAGTTTGTCGGTTCAAAGAATACACAAAGAATTAGGCAAACAATTTTACAGGCTCAAACTGTGGTGATACTGCACGCATCACACTGACATGGCCAAATTGGAACGCACCCATCGACCATATAGGACCTGAACTAGAACAACCAATCAGCAAACGCAATTTAATATTAAGCACCAGAGACGGGTACTGCCAAACATCTACCGACCACTTCTTCACAGGCCGTCTCAACACCAGCATCACCACTCGACAGCATCTCCAGCGAGCCACTCCAGAGTTCAAACTGCATATTTAAATTGTAATAATCTATCACCTCAATAAAGAAACCTTATAAGTCCTCTTTCATTTATATACCCTGCTCTAGTTACAACAGACACCCTACACTGCGACAATCAATCTCGAGTCAATCATATATATTTGAATAACTTCAACACACACAGTTGACCTCCTACAAATTTTTTAATTTTCAAGACGATTGATAAAGGGAAAATAATAGTAATGTAGTCTAATTTACCTGGGGCGTCTCCTTGGTAGGTTGCGTGCAGGTCTTCATGTGTGTGGGCCAGTGTGTCTGCTGGCAAGGGTAGCCGCAGTAGGAGGTATTCCAGCAACAGTAGAACTGTGACGGTCGTTCGCAATTTGAACACCTGTAATGATTAAACGCGGGTAAATTTCACTAGTCTCCGTAATGATCTCACATGCGACAGAACTAGTTCCCTGGAAAACTTGATCTATATCTGATCTACAAATTAGTGAAAAAATATTACAATATACATACATACATAGTGAGAATTTATCGTTTTATTTATCGTTATTAATGATCTCACATGCGACAGAACTAGTTCCCTGGAAAACTTGATCTATATCTGATCTACAAATTAGTGAAAAAATATTACAATATACATACATACATAGTGAGAATTTATCGTTATAGTGATGGTTATAGAATTTATTGTTATAGATATAAATAAAACAATGTTATAATTCTACTTGAGTTTATTAGGACTACTCGAGTTTTGAGAGAAACAGTAACTCTCGTAAACAGGTGAAGTATTAAACTAAATACACACAAACAAGGCTTATGTGGTAGACATATAAATAATTAGGTACTGACAGATATCAAAATTTCTCCCTCCCCATATTAGATCTGCGTATTAACAACAATTTAGACGCATTACTTCTCAATTCAAAGTCAAAAATAGATAACTTGTAAAAGAGCGGGCTTTCATGTGAAGATTGCAATAGTAAATATATCGGACAAACTTAGAATCAAATCTCAACATTAGATTAAAAGAGCACCGTTGTTGTCTAACTAGTAACAAATTTTCCGAATTTTATATTGGGCGTATGCATTAATTCATGCGTTTTTTTTTCGAAAATTAAGGCTTTATTGTGAAAAAATGGTTATACACTCAATGATCAAAGTATTGTCCATCGGAAGCTACAACATTTGCCCATCTTTCTGGCAGTTTGTGGATTCCATCCCAAAAGAACTTCTCCGGCTTGGTGGTGAAGAACGAATCAAGCCAATTTTTGATACCCTGTTCTGAAGTGAAGCGTATTCCGGTGAGGGCATTCTGCATTGATCTGAACAAGTAGTAATCAGAAGGGGCTATGTCTGGGCTATAAGGCGGGTGAGGTAGAACTTCCCACCCACTGTTCTCCAAATAGTTTTGAACCGGTCTTGAAACATGTGGCCGAGCGTTGTCATGATGGAAAATTATGGATTCGTGTCTGGTTGCATATTCTGGTCGTTTTTCCGCAATCGCTCTCTTCAAACGAATTAATTGTGTTCGGTAGAGGTCCCCTTTGATCGTCTGACCCGATTTCAACAGCTCATAATACAACACACCCTTCTGATCCCACCAAACACAGAGCATGTCTTCTAAGTTGAAATCGCCACTTCTAAACCGTGCAAACCACTTCTGGCACGTTCTTTCAGCTAGAGCATGGTTACCATAAACCTCTACTAAAATACGATGACTTTCGGTAGCACTTTTCTTCATGTTAAAGTAATGAAGAAGAACTCCCCGCAAAAACACTTTTTCTGGCACAAAGTTCGACATGTTCAAATGAATAGAAAAAAATGTTGTTTACACTTCAATCAAATGACATATACTGAAAAAGACGCGCAATGACAGTAGCTTTCAAATGAATATAGTCACGGATGAACACGGCGCGAAATAATACTAGTAACGCCCTCTCTTAGAAAACCGCATGAATTAATGCATACTCCCAATAGCATAAAATGCTTAATTTATTATAAAGGTGGAAAAAGTTTACCACTGTTTCTTCTTGGCTTCAGAAACTGCAATCTTTTCAGCCTCCAGCTGCAGGCGGAGCTCATTGAGTTCTCTCACTTTTTCGCCTTCGAAGCTGGTCCTCATTTCTTTAATTATTAATTCTGTAATCAGAAAATTCTATTGTAATCATAAATTGTTACTCTAATATTCTTCACGTCTGTCAACTGTGTGAGTGGCCGCGTGATAGATTTGAGAGACATATGTGCTGTACTGTAGGGGTGCGCACGATGGGGGGGACCCGGAATGGTTAAACGGTGAACAGAAGATATGGGCTCTTACTTCCCGGGTCTCCCAAATTAAGTGTATTATTATTATTTTTTTATTTATTTACACCCTATCCCGAATCGATTTGAGTTATTTACTCTCGTTTCGGTTTGTCATAATTACATTATCATCATAATACCATCATAGGTTGGTTCCGATGTCATTGTACCAGAGCCATACCTGTACAATTAGATGTGAGACTCATTATCACATTAAATTCAGAAGGCAGCTAGGAAGAAACTATATAAATCATATACCCCCAAAAGGAGAAGGTAGAAATCATATATATGTGTTGCAGTCGCAGAATTCGGTCACAGTCCGGCCAAAATTCACCCTGTCCAGCTCGCAAGGGGTGCGAGGGAGAGCCAGTAAAATGCTCTGTTAGGACTCTCTATATTGTTGTAAATATTTGGTGTATATTTCTTACTGCATTAAATTGTGAAATTACGTAATCTGAGTTTTATTGCTGCACGCATCATACGGCAGACAAAGTAACACAAGTCACCTTTAAGGAGATTCATTATAGTTAGTATAACAAATAGAAGACCGACTCACACACTTTAGAAAATAGTCAATATGATCAACTCATAATATACATTCTTTTTAAGAAATTCTACAAATTTATTGTGAAAGAAGTGGTGATGACCTGTGTTATGTTTTAGCTCAGTCAGCTTTTGGTGACTCTGCCACTTGACCTTTTCCAGCTGCAACTGGAGATTCCTTATCATCGCTTCGGGGGAGCCCTGCAGCGCCAGGGCATTGAGACTCTCGTTCATCAGATTTCTAAAGTAATCCGAAAGCTGGAAAAAGGTTCAACATTCAATGAGAGAGGATTTAGGGCCGGTTGTGTGGTCAGTGGTAACTTTTTATTATGGTAAAAAAAGTTACTAAAGTAAAATTGATTGTTTGATCGTTGGTAAAAAATATTCACTTCTTGAAAGCTCATTCAATAGTGAACTAATTTTACTCTCCGATATCCAAAGGCAAAATTGTCAATCGTTAGTTAAAAATGGCAGACTCTTCACGGTTGTTTCAGAACATTTATTTGTCACATTGATACTTTGAAAGTTGCAGTATACAATAAATCATTTAATATTCCACTATTTTAGTGATGAGAGTTTGTCCTATGATTTCTATGTTTCATTTATATAACCATGATTTTTCATCATCAAAGTGACAGATTTCAAATGCAGGGGTGAATAAAGCCATAGATAAAGTATGAAATTGTATGTACACGCTGTTATCAACTTCGAAGTGAGTCATTGTGTCGACCTTTGGTGAAATAGTTATATAATTCTATACAGTCCACAGATCGAGAGACCCAGGAGAGGCGGAATTCGGTGAATTTCTATTTACTGTTCCTGTGTTTCTGGCATCTTAGGTGCGATTGCACCATTTCCTGGTCCTTTTCGAGCTGAAGATCAATCAATCAAATATTACCTGGTGGGTAGATGTTATATTATTGCAAATAATTTATAATTATTAATCGTAATTTAAATGAAGGAATCTTAATCAGGTCATGTCATTTATCTCCTTCCCTTTCTTTCCTCACGTATCCTTAAGTACAAGAAAGAAAGAAGATGTCGCAGTGATTAAAAGTCTTTCAACTGCAGCAAGTTCAGTGCGCTTGGAACTTTTGTAGGATAATTACCGTCGCTTCTCTCCGCTTATTAATTAATCTTAACTTAATTCTACTTATATATAATAATCATTTTCACAAGTGTTAGTATACACACCGTGATGCTTGTACTTATGGTGGCGAGAAATAAACAAATGAACTAACATCCAGCAGACGAAAAGTAAGTGCCTTCCTTTCTTCCGCATATTTCCACCAGATAGAAAGTGATAATAATAAAATGGTTGATTTTCTCACATTTGAGATAAGCTGTCAGAATAAAACTCATTTTTAAAGTTTTATCAATGTTTATCATGATAAAATTCCGGAATGAAATAATGTGTGTTGTCATTTGAGTTAATCAATTGAAAATTAAATAGTTTAATTAAAGTACCTACGTACATGATTTTTAAATTGGGTGAAAGATAAGATTTTCTGAAGAGAGAATCATTTATAAAAAAAATTACACAACTTCTTCAGTCAATTCATTTTAAAAACCAATATTGCGTTATTATTTTAATGATATTTATTTCAATTTAAATCATTTCAGTTTTTCAATCTATAAAAATATTAGGAGATCAGTCAAAGTATCTAAATACACAATGACACAAATAAACAATATTCTACATTCAAAATTATTGTGTAAGAATAGCAAAATTCCAAGATTTATAACAGAAATGGAAACTGCCCATTGATGACAAATGGAAATGAAATAATTTGTGAAGTACCTTGGCCGCACTATCATTGACCCACTTCTGCTGCGGCCCCAGTGCGCTGGGAAACATGGCCTGAGAGTCTGGAGGAGCACCGTCAAACGGGCTCAGAAACGATGTTGACGGTTTTAATTGAAGCGCTGGAATCTGTAAGGGAGTTGTTCAATACATATTATTTAGTCGTATCATATTATTCTGCAGCATTCCTATCATCAAATATATGTAGGAATAATTATATATGAATAGTCAAGATTCTCGCTTGTAGCAAATTGGTTTTTAGTTGGCTCCACATATGACACATATTTACACAAAATATTGTCACTGTCAGTGTTAATTTTTTTTTCACAATTTAACAACCTAACTTATTATTATTTTCTAACTTTGCTACGATAAAACCCCGTTTATTCGAAGAACACTAATTCGAAATTCGCCGCAAGTTGAAGTTTTAGAGCAGAATGTGGTCCCTCTGAAAAGTTTTCATACTAAATTGTACTTATAAATCAAATATTGTTATTCAAAGCTATTTTTAGACCCTATCAGATGAATTTTTAGCCTAATTCGATTTTTTTTTGTCAGATGAAAGCAATTGTCTCATGCACTACGCGATGTGCCTGTCCAAAGTCTAAGACTATCAAAATGGGTAGTTCCGCCCCTATACCGATTCATGATGCATAAAGTTAATTCTCATTGTTTGTTTTCTCACTCACTCTCAGTATACTAGAAAAGATGACAAATATCTTGTGCGTCCTCGGTTTAAAATATTTATTTTTTACTGCAATGCCTTAAGGTCGCATGCTTCTTTCTCTCGCTCATTTTCTTTATATTAGAAAAAGATAGCAAATATTATCTTTGCGCCCTTATAGGTAACGCAGTTCTCTAGTTCTCCCAGTTGCTAGTTGCGATGTCAGTGCTTGCCGATCTTCCGTACTATTACCATCATTATTTTTGTTTACGTAGTGTTTGTATATTTTGTTGTACAAACGTTAGTACGCGGTTGAGTTCCTCAGACTTTTCCGTGTTTTATAAATATTTAATTTGTATTAATTTTAATACAGACATTTCTCTTTCTATTTAAGTTTAGTGTCAAGGCATTTTAAAGAATGTGTAGTTAGCGTTTTTCAGATTTTCTCATATCTTGTTAATTATTTTATTTTATATGTAAAGAACACTATTAGTTTTTCTCTAATATTTATGTGTTAGACATTTTAAAATTCGCTAATGCATGGTTTACCTTGCTTAGACTTTTCCGTATTTTATTAAATTTAAATTAAAACATTTTTATAATTTTGACTGATAATTTTATATTCTCGGTAATAGCATTAATGCGAAATTCGACAATTGCTAAAAATCAAACTAATACAAGAGATTGACAAAAAATATTATCCAAAACAAAATTAACAGAAAAATATGCGACCCCATTAATGAGGTTGTCAACAATATTAAACATGATGACAGAAAGAACTTTAATGTTGAAAGGCGAGTGCCAAATGTCGCCGTGACCACCACAAAATAAATGTTTTAAAAGCGCTAGAAACTTTTGTCGCTAACTTCAGCGGAGAAATGGCGGATTGACAAGTTCGACTACATGTCGTTATTAAAAATGGCGCAAAAAGATAGTCCATTATAAGTGTTCTTAAAAAAAAATAATATTGTGATTTGTTTACACTGTATTTTGACAACTTGTTTGTTAATTTTAAATGTGTGGATTTAGGTGTACATAATTACTTCGAGTTGCTATGAGAAAAGTTAATATGTAAAAAAGAATCAAATTTTTGACATTTTTATATTCATTATTCAAACTTTTTTCTTGATTTTTGGTCCCTTCAACTTTGAATAAACAGGATTTTACTGTATATAAATTGGTCATACAAAATCGGTGTCAGTTGCCTTTATCTGCCGCCATTTATATTAAAATTTGACTAATAGCAATAATGGAATAAAGGATGTTAATACTATATAAAAGTGGATGGATGATAACCTACCATCTGATAATAATAAAACATAATTTCTAAGATTTGCTCTTCAACAGAAAGATAACACTGAAATTAATATTAAAATTCACACCAAAGACTGAACTCGGGAAGACTCTTTGTGACTTATGTTCATCAATTGAAGAAAAAGACTGCATCAAGTACCTTGGAATCATAATAGATAACAAACTCAAACGGAAAGAACATACTACTAATCTTACAACCAAAATAAGGAAAACTGCCTACATATTTTTAAAACTCGGAAACATCTTATCACTTATAAATCTAAAAATAATATATTACGCATTTGTAGTCACATTTGCAATACGATATTATTGGATGGGGAGGAAAATATAAAACTTCAATATCGCAATTAGAAATTACTCAAAAAATGATAATAAAAATTATTCTAAAAAAAAATGACTATCCAAGCATACAACTCTTCGCAGATTTCAAAATACCAAAAATAATAGACATATACAAAAAAAATTCAATAATTAAAATTTTAAAATTAAAAATCAATTAAATTTTAGAAGCGAATTCCGATCTACAAGGAGACCAAATTGATATTGACTAAAATATACCGCAATCCAAAATCACTATATTTATCAAGGCATCCAATTTTTTAACAATCTTCCCATCACAATTAGAAAAATTACAGACTACTATAAATTTGCATCAGAAGTATAAAAAAATGTACACAGACTTACAGAAAAATATAAATTCTCATATATACTCCTTCTCTAAACACGAGTCTTAGTCTCATAGAAAAGAAATAAACGTTAAAAGAAATACAGTAAAACCGCGATATAACGAAACCCGATATAGCGAAAAATGACGTATATCGAAAAAAAAATCGAAATTTAATCCCTAAAACCAATTTTTCATACAAAAATACATTTATATAACGAAATCCCGTTAATATTTATAACAAAATCATTTTTGTCCCGTACGAAAAAATGCCAATACATTTACGTAAATTTATAACGAAATAAAAAAATGTTAAAAGATGAAAATATTATTTCGCACTTACAAAGCCGCGCCGATGCATTTGCCGTATGCGAACGGTTTTATGGCCTTTTCGGCGGTGCGCAGCGGTCGGCCGACAAGGTAGTAAAACAATTCAAACTTCTTCTTGGGTTCATAGTAGGCCCATAAAACCATTTGACATAATTCTTGCGGCGCTCTCTTAGACACGTTTTACGTACGCATACGCCTCTAATATGATTGCAATCCCAGACCCAACAGCTGTAAAATACAAAAATTAACAGGAACCCCCCGAAAGTTACAGTATGTACTTATTGGAAATGTCAGTCTCAGTGTAACGTCTGTAGAGTTAAGTTTGTTCCGCTTTTAACGCGATTATTGCATGACCGAACTGAATATTTACATAAATTCATTTTCGTTTGACAATTGTTTTCGTGTGAACTCGTCAATAATATAAATAATTCGTTAAAATATTTTATGAACTGTTTTGTACGGCATTTTGTATTTCTATTAACTATTGTTTTCGTGTATTTTAAGTGAACAATGTTAACGATAATTTTTAAGTGAACAATTTTAACGATTATAAATATATTTTGAAGTGGTTGCCGCCGTTACCGGTAAGTACCTTCGTAATTTATATACGACTCATTTTATAAAAATGCCGCGATTCAACTGTAAAATTGTTATTTTTGAATTATTTTGTATGTTTCATGCCCAAAACTATGTTTGAAGCGGCTCTACATTTAAACACACTTAAAATATTGTTGTGTTTGCAATATTCTGCAATTTACAAAAATATCTTCCAATTGGTGTTGAATAAGTTCTGTTCTTAATTTAATTCCTTTGATTATCCATTTGCTTATCTGTTTTAATAACAAAACTACTAAAAATATGTAGGTATTCAGTTCCCTATGGCCTTTTTCCTCCTTTGTTTGCAGAATTTGCGATCTTTTTTTAAGCCGCGCAACATTTTTTTGCGACGGCGCGTAACATATAGTAGGTTTTTTATTTTTTTCGTTATATGTGGGAATTCGTTAACACAAATTTTTATTTTTTGGTCCCTTGGATTTCGTTATATCGCGGTTTTACTGTATATATATATCCTACTGATTATTCTAAAAATGTATTATATTTCCAATATTAAAATAAAAAAAATCCGTATTCTAAAATTTAAATGGCCACCAGCATGGAAACAAGCTTGTTTTTGAAAGAAGGTGTTGAATTCATTTTGTGTTTTAAACCATATTATAGCGATTATCATTCATAATAAAAAGGGCATTAATAAATATATTATTCTTCAAGCTCCAAATAAAAAAATATGGAGGTTACTGAGATTGTAACTAGTATCCTCACTTATAACAAAATGAAAGAGTTCTTTATTACCTGTACAGCGTTGAGGGTATTCTGCACAACAGGTGTCGGGATCGGAGTTGCAACGCTGGTGGTGACGGGCTCGGTTGAAGAGTTCTCTGATACGGTGGCGACACTACTTTTAAGAGGATTGTCCAAGGTGAGAATTCTGGGGGTAGCTTTGCTATTAGAAGTACCATCTATGGTTACGATTCTCGCATTAGTAGAAGAATCAATGGTGAGAATTCTAGGCTGGGGCACACTTATGATCGGAGAACTGCACGATATTGGTGGTTGTGTAAATTGGCCTGCAATGAAATGTTTAAAGTAAATTAGATTTCTCATTTTATATTTTGAAACGTTTAAATGTCGCGCGAAAACTTGATTTATTTAAATCATCTGTAGTAAAAAATTACTCACAAACTGCCTTACTTATCAAAAATGTAATGTAACGTATGGAATATTCGACTGTACACAAGACTCATGGTCAAATACATGGAAGAATCATGGATTCAGATTCTCGTGATTTTAACATATGAGTCATTAAAAAGAAATTTCGAATCTAAATGTTTCATTAGATATTTTGAAGATACAACTACAAGAAATGTAAAAAAAATATGTTGATTTTGAAAAATTACAAAGTAATAAAAATAATAAAAAGCTTATCATAATATTAGATAATTTTTATTTAAAAACTCTTATTTTCACAACTAATAGTTTAAAGTAAAAAAAATAATGATCAAAACTTAAATTATGAGGTTTTTGAAACGAATGGAATTCACGGGATTTTTGCAATGAAATTCATAAAACATTACATATGTCAATATTAAAAAAGTGAATACGCTAATAGGCAAACAAAACAAAAAAAGTAATACAATAATAATGTTTCAATATCACATTGCTTTGTAAAAAGGGACAAATTCTTGTTGAATATACTAAATAATGTGAGTTCATTTGTAAATCTTTTGGTATTAATAAATACAAGTAAAAATCGAACTACGGTATGATTTCTGTTTTGACCATGATAACCATCCGAGAAAATGTGCAAGTCCATTATCAAGCTACGCTTTTTTTGTATCGGTAATGGGTATTTTTAACTGCAAAAAATTTGATGCAATTCTTTATTTTCAAACAAATATCTTCAGATATCGTATTTTTCTCTTAATTCACCTGGAAGGCCTTTTTAAGTTATAAAGTTGACAAGCTCTGTCTGTAGTTACACTGTGCATGCTTAAAAATATTGCTATATATAGATAATTTTACTTGTTCTCCGCAACACACAACAAAATATTCAAAAACTACAACCTTTACCATTCTTCTCTAATTTATTTGTACGTTTATGTCAGTCTATTTGAAAACCCCACAAATATTGCATTTGTGGGGTTTTTGACCGCCGTGGCTGATTGGAATGGCGTATTAAAACTTTGAGAGATAATTAAAATTATCGTATTTCATAAGACTGAAAATATATTATTCAAAAAGTGATTATTGTGTTTCTGTTCCTGATATAAAACTTAGTTTTAAATAGTAGCTGAAGTCTCAAAACATGTTAGTAAATATAATATATTATTTAAAAACGTATGTTTTTACTAAAACAAAGTATTTTAAAAATGTCAAAAATTGATCAAATGTACTGCAAATTAAATGGTTTAAAACCCTATTAATTTTTAACATTTTAATTTGGTTTAGAACAGATATGTCTCCGTAATCTTGACTTCAAGATTATAAGAAAATATATTTCGTTTATTCAATAATTTAGCGTATTTACTCAATTTCGTAGCACATGGAAAATGTATCAAATGGTCGCGGTCTTTCTTATAATGCTCGTCTTAATTATGGCAAATTACATTCAATTTATTTGTTTTATATTAGTGTAAAGGTCCAATCTAAGTAATAGTTGAAAAAAATGTCAATTTCATTGAATAACTTCTGATATAAATGAATAATAAAAACCCACATTTTGTAAAAAATGCAAAAATTTGAATTATTATTGAAAGTCACGCCTTAAACTTTTGGAACAATAACATTTATGAAAAAATTTTACCAATGATGTTTTTGAAATGACTGGAAATTTTTTACTAATAAATATTACAAATCACGCATGTTTTAAATAAAATTCATCACAAGTGCCCTGTTATTATGGAGTGAAAGAAATACAATGCAATTGTACTGAACCTACCTTGTGGGGGAATATTTTGGCCATTCAAAGAATTAATTCCAGTGTGGGAATTCCCCAATATTGTGACATGAGATGAAATTTTGGGTGATGACGTCGCACTAATGTTATTATTGTTGTTATTAACCTGACAAGTCGTCACAGTTGGTTCTAGTCTACTGTCAGGAATACACACCATTTGATTGCTCTCTGTTAATTCTGAATTGTTGTTTGGTGTGTTCATTCCCGACGGGACAAACCCTCCGTTGACGTTCGTCGCTGGCTCCTTGTCGGGACTTTTTCCTCCTATGGTGATTTTCCCTCCAGAGATGGATCTAATCTGGCAGATTCCGGCTGTCGGTTTGGGGGCGATTTTCTGTAATCTCTGAAGGCTCTCGTTGTGTTTGTTGACTGCCCTGATGATGGTTTTCATCTGAGCCTGGACAAATTGATTGGGCTTGGCCGGTGGAGACTTTTCGAGGGCTTTGGTCATGTTATCGTCCCTTATTTCGGCTGCGCTCTTGTATTTTTTTACTATCGCTTTAACAATTTTTGGCGGTGAGTGTTTTGCTTTGGTTTGATCTATTATTGTTGCGTTCGCTGTCAATAATTTTGGCGATATTGGTTCATTCGGTTTCAGTTGAAGGGAATTTAATAAATGGTTCTTGTCACATTTTGACTGTTCACTTTCATCATAATCCATGGGTTCTTCTTTGATCACAACCATGTCGGCTTCCTTAGGGGTGTCCTTAGTGATGGCTGGAAGTGATGCTGCCGACTGACCGGTGGATGAGTTTTTCTCTATAGTAGTTTTCTCCTGAGTATCTTCTGTGTTGCCATTTTTTTTTGCATCAGTGTTAACCAATTTTGCAAAAGACTTGACAGTTATAGTATCTGCGAGTTTGCTTTGGTTAACACTTAAAGTATTTGATTTTTTTAAAGAATTTAGCTTTTCCATTGTTTTGTTCAAATTCAAAGAAGGCGGCGCTTTGGAAACTTGAGATTTGGGTCCGATGGCTTTGGATGAGCCGAAGACATTATTAGAAACGGGTAATTTATTTTCAGTCTGTTGCGAATCGACCGAAACTATTCTGGAAATCTTTAAGCCCTCATATTTCGAAGACTGCGCCAATATTTTATCAGTATCCGCATGTTTCATCACGATGGCATCCCCAAATTTATTTCTAATCGAAGGCGATACTTTGACTAAAGAGCAGACGTTGGTGACTTTAATGGCCGCCAGACCCAGCGCTTCCTCCGGCAATGAAGCCACAGACGCATTCAGTAAATTGGTTGACATGTTATTTAGATTATTCGGTTTCTCGGTTGGAATCATGGGTTCTGAATTATTTGCAATCTGACTGGCACCCGGTGACGGCTCTTTACATGACTCTACTTTAGTATCAGCATCCATGGGTTTCACCAGAACAACGGGTACACTTTTTATAAAAACATTTTTGTTAGCGCTAATCTCATTCTTGGCGACGGCAGCTCTGTACTCCATCATGACTTTAGAGTCAGTCGACTTGACCCGGCTTCTCATAGTGAACGGTTTGGGCATAACATTACCTTCGTCGGGAGTTATTTTAGTTTTTTTAATATCTGAAACTTGAAAAAACCCAGAATGTTCCGAGAGGGTCCGTCGTTTTCTTTTACCGGGCTTCTCTAGCGGGGATTGTCTCCCGGTTTTGTCGTTTAATGTGGAATTCGAAGTGTTCAGTGTTTTACTAGGATTGTTCAATGCGTCGATGGAAATATCATTTGAATGATTTGAGTTCCCTTCCTCCTTGCCATCGCAGTCAATTAATGAAACATTCTCATTTATGGCATCTTCATTCAAGGACTCCCTCAGATTCCCTTCGTCCACCATGAGATCTTCATCTTCCGTATCATATCTGTAAATTCAATGAAAGCATGAATGCCTAACCTGCATATCAATAACATAGATATTGAAAACTAAATATAAAGGAAAAGCTGAACATTCCCATTATAAAAATGCAAAATTCTTTTTTTGCTTAAAAATGAAATATGTATTGTATGTATAAATCCATCATTATATCCTATCTGTTTGAGTGTGATTGGATGATGTCAGTGATTGAAAACTGTGAATGTGATCAACTTTTCAATACTATTTATTTATATTTTCTAGTATTCAATCACTGTTAGTGATTGTGACTTACATATGTCAGTGACTGAGTGAAAATTGTACGTTTTGTATACTTAAATTCTGCAGAAATAAGTGGCAGTTAGCAATGGACAGAGAAAAGTGAGAGATACTCGGGGAGGCTCTCATCCAGCAATGGAGAGAAAATGGATGCCGATGATGATGATGATGATGATACTTTTGTAGACAATAATTTACAAAAAAAAAAACTGACCCTTCCTCGACTCGAGAGGTTGACAGATTGACCTTGTGGTAAGCCAGCAGGACCTTTGGCTGCATATTGAGTCTTGACAGCGAGGTTGAACTCTGCAATAAAAGAACATCGCCATTGTCTATAAAATAAAAACTCCTCAGAATTTTCAAAAAATTTCATTGAAACCAATCACTCTTTCGGTAGTCATGAGCTTAAACTTCTCCACTCTTGTCAGACTAATCTCCCCCTCTCCCCCCTCTCCAAGCCACTCCCCTCTGCCTGAAAAAGTAGTAAGCTGTTTCTATTTAATTTTGTTGTTATTTACAAACGTTGATGAGAGGGATATCATATCTTGAAACTATAGTCATGATAAAAATAATACATAGTTACACAACTACAATAAAAAGACATTGTCTAGATTAGTACCTTATCTTGGGTATCCCCATCTGCAGCACTGAAACCCGGAGAATCGGCATTAAGAGTGGTGTTGGATTTATCTCGAGGACTGACGATGGAAAAGTTGGGATGCTTGTAACCTTCGGGGGAGTTATAATTTGGTATCTAGAAAACAAAACATAACTTATTATATGCACAAAAATGTTGGAATGCTCAGTTCCCAGCAATGACACGGACCCCAGCATAATGTCAACAGTGAAGCAATATCATGTACACCTGTATTACAATTTAACACAAGAGTCTATATTACAGTAACTCTTGTTTAGCATGCGAAAGGTAACAAGATCGATACCCAGTGCCACAATTTTTTTTAAGGCCCTCGGCATCTGTTTGGGACATATATTTATATAATAATTATTGAACGAAAATAATGTACTGCGCCTTCCCCACCCGGCCACGCCGCCAACCAGTCGATTGGCGACCTTGAACCAATACGGTTATACGTGTATGATACAGTTTACAATATTATACAATCTCAAGATTTCGCATCTATTCTGTGTCAGAACTTTTGATGAAACAATGAGTTAAAACAGTATACAGTCCACATCTTTGGAGATGCCAGCAGAATCTGGATTGTGGTGAGCGCCAAATTCCTTTCTGTTCCGACATTCTTTCGGCATCTATGCTTGTACGCAACAGTATCGATCCCGGTACTGGCAACACTATATTCTATATTTAACAAATTTTACTGGGGTACCAGCTGAAAAAAATAATATTTATTAACAAAAAAACTGACCAAAATCTTCAGTTGATTCTCTTCTTCTGAGGGTATGTACTGTGTCTTAAATGGGGCGTGGTTAAAGGATCCAAATTTCATCTTAATATTATGAATGTACTGCTGCACTTCCTGAAAAGAAAGGGTAAATTAAAATATTTCATCTAATTTGTATCCATTGA
Organism: Eubasilissa regina; assembly: GCA_022840565.1. Lineage (NCBI taxonomy): Eukaryota > Metazoa > Arthropoda > Insecta > Trichoptera > Phryganeidae > Eubasilissa > Eubasilissa regina. Next base: position 8,997,754 of record JAINEB010000010.1, read on the forward strand.
TTTATTTGTTCTGGAAGATATCAAAATTTCCATTATTTAATTTTGAATGTTTCATGTTTGGCGTCGACGTTTACAATTTTTTTCAAATGAGCAAAAAAAATCAAGACGGACAAAATTTTTTATTTTCATTTCCGTGATCTTAAATAAAGTAGTTTATTTTTTTTGGTTCCCTAATTCTAATCTGGATGTACTCTTCTCTCTTGACTGACATATATAATAATATTTAAAAGTGTGTACAGCGCCGGCATTCAAGCCGGCCCACAGACTACCAAATATATAGACAAGAAGTAACGCAAATTCCTATGTTGTAGCAAAATATTTTCATATTGGTGTCACCCACGTGATCACTTTGGTACCACTTACGTAATCAAATAGTTCTGTGACTTTTATTTAAAACACATGATTCGATGGAACAAAAATTTTAACACTGACAAAATAATATGCATTAATGTAAAAAATACGTCTTGTTTACACAAAGATTTAATTTTCGAAGAGTAAATACTTTTATTGTTGCATAAATGTGTCAAAGTATTGGATTTATGTTTCCATAAATAATGTGTGTAGAATGCCCCTCGTCCCGCAGCTAATGTTCCAAACCCCTCTCCCATATGTACACTTTATTTCATATCTATTTATTTACTGGACTGTGGGGCTGTCGCAAAATATATAAAAATTGAAAAACAATGTCCTAAGTTGCAAAACGATAATAGTGTGTAATAAAAGCAATCCAAGAAAGAAAATCTAATAAATAACATTATAGTTATTACCTAATAAAGCAGTAATTTGCAGTCAGCACTAGTGTCCAGAATGTCTTTTGGTAAAGAGTCACCTTTGGGCAAGTTTCAAAATGTCGGCCTAACAAAATACCGCCTCTAACGTGTGCAGCACACGGGCATTACTTATGTTAGTAGGGCGGGAAAAACCAATGTTGCCTGTGGCGGCAAAAAGTCTAGCGCCGACATTGAGCGTGTATAATAAAATTTAAATACATTACCAGTACGGCCAGTTGTATCTCGTTCTTCTTATTCTTATTGGTAAGATTGGGGTCCCTCCGGCTGTAGAGAAAGCAGTCTCGCACGGGCACCCAGGCGCGATCGTGCGCTCCAAAGAACCGCACGTCTACGAGGCCAGTGACCGTCACGGCCATGCCCTTGGCGGGCCAGTACGGGAAACCTGATAAATATAATGTTATTCAATTCTGCTCTTTATTTCATCATATTATAAACATCTAATAATATTATTGCACTTGGTATCCATTGTATCTGGATATGTAAATGTCATTGCTAGTAAGAAAAAATACCAAAGTAGCGAATATGACAAACGTGTTTTTAATATCTCTAGGTTAAGATTATTTAAATGTTTTCTCCGTTATATATTCAATTTACAATGAAGTGTACATTGTCTTTATTACAAGTAAATAAATACATGGATTAGTGAAATTGTATGATTTTTTCCGACTGGCAAGTACATATATTGACCATCTGTCATCTCGCATAATCAATCTGTAATATATGTTCGTAATGTTTACGTCTGTTCAGTAATTATTTATTGTAAACGTGATCTCTGTTTTTTCAAGAATGTCTTTAAATGGAATGATGAAAAATAATTAATTAAATATATAATATAAAATACAAAATTGATACATAAGAACACCGTTTGTACAATTCCAGAAAGGGCAATACAGAATGCACCAGTAGCAAACCAATCAGCTATAGGCCTTGCGGACGACTATTGTGGCTGATAGTTGCGGAATTTGATTTAGCAATATAATAAGGGCAAAATGCACCATTGTTAAAGCAATATAATAGCAACAAGCAATCGGAGATTGCTTTTCTGCTAGTATTATATTAGTAAAACTTGCTAACATAGCCCCAAATGGAAAAAATAATATAAATATAATTGAGTAAATATTTCATAATGTTTGGTTTATTAAATTAAATTGAAGGAAACTACAAAGGGTCCCACTCTATCCCGGAACTGTTGTGGGAGTTATGCACTCCTGCTTTGTTTACATTCAACAAAGCAAAGCGTGCATTAATTATCAATATTATGAGACTATTATAAAATGAGTTCTCGATTAGTTCTGCTCCATCGGTTAGTTAAATTATACGAGGGCAAATAAAAAATTATGTATATTTTTTGTTTTACAATTTATTTACGCAGACTTTACGAAAAACAAGCTCTATGTGGATGATTTGATGGGCAGAACCATGACTGATGTTCAAAGAAGACGCTACCTCACCGATGGTAACACGCCTATTCGTTAGAATCATCTCTCGAGCTTGCTGAATCTTGTCATCCACAGTGTCCTTTCCCCTCTTCGTGTGTCACATTCGTCCAGTCACTTTTAAACATCTCGATCCACAATAAAAATACTTTTACGTGATAAAGCACTGTCCACACGTTGTGATAAAAGGCTGTGATGAATATCAGCCCCTTTCACACCCACCGACCAAAATCGATCACTGCTCGTAGTTCCTCCTTGGTGCAAATCGCTAGCGAAGCGGACATGTTTACACTGTAATAACCGGAAGGCAATGACGTGATCGGGATCAAATTTTGCTATGTGACTGCAGTCGTACCAACTCTAAGCACGCACGCACAGAAGGTAGTATGACAACCTTGGCGAAAGTGTAGATATAAGTATGCATTATGCGATGCTATACCAACACAATCGGTTTACTCAAAGGTATTTGAGATGCCGTAAAAAAAAAAAGTAGACAGCTTTCAAATAATGGAACGATAGATGTATTAATTTGAAAAGTGTAACATATAGGTTCGAAAATTTGTTATCAAAAGTACTGTCTGCTGTAACATAGTTGGTTAATGCACCTTCTCCAGATTAGAAAGAGATCCAGGTTCGAATCCCGGTAGCAACAACAATATTTTTCAATAAAATTGAAAAACCCTTATATATATATATAAAGGGTTTTTCATTAAGGGCGCTCAAACTTTTTTTTAAAATAAAACAAAAACGAATGAATATATCTAAAAAAAAATTATTATGTTTTGAAGTACATTTAGTGGCAATTTCCCTCGCATGACCACCGCGGGCATGTTTGCAGAAGTCCAATCGTTGAATCCAATTTTCCACCACTTTTTCACATAATTCGGCCCGAATCGCACCAATTTCGCGTTCAATATTTTCTCTTAGCTCTTGTAACGTCGCCGGCTTGTTGGTATAGACCAAAAATTTAACATAGCCCCAAAGAAAATAGTCCAATGGTGTTAAATCGCATGATCTAGGCGGCCATTGAACTGGTCCATTTCGCGAAATAACACGCTCACCAAATTTGGTTTTCAATAAGTCAATTGTTGCGTGTGCCGTGTGACTGGTAGCACCGTCTTGTTGAAACCACATATTGGCCAAGTCCATACCTTGCAATTGAGGCCAAAAATAATCAGTTATCATGGAGCGATAACGATTACCATTCACAGTAACATGACGATTAGCATCATCAACAAAAAAATATGGTCTAATGACACCTCCGGCATGTAATCCACACCAAACAGTGATTTTTCCGGGATGCAATTGTGTTTCGTGAAGCACGTGTGGATTGGTGCCTGCCCAATAACGCATATTTTGCTTGTTTACATATCCATTGAGCCAAAAATGAGCTTCGTCGCTAAAGATGATTTTTCGATGGAATTCAGCATCATTTTCAAATTGTTGTGCAGCCCAATTGAGGAATTGGCGACGCTTCAAATGGTCAAGCGGCTTTAGTTCTTGTGTCAACTGGATCTTGTATGGATGTAGGCCAAGATCTTTTCGCAAAATTCGCCACAATGACGTCACAGAAATGCCCAATTGTTGAGAACGTCGTGTTAGTGACTCATTTGGGTCATCAAGAACAGATGCTCTAGCGGCGGCAATATTTTCCTCACTTCGTGCATTTATTTGTCTCACTGGCACTGGAACATTGTGTAGCGACAATGTGCTTTCAAATTTTTGCACCAAACGTTGAATTGTTGATGTGGCAGGCAAGTGATGACGACGATAAAATGGTCGTAATGCTCTTAAAGTTGCGGTGAGCGAACGCGAATTTTGGTAGTAGATTTGAATAATTTGCAAGCGTTGCTCCGGTGTGTACTGCTCCATGATGATTTGCCAATTAAGTACGAGTGTTAACCTCAAAAAAAATTGAAGAAATATGGCGTAGTTTCTTGTCCCTGTTGAAAGAAAGTTTGAGCGTCCCTATTGAAAAACCCTTTATATATATCTTTCTAATTAATACATTTAATTCACATTACTTCAATGAACATTTCTTTATATTGTCTGATAATAAAAATTTAATAAAAAATAAAAACGACTCTGATTTCATTATGAATTATGTTATTTTTATAAACCCAAACATTCAAAATGCAGTATCTCAAAACTTGTTTTTGTCAGTTAACATGGTCTACACCTAGGCAGCTTAATTTTTTAATTCTTCTCATTATCATACATATGCACCTGAGTGACCGCATTTCCACCGCATTCAATATAAATTCTCCTTCAATAATACAAGATTATTTCACTTATTACATAAAGCCCATTTACTTAAAGCCACATTACTTAAAGCCTGATTTAAGAAGTCGACCGGAGATTATAAAATGTGACACACAAAACTGTATAATTCAAAACACTCACTTTTCAGCTTGGCCCAGAGCAAAATGTGGGGATGTTCGCACACTTGTATGAACCAGTTCTGCTTGGTGTTGGCGTTCAGGTAGCACTCTGGACAGGTCTCGATATCTTTCATCTCTTGCCTGCACGCCTTCATTATCGCCCTGGCGACATTTGTCAACTTTGATTGCACTGAAAAAAAAAATCCAATTCAATCGTGTTGTGAAAATACACACATAAGGTTTGTATTATATATTATATATATTATTATATATTATAAATGTGGACAATTTATAGTTAGTTATGATTGATTACCTAAAATGAAATCTAAATTTTCTCACATCAATGTCATAAATGAATATCTAAATGAATTCTGAAACGATATAATCAAATTTGTCAAATACAGTAAAACCCCGTTTATTCGAAATTCGCCGCAAGTTGAAGTTTTAGAGAATGTGGTCCCTCTGGAAAGTTTTCATACTAAACTGTACTTATAAATCGTATATCGTTATTCGAAACTATTTTTGGACCCTATCAGATGAATTTGTTGATCTATTTTTCGCCTAATTTGATTTTTTTTTGTCAGATGTCAGCCATCTGGAAAATACACATGCGCTACGCGATGTGCCTGTCTTAAGTCCAAGACCATCAAAATGGGTAGTTCCGCCCCTATACCGATTCACAACGCATAAAGTTAATTCTCATTGTTTGTTTTCTCACTCACTCTCAGTATACTAGAAAAGATGACAAATATATCTTGTGCATCCTCGATTTTAAATATTTTTTCTCTCGCTCGTTTTCTGTACATTAGAAAAAGATAGCAAATATTATCTTTGCACCCTTATAGATAACGCAGTTCTCTAGTTCTCCCAGCTGCAACTGGGAATGTCAGTGCTTGCCAATTTTCGTTCCGTATTAATACCATCATTATTTTTGTTTACATAGTGTTTGTATATTTTGTTGTACAAACACTAGTACGTGGTTGAGTTCCTCAGACTTTTCCGTGTTGTATAAATTATTTAATTTGTACTCATTTTAATACAGACATTTCTGTATTTAAGTATAGCGTCAAGGAATTTTGAAGAATGTGTGGTTGGCGTTTCTCAGATTTTCTCATATCTTATTAATTTTTTTTGCCATTGTTTTATATGTAAAGACATATTTCTATGTATTTCTCTAATATTTATGTGTTAGATATTTTAAAAATTAGCGAATGCGTGGTTTGCATTCTACAGACTTTTCCGTAATTCATTAAATTTAAATTAAAACATTTATATGACTTTGATAATTTTATATTCTCGATAATAGCATTAATGCGAAACTCGCACAAAACGCCGACAGTTGCTAAAAATCGAATTAATACAAGAGATTGACAAAACATATTATCCAGAACGAAATTAACAGAAAAATACGCGATCCCATTAATGAGGTTGTCGACAACATTAAACATGATGACGGAAAGAATTTTAACGTTGAAAGGCGAGTGCCAAATGTCGTCGTGACCACCACAAAAAAAATGTTTTAAAAGCGCTGGAAACTTTTATCGCTAACGTCAGCGGAGAAATGGCGGATTGACAAGTTCGACTATTATGTCGTTATTAAAAATGGCGTGAAAAGATAGTCCATTATAATAGTGTTTTTAAAAAATAATATTGTGATTTGTTTACACTGTATTTTGACAACTTGTTTGTTAATTTTAAATATGTGGATGTAAGTGTATATAATTACTTCGAGTTGCTATGAAAAAAGTTAATATGTAAAAAAGAATTGAATTTTTAAAATTTTTATATTCATTATCCTAAATCGTTTTTCAAACATTTTTCTTGATTTTCGGTCCCCTAAACTTTGAATAAACGGGATTTTACTGTACATTCAAATGATTCCACTTGTAAGAAAATAATTATGAAGTTAGAATGCTAACCTGATATGGAACAGTTATTTCAGATGTATAAAAATTATTTTTTTCACACTAAAAATAAAACAAGAGATTTTTAAGCTTGTCAAAATAATATGCACTGCATTTTGTTCCAAATTAGAATTTGTTTTAATATTGTTGGCCTTTAAAAGATAAGTAAATTATTAACCAGGTACTAAAGTGCCTACTTATTGATAATAATGTTATAAATAAATTAGAAGCATTCAGTCAAGAAACTGTTAAAGAGTCCATGTGAACGGCTCCCGAAAGTGATGAACATTATTGAAAAAACCAATACGGATCTACCTTTGCCTTGCGAATATGCAACAAACTAACGTTAAATTGTAAGTTACTTGTTAGCTATAGGTGCATGAACTGACATACTGCGCGCATGACTACAATATTAACGAGAGAGTAGATTTTGAATTACCTACACAAAGATCATGACCAAGTGGACATCCTAGAGGCAGACCGAAGAAGAGGTAAGCCAACTGTGTGGAGCAGGATGGGAGAGTCCGGGAACTGGGGAAGAATGACCAGGAATAAAAGTAGATGGAGAGCACTTGTGAAGGAGGCCAAATCCCATCCCGGAATGTAGTGCCGCGGAAGAAGAGGAAAATTCTGAGTTAACATAATAAATTTAGTATCCCAATTTCCTTACGTGTGTTAGGGGTGATATATGAAATAAAATTAATACAATAGATGGAGTGAAGTGTCAATTTTCTTTGAAATATACAAATTTAGTGGATATGTGACCTGTTTGGGACATATATTTATTTGTGTATAAATATATTAATTATCGAATGAAAATAATGCACTATGCCTTCCCCCTCCCCCTTCCATTCCCCTCTCGACCACGCCGCTGACCAGTCGATCGGCGACCTTGAACCAGTGCGGTTAGATGTACAGAACAGTTAACACTGTTATACAAATCTCGAGACTTATAAAGTCTATACGAAATGGTGAGTGAAAATTATACAGTTCACATCTTTGGAGATGCCAGCAAAATCCGGATTGTGATGAGTGCCAAATTCCTTTCTGTCCTGAGATTCTTCCAAAATCTATGCTTGTATGCAACATGACCTTTTTGATCCGAAGGTGTATTTTTCAAATATAAAACAAGTCCATTTCTTTTGTCGAGATGAAAGATTTTTTCTGTGATGAGAAATTTGAAAATTGTAATGCTGCTAGGTAGGTAATTATTTATATTATGTCCTTTCGCGCTTATTAGTTATTCACACAATATTGTTGTAGTATATTAGAATTCATGTAATATAAGTATGGTCCTCGGGAATATTGAACAGTGACGAACTGCACTTTATCAACATAATCATTCAGAGAATAAAATGAGAAGTAATTAAATGATTGGCAATTTAAATATTGGATTAGCAAGAAAAATTAGCGACATCATACTATGTTTTGAGACAAATTATAGATATCTCATAGAGACAAAGTGATTATATGGGAAGTATCGGTATTACAGGGCTTACGATCTGTCTTCGGCTGGCTTAAGTGATCACTTTACACAATGTAACGTTCACCATTCTACCCACAATCAACCTCCACATCTATCCAATTTTTGGAAGTCATGTATATGTTAACACGTAGAAACCTTTCAAGTATTTAACTACAACTTCGCTGTCATCATCTACGGTTCGAAAATTGATAGTCATCCCCCTGAAACAGCATACGAGAATCTTATTTTTTAGAAATATGAAAGCTATATTCTTTATCAGTATATATGACGAATGATTAGAATATTATACTAGAATACGCCTGAAAAGTTAATTTTCAATTTTATACATTTCTTATTTAGACCAGTATATTATATTTTATATACTATATTATGTTTTGGTCGGCAGTGAAAAAATATCAGGATCAATACGAGGTTAGGTTAGGATAACTTTGATCCATCTTGTTTAACTTGCTGACCATAATGGCGGCTCTACTGGCTATTTTTGCCGGTAGAAAACATTTTAGAGCCGACCAAGACCTCAATATTACGCTGACCGTTTAAATGATAGCCAAATATATAAAAATTCATAATTTTTTTATTAATGTTAATTTCATTTGCCATGATAGATGTGTCAATTTTTCAAGCTAATAGGGTACACCAACTTACTCGAATTGAATATAATACAGTTGTGGAGTATCCACCGCGTGTCGCTGGTAAAGTCCTCGGTGCTGCCGTACACCTTCTTGTTTATGTTGTCCTTCAGTCTGGTCAAGTCTGTCGGGTTTACCACATAGCTGGTGTAGTCTGGGAACTGCACGGGATCCACGGGCGACGTAAACGGCTCCGTCTGAAACAAAATAATATTTATGAGGTTGTAACCTAATATCACCGTGTGAATATTAAACCAGTGAAGAACCGCGTCGGATACTTGCGACAGAAAGAAACAGAGCACCGCAGAACGCCAGAATGCCACATTGGCTATCCCCACAGTGGCATTGACGCCCACGTTACAGCGCGCAGCGTTAGTAACTAACGGTTGATATCACGAGTGCCGTATATCAGATTTTAAACCAAATTATTATTTCCAATAGTGATATCATACGGTGACCCGTAGAAATATTATTCAACTCAAGAACACCACAAATTACGTCTGAAATCGAGTATATAAATATTTCCTAATCTTTCTTAATTTTTTCTCCAACAATATTGACAGATAAAGCTTACTTTTGTGTTGCCAGATATCTTTTATACCTTTGATAAAAGTGATTTATAAACATTTATTAATATAAAAGTGATTTATGACTGCAATTTTAGTAAGGTTTGTAAATTTTACACTCTCACATCAGCGTCAAAGTGCTAATATTTTTTCGTTTCACAGTTATCGAATTTTTGATTTTATTTTTACTTTTACAAAATGGCGGAGGGTGAATTTTTCTTTAGTGGAAATATTGTCGACTTTTTGACATTCTCAATATGCTTGTTACTACCTGGAAAGTATCTGGAACGCTCCAATTTGAGTAAATTGTCAGTTAAATTTCGACGTACATTTGAAATATTTCTCATTTTTGTTAAGTAATTCAAGTTAATAAGATATTGTTTTTTAGTTATTAATTAACATAAAAATACGGGCATTTTACCATAAATATAGTGAGTGCATCGCTAGCCATTAACGCGGCATCATTTTATGCGTGTAGTTAGTGTTACTTTTCATGTCGTGTCAGGCCGTGGATGATTACAATGAAAATTACGATTTTCAACACGTCACCTATTCAAAATTATACCGTCATCTATGGACAATGATCCTAAGCTTTCACAATATTTCTAAATATACATCGGTTTTATCGCAAAATTGTATTTTAGTATATTGCGGGTGAATATATCATTTATCTAGTATGTCTATAGAATTCACTTTTTAATCTTTATGTTAGCGACGTTTGACTGACTTTCTGTGTCTGACTTTGTGTTTTCTACACAAGTTTTTAAAATTTTTCTTTTGGTGAATAAATATATTTTAAAATAAGTACAAAATCAAAAAAAAGTGAAATTGTGACCATCATAAATTTGGATAATCTAATTCTTTGGTAAGTTTTTACACTTTTCTACAATATTGTGTTTATTTTTATTGTTTTTTATTAAATATGTGTTGTAGAAAAATGGCTGGCCTACAGGTGTCTCCCATAATAAATAAAGCTGACATTCAAAAGGTTAAGTGATTATTATAAACAAAGTTAAATAGCGTATAATATTTTGAATTGCAAGTAAATAATTCACAAGTCACTAATGTTGGTGATAAAAGTTTTCAATGACTCGATGCACAATATTGCATCTCATTTGTCCATGTTGGAATATATCAGTTTTACAATGATGAGCATTGTGAGAGAGAATTGCAGTCCACGGTGGAAAGAGACAGCAACAATTTTACATGTACGTACTTTGTATTCAAACTGTGTAGAAAGTTTGTTGATGATGGCAGGTGTGCGAGCAAGACGGCACACCCACTATTGATTTTACACCAGTGGAAGGAGATGAGCTGTACATGTCACAACGAGGGAGAGAAGAATACATACTTTAGACATTGTTTTGAATGAGAAACAGTGTTGCCAAGTCTGGAAAACTCTCACACTGAATTGGATTCAGTGTTTCAGAATTTAAAATGATAATTTGTATAATATGAGATTATTTATATTTATACATTTATTGTTCGTAATTATTAGAGATTGAAAACTATGAGATATAATTATACATTAAAAAGGTATTACAACAGGATTAATACACACATTTTGCTCGGTTCCATGATATGTCAAATTGACGGTCGTTTACAAAAGCGATAACATAAATTTCTGAAAATAACAATTTGCAAATAAGCACGGCGTGATACATTTTGATACTGCCATATACATATTGGCTTCTCAATGACAACATACAATATTTTTTTTGTACCTACATTTATATTTGTTATTACTTATTAAACATATAAGAATCCATTAGTTTTGTCAGTGAGTTTGTAGTTGATAGTTGAACACTTAAAAATAACGCAGTGACTGCCCAAATGAGATCATTGAACATGATCCATAATCATCAACTTGTGATATAGATTTCTATGTAAGTAGAGTGGAACCTCTATATTTGTCATTCCTGTTCCTGATGACCCGACAAATATAGAAACAGTTTTTCCCATAACAAATAATTGCAATTCAATTTAATTGTTCCCAGCCCCCAAAAATAATACACAAATGAATAAATTTTATATCAAAACTTTATCTTTATTGTACTGAGGAGATGTAATGGTAGAAGCGGAAGAGAGGGAAAGTTACTAATATTTAGAATGAGGCAATTTAAACATCAGGTAACTCTAATTCTGGTGGTGGTTTTCGTTTGCTAATGATTCAGTAGCACTTGATTTAACAAAGAACTTGTTACCAGTTACTGTCTGTTTTTTAAAACCTTCCTGAAGTAGTCAATCACATTAGCATTGAATCCATTTATGTTTTGGTTGACTATGACAACATTCGGGTGCCACTTTTCGACCATATTCTGCATTTTGGCCCAGTCAGACAACATTGGAAGTGACAAATATAGAAAATATTAACAAATATGGAAACATTTCTATGTTATCAAAATGTGACGAATATCGAACCAGACTAATATAGAGGTTCCACTGTACATAATTTTGTCTAATGAAAAAATAGTCAATTCCACATTAGAATATTTTGTAAGAAAATTAAATGTTTATCATTTATTTTTGTAATTTTATTCTAATTCGTGTACTGCAAAAGTTGGATTCAGATAGAGCAAGCGCCAACATCGGCAAGAAATAATATTAATTTAATCTATGCATAGAGCCATGCCGACTCAATTTGATCATTTAACAAATCATACAGTATCTATAATTAGACCACGCGGCTATTTGTCATGAATTAGATAATGACGTACGCTAAATTTGACAATTGCATGCTCAGGTTTAATTAAATAATTTATTTTAAAGATACAGATGCGAAGAGAATCAAATGAAGACAAGTTTGAGCTATGGAAGTAGGACTAACTTGGTGGTCTTCAGGGGCTCGAATATTCGACCACTAACTACAGACAGCAGCAGCTATAATAACATTTTGATATCAAAACTAGATTGTGCGGATTGAATATTTGAACACGAGGTTACCGTATCTTGTCCAGATTTAATTGAATGGTTGTCGTAAATGTGGTAATTTACTCCATTCAATCGAAACATTTGTTTATAATGGTTCCTTTTGTCCTTTTTAGTGTAACTCAATATCTTATTTTCCGTAGCAAATATTAAATAGCTTCAACAAACAACATAACTAATCCATATTTATAAAATTTAATTTAATGTATATGAGTTTGTTATTTATACAAACTAGTGATGAGAAAAAATGCCGCTCTTGACTCACTGGTATGATTCTGATTGATATTCGATAATATCAGTGAACTTTGATCACAGCTTCATTACTAATACGCATGCGCCGCACAATATCACAATACACGGAATAAATAAATAAACATAATTTTGAGCGTATTATTCAAACTTTATTTGCGTAAAAAACATATTTTAACATATCTAATTTAATATCATCACAATGAAAATGTGAGTTTATTTTTCAAATGCGTAAAACGTTTTGGCAGAATCTACTAGATGACGCTTATCACGAATAATAACGTCATTCCTTCATGAATATGTTCATTTCATATGCACTTGCGACGGATCACAGTTCATAAGTAAATATAAATAAAATAATGAATCACAATATTCCCAGATATTCAATCACTGATAGTGAGTGTGACACAAAGCTATCAGCGATTGACTCACAGTTTGTGATTTTGAGCTCATTACTAATACAAACCTACATCTAAGATCTAAATCAACTCTGGACCCTATTGATTAAGATCGTACATAAAATATTGGCACCCCCTCCCACTGATGTAAATGTGTATAATACTGAATACCGTACATTCTTAATTTTGCTCGGTTGCACTCTAGAACCTTGAAGAAAATACGGTTATTCCACGCCGTCTCCTCATTACATCTCATTCTTCCTCCGCCTGAACCAAATTTGCCACACAACACTACTCTACAAGAAAAGGCATCCGTCTTCCCCGATCACTACTTGAATTCTGGGCAACACCAGGCATGGACTGCTATGTGAAATAAAGACCACTTAGCATAAATTTAATTTGATCATTGCACACATTACTCGTGCTGGATAAAGTAATTGCATTTAATTCTATTAAATATCAATTCAAATTGGTTAGTGCTATTTAATAGCATAAAAAATTGCAAGAATATTGATGTGACTGACATAAACATGTCTCTTTTTTAAGACAAAAATTATACAACCTGCATTGGTTCAATTTCATCAACACCTAAGCAAGTCGGGCATAATTTAATATGCACTAGTTTTCCACCACATTCTAAATTTATAAATTCACAAGTCCAGCGAACACCATTCTTAGCAGCGCTCACTCAACATCCTAACCTAAAATCAGTTGAAAATGTTCAAACTGCATTGGCTAATCTCAACCATGTCACAGATATACAGCGCCTAATTCCAAAACTCCCTAAAACAACTTTATGTGTTTTTAAGTTATGACAATTCTGTAATGTAATTATTTTTCTTCTGTATATATCCTTCTGGCAGCCATATTGGATTTTATATCATGTAATCATCAACAAGTGTTGTGATTGGCCGATTTCATTTAAGGGGGAATAGAAACTTATACTTTGCTTTGGGGTATTTTGGAAGAAACCTTGATTTTGAACATGCAATATCAATTTAAATCAATGGATTTAAGTGACTTTTACGAGAAACATTCTGTAAAGAGTGTTCTGCATGACAAAATATGTACAAAACTGCATATTTAACAAAAATTATCCAAAATACGTTTTAGAGGGTTTTGGAATTAGGCGCTACATATAAGCATTTTTTAAAAGTTGTAGTTGTATATGAATGCTTCGATTCCAAAATATATATTAAATACAAAAAATAAAAAGTCTCTAGAATATTTCAGACAAACTATTTAATGTAATCTAACATAAATGTGTATGTGCTTATCTTCTTCTTTGTTTTGCTCTCAGAGAGAGTAGTCATGATCATGGGCCTTGCAGATGATGATGTGAAATCTGTCATCATTCCTTATGCGGTCCAGGAGCGCTCCTACTCAGCATCGAAATATGTTTACATGATCTGATTACTTCTACCCTCTCTTAGACTATCAATTTCTCTCCAAGGTGTGGTCGTGATTAATAACATGGCCAAAATTTCTTAGAGTATCCTTTTGAATGTTGTATTTATATCTTTGATGAATTGACCTGAACTTGTAGTTTTAATACACAGTTCACATAGCATTTAGCGTAAGTAGAAAAATCTATTGATCACCAAAAATCATTGCATAACCTTTTGACAGCTACTCTCAGCCCTGACATTCCAATACTCGCCTAACCAATACCTAAATACGCATTAAATCATCAAAATATACCACTTACGCATGATTTATCACTTCAGATAAAGATAAAAAGGTTATGTTGTTCAATATGAAACCAAATCCATGGTTGTAAAAACCCGTAGGATGTTTATAAATGAATAAACATAAATTCCATACTAAAACAAAACATACATAACGACACAGCAATGCGACCGCTGCTCAGAATACGTGACATGTCAGCACAGTCAAAGTATTAGGATTCCTCTAGTGTGTTTTAAAATATTGTATGAAAAAGGCGTACTATTTGATCAGCGACCAAAGTTGACGTATCAATTTATACTGTATCAACTGTTGATATGGTAGCATTCAATACATTAAGCTGCTTTCATTTAAATTAATTGTTGTATTAGCAGCCATGGGTTCAATTTTAAGGTTAAATGTGCAGTTATCACATCCATGTAAAGTAAATAAGTAAATACATACCCCGTTTACGTCCATCATTCTCCGAATGGCGTGTTTGAGGAGTTCGCAAAATTTGTGTATTGATAATCTTCTCATGGCAGGGGATCTGTAATCAAAATTAAATATATCTTATAATTGTTTACGAGTCAATATTATCGCAAATATATGCCTTACACATTACAAAATATAATATATAAAGATGTGCTTGTTGGTCCAGTGATTAAGACACTCGCCCAGTTATCTTAGAAGACCACCAAGTTAGTCCTATTTTACGTAGTAATACGTAAAATACGTAGTAATAATATTGATGTGACACATAATCCATGTACGTATCTCTATAGTTTAATTGATAAAGCATTCTAAAATATTTATTCATAAAAAAAAAACAATTAAATGTGTTTACGCGCTTTATACTTCGATAGGTAGGCCTGATATAAAATTTTGAATATGTGTGTTCTATTTGTGTAGATTTGAATTTACAGAAAACAAAAGCGATGCTGCTTCTGGGAAAAGAGATTGTGATTCGGACGGACTTTTTACGGCGGCAATAATAAAACTTTTAGTATATATAATTTCGGATTAGCGGTTGTGTGAAGGTGTGAACGTGGCTGACCAGCATATTTGCGGACCATCAAGCTACAAGGATAGCGACGTCGGCCTCAACCAGCACAGGTTCGCAAAGGTTTGTGTAATTTGAATTTACATAGATTGAATAACTGTATTCATCATTACCAATAGAAAACCCAGAACTAGCTATCGAAGTATTTACGGAAACAAAATGTATTAATTAAAAAGATATACATATAAAATCAATTTATCGAAAAAATGTTGTTGTTGCTACTGGGATTCGAACCTGGATCTCTTCCTATTCGGGGAAACGCATTAACCGATTATGCTGTACCAACACAGTAAGTTGATGACAAATTTTTTAACTTATATGTTACACTTTCAAATTGATACATCTGTTCCATTATTTGAAAGCATTTCTCCGGATAGAAGAGATCCAGATTCGAATCCCGGTAGCAATAACAATATCATTTAATTTGTATTAAAAATTTAACAGACCTGTGTTCTGAAAAATTGCAACATCACAAAAAAAGAAAAGAAAAAATATTTCATTGCTACCGGAATATCTTTCTAATTGATTTATTTAATTTGTATTAAAAATAGCACAGAACTATGTTCTGAAATTGCAACTTCACAACAAAAATGTGTATTCATTAAAAATATATTTATTCAGATAGATTTGTTCTTTGAATCTTTCCAAGCGATATGTCTAAATATGAATATTTATATTGTGCTGTGCTACAAATAACAGTTTCATATGTCACCTATTATTGTACGGTCTGTATTCATTAAAAATATGATAATATCAATGCATATTATATTACCGGTCACAGCCGAGTGGATTGAGATAGTAGAATCAGATTCGATCAAATGTAATAATTGAAATAGTAATGTAGCAGTTTTAAATCAAATGTAATAATTGAAATAGCAATGTAATAAAATGTAATAATTGAAATAGTAATGTAATCAAATGTAATAGTGATGGCTTTTAAATTTAGAATAATAGATGTATCAATTTGAAAGAACTTCAGCAAATAAATTTGAAAAATTTGTCATCGACTTAATGTGTTGGTGTTGTGTAATAAGTTAACACATTTCCCCGGATAGGAAAGAATTCAGATTCGAATCCTGGTAGCAACAAAAATATTTTTTCGATAAATTTAATATTCCTGTATATCTTTCAAATTGATACATTTAATTTGTATTAAAGCATCACAGAACTATGTTCTGAAAAACTGCAACTTAACAATAATAATGTGTTCTCTTTAATAACATCTTCATTAGTAATGTGGTTAACCCGGGCCCTACCGTAGCCGTGTACTGGTATGGTAATTTTCTTTTTAATTTTCTCCCCCAACGCACAAATAATAGCACAAAAAAAAAAGATGTGCGCTAGTGATGGTAAAATCATTATTTAAACCGTGATTGTAACTGTGATTGTGTTTGATTGTAACGATGATTGATAATTGATTAACCTAATAAAAAGTAAGCCTCCAATAATTAAATCTTACTTAAAAATCATTATTACATCTCAGTTACCAATCAGTGGTACAATCACAGCCACGTAACGGTGTGAAGTTCTATCTTATCTACAATCTCTGCAAAATGATATCATTCAAATATTCATCAAGTTTATCCATTTAAAATTTGCTGAGATAATTACGACCTAAAATCAAGAAGATTTTATGAAATTGTAAAAAAAAAATATGCACAAAACAATTATTAAACTAAGCAAATCCCAGTCAGATTAGCAGTAAGAACATTCTGACTTCATTATCAAAACACCACATGAATTATTGACAGTAAAATTAGTGAAAGCAATGCCCACATTCGTATAACTCTGGCAACATTATCTTCTGTCTAGCAGAGAGATAACTGTATGCGTGTGGCCTCACACACACACACACACACACATGCGCATACATTGGCACACAAACATGTTTTGGTACGATTTAAGTTAATGTCTGATGACACAGCAATGCCCTGTTGCCAGATCTACAACACAGGCGAAATTAATTTGTGGATATTTTCACTGTAGAATATTCTTTAAACAAAATGGCCGGTCACATTGGATATACAAATATGATAAATATATAGCATTATAACACCTATTATGTTTACAATATATTATTTTGTTTAGTTTAAAGATGATTTCTTCCGGAAATACTGAAGTGAATGCATTAAACAATTATTGTAAAAATATCACTTTTTATAAATATATAATCATATTAATAAAATCATATTTGTAATTAATCAATACACATATACAATTTCTCCTTCGGACAACGGAATTAAAATGTTTAATTAACAGTGCTCAAAAACATATATTTAAATAACTAGCATTACAAATTACCATAACCGAAACTCGTAACAGAAATAAATTAATTTCATTTAACTTGGGTAATAATATCAAAAAAATGCAAACTCGCTTGCTTGACAGATTACAGATTATAAATTATAACTTATAACTCTTATCTAGCAAAGACGTTTGCAGTTTGCAAATCAAATATGGAAAAATGTAGAAGGCATCATTGCACGCAGTTTTCAGTGAGGATTGAGAGGAGGAGAAAAATGCAAAAAAATTGTCAAAGGTAAAGATACAAACATAAGTTCAGTAAGAAAATATTTAGCAATATTTGAATATATTCAAGAACACACAATTTCTGGATTTTCACCTATAAAGGCACTGTTATTAAACAAATAATAGATAAATACTAAATTAATGTATTAATTATAAATACAGTAAAACCGCAATATAACGAAATTCAAGGGACCAAAAAATAAAAATTCGTAATAACGAATTCCCACATATAACGAAAAAAATAAAAAACCTACTATATGTTACGTGTCGTCGCAAAAAAATGTTGCGCGACTTCAAAAAAGATCGCAAATTCTGCAAACAAAGGAGGAAAAAGGTCATAGGGAACTGAATACCTACATATTTTTAGTAGTTTTGTTATTAAAACAGATAAGCAAATGGATAATCAAAGGAATTAAATTAAGAACAGAATCTATTCAACACCAATTGGAAGATATTTTTGTAAATTCCAGAATATTGCAAACACAAAACAATATTTTAAGTGTGTTTAAATGTAGAGCCGCTTCAAACATAGTTTTGGGCATGAAACATACAAAATAATTCAAAAATAACAATCTTACAGTTGAATCGCGGCATTTTTATAAAATGAGTCGTATATAAATTACGAAGGTATTTACCGGTAACGGCGGCAACCACTTCAAAATATATTTATAATCGTTAAAATTGTTCACTTAAAAATTATCGTTAACATTGTACACTTAAAATACACGAAAACAATAGAGTTAATAGAAATACAAAATACCGTACAAAAATAGTTCATAAAATATTTTAACGAATTATTTATATTATTGACGAGTTTACACGAAAACAATTGTCAAACGAAAATGAATTTATGTAAATATTCAGTTCGGTCATGCAATAATCGCGTTAAAAGCTGAACAAACTTAACTCTACAGACGTTACACTGAGACTGACATTTCCAATAAGTACATTCTGCAACTTTCGGGGGGTTCCTGTTAATTTTTGTATTTTACAGCTGTTTGGGTCTGGGTTGCAATCATATTAGAGGCGTATGCGTACGTAAAATGTGTCAGAGAACGCCGCAAGAATTATGTCAATGGTTTTATGGGCCTGCTATGAACCCAAGAAGAAGTTTGAATTGTTTTACTACCTTGTCGGCCGACCGCCGCGCACCGCCGAAAAGGCCATAAAACCGTTCGCATACGGCAGATGCATCGGCGCGGCTTTGTAAGTGCGAAATAATATTTTCATCTTTTAACATTTTTTTATTTCGTTATAAATTTACGTAAATGTATTGGCATTTTTTCGTACGGGACAAAAATGATTTTGTTATAAATATTAACTGGATTTCGTTATATAAATGCATTTTTGAATGAAAAATTGGTTTTAGGGACTAAATTTCGATTTTTTTTTCGATATACGTCATTTTTCGCTATATCGGGTTTCGTTATATCGCGGTTCTACTGTATATACATATAAAATCAATTTTGTCGAAAAATATTGTTTTTGCGTCACCGGGATTCGAACCTGGATCTCTATTTCCAATCCGGGGAAGTGCACTACCTTTGTGCTATAATGCCAGTATTTTTCTTGACAAATTTTCGAACCTATATGTTACATTTTTCAAATTAATACACCTGTCGTTCCATTATTTGAAAGCCATCTACATTATTTTTACAGAATCTCAAATACCTTTGAGTAAACCGACTGCAGACGCATATCTCATAGAGACAAAACTATTTTTTATTATATTTTAATGGAAAAATACGGAAGTATGGGCAATTCTTCTTCGGCTTTCGGCTGGCTTAAGTTATCACTTTACACAATGTAACATTCACCATTCCACCCGATCAACATACATACCTATCAAAGTTTTGAAAGTTGTATATATGTTAATATGTGGAAACACTTTGAATACCACTACACTATCGCCATCTATGGACTAAATTTGATATTAATTTCCCTGAAACAGCATATGTCACAATGAGAATCTAACAATTTTTTGAAATTATTTAAACCAATATTCTTTATTTGTAAAATGTTTTTAACACATTATACTAGAGTACACCTAAAAAATCAATATTTTTCAATTTTTATATATTTTCTTATTTTGACCAGTTCATTATAGCTTCGTCTCGATGAGATATCTGTTATTTGTTTAGTAACTGTGCCTATATAGGTGAAAATCCAGTAATTGTGTGTTCTTGGACATGTTCAAATATTGCAAATTATTAGTAGATTTTATGGAATCGTAGACACCACCAAAGAAATTATAAGACAACTTGGAGCATTTGAGATGCGAACATGAAGAAGAAGGTATTTTTTGAAACGGTTAGTGAATATAATAAACAAAGTTAATGAATTATTTATTATTAAAATAAATAACCACGTGTTTAAAAATAAATAGTTATAACAGGAAAATTTCAAAAACTATTGATGTACGTTGGATCCTGGAAGAAGGAGAACATCATGGATGAATGAGCTCACAATAAACAAATTCACTATATTCTTTAATATTTGCAAAATTACTTTGTGGCGTCATTTTATATAAATAATTATACAAATTAATTTTTAATGATTGCAATTATTTTTATATAGGTAAAACTTGCAGAAATTTTGATATTAGAATTAAGGAACATTTGAGATGCTTAAATAACAATAACTCTTCAGAATTTTCCAATCATCTTTTGGAAACAAACCATTCCTTTGATATTAATAAGGGTTTAGAAATTATACATACAAATATTAAGGGTTTACAGTTAGATCAATTTTAAATTTTAGAAATAAGAAAAAGTGTTAATAGCAAGCTTAATATTATAAATAACCAAATCCTCTTTGCAAATAGTCACCTTTTAAATTTGTTTTCATATTAGTTCTTACTTATTCACCATTTTATAGTTTTGTTTTTATCTATGCTTGTATTTTTAATTTCAGTGTGCATTGTTTCCTGAAGAAGATACCACAGGTATCGAAACATGTAGAATAATTAATAAATAGTGGTTTAGACACTTGGTATTTTATATAATTATTAATAATTTTTTTTATAGGTAACACCTGTTGCATGAATAAGGTATGAAAAAAATAAGATTTTGTAGAATTTAGTGGTTCTCTATGGAAATAAATCTTGATAATTAACCAGAGAGAGAGAAAAAAATAGATGAAATAGAGAGAGGTTGGAAGCATTCGAGATGTGGTGCTGGAGAAGGATGGAAAGAATAAGCTGGATTAAGAGAATTACAATTGGGGAGGTTCTGAGATACCAAAAATCAAAGGGGCTAGTGATGGAAGGAGACACAATGAGATAATCGTGTTGAAACTTTATCTGGATATAAACTCGGAGATCAGTTAAGATTAGTAGAAAGAGACAAAAACATAAATCGGTGTACACGACGTTCAATCTGATAGCGATAATTTGACACAAGCACACAAATGTCACTTAAAACTACCATATATCCATATAAATACTAATTAAATGTATTAATAAGAAAGATATACATATAAAATTAATTTTATCAAAATATATTGTTGTCTCGACCGGGATTCGAACCTGGATCTTTTTCCAATCCCGGGAAGGTGCATTTACCAACTATGCTCCAACAGACATTACTTTGATGACAATTTTTCGAACCCTTACCCACTTTTCAAATTAATACATCTATCGTTCCATTATTTGAAACCCATCAACTATGTTCTAAATAATTACAATTTCACAATAAGAATGTGTTCTCCTTAATATTCTAAATAGTTAGCACAAGTCAGTAAACATTAAAATTAATATTAATATAAGGCGTTAAATTACAAACATTGATTCTGTTTTAACTGTCGCTGAGGAGATTCAAAACCAGTCAACTAAGAATGGAATCTGTCGTGCGTGTCAGTAGGGCGTGAGACGGTGAATCTCTGAGACATGGTGTGTACACGGAGAAAGCGAAAGAGTTGTAATTGTAATGTAAGAGGTGTAATTGAAAAAAAAAAACAGAAAGGAAGATTCGGGACAAAAATACATCTACCAAATCATGAATGCAATGTCCAGGACATAGACGCATGGTGAACATTGAACCGACACAAACACAGTTCTTTAATGAAAATCTCATTTGCTTAAAGACATGCATGTTTATCTTATAGGACCGCGGATATACAAAAAGCTACCACAAGAGATGGCAACGGAATCGTATCCTCAAAAGAATGGCTTTTCAAAATTGGAAGAAATCAGCTGGAAGAATTACTTAAATGATCAAAGCTACTCATTTTATGTAATTCTTTTTGACTTTACATTCTGCCTCGTACTTATTATGTATTGTTTACTCCCTGCTTGTTTATTTTCTTTTACTTCTTACATATCTTTAGTGTGTATCAAAAAATTTACTTTGTTCAATTTACTTATTGTCTCTGCCGGTCTCCTTTTGATTTTTCTGTTTTTATCATTTAATTTAATTTGTTACCTTACTTCCAACTTATATTCTAGCTTATGGAACCTTATGGCTACCTACCTCAGAACAGGTACTTTATATGTACCTAGCGAGGTAGGAAGCGGCCAACAGGCTTGCATGTAAATGAAATGAATTATAATATATGTACTAATGATTTTTATATTAGTGCAAGCTATAAAAATAATGTTATAAAAATAAACGCCGATTTATCGACACTGAAATGAAAAAAATTATTAACACTTAAGATTAGCAGTTAAGAAGTAGTTAATAAAAATATCAAAATGGATAGCACGGACACATTTGTAAAAGTAGGTTAGGAGTATTGTAGACTCCCCGCAACAGAGCATGTACATGAATGAAACTTGTTCTATTCTATTGCGCATTGTATTTTGTACACAGAGTAGAATTATCAATCACCCTTTACTGCCAAATCTCTGAGGCCAGAGATCTCAACCGTGAACACGCACCACAATAATTCTGATGTTAATCATATTCTAGAAACTGCAATTATTCATTATTCCATTAATTTATTCTTCACGATAGACACAAAACATAACAATGTATAAATAAACATTTTATATATTTTTTTAAATAATGAAAACATTATTGTGAACCGATCCAATTATGTATGTATAATTACATAATACTTCTGACATTTTTTCGATTACATACACCTAAAGAAAGTCGTCAGTTTGGAGGTGAAGAAGACGTCAAGCTAATTTTAAAGAGCAGAATGTGGAAAGAAGAGTAAAAAATCTGATGGAGTAAGATCAGAAGAATGGGGGCGGATGTGGAATAAACTCCCAACCAAGATCTTGAATAGCCGCATTTGCAACGTTGGCAGTATACAGATGGGCATTATCATGGTGAAAAATCACTTTTGCCTTGGAAAGATCAATTTATGCATCAACCAAATAGTACAATGTTAATGCGTTCAACCCAGGAAATTTTTTAGCATTTGTCTGTTCACAATGATGCGTCAAAACTTTTAATGGTAGCTTATTTTAATACTCCGCAGAGCAGTACAGGGTATGATGTAACATTGTATCGCTCTTTAAGGAGTATTCATACTTATGTCTCGATTGTAGAAAAGATTCTTAACTTTCATAAACTGACGATATTTAAATCCCCGCCCCCACCGTGACCTATGGCCATCAACTTTGGATACCGACGGAGATGAATTAGTCAAAAATCCAGACTGCAGAAATGACACACCAAAGAGGCATAGCGGAAGTGACGTTATGAGATCAGGAATCAGAAATCAGGAACGACATCATTCAAAAGGATCTTGGGATGAGCTCGCTGCTGCTCCAAATGGAAAAATCTCAGCTATGTTGGCGCGGACATATCCTCCGCACAGAAATGAAAGACTGTCTAAACAGACTTTCTCATCAGTGCCAGAGGTAAGAAGACCTGTAGGGCGACCCAGGAGAATATGAAAAAGGCTAATGGAGACTGCAAAGAAAGATGGAACAATCAGTGGCCCCGAGTAATCAACACAACGCAGGACAGAGAGCGGTGGAAGGGTGCTGTCCAAGCGTTAGGTAATGATAAACTTTCACAAAAATATACAATATATAATGATGACAAGATAATGATTTAGTAGAATATTAATAGTGTTACATTTTTACTAAGCAATATTAATTTTGCCACAAGGAACACAAAAGGAATAATTTCTTACAAGCGAGTAGTTATTAAATACGAGAACAAGTCAAAAATTATCTATATTTTTTATTCTAAAATTAATTTTCAGACTTAATGGAAGCCAAGTTCGTCGTGGATAATTCGATGGGCAGAACCATGAGTGATGTTCAAAAAAGACGCTACCTCACCGATGGTAAATCATCTATTCACTAGAACCGTCTCTTGGTTAACGGACATCATGCTCCCTCTTCATGCGTCACACTCGTCTGGCTGAATTTCAACCCTTTTCACACCCTCTGACAAGGCAAATCTGAAGGCAATGAAGCGATCGGGATCAAATTTCGCATACGCAACTGCAGCCGTACCAACTCTAAGTATGCATGCACAGAAGACAGTATGACAACCTTGGCGAAAGTGTAGATAAGTTTTGACTCGCCCTCACACTTACAATACTGAAGTATTCAAATAATGACTGTATGGCAATCATGATTTGAAGATGTACTTTAAATGAGATGATGAGATTCATTTGTATAAAAATAACATTGACCTCTTGCTAGTGTCCGCGGCATGCACCGACACAACACACTCCTGGCACGCCCACGGGGCCTCCGCCGTCGGTCCGCGGCAGGTGGTCGGCAGGCAGCGCTGGTGATAGGACCGAGGGCAGTTGGAGCAGTGCAGCGGCGCATCCTCGCGGTGGCAGCGCCAACAGAACGGGTCCACGCGGTGGCCGTAGCGGTCCAGGGACACTTTGACCGGGCAGAGCATTTCCGGCTGGAATATTCAGAATTGATTTTATGCAGATGATAAAGATTAATAATAATCCATTACAATACTACGCTAACGTGTGTACCCATTGTATCCTACTCATGTTAGTGTCATTGTCAGTAAGAAAAAAAAAAACAAATACCAACATGTTTTTAACATCTCTTTAAGATCTGAATATGATGACCTTTAAGCAGAAAATAATGATATTTGCAATGAAGATTTTAACATGGGTGTCCTCTGATATTTGGCTTAACTGATAGACCGCCCTCTGTTCCTATTGATCTGTTTACCATCATCCAGCGGCTGCAACACATCCACCCTCAGGACCTGACAAAACCAGTAGCAGTTGGTTTAAAATATAATCGGGAGATACTTCTAACGTTTTCTATTTATTGGGTACCCGCCATTAAATACTATTATTCTTGTTAAAGTGATCAAAATGTGTGCAGCATTTTATGCAGACATTTTTATTAGCTCGCCTTGAGCTGATATACTGTTATCTAATGTGGGTTTTGTATTTAATCTATCATTTGTTGCATTAATTAATTTTTTTAATACTCATTCTACAACTGATTATTTGGAAACGTCAACTGTACAATCATTTTATTGCGTGTACATGGTGAAAATTTTTTCAAAACTCACGTAAAAGACGATACAATGTCAAGCGCGAAGCAAGTTAACATTTTTTGTCTGATGTATTTTGTACTTAAGAGTAGAATTGATGCACGCCAACTGTTCCGTACAGGAAACAAAAATGTAGACAGGGGTGGTTCGCCGATCTCAGCTTCTCTCAACCGGCGATGATGATGATGATAATTATGAAGTCAAAAGAAATGAAACACAAAAGACGTTCAATATCGGTACACTACGGCGACATGACACAATCGAGAATGGCTTTCCGCCTGCAGAATACTCTGTTTTTATTCAGATTCATAACAATACATATAGTCATATTTGCAAGTACCTACACGGTGACAGGCCGCCACTGTAACGTTTTACTAAGACATCTTTGTTTTTCCGGAAATTTATCCCACGGATTTTTTGACACCATGCCGATGATTGTACCTTTAGATTACTGACACGTGTCTTATCATATTAATTATATGGCGCCTTCTCCGATACACTGACCTGTACTGTCAAATTGCGCCATCATAGCTAGCCTGTGCACATGTTTCTAGTCACATTTGTGATGAATATAATTTCTCTTCTTCTTTTTCTTCCATAGCACTACATCACTAGACCGACTCTTGTCCAGTTCACAGACCCTTCCACCCTGCTTCAGTCCTCTTCCTTGGCCTGCCTCTAGGTCGCTTTTACTGGGGTATCCACTCGGTCATGATCTTTGATGTCTTGTCATCTGACACTCTTTCAACACGGCCAGCCCAACGCAGCCTTTGAGACCTACAGAATCTTACAATTGTTTCTAGCTCAATTAAATTTTCAAGCTCATGATTCATTTTTATTCTGTAAGTTACATTTTCTACTGTAGGTCCATAAATTTTTCTTAATATTTTACATTTAAAAAGTGCTAATTTATTTTCTTCGGTTCAGGTTAGGCACCACGTTTCACAACCATAATCGACCACTGGTCTTATTATAGTTTGCATATCAACAGTTTGCTTCATTGACCCAGCATTTTTGATCCCAGCAGTATTTTACACGCTTCCATTTCCAGTTAGAAGTCGGATCTTCAATTCATCAGTTGTCATATTTACAGTATTTAAGTAAGGGCCCAGATATGTAGAGTTATTAGTCCCTTCATATACATGATGAATATAATTTAAAACAATCAATTTGTAAAGATTGTTGCTTTATATCATACTAAAAACATGTGTGCGTTTCCGTTTATTAAAAGTATTATATCAAATTTCAAAATAACGCAAAATCTACATCGTTTAATCCTTTGGATACAAAATTTTTTGAAGATTCAGCTTTCAAAAAGCATGGAATAAAATATATCAGAGAGCATAAATAACAATATAACTCAACAAGAGCTCGCGGAGAACTGATTTCATTTGATATGTATCGATTCATGGTTTTGTATCCTGTAATAATCTTGAGTATGAAGAGAAGCTTTAACAGTACCGATGATTGAAGATTATTTTTTAGTAGGAACATTCGATGCGAAAAAAAACAATCCGAACAAAGTACCAATTCTTTCTGACTGACATCTGTGTGCTAAGACTTTAAACGATCCGCTGTCATGGCACACAACTGTCTTATAAATAATCAAAAATGTGCAATTTCAAAATGCAATAAATTATTTGCATCGAACCAGATTGTTGAAATTCTTTAAATTACGAGTTTAAGTTACTATGCCAGCAGCTCGGCTTGCATCGCCTGTTCTCGTGTCAACACGGGTCATTTCGTGCCATCTTGCTTCGCCTCGCCTCGCCCCGTCCGCGCTCCGATCGTGGACGGGGCGAGGTGAGGAGCCTCGGGGAGAGTGGATTGCTGGCATCAGAGTTGAAATCTTAATTACATATATTATAGACTAACTAATAAAATTTCAAATCTATAAATTTGTGCAGAAATGATGCTTATTTTTAATCAAATTTAAAAAATCTTATTATTGAGTTCTGCTAGTTTGCGTAAGCATTATTTAGATGTTACAGCTGTTTAGGCGGTTAAGACCATTTTCAAACAGACAGACAGACAGGAAGGGCTTTTTCAACTAGATTCACCGAACATAAGCGTTGCTATAAAAATGTAGATTCAAAATTTGCAGCCCATTTATTGAAAGAAAACCATGTTCCGCTTGATAATGAGCCAACACCTTTGCATATAGAAACCAAAGGTCTTAGATTAAATTTGCTTGGACTATAAGAAATTAATAAAAGAACAAATGACGCAAATATAACTTTAATCAATAGCAAACACAAAATTATCTTCTCACCACTTCTTAATATGTTCAAAAAACCTAAAATTAAGACAAAATAACCAATCATAATGGGGTAATCTCGGTAGTTAAAATAAATAGAGGCACTTACAGAATATTTCAACTAATCATTTACAGAAACGGAAAAATTGACAATTAAGCTTAACACAATAATTTCACAACAATAAAACCATTAGCAAACATAGATATTATACACATTAACGGGAATTTTTTAATGATAAAGTAGTGCCTCTGAGAATAAGAATATTAATATACATCGGATCCACCGAAACCACCTAATTATCCATATAGGAAGAGGTAACTAAAGTCATTTAAATAAGTTGATTGTACGTGGTTTATTCACTGTTTGAAAATGGCCTTAACCGCCGAAACAGCTGTAACATCTAAATAATGCTTACACAAACTAGTAGAACTCAATAATAAGATTTATTCTTTAAATTTAATTAAAAATAAACATAGAGTTCCACAAACTAAACACAATAACAATAAATAAAGAAATGAACCTTTTGTGAGCTTTTCATTTAAATGTGTATAATTCAGAATTCCTCGATTATACTCACCAAATATGGCATTGAAAAATGATTTAGCTGCATCCAATAATGTGTGAAATATATTTAGTTTGCAATTACATTATTATAAATAATTTACAGTGATAGATTTAATAAAAAAATGTTTTTTTTTTAAGTATAAATATATAATTAGGTATTGATAATGTGAACAGCTTTGTTACAAATTGAAATTGTTATCTTCTCAGTTATATCTAGACGACAACAATCTCGTAAATGTAACAATATTTGTAAATAGATTTTTATCCATAATAATAACACAATCCAGTAGCGTAATTAAAAAAATTGAGCCCCAATGCAAAATGGAACGACCCTTTGCATATGTATTGTATATAATATTAAATTAAGCGGTTTTATCCAATAAATATTAAAAGCAAGAATAAAATTTCTCTTTTATCACATAATATAATATACACTTTCACGGAAAAAAACAAAAATGTATTTATAGGTATGTTAATAATTATTAGTCTCTCAAAAGTTGCGTAAAGGACAACACAGAATTGAGAGGAGACCGAGCAACTTTTGATGTCAATTGTATTTTGTACGCAGAGTAGGATCACCGACAGATACATAGCGACCATTACCCCCAAATACTTGGATGAGATATCAAAGTCTCATTCACTGGAGCTGATTTTTAAATTTATATAAAATGACTGTCCAGACATGGAAGACTAGTGGAAGAGAAAGAAAACATATCAATGTCTTTGAGATGTGATGCTGGAGACATATGCGTACCATGGATAGTGAGATTTCTATTCTACAGATCCTTGAATGCGGTACAACCATTTGCCTGAAGCGAATTCTTCAATTTTTTTAACATCTTGCAAGTAGAGAAGATATGTATAATTACGGAGTGGAATAAGATCCCCTCAAAAAGAAATAGGAATTTCTCTAGTGACAACTGTTATACAGGACGCCAACAAAAGTGAAGAAGTACAGAGGGTGAGAGTTCATGTTATGATACATATTTTAAATATTTGTTTATATAATATTGTATCATATTACATTCTATAGAATAATATATTTAAAAAAAAATACTAGCACTTAAAAATGTGTCAAATACACATGAAATACTGAAACTAAAAATGAATTTGTTAGTTCTGATATTTCACATAAGAGGAGTTAATACGTTTATACATAAATATTTATTTTCAATGTTTTTATTTATTTTGATATTGCATAATGTAACCACGGTCCTAATACTGGAATAAACACTAATTATTATTATTGATGACAAATCAGAGCGTATACTACAGGATGGATACAAATAAGTTTTTTTTAAACATACAAACCACACCTGAACCAGAAGTATTAGATATTTTTAATTTCGACCTTTGAATCAATTTGTATTTTATAACACCTGTGAAGGTTTAATAATAACCATAGAATAGTTATGTTATTATAAAAAAAAAACACTAATGTTAACTCAATGTAAGTTTTCTTAACTGAAAAAAAAACACAGTGGAATTCGTTTAACAAAATAAATTATAACATTTGAAATCCGTTAAAATAAGAAAATATTTCAGTCCTAAAAAAATGCTATGTCATTTTATACAGTTTTTTCACTTAAATGAGAAAAAAATAACACTTAACGTGAAAAGATTTGTTGATGTTCATACACATGGTGAAATGAACCGAATGATGGATGATATGGAATTTACAGATGAAAAAATTTCATATTTTTACACAAAAAATAATATATATATATACTAAATGTTTATTGAATTAATTTTTTTTACATATTATGTTATAAATAATATACATATTAAATGTAAATTTTTTTTTTTAATGTAAAATGCATACTCTTTCAACTCTGTCAACTTTATTAGTGTCTGTTTAAAGCTTACATCATGATCGTTTTGATTACTATGTCATTGGAAACGTTAACAAGCTATTTAAAAAAAAATTGATAATATTATATAATTTTTATACCCTTGTTTTTACGTTTAAACTATTTCTACCTCATTTTATTCACTTTAATTAAACAGCTTTTCTTACTGTGTTAAGAAACTGTGTATGGGTCTAATGGCTTCTGGACACTTTTAAGTTATAATTAGAATTTTTTTATCACAATAATGCGTTATTTTCTTATTACACAGAAAACACACTAGTAATCTAAGAATTGTAAATAGATAAAATGACAAAATATGATATTAAGCGCGTATTGTGGTAGGTCAGCACTTTCTGATATGAAATTTTCTTTGCTTTAAGAAATCAGGTACATAAATATGCAAAATTTGAAAAAAGAATCAAATCATTCATTCTCTATGATCTGCTTATGTGTAATGCTGTTTAGATATCTATCATTACAATTATTTGAATGTATGAAACCATACAGAAGGAAAAATGTCATTTTTAAATGTTTGTTGTGATAAAAATATAACTGTTTGAGCGCAAAATATAAGACGTTAGTTACAGAGCACGATAGTATTTATTTCAAAACAATATTTCCAATTTCAAAATTAACTGTCAAATATGAAATGACTACCGCATAACAGGGATATTTATCAACAAAATTTGATGCGTTATATAAGTACATATTACTTACAGATGTAAACATACAGTAGCTTTTTTGCGTGTAGATGAATAAACTGTGATGATTTTAATAAAATGACAAATAATTACTTATCAAAATGGTAAACAATATTCGGCTTTCTGGTTGATGAAACGACAGATCGCTTAAAAACATAATAACAAATGTATAAAAAAAAATACTCACTCTGTCTTTCTTGGCTGAAGCATCAACTGTTTTGGAAATAGAATTGTCTTCTAAATCAGTGTTGTCATCGGACCAGTCCGGTTTCCCCGAAACAGCCTTCAGAAACTTTTTTTGCTTAATAACAAACTCAAAATTCTGAGAACGCATAGAACGTTTAGTATCCTTCTGCAGTGACAGTTCGCTGGAGCTAGAATTTGCACTGCTAGGACGGCTTTGAACAGGTTTCTCTTCTTTTCTTTCAGGGGGCGACCCGGATTGAAGCGATGTGTCGAAAATATCTTTCCGCGACTTTCTAATCTTGTGGGCAATCAGTGTAGATTCATTTATTATTTTAGATTCCTTTGCTGAGTTAATCAGGGATTTGAGTTCCCTGCTCATCACTTTGGAATCTTTGTCTGGAGAATTGTTGGTATCTGAAGGTAGAACCAATTTCTCAGGTTTTTGATCTTCCTCCATGTCTTCCTGCAACAGATTATTCAAATAAATCGCTCTCTACTATAACTGTAAATTAATTAGAGTTCTGCAGTGTACCACTGGTAAATATGCTTACTGAGAGGTACATTTGAGCACAACTTTTAGAAGTATACATGAATGGATGGATTTTTACATGTGAAAGAAAGGCAATTACATACAGAAGTTGTCTATATACCATACCTGCATATTTGCAGTGCTAAAAAGATTTTATGGAAACTCTGCACACCAAATGAACTGAGAACCTTCACAACGCGTTTTCGCACAGGCTTGCCGGATTTCTTCTTACAAAATATACACCAATATACACACGAAAGGCAACCCACGAAAATATAACGTCGCGTGAGAACCGACATACATTTTGTTGTCTCTTTCACACTACAGCATATCAATTGGAAATTCTTTGCGACAAGCGTTTGGGCGACGCGATGGTAAAACAGGTTACTGTTGAATCTGCGTCGAAATGTCAAGACATGGGTTCACGTCTTGGCTATTGAAAAATATTATAGGTATTTCTAGAAAATAAATAAAAATAAAGTAAAAATATACAAAAGAAACGTTGCAGCACTCAAATTTTAGTAAAATTATTCGAATGCAATTGAAATATTTCTTAAAAATTTACGCAATTTTTTTTTCATTGTTTTTAAAACATTATTTTTTTTTAGCAACATTTCGTAAATATTATTTCCTAACAAATAAACATATGATGTTTAATCAGTTAGAACAATTAACTCTTTACCCTTTAATCTAATAAAAAAAATCATGAATGACAACAATGGGCTCCATATGACATTTGAAATAATGATTATATTCTACCATAAATAATGTCTCTATGCACACTCTTTTTTAAATATCGACATTTTTCAGTGGTTTTTTAGCTTTAAGAACTAAAAACTACATTATGCCAGAAATCAAAACATCAAATTAGGGAGTCTTGTCTGTTATGGACTGAATCTGAGTAGTTGGGTTTCATGAAAATAACTATTAAATTTTCAGAAAAATAATTTTTCAATTAAACAATTACACAAATATGAAAGACATGTCAAATGTCAACATAGTAGGGCACTTATCAATACATATATATCTTTTCAATGCTCTTATCTAATACCTAACCTATCACACAGCCGCATTGACCGACTGATGTAAAGTAAAATATTGAAAGTATTGTGTACACAATTTGTAAACATGGTATGACATGACTGTGGATTTAGCATTCTTAGGACCTTATACAGTTTGGAAGATGAAAGGTTATAAGCAAGTTTATGCTTATAACCTAAAATAATGCAAGCTCAAAGATGAAGCATTATTCTGTATGTAATATCCAGATGTCCTTATGTACATCACGCATAGGTAAATTTGAAAGGAAACTGACATGCTACATTGGAATGATGTTTGAAATTTGCAAATAAGGTTGACGTGTGACCTCCATTTATAGTGCAAGTAATTTGAAAATTGGAAAACTGCTATACTGTAGGTAGGTAAGGATTAAAATTATAAGGTACATGTATTTTGTGCCCGTCCTAGGAAGCGTTTTTGGGTAACCGCCAGAACATGTGACAAGATTTGAAAAATGAACTAGCTGGTGTATCTACACTGTCTATTGACACAAGGTCACAATATTATATGCAGTCCAATTGTGGTGTACATAAATACTATGATTGATGAAGTACATATCAGATCAATAAATGCAAAATTTAAGGTGAAATAAAAATATGTTAGAGCTTCAAAAATGCAAAAATATTAAGAAATCAGGGGTTCCTTTAATGCCTATGGTCTTTCCATGCTGTCTAGATATTTTTTTTATTTATATTTATTGTGTTTAGTTTATAGAACTCCACGTTCATATTAAATAAATTAAAAAAATCTAATTATAATAAATCTTATTATTGAGTTCTGCTAGTTTGTGTAAGCATTATCTAGATGTAACAGCTATTTCGGCGGTTAAAGCCATTTTCAAACAGTGAATAAACCACATACAATCAACTTATTTAAATGACTTTAGTTACCTCTTCCTATATGGATAATTAGCTGGTTTCGGTGGAACCGATGTATATTAATATTCTTATTCTCAGAGGCACTACCTTATCATTAAAAAATTTCCATTAATGTGTATAATATCTATGTTTGCTAATAGTTTTATTGTTGTGAAATTATTATGTTTAGCTTAAATGTCAATTTTCCCATTTCTGTAAATAATTAGTTGAAATATTCTGTAAGTGCCTCTATTTATTTTAACTACCGAGATTACCCCATTGTGATTGCTTATTTTGTTTTAATTTTTGAACATATATTAAGAAGTGGGGAGAAGATAATAGAAAAAATAATTAGAGAAAATAAAAACTCTCAACCTGAGACGAATCCTTTAATTTTTTGGGCATCGACCGAGAAGGTAAGATAGCTTGGAGAAGCTTGTTGTGGTAGGCCACATCGAAGGACGAAGAGGATAAGGAAGATCTGCCACTCATTGGGCTAACCAAGTTGAAAACGCAACAGGCACTTCTCTGGTGACAGCCCTAAGGTGTGCAGAATGCCGAGAAAAGTAGAGAAACATAGTTCATAAGGCGAGAGTCATGAGAGACTGACATGGAAAATCTAAATGCAGTTTGGTGCTGACCTATTCGGGTAGAGCAGCGGGACGTGGAAGGAGGAGGCTTGGTTATTAATGAGAATAGAAAAATAGGGATGAAGTGTTAGGGATGCTATAATTAATTTTGGATACAGTGGATTGACAAAAACTTTCGAACCTATATATTACACTTTTCAAATTAATACATCTTTGGGGTCACCAATTTGGGGGTTAAGACGGTGGTTAAATGAAATAAATGTGATTGGCGCGTGTTGAGGTTTTATTACATTATGATGAAAACAAGAAAGACATAGAATGAAATGAATGAATGTGAAATGAAATGAAGCGATTTGGCGGTCTCGCTCGGCGCTCCCGGGCCGGCAAGACCGCCGTTGTAGAACGATGAAACTGGAGAGACTCCTTAGCGGTGAATTTCAAGCCAGGTTTGTAGCAGCAGCCGGCAGCGCTGTCGCTAGTGTCGATGCCGACTGAGATGGCGGTGGATTTGAATTCCGGTCGCTACACATCTATTGTTCCATTATTTACCTTTAAATTAATGACACGTGTCTTATTGTATCAATTAATTGGCGCCTCCTCGGTGAGTAAGTCTGTATGATACACCAATGTCTCTTATTGGTTTACTCAAAGGTATTTGAGATTCTGTAAAAACAAAGTAGGTTCGAAATTTTTTGTCAATCCACTGTGTTCAATTTTAGCATAATGGGATAATGCACGTTCCCCGGATTGGAAGAGATCCAGTTTCGAATCTCAGTAGCAACAACAATATTTTTCGATAAAATTGATTTTATATGTTTCTAATTAATACATTTAATTAGTATTTAAAATATCACAGATCTATGTTCTGAATAATTACAACTTCACAATAAGAACGTGTTCTCCTTATATAATTATATATAATTAGTGTTTTCTCCCAATTATTTTTATTTAAGTTGTTCATTAATAATCATTTATAAGGAGTCGAGTGGAGAAGTTTTAAAATATGGCTATCAAAATATTTGTTAGTTTCTCTCTAAAATATTTCAAACATCACCCTCTACTATATGTCACTTAAGAGAGTAGATCGATACAAAAATGATTGTTTCAAATGCTTGTAGTCTTGTTGAAGCTTTCTAAAGTGAAAGAAACAAGTTTTCATTGATATTTTCATTCACTTGAAAGAGATAATTATGGCAAAGGAATTTGTTGCAATAAGCAATGAGAATATTTTTTCCAGGCCATTGGATGCAGTTTTACATCAGAACCAGAGCAAGAAGTCAATCTCTTTGGGACATACCTTAAAATGATATTATGGCACCTTCAGTAGTGTATTTAAAAAAGTTGGGTCCCAATGTAACTGTGTGCTTATTGTATAATATTGTATTAACTATATAATATTAAATACAATGTGATTTTATACATTAAATAACAAAATTGGTGGTAATATTAAATTGTTCATGAATAAAAAGAAAAGTCTGCAATTAATAAAATCTGCTTTACCTTGCAGCAATGATTTGGTCACTAAGCTGATATATTGGCAGGATATTACTGTACACATCGACAATATTTTCCCATTTTCGTAATATACCTATATAAAATACTATTTTATAATTCTATTTCTTGCTGTTCTGGATTTTAAAAATTAGTAGTTTGTATTAGCACTGGGAAAAGTATTATTGTCAGTATCAGTGTCGGTAAGTAAAGTTTTTGAATCCCTTTCTAATGTGGGCTCGAATGCATTGCATTGGCAAAATTATATCACTTAACTTGATGAGTTTGCATGGTCACAATGTGGATCGTTTTTACAGCAGAACCAGGGCAAGAATTTAATCAAGTATCTTATCTTGAACCTCTGTTTATGACACCTGTAGATGACAATATGTCACCTTTATCCCTTTCAATCAATGTGCTCATGTCAGCATTGTGGTTCTCTGATCTACTTTTACCGCGTTGAACTGCTCGCCTCTATACTTCGCAAACCTAGACCTTATTTAATGTGATGTATAGGGAGACTTCAGTCATTTCTCAGACCTGGTCTATCTATATTGTTGGAGACCGACCTCCTGCTTTTCATCTTTATACATTTCCAGTAATCATTTGTCTTTTCAGGCTATTTTGTAGAGCAACATCGCGATCGATTAACTAAGTAATTTGAAATCATACCTTGAAGGTATATATAGTACAGGCCTATATTTATTCACATATTATGATTTTCTTCTAATTAATATCCTTATATCCTTCTAGTTAATATCCTGATATAATGTGTATGTATAATTAAAAATGTATGTACTAAATCCTGGCTAAAAGTCATGACTCACATAATGATAACCGCCGA
Organism: Eubasilissa regina; assembly: GCA_022840565.1. NCBI lineage: Eukaryota > Metazoa > Arthropoda > Insecta > Trichoptera > Phryganeidae > Eubasilissa > Eubasilissa regina. The sequence goes on from JAINEB010000010.1 coordinate 9,034,153, forward strand.
GTCATGGTAAAAGTCAATTGATTAAATTTACTCTCCATATAAAATTAATTTATTATCTGATACACCCAACATTGCACAGATAAAAAATTTAATTCCAAGAACACTTAAGAACCATCTAACCGTACTCCCTTCACACCATCTTCACCATTCCTGATAGGCCTATGTTATCCACTGTGGAAAAATACATCTAGTAAGTACCTTTACGGTGCCCTTCGAACATTTTATTTCACCAAGTATCATGTGCATACATGTAGGCATATATATACACATTCTAAAATATACACAAGATTTTATTGGTATTTAATATTCAAATACACAATATAATTACAATATTTATTACACAGAAATACAACAACCAATTGAAGTATTGAATAAATATATAATTAAAATTGGACTATAGAATATGCCTCAGCGAAGAATTTACCTACATACGTAAAATTAATTTCAACCTTACATGAAATGTGGCAATATCCGAAGCAATACAGTTCAATAATAAAATTTCCCTTGTGGTTATCGTAGTTGGTTATGTATGAAATAACCTGTGATGCTGCTGTCTTAGTTAATTTATTATTAGAAATGCCCTCCATTGTCAGTTCCTTATGTCTGAGAATTGCTATTTTCATAAATGCTCATTGACTGCCCCTACACTTTTGTTGGCATTCTGCAGACCTAAGAACTGTTATTTTTTACGCATCAGTCATATGTCAGTTCAGCGGATGGGGGATCTTCCCCTTTCTTTTCCTCCTTTGACCTGATCCACTATGACAGTCTTCTCTAAGCTATCTTCCCTACTTACAAAATGTCCCAAAAATTTGAGAATTTTCTTCAGACAAATGGTATCAGTAATGTCTTTTTCTTCTTGAGCCCAATCCATTCAACAGACATTGGCTATCATCACTTTGTTTACTGTAGCCCAGAAAAGCTCTACAGTAGACTGGCCAAATCATTGTCTCAGGTTTTTCAGCCATTCTTTTAAGGCTCCGACTTCCAGCAATCTTTCTCTGCATTATGAAGTGAGGATGTCTCATTAGATGTCCAAGAAATTAATGTTTTTGGATTTTCATTGTTTTAATTAATTATTTTTCTTTATTCATCCGAACCATAACATCTTCATTCGTAACTCTATATACAGCTTATTTTAAGCATTCTTCTGTAGATCCATATCTCAAATGTTTCAAGTCGCCTTATCGTTTCTTTGATAAGTGACCATGGTTCCATTCCATAAAATATTATTGAGAATATATAGCATTCTCATTCGTAATCTAAGGTTGAGATCATGACTGCAAAACATGCGGATAAAAGTTGCACGAGTTTGCTCAATGCGGCATTTGATTTCAACAGAAGGATCCCATCTTTCATTTATTTTGCAACCCAGATATATAAAACTTTGTATCTTCTCCAATTTATTTCCAACAATGTAAAGACTTTTATTGTCAGTAATATAGAGACCAATAATTCTATTGACGGAGATCTCCAGAGCATCGCTCAATATTAGTGAAGAAGTTAATGATCACTGTCTACTGACATTTGGAGATACTTACAATGCAAAAGTATCTATGTGTACTTGCTCTTTTGCATGAGGTGTGTACACTGATGAGATTTTAATCTCTCAATTTGAGATTTGACAGTAAACATTGGTATGTGTCTGTTGTAAAATACAATGGAAAGCGATTGATAGCTCGCTCCGCACTCAACTCTGTACTTCAAGTGAATTTTGTAACCATGCATATGTAACATTATGGTTTGTATATGCGTGTGAAAGTTGATTCAGAGATTCATCTCGAAAACTGGTAAAAAAAACTAGAGTTGAGCATGGAACGAGTTATGACATAATTGTGTATATAAAGTAAAATAACACAACTGGTACAAATCTCTGAGACAAGAGATCAAAGTTTTATCTGTGTACTCATATCATTATGTGTGTCACTTGTAAAGTTCGTTGCTGCAGGAAAATGTATACTGAGAAAACAAGAAGATACATTTTTAAAGTACACTGCATCCACTCTTCCTTTTTTAAACCACACAATTAAAAATCATAAGAATGTGATTTTTTATTTTATTTGACTTTTCCACACACTAACATATGTAAAGTAAATCTTTGTCAAATTTCCATAGATATATTCTCCTTCAGAGCTTATATGGTACTTTTTTTTGGATCCTTTACCAACACTAACCACTCCTTGACCAATTAAATGAAAAAAGTAAAAAGCCATCTACTGTCAATATTAAGATATTAAAAGACCATTCCATGTATATCGTTGATGGCTTAATGTACAAACTTGTTCATTCTTCAGGAGCTAAATAGATAAGATAGACTGTCAACCTATCCAGAAGACACATATTGAAGGCAAAAGAGCGATATAGCAATCGCCTACAAATGGATAAATGATCAAATACAAGAAATGACAAGATCATCATGGAAGAATGGAGGAGTGTCAAGGGAATAGAATAGAAGCCAAAGGAATGGAATAACATCCAGGACCCCCACTCCCAGCAATGGGCAATGGACTACGAATTACAGAGATAGAGAGAAATAAGCTCTCTAATTTATTGATCTTCAGTACTAAAACAAATCTTTTTTTTCTTTCTTATTCTAAATTTATAGTTTATAAACTAATTATGTATAATATGATTGTTGATTAAAAATGTAAAATGTTTGCCTCAGCACGGGCAAAGCCCAGTGAAGCAGATATTAAAATACTAAATGTACTTACAATATAGTCAATAAATAAATATCATATTGATGGAAACGGAGACTTGCAGCCGTATTCCGGGTTTAATGTCCAAATGGCGTTCCTCAAAGAACGGTGGGCATGATACTGGCTTCTTATACCAGGGGCTCCGGGCTCAATTCCCAGTGGGGACACAATACATGAATGTTATTTTCTCAAGCTTGGGTGTCACTGCAGTAATTGAACTTCATGGCCTGTTGTACTATTAAAAAATTAAATTTTGTATATGTAAAATAACAATTGATAGCGCACTCAGACTGTTTATTGTGAACATTATGTTATTATCTGTACGTTGAATTCATTAATATTATATTAATCATAGAACATTAGCAATATATGGCAGTGTAAGTATATGTTATTAAGGAAGCTTGATATTTGTTCCATTAACCTTTAGAACTCTAAGCTCTTTATCCTACAAATGACCTGACCCTGGAATCCTGAGTAATTTTCAACCAAGTCGACAAACTTTTAGTTTTAAAAGTTTTTAAATGTTCAATTGTGCTTCAAAATAAGAATAGCATTTAAAAAAATGTTTTAATTTTATTTATATATTATTAAGAAGAACACATTCTTATTGTGAAGTTGTAATTATTCAGAACATAGGTCTGTGATATTTTAAATACTAATTAAATGCATTAATTAGAAAGATATACATATAAAATCAGTTTTATCGAAAAATATTGTTGTTGCTACCGAGATTCGAACCTGGATCTCTTCCGATCCGGGGTACGCGCATTAACCAATTAACCCGCTAATATTTTTCCACACAAACAACACATCTATTATTTGTTATAGCTCTATTTGGTCTTTCAGGTAGAGGAGGTATTTGGTGAAGAGGACAGTTCAGCATATTTAAGAGTATCAGTTCACTTAAGCCGGATATTTGACTTGGTACCACTTCGGGTATATGCGTCGCTACTTGAAGTCAGTTTACCGACTTGAAGAAGTAACAAGTTTACCATAGGGTTCAAAGGGTTAAGAATAAAAGACACAGGTATGCAATTTCGAAGATAAAGGATGCTATGATGGTTGGAATTAAAGCCACAGATGTGGCTAAAATTCATCAAAAAACAGTCTGCCATAAGGAAAGTTAATTCATATTAATTATATATTTTTAATTGTTAGAAAAAAAAAGTTATGTTAGGACTAAGAGCATTTAAGATGAAAAAGTATGTTGAAACATATCTTGGTAATTGTTATAACATTATATTAGATTATTATTCCGACGAGACGAGATGATGTCTTAAGATAATGACTGGGAAGTACAAATTGGTATTGTAAGGGATAAGGGATGTTTTTCTAGATTATGAGGGTCGTAATTTTATGGTTCTTGTCCTGAAGCGTGGACTAGCGTGACCAGACTATGTATTTGTGTATGAGTGTGTACATCCTTATCCATGGCAAAATATATTATCTTAAGACAATAAGTAATTGAATTCTTGATAGCTTTAAAAATTTACTGGTAAAATACAGAATACTCATTTAGGTGTATATTAATCTGTTACCCTTAAGGTAATGTATATATTTCTTGATTATATTCTATTGAATATAATTTTATTTAGTGAGAATGCTAATCTGTAACTTTTATCTTAGGATAAATTAAATAATCCATGGATAGAATATTTCAATCATATCAAAAAGCATTGTAAAATGTGAACATGATTGTAATGTGCCTTGTTTATTTCAGGCTACTATGTGTCAACCCTGATATAAAAGAAGATACAAGTAAATAATTTGCATGTATACTTTAAATCTGATTTGAATATATTTAAGACATAATATTTATTCAATAATATGATTGCTTTAATTATAAAACTTGTTTTCAACAGTAGATTTGCTTTCCAAAGGGTCTCCGAATTACTAATCAAAGGGACCAGAAACCAGGAGCATCAGAAGAATCGATAAGATACGGCCTAGAAACCAATTTTAGCTCCAAAAATACTGGAAGATGCGATTGTGCTCAGCTAATGTGGGGTATTTGTGACAAATATCATTTTTACATCTGGGTCATGATAATATTGTCTCAAGAGAAGGGACCCCTGCTAATGATGCGTTTACAAAACAGGATATAATTTGTTCATTGAGTTCCATAAATTATTTCTCAGTATCATTACTTCATATTTCGAAATATTCATTCAAAGAAAACATTTATAAAAATGTAAGAGTACTTTGTTTAGTTTACTTAGAGTTTTAATTCTTGTCTGTTTTTTATAATTATTTAATATTCAGCAAAATTTATTTCCACTAAAAAAATCTATTAATCGGAAAATTACTTCATTGGCACTTCTCACAATAAAAACAAAATTCTATCACCGAGATGATAACCTGACAACTTATTATGATAACCTTAAGATATCTTTGATATGGATCTTTGCGGATGGAGTTTAGTCCGATGCACCTTTTTGTTTATCTATTTCTTAAGTTGAATCCATTTAATTACTTTAATCTAATAGATAATCTAACAGAAGGCGATTTAGAGTACATAATTCAATGACGAGTAAAGAAAGAAAGAAGAAGAAAAATATTATTGCTTAGTAGTTTTATGTGGGTAGGTACCAATCGATCGGAGCAATCCATTTATTTTCATTAGTTACAACACCGGTACCGATGAAAATGACAGTTGTATAAAAATCATCTGTCAAGTGTCACAAGTAATATTGTTTTTTTTGGTTACTGGGTGTAAATTTGTTTGGAGACTTCAACATGGAATTTGCTGAATTAATTCGGATCCCCAAATTGGACGGGGTCACTCTGAAGAGTCCCCACCACGACGACGTGAACGGGACACTGTGCATCACAGGACACCATCTGATCCTCAGCTCCAGACAGGAGGGCGTCCAAGAACTGATGGTACGTTGTGAAAATAGCATGTATTGAATCATTTAATGATTGAATTTATTTTGTTTGAGTTTTGCATAACGTTTTTTCAATAAGTCACTGGATGACAATGTTGGATAAATGCGTTGAAAGTGACAGAAAAATATACTGTATTTACTTTCTTTTTTTATGTGCGTGGGTGATGATAATTATTCAATCACGGAACAGTGATTAAAACATTACTTCTGGACTTTTAAACATGAATATATTTTATTTCTTTTTTATGTTTTCATTATTAACATTTTAATTATCTGTTCTAATACATATTTATGATATAAAACAGTTTTAAACAAAACAAAATTCTCGTAACATCTTTAATTTATTTTTTATCAATATTCTATTGCGTGATAAAGGATTCAACTAAGCAAAAATGTCTAACATATGTTATTGGACAAATGTGTGTTTTGTTAACTACACCCTGTTCATCATATATAATTCATATTATTTAATGTGTTCGAGAAGCTAATACAGTTTATACAGTGAAAATCATTCAACATGAAACCATGAGTACCCATTATCGGGAATAGATCCCGTGGACTGCATCGATTTAAATTACTGTTTAGTTGAGGCAACCCGAATTGGAACAAGAAAGGAATAATGGCACATGGATCTGGCCTACCTTGATCTCAGACCTGGGTTGGATGGCAATTTACACCTCCAGTTGACTTGCACTTTTGTGGTGAAGAATGGAGATATCACTGAATTTACGCACAGCGAGACTTTTGATCTACAAAAAAAACCTCCCACGTCGGCCGAAATCCCTAAGTATTAGTTGGCTAGAGAAGGACAGCTAAAAAGGTTTATTGGAACAACGGAATGCACATGGAGTACTCGACTTGCGTCAACAACTGAAATACTTTATCACTAAGCAAATTTCATGTGAAAAGAAACGACCGATGTCAGATTTGTTAATTGAAAGTTATGTTGTAAAGTCATAAACAGCAAGCAATTCAGTGACAAGACGTTGCCGTTAGCTAATCTGGGTGATGGTGGTGTGTTGCAAGTGTTATCCTTGTTTATTATCAGATGTTGACCTAGTCAATATAAAGTTGAGTCATAAATAGTAAACAATTTGATGGTGACAATGTGGCGGGTGTTTTTTTATTTTGTTTTTCTAAAATGCGAAATCTTTTTATGTTAGGTGTTTTTGTTTTATATTGAAAGAAAATCTATTTACATATAAATCACGTAGCATTTTGTAGGGACCAGAATATTTTTTTAATTTTAAAAGTTTTCCACTGTATACATAAATATGTTAACATATAATTGAGAGTTATTTTCATTTCCATGATAGATTTTCATTTGACTTGAATCCAAAAATGAAAATTTCAATATTGTAGATAGCTATGTCTGCCTGGATTCTTCAAATAAATTCTTCAGTGGCTTGCACTAGATATAGACTCAGATTATGCTGATAATAATGATTATATGAAGTACAATAATTGTAGTGTCATTAGTGGTTATATTCGTCTGAACTGGAGGTTCTTTGACTGGGAAGAAATTTTTCAAAAATATTTTGTTGTAAAAAGTATACCTGTGGGGGTAAAAAATATTAATGTTATTGAAGTTCCTGAAATTGTACAAATGGTGTTCTTAAGTATCAATTTTGAATTATATATAACTAATTCATTATTATTTTTCGTTGTTCTATTTAAAGACATTCTTGAAAAAACTGAAATCATGTTTATAATAAATAATTCCTGAATAAACGTAAACATTACGAACATATATTTGATAGATGATTGACTAAGCGAGATGACAGATGGTCAATATAAAATTCACTCAATTTTGCTAAGATGAGTATTTTCTTACTCGTAATAAAGATATTCGCGTAATGTTATTAAATATATAAAGGAGAAAACATTTAAGTAATCTTAACCTAGAGATGTTATAAACACGTTTGACATATTCGCTACTTTGATATTTTTTCTTACTGGCAATGACACTTACATATCCAGATACCAAGCACAATCATATTATTAAATTTGTTAGAAATATAAAATGTCCCAAGTTGCCTCAACATTCTTTTTTTGTGACCATCTACTGCAAATTTCTGTAAAATCTATCATACATGTATATTGGTGATATTTTAATAGTTATTTAAATCAAATAAATATCAAATATCTCATAGAGATGAACCTATTTTATTATATTTTAAAGGAATGATGTACAGAAATATGGGGGGTAATTACAGGGCTTACGATCTGTCTCCATATTTATAAAATTTTTGAAAATTCTATATATATTATTACTTGGACTCGCTTTGAGTACCACTACAACATCACCATCTATCGACCAAATTTGATAATTCATTTTTCCTTGAAACAGTATATAATATGTCAACTTAATGAGAATCTGATTTTTGTTAAAAATTATTTTAAACCTTACTGTATTTACTGTAATTAACCCCCATATTTCTATATTCATTCCTTTAAAATATAATAAAATAGCTTTGTCTCTATGAGATATCTGATATTTATTTAATAACAGTCCCTTTATAGGTAAAAATCCAGCAATTGTGTGTTCTTGAACATATTTAAATATTGTTATTTAAATCGTTTTTGTGATTGTGTACGATTGTAACAATAATTAGTTAATGATTATTGGTAATTCTTCAGGCAATAACTGATACACTAGAAAGTAAACCTCCAACAGTTAAATCTTAATTACCAATCATTGTCACAATCACAGTCACATAACGGTTTACCATCACTACAACATAATAAATAATTTGCGTAATTCTCTGGAAAAACAATAGAATATTCTAATAAAAACCCATTTGGGGGGTCCGTCTAAGAATTCTTCTTTGCCAAGCTGACTGCGATAAACCTAATAGCAATCTGACTTACTTTAACCATCGATCCCACTTATTCTGTAACTTCTAACCTACACACAGTAAACGTGCAGTGTATAATTGCAGATTCTACACCAGAACATTGATCTAGTCGAGAGGAAAGACAATAAGCCGGGCCCGAGCGGGGTGGCGCAAGGGGGCTCCCTCATCCTGAAGTGCAAGGATCTCCGGGTGGTACAGCTCGACATCATGTCCACTTCAGACCTCACCAAGGTCGCCATGTCCCTGGAGAGTCTGTGCAATCTCTCCGACTTGCGACTTCTCTATCCCTTCTTCTATAAGCCTATGTTCACAATTCTTGAAGACGGATATAAAATTTTTCGGTTAGTTTTTCTTTCAGAATACTTCATTTCGTGTCATTTTTATTATATTTTACAATTAATCTTTTATAAATTAATCTCCTTCATTTGATGCAACCTTTTACCGCCTTTCTAATAACTTTTTTATAATATTTGAATAAAATTTACTAATTTACCATTGGATCAGAAGAGTATTAATATTAAAGGCCAGTTGTGTCATCAGTTTTTGAAAATTTTTTGCAAAAACGGGATGTTTGATCGTTGGTAAAAAATATTTACTTCTCAAAAGTACATCCCGTAGTAAACTCATTTCACTCTTCGATATCCGGTATTAAAAACGAGAATGGATTGTTAAATATGGCGGACTTTTCACAGCTGTTTCAAAAGTCATCTGACACATTGATACTTTGAAAGTTGCGGTATACGACAATTAATCATTCAATATCCTACTATTTTAGTGATGAGAGTTTGTCAGATGATGATCTCGTTATTTAATATTCATTAGCACATAATACGAAACAATTTCACTGCCAAAGTGACAGATTTTAAATGGCTAGGCGAAAAAATCCATAGATATTGCATAAAATAAAGCATATTTCATGATTCTTTGTCGGGCCTATTGACATCTCCATCTATGCTTTGATAATAGTAAATTTGATGTTCAAACAACCCGCAAACAATTTTAACCACGGGAATAAATGAAGTTACTAAAGTAAAAAGTTACTACTGATCACACAACCGGCCCATAGATTTTACCATTATTCCTGGTTTAGCACCTTTACTACCTGTCTTTTTGAAAGACATTGTTTTTTATCATCTATATCCAAATTATGAATTCGCTTCTAATTCAATTAGTTATTAATTTTCTTTCGTTACCAATCAGAGATCAATCGGAAGCATCACTATCCAATATTCTAACATAATCATTATTTAGTGTCTACACTGATAATTTACTAGTTCTACAACAATCTCACTCCACAGCAGTCTAGTAAAGTAGCCAGGACAATGCTGTATATATCAGAGGTGGAGTCTACTCCATCGCACACAATAAATAATCAAATTAATATTTAATTGCAATATGATTGTATCTTATGTTTATCATATTATATTATAATATATTCACCTCTGTTATAACTAAAACATATATGTCAATAAAGTCTAAATGTTAACCAGTTAACCCCTATTATATTGTATTTTTGGTCTCTTAATGGTTTTTCTCATAATTATTATCAATAGGCTAAATCTTTAAAATGTGAGCAAAGATATTTATAAATACTTGATAATGGCATGAACAATTCATAGGGGTGAAACGCCAAAAAAAAAGAACATATTTATATTTTCTTGCAAATTACAAATGTAATTTTTTTAAATGAAGTGTAATTTCATTTACATTCTGAACAACTTTAATATCTGCCTTAATAGTAAAATTTTACTATTCTATTCTAGACCAGAGATAGAGTACGGCAAACTACTCAGCACTGACGAGTGGCGGGTGTCGTGGGTGAACCGTGACTACGCCTTGTGTCCAACGTATCCAGAGGTCCTCGTGGTGCCCAAGCATGCCGACGACGAGAGCCTGGTGGCCAGCGCAGCCTTCAGAAAGGGCGGTAGATTCCCTGTACTGTCGTACAAACATGATAATGGGGTAAGTTATTTATTTTATTGTACACACCCTATTCAAGCATTAACAAAATTTCATCAGAAGTGCAATACTCAAAGAAAAAAAATTACATAATGTCGGCATGCTTTTTCATAACACATGCAATGCAATGTAAAGCAATTTATCCGCCACCATTAAGTTGAGACACAAAAAATTGTAATAATGTAGTCCTATAAAGAGTTAAATTTACAGCAAAAATGTTGACTACCTCCGAATATTCATCCCTCAAAGAATGCATTCTAGGGACTGCGAAGTTAGCTAATGCATGAGTTCTGACATTACCACTGTAATAGAACAATGAATTGTGTCTCGATGACCTCAATGGTGAGTGAAAGTCAATATTATTTGGTGGATTGATTTTTAGTTTGACCTTATATTAAAATTTATTCCAGTCTACAAATATCAAGTGTATGAAAAAAAAATGTCATTCTTTCGATGACTATTTTCATTAGTCAAATATTCAAATAATTGGTTGAATGACTATTTAGAATACTCTTGGTAAAGTGTATGGGGACACATTATAAACTGAAGACAGTCTTTCATAATAAATCTTTTAGAATTGAATAATGATTAGATGAGCCAAAATGGTATTGCAGGAGTTGACTGTGTGGATGTTGAGGTTGTTTAAATATGATTGTGTTGGGAGGTTTTATTGCTATGAGACTCTTCTTATCTCACACGTGTTGATTGTATGTCACAGTGTAGGGTGTCTGTTGTTGTAACTAGAGCAGGGTGTAGAAATGAAAGATCACTTACAAAATTTCGTTTTTTGATGTGATGAATTATACAGTTAAATTTGCAATGAATTCTGGAGTGGCTCACTCGAGATGCTGATGAGAGGACGGTCTGCGGAAGAAGGATCACTAGTTACTTGGGCAGTGTCCATCTCTGACGCATATTGTCTTAATGGAGTGATAGTGAACCTATGACACGCCAGTATTTTGGGTGACGCGCCAGCGTTCACTAATATCAGAGTTATCAAAGTACACGTGTCCCACCACCAGATATCTGTCCGACAACAAGGTTGGAATTAATCACTATGCACATATTACATGTGTATCTCTGTTGAAATAAGCAATTAATTAATTGACATCAAATCAAATAAAATGACGAAGCTTGAGCTAAGCGAAACCGGTTGGCGTGTAATAAAAAGTTTATGTTTTTTTACATTTTTTATGTTTTTTAAAAGTTTATGTTTTTAAGTGTTTGTGTTCTATTTAATCTAATATGTCAAACCACAAAGTGTTTGCTTTCTACTTGAAAAGAGAATATTTATGAATTTAAAAAAATTGAGTAGTGAAATTAGAAATTGAATTGTGAAATGGATTAAAAAGGGATAGCTTAGGTTGTTTGATCAGTAAGAAAGACGTATGACTTGACACTTAACCAAATACTGGAAGATGGTTCTAATAGAAGTCTCAATAATCGACGAGCTTGCATGAGAAGATGTATGATTGTAGATGAGGCAAGAATTGTGTGTCAAGACAGAAGAGTGTGACACTCTATCCTCTCTGCCTACCCTGTGGAGAAATCGGAGTGATGGTAAGCTAGTTAGTTATTATAAATTCAATTGTCATTTGAATGTAGAATCATGCCGGTCAATCGAAGCCATTAAGAATATATAAAAAGATTACAATAAATCCGCTGTTCCACGATTTCTCTTTGCCTTTCAGGCTGTGTTGCTGAGGAGCTCTCAACCGTTGATCAGCCCCCAGAACAAGAGATGCAAACCCGACGAAAGGTTATTGAATGCGTTTGTTGGTCAAAATAAAAGGGGATTTATCTTTGATTTACGATCGCCAACACTCGTGGCCCAACATAAGACAAAAGGTAATATGGCTATTGGTAAAAACAAATAAAATAAATAGAAAAGTTGATTATACATAACGGTTACAATAACTAGATCATTATAAGGGTGTAAATACAATTGGAACATGATATATATAAAAAATAGAAAGAAATTCACGGATACATTAGTTACAAAAACAAAAACAATAAGAATGTACATGTGAATATTGTGTTCTTGGCCGATGTTGTTTCATTCATTCAGTTTTTACAGCATTGCCTCTTGCATCCTGAAAGAAATGGGGCTTAATGGTTCCACCGAAGGTCATTGGTGTAACAATTTAGGATTTTCGGTGCCCCAATAATGGCTGTTTTGTTTATTAACAAAACTCACAAGGTTGAAATGAGAAATGTTGGATTTGTATTTGTTTTAATGACTTCAGCACGTTGTCAAGGTGTTAGATGCTCCATAATAAATTGCAATCAACCACTCTCTACGATTACCAAATGCGAACTGACGAATATCTGCCAAACCAAAATGGCGGCCAAACAAAAACGGTCTGGAACATAATATTCACCCTGTAAGATACATGGTATAAAAACTTATCCACCAATCACCTCATAATATGGGCTAAGAGTAGCTCCGAATGCCCTCGACCAATCTCTATTAACCATCTGGCTGTTGATCCTTTCCGAGCAATTAAAAGATACTTAATTTCATTAAATTTTGGTTGCATTGGAGCCTAAGAGCCAGGAATACACAAAAGCGTTGACCAAAAGCTGTTTGCATTTTTGGAACTATCATTTATTCTTGTACCAATTTTATTTATATTTAAAAAATAGCTTACATTATATTTTAATAAAATAATAGACGTACCATTTATAGAAGACTATACATTTTTTGTAATCTTGAATGACTAAAATAGCAAAATTGATATCACAGATCTTCAGTAAAGAAAATTTCCTGGTTCGCATTCCGATGGTAACCAAATATTTTTCTAATACAAATTTAATGAATCGACTAGAAAAATATATAAAAAAAATCTATGTAAAAAGTAAAAAAGTAGATAGGTATAATTAAAATGACGTGATTGGATTTATTTATTTATTATGTTTTAGGTGGAGGAACTGAATCTGATTCCAATTACCCGCAGTGGAGGAAGGTCAGCAGACCGATGGATAAAATTTCTAATTTGCAATTATTGGAATCATTCACCAAACTGGTTGACGGTAAATATATTTGTTTTTTTATTATTATCCTTCATCAATAACAGTTTATCACTTTTAAATGAACAGTAACTCATTTATCTAGGGCATGTCTCAGGACTGAAACAACCTGAACGCACCTTGCAAATACTTAGGTGCAAAATAGGGCTCTCATCAATCTTAAAATCTCGCCGGTATTAACTGAAAAACAGATATAGGGCGTCCAGCGGAAAAAATTCAAGATTAAATTGTAATTGTTTGTAAACCATCAAGGTGAGGTAAGTGGGAGCAGTATTGTTCGACGTGTGTGATTTGCGGATTTTCCAGTCACTGGTCGGGAGCACACTGCGTGTTCGCGGTTGAGCAATATATAAAGTGCGGTGATTCATTGGTTTGTGCACTTTGCGCTTTTTGTACTCACTTTAATATTCAACGAGTAAGTGATGAGCCGAGCACGCAACTTATCTGGTGTTGGGTTCAAAAGTTCAGAGAAGAAGGGGCAATGGTTAACCTAACTTCTCTGGAATCATCAACATTAGCAGCGATGCCAGAACATGTGGCTCAAGTTCGATGTGAAATTATGCACAATCCGCGTAAATCGATAAGGAAGATTGCAGCCTGAACTGAAATAAAAAAATTAACAGTGCACGTTATTTTGAAAAAGAAAGTTATTGAACCCAGGAAACAGCTGCAGTTGCGGTACCAAAAACTCGTCAATCATTCGGCAATACATGTCAGCAGTGACTGTCTCTCACTAGTTAAAAAAATAAGGGCCAATTATCTCTTCTACCTCCCGGGCAGAAATTACACAACACACTGTTGTTTTTAGACAATGCAAACGTTTTTGATGGCGTTCCCTCGGATTGTCGGAGCACCAGTATCTCATGTTCGGTTTATTAACATAGCCATCGATATGAAAATGTGCTTTATCATTAAACAATATATTTCCAAGCTGTTCATGCTGTTCCAAAACGTTCCAGCATCGTTCTTGCTAGGGTTTCATGTAAAGAATAGTTATTTTCGTTGAGAAACTGCACAATTTGCAGTTTGTATGGGTGAAAAAAATTGAGGTTAAAATACAGCTAAAGTTTATGATGAGAAGCGTTCACTGGAGACTTGCGGCTGGCTCCCGGAGTGGCTACACTGCGATGTATTGTTGTCTAATTTGCGATCGGTAGGAGAGATTATACGACTGTTGAGAGTCTGGTTTAACAGTCAGGTACTGTGAGGTACGTGCAAGTGGCTAAAAAATATGATTATTGATAGATTTATCACTTAGCTTGCGTGCCGAGTTAACAGTTGATTTCAAAAGGGCCTTTGTACTAGTGATGGTAAACTATTATGTGAATGTGACAATTGTTGGTAGCTGAGATTTAACAATGGTTGGTAACTATGATTCAACTATTGGAGGTTTACTTTCTAGTATACCAGTCATTGCTCGAAGAATTATAAATAATCAGTTATCAATCATTGTTATAATCTAACGGTTTAAATAACAATTTAACCATCACTACTGTGTACACTGAAATGATTTCATTCAACCGATGAAGCAACATGTCTTTCTAGCTGAAGTAGTTGTCATCTTTTTTGGTACCACTTTTAAATATCTCACAATATCTTTCTGTTTCAGTGTGCAATGACAAAGATGTCTCCTGCGACAAATGGCTTTCTAAATTAGACGGATGCGGATGGTTGAGTCACGTGCTAAACGCACTGAATACTGCCTGTACTGTTGCGCAATGTTTGGAACATGTATGTTATATTTTGCATTCAATTTTGATACCAGATGGACTTATATGAAATTTCTGATTGATGGATGGATATAAATGAAACAATGTTATAACTCTTTTTGAATTTATTTACACTACTCGAGTTTGGAGAAAAACAGTAACTCTCATCGACTGGTAAAGTATTAAGTGTTTAATGTTACCTGTCGATGAGAGTCTCGAGTAGTGCTAATAAACTCAAGTAGAGTTATAACATTGTTTTATTTATATCCATCCATTATAATGAAACTCTACAAAGTTAACGCCGATTCTATCAATAATATTACTAATTAATGTCATAAACATGTTGTAAACATATATCGACACGATGCGCCCGACGTGTCACATGCGTGATGCAGATGTTTATAGAGACGCATGGTGATATGTTAATTAATAAAATAGTCTTGAATAGACACTGACATGAAAAAAATAATACAAAATAAATATAACATATTCAATAACTATTTCATAAGAAATCTTGATTTCAACTAATAAATTTATGAATAATTTTTTTAGGTATGGTTTATATTTTCAGGAAGCCAGTCCGGTGTTGGTTCATGGCTCCAGGGGTATGGACGCTACTCTGTTGGTGTGTTCTCTAGTGCAGATTATCATCAATCCAGATTGTCGCACCGTCAGAGGGTAAATTTTAGTCTTTGATTTTTTTGGTGATGATTAGTTTTCATTTTGTTTTCTGTTTTGTCGTTAGAAGGCACAATTTTTATATATTAAATTAAGATGACAATTACATAATTATGTAAACAAATATATTCTTACTATATTATATATTACATTCTTTTTGTGTTTCTTTTGACATGGATTGTAATGTTAGTCTAAATAAAGATGCATTTTGATTTCATTCATCACAAGCCGAAGTGTATATTGGGCATATGAAGAAGAATAACCCTCCTGTTCTATCCTGCGCTGTAGTGTGGTTGTCGTCTACCTCGAGAGCATTTAGGTTCCTCTGGATCCCAACTAGCTGAATGAGTTATGGTCTTACTAGTCGGGTTATTCTGTCATTACTAGTGTTTTGAGAGATTTAGTATCTTTTTCGGATAGAGGGGGAGGGAACTTGAAGGTTTTAAGTTTTAAGGAATGTGATCTTATTTATTAATGTTTTCTACAAATTCATTTTTTATTATTTATATTTATAATGGGGGACAGCTATACAATTTTATTTGCATGAGATGAAAAGAGACAACATTATTCATTGGAATTCTGAGGATTTCCATACATTTTAAATGCTTCTAATTATTTTAAGTAACCATTCAATTTCAACACTAATGGTATTTTAATGTCATGGATAATTTGTAGAAAAGGACAGCTGTATAATTTTACAATCAAAGAAGACAATACGGCAAGAGAGATATTTTTGATATTCTGGAATCTATATAATGTTTGCATGATTCTAGGAAATAGTTATATTCAACACGAATAATGTTTTTTTTTTTAAATTAATGCAGGAATACCGAATTGGTAATCTTGCTGATTAACACTGCTGACACAAGTAATTGCCGTGTCAATTAATGATATTAATTAAGAATTTATTTATTTTTTATTTATTATCTTTGTTTTATTAACCACTGAATTGAGTTTAAATACATCTACCGGTTTCGAAAAATACCATTTTCTTCTTCAGGATGTCATAACTAACTAAAAACATATATTATTGTTTCTTCACCAGAATCTATTTTTAAAAAAACAACAATTATTTAAAAAATAAATTTAGTACCTAACTCAAAAAAAAAAAAAAGAATTTTAACCACAAAGTTAATATTGCTAATTTTAAAAGTAATTTATTTATTAGTATAATTTTTGTGATAAATCTTTATTTACCACCAGATTCCCTTGGGATTCTATCCTCTGGTTACTGTTTAATTACTTGGGTTCCAATTCCTTGTCATAATAAACTCAGTATGTCCGAGTAACAATTATATGTTTATTACAACAAGTTATTACAGTAAATATAAATTATACACTTCAGAGATAGAATTGTTATTCAGAAGAAGCTGTGATGGAAGAGAGCCATTCCCCTCTTATTAAGTTTGTCCCCGCACCATTCATCTACTCACTTTCATGTCACACACACACACACATACATTTACAAAGTGACAGTTCTCACAATTTTGTTAATGTTTTACCATGCTGTTTGTAGCATCCAGGCCCTGATTGATCGTGAGTGGCTACAGGCCGGCCATCCCTTCTCTACACGTCACCCGCATTCCTGCTACTACACCGCTCCGGGGGCGGGGTCGGCCGCAACAGGGTTGCGCAAAGCATCTTTCGCGCCTCCCACTAACCAGGTGGGCCCCGGAGTCAGCCCCACCTTCCTGCTGTTCCTGGACTGCGTGCACCAGCTGCAAGAACAGTTTCCGTGCAGTTTTGAGTTCACGCAGGACTTGCTTGTTACACTCTTTGAGCACTCTTACTTCAGTCAGTACGGTGAGTTCTTGTAGATTATTTGCTTTAAATAAGTCATCTAAATTATTTGTAGTAATCATTGAGAGATAGAGATGAAGTCTCTGCAATCTTTAGTCTTAAATTAAGTTGTGGAGAACCTCAATATTGCGAAGTGGTGTAATGATGGATTATATCTAATCTTAATCCATCAATGTATTCGATGTTTGAATGTTTAGCAAAATTAAAACATAGAGGAAAGAAGTATTCAAACGAAATATCACATGAGTAAAAGTAAAAATTACTTACAGTTAAATCACATGGTTTATTCAGAAAAGTTACAGTTTTCTGTGCAATTTGAAATAAATAACTAGATTAAATACGGGGTTACAAAGTGAAGTTCTGCATTGACTTGTTAGCTGAACAGAATGGTAGAAGAGCCGCGATGCTCATTTAGTGAATGTTATATGGCTTCTCCAAAGATCTTGTCTATTTCCGTCTCATATTGATTTGTTATCGATGCTAGTCATGTCATTCTCAATTAGTCCTATCCCCGCAGACTTCAGTCTAGCAAAGTAGCCAAAACAACGCTGTGTATATCAGAGGTGGGGTCTACTCCATCGCACACAATAAACTACAAGTATTTAATTGCAATATCTTATGTTTATCATGTTATATTATAATATATTCACAATATTCTGTTACAACAAAAATATGTATGTCAATAAAGTCTAAATATTCTCATCATGATTATCACCGTGAGGTGGATAATTCGGGACATCAGCGTCTCCTTCCTGCCATTCCTGGAGTGTGTACATCAATTGCGGGAGAATTTTCAAATAAACAGGGTAACATTTACATATAATCAAATACGGAATCCTGGACAAGCGTCCAATTTTGATATTTCTCAAAAATGAAATGCCATCTTTTGCATTAATTCTTTATTCCGGTTTTAAAAATGACACCAAAGAGTCAAATTTCAGTCTATCTAATGATGTTGTCTTAACCCCTTGAACCCTGCAAAAATTGCAGTATTTTAGATTATACCATCTTTGCAAGTTAGCTGTCAAAATGAACAAAAATGACATATGAGAATCGCATATAGACAATTTCTATGGTAAGTAAGATTTCTCCCTTACCGTAGACAGCATAGATAAGAAAATGTGACATATGTCAATATACTTTTGTATAAAACGAAAACGTTTTTACCCTGCTCACGTCTTACAGACCTGCCCTTTAACCAAGCACTATACAGCCATAACGGCACTACGTCCATATAAAATTATGATCGTCAACATGATCGCTAATGTTTGATAACTGGACAAGTACTAAAAGAAAAGTAATAAGCAATATTCCATTTTTTGTCAATATTAGCAATGCTGTTTTTTACATTAGTGTGTATTTGAAATGTGACTATCTTCATAGAGCATGAATCTATCATTTTAGGCACTTTTCTGGGCGACTGTGAGAAACAGCGTGAGGAGTTAGACCTATACAAGCAGACCACCAGTCTCTGGTCCCACCTGAATACTCCGCAGGCTATAGGAGCGATGCTCAGCCCCCTGTACGAGCCCAACCAGGGGATCATATGGCCTTCAGTGGCTCCCATGAGCCTTGTGCTTTGGGAAGGTAAGAGTTCTATTATTAAATACCTATTTCAATAATAAGACAGACAAAATACTTTGTTTAAACTACAAACAAACCATTCTTTTGACATTATAAGGGTTTATAAATTATACATACAAATACTAGGGGTTTACAGTTAGATAAATTTTAAATGTTAGAAATAAGAAAAAGTGTTAATAGCAAGCTAAATATTATAAATAACCAAATCCTCTTTGCAAATAGTCACCTTTTAAATTTGTTTTCATGGAAGTTCCTACTTAGTTACCCACCACTTTAGAGTTTTCTTTTTATCTATACTTTTAACCTTACTTTTTCAGAAAACGGTTTGGATCATCTCATTTTGTTGCTTAACTTTAACTCGCTGTGAATCTTCGCTTAAATGTAAACTTTACTAGTGCGCATGCACATTGCGCGCGAACCACCTGATATGTGTCATCAAAATTGAGATATTTCAATTTTTGACACTAGTATTATGTACAATATTAAGCCAGTATCACAGTCTTTTCTGATGATCAACTAATTATAGAGTATATTCTTAACCTTTTAAATGCCATGAGCGCGTTAATACGCCAAACATTATATGTCATGCTAAGCTATAAGCGTGTTAACACGCACTTTTGGACCTTGCAAACTTGCAGGGATTAAAGTCATATTTTTAAATCATTTTGCCATCTGTGAATGACGGTCTCAGGTATTGATAGATAAGTCAAGACCCTTAAAGCCTAGTCTTACCCTCAATCCATCTTCTTCCTTACTTATCATCCATTGTCTTCCATTTCAAATGAAGTTGGCAGTTAAAAAGTTAACAGGAAAAGTAAAACTCAAACCTTGACACATTATTTTTTGCAAGAAGAAATGGGTTTTGCCGCTAGATTTTACATGTCGCATCTGGTTTCAACAATATTACGTTGTAGGTTTTGATAACCTTATATTTATACGCCACAAGATCAATGAAAAGATGTACCTGGAGTAGAAAAGGGCAGCTTTTAGGTGGAAAGCACTATAGGGATAGAAAATACATTTTTTCATCTGATATTATCCAAGCTGTTTCCAGCTTTAAGTCAAACACTGCGCTCAGATTTAAGTAATACAGCTTTTTTGCTTGTATACAGTGCATGCCCCTGATGATTAGTATTCATATATACCTATATATATATTCTATACGTAGTACTCTTCGTGGATTGCTGTGTATTTTTATACCAGAGATTCCTTCAAATTTCTTTCCAGAACTGTATCTGCGTTGGGTGATAGACTTTGCAGAGCAGCGAATGGCTCTGGAACAAATATCCAGGATACGGGAAAAGGACAAAGAGCTACGCAGCAAGGCCATCAAACTGAGGAAGCAACTGTCAGATCTGATCAGGGAAGTCAGAGAACTGGAAGGCAACGATCACGTGGAACTCTCGGGAGATCTGTTGTCGCGCACGGCTCACGAGCAGCTGCCAATCTCGCCCTTGGATCTAGAAGTCGACGAGAAGGATTAAGATAATATTACATCGGGTGGTATAAATATTTTTTTGAATGTTAATTAATTATTTCAATTTTATTTGAGTAATAATGTCTTGCGACCTGAGACTTGACTGTTGATTTCGGGTTGATTGATGTCTCTCTCTGAATTTGCGCCGATTTACGAGAATCATATCCTTAAATTGGCTATGCAATAATTTTTAGATTTGTGACACAAATAATAATGGTAAAAATTAAATCTATAAAAATATTTCAAAAATTCAATCAAAATCTAATTTATATGTATATAAAATTGAAAGTCTGCTTTCTGTACAATACTACACCCTTTGACTGAACTCAATGTAATTTTGCATACTTTAGGATTGCATAAAACAAAGGCATGCATCGCCCCCTCCCTAACCAACATTTTAAATTATGCCCGGCATCGTCCACTTTATTAAAGATCGGGTGATAGATTAATTGACAAAATTGTTTTAGCGAACCAGTTGATAATTTTATTGAGAGACATCACTATTCAGGTTTACCGGAAAATAAGTACGATTGCGTTCTTTTATCTGTATTTTAATTAAATCGGACAAATTAAAACTACATTCATATAAATTATAATTTAGTAACATGTCTTTTCGTGATCACTACACAGGTGCCATCTGTGATTTTAACAAATTTTCATAGCGAAAATATGAAGCGTACTGTCAGTGACGAATTATGTTTGATTCGAATTGAGATCTTAAGAAATTTTTTTAAAATAAGTATATATTAAAGATCCTCATCAATTCAGTGCCTGGATGCAAGAGATTAATATCTGTACATCACACAAATTTGAGGCTAACGTAGGATGTTACACCTCATTTTATTTGTCATTGTGTTACGAGTGGTGTGAATAGAGTTACAGAGTTCTGTTCTGCACAAAGAATTGTTGAGTTTGTGTATATATGTGAATGAGAGCTCGGAATTCTCACAAATATAACTTTGGTTAGTGGCATTCTTATAAATACAACTCATGTTCTTATTTTGGATTCAATAAAACTGTATCATTAAAAATATTGTAGAATTTCAGGTATAGTTTTATTGACTATCCGGTTTGTTAAATTTTCTATTTCGAGCTCTGATGTAAATTAAACAGATCTGGTCAATAAGAATTTATAATATATTGTTAACGACTTGACATGTAACAAGAAGAACATTAAAATCCATTTGAAAAATTGTAATTTAAAATAATATATTTGCCTTCCTTACATTTATGATGTGACAAATCAGCTGGACCCGGGCCAGACAGCCCAACTATACACATATTTTCAGATTAATTGAGTCTCACTCCCATAACAACATTCTACGTATATTAGTTTTTACAAATGTTAACAGATAGAATGTCTACCATCTTGGATAATATACAATGTTGTTGCAAGGAAGCTCACTTAGAAATTGCGTCTAATAGTATTTTTATTTATATAACTAACAAATTGTTAGTTGTGTATTTCAGATACATTTGATACATATTTTATGTGGTAGTATGTTCAATTGAATACATTATGTATGAAAAATTTACTTCCATTTAAAATATATGAATTACATGCAAAATACTAAAAATGATCTATTTGTCACCTACAATACTTTACGTAGGAAAGGACGATATGGCCACCAAATATGGATATATATATATATATCTATATTTGGTCTAGATGTATGGAGAGAGTGATATTAAGTATCTGAAGGAAGTAGCAGGAGTGACATTTACCAACCGAGAGAACTAATATAATTCTTACTTCTACATTTATATTGAGGTTGCTGGACATGTCTATCAATTTATGAGACATATGTTTTCGGCAACTCCAGGGGGAAGGTAGCTGGTGTGTCGCCTCAAATAGAGTTTGGGATGAGCAGAAATTCAAAAGATTTTGTGAAGTCACTTGAAGTCAGAGCAAGATGGAGACACCGTATTCAAATTTTGAATCGCCCAACTTAGAATATAGGGATCAAAATGATTGATTGAAAGAATAATATTCCAGTTTAGATCTGGATTTATAAAAAAGGGTAAAATTATGATTATGCACCGTTTACAATTAATTAGAATTTAATTATGGAATTGATTTCGGTGATGTAAAATTATTTAATAATCTGATGGTTCTCGAATATTTACAGATTTTTAGTTTAGTAATAAAATGTTACCAATGTATTCAGCGCGTGTATGTTAGTATAAAGCCATATATATATATATATAATATTAAAATCTGCATTAGTGGAATTGTTGATTGAATGTTTACAAGTCTAGATAGTTGCAGTTCTGATGAATTATTTGAAATATGTATACGAAGACTGACAATTAAGTTAGTAGAAAAAAATTATTACAATTACAGAACATGCTTATTCATTATTTGACACATGGTCCACTTCAAAGTAGTCCCTTCCTAAAACAATGCATCTGTTCCAACATTGTTTCCATTACAGAATCCGTATTTAAAGTCATTCTTCTCGGGACTGTTTACAGCATGTGTCGTAATCTGTTCCACCCCCACTTGTCACTCCCCAGTGATGATCCTTCGCATCTTTCTTGATTTTGGGAAAAAGAAAGAATATATAATCAAATTCTAAATAAAGTTAGAACTTTAATTGACATTAAGGCTTTTAAAAGGGATGTTTCGAATTGGTTGTTGAAATTAAGAAGAGCAGTACTGAGAGTAAACTGTTTTATACAATGAAATAATTTTTATAACTGCATTTTGTGTGTATTTCCCTTTACCTTATATGTGCTTACATTCTTTTACATATTGTTTTGCACATTGGTATTTTTCTCTCTCTTTTTTAATATGTTTTTATATTTTTACGTTTACTTGCCTTGTGTGTTACGTATTCTATTTGATTGTGTTTTACCTTCAATGAGTTTTGTGAAATGTAATTGTTTACAAAAAAAGTCCTTCACTACAATGGCTGTGTGATGAAGCATTGTCCCGGTGCAGTATTGCAATCTTGTTTGCTAACAATTCATGTCGGACATGGATCACTCACGCTTGTGACATCACCTCTTTATAGAATGTTGCATTATCAGTTTGTGGTATGGGAAAATATTCTGGTGGTAATCGTTGCCAGTGTCGCAGTATTGCCACTAATGTCGCACGAAAAGTATTCTACGAACTTAATTGTCAGTCATCATATGTCATTTGTGAATTACAATGATTCGTGATATTGTACTAAAGAGTTTTAAAATGTGTATTTTCATTTACTTTTGAATATTAATATACATACTTTCTAAACATGAGAGCTATGCTATTTGTCAATGCCCTATAATAAATTAATGTCATTTATAAAATGTTTTGTGGTCACATTTTTAACTTTCAACATGATAACTCGTTCATACAGTAGAATCTCAGTTATCGGTGGTCACATTAAATGGAGCAGTAAAAAATTACAATTTCTTTTAATAACATTTTAGAATATTACTTAAAATAATTTTCATTAGATTTCACAATGTGTACCAAATAATTAATGGCAAAATTGCAAACCCGTCACTGAACAGAAATCTCAGTGCACTCTGGTGAAATTCCGTGATCGCAAATTATTATTTGGGTGTGCTTAGATTCAGTGTTTACAAGCGGACGAGCACATCACATCAATTTAAATTACATTTATTATTAACTTTAATTGTTTATAATTTTTTATTAACGCCCCGAATAATGAAGAATCTACTATACTGAATCCAAAAGATAACATCGGTAACATCCTGCAATGACGCATGTTTTAATAAATGAATACATTATCTAATTAAATTATGAATGTAACATTAGAGGGTATTCAATACATATTTTTGTTGCACTTTTTGTATTTGTTTATGAAAATAGTTGTCTATTTTATTTCTTACATTTCTATTCTGTTTTTATATAATTCAACCAATGAAAATGGATTATACATTAATAAATGTACTAATTATACAAGATAATTATTATCATTCTAGAGGTTTACAAAATGTCCGCATTGAAAACGGACAAATCAGACAAAAACTATTCGGGACTTTTGCATATGCGTGATGTTCAAAAAGCTAAATACATATAATGATCAGTTTTGACGAGGATGTTAGTGTTAATGCCTAAAGAACTACCTGCGATAGAATGTTCCGGGTTCGAGTTAAATTGTCTCATATAATACCACGTTTTTGTGATCATCACCAGCTTCTTCCACGTTTGTCTTAAATATAATTATTGTATACGATTAAGATGGATTTGCATAATGAATATTGCGTATGTATTACATTGTTTCCTTAAGTGCAACACCGCATACGAACCATTTGTAAAAATGTTCAAGTGAGGTAGTCTTTCGCGATATTGATAAAACAAGAAATCTAATGGTCCATTCTAAAATTTGATTATGGAAATCATTAAAAAAATATTGTTATGTTTTGGTTTACCATATATGTATGCGGTTTTGCAGTTTTGCAGACAATATATTTTTATGCTACAAAAAGGTGCATACATTTATTTTTATGTATTCATTCTATTTTACATATTTGCAATTAAGATACATTTATATTATTCTTGCCATTTTATGACAGTTTCGGGAGAACATTTGTTTGTTATTAATCATCATCTTAATTTTTTGAAAAACATTTATTTTATTTTGTTGACAATATTTTTAGAGAAGAATCTCAATATTTTCAGATATCCAATCACTGTTAACACATTGACTGTTGATCACGCCCACGGGATTTACAATGTCAACTTGCTAAGTGCCGCCAACACCCAAGGGCGGACCGTTTCCATACATGATTATTCGCATCAATATGTCGCCGGCATCCCCTGCTATCTGTTGTTTTTGTGGCTGATGTCTGCTTGAGCAATAATATATAATTGGCATTTGTTAATATTACAAAAAAAAGTCAGCAGTCAATCGGTTAAGGCCCATGTGCACAGAACGAGATACAATGACATAAATCTCAGAGGTTTGGTTGAGATAAATCTCAGTACCATGTACATATGTTGAGATTTTGATCTGAAGTTGGAAATCAGCTTGAGATTGGCTAAAACAGATAAAAACTCAATCTCGTGTACACAACAAGCAAAACTAGACATCTGCACACTAACATCACCTAGAACTATACATACTTATAACTATTCTGAAAAGTTAGACAAATAGAGTATTAAATTACAAACATTTATTCTGTTTTAACTACTGCGGGGGGGGGGGGGGGGGGAGATTCACCCAACTGACGAACGGAAGATCAATTTGCTGACTGACTAAAGTGAGGTGAATCTCAGACATGGTGTGTACACGGAGACTATGATTACGGGGAAAGTAGAGAGTTATCTCCAAAGAATCTCATGGGAGCATAATTCCGATATCAGAGATTGTCTCGAGTCGAAAATCTCATCCATGGACGCGGGTCATTAGTGTTTGCGATTGTGAAATATTAGTGAGAAACTTGCAGTTCATGATTTTGGATACATCACTCATAAATACTACTTACTTAAACTGTCGTGTACAGTATTTAATCCAAGGGAGCGGGTTATGTCAAAGCAACAATAAGAGTAGTAACAGTATGACCAATATGATTATATTAAAATGCTTATTGAAGAAAGAAAGTGAATTAGATATTCAAATAGTTCACTTATAGTATAATCTGGATATTACATTTTCCTATAAGGTATGTCAACATTAACTTTTCGACATATACAGGATGTAATAAACCTAGTCCACAATATTTTGTTGACCTGACAAATTATGGGTCGAAAATATTCAAGGAGTATGTATACAATTCTGTACCATTACGGAAAACCTTATTGTATGAGAATTTTACAAAATCATGTTAAATCTTAAGGGCTGGTTATGTGATCAGTATTTTAACCGTGGTAAGTTTTTACTGTAGTAACTTTTTACTATCGTTTGTGGTAAAAATCATTTGCGGATTGTTTGAATGTCAAATTTACTATTGTCAATACATAGATGAAATGTCTATTGGCAAGTCAAATAATTGTGAAATATGCTTTATCTAAGGATTTATTCGCCTCTGCGTTCGAAATCTGTTACTTTGGTGGTGAAATTTTTTCGAATTATGTGCTAATGTACATTAAACAATGAGATCATCATCAGACAAACTCTCATAACTAAAATAGCGAGATATTGAATGATTAATTGTCGCATACTGCAACTTTCAAAGTATTAATGTGGTCCGATGACTTTTGAAACAGCTGTGAAGAGTCCGCCATATTTAACCATCGATTCTTGTTTTTGCTATTGGATATCGAAGAGTAAAATGAGTTTACTACGGTCAAACATCCATTTTCACAAAAAATTTTAATTTAGTATTTTTTTTTACTAAAAATAAAAAGTCACTACAGATCACAAGCCCCAAGTTCTAAGTCTACGTAATTCAAAATAAATATTAGCGAATTTGACCCACGATTATTCTACATCTTTGCTTAAGGTTCTAAACCATCTAACAATAAACAGTCTGGCCACTCGAAGTTCGATGACATTAAATTTTTTATATTCAATATATAATTTGAAATCAATAGAATATTTCAACTAATCAAAATAATCACATTTAACATTTTCGATTCATATTTTTAATATGTATCTACCCCTAAAATATTGTACACTAGATGTGTTACACCAGGACATGACAATTTTCTATAATTTACGCATGGATTATATTTTTCACTATATTTTTTATTTCTGTTCTCTCATCCTGAGGCCACAGATACTAGAACTGGTACAGGTTCTAATACTTTTACTATTAAATATTTTCAATGAATATTTTGAATTATTAATTAAAAATTATAATTAGGTGTTTAAGTTCTAGTCAATTATTTTATCACCGTATTATATACAAAAAATCTCAACAGATAAGTTGTAATATCAATTAAAAAAAAATTAATTAATAATCCTTACACTGTGTTATATTAAGTAAGTATGTACTGTTAATAAATGCAAAAAGTATTGTTATGTTTTTTTTGCTTGTCACTGATTTCTGTATCTAACACAGCATTTAATGTTTAATATTGGTGTGCTTGAGTGTGAACGTGCGAAAGAATGTCATTTAAATTTTTTAGGTCAATTACATTCTTATTTTAACTGTTGGTATGAAATTAATTAATTAGTACCTAATGCCTTGTCTTTTTTGTCAACTAAATCAATTTAATTTATATTGAATCTTTATTATTTTTACTAGAAATATATTACTTCTTCACGCATACGTTTGTTACTGCCGAAAATTTTACAAGATTGGAAACGCACGGCTGACTAATAAATCATTGAGATTGACAATTAGATGAAGCCATACTCTTGTAGGGATTCTCGTAATGTCAACTTGGAAATTTGTTAGCATTTTATGACGGCTGTAGCCATCTTTTCACTGCATCACTCTATTTGACCGATGGTTATAACTGTCATTTTTTAAAATAAGGGAACAATTGTTGAAAATTATAGCTAGGATTGCCTTTTCCTTATATATATATAACCTTTTTTTTTATAGCTTTTTCTTTGGGACGGACATTTTATTCTGTGTCCGTCCTTGACATCAGGAAGGATGCAAATTTAACTTTTGCACTTATATGGTTACTTATTTGCACATTTTTACACATATGGCGATTTCATTATTGCATTTAAAATGTCATCTGGAAGGATTTATTGAATTCTGCTAAACTATATTCAGAGTATTGTAGTTTCATTTTGACTAGTGTCCTTTCCTGGCACTTCAGGAAATTGGCAACCCTGGTTATATGAATGAACATAATTATAGTGTCATTTGTTTTGATTTAGTATGCTTATTTTTGCTATTTAATGACATCACATACATAAACTGAATAACAATAATATATTTTTAGGATAATTCAATTATAATTTAGATTAGATAAATTATTATATTATATTATAAATAAGCACATAAAAATTCCAAAATAAATAAAATATCTAGTCATAAATTTGCTTATTTTTAATTTTCTATATTGGCAAGATCTAGTTACATTATTCTGGGATTGGTTGATTGATGAATTATTCCAAAATCAAAAAATTATGACCTGGTTTAGATTTGTTTTATCTTTGACATTAGTCGTAATTATTTTGATATATTTGAATATTTATTATTTAAAAATACACAGCCATAGATGATTTTTTGTTGAATTCAAACCCCCGAAGTTGAACCAGATCACCTCATTAATGGTAATATACTTATGTACTTTGATTCCCTTAATATGTTTATAGGCTAAATTTAACAGATGTAGAAAATACATGCAATAATTTCTCCATAAAATAGTTATTTTGTTTTTTCCAATGATTATACATTCCATTCTAGAATAAAAAATATGTTGTGTTACAGTTTTTTTTAGAAATGTAATAGATTATAATTTTCTATGTCGATTATTATTAAACATTATTATTTTTAAAGTAAATACTTTTTATTTATGGTCCGTATACACAAGAGTGCCAATATTATCAAGGGACTCGCATCATTCTTGAGGGCGGGTTTAACATTATTTTTCTCTCATAAAATTTTTAAGTAAATCAAATGCATTGGAAAATTGCATTTCTACATTACATATAAAATTCTATCTGTGTATACGCATTACAATGTTTTTCAATGACTTTTCACTTATCCTTTTATCAAGTACCTAATTATTTTCAAAATATAAACTTATATGAGCTATGCGTATTTAAAATAATTTATTTTAAATATTGTGACCTTAGAATAATAAGTATCATCTGACATTTTGGTCAAAATTGTCTTTTTTTATTTAAAATTCTTACAATAATTTTGTCTTTAAAACTGAGTTATAAAAATGTCAAATTTCTTAGTAGTTTAAGAGTTTTTTTTGTTGCAATTTCAAATCATGTGATATGGAAAGGTCCTGACTTAAATTCCAGTAGTAACCACAGACCGCTAAATAAATAGACATGAACCAAGACAAATTCGTTGTCTTAAAATTTTCATTTTGATGGCACCCACTTGATCACTTTGGCGCCACTCACGCAATCAAAAAGCTCTGCGACTTTTTTTAAAATATGATTCGTTTGGAATCAAAATTTTAACGCTGACAATATAATATGCATTAATGTAAAAAATACATTTGATTTATAAGCTAAGATATAACTTTCAAAGACCAAATACTTTTACTATTGCATAAATATATCATAATCTATCATATTTCCAATAAGAATGTGTAGAATGCCCCTCATCCCGTAAATAATGTTCCGAACATTTTTATTAATTTACTATCTGTGGATAGTTACCAAAATATTTTTTTTAATTATAGATTTTTTCTATATGTCTTTCTAATTGTATGTCTTCTTCTATATGTCTTTGTAATTGTAATGTATGAGTACATATTACATATCTGGTCCAAAATTAGGAATTTGTTTATTTTAATACTCAGTTAAAAAAATCAAAATTTAAAAAAAAAATTCATCTTATGAGTGATAAATCCAAACTCCATCGAAGAAATTGAAATATGAATATTTAAGCTCATTGATTGATATAAATGTAATATAAATGTCAGATGATACCTTGTTCTAAGGGCATTATATTTTATATATTAAGTTACGATCTCTCATTAAAAAAAATTATAAATTTATTAAATATAATAATATATTGTGTTATTTAATGTAGAATTATTAAGTACATACTTATTATTAAGAATTGTAACCAGATCTTATGCTCAGGAAATGATTATTTTGATTGTCAATTCTTTTTCCCCAAATATATAGATTTATTGCACTCAGTTCTTTTATTTTTTACACCTGTGATCTATATTTTTTTTAAACTTATATTGCAGTTTATTCTGATAACTGACCATCATCATCCACGTCGATCCCCATGAACTCCCACCCTCTTGACTATGCTCCTTGATCCGTCCAATAGATGGGGATCTTCCTTTTCCTCTTTGTCCTTCGACGTGGCCCACCGCAACAAGATTCTTCTAGCTATCTTTCCTTCTCGCAAGATAAAATAAAATTGAATGAATTTGCCCTTGATGTTCAACTCTTAATGATTTGAGTCTGAGGTGTATCACAAATGGACTAAAATTATTGAGATGTATATTAGATTGGAGCAAGGAGAATCGCGTGAATCTTAATCATTGATTGCCGATCACGCCCATCAGTGCTATTTTTTTATTATTTTAATATTAGAAAATATAATACATTTTTTAGCAGGATATACATATATTTCATGTAACATTTATTTCTTCTCTATGAGAATAGGACTCGTGTATAGAAAAGGAGTATGTATGAGATAATTTATACTTTTAAAATTAGCAATATTAACTTGGTGGTTAAGATTCATATTTTTTTTATTTATTATCTTAGTTTAATAACCACAATTGAGTTTAAAAAACATCTACCGGTTTCGGAAAACACCTTTTCCTTCTTCAGGATATGTCAAAACTAACTAAAAATATAGCATTGTTTTTCTATTTATCCAGGATCTATTTTAAAAATTTTTTTTAAATTTTTTAAAAAAAAACAACAATTATTTAAAAAGTAAATTTAGTACCTAACTCAAATTGCTGCTCAATACAAATTTAGTCGAATAATTTTTAGGAAAAAATTTTAGAATAGGACTCGTAGTTAAATTTAGTTGGCTGTTTAGAATTTCCTGATTACTTTTACATGCTTTATTTATTTCCAACGATTCCAAATTATTTAATTTGTGACCTACACCGTTTATATGCAAAATTGACAATCCCAATTTTTTATCAAAACCATGACTATTTTCTATCAAATGATTAGCAAATTCTGAAAACCCACTATTGTTCAAACATCTCAAATGCTCCTTTACTCTTATATTAAAATTTCTACCCGTTTTACCAACATAAAATGCAATGGTGTTTTCCGAAACCGGTAGATGTTTTTTAAACTCAATTGTAGTTATTAAACTAAGATAATAAATAAAAAAATAAAAAAAAAGATAATTTATGTTTCAGTTAATCTGTGTATATATTTTTTTACTTCAGATACAAATTGATAGTAGGCTGTAATTGTTCTAATTGTGATGGGAAGATTGTTAAAAAATTTGATGCCTTGATAAATATAGTGATTTTGGGTTGCGGTATATTTTAGTTTTGGAATATCAATTTGGTCTCTAAATATTGTAAATCTAAAGTTTAATTGATTTTTAATTTTGAAAATTTGAATTACTGAATTTTTTTATATATGTCTATTATTTTTGGCACTTTGAAAACTGTGAAAAGACTCAGATAAAAATACCTCCGCTGAATAGTGAGCAAGACGGATGCAGATAGAGACACATGGTGAGAATTGCACCGACAAGAATACAGATTGTAAATGTGAAGGAACAAAAATATTAACTATGCAGATTCATAATTTTATAAAAAAATTGTTAAATATAGTATATTATGTTTTCGTGAATGATTTTGAACATTGAAATTTTTTTTTTTTTTTTAAATATATATGCGTATACGGAATACATGTCACACCAATATTCTTACTATTTTCAAACTAAGCTAAACGCTTGTGGTATAAAAATAAGACTAACTTGCTGGTGTCCTGGAACGAGGCACGAACCCCCGACCACTACATCACTAGGCCAAAGTCTTGACCACTACATCAACAAGCTACTTAAATAGTCAAAACTCGAGATTATAAAATTCATGTCATTCAATGGTGCCTCCTGTACATTGAGGAGTATTACATTTAACTTGTTTGTTCAAAATGTTCTTCAGTTAGTCAATTTAGATATTTTATCATTAAAATTTGTCGTGTATTTGATTTATAGTTTGAATACATATATAAATTCAAAAATGCTACATGGCAGATGACGCCATCACCCGTGAAGACTTGAGTTTTAGACGATCAAGGTGTTTTTATGCGGGATTCTAATAATTACTCAAGGTTTATTACTCGAGACACATTTTTATTTTTAATAACTGTAATTTTTGCCTTCATTCTTATAATTAAATGTTGGCTGAAGGCGAAGCGGGAATCCTGCAAAATTAACCGAAGGTCGATCAAATTAACAAAATTATACTGTAGTATCATTTCTCACTATTATTAAAAATAGATATGTTAGTATACCTAGGTATCTACCATTAGTTAGTAATACCTAGGCATCTACCATTTTTAAATCATCCAAAATATATTTGGCAGCCTGATGTGCTATTCAAATTTCAAGACTTCCAGAAAATTGTGTTGCGCATTCGTACGATATTTGAATGAATTCAATAGGTTGAAAGTTGAGGGCGACAGCCGCGTTCATATTTTCAATTCTCTCGACAATTGAGTTTTTTTTCTATTGACCGTTATAATTATAACGGTCAAAAGAAAAAATATTATCTATTTCTTCACATTAATGTTTTGATGGCTACAATCGTTTGTTACACAACTAAAACTCTTACGTGAACTCTCTCTTGCGTGACTTCGTAAAGAAAAAAATGGCGACTGACAGCCCGCCAAAAAATCGTACAAAATTATATTTTTTAATGCTGTATTTGGAAAACGAGCTCTCATCTGATTCCGCGCAACACTTAAAAGTGCACATTTTAAATCAATGTATAACTTTTTAAACGTGTCGCTTAGAAAATATAACTTGAAAGTCCATATATAAGTTGTTTAAATTATTTATTTCTTTAATTTATACTGTGTACTGTTGGGTGTAGATTTAAAGTAGTATACTCACGACAGTTCAACCGAAGAAGATTAATTGTAAGATAATGAAAAATGTATCCGACATTTAAAG